>CM053142.1:2535000-3798750 GCA_028571685.1 Heterohyrax brucei
CCCAAAATCTTATTTTTCCCAAAATCATGAAAGACATAAGTTTACAGATTTAAGATAATGATAAACTCAAGCTGGATAAATACTTAGAAGGCAATACTTAGATAAATTATAGTCAAACTGTTGAATGCCAAACATGAAGAGTAGGCCTTGAAGGCTGCATGAGAAATACAACACATTATATACAGTGGAACAACAATTTAATTATTGGTCTATAGTTTATCAAACACAGAGGCCAGAAGAGAGAGGACTAACATCTCTCCAGTGATAGAAGAAAATAACAAAATAAACAAAACCATAAGAAAAACCTGTCAACCTAGAATTAGCCGTACACTGAAAATATAGGATGAGGATGAAATAAAGGCATTTCATTTACAAAAAAACAATACGGTACCAGAAAACTCACACTACAGTGCATACTAAAGAAAATTCTTCAAACTGAAAGGAGATGACATCAGACGGATCCTCAGAAATAAAGTACATAAGAAGTGATCAACATCTGTGTAGACACAAAAGCCTCTTTTACTTTTGTTGATTTGCCTTTAATTTCCTTACACTACATTTAACAGTTTAAAGTAAACATAACATTGTCTTGTAGGGCTTGTGATATAGAGAGATAAAATATACCTGATAGATAAAACACAAAGGATATGAGATGGAAGAAATATGGGACCAGATAATTGCAGTGTTTATTAAAATAGTAGCTGCCATTGGATTGTGAAAAGTTAAGGATGTGGAATACAGATTTTGTTCTAACAGAGTAGCATGTGACACCTTACCTCTTCCATTAATGTAAAACAAAAACAAAAAACTGAATATAGTACTGATAGCAGCTATTTGAGTTCTCTGAAAAATATCAGCATACTAGGAAGGAAGACCAGAGTTTGAAGTATGACTTAACTGTTAGTGAGTTTACAGTTTTTCTCCTAGTGTCTCCTAGCCTGGAGTCAGTGTTGCCCAGTCTGAACTTTTAGAAAAAAACTCAGAAGTGGGAATCAGTGCAGACACAGAAGGCTCCAGAAGCCATCTTGTTCTGGGTTTAGTGGTGGCAAAGGAGTCTTCTAATACTCAGAAACTCTTGTTTAAAAAAAAAAAATCTATTCAATTGCATTCTTGTCTTTAAGCAATTTGTGGCAATAGTGACAGCAGCAATGAAGGGATACCCTGTGGAACTTAAAACTCTGAGAAAACAAAGTTCCTCTCCATCTGGAGGGGTTGTGACAACATGGTAGGGTAAACTTTATGGATTTTTAGATCTCTTCTCCAGGTATTGGCCCTGAGTGCTGTAGCAGTTATGTGAAGTGCACTGCAGAAACAAAATAAAAAGCTACACCCGTTGCCGTTGATTCGATTTCAAGTCATAGTGACCCCACAGGCCAGAGTAGAACTGCCCCATAGAGTTTTCAAGGAGTGCTTGGTGCATTTGAACGGCCAACTTTTTGGTTAGCAGATGCAGCACTTAACCACTACACCACCAGGATTCAGGGGTAAATAAAGGCCCAATTTTCTGGCCAGATAATTGCAAATAAGGGGCCAGAGTATTTAAGAAGTATGAGGGAACTTGTGGAGAGTAGTGAGGAGCTTGGGAAAATGAACATACAGATGGTTTATGAACTTCTTGGCCAGCTTTGGAACTCTGTGGGCATGCATAGAACCTTAAAGTAAGCCAATATACCATTGATTTTGAGAACTGAACTGTGGGATAGACCATCACCTGAGTCTCAGACTGGCAGTGTATAAGACATATCTGAATAATGCTGTAAATGCTTTGAAAATGAACCTGACTTTGAAAATGCAATCCACAGAAAGCTGATTGGAACTTTTGGCTTGAACTAAATCTAAAAAAAAATCTATCTCTGTCTCTGTGTCTGTATCATATGGAGATATATCAAGCTTTTTATAGGATTTAAACAACACTCAGTCTCACAACAATATTAAAAATGTCTAGGATACAATAAAAAAATTACTTAGCATAAGAAGAGTTAGTTAAATCCTAACTTGCCCAAGAAAAGACAATTCATACACAACAATGCTGAGATGACACAAATGTTTGATTTCTCAAAAAAGACTAAATAAGGTATTGTAAAAATGCTCCAAGAAATAAGGGTGAACACTCTTGGAGTGGCAAGACAGTTTCCACAAAGAAATAAAAGACATAAAAAACAACCAGAGATTTTAGAACTGAAAAATGCAATCAAGAAAATTTTAAAAGCTCTACTGATACTCTTAATAACAAAAGAAAGCAGAGGAAAGAGGGACTGAATTTTCCAATATAAACAACAAGAGTAAAAAAAGATTTAAAAAAATGGCAATTTCAGGGACCTGCAGTATAACATCAAAATGTCAAACATTAATGCCATCAGAGTCTTGGAAGGAGAGAAGAAAGAGTATTCAGAAGAAAAGATATTTGAAGGAATAAAGGCTGGAAAATCTCCACATTTGACAAAAACCCTAAACTCTGGTATCTTTTGAGGTTGAAGAAACTCATTGAACACTATAAGCCAAAAGAAATGCACAGCCAGATGCATCATAATCAAACACCTAGAAACTAAAGGCCAAATAAATAAATCTGGAAAGCAACCAGTTTAAAAAGAAATATTACTTATAGGAAACAAGGATTCAAATTACTTTATAATTCTTGTCAGATGCCACAGAGACCAGGAGGAAATGGAACAATATTTTTAATGTGATGAGCAAACAAACGAACAAAAACTTTGTCAACCCAGAATTCTCTATCCAGTGAAAAATATCCTTTGTGAATTAAGATGAAATAAACATATTTTCAGATAATGCAAAACTAAGATAATTTGTTACCACAAGACCTGCTCTGAATGAGTTATTCAGACAGAAGTGATACCAGAAATAAATTTGGAATATTTGGGTAAAACTAATAGACTATTCTTCCACTGCTGGGTTCTTTAAAATGTTTGTCAAGTGAAAGCAAAAATTATAATATCGTCTGATTGCATTTTCAAAGTATGCAGACAACTGTCACAAAAAAGGGGGGGTTAAAGAACATATGTGGTGCAGAGATTTCTACACTCCCCTTGAAGTGGTAAAATAGTAATTATAAATTAACTGTGAGAAGTTATGTGATCCCTAAAGCAGCCTCTCCAAAATTATACAAAGTCACATAGTAAAACAAAAAAACAAACCACTGCTGTTGAGTGGGGTTTGACTCATAATGACCTGTGTGTCAGAGTAGAACTGCTCCATAGAGCTTCCAAGGAGTGCCTGGCAGATTTGAACTTCTGACCTTTTTGGTTAGCAGATGTAGCACTTAATCCACTACACCTCCAGGGTTTCCAGTAAAAAAAAATTGATAAATTTAAATAGAATATCAAAGATGTCCACACAACAATAACAAAAGAGGAAGGAAAGGGAAAACAAAGAAGTGACAAACAGATGGAACAAATATTAATTAAAAAGAACTAGAGATTATTTTCCTTCATATCAGACAAAGTAGACTTCAGAGTAAAGAAAATTATCAATGATAAGCAGGGACATTATCATAATCATAAAAGGGAAATTAGCCAAGAAGATATAGCAGTCCTAAATATGTATGCATCTAACAACAGAGCTTCAAAATCTATGAAGCAAAAACTGACAAAATGAAAAGCAGCAATAGGCAATCGGCCAATTATAGTTGGAAATTTCAATAATTCAATAATAAATAAAACTACTGGACAGAAAGCCAGAAAAAATATAGAAGAAAAACATCATTAACCAATTGGATTTACCCCAAACAGATTTTACCTTACACCCAACAGATTAATGGTTGGAAGCCCAGTCTGCTCCTGTAAAGATTACAGTCTAGGAATCTCCATGGGACAGTTCTACCTTGTCTCATAGGGTCTCTGTAAGTTAGAAGCAACTTGACAGCACATAACAACAACTCTGCCCCACCCTGAAGAATACAAATTATTTTGAAGTGCACCTGAAACAAGATATATGATATTCTAGGTTATAAAACGAGTCTTAAGTTCAAAAAAAAAAAAAAAATTGAAATTATTTGGAGTATGCTCCCTGACCATAAAAAGGAGTTAAGATGAAAAATTTTTTAAAATTTAAAAAAGCAAAATATAACAAGAAGATCTCCAAGCACGTTGAAATTAAATAACACATTTCTAAGTAAGCAACTGGTTAAAGAGGAAGGCTCAAAGGAAATTAGAAAATATTTTGAACTCAACAAAAACGAAAACACAGCAGTCTCCTATCCCCTCGTCTTCACCCACTCCCCTTCCTCCAACAAGAGGTCAGCCAGATGACATCTTATAGATGCATAGAATTGTCATAAAATTCCCACAAGATATGGTTACCTGCAACGTCTCTGACATTATTTCTATCACCAAGGTAGTATTTTCCAACTACTGATCCTTCTCTTTGTTTCCATCTTTTGCAACCCAAAAAACCCAAGCCAAGTTTGCATCCCAGTCACAAGTAATCATCAATGCAGGTAATTTCAGACTGCAGAAGATGGTAAAAATCTTCAGCCTTAGTGGTTGGTGCATAAATTTGAATAACGGTTGTATTAATTGACCTTCTTGTAGGTGGATGGATATTAGCCTATCACTGACAGCACTGTACAGATCTTGAAATGTTCTTTTTGATGATGAATGCAACATCGCTTCTCTTCAAGTGTTCGTTCCCAGCACAGTAGACTATGTGATTGCTTCATTCAAAATGGCCCAAGCCGGTACACTTCAGTTCACTAATGCCTAAGCCGTCAATGTTTATGGATTCCATTCTATTTTTGACAATTTCCAATATTCCTAGATTCATACTTCATATATTCCATGTCCCAATTATTAACAGATGTTTGTAACTGTTGTTTCTTATTTTGAGTCACGCCACATCAGCAAACAAAGATTCCAGAGGCCTTACTCCATCCGTGTTGATAAGATCAACTCTACTTTGAGGAGGCAGCTCTTTCCAAGTTGTCCTCCAAGTTTCTTCCAACCCGGGGACTCGCTTTCTGGCACCATATCTGACCATGCTCGTCTGATATTCCTATAGATATTGGTCTGCCATTTTCCTTTTTTGTGGTTCCTTTGTCTGATTTTGGTATCATGGTTGTCCTAGTATCATAGAATGAATTTGGGAGCATTGCATCCTTTTCTAGCTCTGAAATATCATTAGTAATAGTGGTGTTAACTCTTCTCTAAGTTTTGTAGAATTCTCCAGTGCAGCAGTCAAAGCCAGGACTTCTTTTTGTTTGGAAATTTTTAAATTAACTTCTCAATCTCTTTTTTGCTATGGATTTAGTCAGTTGTTCTATCTCTGTTCATGTTAATTTAGGTAGGTGGTATGTTTCTAGACTTTTTCTATTGCCCCTAGGTTTTTGAATTTATTAAAGTACAATTTTTCATAGTATTTTGTTATACATATATTTTTAAATTTCCTTGGGTCTGTTGTGATAACGCCCGTCTTATTTTTTTTCCAGGTTATGCACTTCCTCTCCTGTTTTTCCTTTGTGAGTTTGCCAATGGTTTATTGATTTTGTTGATTTTTTCAGAGAACCAACTTTTGGTCTTAAGTGTTTCCATCCTTTTTCTATTTTCTATTTAATTTAGTTCTGCTCTAATTTTTATTATTTTCTTTCTTCTGGTGACCAAAGGGTCCTTTTGCTGCTTGCTTTTTACTTGTTTGAGTTGTAGGATTAATTATTTTATATGGGCTCTTTTTCTTTGGGGGATATGTGCACTTATTCAGATAAATCGACCTCTGAGTACTGCTTTTGCTGTGTCCCAGGGGTTCTGGTAGGATGTGTTTTCATTCTCATTTGATTCTATGAGTTTATTTATACTGTCCTTGAGTTTTTCTATAAACCACTAATTTTTGAGTAAGGTGTTGTTCCATTTCCATGTGTTTGAATTTTTCTTTCCTTTTGCTGTAACTGATTTTGTACTCTTATGGCATTATAGTCTGAAAAAATGCTGTGTAGTATTTCAGTACTTCGAATTTTGCTAAGGATTGTTTTATGGCCTAATACATTGTCAGTTCTGGAGACAAAAGTGATATATGTCAAAAATATCTTTTACTTTTCACTCAAAAGTGAGTCCACAGCAAATGTGCAGTTCAGTAACTATAAGATCAGTCTAACAACTGCCAGTTGTAACGGTTGATTGTTAATGTGTTATAATATGGAAATACCTGGTGGTATAGTGGGTTAAATGCTACATCTGCTAACAAAAATGTTGGCAGTTCAAATCCATCAAGGTGCTCCTTGAAAACTTTGTAAGACAGTTCTACTCTGACCTCTAGGGTTGGTATGAGTCAGGCCCAACTTGACTGTTGTAGGTTTGGTTTTTTTTTTTTTTTTTTTTTTTTTGGTGTTATAATACTTGACTTTAAACTTTTGATGTTAAAATTTGAGTGTAAACATTGAAATATTTTTTTAAAATATTTCTGGTTTTATATGTGTTCTTGTGTTTTTGATAATTATTTGGTTTCCTAATATGCTGAATTCCCCCAGGTTTCTGTCAGTTTGTCACATCATAGAGGTTTCTATGTTGGCTGCTCTGCTGGAAGCTATGCCACTGGTATTCAACAGGGTCACCCATGGCAGACAGGATTCAGCTGAGCTTCCAGCCTAAGACACAATAGAAACAAGGACCTGATAGTCTTCTTCTGAAAATATTTAGCCAGTGGAAACTGTATGAATAGAAACTTAACATTAGCTGATACAGTGCTGGAAGATAAGCCCCTGAGTTCGGAATGCACCAAAATATAACTAGAGAAGTGCCACTTCCTCAAAGTAGAGTTGGTCAGACAGGCTAAAGAGTCCCCAGAAGACATGGCCCAAAGATTCTCTGTTAGCCCAGACCTGAAACTATTTCAGAAGCCAACTCCTGAAACAGAGATTGAACTGATTGCCAAGGAACCTAGGAACTGAAGCTGAAGACAGACAAGGAACGCTTATGGATCTGAGTGAGAGAGAAGGAACTTTCCCCTGAAGATAGAGTCCTGAATTTGGATTTCCAGCCTTTTAAACTGTGAGATGAAACCCTACTGGTGTAGTGGTTAAGAGCAATGGCTGGTAACCAAAAGGCCAGCTCTTCAAATCTACAAGGCAGTCCATGGAAACTCTGTGGGGCAGTTCTACTCTGTGTTATAGGATACCTGTAAGTCACAATCGACTCCAAAGCAATAGGTTGAAATTTTGAAATTGTGAGAAAGTAAATGTTTTTTGATAGTGCAATGGTTAAAACTTAGCCACTGACCAAAAGATTTGTGGTTTGAATCCACCTGTCACTCCATGGGAGAAAGATATGGTGGTCTGTTTCCTTAACAGACACTTGCATGTGCACATACAGGTACGTATACTCACAGAAGAAAGTATCAAAAAGGAAAAGCCTGAAAGCCTTGACTGCTTTTTAGGTTTCTCAATTTCTTAGAGACCTTTTGGTCAGTCTGCTTATTGGAGACATACCTCTTCCTTGCTCATAGCAGTAGAATGGTTAGAATGCAAGCTTCAGAGATTTCCACCTAGGTTCAAATTCTGACTGTGCCACTTATGGAAATGCAACCTGTATAGTTACTTTACTGTACTTTAGCTTCTGCATGAAAATAATGGGGATAAATTAATTTGTTATTTTACAAATATGTGGCATTGTTCTTTATGAAATAAATGCTATTATTTATTATTGTTTCTTTAATCTAAGCAGTGCATGACACAGTATTGTGTTAAATACATGAAATGGTTATTAAACAATATATTTTCAGAAATGCTGCTGTAGCCAATTGAGTCAGGGTTTTCTATTACGAACAGCTGAAAGCATTCTGGTGGACACACATGGCCTGAATTACCCTAGCTCTATCCAATTCTGCAACTTTGCCTTTGAAGCTCAGGGATCCTAGGTTGTCACATATAATCATTTCACTTGATTTTTCCAGTTTTTCTTGTAAGGGGGATCACAAGAAGTGTCTGAGGACTCCATCATCTCAGCCTCACCTAAAACAAAATCTTACAAGGGCAAATTCAAAGCTATAGTGAGACCATAAAGGAAGAGGGGCTAGAGCTCAAACCTTCTGATTCCAACTCACAGCCCTTACAGTGAACTACTCTGAAATTCCAGGTTCTTATAGTCCTTCCCTACATACTTGAGAAAAGACTTCTCTTTCGTATTCATTCCTTGTCCTTCCCTTGTTCTGTTCTACATCTTAACAAGGTCTGAGTCCTGTAAGCAACATTCTGAGGCTCCTTTACCAAAACGCTTCCACAGATTCAATCAGTGAGAGGCACTGGTGGGAGACGGGAGGGTGGGAGGAAGGGAGAAGCCAGGGTACTTCTTCCCTTTTCTCTTTGTTTGGGTGTCATCTCCGGCAGTAGTTGAGCTGCTCTGATCTGCCCTCTTTATTTCCAATTCTTGCCCCCCAGAACCTCCCACCATAATCCTAGTTCCCATCAGGCAGCTTTCAATTGAGTTCCTTCCAGGAGCCGCAAATCTTGATCTCCAGCAATCTCACCTCTTCCTTGACCCCTGCAGTCCTAGGGGTGGCAGTAGTTTTGTGTAGACTCTAATTGCTGGGCTGCCTCACTGTGTTCTAGTTGACCTTTCATCTGTTCTAAAGTATTTGTAGCTAGCATTCCAAATTCAATTCCTCTTGAGTTCTGGTTCCTGACTAGACGCTGATGCTCTCATTTCAGGAGCAAGGTCAAAGATAGCCTTACATATTTTGGGGGGTGTTGGGTGTTGCTTCCTGGTTCCCTAGTTTTGCTGCTGATTGCTTGAAATAACTTATTAATAGCTAATGGTTAACATTGGATGTATGGGTGGTACAAACAGTTAACGTACTCACTTGCTAACTGAAAGCTTGGGTGTTGAAGTTCATCCAGTGGTGCCTGGAAAGAAAGGCTTAGTGATCTACTTCTGAAAAACCAGCTACTGAAAACCCTATGGAGGAGTTTTACCCTGAAGTCACCATGAGTTGGAGTTGACTCAGCAGCAGCTAGTTAGTGGTTAACAGTACTGACTCTGAGAAACAGGAGTCCAGGCAATTTTTTAAAACTTACTTCTATTTTCTATTTGCAATAATTGAAACTTTTAGTTTTCCATAATCATTTATATGTTTTTGTCAATATTTAGGATAAAAGGAAATATTCCTCACCCACTCACCCCCAACACGCTACCTCCCTTCCTTGTGTAGGGTCCGAAATCCCTCCTCTTGTGAAAGTATTGACCCAGTCAGTGTGTGTCCTTTTAAGATTATCATGTGACTATGTGGCTTTGGTACAGCTGTATATGTGTTGACTCCAATCACTTTTATAAATCAGTACATGGAATAACAGATTGATAATTGTGTCCTGGATTAAATAAATTATTCAAAATGCAGTAAGTTGGGAAGGCAGGTAATTAAGCTATGCCATACAATGACCAAGACTTTTAGTGCAAAAAAAAAAAAAAGACATAGATATAAAATTTAAAGAACTAAGTAAAGACCCTATAATGTCAAATTTGAACTAAAAGTATTTCTGCAAAATTATGATTGTTCTTCTCTAAAAAAACATGTTTTTTAACTGTGGACACTTTAAGGGTCTAGAAGCAATAACAGGGTGGTGGGAATGTCACCCCTAACACACGGATTGCCGAATAACATCTCCATAAACAAGAACTAGGACTCTGGAGAACAGCTGATCCAAGTTTGGGGGCAGAAAATACACAAGACGTGCCTCAGGTACCTTTCTGTTCTGGAAATAGGATGTAGGGATCAATGTGGACACCAATAAGGATGTAGAGGTCAATGTGAAGGGGGCCTGCATTACCAAAATAGGACCACTTAAGCTTAAAAAGGAAAAATTACTGTATTAACTGAAACATATTAAATCTAATCAAATCCGTCAGTTGATAAAGTTAGGTAAAAAACAGAAAGTAAAAGCCAAAAATCAAGCAAAAGCAACCACTTCATCAGTTACCATTGGAGGTAACTAAGACATCAATTTCTTATTCCAAAAATACACAATTAAAATAAAAATCAAAGCATTCAACCAACATATTCCAAGCAATTGTATTACAAGAGAACTATTAAGGGGAAATTATTGTTTTGTTCTCCAGAGGAATTCCAGGTAATAAGTGGTGAAAAAAAGTGAAAGAATAAGAAAACCATCACTTGTGAGCCCTGAGAAAACATTGATTCCAGTAAGCATCATCAATGCGCGAAACCATTAAATGTATGATTGATGAGGAACTCTGTAACAATAGGGGATCAGATTATCATTCCTTGAAATCACTGACTTAGAATTGCTAAGTGGGGCAATAGAAACTGTGTGTATTCCAATGTGATACAAAATAAAGTATATGGTACCACTTGTGAAGTAGTCCATATGTTGCATCTGAATCTAATCAAATTTTTAGAGCTTTCTTCCAGTTTGGAGGTTACTGGGGTAGTAACTAATGCACAGCTTTCCTTATAACATTCCCAGTGGTGCTGATGCAGCCAATAAGCAAAAAAAAAAAAAAAAAAAACACACAAAAAAAACCATTGCTAGTGAGTTGATTCCAACTCAGAATAGCCCCATGTGTAAATGTGATGGTCAGGATTATGTCAATTTAGCAAGCCAAGCCAAGTGCCCATATTTGGCTGCTGTATTAAGTGACAAGGCAAGGTCTGTGGTGGCTTCCCATCCCTCAGCTCTCATCTCTTGACCTTCCACTACTACGGCTGGTCTGCTCACGTAGCCAGGAGCTCCTGCTCTCTTCTTTTGGCGTCTGGTTCCTGGGCTTGAACTAGCAGCTGTTGGATTCATCAATCCTTACAGTCAGCACTTGAGAGTCCTGCTCCCTGACCTGCTGATCCTGGGTTCACCAGCCTCTGCCACTCTGTCTTGCTGCCAGCTTGAGATCCACCAACCTACACAACAGGTGATTTAGAACTCTGGTCCCTGACCTGCTGACTTTGGGTTCATCAGCTTCCGTGGTCACGTGAGTCTTGTGCCAGGACTTTGAGTGTTCAGCTTCTGTGATTGTGTCAGGTGTTTTCTATATCTATATCTATCTATCTATATTACAAATCTTTCCTTATACCTACCTGTGTTACTGGTTTTGATTCCCTAGAAAACCCAGCCTAAGACAATTTGGTACCAGGAGTGGGGTGCTGCTCTAGCAAAAACCTAAAATGTGGGAGCCATTTTGAAACTGTGAATGGATAGAAGATTCAGAAGGAATGAAGAAGGTGCAGATGGTGAGAAACAACAGAGGACTGGCGGCAGCAGCAGCAGCAGCAGCAGCAACAGAACCAGAGGCAGCACTGGAGCTGATCCATGGAGTGAGAGAGCTGAGTGCCTGTGTACAGAGTTTTCCTCACAGAACGGGGTGCCTCCGGGTACTTGAATCAGTGGAGCTAGCCTTCCTGACCCACAGAGTGAGAGAGCTGAGTGCCTTTGGGCAGGACGCTTTCCAGCAAGAGTAGGGTGCCTCCAGGCACTGAAATCAGTGGAGCTACAGAGCTTTGGAAAACTTGCTCCGGCAGGGCAGATGTGGGCCTGAGGCCCAGGCCATAGGAAACAGAAGCCTAAGAGACAAACAACATGAGAAGCTGAGCTGCCTCAGTCTCAAAAGGTATGGCCATGACCTCAGGGGTTTGAAAGGGTGGAACCACGGTGTCTTGTGTTTGTAAGGGTGGAATTGCCACTCAGTTGGGCTTAGGGTGCACCTACAGCCATTGGGGCAGAGTTCCTGTCCAAGTGGGCCTTGAAGGCAGAGTTATAGCATGGGGCTGGAGATCTCCACTCAAAATCCAGAGAGTGTGGCTAATACCTAGAGTCTGGAGGGCAGGGCCATTGTGTATAATGGCTCAGGAAATGTCAGAGTATTTCCAAAGCTTTCAGGACTAATGTAATGAGTTATGCTGACTTGTTTGTTGCCTGTTAATGCCTTCTTTCCCTACAGTTTCTCCCATTTGTAATGGGACGTCTAACTTGTGCCTGTTCTGCCATTGTATCTTTGGAAGTAGATAGCTTGTATTCTAGGTTTCATAGATGTAAAGGAATTTTTTTAATTTTGGACTTGGAACTGATTTAAGACTTCTATTATATGGAGTGGACATGATTTTGCTATGATGAGATGAATGTGTTACATGTTTCAGCAATGTGATTTTTGAGGTGCCAAAGGGTTGGATGTCATGGATTGAATTGTGCCCCCCCCCAAAACATGTGTAGCCATGTGGCTAGGCCACAATTCCAGTATCTTGTGACTGTCCTCCATTTTGTGGTTTTCCTATGCTGTATGTCAAAGGATTAGGGGTGGGGCTGTAAACCCCTTCCTAGGATTACCTCCCTGCTCCACTGTAAAGGGAGTTTCCCTGGAGTATGGCTTGCCCCACCCTTAAACCTTTCATTCTACGGGAGATAAAAGGACAGAGAAGCAGGCAGAGAACTGGGAAACTCACACCACAAAGCAAGCAGCACCGGGAGAAGAGCATGTCCTTCAGACCTGCTGTTCCTGCGCCAAGATGCTCCCTGGACAAAGACTGATGTAATACTGGACTTTCCTCCAGAGCCGACAAAGGGAAAGCCTTCCCTTGGAGCAGACACCGTGAATATGGACTTGTTGCCTACTGGACCGTGTCAGAATAAACCTTCCTTTGTTATAGCCATCTACTCTGTGCTATTTCTGTTAGAGCAGCCCTAGCTGACTAAAAGAATAAAGCTTATCCACTGGATTTTCTTGGCTACAGTCTTTATGGAAGCAGATTGCCAGTCCTTTCTTCTGTGGCACCATTGGGTGTGTCTGAACTGCCAACTTTATATTAGTAGATAAGTGCAAACTGACTGCACCACATAGGGATTTTTTTGGTGTAACCTGAGGGGTCATTAATCTTTTATCCTTGGTCTCTCTGCTTTCTGCCAGTGCCCTGCAGCCTTACAACCTGAGTGTCAGAACTTCTGCTTATATTTATCTACACAAAGTACTTCTCTTTGTTGAAAGACAATAGCAAAAGAAATAAAATACCATGCCCGGAAATTCTGTAGTGGCTACTTCTGATCAAACATGCTCCATCTCCTCTCTCTCTCTCTCCCTCTCATGTTGAGCTCATGAACACTGGTGTAAGGGCACTTTAACTATGTATATGTCTTCACCCAGTAAAAGCATCCACCACCATCAATGCACAGTGCATGTATTTCACAGCTCTCTAAAATACTGCTGGGAGTCATGAAGATCACAACTGAGGAATAAAGGCAAGATGCTAGAAAAGCTGAGAAAAGGAGAAAGAGGCTGGATGCTAAAACCTAAAGCAGATACCAAAAAAAAAAAAAAAAGACTCCCAAATACAATAGCAGCACACTGTACACACAGAAAGCACATGGCATGCAGATGTATTCCTACAGAAATGCTCTGCATCATCTAGCTTGGTAAACAACAAGCAGATGATTTATCAGGAAGCAGGTGAAGAAGATGAGCTGCTTCAGAAGGAAACTGTGTGGTACCATAGGGTTATCTGTGGTTTAGTTGTGGTCTTCGTTCTCTCCTGTGCTCTGGAGAACCATACTTTTTGGCAAGCCCAAAGTGCTCTCCAGACTGCTGTTGTTAATTGTGATGGAATCAATTCTGACTCATGGCAACCTCATGTATCAAGAATAGAACTGTGAAGTGTGGGGCCAAGACGGCGGACTAGTCACACATCTCTTCTGATTTGTCTAGCAACTAAGACCTTGAAAAACAACTGAATGGAACAAAAAGGACATTCTGGGAGCCCCAAGATCAGGCAGAGATGTGTGGGATCAGACTGGGCAACAAAAAGGGGAGCACTAGCTTTGTCAGAGGCTAATCAGTAGTGCAAAGGTTCTTATTTCTGCTGACATGATGGTGGATAGGCAACTCAGGTGTGGGGAAAATCTTTGTCAGCTGGGAGGCTAGGACTGAAACTGCTGCTGTGGGGACATGACTGGGGATAACTGCCATGCTGAGCAGAAGTGCCTGACTGGAGAGCATCTCTTTTGTCCAAGAGGCTGAGCTTGGGACAGCTGTGCCTGGGGACTGCGGCAGTGGCTGGTAGATGAGTGCAGTGGTGCCGTTCCCCCTCTTCTCTGAGCTACATTGGAAGGGAAATGCTGGTGCACTACTTGGACCAGAAGTGGGTTTCTATGTGTGTGCTGTGAGCTTTTCTCATAGTCACAGAGAGGGAAGCAAAGAGAAGTGCATGAGAAAGCCTCTGCTGAATCACCTGAGTTGTGTCCAGAGCCCAAGGCAAATTCCAATGATCACTTCAAGGTAACTGCTTATGATTTCTTGGGGCTGAGTCCTTTCCTACATGCTGATTTTCCTCCCTATCCCCAGTCTTTTCCATCTACCTTCTCTGCTTTACACCAGAGGCTAAATACTGAAGTGCTACCTGGGGGGAAGTGAGACATTTTACTGGCATGCCCTGGGCTTTTCTCCAAGTCTTGGAAAGGGAAACAAAGGAAGGTGTATAAGACAAGTTCCATTGGCTCCTCTCAGCTATGGATTACTACACCTACAGATACACAGAGAAAGTCCAACTTTCATGACACGGATTTTTACTATGCACTGACTACACCTCCCATACCCAGCCTTTTCACCCTCCATTCTCTGCTGTACAACTGACACTCAATTTTAGAACACTACCTGGGAAAGCAGTGGGGTATTATATGTGTGTTACTGGAGTTTTTCTCCTGGACCTGGGGAGAAAAACAAAGGAATAGCTTCAGGAAGAATTCTACTGGCTCCCCTAAGCCAACAATTCTTACTAAATTTCTCAGTGTAGTCATTACTCCAATCACTGACAGGACATCAGAATTGTTAAGGCTCCAATAACCACTTTAGCTAAAAGGACTAGGTTTTGCTGCAGTCAAAATCAAAATAAAATACACACACACACACACAAATTACACTACAATAATCTAACTATTAAATCACAACTGCTTTCTGATGGCTCAGAGACAACAGTCAATCTACAACCATTTAAAAAAGCAGACCACCATGGTTCCAGAAAACTCCCAAAATACAGAATCAAAAAACTTTGAAATTGTTAGAAGCAGAATACAAAAAAATTATGTATAGAGAGAGCTTATGATAGAGATTAGACAAAGTGCAGCAGAACAAAATGAAAAATTAAACAAGCTATATAAATTGTCAGAACAATAATGACCTGAAATTCAGCAGATTAATAATAAAATTGAGAGTCAAAGGATCTGAAATGAGGAAATGGAACACGGAATTAGTGAGACTGAAGGTAAAGCAACAGATATCAGCATTTATGAGGAAAAATCAGGTAAAAGAACAAAGTAAAATGAAGAATCATTAAAAGGATGTGGTACTCTATCAAGAGGAATAACTTAAGAATGGTTGGAGTGTTATAAAAAGGAGGGATAGCAGAAACTACAGAGAGAATTGTTGGAAAGTTGCCAACATCATGAAAGAAGAGAAGGTATCTATCCAAGATGCTCATCAAACTCCACAAAAGGTAGATCCCAAAAGAAAAACACCAAGACATGTTACAATCAAGCTTAACAAAATGAAGCATAAGGAGAGGCTCTTAAAGGCACCTAGGCTTAAATCAAAACTAACTTTACAAAGGAAAGCCCATTAGACTGAACTCTGACTATTCAGCTGAAACCATGTTGGCAAGAAGACAAAACCCTACAGGAAAAAACTTCCATCAAAGAATTATACATCCTGAAAAATTGTCTCTCAAATATAATGGTGAAATTAGGACACTCTCAGATAGAAAGAAGCTTGCGGAATTTGCAAAAAAAAAATACTCAAAATTACAAGAAATCCTGAAGAAATGTCTTAGAAAATCAATAACATCAGACATATAGTTAAGGATGCAATGAAGAACACAGCATTCAGAGTCCTACTTGGTTAGGGAAGTCACAAAGCTCAATCAAAGCTAAAATATTAAAATTAGGTAAACAGAGATCTTAGTATGTAAATTAGGACAACATTGTACTAAAAAGAGGGACATATTAATCTATTTGTAGACCTTTCAGATGGAGAGGAAGTCAAGGTGATACAAAGAAGTTAAAGACTGGTTTAAACTTAGAACATTAGTGGGGAACACTTGGGTAGCCACAAGCAAACTAATAATACTGCACATAAAAACAAGAAACACAATAAAAAAGTGTCAACACATACAAAACCAACATAGAAAAAGATGAAAAGTAAACCCATAAAGAAAAATGACTCAGAAAACACTATTAAGTAGAACAAAGAAACTGTCAACAACACACAAATAAAAGCACCAGAATGACAGCACTAAATTCATACCTGTCAATAGTTACACTGAATGTGAATGGATTGAAAGCACCAACAAAGAGACAGAGAGTAATGGGTTGGATCAAAAATCACGATCTGTCTGTATGTTGCTTATAAGAAACACACCTTAGAATCAAAGATATGAATAAACTCACAACGAAAGGATGGAAAAATATATACCAAGCTAAAAACATGCAAAGAAGAGCAGGAGTGGCAACATTAACCTCAGATAAAATAGACTTTAAAGTACAGTCTATCATGGACAAGGATGATCACTATTTATTGCTTAAAGCTTCAATACCTAAGAAGGACATAACAATATTAAGTATTTATACACCTAATATCAGAGCTTTTAAATACACCAAACAGACGCTGGTAACATTGAAAAGTGAGTTAGTTTCTTTCAATTGTTTTTCTATTCTCTAATTCATTTAGTTCTGCTTTAGTTTTTATTATCTGTTTTCTTCTGGTACCTGAACGGCTCTTTTTTTGTTCTTTTTTCTACTTGTTCATTATAAGGTTAATAACCCAAATACGAAATGAGATGGGAGATGTCAGAACAGACCTAACCAAAATTAAAAGAATCGTAAACAGAACACTGTGAAAAAACGTACTGTAATACAGTTGAAACACTAGAGAAAATGGACAAGTTTCTAGAACCACATTACCTACCAAAACTATCATAAAGAGAAGTAGAGCAATTTAGTGAATTCATCACAAAAGAAGAGATTGAAAAAGTAATTTTAAAAAAACCAGCCGAGAAAAGTCAAGGTGCAAAAAGCTTCTCTGGAGAATCTAGCAAACTTTTAGAGAGGAGTTAATACCAATACTTCTGAAGCCGTTTCACAACATAGAAACGATGGAACACTCCCAAATTTATTGTATGAATCTGGCATAATCCTAATGCTAAAGCCAAGTAAAGATAGCACAAAAAAAAGAAAAAGAAAGAAAATTACAGACCAATATCTCTCATGAACCTAGATGCAAAAATCCTCCAAAAAATCCTAGCCACTATAATTCAACAACATATCAAAAAAATAATTCATACCAGGGATTCAGGATTGGTTCAGCATCAGAAAAACAATTAATGTAGTCAACCACATAAATAAAACAAAAAATAAGAATCACTTGACTTTATCAGTTGTTAACAGAAAAGCATTTGACAAAGTCCAACACCCATTCATTATAAAAACTCTCAGCAAAATAAGAATAGAAAGGAAATTCCTCAGTGCAACGAGGGGCATCTATCCAAAGCCAACAGCTAACATCATCCTGAGTGGAGACAGACTGAAAGACCTCCCCCTGAGAATAGGAACAAGACAAGGATGCCCATTGTCACCACTTTTATTCAATACTGTACTGGAGGATCTAGCGAGAGCAATCACGAGATAAAGAAATAAAGTAGAAGTATCTCTGTTTACAGATGGTCTTATACACAGAAAACCCTAAAGAATCCATAAATAAACTAGTGAAACTAATAGAAGAGTTCAGCAAAGTATCTGGATATAAGATAAACATAAATAAATCAGTAGGATTCATTTACACCAAAAAGAGACTATCAAATAGTAATCACCAAATCAATACCATTTATAATAGCCTCCAAGAAGATACAAAGACTGACAACTAAGTTTGTGAACTCATCCTAGAAAAGTGCTACATACCTCCCTGCTGAATATCACTATGGTCACCTTCAGAGTACTCACCTTGGGAAGCTAGGCACTGATGCCAGTGCCTGATCCACCCTTCAAATTAATTTTCAACTCTTTCTGGAATGGCCAAAAGAGCTGTCATAATGTTGCCCTCGGTGTCCTGAATGTTATCCAGATGTCTTCCTTTCAATATTTCCTTTATGTTCAGATAAAGAAAAAAGGTCATTGGGGGCCACATTAGGTGAGTAGGGAGAGTGCTCCAATACCGTTATTTGTTTATTGGCTAAAAACTCCCTTGCAGAAAACTATACAATTAAGTTTGTAAACTTCCCACCTTGCCCCCATGAGCAATGATCATTCTAGAAAGAGTTCCAAAATTGCTTTGAGAGTGGACGCAGCCCTGGCATGAGCGCATAGCTTCCCAAGGAGAATACTTCAAAGGTGATCATAGAGATATTCAGCAGTGAGGTATGTAGCACTTAGAACAATTAAGCCGATGGACTTAATTGTCCCATCTCATAAAATACCTAGGATTAAATCTAACCAGAGATGTAAAGACACTTATACAAAGAAAACTGCAAGGAACCTGTGGATAGGTAGGCTTAACACTGTGAAAATGTCCATTCTACCCAAAGTGATCTATATAGACAATACAATCCCAATACAAACTCCAGTGTCATTTTTTAATGAAATGGAGAAACAAATCACCAACTTTGGAAAGAGAAGTAACCCTGGATAAGTAAAACACTGCTGAAGAAGAGGAACACAGTGGGAGGCTTCACACTACCCAATGTTAGAACTTATTAAACTGCCACAGTAGTCAAAGCAGCCTGGTACAAAAACAGATATACAGACCAATGGAGCAGAATATAGAATTCAGAAATTATGCCATCTACCTATGAACAGCTGATATTTGACAAAGGCCCAAAGACTGTGAACTGGGGATGAAACAGTCTCTTCAGCAGATAGTATTGGTAAAATTGGATATCCATTTGTAAAAAACTGAAACAAGACCATGTCTCACACCTTACACAAAAATTAACTCAAAATTCTACAGAAACCAGGGCTATCACACAAAGAGATACATACACACGAATGTTTTTTGCAGCACTGTTCACAATAGCAAAAAGATGGAATCAACCTAGATGACCATCAACAGATGAATGAATAAACAAACTACAGTACACATATACAATGAAATACTATGCAATTATAAAAACAAGATGATTTTATGAAACATCTCATAACTTGGAATCAACTGGAAGGCATTATGCTGAGTGAAATCAGGTATGTGTTCAGTGCTGCCATTGTGATATGTTTATTTTTATGTTGATGTTTTCTCTGTTGTTCTTATTAGTCTGTTCTGGGAAATTCTTTTTTGTGAGTTGATTTTTCACCTTTTTCAGAGCTTGTTTTGTAGTTGTTGAGACTCCTGTGTTACATTTCTTGAAATGGTATGATACCTCTTTGTTGTGCTTTACAGCTGTCCCTATGGTCCCCCTTAATAAACTATATATAAACCCAATTTTAATTACAACAGTCTTGTCATCTTCCTCTCCATCTGGAAGGACTATAACAACTGTAGTACATCCCTCTTTTTAATTTGATGACATAGTTTTCATGAAATGATCACTGGATTATTTCTTCCACTATTATAGCTTTGATTGAGTTTGGAGCCTTCCCTAACTGAGTAGGATTCTGGATGATGAATATAAAGTTAGTGGTTTTGTTCTAAGCCAAAGCCAAGAGATTCTTTCAGTATTTCTTGTAGTTTTGGTTTGGTTTTTCCAAAGTCTCTGAGTTTCTGTTTATTTGTGAATGCCTTAATTTCATTTTTGTATTTGAAAGTTAGTTTTGCAGGAAATATAATTCTTGGTTGGAAGTTCTTCTCCTTCAAGGCTTTGAATACATCATGCCACTGTCTCCATGCCAGCATTGTTTCTGCTGAGAAATCCGACAAAAACCTACAGGGTTTCCCACTGAATGTTAGCCTTCCTTTGTGTCTTGCTGCCTTTAAGAGTTTCTGCTTATGTTTCATTTTGTTAAGCTTGATGATAATATGTCTTGGAGTCTTTCTTTTGAGATCTATATTGCGTGGCATACGATACGCATCTGAGATGTCTGTATTTTCTTCCTTTATGATTTCTGGGAAGTTTTCTGTCAGTAGCTCAGCAATGATATTCTCTATGTTCTCATATGTCTCACCCTGTTCAGGGACTCCAGTTAATTGAAGATTGTTCCTCATAATGGAGTCCCACATGCTTCTTAATGTTTCTTCATTTTTCTTGTTTCTTTTTTCTGATTTCTGCTCATAGACTCTGGCATCAGTAGCTCTGTCTTCCAAGTCAGAAATTCTTTTTTCCATTTGTTCCATTCTGTTTTCTTGGCTTTGCATGGAAGTTTCTATGTCTTTGATTTTGTTCTTGATCTGTTGGGTTTCAGAGAACTGGTGTTCCATCAGATCGAACAGCTTGCTTAATTTTTCCTTTTGTTCTGCTGCATTTTGTATAAGGTCTAGAAGGGCTCTGTATATAATCATCTTGTATTCACTTTCTGATGCTTTCATAAAAGTTTCTTCATCTGGAAAACTCCTTGGTTGCTTTGTTTGGGAGCCTTCTGAAGCCATGGGTGATTTCTTGTATGCCACAAATGTCTGTTGCTTTTTGGGTCCCATGTGAGTAAGTAGAGGCTAGAAGAGGTACTGTGAGGATGGACTGCAGATGTTTCTCTAGGCTGTCTTAAAATGTAAAGCAAAGGGTATCTGACCACTTCCCAAGTCAGTCAGGTTTTCAGGTATAGAGGTCCCTCTTCTCAACGGGCAAAGTAAGTGCCACTATATCCAACCCCAGATGATACAAACTAGTTCAAAATACAGCAATGCTACTGCCCTGTTGGCCTCTGCTGACAAGGTACAGCCTTAGGTGACTCTGTGTAAAGTACTGCTTTTCTGGTAGAAAAGTGCTCTCCTGTGGGCAGGCTCTGGCTCCAAAGCTAAGAATTAGGTCCAGCTGAGGCCACTGTATCCAAGGTGGCAACCTCCACGCAGGCAACAGACAGAAGGGCTAAAGGTGCTGAGAGGTAGTGATTCCTCTGATTCTGTTGCAGGGCCCCCAACGTAGGTGGCACTGGGTAAATTACTGCTTTTCTGTTGGCAAAGCGCTGTCCTGTTTGCAGGCACTGGCTCCCAGGCTAAGAATGAGGTCCTGCTAGAATCTCTGTATCCAACATGGCATCCCGCACACTGACTGTGAAATTCCATACAAACGCCACAGAAGCAGATATAAAATGATAGGCTCAAAGTGGCTAGATTAACAGAGTCCTAAGCCTGGCTCTCAAATATGGGAACTTTGCCTGCCTGTCCCCCCAGCAGTATGTCTGAGTCTAGCCGCTAGGCAAGACCCAGCTCCGCCAGCCGGCCAAGTCAGAGGGAAAAAAAAAGTCAAAATGGTGTGTTTACCTTCAGCCTGTGAGAGCCGGGGCTAGCCAGGCGTGGGAGTCAGCGAAAGAGAGGCAGGTTTTCACTCAGTGGTATGAAGTCCAAATTAATAGCCCTGTGCCATGACCTGGGGTTGATTAGGTGACCAGAAGGTTCCGTTTGATTATCAATTCAGGTCTTGGTTTCCAGAGGGATATAAGGAGACGTGTGCTTAGTCCACAGTCTTGACTCCGCCCCTGCCCTGAGTGAAATCAGTCAGCTGAAAAAGGACAAATGAGATCACTATTATGTGTACTTAAGAAAATACAGGTACAGAAGAAAATATTCTTTGATGGCTACAAGAGTGCGTAGGGAGGGAGAGGATTATTTATAGATTAGGTAGTTGATAACAATTCAGTTCACTGAAGCCAGTAGAAGGCAGGTCAGCATACCTGGATTACATTATAAGCTAAAAGGTTTTCTAAATTTAACCCAAGATTTCAAAAGACATAGTTACAGGGATAGGGGTCTGGGGACTGTGTTTTCAGTGGACACCGAGTTCAACTGGCATATCTAGTTATTTTTCTAAGAAATTGTTTTGCATCCCATACTGGTGAGTAGTACCTGGGGTCTTAACAGCCAGCCAGTGGCTGTCTAAGGAACTCCAATTGGTCCCAACCCACCTGGAACAGATGGAAACCAAGAACATCAAAAGATACAAGGAAAACAGAGCCCAGGAGACAGAAGAACCCCCATGATTGGGAGACTACATCAGCAGGAAAACAGAAGAACTACTTGGTGCTTAGAGAGAGAAAGAGTTGCGCAGATCTAGAACTCTGGTAAAAGTCCAACAACTTTGAGGGTCCCCTGAGAACATGGCCCCAGACTTGATCCTAGCCCAGAGCTGTAGCCAGTACTGAAGCCAAAACTTCAAAGAATAGACTGGACCTGGGGACACAGAGTGACACAGATGTTGTGTGTACCTTATGGTTAAATACATAGATATGAGGCTGTCGTACCAGTTTCTTTTTAGAGGGGAGGGGAGAGGGTAGAGAGAAGGGTGAATGTGGTTGAGTGGATACTGTAAGTAAAGAGTGGAAAAGAAGAGTGTGCTGTCACAGGCTGAGGAGTGCAGGTAGAGTGGCAGAGAGGCAGGTGCTTGGGATTTTGTATGGTCAACTAACTTGGATTGTAAATGTTCACTTAATCACACTCACAAAAAATAAAGAAAAAAAAAAAGAAACAGAAATAGCATATGATCCAGCAAGCCCACTTCTTGGAATACATCCTAGAGAAATAAGGGCTGTCACCCTTCTTTTTTTTTTATTATGACTGAGTGAAAATGTACATTCCCGTATAAATTTACAAGCTAACCTATATGCAGCTTCCACTGATCTCCCTCCCCAGTGACAGCACACTATTCCTCTCTGCTTCATACATGTCTCATCCTCCCAACAGTCTCCTTTCCCCTCCTCTCCACCCATTCTCATTCCTCCAGCCAGAGGTCTGCAGGATGATATCCTATAGATGCATAGAACCATAAAGTGCATCTCATATACAGTAACTCTGCACTGCCAAGTCCAAGCCATTTGTGTTCGAAGAGTGGACCTTCGTTATGAGTTATGGGCAAGGGCTGCATCAGGGCAGGGGCCATGCTCCCAGGGAAACCCCAAAACTGCTGGACCATCAATCGAGGTCTTTTAGTGGAGATCTCAGGGTGCACTCCTTTTTATTCTTGTGTTGCCAGTGAGACTAAACTTAGTGAGCTCCATCGCAGCTATCACTGGTGGCGGCCGGGCACCATCAGGTTCTTCCAGTCCCAAGTAGATGTAGGCACCGACTCATGTGGGTCTCTCTGTCTTCTGGATTGTCTTTACCCCACGTCATTTTGGTCCTCGGTGAGCATCCATTCCTGCTGAGTTGGGACCATTTGCTGTGCCCTCAGATGGAAGCTTGGCAGCTTTTAAGACCCCAGACGCCACTCACCAATGTGGAGGGCAGAGAGCCCTCTTAGCAAAATGCTAGTTGTGCCAATTGGCCTCAATTTTGCCTAAGAGCATGGTCCCCTGCCCCCTTTTCAAGTTACTCTATCCTTGCAATATTGGGTTAAGATGGAAGGAGTATTCAAGTTATGCTGAAGTCCACTTAAACGTTGTTCTTGTTTCTAATGTGTGTTGTCACCGATTTCACCCAACCAGATTTCTACAAACTATCTAATCTAAATCCTCCCCTCCTCGGCCTTCCTCCCTCTCCTCCCTTGCAGCCCTCAAAAAGTCTTTTCTTCTATACATAAGTCTGTTTTTGAGATCTTATCATAGGGGTCTCATACAATATTTGTCCTTTTGTCGCTGACTACTTTCACTCAACATAATGTCTTCCAGTTGAAACCAAGTAATGAGATGTTTCCTGGAATCATCATTATTCTTTATCATTGTGTAGTGCTCCACTGAGTATATATATCATAGTTTACCTATCCATTCCTATGTTGTTGGGAATCTGGGTTCTTTCCATCTTTTTGCTATCGTGGACTGTGTTGTCATAAACATTCTTGTGCATGTGTCTATTGGTGTAAAAGGCCTTGATTCTGTAGGATATGTTCCCAGTAGTGGAATTACTGGATCAAATGGTATATCTATATCCACTTTGTTAATGAAGTGCCAGATTGCTTTCCAAAGAGACTAGACCATTTTGAAACCCCAACAGTGCAGAAGAGTTCCACTTTCTCCACAGCCTCTCCAGCATCTGTTGTTTTGTGTTTTTCGGATCATGGCCAACCTTTTGGGGTGAGGTGGTATCTCATTGTTGCCTTGATTTGAATTTCTTTAATAACTAAAGATCGTGAACATGTCCACAAGTGGTTTTTGGCTGCCTGGATCACCTCTTTAGAGAAATGTCTGTCCATCTCCTTTGTTCATTGCTTAATTGGTTGATTTATCTTCTTCTTATTGATATTTTGGAGTATCTTATAGGTTATGGAGATGAGGCGTCGGTCTGACATACAGTTGCCAAATATTTTTTCCCATTCTGTAGGTGGCCTTTTAATTCTATTAATAAAGTCTTTGGATGAGCAAAAGTGTTTGATTCTTAATAGTTCCCATTTATCTATTTTCTCTTCTGTGGATTGTGGTTTGTTTGAAAGATTTTGGAGTCTGTCTACATTGTATATTAAAACTTCCATTGTTGTTCCTACCTTTTCCTGGATGAGCTTTATCATTTTAGGTTTGATATTTAGGTCTTTTATGTAGTTGGAGTTGGTTTTTGTGTAAAGTGTAAGATATGGATCTTGTTTCAATTTATTGCAGATGGATATCCAATTTTGCCAGCACCATTTGTTGAAGATACTGTTTTTACCCCAGTTTAATGTCTTAGGGCCTTTGTCGAATATCAACTGTTCATAGGCTGATGGTGTCATCTCTGGGGTCTCAATTCTGTTCCATTGATCCATCTGTCTGTTCTTGTACCAGTACCAGGCTGTTTTGACCACTGTAGCAGTGTAGTATGTTCTAAGGTCGGGTAATGAGAGGCCTCCCAGTGTGTTCTTCTTCAGTTGTACCTTACTTATCTGGGGCTTCTTTCCTTTCCAAACAAATTTGGTGATTTGTTTCTCCATCTCATGAAAAAATGATGCTGGAACTTATATTGGGATTGCATTATGTAAGTAGATTGCTTTGGGTAAAATAGACATTTTCACAATGTTAGGTCTTCCTATCCATGAGCAGGGTAGGTTTTTCCATTTATCTAAGTCTCTCTTAGTGGCTTGTAGTTCTCTTTGTAAAGGTCTGTTATTTCTCCCGGTATGTTAATTCCTAGGTACTTTATCTGTTTACGGGCTATAGTAAATGGTATTGATTTGATGATTTCTTCGTTAACAGTCTCTTGTTGGTATAAAGAAATCCTACTGATTTACTTGTGTATATCTTGTATCCTGAGACTTTACTGAACTCTTCTATCGGTTTGAGTAGTTTACTTATAGATTCTTTGGGATTCTCTGCATATACAGTCGTATCATCTGCAAACAGGGAGATTTTAACTTCTTTGCTGATGCAGATGCCCTTTATTTGTTGGTTTTGTCTAATTGCTCTGGCTAGAACTTCTAGTACAATGTTGAATAGGAGAAGTGAGAGTGGGCATCCTTGTCTAGTTCCTGTTCTCAAGGGAAAGTCTTTCATTCTCTCTCCATTCAGGATGACATAGGCAATTGGCTTTATATAAATGGCCCTTATCGCATTGAGGAATTTTCTGTCTATGCCTATTTTGATAAGAGTTTTTAGCATGAATGAGTGTTGGACTTTATCAAATGCCTTTTCTGCATCAATGGACAAAATTAGGTGATTCTTCTCTTTTGTGATATTTATGTGATTAATCACATTGATTGTTTTTCTGATGTTGAACCAGCCTTGCATCCCAGGTATGAATCCAACTTGGTCATGATGGATTATTTTCTTGATATGTTGTTGTATTCTATCGGCAAGAATTTTCTTGAAGATTTTTGCATCTAGATTCATGAGTAATATCGGTCTGTAGTTCTACGTTTTTGTTGGGTCTTTCCCTGGCTTTGGTATCAGGGTTATGCTGGCTTCATAGAATGAGTTTGGGAGTACTCATCCCTTTCTATACTGTGAAATAGTCTCAGTAGTATTGGAGATAACTCTTCTCTAAATGCTTGGTAGAATTCTGTAGTGAAGCCATCTGGGCCCGGGCTTTTTTTTTGGTTGGCAGTGTTTTGATGACATTTTCAATCTCTTCCTTTGTGTCACTCTTCTTAAAAGAGCAGTTGAGAGCAAACAATCTTTCTAGAATGCTGGAAATTAGAAAAGCTGGAGACAGACCTTTTTTAGTGCTATTTGAACAGGGCATTCCCTCTACCTGGATGAAGCCTTGGATGAGAAAGACAATGTGACCTAGTATTTGCAAATAACCCCCCAAATTGCAAGTGTATGGGTTGTATTAGTTTTTCCTGAGGAATTGTCCTGGGGATAAGAGGGTTGAGTAATGTGAAACCACAGGTCCTGTGGGGCCCTGCTTGCAGGGATGGTCTCTCCTCGAGCCCTCATTGTGCTGCTTGGGTCTCTAGAGCCAGAACTCATTGAGCTGAGAAAGGCTGATCCTGTCCTCAGCTAGGAGTCCTGGTTTCTGGAAATGGTTAACACACTTGACTGTTAACTGAAAGAAGTTCAAGTTCATCCAGAGGCACTTGGTTGAAAAGCTTTATGATCTAGTCTGAAAAATCAGCCACTGAAAATCCTATGGAGCACAGTTTATTCTGCATACATGGGATCACCATGAGTCAGAATAGATTTCATGGGCATCTGACAACAGCCACAGAAAGATCCAGTTAAAGCTTGCTTTCTCTTCCTGTCTGTCATGGATTGAACTGTGTCCCCCAACAATATATGTAGTAGTTTGGCTGGGCAAGATTCTCATATTCTGTGTTTGTCCTCCATTTTGTGATTTTCTGATAGTGTAAATCCCAGTCTCTGCCTGTAGCTAATAGGTAGAATGATTATGTTAAAAGAGGATTAGGGTAGGACAGCAGCGTCTTTGCTAAGGGAATTTTCCTGGAGTGCAGCTTGTACCACCCTTTACTGTTTCATCCTATAGGAGATAAAAAGAGAGAGAAGCAGGCAGAGAATTGGGAACCTCATGCCAACAAGAAAGCAGCACCAGGAGAAGAGCATGTCCTTCAGAACTCAGGTTCCTGTGCCAAGATACTCCCTGAACACAGGCTGTTGTAACATAAGGACTTTCCTCCAGAGCCAACAAGGAGGAAAGCCTTCTTCTGGAGCAGACATCCTGAATTTGGTCTTGTAGCCACTGGACTGTGCAAGAATAAACTTCCCTTTGTTAAATCCATCCACTCATGGTATTTCTGTTAGAGCAGCACTAGCTGACTAAAACACTGTCTCAGTCTCTTTTTTGATATCTCCCTTTTGACATATCAGTGTTTCTGATCTGCTATTTCGTACTGTTCTAGGAAAAACTGAAAATTTCAATTATTAGCATAAATTTTACCATTCATCTTTTGTTGTGCAATGACAGTTTTAAATGAAAATGTTACCAAAATTACACAATTCATATTTCGAGGCTCATCCTGGATGGTGTCTCGAGCCAGCCAGAAGAGACAAGCATTGGCCAGATTTGGGAGGGCTGGAAAGGCTAGGTTTCCCCAGACACTGAGACTGCCAAGGAAAAGTAGATACTCGCTGGGCAAGCACAGATCCTTGCAGACTTCCAGGAGTTAGCCTTGCATAATTGCTGGTACCCCTCCAGCTGATGTGCTGTGCGTGCCTGCATCTCCATTTCCTGTCATCCCAGCCCACCACAGGCAACTCTCAGTGATGTTTGAACCTCTGCCCTGGGATGCCCTGGATACCTGATTTAGGGATAGGGCAGGGATTCACCCACACAAAGATGTGGCCTCCAGACAGCAGTCCACTAGACCCATGTGGGACTGCCACGAAAATACCCATCATAGGATGTGTATGCCTGGCCCTGATCTTACCTGCGCCCATGGTCAGGCCCTTGCCAGGGGCAGAGAACAGGGGTCGGAGGGGGGCTCCCAGCACATGCTATCATCTGCTTCACTGACAAAACACAAAGACAGTATGAAGAATTCAAAGATGTTGACTGTAGAGCATCAATGCCCAAGCACCAGGCTGCTCTTGAGTACAAGGTATCACTCGTACAGCTGCAACAGGTCCTACACCCAGGAAGCGGCCTCATCTGACTTGTCATATCCCACAGCGCCCAATACACAGATTGATTTTATGTTCCTAGGTATAGCTAATCAATGAGACTGTTAGCCTAACCAGGCCTCATAGTGACTGAAAACTGTTTTTGTTTTGTTTTGTTTCTTTTTATTGTGATAAAAATGTACACACCAAAACATTTGCCAGCACAGAACTTCCACATTTACAGAGCAGCACCACTGATTACATTTTGTGTGTTGTGCCAGCATTACTGCTATCCTTTTCCAAAATATTACATCACAGTAACACAAACTCAAGGCCTTCCAAACAAAAACTCCTCTTACCCACCAACCCTGGTAACCACTAATAGTCTTTGGTTTCTGCATCATTGCTTATTTCACATAAGTGAGATTGTACGGTAATTGTCCTCTTGAAACTGACTTATTTCACTCAGCCACTTAAACTGTGGCATACCTCAGGATTTCATTTTTCTTCAGGCTTGAGTAACATTCCTTGCATGCATGTACCACATTTTATTTATCCATCCATATGTTGATAGACATTTTGGTTGTTTCTACTTTCTGGCTATTGTGAAAAGTGTTGCAATGAAGACTGGTATTCAGGTTTCTGTTTGCATTCTTGCCTTCACTTCTTCAGGGCATATACCTAGCATTGGGATTGATGGGTAATAAGGTAGTTCTATGTTCAGCATTTTGAGGAACCACCAGACTGTTTTCCACGCTGGCTGTACCATCTTAGATTCCCAGCAGCAACAGATGAGGGTTCCAGTTTCTCCACAACCTCACCAACACTTGTTGAACCTGTTGTAAGAGGCAAGACTACGCAAGGTACCCTGTTTACCTTGGTAGCACTAAAAACAGGTGCTCAATGCCTTTTCTTCTAAGATCTATCACCCTTCTGTCAGTTTGTCATGCTATGGTGGCTTGTGTGTTACTGTCTCAGGCTGGGTTTTCTAGGGAAGCAAAACCAGTAACACGCGTAGGTACAAGGAAAGATTTACAATATAGATAGATAGACAGACAGACAGAGACAGACAGACAGACAGACAGACGACAGGCAGACAGACAGACAGACGACAGACGGACGGACGGACGGACAGACAGATAGATAGATAGATAGGAAACAACTCATGCAATCAGAGAAGCTGAATGTCCCAAGTTCTGGCACAAGCCTCACATGGCCATGGAAGCTGAGGAACCCAAGGTCAGCAGGTCAGAGACCTGTGTTGGTCAGTGGATCCCAAGCTGGTGGCGAGACGAAGTGGCAGAGGCTGGCAAACCCAGGATCAGCAGGTCAGGGAGCAGGACTGTCAAGTGCCTACTGTAAGGACTGAGGAATCCAACAGCTGCTAGTTCAAGTCCTGGAACCAGACGCTGGAAGAAGAGAGCAGGAGCTCCTGGCTACGTGAACAGACCAGCAGTAGTAGTGGAAGGTCCAGAGATGAGAGCCGAGGGGCAGGGAGCCACCACAAACCCCGCCCTGCCACTTAATACAGCAGCCAAATATGGAGTAGCCAAGTTGACGTAATCCTGACCACCACAATTACCATGACACTAAAGACTGTCACTATGTTTCAAATATCATCAGGGTCACCCATGGTGGGCAAGTTTCAGCAGAGTTTGCAAACTAGGATATAGACTGGAAGAAAAGTCTGGCAATGTACTTCCAAATATTAAAACCAACAAAAAATAAATTTAAAAAAACCCACTTGTGGTGGTCAGGACTGTGTCAACTTGGTTACTCCATGTTTGGCTGCTGTATCAAGTGGCAGGGCAGCGCCTGCGGTGCCTTCACTGCCCTCAGCTCTCATCTCTCCGCCTCCCACAGCCTACTTCCTGTCTGCTCGCATAACCAGCAGCTCCTGCTCTCGCCTGGCATCTGGTCTGGGTCCTGAACTAGCAGCTGTTGGATTCATCAGTGCTTTCAGCCGATGCTTAGGAGTCCTGTTCTCCGATCTGCCGATCCCGGGTTTGCCAGTCTCTGCAGCTCCGTGAGTCAGCAGAGACCTGGCAGTTTTGTGGCCAGCTTGGGATCTGCTGACCTACACAACCGGTGATCTAGAACTCTGGTCTCTGACCTGTTGACCTTGGGTTCGCCAGCTCCTGTGGCCACATGAGGCTTGTGCCAGGACTTGGGACATTCAGCTTCCACAATTGTGTGAGCTGTTTCCTTTTATATATCTAAATCTTTCCTTGTACATATATGTGTCACTGCTTTGCTTCCCTAGAAAAGCCAGCCTAAGACACCATTGTTGTCGAGTCAGTTCTGAATCATAGTGATCCTATTGGACATAGCAGAACTGCACCACAGAGCAAATATTAGCCAATAAAAACTCCATGGAGCACAACAGAAGATTGTTACACTGCTGGAAGATAAGACCCTTAAGTTGGAAGTCACAAAAACTATACAGTGCCCACAACAGTGGATTCACATATACCAACAATGGTGAAGATGGTGCAGAACTGAGCTAGGTTTTGTTCTAATTTGTCACTACAAGTCAGCTGGCTTTAAGGCAACTAACAAAGACACAAAGATAAAATGGATTTTACTATTCTTGCTCCCACCACTGCTGCACGTTTCTGTTTCACCTGGCTTTGCGGTCTGGCCTGGTTTCTGTGGCTCCTGGTGTTTGCATGTGGCTTTCCTCCTGACTCTACCACCTGCTCACCATCTCCCTCTGGCTTCTTAGTACAGGGGTCCAGAGGTCATTCCAGACCACCTTCTGTCCCCCAGGCTACCTGCAGCTGGCTGTCTTCTGTCACAGGCTTCTAGGGTCCTGCTAGCTCTGGCCAGGACAGGTTAATGAGTCATGTGATAAGAAGCTCATCAGTTGGGACATGAGTAGCTTCCCAAACAAGAGATGTGAGTGGTGGCACTTTAACGCCACTGTTTCAGGAATCCTTCAGCATATAGGTAACTGGCAAGGTTGTCCATTGTATTTTCTTTCTTAAGAACAATATCAATACTGTATACCTTTTACACTAGTAAGTATTCACACTAACATCACCACCACTGGTAGCTGTCGAACTGATTCTGACTCTTGGAGCACTTGTGCATGTCAGAGTGAAACTGAGCTCTATAAGGCTGGTTTTTCAGAAAGGATCACCAGGCCTGTCTTCTAAGAAGCATCTGGGTAGATGCAGACCTCCAAGCATCTGGTTGGTAGCCCAGAGCTTGTGTGTTTGCAACACCCAGGGACTCTAAAAGCGATTATAACAAAGTCTTTCTTACGTATCTGTGAGAAAATTTAGACTCTAAACAAAGGTTTGTGTTTGTTGAGCTCTGAGCTAAAATAACTACCACATTACCTTTTGTTCAGTCGTGTGCGATATATGTGTCCAATATTTACCAACATTTACCCTCTGCCTCATTCCAAAAAAGGATTTGAGGTAGCTGTCTGCCCTGGGTATCTGGAACCCACTTCAGCAGTTGCTTCTCAGTAAACTTTAAAATGCTATTCCCTTTAAAAAGGTTGTACAGCTTAGGCACTGTTAAAATCTTGCTATTTATGTTGTTAGCTTTAAAAACTACAGCTAATCATATTGTAGACATTACCATAAAATTAACACATCCTAACTTGAACATATTTCCTATTTTTACACTCAGAAATTCATCTTCAATTTGATTTGTTCTGTTTTGATCCATATATATTTTAAATTTTGCATTGTAACAACATTTTAAAATAGTATCTGCAATGAGATACTGGACAAAAATTGGAAACTTGAACCAGAGTAATTCCAGTTTTGCTTCCTGGAATTATCATCACAATACCACCATTGTCTTGCTACCTCCCACTCCAGCCACATTTCCGTGCCTCAGTGCCGGTTTCACCCCTCTCCTTCCCCCAGCAGACTCATAGAACACAGTCTCATTTTAGCAACCACCTAATAAGGACAGAAGAGGAATGCTCAGCCCCTCAAAATTCATAATACCACAAACAAAAAAAGATTTCCATTCTCTGTGTTGCTGTGAGAAGGTGGACAGTGGCTGTCACTCCACCCTCTGCCTTGTGCCTGGGTGCACACACAGTTCTCACACAGGCCTTGGCATGAGACTAAGGGCACATGCCAATATGTGTGGCTATTGGGGGTCCTATGTTCCCCAGGTGGGCTGCCTCTCACGCAAGAGGCAATGGGGGGAGGAGAGTTCATTTTGAAAGACAAACTATCGCAATTTCACTGACTACTGTGAAGAATACAAACAGAGGAGACAAGAGACAGTCTGTTCACTGGATATGTTGTTAGATTCTCCAGGTCGCCTAGACTGCTTTTTTAAAAAGTAAACCACTTACTTCTGCTTATGAAATTTAGGAGATCTTGAGTTTTTGAGAAATATATTCAGTGCAAAGTGGTGAAAACATTGTCAAAGAGAGGTTTAAGAAACACAGGAATGGTGTACCCTTGGTGCTGGCAGAGCATAGGGCTTCCACCTTCCAGTACTCCTCATGTGCTCTGTGTGCAGAAAACTGCAATGTTTGTTTGTGAGACATACCGGGGTTAACTAAGGCACTTTGGTGGCATCCACGTGGGACCTGACCAAAATAAAAATACATTACATTCTCTTTATTGTGATATAATTATGACAAAGAAAATAATTGAATGATACATAACTTACAAAGGACATTTCTGAAAATTGAAAAACTTGCTTTAGAACTTGCTTTTTTACATCAGGATTTATCCTTTGGCTGGCTACATGTATTTTCTTATCAAACCTTTCTAAGGACACTGTTGTTGTTAGCTGCCATCTGGTTGACTTTGACTCAGTGTGATGTTATGTACAGCAGAATGAATTGCTTTCACAATCATTGGTGAGTTCTCTTCTACTGTTGTAACTACTGTGTAGCACATTTTAGTCTAGAAAGCTCATCTTCCAGCATGATGTCAGATAGTATCTTGTTGTGATCCACAGGGTTTTCGTTGGCTAATTTCTGGAAGCATATCACCAGGTCTCTCTTTCTAGTCTGACTTAGTGTGGCAACTCCTACTAAACCTGTCCATCACGGGTGACTCTACTAGTATTTGAAATAACTGGTGGCATAGCTTCCAGCATCACAGCAACTTATAAGTTATTGCAGTAGGACATACTGACAGGTAAGTGATTGTATGATCGACTCTTCGGATTCTCAAAATCCACTGTCAGTGAGAAAATGTACAAGGAGGTAACAAATACTGAAAGCCATTTAAATACTAAAACTATTAAGTGTTATTTTTACAATCATTTAAAAGTTGAAATTTGGAATTCTATTGAGATTTGAATAATTCCTTTCTTTATAATGTTGACATTTCTTATGATAATTTGAACAAATGCTAAAGCCAGTCAAACTTTTTCCCAGAGAGTGTTTCAAAATGATAATGAGGTCATTATTTGCGATAGGTATGCATAGTTTTAAAACAGCCACCTTGCATTTGGCTCCAACCCCAAACCAGACCCACTGCCACTGAGTCCATTCCAACTCATAGCAACCCTATAGGACAGAGTAGAATCACCTCATAGAGTTTCTGGGGAGTGTTTGGTGGACTTAAACTGCAAACCTTTTAGTTAGCAACCATAGCACTTAACCAAAGCCATCAGGGTTTACCAGCAAGCTTCAGTGCTACTGGAATGGCTCATCAGCTGCAGAAGTGAGGCGGCATCTGATACATGTGATGATGGAGAGGCACAGCCCCCTGGCTGTCTCCTTCAGAAGCCCCTAGTTGCCCTCCTTGCCCTTCCCTCTACTGATCAACTGTGCCTCCAGTTGTAGATCATGTTCTTTGGGCACTTGGTACATGAACTCTTCTAGCAGCTGGAATGGGCCTTGCTGTGTATTGAATCATATCTTCCAAAAACAAATACAAAATTCCTAAGCCCTGTACCTGCTGTGATCAATTCAACAACAATGGAAATGGGTACTGGTAAATAAGACTCTGTTTGGAAATAGGATTTTGTTATTTTAATAAGGTCATGCTGGAGTAGATGGATCCTAAACCTAATATTTTCTGAGTGGTATCTGTCTTATGCTGGGTTCTCTAGAGAAGCAAAAAACAGTAAAGTGTATACATACAAGTTCTGGCAATTTAGTTTGCAAACTCATCCTAGAAAAAGTGCTGCATACCTTGTTCCTGAATATCACTACAGTCACCTTCAAATTACTCCTCTTGGGAAGCTATGCACTGATGCCAGTGCCTAGTCTACTCTTCAAAGCAATTTTGAACTCTTTTTCTGAAATGGCTATCAGAGCTGTGGTTGTATTACCCTTGATGTCCTGAATGTCATCCAAATGTCTTCCTTTCTGTATTTCCTTTGTCTTTAGGTAAAGAAAAAGTCTTTGGGGGCCAGATCAGGTGAGTAGGTAGGGTGTTCCAATACAGTTATGAGTTTACTTGCTAAATAACTCCCTCATAGACAACTATACAATTAAGTTTGCAAACTTCCCACTGTGCACAATGGCCATTCTAGAAAGAGTTCCAAAATTGCTTTGAAGGGTAGACTAGGTGCTGTCATTGGCGCGTAGCTTCCCAAGGGGCGTGCTTCAAAGGTGATCATAGTGAAACTCAGCATTGAGGTATGTAGCACTAAGAACAATTAAGTTTGTGGACTTAATTGTTGGACCCCGTGTGTGTGTATGTGCGTGAATCTCTCTCTGTGTGTGATACGCACATACACAGAGAGAGAGAGAGAGAGAGAAATTGATATCAAGGAAATGGCTCACAAACTTGTAGAGGCTGGAATGTCTCAATTCCGTGGGTCAAGACAGGTTCAGGTAGTTGAGAGGCTGTCAAACCCAAGATTGGAAGATCAGAGAGTGGAGCTCTTGCCCACAGGCTGTGAAGATTAATGAATCCCAAGATTGGCATGTTCTGCTGCTGTTCATAAGGTTTTCCCTGGCTAATTATTTTCAGAAGTACACTGCTGGGCCCTAGTCGGTCTTAGTCTGGAAGCTCAGTTGAAACCTGTCTACCATGGACAGCCCTGCTGGTAGCTAAATATCAGTGGCATGTTTTCCAATATCACAGTAACTAGCAACCCTCCACTGACAGAGAAGTGGGGGCTGCTCATTCTGTCTTTACTCTTCCTATCAGCTAAGATACCCAATCAACACAATCTGCTGAGAACTCTGCATGTCAGAACTGTCTCCTACCAGCTAAAATACCCAATCAAGGCAATCAGCTACCTGGCCAACTGACTGGAAGAGATCCGTATTTATGGCCATTCTAAAGAGAGGTGACACAACCAAATGTGGAAACTACCAAACAATATTGTTGATATTACAACGCAAGTAAAATTTTGCTCAAGATCATTCAAAAGGGAATGCAACAGTATATTGACAAGGAACTGCCAGAAATTCAAGCTGGATTCAGAAGAGAATGTGGAACCAGGGCTACCATTGCTGACGTCAGATGGATCATGGCTGCAAGCAGAGAATACCAGAAAGATGTTCATCTGTGCTTCATTGACTATGCAAAGGCATTCGACTGTGTGGATCATAACAAATTATGGCTAACATTGTGTAAAATGGGAATTCCAGCACATTTAGTTGTGCTCTTAAGGAATTGACAGCAGCTAACAACACTAGAAGCTGAAACAAAGAAGAACTTTCCTTTGGAACCAGCACCCTGAGTTTGCACTTCCAGTCTCCAGAACTGTGTGAAAAGAGATTTCAGTTTGTCAGAGCCTCCCTCCTGTGGTACTTTGTGTTGCAGCAGCTCTAGGTAACTGAGACAAATCATTTGACTGTGAAGAGCAGCATCATGCTCTATGCTGGCTGCTGAATGAGATGCCCAGGTGGTACGTACCTACCAGGTTGTGCTGGTGTGCATGAGGTGGAGGTAAGGAAGCCTAGGTGTTACTCATCTGCTTACTGCCTACAGGGACAGAGGCCATGATTGGACATCACTTTCCTCGTGCTGAAGTCAGAGGAGTCCTATGGGAACCACGTGGTTGCTTAAGGTGTCTGGCAGTCCTCACTTGCCTGGCTGCATGAGAGCTAATGGAGTAGATATACAGAGTGAATCCGTGCACTGCACACAAATGGCTCAGGAGCACCTGTTGGGAAACTCTGCTATAGAGGGCAGGTGGCAGAATTAATGCTGTGGGTGTAAGTCAGAAGCATCATCAGAAAGCAGAATTCTAAGAATGAGGAATAGGTCAGGGAGGTGTCACTGGGGTAATCCAGGGTAGTGATACTTGGAAATGACAGACTCTGTGACAGGGATATTTGAGGGGTGAGGGCTGAAAAGACACAAGGATAAGATGGTCGTATATGGATTGGACCCACACAGCAATACAGTAGCTACTAACCCAAACCAAAAGTAAGCCAGTTCCATTGAGTTTATTCTTACTCATAGTAACCCTATAGGGCAGAGCAGAATTGCTCTATAGAGTTCCCAAGGAGTGCCTGATTTGAACTGCCAGCCATTTGGTTAGCAGACATAGCTCTTAACCACAGCACCACCAAGGTTTCCTAGCCACTGGAAATGTGGTTAGTCTGAATACAGATACATTGTAAGTGTGAAATACACATCAAATATTGAAAACTTTATATGAAATAGTATAAAATATGTCACTTATAATTTTTATATTGATTACATGTTGAAATGATAATATTATGGCTTACCACCACCACCAACAACAAAAATCCTCAGTTGTCATCCAGTTGACTCTAACTTATGGCAATGCTATGTGTGTCAGAGTAGAACTGTGCTCCATAGGGCTTTCAGTGCTTGAATTTTTGGAATTAGATCACCAAGACTTTCTTCTGAGGTGCCTCTGGGTGGACGTGATTGGCAAGATTTCAGTTAGCAGCCAAGCATGTTAACAATTTGTACCACCTAGGGATTCTAATACTAGGAGAGTAATTATATATATAAAAAGATTTTATTAGAATTAACTTTACCTGTTTATTTTTACTTTTTGAAATGTAGCTATTAAAAATATTTAAACTACATATGTGGCTCTCATGATATTTGTACTGGACAGTGCTATGCTAGATAAAAGGACAAACACATACATTAAAAGGTGATCAGTCAACCATTGATTAAAAGGTACCAATTCACTTTGGGAAAGTCCTTGGTCCTATCCCACCTCTGCTTGTGTACCTTGACTCAACCTGAGTCAAGTGAGATGGTGACATCCTCCTCAGATTCATGGATAGCAGAAACTGAGATGGGATCATACTCTTTGACTGATAAAATCTCAGCAATGGTCTTGACAAGCTGAAGAGACACACCTAAAAAGATTTCATTTATAGAGATACTACGTAAGTTTCCCTAGCATTAGCCCAAAGTTCACAAACATGGGAGAAGAAAGTTGTGGCTCCACAGAGGCAATAAAACCCTTAAGGGTGTTACGGTTTTAATTGTGTCTTCCAAAACTATGTGTTAGAAATCCTAAACCTTGTGACTATAACCCCACTGGGTAATGAACTTCCTTTGTTATGTTAATGAGGCAATACTGTTGTAGAGTCTGTCTTGAAGCAATCTCTTTTGAGATTCAAAGGCAGCAGAGAAAATAAACGTGACACCACATGAAAACCACTAACAGGTTAAAGAACAGAAGCTGGAAAGACATACAGATACTTTCCTAAAGCAGATAGAGACAGAGAGTATTTGCCTAGAGCCACCACTCTGTTTGGGACTTTCAGCCTCCTAAATGGTGAGAAAATAAATTTGTTTGTTAAAGCCACCCATTTTGGGCATTTCTGTTATATCAACAAATAGCTAAGACAGGGGTTCTTACTATTTGAGGAGATGGAGTCCAGTTACTTTGATAGTAATTGAAATGTAATAGCTCATTCAATATAGTATTTATTCATTCAATCAAAAGGTAATTACAGAGTGACTAGCATATGCCTCAAGACAGAAATGGACAAAGTCCCTGATCCCTAGTAAACAAAAAAATGCACACTAAATAGAAGATAGTAATAATGAAATAAACAAGGTAAAGGGATAGAAAATGATAGGTGTGATTTAGGATTCAATCTTAGAAAGTTAGCAGAGAGATACTCAGACTTGTCTTGTGTAAACTCTGTTTATTGCAAGGTGGTAATGGCAAGGAATGCAAGTAAGACCTCACAACATTCACTTAGAACCAGAGAATCAGAATCAACTATTACAACGTTAGGTCAATGTTTAGAGTCCAAACCTGAGATTTCAGGCTTTTACTTTTAATGAGAGGTCTAGGGAGGAAGTCTATTAACCCCAGCTTGAACTCAGCAGAAGTTCCTCTAGATAGGGTTCAAAGCTGGCAGTGGTGTACAAAATTGCAGCTCCATCTCTGCCTTTACTCAGTCAGTGAAAAGAAGTTTAGGGTATACATGTGAATTTGTCACTTTGGCTCCACAGAATAAGAAGACTAGCATTTGTCTTTTTTTCCAGGGTTAGAGAGTAGCCAGATGAGGTGCCTTCTTTTCAAAAGTAGAGATTAGAGAGGTTGTTTACATTTATGTGATGTTTTCTTGTGTCACAGCATATTAGGTCGGTGTGAACTTAAAGGTTGTTTACATTCTTCACATGTTTCACATGCTTCTATGTTTCCATGTCTAAGTGCAGAATTTTTCTCAACAATTTTCTTGTGACTTATATATTGCTAATGAACTGAACTACAATGTTAGAGAGCCTCATAAAGGTAGACATACTTGTGTTTCTAAATTCATATTATGAATGCTTATACATGTGTATTTTAAAAGTCCAGTAGTGACTTAGATCTTATGGGATTTGAGAGCATCACAGAGACATAGAGAACACTGGGTATAGGGGCAGCCACTTGAAATACAGTGGCCAGAGGCATTTGAAGGAAGATAGTGGCCTTCTAGCAGTTCCTGGGTGGTACAAACAATTATGTGCTTCACTGGTAATTGAAAGGTTCACAGTTAGAATCCACTCAGAGGTGCCTTGGAAGAAAAGTCTGGTGATCTGCTTCTGAAAGGTCACAGTCTTGAAAACCCTGTAGAGCAGGTCTACTAGGCACACACTACTCATCATGAGTTGGAGTTGACTTGATGGCAGTTGGTATTATTTCAGTGTTGGTGGGTGGTACAAACCAGAAGGTTCAAGGTTTGAGTATACCCAGAGACACATGGGAAAAAAGATCTGGCAGTCTAGTTCCAGAAATATTAGTCATTGAAAACCCAATGAAGTCCACTTCAACTCTGAAGCATATAGGGAACATGAATCAGAATTCGCTTGAGGATGGAGTACTCTCAAACTCATTCTATGAAGCCAGCATAACCCTGATACCAAAGCCAGGGAAAGATTCAACAAAGAAGCAATTTATTTATATAATGCAATCCCAATACAAGTTCCAGCTTCATTTTTTTATGAGATGGAGAAACAAATCACCAAATTTGTTTGGAAAGGAAAGAAGCCCTGGATAAGTAAGGTACAACTGAAGAAGAAGAACACACTGGGAAGCCTCTCATTACCTGACCTAAGAACATACTACACTGCCACAGTGGTCAAAACAGCCTGGTACAGGTACAAGAACAGACAGATCGATCAATGGAACAGAATTGAGACCCCAGAGATGACACCATCAGCCTATGAACAGTTGATATTCGACAAAGGCCCTAAGACATTAAACTGGGGTAAAAACAGTATCTTCAACAAACGGTGCTGGCAAAATTGGATATCCATCTGCGATAAACTGAAACAAGATCCGTATCTTCCACCTTATACAAAAACCAACTCCAACTGGATAAAAGACCTAAATATCAAATCTAAAACGATAAAGCTCATCCAGGAAAAGGTAGGAACAACAACGGAGGTTTTAATACACAATGTGGACAGACTCCAAAATCTTTCAAACAAACCACAATCCACAGAAGAGAAAACAGATAAATGGGAACTATTAAGAATCAAACACTTTTGCTCATCCAAAGACTTTATTAATAGAATTAAAAGAACACCCACAGAATGGGAAAAAATATTTGGCAACTCTATGTTAGACCAACGCCTCATCTCCGTAATCTATAAGATACTCCAAAATATCAATAAGAAGAAGATAAATCATCCAATTAAGCGATGGGCAAAGGAGATGGACAGACATTGCACTAAAGAGGAGATCCAGGCAGCCAAAAAACACATGCGGACATGTTCACGATCTTTAGTTATTAAAGAAATTCAAATCAAGATGACAATGAGATACCATCTCACCCCAACAAGATTGGTCATGATCCAGAAAACACAAAACAACAAATGCTGGAGTGGCTGTAGAGAAAGTGGAATCCTCCTACACTGTTGGTGGGGTTGCAAAATGGTCCAGCCTCTTTGGAAAGCAATCTGGCGCTTCCTTAAAAAAATGGATATAGATAAACCATTTGACTCAGTGATTTCACTACTTGGAATATACCCTACAGAATCAAGGCCTTTCACACCAACAGACACATGCACAAGAATGTTTATCACAGCACAGTTCACGATAGTAAAAAGATGGAATCAACTCAGACGCCCAACAACAGAGGAATGGATAGGTAAACTATGGTATATATACTCAGTGGAGCACTACACAACGATAAATAATAACAATGGTTCCATGAATAATCTCCTAACCTGGTTTCAACTGGAAGACATTATGTTGAGTGAAAGTAGTCAGCGACAAAAGGACAAATACTGTATGAGACCTCTAAGATAAGATCTCCAAAACAGACTTACGTATAGAAGAAAAGACTCTTTGAGGGCTGCAAGGGAGTGGAGGGAGGGAGTGTGAGGGAGGGGGTTTAGATTAGATAGTTGCTAGAAATCTGGTTGGGTGAAATCGGTGGTAGCACACATTAGAAACAAGAACAACATTAAGTGGACTTCAGCATAACTTGAGTACACCTTCCACCTTAACCTAATATTGCAAGGATAGAGTAGCTGGGGCAGGGGGCAGGGGACCATGCTCTTAGGCAAAATCGAGGCCAATTGGCACAACTAGCATTTTGCTAAGAGGGCTCTCTGCACCCTACATTGGTGAGTGGCATCTGGGGTCTTAAAAGCTGCCAAGCTGCCATCTGAGGGCACAGCAAGTGGTCCCAACTCAGCAGGAATGGATGCTCACCGAGGACCAAATTGACATGAGGTAAAGATAACCCAAGATAGAGACCCACATGAGTGGATGCCTACATCGACTTGGGACCAGAAGAACCGGATGGTGCCCGGCCACCACCAGTGATAGCTGCGATGGAGCTCACTAAGTCGACTCTCACTGGCAACACAGGAATAAAAAGGGGTGCACCCTGAGATCTCCACTAAAAGACCTCAGTTGATGGTCCAGCCATTTAGAGATTTCCCTGGGAGCATGGCCCCTGGCCCTGATGCTGCCCTTGCCCATAAATCATAACAAAGGTCCACTCTTCGGACATGAATGGATTGGACTTGGTGATCCAGAGTGACCATATACTGGATGCACTTTATGGTTCTATACATCTATAGGATGTCATCCTGCAGACCTCTGGCTGGAGGAAGGAGAGTGGGTGGAGAGGAGGGGAAAGGAGACTGTTGGGAGGATGAGGCATGTATGGAGCAGAGAGGAATAGTGTGCTGTCACCGGACAGGGAGATAAGTGGAAGCTGCATATAGGTTGGCATGTAAATTTATATGGGAATGTACATTTTCGCTCAGTCATATTAAATAAAAAAATAAAAATAAAAAAAGAATTCACCTGACAGCAACTGTTTTTGGTGGAAAGAGCCTTCCAGGATCTATGAGGCGAATGAGCTTGATGTGTAACTGGAACCAAATCAGCGAGGAGAATGGTCAAAAATAAAGACTCTAAGGGGCTGGATCTTCTAGGACCCTCTAGCACATACTGAGAACTTTGGATTTTGCTCTAAATGTTCTGGGGCAGTACTAGAGGATTTTGAACAGGAGAGTAATGTAGTCCAATTAATACTCTAAAAAAAACCTCTCTGACTCTAGCAGGGACTATAGACTGTAGACGGGCAGTAGACTGTAGAGACGTAAGACTTGAAGCAGGAAGTTGGTGAGACGTGGTGGCACGGACAGGAAGGTAATGGTGGTGATAGTGAGAAGCAGTTGGACTCAGGTGGTATATATATATATATATATATACACACATATGTTTTTAATTGATTTATGTTTTACTTTTTATTGTCATTGAGTGAAAGTGTATAATCCAACTTAAATTTGCATGGCCACTTATCTGCAGCTCCTTCTGCTCTCCTTGCCCTGTCACTGCACATTCCTCCTTTCTTTTCTATATCTGTCATACTGTCTTAAAAATCTCCTGTCTTCTCCTCTCCACCCTCTCCACTCGCCTCTAATAAGAGGCCAGTAAGACCACATCCTATAGATGCATAAAAACATAAAGTGCACACACAATCTGGTCACTCTGTGTCCCCAAGTCCAATCCATTCCTGTCTGAAGAGTTGACCTCAGTAATGATTTATGATCAGGGGCAGCATCAGGTCTAGGGGTCATACTCACAGGGGAACCCCCAGGCCTTCAGACCATCAACTAAGGTCTTTTAGTGGAGTTCTTAGGGTGTACCATTTCTTTATTCTCCTGTTGACAGTGGGACTCAACAACGTGAGCCCCATCATAACTGTCATTTGTGGTGGCTGCACACCATCTGATTTTTCTGGTCGCATGTTGATGCAATTACTCATTCACATGTGTTTTTCTGTCTTCTGGGTTCTTTTTCCCTCATGTTGTTGTGATTGGTGATCATCTGTTCTGGCTGTGTAGGGACCACGTGGTGTAACTCAGATGTCTGCTAGCTAGCTTTTAAGACCCCAGGAGACCACCAATATGGGGTACAGAAGACTCTTTTAGCAATAGCCTAATTATGCCAATTGGCTCAATGTCCACTGAGAGCATGTTTCCCAGACCTGTGCCCCTGCTACTCTGTCCTTGCAATATCAAGATTGTTTTCAGGTTATGCTGAAGTCCAGTTAAATTGATCTTCTTTCTAATGTGTGCTGCCACTGATTTCACCCAACCAAATTTCTATCAACTATCTAAGATATAACCAACACTCTCCTTTCTTGCCTCCCCTCCTGTTTTACTCAGCTAGGGCTGCTCTAACAGAAATACCACAGAGTGAATGGCTTTAACAAAGGAAGGTTTATTCTTACACAGTCTGGTAGGTTGCAAGTCCATATTCAGGGTGTCCGCTCTAGGGGAAGGCTTTCCCCTTGTCGGCTCTGGAGGACAGTATTGCATCAATCTTTGTCCAGGGAGCATCTTGGCGCAGTAACCTCATGTCTGAAGAATTACGCACTCTTCTCTCGGTGCTGCTTGCTTGATGGTACGAGGTTCTCAATTCTCAGCTTGCTTCTCGAGATTTCCTTTTATCTCTTGCAGGCTGAAAGGATTAAGGGTGGGGCAAGCCATACTCCAGGGAAACTCCCTTTACAGCAGAGCAGGGAAGTAATCCTATGAAGGAATTTACAACCCCACCCTAATCCTTTAACATACAGTTTAGGGAAACCACAAAATGGAGGACAGTCACAAGATACTAGGAATCATGTCCCAGCCACATGGCTACACATATTTTTGGGGAGACACAATTCAACCCATGACACCTCCCTTGCAGCTGTCAAAAGGTCTTCTCTACGTGAGTCTGTTTTTAAGTCCTTATATTATGGGGTCACATACAATACTTGTTCTAGTGCCGCTGACTGATTTCACTCAACGTAATGTCTTCCAGTTGAAACTGGGTTATGAGAAGCTTCCTAAAATCATCATTGTTCTTTATCATTGCATAGTGTTCCATTGAGTATCTACACAATAATTTGTTTATCTACTCATCATTGTTGGGTGTCTGGGTTGATTCCATCTTTTTTGCTATTGTGGACCATTCTGCAATAAACATTTGTGTGCATGTAACTGTTCATGTGACTGCCCTCGCTTCTGTAAGATATATTCCAAGGCTTGCTGGGTCAAATAGTATATCTATTTCCAGTTTTTTAAGGAAGTGCCAGAGTGCTTTCCAGAGAAGTTTACCATTTTGTAATCCCACCAACAGTGAGTGTAGGAGAGTTCCAATTTCTCCGCAGCTTCTCCAGCATTCATTGTTTTTGTTTTTTGGGTCATGGCCAACCTTATTGGGGTAATGATCATGTGCATTTTACGTGTTTTTTGGCTGCCTGGATATCTTCTTTAGATAAGTGTCTGCCCATCTCCTTTGCCCAAAGCTTAATTGGGTTATCTATTCTTCACTTGTTGATATGTTGTAGTACCTTGTAGATTATGGAGATCAGACATTGGTCTGACATATAGTTGCCAAATATTTTTTTCCCATTGTGTAGGTGGTCTTTTAATTCTTTTGATAAAGTCTTTGAATGAGCAAAAGTGTTTGATTCTTAGTAGTTCTCATTTATTTTCTCTTCTGTTGATTGTGCTTTGGTTTGTGAGATTTTGAAGTCTGTCTAAGTTGTGTATTACACTTCCACTGTTGATTCCATTTTTTCTTGGTTGAGCTTCATCATTTTAGGTTTGATATTTAGGTCTTTTAACCAATTTGACTTCATTTCTCTATAAGGTGTGAGGTATGGGTCTTGTTTCAATTTTTTTTCAGATGCATATCCAGTTTTGCCAGCACCGTTTGTTAAAAAGACTGTTTTTACCCCAGTTTACAGTCTTAGGTCCTTTGTTGAATATCAGCAGTACATAGGGTGATGGTGACATCTCTGAGGTCTCCACTCTTTTCCATTGGTCTACTTGTCTCCCTCTGAACTAGTACCAGGCTGTTTTGACTACCGTGGCAATGTAATGGTTCCCAAAGTCAGGTAGTGAGAGATCTCCTAGTGTGTTCTTCTTCTTCAGCAGTGCTTTGCTAATCTGGGATTTCTTACCTTTCCAAAGCTAGTGATTTGTTTCTCCATCTCATTAAAAAATGTCACTAGAATTTGTATTGGGATTGCATTGTATATGTAGATCATTTTGGTAAAATACACAGTTCTACAATGTTAAGTCTTCGTATCCATGAGCAGGGAGGTTTCTCCATTTACATAAGTCTCTCTTGGTTTCTTGCAGTAAGGTCTTGTTGTTCTCTTTGTAGAGTTCTCTTATTTCTGTAGTTAGGTTTATTCCTGGATATTTTATATTCCTGGGGACTATGGTAAATAGTATTAATTTCGTGAGTTCTTTAATGATCTCTTTGTTGGTGTAAACAAATTCTACTGATTAACTTATGTTTATCTTGTATCCTGATATTTTGCTGAACTCTTCTACCAGTTTGAGTGGTTTACTTATGAATTGTTTAGAATTCTCTGCATATATACAAACATATCATCTGCAAATAGGGAGATTTGTACTTCTTTGCAGATGTGGATGCCCTTTATTTCTTTGTCTTGTTTAACTGTTCTGGCCAGAACTTCTAGTATAATGTTGAATATGAGAGGTGAGAGTGGGCATCCTTGTGTAGTTCCCGTTCTCAAAGGGAATTTTTTCAGTCTCTCTCCATTCAAGGCAGTTGGCTTTGTGTAGATGGACCTTATTGCATTAAGCAATTTGCCTTCTATTCCGATTTTGCTGAGAGCTTTTAGCATGAATGGATGGTGGACTTTATCAAATGCCTTTTCTGCATCAATTAACAAAATCAGGCAATTCTTGTCTTTTGTGTTATTTGTGCAATTGATCACATTAATTGTTTTCTGGTGTTGAATCAGCCTTGCATCCCTGGTATGAATCCAACTTGGTTGTGATACATTGTTTTTTTGATACTTTGTTGAATTCTATTGGCAAGGATTTTGTTGAAGATTTTTGCATCTAATTTCATAAGTGATACTGGTCTGTAGTTCTGTTTTGCTGTATCTTTCCCTGGCTTTTGTATCAGGTTTATGCTGGCTTCCTAGGATGAATTTGGGAGTATTCCATCCCTTTATCTGCTGTTAAATAGTCTAAGTAGTATTGGAGTTAACTCTTCTCTAAAAGCCTGGTGGGATTCTGTGGTGAAGCCATCTGTACTGGGGCTTTTTTCGGTTTGCAGTTTTTTGATGACTTTTTAAATCTCTTCCTTTATGATGGGTTTATTAAGTTGTTCTGCTTCTCCTTGTGACAATTTTGGTAGGTGATATGAATCTAAGAATTTGTCCATTTCCTCTAGGTTTTCAAATCTGATAGAGTACAGTCTTTCGTAGTGTTCTGTTATGATACTTTTGATTTCTGTTGGGTCTGTTGTGACATCTCCCATCTCATTTCTCATTCAGGTTGGTTGTTTCCTCTCTTGTTTTTCTTTGGTAAGTTTAGCCAATGGTTTGTCAATTTTGTTAATCCTTTCAAAAAACCAGCTTTTGGTCTTATCAGTTTTTCAATTGTCCTTCTATTTTCTAATTAATTTAGTCCTGCTCTAATTTTTATGATCTGTTTTATTCTGGTGCCTGAGGGGTTCCTCTATTGCTCTCTTTCTACTTGTTCAAGCTGTAAAATTAATTCTTTGGTTTTGGTCCTTTCTTCTGTCCAGATGTGTGCATTTATAGAGATAAATTGATCTCTGATCGCTGCTTTGGCTGTATTCTATAGGTTCTGGTAGGATGTGTTTTCATTCTCATTTGAATCCATAAATTTCTTTATTTCATCCTTGATTTTTTTCTATAACCCATGGCTTTTTGAGCAAGGTGTTGTTTGGTTTCCATGAGTTCCAATTTCTACCTCGAAAATGTTGTGTGTGCACTGGAGAAGAAGGTATACTTATCTGTTGATATATAAAAAGTTTTGTATATGTCAATGAGGTCTGATTGGTTAATTGTCACAATAAGATCATCTGTGTCTTTACTGAGCTTTTTTCTAGAACAGCTGTCCAATACTGAAGGTGGAGTGTTGAAGTCTCTCACTATTATTGTGGAGTGATCTATCTTATTTTTGAATGCAGTCAGTGTTTCTTTAGTGTATTTAGATGCTCTACTATTGGGTGTATAAATATTTACTATTGTTAAGTCAAACTTGAGTACTAAAACTTTCAGCAATAAATAGTGACCATCCTTGTCCTCGATTGAAGATTTTACATTATAATCTATTTTATCTGAGATTAGTATTGCCATGCCTCCTCTTCTTTGTATATTGTTAGCTTGGTATAAAGTATTCCAACTGTTTTAGTCAGCTAGGGCTGCTCTAACAGAGATACCACAGAGTGGATGGCTTTAACAAAGGAAGGTTTATTCTTACACAGTCCAGTAGGCAACAAGTCCAAATTCAGGATGTCAGCTTCAGGGGAAGGCTTTCCCCCTTGTGGACTCTGGAGGAATGTCCGGTATTGCATCAGTCTTTGTCCAGGGAGCATCTTGGTGCAGGAATCTCAGGTCTGAAGGACGCGCTCTTCTCCCAGTGCTGCTTGCTTGATGGTACGAGGTTCCTAATTCTCTGCTTGCTTCTCTTTCCTTTTATCTCTTGAAGGATGAAGGGATTAAGGATGAGGGCAAGCCATACTCCAGGGAAACTCCCTTTACAGTGGAGCAGGGAGGTAATCTTACAAAGGGATTTACAGTCCCACTCTAATCCTTTAACATATAGCACAGAAAAATCACAAAATGGAGGACAGTCACAAGATACTGGGAATCATGGCCCAGCCACATGGCTACACATATTTTTGGGGGGACACAATTCAATCCATGATACCATCCTTTAGTTTTCAGTTTGTTCATATCTTTAAGTTTAAGGTGAGTTTCTTGTAAGCAACACGTAGACTGGTCATATCTTTTGATCCAAGATATCATTCATTTTTCTCTTTACTGGAGCATTCAGTACATTTACATTCAGGGTAATTATTGATAGGTATGATGTATTTATTTTTGTGTTGATGTTTTCTCTGTTGCTCTTAATATTCGGTTCTGGGTCATTCTTCTCTATGGATTGATTCCTCATCCTTTTCAGTGTTGGTTTTGTGTTTGTTGAGACTCCTGTGTTGCATTTTGTTTTAGTCAGCTAGGCTGCTCTAACAGAAATACCACAGAGTGGATGGCTTTAACAAAGAAAGATTTATTCTTACACAGTCTGGTAGGTTGCAAGTCCATATTCAGGGTGTCCGCTCCAGGGAAAGACTTTCCCCTTGTCAGCTCTGGAGGAAAGTCCGGTGTTGCATCAGTCTTTGTCCAGGGAGCATCCTCACGCAAGAACCTCTAGTCTGAAGGACGCGTTCTGCTCCCGGTGCTGCTTGCTTGATGGTAGCGAGGTTCTCAAATTGTCCTTTGTTTCTTTTTCCTTTTATTCCTTGCAAGCTAAAAGCATTAAGGGTGGGGCAAGCCATACTCCAGGGAAACTTACCCCACAGCAGGAATTCACAGCCCCACCCTAATCCTTTAACATACAGGTTAGCAAAACCACACAATGGAGGACAGCCCCAAGATACTGGGAACCATATCCCAGCCATGTGGCTGCACACATTTTTGGGGGGGCACAATTCCAACCATGACACGTTTCTTGTTTTGATATGCTGCATCTATATTGTGCTTTGTGGCTACCTCTATAATCCTCCTTGGTAATCCTAGTTTAAACCCAATTTTAACTTCTACATATCTTATTAACTTACTCTGCAAATGGAAGGACTATACTACTGTAGTATATCCATCTTTTTAATGTGATAGTATCATAGATCACTGGATCCCTTCTTTTAATGTTATGGCTTTGACTGAGTTTTGTGCCTTCCATAACTCAAATACATTTCTGGATGTTGTATCCTGCATTGCATCCTTACATGTAGATTTGGTCGTGGGGGGGTTTTCTAAGCCAAGAGCTTCTTTCAGCATTTCTTGTAGCTTTAGTTTGGTTTTTTACAAGGTCTCTGGGTTTCTGTTTATCTGTGAATGTCTTAATTTCATCTTCATATTTGAAAGACAGTTTTGCAGGATACATAATTCTTGGTTGGAGATTTTTGTCCTTCAAGACTTTGAATGTGTCATCCCACTGCCTGCATGCCAACATTGTTTCTGCTGAGAAGTCAGATGAAAGCCTACTGGACTTCCTTATGAATGTTAGCTTTGCTTTGAGTTTTGCTGCTTTTAAGAGTTTCTGTATGTGTTTCATTTTGTTAAGCTTGGTTAGAATATGACTTGGTGTCTTTCTTTTGGGGCCTATTTTATGTGGTGTTTGATACACATCTTGGATATGTATGTTCTCTTCTTTCATAATTTCAGGGAAGTTTTCAGTCAGCAACTCAACAACAATAGTCTGTGTTTTCAGGTATCCCTCCCTGTTCAGTAACTCCAGTTAATCATAGATTGTTCCTCTTGGTAGAGTTCCACATGTTTTGTAATGTTTTTTCATTTTTCTTGTTTATTTTCTTTGATTTCTATTCATAAATGCTTGTGTTAGTAGCTCTGTCTTCAAGGTCAGTAAGTCTCATTTCAAGTTGTTCAATTCTGGCCTTTCGGTTTTGAGTTGAATTGTCTGATTCTGTAATGTTACTGCTCTGTGAGATTTCAGAATGCTGATGTTCCATCAGTTCAAACAGTTTACTTAATCTTTCATTTTGTTCTGCTTCATTTTGTATAATGTCGAGGAGCCAAGTCAAGTGCCGTTGAACTCACTATATAATTCTTTTGTACTCGATCTCTAATAGTTTCAGAAAAAATTCTTCATCTGGGGAGTTCTTTGATTCTTTATTTTGACAGTTTTCTGGAGCCATGGTTGCATTTTTTTTCTTTTTTTTTTTTAATGTTTGGTTAGGGTTTGTTGCTTATGGGACATCTATATGTTGTTTAGTTTCTCTGGCACTGCCTTAACAGGACCTGAGGCACAGTTCTGAGAATGAGGTTGATCACCAGCCACCTCTATGTAGTCCAGTGACTGGGCCCAGTGGAATCTCAGGGATAGCAGGCTCTACATTCTGGGGGGCAAAGACACAGCCCTATTTATGGAGTTACTAGGGGGCCATCAGCCGACCATATATGTTGGTGGTTAAAGGCTGGAAGACGTGCTGTTGGGCTGCACCAGTTATTTCTCTAGATAGTCTCATTTCAAAAGGTAAAAGCTATCTGACAACTTCCAAAGTCAGTCAGGCTGTCAGGTGTGGGAAGCCCCCCTCCAGCTTATAACAGAGGCACCTCTTCAACTCTACCCAGATGTGGTGATAAAGTTCAAGGGAAAGGCTACTGCCCTGTTGATATCCCCTGTCAGGCCCCACCCATAAGACTACACTGTTTTAAACACAACTTTTCTGCTGGAGAAGTGCTCCCCAGGCTGGGACTGCTTCCCATCCTGGGAATTAGTCCATGCTGAGACCTCTGGTTGGGTAACTCTGCCTCCCAGTCAAACCAGATGGTGTCCTGGTCAAGCTGTCCCTCCCCTGCCAAACAGCAGAATCTATGGCAGAGGTCTGAAAAGAGAGGATGGAGGGGCTGTGGTGCTCTGAGTCTGGAGCCGGGCTTTCAAAATGTGGCTATTCCACCTGCTGATCACTTCAGCAGTGTGGCTCTGTGTAGCTGCTGAATGAGCCCCTCCCCTGTCTGCCAGCCAACAGAAAGAAAAAACAATTAAAAATGCTCATTACCTTCAGTCCATGGGAGCCAGGCAATTCAACCAGAGTGGGTGTGGCTCAGCCAAAGACAAGAAGTTTCTTGTTCAGTGGCATGTAGTCCACACTGACAGCCCTATGCTATGTTCTAGGGCTCACTGGGTATCCAGAAAGCTCCATTTAATTATCAGTCTGGCCTTAGTTTTCAGAGGGAATTAAGGAGATGTGTGTCTAGTCTGCCACTCTTTGACTCCGCCCCTGGATTCAGGTAATATTTAAAGGTAAAACCATAGGACAAAGGTGAAAACCATACTACTTTATTCTGGTCAGACCACTTTGAGGATATTTATTACTCTGGGGTGTTGTATATAGAATATTGCAAACTAGGTAACCCAGGGTGGCACAAACAGTCAAGTGCCTGACTGCTAACTGATATACTGATGGTTCAAATCCACTGAAGGGGTGCTGCAAAAGACAAGCCTGGTGACCTGCTCTCTTTTTAAAAGTCCACAGCTTTGAAAGCCCTATAAGCACAGTTTTACTGGGTATACACGGCAGCATCATGAGTCAGAACCAACTCAGTGTAAACTAACTACAACAACACAGACAAACTAGAGAAGTTTTAAAGGAAGGGAACAGATTGGTGAAGGAGCCTGGGAAGATACGAGAAACTAGAAAAATGGAAACTAAGAATACAAGTTCAAGTGGGTATAAAAGAGTATGAAAGGCTCCCACAACAGAAGCAAATGGATCTATTCAGTGTTTTTGACCTGCTCATAGTGAACGGAGCTGCCTTGGGGACGGCGAGGAGGTGCAACACAGGCTGGACAGCCTTTCTGGGTTCAGCATGGAGAAAGGGTGCTTCATTTCCACAGGGTAGCCTCTATTGACTTTTTTCAACTCTAAAAATCTGTTTCTCTGAAGAGGAAAATGGAGGTTAATGTGAGTCATACAGTATCAAAAAGATAATGTCACTTTATAAGGTGTCCCAGGACTGACGCTCCTGGACCCTGGACTTCTTAGCTATTCTGTGGATATGGGCAATGCTTGTGAAGCTACTGAAATAACGTGTTAGTTATCTTGTCTTGCATGATAAGTCACCACAAACAAAAGAGGCTTAAAACAGATTATTAGCTCACAGTTTTGAAGGTCAGAGCCCAGTCAAGGCATTGCTGGTTCCTTTTCTGCTAGTCCCAGAAGGCTGAAATTAAAGTGCTGGCCATCTGTGTCCACATCTGAAGGCTTGACCAGGGGAAGATCTGCTTCTTCGCTGCCTCGGGTTTTTGGCAGAATTCATTTCCTTGTTGTTACAAGATTGAGGTCCCTGTTTTCTTGCTGGCTCTTGGTAGGGACCACTCTTAGCTTCTGGAAGCCACTCTCAGGTCCTTGGCATGTGGCCCCCTCCATAGGCTGTCTCACACTTTCATTCTATCTGACTTAAGGGAGGGCTTAGTGCATTTTAAGGGATCAGCTGATTAGGTCAGAGCTACCGAGATACTCTGCCTTTTGATTGACTGAAGTCTTCTGATTAGTAACCTAATCATACTTTAGTAACATGATTAGTGACCTAATCATGATAGGTACAGATTCTGCCCACACTCAGAGGGAGGAGATTGATTATACTGGGTGCATACACCAGGAGGCTGGGATGTTGGGGCCATCTTAAAATCCTGCCTACCGCAGTAAAATACAATGCTGATCATAGTTAGGAAGCCAAACTAGAGTGTCCAGTCAAGAGTCCATATTGGCTTCTCCAAGGGTATATTTGGAGGTCATGAGGATCTAAAGACCCTTACACTCTTTGTAATCTCCTCAGGAATGGGCGACAAGGCTCACTGAAAAACAGACATTAAAGAGGAGTGACTTAAAACAAATGAGGTTTAGACAAAATAAGGTTGGGCTATGGTTCCTATGCCAACAGAAATATATTTCTGCAGTCAGTTTTGATTTTGTACTTTAGAGAGAATCTTGGTTAGGTAGTTGGTTAGAAGGCTCATTCACGTGTTTGTAAAGTACTTTGAAGATGAAGAGGGCAGTGGAAAGGCCAGGAATTGTTGTCTCCCAGTTCTTGTGGTCTACTGAAGCGGGGAAGGATTTGTCAGACCACGGCGTGGCTGGAGGAGGTGTGTGTGTGTGCATGTGTGTGCTTGCACCTGTTCTTGGGGATAATTTTTTTCCAGTGGACAAAATTCCATAAGTTATCTCTTAATTTCAGAAGATCACTTTTTCCTCTGGAGCCAAGTTATTCATTTGTGAAAGCGGAATAGGATTGCCAGACAATGTTGGCATTTGAAATACTTGAGCATTGAAGATACTCAAACCAAACACAACCCACTGCCTTCAAGTCAAATCCCACTCATAGAAACCCTGTAGGTAAGAGTAGAACTGCCCCATAGAGTTTCCAAGAAGCACCTGTCGATTTGAACTGCTGCGCTTTTGGTCAGTAGCACTTAACCACTACTCCACCAGTGTTTTCCAAGTATTGAGGATAGCCACAAAAAATGAATGGTGCCATCCCTGAGAAACAAATGAATAAATACTACCAAGCAGTTGGGTATAGAAGGCAAGGCCAGTTGTGAGAGAAATGTCTCTGTGGGACATCTGTGTATTTTACCTTACAAACAAGGCAAAGACACTGCCAGACCAAGATCCCCCAGCTGCCTGCTCAGAAGATGAGAGGATGTGGAGTAGGAGTAGAGGCAGGTCAGCTCACCACCCTGGACTAACCTATCACTGTTGAGTTGATACTGACTTATAATGACCCTACTGGACAGAGTAGAACCTCCCGATAGAGTTTTCAAGGAGCAGCTGGTGGGGTTGAACTGCTAACTTTTTAGTTAGCAGTAGACCTGTTAACTACCAAGCCCTACACTGGTGCTTTGAAAACTTCCTTGTTTCTACAGATGTCTTGGATGCCTTGCTAAAATGTATGTTCATATTCCAGTGTTAAAGCTTTGAGCGTTAAGTCCCCAGACCTTGGGCTCCACCTTCTCCAGCTGCTACAAATGAGGCTGGAAAGCTGCAGTGGATGTTTGCCTAAGAGCAAAGGAAGCTGGGAATTTTGTGTAAGCTTTAAAAATTATTATATTTTCCCCTCCTGCAATGCCTGGAGGCAAGCCCTGGAGCACCCATCCTAATCTTGGCTTGGGTAGGAGGTTTGAGTGGAATTTATTAGCATGGAAGTTCTTTCTGGAATGTCTGCCTCAGGGCTATGAATATATACTTATGCCACAGGGAAGGCACAAATGAATCTGACATGTGACTGGGGTGTGCTAAGCATCAGGCACTATGCTTAGGTTATACATACCACCTCATTTCCTGCTCACAACTACCCAGGTGTCTCCATGCCATGAGATTAACCTGCAGGCCAGGTCCACTGTTCCCTGTGTGTTTAAAGTTCATAGTAAGAAAAACATTCCACAGACAGTAAGTAAATTAAGTTTCTGGATTTCAAAAAATTCTATTCATAAAGAGGTCAATAGAAACCAAGTTATGACCCTCACCCAAATAAACTTGAAATAAACTGTTTGAGTTCTCTGAGTCAGAGATCAAGTTCAGACCAGCCATTGAGGCTCAGAGTCAGTGGAACTCATGTCTGTAGGAAGAACCGCAGGGTCAGTTTTGTCTCTGGTTTGATGATATATTTATACTCCCATTCTTCACATGCTTCTAATGTCTATCATACATTACATCCCTTATCTGCAAACATGAATTTGCTCCCAAATAAATAGTGTGACTTCTGAATATTTGTGTAATGCAAGTCCTGTTTTCCGATTGGTTTTTGCTTCAAAAAATCAAATGGGTTCCCCTACTGAAAGAAGCTCTCTATGTAGTTTCAGGTGGAAATTTTGTCAAGAAAGAGACTACCATGGAATATGCTGAGAAGATGTGGTAAAGAAACCCTTTTGCTGCCTTTTGAAAATTTTCATATGTTTTTATAATTCTGGGATCTTCTTTCCATCACTGACCTCAGCCCCGAGCTGCTTTCCATTAGATGATATCATTAGTGTTAAAATGCTATCCAAACTCAGTTCCTTTGGATGTCCGAAATGGTTAATGTAACCAAGGGTCAACACCACACCTCGTCAGTAGGAATTACTACCCAGCATCTGATAAACCTACTGCCAATGGGTTGATTCCAACCCAAAGAGACCCTACAGGGCAGAGTAGAACTGCCCCACAGTTTCTAAAAACACCTGGTGAATTCAAACTGCCAACCTTTTGATTAGCAGATGTAGATCTCAACCACTGTGCAACCAGGGTTTCTGAGATATGAATGGTTTGAAGTCAACATTTAAATTAAAACAGCAACTTGAAAGATTAGACAGGAGTCTTAAGGGGCAGTGAGCTTATGTTCATAGGGCAGGAAAAACTCAGAAAAGGATGGTAAGAAAGGTTAGATAATTTGCAGAAGGTAATCAATGTCACAGAATTGTATGTGCAGAAATTGTTGAATTGGTGTATGTTTTGCTGGCATATTAGCAACAATAAGATAAATTGTTTTTAGACAGAAGAACCCATGTGAATGGGAGACTGCATTAGCATGAGACCAGAAGAACCAGATGGTACCTGGCCACCATCAAAGGCAGCTGTGATGGAGGACATAATGTAGAATCACTGATGTGCCACAAGAAAAAGAAGTGTGCAGGTCACGAACTCTACTGAAAGACAAGAAATGATGATCTGAGAGCCTCGCGAGTCCCCTGGGAATATGTTCCCTAGGTTTGCTGCTGGCTCTGACCTGAAACCAGTACTGAGGTTAACTCTACAAGTAAGAATGGACTGGAACTGAGGACACATTGTGAACATGTGGTGTGTGTACTTCATGGTTTTATACATTTATAGGAGGGTGCCCTATGGTTTCTTTCTAGATGGGAGAGGAGAGAGTGGAGAGGAAGGGATAGGTGTTCATTAATGGGATAACAGAAGAGTGAAAACAGGGAGCATGCTGTTACAGGTGAGGAAAACATGGTATTGCAGGTAGGTGGGCACACAAAATTGATTTGAATTGTGTACTTTCACTTCATCATAATCTAAAAAAAAAATCATTTTTTAAAAGTGAATTACAACTCCTAGAGGCCCCATCTGTGTCAAAGTGGAACTGTGATTGGGCTTTCAGTGGCTATTTTTCAGAAATAGATTACCAGGTCTTTCTTTAAAGGTGCCTCTGGGTAGACTCAAACCTCTAATCTTTTGGTTAGCAGCCAAGCATGTTAACAATCTGCACCATCCAGAAACTCCATAGCATGAGCCAAGTCTTTCTTTTATCAATTCTACAAGTTTGGAAGGATAAGCACATCTTTACCAGTAGTAATCGTAGGGTCACTATGAGTTGGGATTGACAGCAATGGGTTTGGGTTTTCTAATTGTTGTTTTCTTCCAGTAATAAATCTTTTTTTTTCCCCCTGCTGTCTAAGAATTTGTCATCTTGGCAAGTTCCCAGATCTTGGAAACCTAAATTTGAATCCATGCCAAATATCTCATGTTTACATTTGTTCTTTTACACATTCACTCAACCTGTGTTTATTAAGTGCCTTCTGTGTATCAAATACTGGGTGAGGCTCTGGACATACAGACAAAGCAGACATGGCCCTTTCCCTCATACTTGGCTTTTAGTTTTGTAGCATATCTCCAAAAATGTCCTCTAAAGAACTTGCCTCCTGGTATTTGTGCCTTGTGGGGCCGCCTCCCTATGAATCTGGGGTGGCTCTGAAACAAATAGGGTGCAGTGAGAATGATGCCACTTGACTTCCCAGTCAGGTGAGAAGAAACACTAATATTTCCTTCTTGCTGCCTTGGAAGTCTCACTCTGGGGGAAGCCAGTTACCATGCAGTAAGTCCGAATACCCTCCAGACTGCCATGAACTAAGGAAGCCCAAATCAGTTATGTGGAAAGACAAGATAGCAAAAGAGATAACCTGGCTGTTAAGGATTGAACTGTGTTCCCCAGAAAATGTATGTGGCAGTTTGTCTGGGCCACCATTCCCAGTATCGTGTGATGCTCTCCTTGCCATAAATGCTGCCTCCATGATGTTAATAAGGGAGGATGGGTGGCATTTGTGTTGGTGGGGCAGGACTCGAAATGTAAGGTTGTTTTGGGCCTTAAGGCAGTCTCTTGGGATACTAGGAAAAGGAAAGCAAGCAGAGAATTGGGAACCTCATACTATCAAGACAGAAAGCGGTGTGGATAGCTGAGCGCTTTCTTCCGAAAGGACTAGTGTTCCTGTGCTCAGAAGCTTCCAGCTGAGTGGAAAATTGATGGCAAGGACCTTTCTCCAGAACCAGCAGAGAAAGCTTTTCCCTGAAGCTGACACCCTAAATCTGGACTTTTTATCTACTGGACTTTGACAAAACAAAATTTCTCTTTTTTAAGCCATCTATTTGTGGTGTCTTGGTCACAGCAGCACTAGAGGACTATGATACAGGCCAACCTCAGCTCTTCTGGCCATCTCCAGCCCAGGCATCACACATGTGAGTGAACAAGCCATGTGGTATATTCCAGCATTACCGGACATGCCAGCAAACTTGATGTGGAGAAGAAGGAACCCAGCCTGCGCCGGAACTAAGGAGCCAGACACAAAGCTTTGATCAGAGCTACCCCAGCCAGCACCTGCAATCTGAGCTAACCCAGCTGAAGCCCTTGTCACTGTGGAGCAGAGGAGAGCCCAAATTCCAGGCCTACAAAATCATAAGCATGACTAAATGGTTGTATTTTATGTCATTAAGCTTTCAAGGTGGATGTTACACCATCATAAATACTTGAAACAAGTTTGATGGTGGACATGAATAAAAATTCAATGGTCACACAAATAAATGAAAATTGTAATATGAAGGAGAGGAAGATGGTTCTCTGAGCATGTAAAACAGGGATGTCCTAGTCAGAGAAGGCAGGAAAGGCTTCCTGAGAAAAGTGATGTACAAGATAGAATCTAAGGACTAAGTACAAAGTCTGACAAGTTTGCAAACTTGCCACCATGCTTACATTGGCAGCACTGTAGAAACAACACGGTAACGTTTCGTAACCTTGGAATATCAGTGTCTCACAGCTGTGTTCATGTTGACATGTGGCAGAGTCTTGCTGAGTGGCCTTCATTATTGTTGTTGCGCGTTTTTGTGTACCATTCAGAGAATGCCAAAGGTTGAACCAGAGCAATGGACAAACATTAAATTTCTTGCTGAACTTGGTAAGAGTGGAAGTGAAATCAGGGACATGTTAGTCCAAGTTTATGGGGATGATGCCATGAAGGAAACAGCAGTGCACAACTGGATTAAACATTTTTCTGAAGGGAGAGAAAGCATCATTGATGAAGAGAGGTCAGGGTATCCAGTGACAAGTAGAACTGATGAAAATGATGCAAAAATTTGTACCAGCTGGACAAACAGTTAACCAAGCTTACTATTTAGAAGTGCTAAAAAGTCTGTGTGAAAAAGTTAGAGGAAAACAATCTGAACATTTTGCCAACAACTTACGGGTCTTGCATCACAACAATGTACTACCAGCTCACACAGTGCTGCCTGTGAGGGAGTTTTTCAACAAGTGACTGTAATGGAACACTCTCCCTACTCACCTGATTTGGCCCCCAATGATTTTTTTTTCTTTACCCAATGATAAAGGAAATATTGAAAGGAAGACATTTGGACGACATTCAGGACATCAAAGGCACCACCACCACAGCTCTGATAGGCATTCCAGAAAAAGAGTTCCAGAACTGCTTGGAAGGGTAGATTAGGTACCGGCATCAGTGCATAGCTTCCCAAGGGGGAATACTTTGAAGGTGGCCCTAGTGATATTCAGTAATGAGGTATATAGTACTTTTTCTAGTATGGGTTGGTGAACTTAATTGTCAAACCTCATAGGTATTAACTAGCAAAGAGGAGATCGAAGTGGAGAAACTACAGGTTTACTACAGGCCCAGCAGTCAGACTGCTCAAGGTGAGGACTCGTGATGAAAAGAAGGCAAGTGAGCCTGGAACACAGAGAAGAAAGCAAAGAGACTGTGGTCTGAGATGAAGCCATCGGGAAGGATAAAGAATTTGGTAGTTACCCTAAAAGTACAATGGAGGTCATTAAAGACTGTTAAATAAGATGACATGAGCAGGGCTGAGAAAGTCGTTCTAGCTGCAGTGAGCAGAAGCAGGAGGCAAAGGTCAGAGCAAAGACGGACTAACATTCACGATCTGATCTTATTAACTGCGGAGACCTTTGAAGACAAGCAGCAAATGAAAAATTTAAAGTATACACAGTTCTCCTGAGTGTCCTATGCCACCGAAAAAGCAGTGAGCTCTCTGAATACTTGCCATAATCACTTCTCGTAAAGAAGTCACGTAATAATAAAATTGAACAGTTTAGGGAATACTGCCTTCCACCAAAATTGCAAGTGCTGTGACCTAAAAGACTTTGCAGCTGCCTACTGGCATCCCCAGAGTGTGTGGGGTTTGTGGCACAGGCAGTGCTGGGTGACTGATAACGCTGGCAGCTCTTTGCCAAGGTCCATGTCCTTCACCAAAAGACAGCTCTTCCACATAACCTCACTGTCCCGACCTGCAAAACAGCAAGGGCGGATGTTTCCAAAGCAACAAGAGGTCTCATTCTGAGGTCTAACTTACTTCTTGTCTCTTTGTCAGATGCCATTAGAGTCACCTTTAGAAAGTGGATGGAGCTTCTTACATGGTGAGATGTGAAAAGATATGAGGAAGATCTACTACCCAAGAACATTCTGCTGACCTGATTTCCATAGTGTCTGTAATTCCCAACTTTCTAATTTCATTATTTAGTACAAGGCATTGGTTGTTGTTGAGGCAGCTGCAGTGATTTAGAGGCAGCAGCGTGGAATTTCCACCGTAGTATTCTGTGATGGGGGCAACGTAACAGTCATGCTCAGCTGTAAGTGGAGTTGCCGCTATCCATCTGACAGGCCCTTTGTGAAGGTCAAATGAGAGAATATTTGAATGAGAGCCTAGGATGGTATCTGCCTGGCACAGAGAAGGTTCCCAGTAAATGTCAGATGAATCATGAGTCTCAGAAGAGGCCCAAGCCAGCAAAGAACAGGAAGCCAGGAAGAAACTCAATTGCCCAAACCCAAAGGAAACCAATGGAGAAAGTTGAGAGCTGGCATGTGAGCCAAGAGTCAGGACAAGGAGAACAGGAGATCTGGATTCAGAAGCGTTTACTGCAGATAACGGTCCTGTGAAAGCCTGGGCCTTTCTGAAACCCAAGTTTCAAATCTCAGGGCCTCTCTTCCCCAGTTCTTAAAAGGATGGCTCCTTAGCACTGGTTTCTCTTTTGGTCTCAGATAATCATCCTTTGTCACAATGGAAACATTTGTGGGTTATCATAGTGAACTGTTACCACGCTTAAACACATCAAGGTAAACCTAGTAACTGGATTTTGACAACTCATGGATGAGATTTTAGTTGAGAAATACTGCAGATACAGTTCCAGAGCCTGGGGCCCTGATGCAGGGCAGATTAGGCCTTGGATAGCTTGTGGGATGGCCAGGTGTATCTGAGGGTGTCAGCCAGAGTGGTCAAACAGTTAAGATATTTGGTGGTTAATTGAAGGTTAGTGGTTTGAATCCACCCAGAGGGATCTAAAAGAAAAGCCTGGTGATCTACTTCCAAAAATTCAGCCACTGAAAATGCTATGGAGTACAGTTCTCTGACACATGTAAAATCACCACGAGGTAGAGGCCACGCAGTGACAACTGGTAAACCTGGGAGGCCCATTCCTAGAAGCAGAGCCGGATGCAAAGGGTACGTCTTTCACCAAGAGCCTTCATTTCTAAAGGTGAAACTTGTCAGTGAATCTCTGCTCCTTCTTAAGCTGACTCACCTATTTTCAAAGGTATCCTTTATTCTTTGCTTCTCAAAATGCAGTCGGTGGACCACCAGCCTCAGACCCCTGAGTATATTTGTTAGCGTGCATGCTCCTGGATCACAGAGCTAGGCTTCCTGGAAGTGTTCCAGGAACATGCATTTTAAGGGGCTTTCCAGGTGATTTTTAACTTGCAGTCAAGTTTGAGAATCACAGGCCTAGATTCTGCTTTCTACTTTCAGTTCTGAGCAGCAGCAATTGTTAGCTGTCATCAAGTAGGCCCCATACACAGTATGATCAGACCGCTGTGATCTGTGGCATTTAGCATTTTCACTGGCTGGTCTGTGAAAGTAGATTGCCAGTCCTTCTTCCTAGTTTTTCTCGGTCTGGACGCCCCACTGAAACCTGTTCAGCATCGTAGGAACACACAAGCCTCCACTGGCAGACAGGTGGTAGCCACTTATGAACCAGGAATACAATCTGGGTGTCCTACATCGAAGTGTAGAATTCTACCACTTGAGGCAGCAACCATATCTAGATCAATTCCAGGTACCAGCTGTGAGATTTTACCAGGTTTCATGGATTGAATTACGTCTCCAAAAAAGTGTATGCAGCAGTTTGGCTGGGCCAGGATTCCCAGTATTGTATGACCACCTGTCATTTTGTGACTGTAATTTTACATTAAACAGCATTAAGATGGTATTGTAACACCTTTACCCAGGTTACTTCCCTGATGCAATGTGAAAGGAGTTTCCCTGGGGAAAGGGAAATAAGCAGAACTTGAAACCTCATACCGCAAGGAAAGAGGTGCTGGGAGCAGGGCACATCCTTTAGATCCAAGGTTCCTGCAGAGAGAAGTTCCTAGACCAAGGGAAGATTGATGACAAGGATTTTCCTCCAGAGACAACAGAGAAGGCCTTTTCCTGGAGCTAACATCCTGAATTTGGACAGTTAGCCTACTTTTCTATGAGAAAATAAATTTCTCTTTGTTAAAGCCATTCACTTGTATTTTCCAGTCAGTACTAGATGATCAAGACACCCTGAAGCCCTATGGAGATTAATTTTATTCTTTGAGAAGTCAGTCCACCATCCTCACCCGAGCTTTACCCTGCTCTCCTTGGGATGAGTCTCACCAGTTCCAGCCTAAGGGAGAGCAACCCACATCTACTGGATTATTTATACATTAAGTTTAATGCAACAAATGTAAACCAGCAGCAGCTCTTCCGAGTGTCATTCTTATTATCATCCAAGTCCTGGCAGGCAGCCAGGGATGCACTCAGAGCCCTGTTCTGTTCACTCATCCTTTAGCTGCAATGGACAGGAGAACAGGAAAGTCTTTCTTATTTTGGAAAGGCACTTTCAGGTTAGGTGCACTGCATGGTCTTTAGAACAGTACCTCACCAGCATCCACATGTGCACGTGCAGCTCAGTGACGTGTCAGTGTCTCCAGCAGGAAACCTCTCATTACATGCTGTCCATTCACTAGCCTCTCAAATATGTTGTGCTTTTATTTATTCTTATAGTAACTGAACCTTGGCATTAACTGAGATAAATGCGATATTTTTGTGTTGCAAAGGTTGTTTTTAGCACATACTCTCTTCCTGCTGGCAGGACAAGAGAAGAACTGAAAGGCTTCACTGAAGACTGTTGAGTTGACTGAATGGCGTAGACTAGATGTTTTGTAGTGATGCTGTTTGTGTTCACCTGTAGCACCAGCCCAGTCTGTTAGTTGAATAACCCTCTACTTGGCTTGGGGCTTCCCTGGGCCACAGTGCTGTGCTCTCCTATAGGCAGGGCAGGCCGTAAGTGCCAGGGACTTCCTATACCCCAATGACCAGCAGGAATCAGTGAGTAAATTGGGGAACAACTCGGAGGTGGGTTTTCCACTATCACCTGGAGACCCTCATCAGGAGTGAACCCTAACTGCCCACATGGGTAAACTGCCTGACAGTGTACCCTGTGTTTACCTCCTTCCCTCCCCAATATCCTCCACCACTTCCTCCTGGGGCCCCCTCCTATATAAACTATCTCCACTGAGATTCTAACCTTAACATCAGTTACAGAGTCTAATTTTAGATATATCAAATAATGAAATGTGTATTTAAAACTATAAATTAGTATTATTAATAAAAATATTATAATAGTCTCTGCATCATAGTCTTTACAAAATTCTAAAATAGTTTTGCTTCCCATGAGTTTATTTTGACTGTTGATCTGATTTTTAAAAACATTGCTTCTGTTGTGCTAGCATTTGACAGAAGATTAATCTTAAATCCAAAGGTTGTTTTGTTTTTCTCATTTATTACTATTCCCATCCTCCAATATGGTTGTCTTAGTCATCTAGTGTTACTATAACAGAAATACCACAAATAGATGGCTTTTAACAAAGAGAAATTGATTTGTTCACGGTAAAGTAGGTTAAAGCCCAAATGCAGGTCAATCTTCCTCTGGTTTAGGAGCTTCTCCACACAAGGACTCAGGTCCGAAGGATGTGCCCTTTACTGGCGCTGCTTTCATGGTGGCCTGAGGTCCCCTGTCTTTCTGCCTGCTTCTCTCTTTTATGTCTCAAGAAATTTCCTCAAGACATAGGCCAACTTTGTAGGCTGAGTCTTGCCTCACTGATACAAGTGCTGCCCTTTCTTCCTCATTAACATAAAGATGCAGGAAAATGTCAATACCGGGAATAATGGCCCAGTCAAATTGATATGTACATTTTTGGGGAGACATAATTAAATCTACGAGAATGATCATCTTTGCTACTTCTTTGAATGCTCGATACTCTCATCTTGTACCAGCAGATTTATATGATAACACACACAAACAACTTTGCTTTATTTCACTGAAGAGTCGAGAATAAATGTTTCATGTGAGATATACATTAGTAAAGGAACCCAGGCTTTTGATCTGACTGAACTAAACTTTAAACTAAACTCAAGTTCTCACTAGTCAAATATTTATCTAAAATATGACCATCACAGACATGCTATCAGGAAAAGCATATCCCATTATTTTAAATATTAAATGCCTGTACTTTTAATGAGACACTAAATTTCATGATTTTAATTTTTTGTTGTTGCTATAGAGTTGATTCTGACTCATGGTTACCCCGTGTGTACAGAGCAGAGCTGCTCCATAGGGTTTTCAAGGACCTTTCAGAAGTAGATCACCAAGCCTGTGTTCTGAGGTGCCTCTGACCGGGTTCTAACCACCAACCTTTAGTCTAGTAGCCCAGTGGTTAACTTTTTGTGCCACTCAAGGACTCCCTAATCTTCTATAACTAAGCAAATAAGTGGAAAACACTAAAAAACAGACAAAAACTAAGCTTAGCTCCTTCTGGGGGAAACGCTCAACCTAAGACATAGGTTCCTAAACAGCCTCTTAGCCCAGCCTCCTGAAGAGAGTGTGCTGAGAGGGTTAATAAGATGAGAATGGGAAACTTAAGTCCTTTCACGGCAGCCACGGAGGCTTGTGAGTGTCTCAGTGATCAATTTGTTGACTGAATCACATGAGGGGTGAGAGGATCTTGATGTTAACGCAGATTCTCTCAGGAGAACTAATGTGTCTGTTATTTCGATGCTATCCAGGAGAAAAGGTCAAGAGAGCAACTAAGAGTATAGAGGCAGGTTGATACATATGTGGAACTTGAAGCACATTTTATGCTGGGACTGTTGGGAAGCACGATGATGAACTTTAAGGAGTACTGATCTTCTGAGAAGCTGCCTCTGTCAGCCAGCAGCAGGTAAGAGCCAGTAGATTTCACAGCATCATGGTTTCTGAAAGAGTATTTCCTGCTGATGGCCTGGCAGGGTCCCTTAGATGCCACTCTCTTCACCTCCTGGGCCACTGGCTAAAGCTGGGAGGCAATTGTTCCTAATTTAAGAAAGACGAAGCCTGCCAATGCCTAATTCAGGAAGGCAGTTTCACAGGCAGTTAATTACTAAGGTGGTAGGTTTCTGAGTTAGAAGCACATCTGTTGTGGGAAATTCTCTCTCCAGAACCACCTGGGAGTTGTACCAATCCCCGTTTTCCATCAATTCCCTGGGGTGGTGTCAAAGGACCCTTTCAAAGCCCAGCACAGGGGAAGATGGATGATTATTCATGCCTTCCTCCACAGTAGAGATGTGCACGTAAGCGAATGCCTTCATTCACTACTGACTTACTGTTCCAACATACCATTTTTAGAGCCATCACTGAAGGTTCAGTGCCAGTGGATCAGAATTTCTGCTAGTGAAATAGACTCTGCAGAAGTGTTATTTCCCAGCAGGCAAGAGTTTGGAGAGATGGAGCCCACAACCAGGAGGGCCTCAGCCTCCCACACAGACTGCTGCTGTTAGCCCACCTTGCCTCTGAGAGTGTGGGAGGATGCTCCCTGGGGCTGGAGGGAGGGTGGGAGGGAGCATGGAGGGCTGGGATGAGGGAAAGATGACCCCAAATGTGATCTGAGAGGTCTGGAAAGAACAGCAAGAAATAAATTGGGAAGCAAGAAATGGGTAGTGGGACCCTCTTGTCTCCCCCTAGTTTCCCTCCCTTTCACCTCCTGCACACCCTGGCAGTGCTTGCTTCCTTCCTTCAAACAGGGCACCTGGCAATTTAGAGGGCACGGCAAACATGAGAACTGAGGGTACATAAGGTCTCTGCTGGCAGTCTACAGGACTGGAACAGGTTCAGTCTCTGAGTGGTGCATGTTGAACTATCAGTCACTGAAAACCACACAGCACACAGCTCTACCCTGATACACCTGGTGTGGCTATGAGTCTGAGTCCACTCTATGGCAACCCACTTTGGTGGTCTGTGATCCAAGAGCTGTGGTTGTGAGCAGGTAACAAAGGCTGAAAGCAAGATCTCAGATCAGGGGCAGATCCTGAAAACACAGCTGGACTGGCTATTCTGAAGGAGGAAGGGCCAAATATTGCAGGTGCCACGCCCCAGGTGCCATCTGGCCCCAAACGGCATGCAAATACAGCTGTGAAGTGTCCTGGGGCCCCTACCTTGTTCCTCACTTAATAATCATGGTGGGTTAGATTCTCTAGCAGTTGAAATTTTAGACTCTCAAAGTAGTTTCTGTCAAAGGAGAAGCTATTTTGGAGTTAGAGGCTTAAAACCCACAGGATTTAGACGGTCCTTCCATCTGCTCACTCGGTGACTTTAAGCACCTACTGTGTACCAAACCCTCGTGGTGTAGTGGTTAAATGCTGTATCTGCTAACCAAAAGTTTGGTAGTTCACATCCACCAGGCACTCCTTGGAAACTATGTGGACAGTTCTATTTTGACCTATAGGGTCACCATGAGTCAGGATTGACTTGATAGCAGTGGGTTTGGTTTTGGTTCGGTGTACCAAATATTTTGTGGGGTCCCAAGCAAAGAGACATTTATTTAAATATCAGAGCTAGGGTGAGCAACTGTTCTAGTTTGCCTGGGACTGAAGATCTTCTTGGGACCTGGGATTTCCAGTGCTACAACCAGGAATACCAGGGCCAGTTGGGAGGCCCTAAATGGAGCCAATCTTAGAAAAACCAATTGGCTATGAGTGAAAATTTGGGAAACCCAATTACATGAAGAAAAGTTGAGGGGACTCTTTAATGTCCAGAATATACATAGAACTCCTATAACTCAGCAACAAAAGAGCAAACAACTCACTGTAAAAAACAGGCAAAGAACATATATAGTCATTTCACCAAAGAAGATACAGTTCTCCCCTGCTATCTGAGTGTTCCTCGGAAACCTTTCATAAGCCAAGATGGCACAGTGTGAAGAAGCAATTACCATTAATTTATATGGGAAAACTTTTTGAGAAGTCCCTTACCTCAAAATAGCCTCCCAAATCACTTCAAATGAAACATAAAACCCTTAACAAGCTCTTTTAGGCTTTTAGGAAACCTTAGGACAGGAAACCTTTTGTGCTAAGGATGCACAAAATAAAAAAGATAAAGCACAGGTGCTGACAGACGGTTGAGTTGCTGAGTGTAGTTCCCAGGCCGGGAGCTTGGAGTCGTCACCGTCTCTGGTGGGGGTGAGTACTGCCTCTTTACTTGCTATAAAACAAACACTGAACGATATTCCTGCTTTTTGCCTTTTTTCATAAAAGTGAACATTCTCTTTGGATTTCTTCAAGTGAAAATAAATACCAATGTAGCTCTTTCATAAAGGTGAAGTGGCAAGTGGCATAAAGGGAACTTTCATAAAAGCAGGTAAGACCTTTATCCTAGTGGTCAGCAAGCACGTGAAAAGCACATTATTAATCATTAAAAAAAAACCCAAGCCAAACCCATTGCTATGGAATCAATTCTGACTCATAGCAACCTAACAGGACAGAGTAGAACTGGCCCATAGGATTTTTAAGGCTGCCATTTTTATCGAAGCAAGTTGTCATATTTCTCCAATGAATGGCTTGAACCATCAACCTTTACAGTTAATCCCCCAAAATACGTGTTTATATCCTAACCTAACATGTGGATCATAACCAATTATATACAACATTGTGAAGACTAGGAGTTCCAGAATACTTAATTTTGCTCATGCTTAGATAAAGAAGTGGCCATTGAAAAGAACAAGCGGGTACTGGGTGCCCTAAAATCAGGAAAGGTGTGAGTCCATACACTGGGCAAATAATCTGAGAAACTGGACTCTGAAGAAGCACATTGCATCAGGATTGGAGACTCATTAAGGACTCGCAATATGCAGATGACACAGCCTTGCCTGCTGAAAGGGAAGAAGATTTAAAGTACTTGCCGATATGCAAGATCAGAGGCTGCAGCCTTCAGTATGGATTACACTTCAAAGGAGAATGAAAAGATCCTCACAGCTAGATTAATAAGCAGCATCTTAATAAATGGAGGAAAGATCGAAACTGTCAAGGATTTCATTTTACTTGATCCACAATCAACACCCATGAAAGTAGCAGTCAGGAAATCAAATGATACCTTGTACTGGGCAGATCTGCTACAAAAGACCTCTTTCAAGTATTAAAAAGGCATGTTATCACTTTGAAGACAAACATATGTGTAACTCAAGCTGTGATATTTTCAGTCCCCACTCATGCATGTGAAAGCTGGACAAAGTATAAGGAGGACCAAAGAAGAGTAGATGCCTATGAATTACAGTGTTGGTGAAGAACAGCGAATATACTACAGACTGCCAAAAGACTGAACAAAGTACAGCCAGTATGCTCCTAGAAGTAAGAATGCTGAGACTTCATCTTGGACATTGTCTTGGGTTGGGTTCTTTAGGGAAGCAAAATCAGTAAAGCAAGCCATATGGAAATGTCTCAGATGATTGCAGAGGCTGGTGCCTCCCAAATCCCATGAATCAGGAGAGTGGCTTCTCCTAATTTGCTGCAAGGGCTAGTGAACCCAAGATAGGCAGGTCAGAGAGCAAGACTCTCATTCATAGGCTGTGAAGATCCTTGAATCCCCAAACTGACAGACAAATTGAGAGCTGAAGTGCCAAGAACTGGAGGTCGGATGAACAGGAGGCAGCTGTAGGATCTAGGACAGGCAGAAGAGAGAACATCCACTTATATTTGGATACAGGCCACACACACCCAAGGAAATTCTCTTTCAACTGATTGGTTACTCACAGAAGATACCATCATGGAGACGATCATATAGAAACACTGAGAATTATGGCCCCTCCAAGCTGACACAGTATCTTAACCATCCCCAAGCCAAAGCCAAGTGCCGTTGAGTTGGCTCCAACTCATGGTGACCCCAGGGGCCAGGGTAGAACTGACCCCCCAGGGGCGCCTGGTGGATTTGAACTGCTGACCTTGTGGTTAGCAGTGGTAGCACTTAACCCACTACACCACCAGGATTTCCCATCACTGACATATTATCAGGAGAGACCAGTCCCTGGAGAAGGACATCATGCTTGGTAGAGAGTCAGTGAAAAAGAGGAAGATCTTCAGCAAGATGGAATGATACAGTGGCTACAGTAACAGCTCAAACAGCAGTGACTGTGAGGATGGCACAGGACTGGCAGTGCTTCTTTTTGTTGTACATAAGGTCACTGACTTGATGACACCAAACAAAAATAGGTTTATATACCATTCCATCTGGGAATAGAGTTTTTCTTTTTCTTTTTTTTTTGGTTAATGGGGCCATATCAGTGTAGGATGTGTCTTAAACCAATCAATTTTGAGATATTAAAGGATTAGATTAGGCAGAGAAGCCAGCAAGCACCAATGGAGGAAAGACAGATCCCTCTTGGATATCTTCAAGGAATGCAAAGAACACCAGAGAAGCTGAGACAAGGTTTTTTACCTGGAGCAGATGGAGAATATTTACTCCCAGAGCTAGTGTCTTGAATTGTGACTTCTGGCCTCAGGAACTATGAGCCCTATTGGTGCAGTTATTAAGAACTCAGCTGATAACCAAAAAGTCAATAGTTCAAATCCGTGGGCCGCTCCTTGGAAACCCTATGGAGCTGTTCTACTCTGTCCTACAGGGTCACTATAAGTCAGAATTGACTCCACAGCAATGGTTTTGTTTTGTTTTGTTTTAATCGTGAGACATTTCTGTTCATTAAAGCCAACCATTTGTAATATGTCTGTGACCGTAGCACTAAGAAATGAAGACAGCACATGACCCAGCAATTTCATTCCATTTCAAAAGACTTGAAAGCAGGACACAACCAGTTATTTGTACATCAGTGCTCACTGCAGCTTTAGTCACAATATCCAAAAAGTGGAAACAACTCAAATGTCCATCAGCAGATGACTGGATAAATGAAATGTGGTTTATCCATACAATGGAGTATTACCCTGCCATAAGGAAAAACGAAGTCCTGATGCATGCTTTGATACGGATAAGCATAGAAAACATTGTGCTGAGTAAAATAAGCAAGACACCAAATGACAAATATTGTATGATTCCACTTAAAATATCTAGTAATCATCATCAGGGTAATCATCAGGGTCAGGTCACTGTGTCTCACACAATTTGGGCATGTTGTGAGAAGGAATCAGTCCCTGGATAAGGACATCATGCTTGGTAGAGAGTGAAAAAGAAGAAGACCCTCAACAAGATGAATTGACAGAGTGGCTGTAACTATAAGCTCAAGCGTAACAACAATTGAAAGGATGGTGCAGCACGGGGCAGCGTTTCACTCTGTTGCACATAGGGTCTCTACGAATTGGAACCAGCTCAACAGCACCTAACAACAACAGCTGAAGGTGGGAGGGAGAGGTGGGGAGCTATTGTTTAATAAGTAATGAGGATCTGTTTGAGATAATGAAAAACTTTTGAAAATATATAGTGATGATGATTGTACTATATGGTAAGTGTAATTAATGTCATTGTATTATAAACTTAAAAATAGTTAAAATGGCAAATATTTTGTTATGTTATCACATTAAAACTGGAAAGAAAAACATAGCTAAGGAGACTTGGTTTTGTCTTAGATTAGCAATTCCAAATGTTGCAGCAGGCGGAGTTTATAAAATTCAGATCACCAGGCCCTTTCCAGACCTACTGAGTTGGAATCTTCAGCAGGGGCCTCAAGGTGATTCTGCTGCACAGCCAAGTTTGGAAAGGACAGACCTGAGAGTGGAGTGTTTCAGAAGTAGAGAACCCATGCCTATTGTCAGATAGGTCTGGCTTGCCTCTGGTCCAGTGCCAAGCAGGGAAGTGGAAAAGTCAGCAGTGATGAACCACTTAGGTTAGGAATCTGTGTGAAACCTAATGCACAATTTACCTCGTTTGGATCCTCAGTAACTCTCTGAGCCAGGTATGGTAATATTGCCATTTTATAGACAGAAAAACTGAGGAATAGAATAGTTAAAGAACTTGCTTGAGATTACATGGATTGTAACTTGTGGTGCTATTATTTAGACTCAAGGAATTTGACTCTGGTTTCTAAGCACCTAATTACAATGCTCCACTGTCTGGGAAGGCACGGTGTCCTGGAAGCTTCAGGAAGCAGACATGGCCTTTCTAGGGCTCTCAGGCAACTTCTCCACAGTTGAGAAGGGATTATGCCCTAGAGGGACACACACTGCCTAAGTGTGAGGGCTGAAGAATCTTCCAGAAGGAGCAGATCTGGCCAGAGGCATGAGGTGAGCTGAGGGTTTAGGTAGTAAGGCAGTGGTTCTCAAACTTGGTTGCGCATCACAATCATCTTGAAGGTTTGTGAAAACACAGGTTGCTGTGTCCCACCCCCAGAGTGTCTAATTCAGTAGGTCTAGGGTAGAGCCTAGAAATGTCCATGCCTGACAAGTTCCCAAGTGAAGCTGCTGCTGGTCTGTGGACCATACTTTAAGAACCCCTTTTAGAGTGAGATGCCTATCATTACTAAACAAGAGTTCCTTTTTAGGGCTTGAGTCCTGCAGACTCAACCAGCAATGCAGAAGGAAGAAAGGCTACCACAGAGCCCTGGAGGTCAAAAAGTAACATTCTGGTGGGGCAAATGCCACAAAAGGAGTGAGGTGAGAACCAGCTGAACGGCAGGGGAAGGATGTCCAGGAGGGTCTCCTCCCCAGGGGCTAGTGGGAGCACAGCTTCAGCCTGGGATCTTCCGTAGAGGCAGCAGTACTTGAGAAGGCGTTGTGCAGGGGGAACCATGCAAAGAACCAAGGTAAGTGATTGCCGCATACAGCCCAAGGCTGTCTGCAATCACCAGGAGGTCCCTTCTCAAGCCATCTAGGTCCCAAGACACCATTTCCTCACCTTCTGGCACTGGGTGGACTCTTGACAGTCAAGGCTAGTCGAAATACACTGAGCCTTTGTTTTGTTGCAAGCAATGGAAGCTGGGAGAGGAGCCACACCTAGTCTACCACTGCCAGGGCAAAGACAGTAGGACAATGAGAGCTCAGAAAGATCAAGACTTTAGTTCTGCCCCAGGTGAGCATGAAGGCTTCTCCAGAGCTCAAGGGTGTAAGAATGTTAGAGGACCTTGGAAGTTGGGACACCTGATTAATTACTACTTCACCAGTTACCAAGCCACTTCTGGTCACCTCCCTCACCACAATACTCATTTAAGTTATCTTGCAGACTCTCTGGATAGCCCCTGATGGGTCCAGATCTAACTAACTCAGAGTGTTCAGAAAGGCACAAAACAGACAAATATGACCAATATACAACTGACTCTGGGCTGCCACACATGTCCAGTAACACAAGAGAACTCCTATCAAGGAACTAAAAGATATCATGTCAAGAATCAGAATCACTGGGCACATGTCACTGGCAGTAGCTGAGCCCGTTTCAAGACCAAAGAGTCCACCAGCCGCTTCCATGCCAAGCCTTAGCCCTGCCTTGTAACGAATACATCAATAGCAAGTATAAATAGTTATAATTTCCTGATCCTGTTCACTGCCTTCCTGCACCCCTATGTGAGTACACGTAATTATAAAATGCGAACGCTTCCTCAAATCAAAGAACTCAGTTTGAGAGCATTACCTCTGAGTTTCTGCTTGCTAGCTTGTAAACAAACTCTTTCTTTGCAAAACCAGTGTTTCTGACAGTTTGGCTTCTTACACACTGGACATGGACCCATTAGTCCAATTTCAAGAACTACTGTGTTTCATTATTGATTTATATAGAGACAGCTGTTCTGAACACTATTATCTAGCTGGCGGGAAGTTCAACCTCAGTTTTGAAAGCCCCTTCCCTGTCTTCCTCTAGGGTCCTGAGGCCATTCAACTGTCCTAGGGATACTATGCAGTCAGAAAATTGGGGGAAGGGAAAGTGATCTCCACTCCATTCCAACTGTCACTGATAAATTTACATCCAAGCCTGACGGTACTTGCAGACAGCTGCTGCTGGACAAAGGCCCTGTCCCTGAGCTCATGGAGCTGAGAATGGAAGCTCACAGCTCCAGTTTTGCTGAAGCTAAGCCTATAGAGCTCAGGGAAGAGCTCCCCAAACTTGAATCTTTCCAGACTGACCCATTTCTGTTTCTCTGGCTTAGACTTCTACAATTATATTTTAATTTTTCCTTTAAAAACAAGCAAACAGAAAAAGCATGGTTGGGAGTCCTGTTGTGGGGGCTTAACTCCACAACAACAAAAAGTCCTGTGTCCTGAGGCAAGGAGCTCAGAGTCCAAGTGTGGCTACCTTTCTGACATAGCTGGGCAGAGGGAAATGACTCTGTACAGCAATAAGACAGTGAAATTCAAAATAATATCTAGATCTAAAAGTTTATCCTGCCAAAAATTTAAATCAGAATTTCTCAAGAATGTATATTATCCAGCATTGGAAAAGTGTCTCATGAATCAGGGAGACTTCCTTTCGGAAAATGCTCAGGACAGATTGGGTGGCCATCTGTCAGAAAAGTCTGGAGGAGGAAGGAGCTCCTTGTTGGTGGTGGCTGGCCAGTGACTCTACAGGCCAGTGGAGGAAATCTGGGGTTCTGTTATGGACTGATCGTGTGTCCCAAAAAGGTAAGCTGAAGTCGTAACCTCTGGTACCTGTGAATGTAACCTTGTTGGAAATAAGGATCTTTGAAGATGTTATCAGTTAAACTAGCATGAGGTCTACTGGAGTGGAGTGGAAGTCATGGATTGGATCGTGTCCTCCAAAATGTGTATCAATGTGGCTAGGCCATGATCCCCATTATTGTGTGATTGTCCAACATTTTGTAATCTGATGTGATTTTCCGAATTGTTGTAAATCCTAGCTCTATGATGTTAACGAGGCAAGATTAGCAGCAGTTATGTTAATGAGGCAGAACTTAATCTACAGGATTAGGGTTTTATCTTGAGTCCACCTCTTGAGATATAAAAGAGAGAAGCAAGGAGACGTGGGGATCTCACACTCAAGAAAGCAGCTGGAGAACAGTGTGCCCTTTGGACCTTAGATTCCTGTGTGGAGAAGCCCCTAGTTCAGGGGAAGACTGATGATCAATATCTTCCACAGAGCTAACAGACAGAAGAAGTCTTCTCCTGGAGCTAGCACTCCAAATTCAGGCTTCTACCCTCCTAGACTGTGAGAGAATAAATTTCTCTATGCTTAAACTAAGGTGTGCTTCACCCAAGCCATGATATTTTCAACTGCATCATATACATGTGAAAGCTGGACAATGAATATAGAAGACAGAAGAACTGATGCCTTTGAACTGTGGTGCTGGAGAAGAATATTGAATATATCATGAACTGCCAAAAGAAGAAAGAGATCTGTTCTGGAAGAAGTACGGACAGAGTGCTCCTCGAAATCTCCTTGAAAAACGGTGAGACTGAGTCTCACATGCTTTGGACATGTTGTCTGGGGTGATCAGCCCCTGGAGAAGGACATCATGCTTGGTAGAGTAGAGGGTCAGCAAAAAAGAGGAAGGCCCTAAACGAGATGGATTGATACAGTGGCTGCAATGATGGGCTTGGCATAAAAACGATTGTGGACATGGCACAAGACCAGATAGTGTTTCATTCTGTTGTGCATAGTGTTACTATGAGTCAGAACTGACTTGATGGCACCTGACAACAACAATGTGCTTTAACTATACACTTGTGGTGTTTCTGTTATATCAGCACTAGATGATTAAGATACCAACTGTCGAGTTGATTCTGACTCATGGTGACCCTATAGGACAGAGTAGAACTGCCCTACAGAGTGGTCCAAAGAGCACCTGGTAGATTTGAACTGCTGACATTTTGTTAGCAGACGTAGCACTCAATCACTATGCCACCAGAAATCCGATGATTAAGATAGAGGTGGGTCGTAATTTAATCTAAGTAGTGTCCTTATAAAAGAGAAGAGACATAAAGAAACACACAGAGGGAAGACCAAATGAAGATGCGTCTATAAATCAAAGAATGCCCAGGCTACCAGAACCTGAGACAAGGAAGGATCTTTCTTTAGAGTTTTTCATGAGAGCATAGTCCAGCTGACATTTTGAATTCAGACTTCCAGATGGTACAGATGGTTAATATACTCAACTGCTAACCAAAATGTTGGAGGTTCAAGTCTACTGAGTTACGCCTTGGAAGAAATGCCAGGCAATCTACTTCTGAAAAGTCAGCCATTGAAAAACCCTATGGAGCACAACTCTACTCTGACACACATGGGTCTCCATGGATCTACTGCACTGAGTTAGCCTCCAGAGATACGAATTTCTGTTCTTATAAGCCACCTGATACGTGATGCTTTGGTATGGCAGCTCTGGGAGACCAGCACAGGTCACTCAGTTCATCCTAAAAAGCACACAAGACTCAAAAAGTTTTCCACCTGGGAAGCAGAGTGAATAGAACAGTTCCTCCTCACTTTCATGGTGGTTTTTTCTTTACAAGGTTGCTTTTGTGGTTGATTTAAATCTGATTTCACCTCTCCGTAAATACTAGACTGACCCACACACTGTCTTGCACCACACTTTGAGCCCAAAGGTGACCCAACTTATAACATGAGAGCGTTCAGAGAAGTTGAGAGCTTGAAGAGATGTCATCAATTCCTTTTTCAGAGCCACAAAGTTTCAAGCAGCAAAGTAGACTCACAACCAGAAGGACTGAAAACCACTGCCATGCACAGAATGAATTAACATGAGCATTTCATGCTCCAGGAGGTTAGGGAATTTTGGAATATAGCATGAGAAGGAAGCTTATTGTGGTCTTTACCATGGAACTGGCTGGGAATAGGGTACTGTCTGGTCCTGGAAAGCAGTTCATGAACCTCCCAGAGAGGTGCTCTTTATTCCCTTGTGATCCTCTCAGCATCGTCTCTGCCTGCCTTTCCCGGTCCCTGTAGCCCGTGGGAGCGTGGAGGGAGTGTGATCACACAATGGAGGTCTCTCTTGCTGGATACAGACCCGGCACCAGGGCAGACACACTGGTGCGTTGTTCTCCAACTTTCTGCTTTGGGAATGTAGGCAATGGGCTAGGCAAGCAGAAAAATGTACTTACCACAAGTTCTGAGAACTAAGTTGAGGGAGAAGTCAAGATTCAAAGTTCAGTTAAGCTGGTGGGAGTTGGCATTGAGGGATTTCACCTAGGCAAAGCACGTGAACAGGTAATAATTATATTAGTTATCTACTGCTGTTTAAGCAAAGTATCCCCATACACTTAGCAGTTCAAAACAGCACACATTTATTTTTTCAAAAAACTTTTGTAGGTCAGGAATCTGGGAGTAGCTTAGCTGGGTGGTTCAGACTCAGGGTCTCTCGTGAGGCTACAATCAAGGTATTCTCTGAGGCTGCAGCTGTTTCAAGGTTCAGATGGGAAGGCCCCACTTCCGATCTCGCATGACTGTGGGTAGGCCTCAGGTCCTCACTGGTTGTTAAGCTTTCCGCTTAGTTTCTATGCTGGGCGACTTAAAACGTGGCCACTGATCTCCATCTAAGTGAGGCTTCCGAGAAATGAAAGAAAGCGAAACAGAAGTTGCCATCTTTTCGTAGCCTGACCTGAAAAGTGATACCCCACCACTCTTTGCCGTATAGTGTTTATGTTCTGTTTGTCAGGACAGCATCACTAGGTCCAGGTAACACTCAGAGGAGGGGATTACACAAGTGTATGAACATCAGGAGTAGGGAGATCATTGGAAGCCATCATAGCAGCTGACTACCACAGTGTTATGGATTGAACAGTGTCTCTTCAGGATATCTGTTGGAATTCTAACACCTACCCCTGTGAATGTAATCCTGTTTGGGAATAGGTTTTTCTCTGTGATGTTAATGAGGCCTTGCCACTATAGGTTGGGTCCTAATCCAAATCACTTCTGAGTTATAAAAGAGCAGCTCAGACACAGACGCAAGCACAAATGGGGGGAAGATAATGCCTTCTGAAGATCACTAAGGAACTAAGGGCACTTGGCTTTTGGCAAGGAACTAAGGAATGCTAGTGTTTAGTCCCGGGGTGGTACAAATGGTTAAGTGCTCAACAACTAGCTGAAAGGCTGGCAGTCTGAATCTACCTAGAGGTGCCTTAGAAGACAGGCCTGAAAATCTGCTTCTGAACTGCCACAGCCTTGAAAATCCTAAGGGGCAGTTGGTTATCTGCTCCCAACATCTTTCACCCAACAAAACCTATGGAGCTCACATCTATCATGAAACACGTGGGGTGACACATGGGGCCACTATGCATCAGAAACGACTACATGGCAATGGATTTGGTTTTGGGCTTTTCACTGACCAAAGAACTGGCAATAGGTCAGATTCAGCGCATCCATTATTTGGGCCCCGCTCCTTTTTCAGGTGCCTCTTCATGTTCCTGAGTATGGAAGCTGATGGATGCGTATTATGGTGAATCTAAGGCTTGAATAGACAGGCAAAGAATGTCTTATTCCCTGGATAACATACAGGAGAGCTTATTAAAATATGAAATTCATGAGACCCTTCCTTCCCTTAAGAAGACAAATAGTAAATTGAGCTTCGCCTCTTCCCAAAGTAGCTTTCACTCAGTGAAATTTCTTTTCCCAAAAATATTTTATTAGATAAATAGAAACTACTATGAAAGTATATGTCCTCACATTTCATCTCTCTTTCTCTCTCTCTCTCTCTCTCACACACACATACATTGCACGCTATATTCTCTAGGGAAAAAAAAAACACTATTCTTGTCTGTAAAATTATCACTCTTCTCTACACAGTTTCTTTTTATTTCCTGCATTGGTATTTCTACACAGATCTAGCTTTGTTCCTATCAGGCAAATGCTAAATTACAGGTTGGATATCTGTTTGCTGCTGTCTGGGATTACATGCGGAGAGCCGACTAAATCCTCTCACCCTGCTGCATGCCTCCATCTCCTCACCTCTTGTTAGGGACAGGCAGGCTGTTGGACCCCACACATTCTACCTTTGAGAAGATACCACTCATGATTTCCTGGACCTTTGGTTTAAATATGTTTAGCAGAAGGTCCCTTTTTCCTTATTTATTTTATTTTATTCTATTTTTACTATGATTGAATGAAAATGTACATTCCCATATAAATTTGCATGCCCACCTATATGCAGCTTCCACTGCTCTCCCTGCACGGTGACAGCACAGTCTTCCTCTCTACTCCATACATGTCTTATCCTCCCAACAGTGTCCTTTCCCCTCTGTTTTAGTCAGCTAGGGCTGCTCTAACTGAAATACCACAAAGTGGATGGCTTTAACAAAGGACAGTTTATTCTTACACTCGGGTAGGCTACAAGTTCAAATTCAGGATGCTCGCTCCACAGGAAGGCTTTCCCCCTAGTCTACTCTGCAGAAAAGTCCAGTATTGCATCAGTCTTTGTCTAGGGAGCATCTTGGCACAGGAACCACAGGTCTAAAGGATGTGCTCTTCTCCTGGTACTGCTTTCTTGATGGAACAAGGTTCCCAATTCTCAGCCTGTCTCCCTTTCCTTTTACCTCTTGCAGGCTGAAAGGATTAAGGATGGGGGCAAGCCATACTCCAGGGAAACTCCCTTTACAGTGGAGCAGAGAGGTGATCTTATAAATGGATTTACAGTCCCACCCTAATCCTTTAACATACAGCATAGGAAAACCACAAAATGGAGGACAGTCACAAGATACTGGGAATCATGGCCCAGCCACATGGCTACACATATTTTTGGGGGGACACAATTCAACCATGGTAAGGCCAGTGGTAGAACTTCGAGCAGTGCATATGGTTGTTCACTTTGCTTGGAAGGAGAGGTGGCCAGAAGTGCGGCAGTGGGCCCATGCTCATGGAATTCACTGGTCTTACCATGTTCCCCATCATCCTGAAGCAGCTGGCTTGATAGAACAATGGAATGGTCTCCTGAAGACACAATTATGCTGCCAGCTAGGTGGCAGTACCTTGCAGGGTTGGGGAAATGTTCTCCAGGAGGCTGTGTATGCTCTAAACCAGCGTCCAATATACAGTGCTGTTTCTCCTATTGCCAGGATTCATGGGTCCAGGAATCAAGGGGTGGAAATGGGAGTGGCACCACTCACTGTTACCCCTAGTGACCCACTTGCAAGATTTTTGCTTCCTGTCCCCATGACTTTATGTTCTGCAGGACTAAATGTCTTAGTTCCGAAGGGAGGAATGCTGCCGCCTGGAGACATATCAACGATTCCACTGAACTGGAAACTAAAATTGCCACCAGGCCATTTTGGGCTCCTTGTACCTCTGGATCAACAGACAAAGAAGGGAGTTACGATACTGGCCGGTGTGACTGATCCTGACTATGAAGATGAAATTGGATTGACATTACATAACGGAAGTAAAGAAGAGTATGTTTGGAATGCAGGAGATCCCTTAGGACGCCTCCTAGTACTACCATGTCCTGTGATTAAGGTCAATGGAAAACTACAGCAATCCAACTCCAAAGTGAGTGACAATAGCCCAGACCCTTGAGGAATGAAGGTTTGGGTCACCTCACCAGGCAAGGAACCACAACCAGCTGAGGTACTTGTTGAGGGCAAAGGGAATACAGAATGGGTTGTAGAAGAAGGTAGTTCTAAATATCAGTTATGGCCACGCGACCAGTTGCAGAAACGAGGACTGTAATTGCTATGAGTATTCCTGCTTTGTATGTGTGTATTGGATATTTTGTTTACTTATGAAATGTAAGATGTAAATGGGTTAATGCATTTTCAGTTGTACATGTGTTAGTTATATCATGTTGACATAAGTATACCTTTGTGATTGTACCCCTTCAGAGACTGTGCATGGTAAGGTGAGATGTGTGCAGATGCCAAGTTGACATAATCCTGACCACCACAGTTATTAAAAGAAATTCAAATCAAGACAACAATGAGATACGATCTCATCCCAACAAGATTGGCTATGATCCAAAAAACACAAAACAACAAATGCTGGAGAGGCTGTGGAGAAAGTGGAACCCTCCTACACTGTTGGTGAGGTTGCAAAATGGTCTAGCCTCTTTGGAAAGCAATCTGGTGCTTCCTTAAAAAAATGGATATTGATATAACATTTGACCCAGTAATTCCACTACTTGGAATATATCCTACAGAATCAAGGCCTTTCACACCAACGGGCATATGCACAAGAATGTTTATCGCAGCATAATCCATGATAGCAAGAAGATGGAATCAACTCAGATGCCCAACAACAGAAGAATGGATAGGTAAACTACGGTACATATACTCAATGGAGCACAATGCAGTGATAAAGAATAACGATGATTCCAGGAAACATCTCCTAACCTGGTTTCAACTGGAAGACATTATGTTGAGTGAAAGTAGTCAGCTACAAAAGGACAAATATTGTATGAGACCTCTACGATAAGATCTCAAAAACAGACTTGTGTATAGAAGAAAAGACTCTTTGACATTTGCAAGGGAGGAGAGGGAGGGTGGGCGAGGGAGGGAGGGTTTAGATTATATAGTTGTTAGAAATCTGGTTGGGAGAGATTGGTGATAGCACACATTAGAAACAAGAACAACATTAAGTGGACTTCAGCATAGTCTGAGTACTCCTTCCATCTTAACCCAATATTGCAAGGATACAGTAGCTGGGGCAGGGGGCAGGGGACCATGCTCTTAGGTGAAATCGAGGCCAATTGACACAACTAGAGTTTTGCTAAGAGTACTCTCTGCACCCTACATTGGTGAGTGGTGTTTGGGGTCTTAAAAGCTGCCAAGCTGCCATCTGAGGACACAGTAAATGGTCCCAACTCAGCAGAAATGAATGCTCACCGAGGACCAAAGTAACATAGGGTAAAGACAACCCAGAAGATAGAGAGACCCACATGAGTTGGTGCCTACATCAACTTGGGACCGGAAGAACTGGATGGTGCCCGGCCACCACCAGTGACAGCCACGATGGAGCTCACAAAGTTGAGTCTCACTGGCAACACAAGAATAAAAAGGGGTGCATCCTGAGACCTCCACTAAAAGACCTCAATTGATGGTCCAGCGGTTTCGGGGTTCCCCTGAGAGCACGGCCCCTGGCCCTGATGCTGCCCTTGCCCATAAATCACAACAAAGTTCCACTCTTTGGACATGAATGGGTTGGACTTGGCTATGCAGAGTGACCATATATTGGATGCACTTTGCTGGAGGAAGGAGAGTTGGAGGAGAGAAGGGGAAAGGAGACTGTTGGGAGGATGAGACATGTATGGAGCAGAGAGGAATAGTGTGCTGTCACAGGACAGGGAGAGCAGTGGAAGCTGCATATAGTTGGGCATGTAAATTTGTATGGGAATGTACAGTTTCACTCAGTCATATTAAATAACAAAAAAAATTAAGAAAAAAAACCTCTAGCTTTCAGTTAGCTGCAGAGTCCTTAACTGTTGTGCCAGCAGGGTCCTTAAATGCATACACACCGAAGTTGATTAGTGATTAACCAGGAGCAGAGGGGACCTCTGATGGCGTGATAGTTAAGGTGCTTAGCTGCTGACCGAAGGTCAGCAGTTCAAACACACCAGCTCCTTCTCTGTAGGATAAAGATGTGGCAATCGGCTTCTGTAAAGATTTACAGGCTTGGAAATACTATGGTTGGGGCAGATAACTTACTACGCAAGGTAAGCACAATTTCTCCTTTTTTTTTTTAACTAGGGGCTGGGATGAGGGAATTGAGGGAATGGGAGTGACTACAGAAGAGATGCTAAGTTTCTGTTTGAGAAGATAAAGAAGTTTTGGAAATGCAGAGTGGTGATGGCTGACAACATGGTGAAAAGAATTAATTATCACCAAACTGCACACTTAAAAATGATTAAAATGGCAATTTTTAAAAATGTGTATGTTACCACACTATAATTAGAAAATAATAATAAAAAAGAAAATCAGGGTCAGAGAGGTTAATGGGATAACCAACAAAATAAGAAGGAAGGAGCCCACTTGACTAGGAACTAGGGTAAGATCAAGGTGGTGGGCCACTAAATTTAACTGTGAGTTTCTGAAAAAGGGAACTACAAAAACAGGAGACTACAAAAAGCTAGGGAACAGACAAGGACAGTACCTCAGTGGTGCAGTGGCTAAGGCTGCTAACTGCAAGTGTTGGCAGTTCAGACCTATCAGTCACCCTGTGGGAAAAAGTCGTGGCAGCCTGCTTTGGTACAGATTACAGCCGTGGAAACTGTATGCAGTAGTTTTACTCTGTATTACAAGGTCACTATGAGTTGGAATCAACTGGACAACAGTGATTTTAAGTAAGTTCTGGAGTCCCCGGATAGTGCAAATGGGTAACGCACTTGGCTGTTACCCAAAGGTTAGAAGTATGAATCTACTCAGAGGCACCTCAAAAGAAAGCCCTGTGAATCAACTTCTGAAAAATCAGCCATTGAAAATCCTAAGGAGCACAGTTCTACTCTGACACGTGTGGTGTTACCATGAATTGAAGTCACCATGAGTCAGTATTGGCTTGATGGCAACTGGTTAAATAAGCCAAGAGACAGGTCTGACCCCAGGCTAAATGAGCGTTAGTGAGAAGGGAATAGGGTTGGGTCTGAACTCGCCAGGGGGAAAAGGCTCTTATCTGTGAGTCAGTCTTAGTGGCAATTCCAGGGCCAGCTGTGGGCCTGTGAGCTCCTCTCTACCTCAGCTCCCCCTTCAGTTTTCTAGAGCTTTTAGTAGTGGGGAATGAAGCCAGCTGTAGGCCCATCTTCCCAGTGCACCCAGTGTGAGGCCAGGAGAGTCACCTGTGCATTTGCTTTTCAGACACCACCCCTCCAGAACTGCGCTGTCCAACAGGCAGCCACCAGCACTGGGGGCTCTGGCACACTTGAAACACAGCAGGTCCAAATGGAATTGTGGTTAGTGTGAAAGGAGTCTTGGTGGCACCGTGTTACTCATTTAGCTGCTGACTGAAAGGTCAGTGGTTTAGACTCATCAGCTGCTCTGCAGGAGAAGGATATGACAGTCTACTTCCATGAGTATCACGGCCTTGGAAACCCTGTGGGCAGTTTCACTCTACCCTGTAGGGTCACTGTGAGTCAGAATTGACTTTACAGCAGTGGGTATGGTTTTAGGTTTCGGTAAATCAGGCCTTCTAAATTACAGTATGAAAAAAGGAATGGAAGATACCATGCTGATGATTCTTTATATTCACTACATTTTGAACTGATATTATCTTAGACATATTGGGTTAAATAAAATATATTAAAATTAATTTAGCTTTTTTTTTTTTACTTTCACTTCTTAATGTGACTCGTAGAAAAATTTAAATGGTACCTGTGGCTTGTGTTCTACTTCTTTTGGATAGCACTGGTCTAGTCTTTGGGGAAATAAAAAATTGCTCCTCTCCACCAAGTATCTGGGGATTCCTGGAAGAGGAGATGATGCTGAAGGTGGGGACTTGTCTTTCATTCAGTACAGGGGAAACTTGTGCTAGGAAGTGGGAGGGGTGTGGAGAAGGGGGCTCGAGCAGTGAGGAAGGCATCTTCCTGGGGTCTGCTGAGATCACAGGGAAGGAAGGCAGTGGTTGCCTGGGGCAAATTTTTAAAAAAGACCTAGATGCTCTTCTTGCCCAGTGGTGGTCCTGGCCCCTCCAGCCTTACGTCTATGAAGCATGAACTCCACAATGTCTGTTGTCCAAAGACATTAAAGAGGGGTAGGTAGTGAATAGATGCACTTAAAATTATTTCCAGGGGAGAAGGCAGGCCAAGGTCCTCAGCTTCCATTTTAACTTGTGATTTATTTGACTGGAATCAGAGGATTCCAGCTGTTGAAGCTGAAAGAAACCTTAGAAGCACCTAGAGAATGTGTCCCATGAGCCAGGCCACGATGTCCCACAGAGGAAATAAAATGGTGGCCCCTAGTTCCCCCCTCCACAGAAATAAATTCATGAATACAACTGACATTGTTAATTGCCATTGAGTTGGCTCTGATTTATGGCAACTCAATGTACAACAGAGTGAAGTATTGCCTGGTTCACTGGCACCTTCAAGATGGTTGATATGCTTGAGTGCATTGTCTTGGCCACCATGTGTTTTGAGTTCCTTCCAACCTAGGGGCTAATCTTCCAGTACTATACCAGATAATGTTTTGCTCCTATCTTTAGGATTTTAATTGGCTAATTTTCAGTAGACCACAAGGCCTTTCTTCTTCAACTGTCTTAGTCTGGAAGCTCTGCTAAAACCTGCCCACTATGGAGGACCTTGCTTCTGTTCGAAATACTGGTGGCATAATTTCAACACACAAGCTACCACAGTAGGACAAATTGACCTACAGATGGTAGAGCAAATAGAATTATCTGAGGAGTTGCCATGGATTGAATTGTGGTCCCCAATTAAATGTGTCTACTTGGCTAGACCACAATTTCCAGTACCGTATGGTCATCTTCCATTTTGTGTTGTGTTGTAAATCCAAGCCTCTAGTCTGACAGTTGTGGTCTCATTTGAGAATGAACTGTCCATTTTGTTAATGAAGCAGGATTACAGTGAGATGACCACACTTACTCAGGTCGCAGCCTGGATCAGATGTAATAGGAGTTTCCCTGGGGTGACTTGTATCACCTTTTATCATACAAGAGATGAAAGGAGAGAGGAACAAGTAGAGAGCAAAGGGCCTGAGTAACACAAAGAAAGAAGAGCTGGGAGCAAAGAGCATCCTTTGGACTAGTGTCTTCGTACCAAGAACCTCCTAGACCCAGGGGAAGATTGATGCCAACACACATGCAGATCTGCAAGGAACAACAGACTCACTGGTATCAAAAGGAGACAAAGACCATCCCCTAAGGCCAACACAGAGAGAAAACCTTCCCCAAGAGCTGGCGTCCTGAACATAGTCTTCTAGCATCCTAAACTATGAGGGAATAAATTTGTTTGTTAAAGCCATCCACTTGTGGTATTTCTGTTACAGCAGCACTACATGACTAGGAGAGGAGCAACTGAAAGGAAGCAGAAGGTCAGTGGGCTCGCACAGGTTGGACACTGCTATTCCTTTTGTCACTCTGCTGAAGCATCCCATTGTAATCACCTAAGACCTGAGCTCTGTGCAGAATCAGCTGAATGTTGCCTCAGGACTTGGTTTCTTTAGGGAGCTGGGATCATTGTGGAGGCGGCAGGCTCATTGCTGACATTTCTCAGCCACGGCTTGTCACCTCCCAGAGCTAGGCTCTGCCTCAGGGAACCAGACTGTATCACTCAGCAGGATCCTGCCCACCATCCTGCAGGACAGGTATGTGTCGTGCCAAGTGGAGCTGCACTGAGACAGCACACCAGCTCTGAGGCCCAGTGCCGGGGGAAGAGACGCTGAATCATCCAGTCTCTTTTTCAGCTCCCGTAGCTCTGCATTGCCCATATCAGTCATCTGTCTCCAGCATCCCATGCCACAGTGAAAAGGACTTGCACTGCACAAGGAAGCTGGCAAAAACCCTTGAGTGTGTGAAAACTCTCCGCGTTCCCTACACCTTCTGAGTCTCATGCAAATCCTACTGTCTTCTGCAGCACATGGATGGGAATCCCTCACTGCCCTCTCTTGCCCCTGCAGATAGTCCTGTGGTCCAATATTACCTTACTTACTGTAAGCTCTTTTCTGTGGACGGTTCTTTATGCTGTTTATCAGTTACTGGATGCTGCATTTCCCCCCTCAGCTTCCTCAATCACAGAAGTCTGCTTCTGACTAAAATAGAGGGCAGGGTTTTCGTTCTGTCAGTTATGGCTGCAGTGCTGGTGGCAGGGAAATTGACTTGTATTTGTATCCATTACGCACCATACAAGTTCTCTGCTCACTATGCAATGGTTTGTGTCTACCCTGCTTCTTTTAATCTTCAGGAAATCAATCCTGCATCTTCTCAGATTTGTACTTTATTGTTTGACTTATTGAACTAGGGTGTTTTTGTCCCTAGGGTTGATATGTGGTTTGAACAGCCAAGAACAACTAAGTGAAAAGATTGCACCAAAGCTGCTTAATTATTTTGTATTTTGTTGCTGGTTTCTTTTCTCCTTCTTTTATATTATTTACTCAGCTGATTAGCTTTAATGAGCATGTGGAGAGTAATTCAGCAGAGTATTAGAGGAATGAATAGCTTGGTAAATAGGAAAAAGATATTGTTAGCACTTGAAGAAGATTGCATTGTGGTGGCCCGCCTCCAGGAAATACATCTGACTGCTTCCGCACAGGCAGAGCCACTGAAATGAAACCGAGGGAGGGAAGGAGGCTGTCTGTGCACTACTTTCTCTGAAGCTTACACAGCAGGAGGAGGTGGAGACTGTTTTTTCTATCAGCTTCTGCTTTCTTTTAGTTACAGAAACCCAGCCCCCAGCTCCCAGCTCCCAGTGACAAAAGCACTGTCAATACCCGTGTAGATCGGACACATGTTTGCTTCTGTCAGTGGCAGCAATTGTCTGGGTTGTCATTAGGGCCCATCTGGGTCCATTAGATCCCATCTGAAACATATTTCAGTGACGTTCTCCAGAACAAGCTTCCCAATTGCGTTCATAACTCTGCATACAACTCTTGTTCCCTGAGGCAAATGTCATATTTCATACTTGGAAAAATTGTTGTTGTTGTCGACTCAAATCTGATGTATGCCAACTGAACATACACAGAGTAGAACTCTTTCCTAGTGCTTTCAAGGCTGTGACCTTCTGGAAGCAGATGGCCAAGCTTGTCTTCTGAGGCACTTCTGGGTGGATTCACTAACTTTTTTGGCCAGTAGATGAACACTTAACTACTTGTGCCATCCAGGGACTACCTTAAAAAGAATAATGTGTTGTTATTTCCAGTCCTTCTCCCCCTTTCTCTACCTCATTACCTTGGTCTTCAGCATTACTGGTGAGAGTCATCGACAAGAAGCAAGAGATGTGGAATCCAAATCTTCGGGAGAATCTGCAGAAAGAGAGCTTAATGTGTATTCTGACAGGACAGATCAGGTCTTGTGTATAATAAAATAGAGCCAAATTCACTGGCTTAGCAACAACAACAAAACTATCTTTCACTCATGTAAGGTTTGCTGGAGGAGGCCCAGGTCACTCTGCAGGGCAGATGAGCTTCATGCATTGTCCCAGCATTCCAGGCTTCTCTCATCTAGTGAAACTCCACATCAACATATGCCTATACGGTAGCCAGCACAAGTGATTAAAAAGCCCTGGAGAATCAAGTACCACCATCACCAGTTGCCATCGCATCAACTCTAACTTGTGGCAGCTCCATGTATATTAGAGTAGGACATTACCAGTTGGATGCTTGCACCTTGAGGTGACACATATGAGTTGTGCTCAGTTTTGTTGGCCAAAGCCCGTCTTCAAGGATGCAGGAAAGGACAATAACCCTGTGTGCCCACATGAGGAAGAGGACTGGACATTTTGATGGGCAGCAATACCACTGGCCACACGAAGGCATAAGTGGGACTTCTGGTTCTGGAGATAGTTAAGTGACATGAACACTCAAGTTGTTAGGACCCTCTAAGCTAGTGCTTCTTTTCAGTTATATGAATGATTAAGGAAAGGATGAAAAATTAAGCAGAAGAACTAAAGCAGAAAAAAATATATAAAGAGATATTTATATTTGTAAGAGATATTTATGTATAAATATATAAAGACTATCCAAATTTGGATAGTTTTTCACCACAAAGCAATATACTCTAACTCTTGAACACAAAGCATAAAATCAGCTTTGAGTGGTTGAGAAATAGATACTGGGATGATACATACAGCAAGGTACAAATACTAAATGATGATGTAGCTCCCGAAAAGAGCCCCAGTAGACCTGAATTAATATTTAAATGCCACAGTCTTTCTTTGGGATAGGTACTAAAAGAGGGAGGCTAGGGAGATCACTCAGTGGCTGGAAGAACTCATATAGAAGCCAGCAATGGTAAGGTCAGTTGACAAAATCTTATGGGTTCCAGGGTCTTGCAGCATCTAGTAATATAAGACAGAACAGGACCCAATGCCTCCAGCTGTATGTGTTTGAGTGAAGATTTAGCATGGAGCAAGAGAACAGTGACAGCAGACTTAGGAAACGTTTCCACTCACGAACAGAAAGTGATATTTAAAATGCTGCTTAATTCAAAGTTCAGTTTAAAATTCTTTCCATAGAAAAACCCAGTTCTTGATAACAGTTGTTGAACAACAGATTCTTCCTTTTTAAAAATAGAATGAAATGAAAATTAATCTAACTTAATTATTATAGATAAAAGTGGTATAAAGGACATCAAGGTATAAAAGGTACTGCAATAAAAAAAATCCTTCTCATCCCTGTCCTCTTGCCTGCCAGTTCCCCTTCCCAAGGCAACCATTGTTTTCTGTTTCTGCTGACTCCTTACACTCTCTGTATCATTGCTAAGAGGGTGCCTTCCTGGAGTAAGAATTCAAACACTGAAGGAGTTATTTTTTTTTCTTCCAGGTAGACGTTTTCCTTGGTAAGACTCTTGTCCCAAGTGCAGGGTTTGTCCCAAGTGCATGGGTCCCTCCCCGAGCTCATTCTCCTGGAGCCTTTTTGGCCATTTGCATCTGCTTCTATCTCCCTGAAGTGATGAAAACCTAGGCAAGATGCAGAAGTGGGGGTGGCTTTCCAAGCTTCCCGAGTATAGATCTGCAAGGACAGAGGCTCTTCACACTGGGCAAAGGTGGCTCACTTCTGAACCTGTTCTCTGAAAGGTGCTGTGCTAAGAAGCTCAACTGTCAGTTTCCTTTGTTGCTTGCTTTTTACAGTGGTTATAAATTTATGCATAGTCCTTAGTACCATGGGGCCTGTTTGCATCTTGGTATTTTTCTTTGGGCTTCCTCACATTGATACCATACTTCCCCTTGGAGTTTGCCTATAATCCTACATGTGTTGGAGCCCCACAGGCTGAGGCACCTGACCCTTTAAAATGGCTAGTATAGTTCGAGCTCAGACTCCATCTTAATCCTTTCTAACTTATCTAGCATTTAGTGACATTTGTATGGACTTAAAAGTTTGTTACTAGGTGTCATGTATTGAATTGTGTCCAACCCAAAAAACATGAGTAATAATTTGTATGGGTCAGGATTCCTGTATTCTGTGACTGCCTTCCACTTTATGATTTTCTTATGCTGTAAATCCTAATCTCTGCCTGTGGTCAACACAGTGAGCTATGTTAGAGAGGATTAGGATGGGACTGTAAATCCCTTCATAATACTGTAAAGGGAGTTTCCCTGGAATATGGCTTGTACCACCTTTTATCCTACAAGGGATAAAAGGGAAGGGAAGAAAACAGAGAATTGGGAAACTCACATCGTCAAGAAAGCAGCACCAGGAATAGAGTATGTCCTTCAGATTTGAGGTTCCTATGCCAAGATGCTCACTGACCAAAGACTCAAGAAACACAGACTTTCATCCAGAGCCAACAGATGGAAAGCTTTCACCTAGAATGGACACCCTGAATTCAGACTTGAAGCCTACCAGACTGTGGAAAAATAAACTTTTCTTGGGGGTGGAGTCAAGATGGCAGACTAAACACACGTCTCCCTAAATTCCTCTGGAAACCAAGACTTGAGCTGATGATTAAATGGAGCTTTCTGGACACCTAGTGAGCCCAAGGATGTGGCAGATGGCTGTTAATTTGGACTTCATGCCACTGAATGCAAAACCTCCTCTCTTTCGCTGACCCCACTCTCAGTGAGCGTGAGTTTGCATGGACCAAAGGTAACTCACTATTTTAGTTTTTTTTCCTCTGTCTCGGCCGGTGGGCAGAGCTGGGACTTGACTAGCCGCTGATCTCAGACACACTGCTGGTGGGATTGGCAAGTGAAATCGCTGTATTTTGAGAGCCTGGCTTTGGACTTTGTGTATCTTGTCACCTTTGGCATTTCTTTCTGCCTCTGCCATATAGTGGCCAGTACCAAGGCAGTGGCAAGCTTGTGTGGGACACCTTCTTGTTCCATTTGAAGGTGAATACAACTCTACGGAGGCCCCAGCTGGACTTAGTTCCTAGGATGGGAGGCAGCGCCTGCCCAGGGTAGAGTGCTTTTCAAGCTGAAGAGCAGTATTTTACACAGTGTCGCCTATGGCTAGGGCCTGGCAACAGAGGCTGTTGACTCTGTGCATCTCGGTAACTTGGGCCTCTCTTTTGGTCCCAGTCATGTGGTGAGTTTGTGTGGGACAAAATCTTGTTCCACTGGGAGGTGGATACACTGACATGAAAGCCTCAGTTGGACCTAATTCCCAGGCTGGGAGGCAGTGCCTGCCCTGAAGAGAATGTTTTTCTGGCAGAAAAGCAGTATTCTACACAGTGTTGCCTACAGCTGGGGCCTGACAGTACAGGTCAGCAGGGCAGTAGCCTTTCTGTATTTTGAGCTAGTTTATGACATCTGGGGTTGGATATAGAGGTGCTTATTTTGCCAGCTGGGAACAAGAACCAGTATACCTGAAAACGTGACTGACTTTGGAAGTTGTTAGATACTTTTTACCTCTCATTTTAAGACACACCTAGAGAAACAACTGTGGTCCATCCTCACAGCATCTCTCCTAGCCTCTGTTGATTCACATGATGCCCCCAAAGCAACAAACTCTGGAGAAAACCATAATCAAGAAATCACCTGTGGCTTCAGGAAGCCACCAAAAGAAAGCACCTCACAACTTCCAAGATGAAGAAGCTTTTCTGAAACTATTGGAAGGTGAATACCAAAGGATTATATGTAGAGCCCTCCTAGACCTTATACAAAATGCAGCAGAGCAAAATGAAAAATTAAGCAAGCTGATTGATCTGATGGAACACCAGTACTCTGAAATCCAACAGATGAAGAACAAAATCAAAGACATAGAAATTTCAATTCAAAACCATGAAAACAGAATGGAACACATGGAAAATAGACTTTCTGACTTGGAAGATAGAGCTACTGACTCTAGCACCTATGAGGAGAAATCAGAAAAAAGAAGCAAGAAAAATGAAGAAATTTAAGAAGCTTGTGGGACTCTATTGTGAGGAACAAACTACGATTAATTGGTGTCCCTGAACAGGGCAAGACATCTGAGAACACAGAGAGTATTGTTGATGAGCTGCTGACAGCAAACTTCCTAGAAATCATGAAAGAAGAGAATCTAGATATCCAAGATGCATATTGAATGCCTCTCAATATAGATCTCAAAAGAAATATCCCAAGACATATTATAATCAAGCTTAACAAAATGAAACATAAGCAGAAACTCTTAAAGGCAGCAAGACTCAAAGCAAAGCTAACACTTAGAGGGAAACCCTGTAGGCTTTCATCAGATCTCTCAGCAGAAACGATGCTGGCACGGAGACAGTGGCATGACACATTCAAAGCCTTGAAGGAGAAAAACTTCCAACGAAGAATTGTATGTCCTGTAAAACTCTTTCAAATATGAAAATGAAATTAAGATATTCGTAGATAAACAGAAACTCAGAGACTTTGTAAAAACCAAACCAAAGCTACAAGAAATACTGAAAGAAGCTCTTGGCTTTGGCTTAGAAGAACAAAACCACTAACTTTATATTTCAGAAGGACACATCATCCAGAATCCTACCCAGTTAGGCAAGGCTTCAAACTCAATCAGAGCTGTAATACTGAAAGGAATAATCCAGTGATTATCATGAAAACTATAGTGCCATAGTATTAAAAAGAGGGATGTACTACAGTCATTATTGTCCTTCCAGATGGAGAGGAAGTTGATAAAATGGTAGTAATTGAAATAGGGTTTATACATAGTTTATTAAGGAGGATCTTAGGGGCAGCCATAAAGCACAATAAATGCAACATATCAAAGCAAGAAACATAATACAGGAGTCTCAGCAACCATAAAACCAATCTTGAAAAAGTTGAAAAATCAACTCATAAAGAAGAATGTCCCAGAACAGATTAATAAGAATAACAGAGAAAATATCAACACACAAATAAACATCACAATGGCACCACTGAACACATACCTATCAATAATTACATTGAATGTGAATGGACTCAACGCTCCAGTAAAGAGACATCGAGTGACATCTTGGATCAAAAGACACAACCCGTCCATATGTTGCCTACAGGAAACTCACCTTAGACTTAAAGATATGAACAAACTGAAAATTAAACGACGGAAGAATATATATCAACTAAAAATACACACAGAAGAGCAGGTGTGGCAATTCTAGTCTCATATAAAATTGATTTTACTGTAAAATCCACCATCATGGACAAGGATGGACACTATTGCTGAAAGGTTCAATACACAAACAGGACTTAACAATATTGAATAATTATTCACCTAATATTAGAGTATCTAAATACATTGAAGAAACACTGACTACACTAAAAAATGAGTCAGAGCACTCCACAATAATAGTGGGAGAATTCAACACTTCACTCTCAATATTGGACAGATGGCCTAGAAGAAAGCGCAATAAAGACACAGAAGACCTTATTGCCACAATTAACCAACTAGACCTCATCAACATATACAGAACTCTTTATCCATCAGCAGACAACTACACCTTCCTCTCCAGTGCACATGGAACATTCTCCAGAATTGACCATGTGTTAGGACACAAAGCAATTCTCAATAAAATCCATACCACTGAATTAATACAAAGCATCTTCTGAGACTGTAAAGCCATAAAAGTTGAAATCAATAGCAGGAAAAACATAGACAGTGGAACTCATGGAAACTGAACATCGTCTTACTCAAAAAGCCATGAGTTATAGAACAAATCAAGGATGAAATAAAGAAATTTATGATTTCAAAGAGAATGAAAACACTTCCTACCAGAACTTATGGGATACAGCCAAGCAGTGCTCAGAGGTCAGTTTATCTCCATAAATGCACACATCAGGAAGGAAGAAAGAAACCAAATCAAAGAACTAACCCTACAGCTTGGACAAGTAGAGACAGAAGAACAGAGGAACCCCTCAGTCACCAGAAAAAAACAGATCATAAAGATCAGAGCAGAACTAAATGAATTAGAGAATAGAAGAACAGTTGAAAAAATTGAAGAGCAAAAGCTGGTTTTCTGAAAAGATCAACAAAACCGACAAACCATTACTAAAGAAAAACAGAAAAGGAAACAAATAACCCAAATAAGAAATGAGAGGGGAGTTGTCACAACAGATCTGACAGAAATTAGAAATAACATAGCTGAATATTATGAAAGACTGCACTCTAACAAATTTGAAAACTTAAAGGAAATGGACAAATTCCTTGATTCATATCACTTACCAAATTACCACAAGGTGAAGCAGAACAACTTAGTAAACCAATAACAAAGGAAGAGATTGAAAAAGTCAACAAAAACTGCCAACCAAAAAAGCCCGGGCCCAGATCGCTTCATTGCAGAATTCTACCAAGCTTTTGCCAACCAAGCTTTTAGAGAAGAGTTATCTCCAATACTGCTAAGACTATTTCACAGTATAGAAAGGGATAGAATACTCCCAAATTCATTCTATGAAGCCAGCATAACTCTGATACCTAAGCCAGGGAAAGACCCAACAAAAAAAAGGAGAAATATGGACCAATATCACTCATCAATCTAGATGCAAAAATCTTCAACAAAATGCTTGACAATAGAATACAACAACCTATCAAACAAATAATCCATCACGATCAAGTTGGATTCGTACCAGGGATGCAAGACTGGTTCAACATCAGAAAAACAATTAATGTGATCAACCACATAAATCTCACAAAAGACAAGAATCACGTGATCTTGTCTATTGATGCAGAAAAGACATTTGATAAAGTCCAACACCTACTCATTCTAAAAAATTCTCAGCAAAATAGGAATAGACAGCAAATTCCTCAAGGCAATAAATGCCATTTATACAAAGCCAACTGCTTACATCATCCTGAATGGAGAGAGACTGAAACAGTTTCCCTTGAGAACACAAACTACACAAGGATGCGCACTCTCACCTCTCCTATTCAACATTGTACTAGAAGTTCTAGCCAGAGCAGTTAGACAAGATCAAGGAATAAACGGCATCTGCATCAGCAAAGAGAAACTAAAAGTCTCCCTATTTGCAGGTGATGTGATTATATAAGCAGAGAATCCCAAAGAATGCATAAGGAGACTACTCAAACTAATAGAAGAGTACAGCAAAGTCTCAGGATACAAGATAAACATAAGTAAATCAGTAGGATTCCTTTATATCAACAACAAGATTATTAAAGAAGAAATCACCAAGTCAATATCATTTACTATAGCGCCAAAGAAGATAAAGTACCCAGGAATAAATCTAACCAGAGAAATAATAGACCTTTACAAAGAGAACTACAAACCCTTACTACAAGAAACTAAGAGAGACTTATATAAATGGAGAAACCTACCCTGCTCATGGATAGGAAGTCTTAACATTGTGAAAATGTCAATTTTACCCAAAGCACTCTACTTATATAATGGAATCCCAGTACAAGTTCCAGGAACATTTTTTAATGAGATGGAGGAACAAATTATCAACTATCTGGAAAAGGAAGAATCCCTGGGTAAGTAAAGCATTACTAAAGAAGAAGAACACACTGGGAGGCCTCTCATTATCTGACCTTAGGACCTATCACACTGCCACAGTAGTCAAAACAGCCTGGTACTGGTACAAAAACAGACAGATCAGTGGAACAGAATCGAGACTCCAGAGATGACATCATCTGCCTGTGAACAGTTGATATTCCACAAAGGCCCTAAAACATTCAGGTAGGGTAAAAACAAGCTCTTCAACAAATGGTGCTAGCAAAATTGGATATCCATCTGCACTGAATTCAAACAAGACCCATATCTTACACCTTATACAAAAAACAACTCAAACTGGATGAAAGACCTAAATATCAAATCTAAAATGATAAGGCTCATCCAAGAAAAAGTAGGAACAACAATGGAAGTTTTAATGCACAGCGTAGACAGACTTCAAAATCTGTCAAAGAAACTGCAAACAGCAGAAGAGAAAATAGAATAATGGGAACTATTAAGAATCAAACACTTTTGCTCATCCAAAGATTTTATTAATAGATTTAAAAGACCACCTACAGAATGGGAAAAATATTTGGCAACTCTATGTCAGACCGACACCTGATCTCTGTAATCTATAAGGTACTACAAAATATCAAGAAAAAGATAAATAATCCAATCAAGTGTTGGGCAAAGGACAGACTCTTCTCTAAAGAGGAGATCCAGGCAGCCAAAAAACACATGTGGACATGCTCACAATCATTAGTTATTAAAGAAATTCAAATCAAAATGACAATCAGATATCATCTCACCCCAACAAGGCCATGATCCAAAAAACATAAAGCAACAAATGTTGGACAGGCTGTGGAGAAATTGGAAGTCTCCTGCACTGTTGGTGGGATTGTGAAATGGTCTAACCTCTATGAAAAGCAATCTGGTACTTCCTTAAAAAGTTGGCAATAGATATACCATTTGACCCTGTAATTCCACTGCTTGGAATATATCCTACAGAATCAAGGCCATACACACCAACTGATACATACACATGAATGTTTATCACAGCACAGTCCACAATAGCAAAAAGGTGGAATCAACCCAGATGCCCAACAACAGAAGAATGGATAAACTATGGTACATATACTCAGTGGAACAGCATGGAATGATAAAGAACAACGATGATAGCAGGAAACATCTCTTAACCTGGTTTCAACTGGCAGACATTATGTTGAGTGAAAGTAGTCAGCGACAAAAGGACAAATATTGTACTAGACCCCTACGATAAGAACTTAAAAACAGACTCATGCATAGAAGACAAGACTCTTTGATGGCTGCAAGGGTAGGGAAGGAAGGAGGGTATGGGGGGAGGGTTTAGTTTAGATAGTTGATAGAAATTTGGTGGGGTGAAATTGATGACAGCACACATTAGAAAGAAAATCAACATTAACTGTACTGCAACATAACATGATTACTCCTTCCATCTTAACCCAATATTACAATGACAGAGTAGCTGGGGCAGGGGGCTGGGGACCATGCTCTCAGGGGAAACCGAGGCCAATGGACACAGCTAGCTCTTTGCTAAGAGAGCCTCGTGCACTCCACGTTGGTGGGTAGCATCTGGGGTCTTAAAAGCTGCCAACCTGCCATCTGAGGGTAGAGCAAATGGTCCCAACATAGCATGAATGGATAATCACCGAGAACCAAAACGATATGGGGGAAAGAGAACCTAGAAGACAGAGAGACCCACATGAGTGGGGTCAGAAGAACTGGATGGTGCCCGGCCACCACCAGTGATAGCCACGATGGAGCCCACTAAGTTGAGTCTCACTGGCAACACAAGTATAAGTAGGGGCATACCCTGAGATCTCAACTAAAAGACTGCAATTGATAGTCCAGTGGCTTCAGGGTTTCCCTGGGAGCATGGTCCCTTGCCCTAATTCTACCACATCCATAAATTGTAATGGAGGTCAACCCTTGAACAGGAATGGATTGGACTTGGCAACACAGAGTGACCATCATGTGCATACTTTATGGATCTCTGCATCTATAGGATGTCGTCCTGCTGACCTGAAGGGGAGTAGATGGAGAGGAGGAGATAGGAGTTTGTTGGGAAGATAAGACATGTATGGAGTAGACAGGAAGAGTGTGCTGTCCCTGGGCAGGGAGAGCAATGGGAGCTGCATATAGGTGGGCATGCGAATTTACATGGGAATGTACATTTTCACTCAATCATAATAAAAAAGAAAGAATAAACTTTTCTTTCTTAAAGCCATCCACTTTGTGGTATTTCTGTTAAGAGTAGCACTAGATGAACAAAATACTAGGAGACAGTTTCTCTTTGTGGTTAAGCCAAGGATAAGGAAAGAATGTTCCTGTGAGGTATGTTGATGGCCCTTAAGCTTATCACACATATCCAGGCCTGACTGCCTTCAAGAAATATATTGTTCTTCTAGCTAGTTTTCAAATCAAATATCCTTGGGAAAAACTAGTTAGTAATCATCTTGTTGCCACTTGTATACCCCTATAGCGACTACTTCTTCAATTATTCTGTATAATCAATCACCTTTGTCTTTAGTTCCCAACTTTGAGATAACCTACCTCTGTTGGAGAAGAATGTTGAATGTACCACGGTCTGCCAAAAGAACAGATCTGTTCTAGAAGAAGTAAAGCTAGTGTGCTCCTTGGAAGCAAAGATGACAAGTCTGAATCTTACATACTTCGGACATGTTGTCAGGAAGGATCAGTCCTTGAAGGAGGACATCATGCTTGGTAGAGTGGAGGGTCAGTGAAAAAGAAGACCCTTGATGAGGTGGACTGACACAGTGGTTACAACAATGGGTTGAAGCATAAAAACGATTATGGACATGGCACAAGATGGGCAGCATTTCTTTCTGTTCATAGGGTCAGCATGAGTCAGAGCTGACGTGGCAGCACCTATCGACAGTAACAACAAGCACTAGCCCTAGACTTTGCACTGTTTTCTCTTGATTTCACCACATAAATGTGCCCTTCTCCCCCCTTTAGGGGAGCATTTGGTTTACTTTGTGACATTAGATGTTTCCCCAGTCCAACCTGTTTTCAAACCTTCCATAAATATCCTCCCATTTTACTTCAAAAGAGTACATCTTCATTGCTCTTGGAGTTTTTTCTGGAGTCAGAAAATGTGGAATTCAAAGCTTCTCTCCAGAAGCCCCAAGACGTAGAGGTTTTGAAGCTCTGGTACCAAGCTTGGGCCCCTTGAAGTTTTCCCATCATTCTGGGTTCTGAAGAGCCATACGAGGTAAATAGCCTCTCAAATTGAATTCTGTGTCTTTGCATTGATTTTGTCAAGATTTATTGTTGGTTATCTGTTTGTGCTTTCTCTTTTGTACCTTCGTTTCAGTTCGTGCTCTAAACATTTTGTTTAGTTCATTGCCAAATTATGTTTGGAGTGGCTGACACCACAGGAATCCTAGGTCTAACTTAGCAGACTCTAGGAGAACCAAGGTCTCTGCCCGTTAAATTTAAGCTTATTTAGTCTTCTTAGGAAACCCTGCTGGTGCAGTGGTTAGAAATGATGGGCCTTAACCCAAAAGTCGGCAGTTTGATTCTACCAGGTGCTCCTTGGAAACCCTATGGGGCAGTTCTACTCTGTCCTGTAGGGTAGTATTTTAGTTATCTAGTGCTTTGCTACCAGAAATACAATAAAGTAGATGGCTTTAACAAATAAAGGTTTATTCTTCTACAGCCTAGTAGGCTGTAAGCCTGAATTCAGGATGTCTGCTCCAGGAGAAGTCTTTCCCCCTTGTTGGCTCTGGAGGAAAGCCCTTGTGTTGCATCAGTCTCTGTTCAGGGAGCATCTTGGTACAGGAACCTCAGACTGAAGGACTCACTCTTCTCCCAGTGCTGCTTTCTTGGTGGTTTGAGGCTCCCTATCCTCCGCTTCCTTCCCTTTCATTTTATCTCTTGTACAATGAAAGGATAAAAGGTAGTGCAAGCCACACAGGGAAATTCTCTTTACAGTGGAGCAGGGGAGTTGACCTTAGGAAGAGATTTACAGTCCCAGCCTAATCGTCTTTAACACACAGCATAGGAAAATCACAAAATAGAGGACAGTCATAAAATATTGGGAATCATGGCGCAGCCAAATGACTACACACATTTTGGCAGGAGCACAAGTCAATTTATGACAGGTAGCTATGAGTCAGAACTGACTGCATGGTAATGGGTTAGTTTCTTGAAGTACACATTCAGGACTTAGTGCACTTGTAGGCTTTTGTCATGGATTGAATTGTGTCCCCCTAAATGTGTGACAACCTGGTTAGGCTGTGATTCCTAGTATTGTGTAATTGTCCATCATTTGTCATCTGATGTGATTTTCCAAGGTCCTGTAAATCCTAGCTGTATGATATATGTGAGGCAGAATTAGAGACAGTATGTTAATGAGGTAGGACTCAATCTATAAGATTAGGTTGTAACTTAACTCGATCTCTTTTGAGGTATAAAAAAGCTAGCGGAGAGATAAAGGTGAAACCAGAAGCTATAAAAAAGCCTCCCTGTAAGGGTGCTCAAAAGTAACGGGATCTGAGAGACATTGTTTCAGATCACCCCTAACACACAAGGAAAGACATGACCTCTACACTGCACACGCCCCAGGCAGTGATGCTAGGGTGGGGCCCTCTATAGGCTCCACTGTAGATTCAGTAAACTGTAGACAATGAATGACTGCTTTTGTCTTGATAAAACCAATAATAAAACAATCAAGCAGGAGGCAGGGAGGATGGAGAAGTAGCCTGTGTTTGAGCATTATTCCTAGGTTATTGGCCAGATGAGTCTAACATCACTTTGTTTTCCTTGATAGACGGTGATGGCCTGCAAGATTGTGAAGCAGATATCCACCCAGTTGACCCCCTCTGCCCAGTTGACTTCCACTCAGTAGCCCCCACATACCCTCAGCTGTCCACATTGGTCCCTACATCTGCATGTGGTCTTTCCCTTAAAATACTCAGATTTTACCTGACCAATTTTGGCAGGCTTTTGAAGAAGAGAATACCTCCCTGTCCCTTTGCAACGCTGACTTGCAAATAAAACCTTTGCTCTCACCCCAAAACTCCTGTCTCAGTGAATTGGCTTCTTGTGGCAGGTAGCCAAACTCCTGGGTTTTTCCAGTAACAAATTCTGGAACCCAAAGTGGGACCATGAGCTGCCTGGGCTCAATGACCTCCTGGCAGGACAAGGGATCAGGGGCTCCCTTAAGCAGCTACAAGATGTCTGCTGACTCCCTCCTCTCACCAAGACATCGTAGGCTTCTAACCACGCTATCTAGGGGTGAATATCAAATGTTTTAGGGGAAAAGATAGGTTTCTGGTTTGTTTCCCCATGTTTTCCCTTCCCATGGTGCCAGGGACTGGGTCCCAGTTTTTCCGCCAGCTGGGGTGCTTCTCCTGTTGGACTGGCCCCCTAGGGCAGTTATTAACTCTGCTAGATGTCTCTGGTGAGTAGGATAAATCCTGGTCTTTTTTCTCCAGGGTAGTTCTTTCCTTTTCTCTTCTTCCTTTGCTCCATGACAGGAATGTGCTCATCTCTGACAAGGGCACGTCCTCCAGTTTTTTTCTGTTTCTGGCAGGGCAAGCCCTCTGGCTTTTCTTTTTGAGTGTACAAGTGTGGTAGAGACAGCTCAGTGCATGTATGTGTATAATGGTGTGACTGACGGATTGGGTGAGTGCCAGGACTTTCATGAGGTAGCTCAGAAAAGCACTAAGCTTACTTTAGTTAGTAAAGGAACAGCCTACATGTGTATCCTGTGAATGTGGGTATGTGTGGTAAAGTGAGGCTTCCTGTGTTTGATAAGGTAAATGTATTTACAGTGTGCTTTTGTATTTGCCTTTGTGAGGTTTTAGGAATGTCTTTTTCATTGTGTATATTCACAAGCTGTGGGGACCCCAAATTTGTAATTTTCAGCGAAGTGTCTGATGCTTGCGGACTGAGTGTTTACCGCCTGTGCAAGACTTTGTAAGTTTGGTCTTGAGCCACACAGTGTTGTCTTATTCAACATCTCTGTTTTTGTAAAACAATCTTTGCTGGTTAAGTGTCTTACATGTCTGAATTTTGCATGTCTTAGACTTCCTTGTCATTGCTAATGTATCAGACCACCCCTCTACCTGGTCTAATTTTAAGATAGTTGTTATTTTGATTCTTTGAGACAAACTTGTTTCGCAGGTCATCAAAGGTCTTCCATGATCAGATCCTCCTGTTCAAGGGTGGGGAGAGTCTTGCTTGAACAAATATAGATAAGAAAGTCGAATTTCAAGTGCATCCAATTTACTGGTCACTGGATTGAAAGAAAAAAAACCTAACTTTACAAGACAAGATCATCCTTAATCCATAGCCCCAGAGAAGCTTTTGAAGAACTCTTTATAATTGGGTGGAGACATTTTTGAGATAAACAGCATATGACAATTGCTACTTTACTTTAATTATCAGAAATTCGGTGATGCCAAACACTAACAAGATTCGAAGTTCTTTGTATAACAGTAATTGTTTAGTTAAAAAGAGACTTTGCAACCTCTAAAAGTCAACTGATGAAAGCTTAAAAATTAAAGAACTAAAACGTTTAAGCAAGCTTTATTTCATCCCTGGACTTGAGGGTAATTAAGTTAATAGATATCTGGTATAATGTAAATTCATATACTGTTCCCTTTTCAAGAGCTAGAAAATATGTATACTAGATAAGCCTAATGATTGAGTTCATCTTTACTGTTTAAGGAATGTATTACAAAAGTTTATTGAAAAATACTTGGTATGGTCAAAAGTTTTGTTTGTCTGGCTAAAGTTTAATAGTTTCATTTATGAGATTTTTAAGAACATTAATGATAAAAAATTGACTTTTTCACTACCAAAATAACAATTTTCTCTGATTTCTGAATAAACAGTTTATTCCTTGTGTAATCTCCCATGAAGGCAAGGATTTGATCTCTCATTACGTTGAGATTCCTGAGCTGCAAAGAGGAAAAAACTAAAAGCTTTTGATGCAAATAAAAATCAAAGGCTGCCTAGTTCTTACCATGTTAAAATATAAATATATGCTATTTCTTCTTAATATTATTCAACAAATGCATAATATTAAGTCATGATTTTATCATTTTCTTGATTGCTACCTGGAGAAACTGAAACCAGAGGCTGAAATAGTCTCCATGTGAGGGGTGCTCAAAACTAAGGGGATCTGAGAGACATTGTTTCAGACGACCCTTAACACACAGGGAAAGACATGACCTCCACACTGTACAAGCCCCAGGTGGCAACACTAAGGTGATGCCCTCTGTAGGCTCCACTATAGATTTGGTGAACTATAAACAATAAATTACTCCTTTGTCTTGACAAAACCAATGATAAAAGTCAAGCAGGAGGGCGGGAGGATGAAGTAACTTGTGTTTGAGTATTATTCTTCTAGGTTACTGGCCAGACAAGTCTAACACCACTTAGTCGTCCTTGATGGCCAGTGATGGCCTGCGAGATTGTGAAGCAGATCTCCACCCACTTGGCCTCTACCCAGCTGACTTCCACTCACTCAGCACCAAGATGCCTCAACTGTCCACACTGTTCCCTACATCTGCATGTGGTCTTTTCCTTTAAATACTCAGACTTTGCCTGACCAATCTGGACAGGATTTGAGGCTGAAACTATCTCCCTGTCCCTTTGCAATGCTGACTTGCAAATAAAACCTTTGATCTTACCCCAAAGCTCCTGTCTCAGTGAACTGGTATTTTGCGGCAGGCAGCCAAATTCTTGGGCTTTTCCAGTAACAAGGGGATCTCCCACCCCCAAGAATGCAGCACCAGGATGTAAGCATGACTTTTGGACCCAAGAGTCTCTGCGCCGAGAAGCTACTATGATAGGGGAATATTGATGACAAGGGCTTTCCTCCAGGGCCAACAAAGACAAAAAGTCTTCCCCTGGAACTGGCTTCATGAATTTGAATTTCCAGCCTCCTAATGAATAAGAGAATAAAGTTCTATTAAAGCCATTTACTTGCACTATTTCTGTTACAGCAGCATTAGATGACTAAGACAGTCTTTAGCCCACATTTGGGTTTTATAGCACATGCAATTAAAATGAGTGGCTATCCACTGCTTGAAATATATCCTACAGAATCAAGGGCATTCACACTAACAGACACATGCGCACGAATGTTTATTGCAGCACAGCCCACAATAGCAAAAAGACGGAATCAACCCAGATGCCCAACAACAGATGAATGGATAAATAAATTATGGTATACATATTCAGTGGAACATTATGCAATGATAAAGAACAATGATGATTTCAGAAAGCATCTCATAACCTGGTTTCGATTGGAAGACATTATGTTGAGTGCAAGTAGTCAGCAGCAAAAGGACAAATATTACATCAGACCCCTGAGAACTGAAAAACAGACTCATGTATAGAAGAAAAGACTCTTTGATGGTTGCAAGGGTGGGAGGGAGGGAGGTGAGGGTTGGTTATAGATTAGATAGTTCACAGAAATTTGGTTGGGTGAAATCAGTGACAGCACACATTAGAAAGATCTGTTTAACTGGATTTCAACATAACATGAATACTCCTCCAATCTTAACCCAATATTGCAAGGACAGAGTAGTGTGGGCAAGGGTCCAGGGACCATGCTCTCAGGGGACACCGAAGCCAATTGGCATAACTAGTGTATTGCTAACAGAGTCTTCTGCACCCCATATTGGTGAGTGGCATCTGGGGTCTTAAAAGCTAGCAAGCTGCCATCTGAGGTACACCAAATGGTCCCAACTCAACAGGAACAGATGATCACCAAAATGACAGGCAGGAAAGAGAACCCAGAAGACAGAGAGAACCATGTGAGTGGGTGACTACATCGACATGTGACCAACCACAGGAACCAAATTGTACACAGCCACCACCAGGAATAGCTGTGATGGGGGCCACAAAGTTGAGTCTCACTGGCAACACAAAAATAAAAAGGGATGCCACTTCAAAACTCTGCTAAAAGACCACATTTATGGTCCAGGGGCCTGGGAGTTCTCCTGGGAGTATGGCCCCTTGTCCTGACACTGCCTCTGTCCATAAATCATTACTGAGGTCAGCTCTTCAGACAGCAATGGGTTGGACTCAGCAACACAGTGTGACCATATCGTGTGTGCACTTTATGGTTCTATGCATCTACAGGATGGCGGCCTACTGGCCTCTTACTGGAGGTGGGGAAGAGGGTGGACAGAGGGGACAGGAGATTGTTAGAAGGATATGACATGTATAGAACAGATAGGAGGAGTGTGCTGTCATTGGACAGGGAGAGCAGTGGGCGCTGCACATAGTTGAGCATGCAGATTTATACTGGACTGTACACCTTTGCTCAATCACAATAAATAAAAATAAAACAAAATAAATAAAATCAGTGGCTAATTTGGGGGCTCTTTGAACTTTTAAAGTTAATCTTTCAGGTCTGTAAATTAGAAAAACAAGGCTTCAAAGTTAAACAGCCTCAACAGGATTATGACCTGTATTTGAAGCTTCTGAAAGGTAGCTAGATAACAAATTGCCTCTTTTCAGGATACTGAATCCAAAGTTACTAGGCAGAAGAAAGAATTACAATGCCCAAATCCTTCGCCTATACTCTTAGGCCAGCTGTCTGTCCTTTACATCTAACTTTCAAATCTGTCTGAAGTGCTCTTTAAAATCCATCCTAGTGGGTGGAGTCAAGATGGCAGACTAAATGCACATCTCCCTGAATCCCTCTGGAAACCAAGACCGGAAATGGAGACTTCTGGACACTTGGTGAGCCCTGGGATGCAGCATAGGGCTGTTAATTTGGACTGCATACTACTGAAAGCAAAACCTCTTCTTTTTCACTGACCCTGCTCTCAGTGAGCACAGGCTTGCACAGACCAAAGGTAACTCACCATTTTGATTTTTTTTCCTCTGTCTTGTCTGGCAGGCAGAACTGGGACTTGACTAGCTGCTGGTCTCAGATAAACTGCTGGTGGGACTGGCAAGTGTAATTGCCAGGTTCTGAGAGCCTGGCTTTGGACTCTATACACCTCTGGCCTATTGGGAAAAGGAGAAGCCCAGGCAGGGGCCCTGGTTGAACTTGGTTCTTGTGCTGGGAGGCGGCTCCTGCCAGGGGGAGAGTGCTTTTTTAGCAGGGAAGTGGTGTTTTGCACAGTGTTGCCTGGGGCTGGGACCCAGCAGCGGAGGCTGTGGACTCTGGGCATTTCAGCACTCATGGCCTCTTTTTCTGCCAGGAGCCTGGTCCTGGTGGGCTGGCGAGCTTACGCAGGATGCCATCTTCTTTTGCTGGGGGGTGGGGTCATCCATATGGAAGCCTCAGCTAGACCTAATTCCTGGGCTGGGAGACAGTTCCCACCCAGAAGAGATTGCTTTTCCAACAGAAAATCAGAATTCTACACAGTATCACCTACAGCTGGGGCCTGACAGCAGAGGCCAGCAGGCCAGTGGCCTTTCTGTATTTTGAGTTGGTTTATAACATCTGGTGTTCAATAGAGAGGTGCTTACTTTGCCAGCTGGGAAGAGGGATGTATACACGTGAAAACCTGACTGACTCTGGAAGTTGCCAGATACTTTTTACTCCTCATTTTAGGATGGCCTAGAGAAACAACTGTGGTACATCTTCACAGCATCTCTCCCAGTCTCTGTTCACCCACATGAAGCCGAAAAAGCCGCAAACGTTGGAAGGACGGTAACCCGGAAGTCACCAATGGCATCAGAAGGCCCCCAAAAGAAACCACCTCAGAACTTCCCAGACAAAGAAGCTTTCCTGAAACTATCAGAAGGTGAATACAAAAGGATTATATAGAGAGCCCTATTAGACCTTATACAAAATGCAGCAGAGAAAAATGAAAAATTAAGCAAGCTGTTCATTCTGGTGGAACATCAGCACTCTGAAATCCTACAGATTAAGGACAAAATCAAAGACATAGAAACTTCAATTCAAAGCCAAGAAAACAGAATGGAGCAAATGGGAAACAGAATTTCTTATTTGGAAGACAGAGCCACTGACTCCAGCATAAGGAGAAATCAAAAAAAGAAACAAGGAAAATTAAGAAGCATGTGGGATTCTATTAAGAGGAACAGTGCATGATTAATTGGAGTTCCTGAACAGCGCGAGACACCTGAGAACACAGAGTACTGTTGATGAGCTGCTGATAGAAATCTTACCAGAAATCATGAAAGAAGAGAATCTAGATATCCAAGATGCATATTTAATGCCATTCAATATAGATCTCAAAAGAAAGATCCCAAGAAATATTATAATTAAGCTTAACAAAATAAAACAGAAACAGAAACTCTTAAAGGCAGCAAGACTCAAAGCAAAGCTAACATTCAGGGGGAAACCCTGTAGGCTTTCATCAGATTTCTCTGCAGAAACGATGCTGGCATGGAGACAGTGGCATGACACATTCAAAGCCTTGAAGGAGAAGAACTTCCAACAAAGAATTATATATCCTGCAAAACTATCTTTCAAATATGAAAATGAAATTAAGACATTCGCAGATAAACAGAAACTCAGAGACTTTGTAAAAACCAAACCAAAGCTACAAGAAATACTGAAAGAATCTCTTGGCTTGGAGGAACAAAACCACTAACTTTGTATTTTAGAAGGATACATTATCCAGAATCCTACTCAGTTAGGGAAGGCTCCAAACACAATCAAAGCTATAATAGTGAAAAAAACGATCTAGTGATCATATCATAATGCAAAACAATAACTGTTGGAGAGATTGTGAAGAGACTGGAACTCTCCTACACTGTTGGTGGGATTGCAGAATGGTGCAACCTCTTAGGAAAGCAATTTGACGTTACTTTAAAATAATGGATATAGACATGCCATTTGACCCAGTAGTGATCATATCATATCATATCATATCATCATAGTAAAACAAGGGGTGTACTACAGCCATTATCGTCCTTCCAGATGGAGAGAAAGTTGACAAGACTGGTAGCAATCAAAATTGGGGTTATGTATAGTTTATTATGGGGGATCATAGGGACAGCCGTAAAACACAATAAAGAAGCAACATGCCATATCAAGAAATGTAATACAGGAGTCTCAACAACCACAACATCAACCCTGAAAAAGGTGAAAAATCAACTAGCAAAGAAGAAGGTTGCAGAACAGATTGCATTATATAAGTAGATTGCTTTGGGTAAAATAGACATTTTCACAATGTTAAGACTTCCTATCCATGAGCAGGGTAGGTTTCTCCATTTATATAAGTCTCTCTTAGTTTCTTGTAGTAAGGGTTTGTAGTTCTCTTTGTAAAGGTCTATTATTTCTCTGGTTAGATTTATTCCTGGGTACTTTATCTTCTTTGGCGCTATAGTAAATGATATTGACTTGGTGATTTCTTCTTTAATAATCTTGTTGTTGATATAAAGGAATCCTACTGATTTACTTATGTTTATCTTGTATCCTGAGACTTTGCTGTACTCTTCTATCAGTTTGAATAGTCTCCTTATGCATTCTTTGGGATTTTCTGCATATGTAATCATATCACCTGCAAATAGGGAGACTTTTAGTTTCTCTTTGCTGATGCAGATGCCGTTTATTCCTTGATCTTGTCTAATTGCTGTGGCTAGGACTTCTAGTACAATGTTGAGTAGGAGAGGTGAGAGTGCGCATCCTGTCTAGTTCGTGTTTTCAAGGGAAACTGTTTCAGTCTCTCTCCATTCAGGATGATGTAGGCAGTTGGCTTTGTATAAATGGCCCTTATTGCATTGAAGAATTTGCTGTCTATTCCTATTTTGCTGAGAGTTTTTAGCATGAATGGGTGTTGGACTTTATCAAATACCTTTTCTGCGTCAATAGACAAGATCAGGTGATTCTTGTCTTTTGTGGTATTTATGTGGTTGATCACATTAATTGTTTTTCTGATGTTGAACCAGCCTTGCATCCCTGGTATGAATCCCACTTGGTCATGATGGATTGTTTTTTTGATATGTTGTTGTATTCCATTGTCAAGAATTTTGCTGAAGATTTTGCATCTAGATTCATGAGTGATATTGCTCTGTATGTCTCCTTTTTTTGTTGAGTCTTTCCCTGGCTTTGGTATCAGGGTTATGCTGGCTTCATAGAATGAATTTGGGAGTATTCCATCCCTTTATATACTGTGAAATAATCTAAGTAGTATTGGAGATAACTCTTCTCCAAAAGCTTGGTAGAATTCTGCAGTGAAGCTGTCTGGGCCCAGACTTTTTTTGGTTGGCAGTTTTCTGATGACTTTTTCAATCTCTTCCTTTGTGATGGCCTTATTAAGTTGTCCTGTGTCACCTTGTGATAATTTTGGTAGGTGATATGAATCGAGGAATTTGTCCATTTCCTCTAGGTTTTCAAATTTGCTAGACTAAGGTCTTTCATAGTATTCAGCTATGATATTTTTTTATTTCTGCTGAATCTGTTGTGACAACTGCCCTCTTGTTTCTTATTTGGGTTATTTCCTTTCCTGTTTTTCTTTAGTAAGTTTAGCCAATGATTTGTTAATTTTGTTGATCTTTTCAAAAAATCAGCTTTTCGTCTTTTCAATTTTTTCAGTTGTTCTTCTATTCTCTATTTCATTTAGTTCTACTCTGATCTTTGTAATCTGTTTTTTTCTGGTGACTGAGAGTGTCCTCTGTTCTTCTGTCTCTACTTGTCCAAGCTATAGGGTTAGTTCTTTGATTTGGTTTCTTTCTTCCTTCCTGATGTGTGCATTTATGGAGATAAACTGACCTCTGAGCACTGCTTTGGCTGTATCCCATAGGTTCTGGTAGGAACTGGTTTCATTCTCATTGGAATCCATAAATTTCTTTATTTCATCCTTGATTTTTTCTGTAACCCATGGTTTGTTTGTTTGTTTGTTTTTTCATGACTTAACTTTTTTTTTATTAAATAAAAAATGAAAGTATACATACTGTGTGCTTACAATATTGGGCTAAGATAGGAGGAGTACATTAATATTGATGTTCTTACTAATGTGTATTGTCACCAATTTCACCCAACCAAATTTCTAACAACTATCTAATCTAAACCCTCACCCTTCGCCCTCCACCCTCCCACACTGCCCACCCTTGTAGCCGTCGAAGAGTCTTTTCTGTTATGTATGAGTATGCTTTTAAGTTTTTATCATAGGGGTCTCATATAATAATTGTTCTTCTGTCACTGACTAGTTTCACTCAACATAATGTCCTCCAGTTGAGACCAAATTGAGAGATGTTTCCTGCTATCATCGTTGTTCTTTATCAATGTATAGTACTACATTGAGTACCTATACCAAAGTTTACCCATCCATTCTTCTGTTGTTGGGCATCTGAGTTGATTCCAACTTTTTGCGATCGTGGACTATGCTGCAGTGAACAATCATGTGCATGTATCAGTTGGTGTGAGTGGCCTCGATTCTGTAGAGGAACTACTGGGTCAAACGGCATGTCTATATCCATTATTTTAAAGTAACGTCAAATTGCTTTCCTAAGAGGTTGCACCATTCTGCAATCCCACCAACAGTGTAGGAGAGTTCCAGTCTCTTCACAACCTCTCCACCAGTTACTGTTTTGCGTTTTTTGGATCATGGCCAATCTTGTTGGGGTGAGACGGTATCTCATGGTCATTTTGATTTGAATTTCTTTAATAATTAATGATCGTGAGCATGTCCGCATGTGGTTTTTGGCTGCCTGGATCTCCTCTTTAGAGAAGTGTCTGTCCATCTCCTTTGCCCTTCGCTTAATTGGATGATTTATCTTTTTCTTGTTGATATCTTATAGTACTTTATACATTATGGAGATGAGGCGTCAGTCTGACATAGAATTGCCAAATATTTTTTCCCATTCTGTGGGTGTTCTTTTAATTCTTTTGATGAAGACTTTGGATGAGTAGAAGTATTTGATTCTTATTAATTTATTAATTTCAGCAAGGTATTGTTCCGTTTCTATAAGTTCTGCTTTCTACGTTTTTTCTGCTATTGACTTTGACTTTTATGGCTTTATGATCTGAGAAGATGCTTTGCATTAATTCAATGGTATGGATTTTGTTGAGAACTGCTTTATGTCCTAACACATGGTTATTCTAAGAGCTTTAATACCAAATAACAAAGAATTAAACCTCTTACTGTTAAGATAAAAAAAGTTTCTTTGATTACTTGGTTGAAGAGTTAATTTTGCTCTTTATTCAATCTGCCTTGAAGGCAACAGTTCAGCAAAATAAATTCCTGAGTTGATAAAAGCTATGAAATATGTTAAATAGTCTAACAAAGTTTGCTTGATTTTAATAGTCTTAGTTCCTTACTTTACTGTTTATTCTATGTAATCCGCCTAGGAAGCAAAAGTTCTATGACTCTGAATTCACATTAACTTTTGTGTTCCTGACTAAGGGTCCAAGCCATTTTGCCTTCAGAAAAAGCTGAAGTTTTTACCTTTAAAATCTTTGATAAATAACTCAAGTATTGTTCCTAGTTAATCTCTGATAAACTCTTGACAATTTTGAAACTTTGTAGGAAAGCCACACAAGATTCATTGTGGAAAGAAGAGTACTAAAAGAGTCTATCTAAGATTTTACGAAGCACATAAAACACATTATCAAATCAAGAGAAGTGATATTTGCCCAATATGAAACAACAAGCACACAGTCTGACAGTTACATTTGTGAACTCACCCTGGAAAGACTGCCGTGTGCCTCAGTGCTGAGTGTCACTGCAGCCACCTACACAGGCCTCGCCTTGGGAAGCCATGCACTGACACCAGTGCCTAGGCCACCCTTCAAAGCCATTTCGGGACTCTTTCTGGAATGGCCATCAGAGCTGTTGTTGTATTACCCTTGATGTCCTGAATGTCATCCAAATGTCTTCCTTTCAAGATTTCCTTTATCTTTGGGTAAAGAAAAACATCATTGGGACCCAGATCAGGTGAGGCAGGGGAAGTTCCAATAAGTTATTTGTTTACTGGCTGAACACTTCCTTACAGACAACTAACTATACAGTTAAGTTAGTGAACTTGCCACCATGTACAATGGCCATTCCAGAGCTACAAAATCGCTTTGAAGAGTGGACTAGGCACTGGCGTAGGTGCATTCAGCAACGGGGTATGATATTCAGCATTGAGGTATATAGCACTTAGAATAATTTGCAGACTTAGTTGTCAGACCTCATACATATATACACACATAAACATATAAACATACACATTTATATAAATAAACATATAAACACACACACATATACATACATAAAGACACTTATTTCCAGAAACTGATTTGTGTGATTGCTGGCATGTCTGATATTCGTGGGGTAAGTCCAGCAGGCTGGAAACTCTCAGGGTATGAGCTGCTGTTGCTCCAGCCTTGAGTGAGAATTTCTTCGACCTCAGGAAAGTTTTGCACTTGCCTTCAGCTGATAGGAGAGCATTCACCTACATTGTAGAAGGCAATATCCTTTTCTTAAAGTGAAACTGATTGTGGATGTGAATCACATCAACAAAATACCTTCATGACAATACCTAGATAAGTGTTTGAATAACTGAGTTTGATTGTACCCCTGAATGGTTCGAGTAGTTAATGTACTGGATTCCTAAAGGAAAAGTTAGAGGTTCCAGAGCCAGGCTGGAAAAAAAGTCTGGAAATTAACTTTTGAAAAATCTGCCTCTGAAAACTGTGAGGAGCCCAGAACTACTCTTCCACACATCGCCATGAGTGGACTTGACTAAACAGCAACTGGTTTTACCAATGTAACCTAGCTGACTTGACCCATAAAACCACTGCATTTAGAATATCACTGTTACAGGCAGGCCATGTCTATAACACATGCACAGGCAGGGCTGGCCCTACACTGATAGTAACTCAAGCTGGTCTTCAATGACTTTATAATGTCCTCTCTGTGCCCCTATAATTATTGTGCTCCACATGTGAAGTTTTAGTTGCTTTCATTTATATCACTTGCCATTGTATTTGCAGCAGTTTGATAATAACAGAAACAGCAGTCTTACCAGTTGCTGATGAAAGGCACTTTCACATTTGGGAGGATGGTACCAATGTCTCTTCCCATTTCCCAATGTGCTGGTTACCTTCTGCTGTTACAACAGAAATACCACAAGTAGATGGCCTTAACAAAGAGAAATTTATTCTCTCACAATCTACCAGGCTAGAAGTCCTAATTCAGGATGCCAGCTCCAGGGGAAGGCTTTCTCTTTCTGTTAGCTCTGTGAAAAGGTTTTTGTCTTCAGAACAGGGACCTTGGGTCCAAAGAACACACTCTTCTTCTGGCTCTTGTGTCTTGGTGGTATGCGGTCACCATGTTTCTCTCCTCTCTTCTTTCTTCTATATCTCAAAAGAGATTGTCTCAAAGCACAATCTAATCTTGTATGTTATGTCCTGCCTCGTTAATGTAACTGTCACTAATCCTCATTAATCTCATAGAGGTAGGATACACAATGGGTAGGAAAATCACATCAGGTGACAAAATGGTGGAATCATGACCTTGCCAAGTTGACAGATATTTTAGGGAACAAAATTGAATCCATGACACCTCAGGTTACATTTCTGCCATGTCTACTTTATGTGATAAAGTGATAGTTCAAGTGGTAGACTTCTCACCTTTTATGTTGGAGACTGAGGCTCTGGTGGTGCAGTGGTAAAGATCTTGGCTGCTAACCAAAAGGCAGGCAGTTCAAATTCCCCAGCCACTCACTCCTTGGAAACTTTATGGGGCAGTTCTACTCTGTCCTTAGGGTCACTGTGAGTTGGAATCAAATTGACAGCGGCAGGAGTTTGGTGTCATGTGGATTCAAATTCTAGCCAATGCACTTCATGTAGAGACACCACTTGCCGGTCAGTGGAAGTCTGAAAGCTTCTACTTTACTGTATACCCCTTTAGGTCCTGGAGTGCTGGTGACACTAATGCTTCACTAAACCCCACTGCACTGCACATCCCCCAATACCCTGATATGGAGCTCCAGAACCAGCACAAACAACTTTCTTGGTTACCAGGCTAAGACTGAAAATTGAGAACACACAGAAACTGAGCTCTAGCTGTTTTGTTAGAAAAATCCTGGCTAAGCTTTGACGGGAGTTTCTTTCTGGCTGCTCTCCCACATTTCTTTTCTCTGGGCTGTGTTCTAGATGACATTTTTACTTGCACCAGGGCAAAATAAGATGAAGTCTGTAAATGGTCTAATTCTAACTGGTTATAACAAAAAAAGACCTTTAAAACTCCAGAAGAGGAAAATATGAAGGTGGGAGGCATACTTTAAATAAAAAGGCCTTGCTGACATTTCTAGGCAAACTCCGCTCACTTGGTCTCAGGCGATGACGGTGAACAGAACATAACAAGACCCCTAAAATGCTGGTACATCAATAATCTCCCTTAGAACAACATCCTAGGCTTTAAGAAAAGAAAAATTACCCTAGGAGTGGATTCCGGCTCATGGAGAATCCAAAGTCCGAACACAGGATTTCAGCTTCACAGGATTTTCAAAGGCTGATTTTCCAGAAGTGTATCACCAGGCCTTACTTCTGGGACACCTCCAACATTTCAGTTACCCGCTGAGCATGTTAATGTTTGCATCTCCTAGTATTCTACATCAGGCTCAGACCTCAGTTTATGACTAGACCCATTTTATTACCCATAATTCCTGCCACTGACAGGAACTCTTCTTGGGACAGGATGATTTGTCTATCCCATTTTGGTTAGAAAACCAACTACATTCCAGAAGGTGGCTGGGGCGTAAGGGTGGGTGCATGGGGGGCAGGGGAGAAGCAGCAGAGAAACACTGCTTGCCTAGCATTGTCCCCAACTACCACTGTGGCTCATCCAAGTCATGACCAGCCTCGGGGTTCTCAGAGTCACCTGAATGGATTGCTCTGCTCTGCAGGAAGGGAACTGACTTTGCAAATGCCTCAGACCTGGAGCGGAGAGGGCCTGTAGCTCCCTCAGCTAGGCTAAAGGCCTAGGTGCCACTGTGGCCAAGGGTCTTGTAAGGACAGAGCTGAGACAATCTTCTGAAATAAATGCAGGACTGTAGTGTTTTGAGTGTTTCTGCTGCCCTCTGGTGGCAGGATGAGGGCACACCTAAGGCAATCTACTTTCCCTTTTATGGAGTGAAAAATGACTCAGGGAATGACTGGAAGGTGAGGATGGGTAGCTCTGGCTCTAAATTTCTCAACTTGAAGATCAGAAACCTGGTTACTTTCTGTTGACACTGAGAGGTGAGAAGAGGCAGACCATGGGAATCATCTAAAGCTAGCACCTTCTAGAACTTTCCAATAGAAATATAAAGTGAACCATACACATCATTTAAAAATTTTTAGTTGTCACATTAAAAAAGTACAATGAGACAGGTGAAATTAATTTGAATGGTACGTGTTATTTAACAATAAATACCCAACTATTATCATTTCAACATGTAATTAGCATTAAAAAATGGTTAACATGATATCTTACTTTTTTTTCCCATACTAAGTCACTGAAGTCTGATGCGGAAATCTGGCATGTATTTTATATTTACAACATATGCTAATTAAAACTATCCATATTTCAAATGCTCAATATCTTTATGTGGAAAGTGGTTACTGTAATGGGCAGCACAGGACTAACAAATGTTCCACAGACTGAAATAATGTATGGAGTTGCTTTAAAAGAAAGAAGAATATTCTTGCAAGTTACCATGGCTGTTTTTATTTAACTATTACTTAAAAACATATAGCTATAAAACTGGTCACAAGCATCTTCTGCTGTTAACTTGTATGTAGCTATAAAGCCAAATAATCACATACAAATAAATATAATTAAAAGCTAGTATTAATATAATTTGACAGATGATGTTATTTTGCTAAATCACTTTTAGCACAAGCATGGCACTGGTTGTTCTGCCCTAGGTTCTTTGGAGACCATCATGCCTACACCTCCACGTGCCAAGTGGTGACTCAGCCATCCCACACTTTGCTCTGCGTGAAGCCTGTGCTTGTCCAGCAATTCTGTGATACAATTTGGGTACCATTAGACTCAAAAGAGTCATTCACTTCTTAATACGCCTTTGATCTTGCCTTATAAGACTGTGACAATTAAAACTGTGTAATTTGGCATAATGAGATTAGGAGCATGAACTCCAATAAAGGAATAATAAAACAGAGCTTGATTATAAGGTAGGCATACAGCTGACCTACAATATAATGAATTTTGTTTTAGATTATCATCAAAACTAAAATACACTATTAAAACAAATTTTAAAATTCCAAGTTAGAGAGAACTCTTCTAGCCAAGTAAATAACCGGAGCCCTTCCATGTTCTCTGAGATGAGACCTTTAACTAACAACCACCCACCATCCACAACCTGGTTTATTTTTAAGGAAAAATGAAACTTTAATGACTATGAAGATAAAAAATCTCTATAATGGACAACTCAGAATGCTAAGTCTTTGTTGTTGTGGGGATCGTGAAATGCATTGTTATAAATCACATTCTTAATCTGTAGCTGCTGTTGTTGGTTGCCATGGAGTCAGCCCTCAGCTCCTGGTGACCCCACATTCAAGGGGACAAAATGTTTCCCAGGCCTATGGCATCTCCATGATGGAATGGGGCTCAGATCACTATGCTCTGCAGGGTGTTCGTGGGCTGAGTTTGGGTAGTACAAGAGATCTTATTTCCCAGTCTGTCTTGGTCTGGAAGCTCTACTGACGCACAATCAGCATCACAGCAACACTCAGATCTCCACTGGCCGATGGGTGGTAGCTGCACACGAGGTGCTTTGGCTGCGAATCAATCTCAGGTCTCTGAGTGGAACGGATGGTCTTTAGGAGTCTGTCATAAAGTCCTGTTGTTACCTAACTCCTCTGAGTGGATTAGCAAGGAAGAACTTGAACCCAGTAGGGTAAAGGGAAAGACCCTTTTCTTGTGTTCTGTGGGCTGATTGTCACTTGTTCAAGCAGTGTTGTTGAGCACTGGGTTTTGATATATGGGTATTTCTTTATTCTGGTTTTCTGACTGGGGAATTTGATGGAGGCTTTTGGGGTATATTATAGCAAAGAATATTGAAGAGCTGCTACTGGAGGCAGGGCCAAATCATCATACACAGGTTACCTCTGGGTTAGCCTAGGGTCCTTCCCTCTTTGTACCTATGTTACAGACAGGATACACAAGGTACTTTTATAACTAGATCTTGACTCTGATGCAGTCAGGGGCCAGAGAAAACTTGCATGGAATAGCGCTCATTTTCCTAGAAGATCTGCTTTAACCAGATCAAAAAGACAGCTTTTACAGGTCATTCGTAGGACAGAGTGAAAACTCTGCTGGGCAGAATCTGTCTCTATAATGATGCCTCCATTCACTTAATACTAAAAACATAATTTGAGTCTTACTGAACTATGGGTTTGTGACTAATACTGCATAGTTATACAATTCATTCTTCTACTAATTCCTTGGAAATCCTGGTGGCATAGTGGTTAAGTGCTACAGCTGCTAGGCAAAAGGTTGGCAGTTTGAATCCACCAGGCAGTCCTTGGAAACTCTATGGGGCAGTTCTAATCTGTCCTAGAGGTTTTCTATGAATCAGAATCAATTTGACAGCAATTCCTCAGAACTGTCTAAATGCCGTGTCTAGGCCCCAGAATTGGGAGTCATCAGCAACAGGGGTAAGAAAGCACTGATGTTCCTACTTCAAGGGCTCATTTGTACAAACCAGTAGCAATGGAGCACTCTGCCCTCATTTGTGGAAGGAATTAAGGTCAATTAACAAGCTATCGTAGAAACCCTGGTGGTGTAGTAGATAAGCGCTACAGCTGCTAACCAGAATTTCTAGTCAGCAGTTTGATCTACCAGGTGCTCCTTGGAAACTCTGTGGAGCAGTTCTACTATGTCGTCTAGGGTCGCTATGAGTCAGAATTGATTTGACAGTACTGTTTTTTTTTTTTTTAGTGAGCTATTATGGAGTCTCTGGGTGGCATAAATAGTTAATGAGCTCAACTGCTAACTGAAAGGGTAGAGGTTTGAGTCCATCCAGAAAGGCCTCGAAAGAAAGGCTTACCAAAAAAATCACAGTTCTACTCTGACCTCTAGGGTTGCTTTGAGTTGGACCCAGTTCGACAGCAGTCGGTTTGTTTTTGGTTATAATAACAGAAAGCAGATCATTTCCTGTAAAGGGAAGGAGGAAGGATGGATTACAAAGCTGCCATGAGGTACCTGCGTGATGATGGATATGTTCATCATCTTGAGTGCGGTGACAGTTTCATTATGTCAAAACGCATCAAACTGCACACTTTGAATATGTATAACATATCATACATCAGTTATACTTCAGAGAAGCTGAGAAATGGAGTGGCCTAAAGCCTTAACCAGCAAAAGTCTACAAAAATAAGGGATTTGAACCCAGGTCTGACTTGTTTCATGGTATTTGTTGACATTTCTTTTCCCTCCTATGCATTTACGCATGGCTTGGATGGCACAAATGATTAAGCACTTGTCTACCATCTGAAAGGTTGACAGTTTGGACCCATTCAGAGGCATCTCAGAAGATAGCCCTGGTGATCTGCTTCTGAAAGGTCAGAGCCTTGAAAACCCTTAAAACTCTAAAGTTCTCTGCACACACAGGGTCTCAATGAGTCAGGAGTGAGTCATTGGCAGATAGCATGAACAGTAACATCAGATTAAGCTTCCCCACATACCCAGCAAAACAGTGTAGAGAATGGATCCTGATTTTCCATATACCTTATCAGGAGTACTATTTTCTCTCTCTCTGCTCATCTGGATCCGACCGACTCCAGTCTCCTTGCACCTTGAGTGGAGACAGAGGACTGAAAGACTGAACTTTTGCCCTAAATGGATCAATGCTTTTTCTTGGCTCTATTACTTGGGAGATGAGAGCTCTACATCCATGAATTAAATCCATCTGCTGGCCCTGGGCTGCTCTACTGGCTGTTTTCCCTGGGGTGGAATCACACAAGTGTGTTGAGCTAGATGGGACATTTACCATCTGCCCAACTACTAGTCACATTCCATATGTCTCTGAGGACACCGAGGCTCCATGGCCTGGCCATAGATTGAATGAAAAACACATGTCACCTAGCAAAAAGTTATATCATGCCCACTTCAATGCTTTGTCTGGAGCATTATCTCGGTCTGTGGAGAGAACCAGGAAGAGACTTCCACCAAGGAATTTCCAAAAATTTTCCTGGCAATGCACTCGCTAAGTACTTGTTGAGTCAAATTGATAGGAAATAGATATTTTGTCCAGGCTGTGTGATCCTGCATTTTTAAATGATCCGATGTAATCTTGAAACAAATGCTAGGAGTACTGAGTCCTAATAAACGGCAGCTGGTATTGCTATGTTGATGACTGTGGCATTGCATTTTTATATCTGCAATGAACTATGCAATGATTTGAGAGAACAGAAGAACAACTGAAGTTTTGTCACAATGGGGTAAATGGGGCAGACCCTGACGTCATAATGACTCGTCAAAAATTCAAGGGGCCTTTGGGGGCCCTCAGGAACAGTTCACCAAGGAATGCACAAAGATTGCTGACAGAAACAAAATATCCCACTGCAAATGAAGGAATGATTGCTTTGACAACGAGCATTGCTTCCCCTTGACACAGGAACAAAAATCAGGACCTTCAGCCTCTTCCATCACTGCAAAGAGGAAGTTCTTTAAATTGATGGAAGAGCTCCCCCTGCTGCCCTGAATTAAGTAGCTCAGCCAATTTGGAATTAGAAAAGCGCTGTGTTGATCTTAACCAAATTAAGACCATTTTGGGAGGACCCCCGAATGAGCGCTCTCAAGGGCACTAGCCCTGCCAGGAGGAACTCAGCCAACATGTTCCTGGAATATATCAGGACTCAGGATCCTGACCAGTCAGAGGATTTAAAATGCAAACATTAAAACAAAATCCCTTATAGTGTAAAAATATCGTACCTCAGAACTCTTCCTAGTTGTGTTGTACGGATCAAGCAGGGTCAAAACAAAGTTACAACAGCCCCCAAATACATAAATAACAGCAACAATAAAATAATGTTGTTTAACTTGGCTCTAGAACAAACAAAACCTCTAAATCCACTGCCGTCGAGTCGGATCCGACTTATAAGTGACCCTATAGGTCAGAGTAGAACTGCCCCACAGAGTTTCCAAGGAGTGCCTGGGGGACTTGAACTGCCATCCTTTGGCTAGCAGACGTAGCACTTAACCCACTACGCCACCAGGGTGTCTAACTTGGTTCTACAGACAGGAATTCAAGGGTTGAGCCAGGAGCCCCTAGGTGGGGCAATGGTTAAACAGCTGGCTGCTAACTGAAAGTTTGGGGGTTCAAGTCCACTGACAGGTGCCTAGGAAGAAATATCTGGTGACGTACTTTTGAGAAATTAGCCATTGAAAACCCTATGGAACGCAGTTTTAGTCTGACAACACGGTGTTGCCATGAGTGGGAGATAAAGACAATTGTTGGTTAGTTAGCTACCACAGTCCTCCAAGCTCAAGGGTTTGAGATGTTGGCCTTCTGCACAGTGAAAGCGGCACATCCATAGTCAAAATGGGCGTAGTTAGAACCACACACCTTGAGGAGCATAGACGCTTAATTTTCTTTTTCCTAGCTCTTAAAACCCTCAAGAGAACAGAATTCTCACATGGAAGCCTAATCTAGACCAGTCACCATGTGAAACTCTCTTCAATGCCTTTACACCTGCACTGTCTGACACAGAAGCACGTGCCATGTGGCTACCAAGTACTTGAAATGTGGTCAGTCCTCAGTGAGAGGTGCTATAAATGAGAATGCACAATAGATTTCAAAGACCTAGTGGGAAAAACGTAAATTATCTCATTAATAACTGTATATAACAAAACCAACTCCATTGCCATCAAGTCAACTCCCACTCATAGCGACCCTTTAGGACACAGTAGACCTGCCCCATAGAGTTTTCAAGGAGCACCTGGTGGACTTGAACTGCCAGTCTTTGGCTTAGCAGCTGCAGCACTTAACCACTATGCCCCAGGCTTTCCTACACTACCAGGACTCTGTATATTATCATAGTTTGGACATACTGGGTTACATGAAACACATCAAAATCAATTTGACCCATTTCTTTTTATATTTTTGTCTCACTACTAGGATGTTCAACCCTGCATACGTGGCTCATGTTATTTTTCCACTGGGCAACACTGACTTAGACTCCATGTCACTTGATTAAAAGAGCTGGCCAGGTTTAATGAAAAACAGCCTGTGGGGAGTCCTAGATTATTTCACTAATATATAAATGACCAAGATGGGAGTAGATGGAACCAAGGTGTGAGAAAGAAGAGATGAGTTTCTCAAATTATTCTGTCTCTTTCTTTGGGTCTCACATACACACTTGGTCTGTTAATTAAGGAAGCTGCTACCAAGTTTCCTGTTTGTGTGGGGACAGCAAAACCACAAAAAGCTAGGGTGCCCCCAACCAGAGGCTGAGTGGGACTCAGTCCACTCCACGTGCATTATCCCCAACCATTTGCCAAGGCAGACTTTTCTCTGTGACGCTCTGCAACTTCAGCAAGAACTGACTGATTCGGTATTTCCAGCCTCTGTGTGGTACTTTGGTGAAGCTGCATTTTCTATCACACATTCTTCCTTGAAGGGGATTTGTATCTGGAGAGTCGGCTAGCATATGTGACAGAGAAGACACTGCAGAGCCACCAGCAAAGGAATCAGTTTATAGCCACAGACTTCACCATAAACCCAGCGTATCCCCCTACCCACCGACCTAGCCATCCAGACTTTCCAGACTCTGTTGCAATGTCTACTAACCTCAAATGGTAGCTAAAAAAGAATGAGAAATGTTTTCTTTTGTCAAACTACATACATCTTAAGGATTGGCAGTTGTTTGGTGAACTGAGGACACGTGCTTTGACTTAATCACAAAGTTAGCCGTTTGAATCCACCAGCCACTCCTCAGAAACCCTATGGAGCAGTTCTCCTCTGCCCTATAGGGTCTGAGTTGGAATCGACTCAACAGTAACTTTGTTTTTTCAGTTTGGGTTCCTTGATAGGAAAGATTCATCCAGGTTGTTGTTGTTAGGTGCTGTTGAGTTGGTTCTGGCTCATAGCGATCCCATGTACAACAGAACAAAACACTGCCTGGTCCTGTGCCATCCTCACAACTGTTATGCTTGAGAGCCTGTTGTTCCAGCCACTGTGTCAGTCCATCTTGTTAAGGGTCTTCCTCTTTTTCACTGATCCTCTACTTTATCAAGTATGATAGCCTTCTCCAGAGACTGATCCCTTCTGACATGTCCAAAGTATGTAAGACACAGTATGTGGATCTTCCATTCAGCTCTTTGGCTTCATCATTTCTTCATTTGTTTTAGCTACCTAACATTCAAGAACAAGTTACAGAATTTCTTCTCACATCTATTTTGATCATTTCTTTCCTGTCTTATTAATTGCTTTCTTCATGGGTAATGTCCTAGCTATTGTTTCACAAGTCATAAGCTCTTCAGTCATTAGTGGTCAATGTGTCACATCTATCCTTGCGATGGTTTCTAAATTCAAGGTGGGATATACTCAAGGTCACACTTTAGATCTCGTTGACTTGTTCTCATTTTCTTCAGCCTCGGTTTGAACTTGCATGGGAACAACTGATGGTCAGTTTGGCGGCTGGCCCCCGTATCCACAATCAGCGCTCACTGAAGCAGCATTTGGGTTGATCTTAATTAAAATTGCTTCTCTCCTCATCAACATTACCTTGCTTTTCTTCAAACCAGGCCTCCTTTTGAAGGAAAAGTCACCCATCTCTCTCCTTTCCTAACCAACACTCCAACTCAGAGACCCTTACATCCTAACTACTTCCATAACGTCTTTTGCAGAGATGGTGGAAAGTGCTTGACTGACTGGGTCAAGTCTTAAATTGGATGTTTTTTGCCTTAACCTGCATTTCCACTAACAGGTTCAGCACCTCCCCCGCCAACAGAAATTTCAAGATCTTTAACTTTAAATTCCATATTGAAAGAAAATTCAGGTGGATATAAATTCCAGTGCTTATAACCAATTATGTCTCTTTGGAGATGGAAATGTCTTGAGTTGGAATATGGTAGTCAACAGTGTCCCTCCCAGGGTGCTGCCAAAGCTTGCCTACAGCTTTAAGTGGCTTTTTCCTTTCTTCTCCCTCCTGTCAGGATACTGTTCTGAACTAAATGCCCATTATACTCTGGGAAGATACAAACAGTGCTTTGCAGAAATAATCAGGTGATGCTTTCTATGCAGCAGAAGAGGAAGAATGGGCTTTATACACTTTACCTAATTACCAGATCTCCCTGTATGAGCAAGGGGCCATTTAACAAAATTAGAAGCTCAAAATTAATTGTAATTTTCACAGAAATACTGGTGATACATTCTTTTTTGTTTGTTTTTTATTTAACATAACTGAGTGAAAATGTACATTCACATGTAAATTTACATGCCCCCCTATATGCAGCTTCCACTGCTCTCCCTGTCCGGTGACTGCACACTATTCCTCTCTGCTCCATACATGTCTCATCCTCCCGTCTCCTTTCCCCTCCTCTCCGTCCACTCCCCTTCCTCCAGCCAGAGGTCAGCAAGATGATATCCTATAGATGTATAGAACCATAAAGTGCTTGCAATATATGGTTACTTTGCATTGCCAAGTCCATTCCATTCCTGTCTAAAGAGTGGAACTTGTTATAATTTATGGGAACGCGCAGCATCAGGGCTGGGGGCCATGCTCTCAGAGGAACCCCCAAACCGCTGGACCATCAACTGAGGTCTTTTAGTGGAGATCTCATGATGCACCTCTTTTTATTCTTGTGTTGCCAGTGAAGCTCCTCTCTGTGAGCTCCGTCAAGGCTATCACTGGTGGTGGCCGGACACCATCCGGTTCTTCCGGTCCCAGGTCGATGTAGGCACCCACTCTTGTGGGTCTCTCTGTCTTCTCGGTGGTCTTTACCGCATGCCATTTTGGCCCTCGGTGAGCATCCGTTCCTGCTGAGTTGGGACCATTTGCTGTGTCCTCGGATGGCAGCTTGGCAGCTTTTAAGACCCCAGACGCCACTCACCAATGTGGGGTGCAGAGAGCTCTCTTAGCAAAATGCTAGTTGTGCCAATTGGCCTGGAATTCGCCTAAGAGCATGGTCCCCCGCCCCCCGCCCCAGCTACTCTATCCTTGCAGTATTGAGTTAAGATGGAAGGAGTACTCAAGTTATGCTGAAGTCCACTTAATGTTGTTCTTGTTCCTAATGTGTGCTGTCACCGCTTTCTCCCAACTAGATTTCTATTAAATACCTAAACAAAACCCTCCCCCCCTCGCCCTCCCTCCCTCCCTCCCCTCCCTTGCAGCTGTCAAAGAGTCTTTTCTTCTACACACAAGTCTGTTTTTGAGATCTTATCGTAGAGGTCTCATACAGTATTTGTCCTTTTGTCGCTGACTACTCTCACTCAACATAGTGTCTTCCAGTTGAAACCAGGTTAGGAGATGTTTCCTGGAATCATCGTTATTCTTTATCATTGCGTAGTGCTCCATTGAGTATATGTACCACAGTTTACCTATCCATTCTTCTATTGTTGGGCATCTAGGTTGATGCCACCTTTTTGCTATTGTGGACTGTGCCGCGATAAACATTCTGGTGCATGTGTCTGTTGGTGTGAAAGGCCTTGAATCTGTAGGATATATTCCAAGTAGTGGAATTACTGGGTCAAATGGTATATCAATATCCATTTATTTAAGGAAGCGCCAGATTGACTTCCAAAGAGGCTGGACCATTTTGCAACCCCACCAACAGTGTAGGAGGGTTCCACTTTCTCCACAGCCTCTCCAGCATTTGTTGTTTTGTGTTTTCTGGATCATGGCCAATCTTGTTGGGGTGAGATGGTATCTCATTGTTGTCTTGATTTGAATTTCTTTAATAACTAAAGATCGTGAACATGTCCGCATGTGTTTTTTGGCTGCCTGGATCTCCTCTTTAGTGAAGTATCTGTCCATCTCCTTTGCCCATCGCTTAATTGGATGGTTTATCTTCTTCATATTGATATTTTGTAGTATCTTATAGATTATGGAGATCAGGCGTCGATCTGACATAGAGTTGCCAAATATTTTTTCCCGCTCTGTGGGTGTTCTTTTAATTCTATTAATAAAGTCTTTGGATGAGCAAAAGTGTTTGATTCTTAATAGTTCCCATTTATCTACTTTCTCTTCTGTTGATTGAGGTTTCTTTGACAGATTTTGGAGTCTGTCCTCATTGTGTATTAAAACTTCCATTGTTGTTCCTACCTTTTCTTGGATGAGCTTTATCGTTTTAGGTTTGATATTTAGGTCTTTTATCCAGTTGGAGTTGGTTTTTGTATAAGGTGTAAGATATGGATCTTGATTCAGTTTATTGCAGATGGATAACCAATTTTGCTAGCACCATTTGTTGAAGATACTGTTTTTACCCCAGTTGAATGTCTTAGGGCCTTTGTCGAATATCAACTGTTCATAGGCAGATGGTGTCATCTCTGGGGTCTCAATTCTGTTCCATTGATCGATCTGTCTGTTCTTGTACCTGTACCAGGCTGTTTTGACCACTGTGGCAGTGTAGTATGTTCTAAGGTCGGGTAATGAAAGGCCTTCCAGTGTGTTCTTCTTTAGTAGTACCTTACTTATCCGAGGCTTCTTCCCTTTCCAAACAAAATTGGTGATTTATTTCTCCATCTCATTAAAAAATGATGCTGGAACTTGTATTGGGATTGCATTATATAAATAAATTGCTTTGGGTAAAATAGACATTTTCACAATGTTAAGTCTTCCTATCCATGAGCAGGGTAGGTTTTTCCATTTATCTAAGTCTCTCTTAGTTTCTTGTAGTAAGGGCTTGTAGTTCTCTTTGTAAAGGTCTGTTGTTTCTCTGGTTAGATTAATTCCTAGGTACTTTATCTTCTTAGGGGCTATCATAAATGGTACAGATTTGATAATTTCTTCCTTAACAGTCTCGTTGTTGGTATAAAGGAATCCTACTGATTTACTTATGTTTATCTTGTATCCTGAGACTTTGCTGAACTCTTCTATCAGTTTGAGTAACTTACTTATAGATTCCTTGGGGTTCTCTGCATATACAATCATATCATCTGCGAACAGGGAGATTTTAACTTCCTCTTTGCCGATGCAGATGCCCTTTATTTGTTCGTCTTGTCTAATTGCTCTGGCTAGAACTTCTAGCACAATGTTGAATAGGAGAGGTGACAGTGGGCATCCTTGTCTAGTTCCTGATCTCAGGGGAAAGTCTTTCAGTCTCTCTCCATTCAGGATGATGTGGGCAACTGGCTTTGTATAAATGGCCCTTATTGTGTTGAGGAATTTGCCGTCTATGCCCATTTTGCTAAGAGTTTTTAGCATGAATGGGTGTTGGACTTTATCAAATGCCTTTTCGGCATCAATGGACAAAATCAGGTGATCTTTGTCTTTTGTGTTATTTATGTGGTTAATCACATTAATTGTTTTCCTGATGTTGAACCAGCCTTGAATCCCTGGTATGAATCCCACTTGGTCATGATGGATTATTTTCTTGATATGTTGTTGTATTCTGTTAGCAAGAATTTTGTTGAAGATTTTTGCATCTAAGTTCATGAGTGATATCGGTCTGTAGTTCTCTGTCTTTGTTGGATCTTTCCCAGGCTTAGGCATCAGGGTTATGCTGGCTTCATAGAATGAGTTTGGGAGTACTTCATCCCTTTCTCTACTGTGAAATAGTTTCAATAGTATTGGGGATAACTCTTCTCTAAATGCTTGGTAGAATTCTGCCGTGAAGCCATGTGGGCCCGGACTTTTTTGGGTTGGCAGTGTTTTGATGACCTTTTCAATCTCTTCCTTTGTGATGGGTTTATTAAGTTGTTCTGCTTCACGTTGTGATAATTTGGGTAGGTGGTATGAGTCAAGGAATTGGTCCATTTCCCCTAGGTTTTCAAATTTGTTAGAGTACAGTCTTTCATAGTATTCTGTTATGATGTTTTTTATTTCTGTTGCATCTGTTGTGACAACTCCCTTCTCATTTCTAATTTGGGTTATTTGTTTCCTTTCCTGCTTTTCTTCAGTAAGTTTAACCAGTGGTTTACCAATTTTGTTGATCTTTTCAAAAAACCAGCTTTTGGTCTTTTCAATTTTTTCAATTGTTTTCCTATTCTCTAATTCATTTAGCTCCGCTCTAATCTTTATGATCTCCTTTCTTCCGGTGCCCGAGGGGTTCCTCTGTTGTTCTCTTTCTACTTGTTCAAGCTGTAGAGTTAGTTCCTTGATTTGGTTTCTTTCTTCCTTCCAGATGTGTGCATTTATGGGGATAAACAGACCTCTGAGCACTGCTTTGGCTGTATCCCATAGGTTCTGGTAGGAAGTGTTTTCGTTCTCATTGGAATCCATGAATTTCTTTAATTGATCCCTGATTTCCTCTATAACCCATGTTTTTTTGAGCAAGATGTTGTTCAGTTTCCAAGAGTTCCACTTTCTCTCTCTGTTTTTTCTGCTACTGATTTCAACTTTGATGGCTTTATGATCTGAGAAGATGCTTTGCAGTAATTCAATGGTATGGACTTTGTTGAGCATTGCATTATGGCCTATCACGCGGGCAATTCTGGAGAATGTTCCATGTGCACTGGAGAAGAAGGTGTAGTTGTCTGCTGAGGGGTAGAAAGTTCTGTATATATCAATGAGGTTTAGTTGGTTAATTGTGTCAGTGAGGTCTTCTGTATCTTTACTGAGCTTTTTTCTAGATGATCTGTCTAGTAATGAGAGTGAAGTGTTAAAGTCTCCCACTATAATTGTGGAGTCATTTAACTCTCTTTTGAGCACAGTCAGTGTTTCTTCGACATATTTAGGTGCTCTGACAATAGGTGCATAAATGTTTAATATAGTTAAGTCTTGCTTGTGTACTGAACCTTTCAGCAATAAATCGTGTCCATCTTTGTCCACGATGGTGGATTTGACATTAAAGTTGATTTTGTCTGAGATTAGAATTGCCACCCCTGCTCTTCTTTGTTCATTGTTAGCTTGATATATATTCGTCCATCCTTTAATTTTCAGTTTGTTCCTGTCTTTAGGTCTCAAGTGAGTTTCTTGTAGACAACATATGGATGGGTCATGTCTTTTGATCCAAGATGACACTCGGTGTCTCTTTACTGGAGCATTCAGTCCATTCATATTCAATGTAATTATTGACAGGTATGTGTTCACTGCTGCCATTGTGATATGTTTATTTTTATGTTGATGTTTTCTCTGTTGTTCTTATTAGTCTGTTCTGAGACACTCTTTTTTGTGAGTTGATTTTTCACCTTTTTCAGAGCTGGTTTTATAGTTGTTGAGACTCGTGTGTTAGATTTCTTGAAATGGTATGATACATCTTTGTTGTGCTTTACAGCTGCCCCTATGAACCCCCTTAATAAACTATTTATAAACCCAATTTTAATTACTACCAGTCTGGTCATCTTCCTCTCCATCTGGAAGGACTATAACGACTGTAGTACATCCCTCTTTTATTATGATGACACCATAGTTTTCATGATGATCACTGGATTGCTTCTTTCCAAATCAAAGCTGTGATTTACTTTGCAGCCTTCCCTAAATGAGTATTGAGTAGTGTGTCGTTCTGAAATATAAAGTTAGTGGTTTCGTTCTTGTAAGCCAAAGCCAAGAACTTCTTTCAGTATTTCTTGTAGTTTGGGTTTGGTTTTTACAAAGTCTCTGAGTTTCTGTTTATCTGGAAATGTCTTAATTTCATTTTCGTGTTTGAAAGACAGTTTTGCAGGATATATAATTCTTGGTTGGAAGTTCTTCTCCTTCAAGACTTTGAATGTCTCCATGCCAGCATGGTTTCTGCTGAGAAATTTGACTAGAGCCTACAGGGTTTCCCTCTGAATGTTAGCTTTGCCTTGAGTCTTGCTGCCTTTAAGAGTTGCTGCTTATGTTTCATTTTGTTAAGCTTGATTATAATATGTCTTGGAGTCTTTCTTTTGAGATCTATATTGGGTGGCGTACGATATGCATCTGAGATGTCTATATTCTCTTCCTTCATGATTTCTGGGAAGTTTTCTTTCAGCAGCTCAGCAACAATACTCTCTGTGTTCTCAGACGTCTCACCCTGTTCAGGGACTCCAATTAATCGAAGGTTGTTCCTCTTAATAGAGTCCCACATGCTTCTTAATGTTTCTTCATTTTTCTTGTTTCTTTTTTCTGATTTCTGCTCTTAGACACTGGCATCAGTAGCTCTGTCTTCCAAGTCAGAAATTCTTTTTTCCATTTGTTCCATTCTGTTTTCTTGGGTTTGCATGGAAGTTTCTATGTCTTTGATTTTCTTCTTGATCTGTTGGATTTCAGAGTACTGGTGTTCCATCAGATTGAACAACTTGCTTAATTTTTCATTTTGTTCTGCTGCATTTTGTATAAGGTCTAGAAGGGCCCTGTATATAATCAATTTGTATTCACTTCCTGATGCTTTCATAAAAGTTTCTTCATCTGGAAAACTCCTTGGTTGCTTTGTTTGGGAGCCTTCTGAAGCCATGAGTGATTGCTTGTATGCCACAATTGTCTGTTGCTTTTTGGGTCCCCTGTGAGTATATAGAGGCTGGAAGAGGTACTGTGAGGATGGATTGCAAATGTTTCCCTAGGCTGTCTTCAAATGTAAAGCAAAAGGTATCTGACCAGTTCACAAGTCAGTTAGGTTTTCAGGTGTAGAGGTCCCTCTTCCCATCTGACAAAGTAAGCGCCACTGTATCCAACCCCAGATGATAACAAACTAGTTCAGAATACAGCACTGCTAGTGCCCTGGTGACCTCTGCTCACAGGGCCTAGCCTTATCCAACACTGCATCGAGTACTGGTTTTGTGATAGAAAAGTGCTCTCTTGTGGGCAGGCTCTGGCTCCCAAGGTAAGAATTAGGTCCAGCTGCGGCCACCGTACCCAAGATGGCGTCCTCCACACAGGCAGCAGACAGGGGGCTAAAGGTGCCCAGAGGCAGCGATTCCTCTGCTTCTGTTGCAGGGCCCCCAATGTAGGCAGCACTATGCAAAATCACTACTTTTCTGACGGAGAAGCACTGTCCCGTTTGCAGGCGCTGGCTCCCAGGCTAAGAACGAGGTCCCGCTAAAATCTCGGTACCAACATGGCGTCCCGCACCCTGACCACGGAGTTCCGCACAAACCCCACTGAGGCAGCTACAAAACGAAAAGCTCAAAGTGTCTAGATTAACAGAGTCCCGAGCCTGACCCTCAGAACATGGGAATTTCGCCTGCCTATTCCCCCAGCAGCGTGTCTGAGTCCAGCCACCAGGCAAGGCCCAGCTCCGCCCGCCAGCCGAGACCGAGGAAAAAAAAGTCAAAATGGTGCGTTTACCTTCCGTCCGTGAGAGCCGGGGCTAACCAGGAGCAGGAGTCAGCGAAAGAGAGGAGATTTTTCACTGAGTGGTATAAAGTCCCAATTAACAGCTCTGTGCCGTGTCCTGAGGCTGATTAGGTGCTCAGAAGGCTCTGTTTGATTGTCATTTCAGGTCTTGGTTACCAGAGGGATAGAAGGAGATGTGGGCTTAGTCGGCCATCTTGACTCCACCCCTCTGGTGATACATTCTTAACGAATTTTACCTTCTTGAAGATTGTGCACACACTACAAACACCGAGTCCACCATTTCTTTTATCTCATCTAATATTATTTTCACATCAAGTATGTGTTATTTTTAACATTTAAATTTGAAGTTTCAATTGTTACCATTAGTTTTCTGTATGTCCAAAAAAGTTGTCAGTGGTACAACAGTAGTTCATCATAGCTTAAACAGGGAAGACAAAATGTAAATACTTTTCAACATGAAGTTACTGATGTTCAGTTGTTTTTTGCTGAAGCCTGTCACCCACAAAAGCCCCTGTGAACAGAGTCACAAACTTATGTGATGACAGGCAGAGGCATTTCACCCGCGACATATTTTCTGGCCATACTCTCCTTGATAATATTTTGCAACCTAATCAAACCTTCCTCAAAAACACCTTACTTCCCGGCACAAGGATCAAAGAAGAAGGGTTTTACAACCCCCTCGGCTTAATGAATTCCAATACAGCACGCCTGAGAGCATCGGGGCATCGCGGCAGGCCCAACCACGCTGGCTTCCTCCAGCTGCACATCCCCGTTTCCAGAAAAAACAAGATTGCAGAAAGGCTCTGGGAAGCTCCCCAGGAACAACCCCCTGGCACAGCCCTTAGAATATAGGTATTCCACTCCCTACATCAGGAAGACAGATAAGCTTCCAAGTTTTTTGTATTTGGTATGGCAAATACACAAATGCTAAAGAAATACCTTTCTTAGAATACTTTAAGAGGAGCTTAGAGTGAGGGACGGTGTACACTTATTGTCCCCACAGGAAGAGATAAGGAAGAGCGAAGAAGGAACTAATAGAGACTGTCAGAGTATAACTTTTAAGATGGCTTTATTCTCTCTTCCTGCACCTTTGACCTCAAGGCTTAGGTAAAGTTAATAGAGTTCCAAGATTAGCTTTGTTCTGACTGTTGATTATAATCACAATATACTGGTCTCGAACCATTATTTAGAGGGCTCTAACAATTAACATGACAAAGGACTTCAAGGTATCGGTTCTTTACTAGGCAACAGAGAGGACCCTGATAATTAACATGAAAAGAGACCACTGTCTCGGGCCATTATTTAGAAGACCCTAATGACTGACATGAAGAGAGACCACGAGGTACCCACCTTTGCTAGCCAATCACCTATGTGGTCAAAGTACAGTTACCTCATTGACTATAAAAAATAAAGGAAGACAAACCTTGACGGGCTGCCATTCTCCAAAACTCTTTCCTGTCTCAGTTTCGTCATTTTCCTCCTCCACCGAAGCCACCCAACCCCTTCGTGTTCCCGAAGCCCCTGCCGGGGCTGGCTCCCGGCAGTTTTTCACCACAAAAATGGCAATTTTATGTGGTTCAACCAAATATACTCAAAAGTATATATATTTATTATTGCTGTTAAGTGCACTGTGTTGGTTCCAACTCATAGTGACCCTACATGTACAATAGAACGAAATACTGCTTGGCTGCACTATTCTCACAACTGTGGTATACTTGAGCCTATTCTTGCAGCCGCTGTGTCAATTCAGCTTGTCGAGGTCTTCTTTCCCCTTTTTCACTGACCTGCTATCAAGCATGATATCCTTCTACACAGACTGATCCTTCCTGACAATATGTCCAAAGTGTGTGATACACAAAAGGACAAATACTGTACAAGACCATTATTATGAGGTCTCAAGGAATGGACTAAGGATAGAAGAAAATAATCTCTGTTGGTTTCCAGGGAGTGAGGGAGGGAAATAGGTATTCAAAAGATTAGGTATTAGATAGGAACTGTGTTAAATGAAGGAAGTGACAGCACATAGCTGAATGGAGCTCAACACTGCTGGACTGCACCAAGAGCTAAGAGGTTTCCTAAATATAACCCGATGTTTTGAAGGTCAGAGTAGCAGGAGCGAGGGTGGGGACAATACTTTCAGGGACATCTAGGTCATTTGGCATAACTAATTTTTTTTAAATAAAATGTTCTGTAATTTCAATTCAGTAAGTGGCATCTGGGGTCTTAAAAGCTCGTAAGCTATCATCTAAAGAGCATCAACTGATCCCAATCCAACTGGAACAGAGGAAAATGAAGGACATTAAAGATAGAAGGAAAATGTGAGCCCAGGAGACAGAAGGGGCCAAATGATCCAGAGGCTACACCAGCATGAAACCATAAGAATTAGATGGTGCCTGGCCATCTCCAGTGTCTGGCTTGATAGACAATTACAATGTAGAATCCCTGCTGTAGTGGGAGAAAAATGAGGGTGCAGATGAGACTTGATGGTTTGACATCCTGGAATTGTCTCCTGAGAACACGAACCCTGGATTCACTCTTAGTTGAATGAATATAGGAAGTATATACAGTGGAAAGGAGAAATGTGCTGTCTCAGGGTTGGGAGAGCAGCTAGAGTTGCGTAGACGTGTATAGGGGTTTTATACGGCTAACTGACTTAGACTGTAAACTTTCACTTAATCACAATATTAAAAAATAAAAAATATGTAAAATAGTCTCACCATCCTTGCTTTTTTTTTTAAATTGTACTTTAGATGAAGGCTTACAGTGCAAACTAATCCCATGACATGTCAACACTATCTCCTTCTTGACCGTGGGTTCCCTGCTACCAATTTTCCTGCCCCATTGTGCCTTCTCATCCTTGCCCCTGGGCCAGTATGCCCCTTTAGTCTTTTTGTTTTATGGGTCTGCCTAATTTTTGGTTGAAGTGTGAATCTCAGGAGTGATTTCATTACTGAGCTAAAAATATATCCCTCGTCCATACTCTTAGGAGTTTTCCAATCTCTGTCAGGACAGTGTGTCTGGCCCTATTTTGAGAGTTAGAATTCTGTTCTATACTTTTCTTTGGCTCTGTCTGGGATCATCTATCTTGATCCCTGTTAGAGTGGTTGGCGGTGGTAGCCAGGTACCATCTAGCCAAGCTGGACTCAGCCTGGTGGGGCCGTGGTATTGTGGTCCACTAGTCCTTTGGACTAATCTTTCCCTTGTGTCCTTGGTTTTCTTCATCCTCCCTTGCTCCAAATGTGGTGAGACCAGTGGAATATCTTAGATGGCCACTTACAAGCTTTCAACACCACAGACACTACTCATCAAAACAGAATGCAGAACAATTTCTTTATAAACTATATCGTGTTAGTTCAACTAAGTGTTCCCTGAGACACGGTCCCCACAAACCTCAGCCCAGTCATCTTGCCTTTCAGAGAGTTTGGATGTGTCTACGGAGTCCATGACCTTGCCTTGGACAAGTTGTGCTGACTTTCCTAGTATTATGTATGGTCTTAACCTTCACCAAAGTTACAACTTAATAGGAAAATCTAGTTAGTGCTTTTCCCTCCCCACATCTACCCTCCATCATAACCATCAAAGATTGTTTCTTTCAGTGTGTAAACCTTTTCATGAGTTTTTATAGTATTGATCTCATACAATGTTTATCCCTGTGCGATTGACTTATTTCACTCAATATAATGCTCTCCAGATTCATTCATGTTGTGAGACGCTTCTCAGATTTAGCATTGTTCTTTATCATTGCATAGTATTCAGTTGTGTGTATGTACCATAGTTTGTTTATTCATTGTCTGTTGGTGGGCAACTAGGCTGTTTCCATTTTTTTGCCGTTGTGAACAATTCTATAATGAACTTGGCTGTGCATATGTCTAATGGTGTGACCGCTCTTATTTCTCTAGCGTATGTTCCTAGAAGAGGGATTGCTAGATCATACAGTATTTGTATTTCCACCTTAATGTCATTTTCCAAAATGGTTGTACCATTTTGCATTCCCACCAGTAATTTGCAGTCTTTCTTGCATTTGTTATTTTCTGTTTTTTGATTTGTATCAGTATTATTGGGATGAAATGACATCTCATTATGTTTTGCAGTTCTCTAATGACTAGTGATCTTGAGCATTTCCTCAAATGTGTATTAAAAAATTGAATGTCTTCTCTGGTTAAGCATCTGTTCCTACTCTTTGCCCATTTTATAAACTGGATTATTTGTCTTGTTGTAGGGGTGTTGGATTTTCCTGTAGATTTGAGAGATTCAACCTTTGTGGGCTTTCACCGAGCCAAAAACTTTTTCCAAGTCTGTGGGCTCTCTTTTTGCTCATTTGGTGAAGTCTTTTGATGAGCGTGTTTAATTTTTGAAAGATCCTAGTTTATCTAGTTTATCTTCTGGAGTTTGCTGTCAGGGATGGTTTGTATTCAGTTAATGCACTGTATTAGGACCTCTAACATTGATCCTACTTTTTGTTCTACGATCTTTATAGTTTTCAGTTTTATACTTAAGTCTCTGATCCATTTTGAATTAATTTTTGCGTATGGTGTGTGGTATAGGTCCTGTTTCATTTTTGCAGATGGACTTCCTGTTTTGCCAGCACCTCTAGTTAAAAAGATTGTCTCTCCCCCCTTTGATAGACTGGGGCCCTTGTTGAAGATCAAGTGACGATAGGTGGATGGATTTACATCTGGGTTCTTGATTCATTTCCATTGATTACTGTATCTCTTGTGGTACCAGTACCAGGCTGTTGTGACTGTAGTAGTTTCTGAGGTCAGGTAGTTTGAGTCCTCTTGTTTTATCGTTATTTTTCAATAGTGCTTTCTTTGAGGCATCTTCCCTTTTCAAAGTTAATGACTAGTGTTCCCATCGCTTTAAATAATGCTGTTGGTAATATGATTGGAATTGCACTGTATTTGCGGATTACATTGGGAAGAATTGACATTTTCACAATGTTGAGTCTACCTATCCATGAGTGTGTTCTTCCATTTATGCAGACCTCTCTGTTTCAGAAAACCTGGTGGTGTTAGTGCTACAATTGCTAACCAAAAGGTCAGCAATTTAAATCCACCAGATGTTCTTTGGCAACTCTCTGGGGCAGCTCTATGCTGTCCTACAGGGTTGCTACAATTTGGAATTGCATTGACTGCAATGGATTTGATTTTTGTTTCTCTCTTTTGGTTTCTTCAGTAATGTTTTGTAGTTTTGTTTGTATAGGTCTTTTGCATCCCTGATTAGATTTATTCCTTTTTTTTTTTTAGGGGGATATTATAAATGGTATTGTCCTGATTTCCTTTTCATTATTGGTGTACAAGAATTCAACAGATTTCTTTGTTGCTCATGTATCCTGCTACTCTGCTGAACAGAAATCAGTTTGAATAGTTTTCTCATGGAGTCTTTTGGGTTCTGTATGTACAGTATGGAAACCCTGGTGGTGCGTATCATATCAGACACACATGGAGACAATTTTACTTCTTTCTTACCAATTTAGATGCTTTTTCTTTTTCTTGCCTTATTGCTCTAGCTAGGACTTTCAGCATAATGCCAAATAGGAGTTGTGATAGAGGGCATTGTTGTCTTCTTCCAGTTATCAAGGGGAATGTTTGCAGCCTCTCTCCATTAAGAACGATGTTTGTTGGGTTCTATAGATACCCTTTATTATGTTGAGGAATTTCCCATCTATACTTATTTTATTGAGCGTTTTTGTCAAGAATGGGTGATGGACTTTGTGTAATGCGTTTTCTGCATCAGTTGAGATAATCATGTGATTCTCTTATTTATGTGGCAGATTATGTTGATTGATTTACCTAATATTGAACCATTCTTATGTATCTGGTATAAATCCCATTTGGTCATGGGGTATTACTGTTTTGACATGATGTTGAATTCTACTTGCTAGAATTTCAGTGAGAATCTTTGCATCTGTATTCGTAAGAGATATTGGTCTGTAATTTCTTTTTTTTTTTTTGGTGGTGTTTTTGCTTCGTTTTGGTATCAGGGTTATTCTGGCTTCATAGAATGAATTTAGAAGTATCCCTTCATTTTCTATGTTCTGAAATAGCTTGAGCAGTACTAGTGTAAGCTCTTGTCTGAATGTTTGGTACTGTTCTCCAGTGAAGCAATCTGTGCCAGGACTTTTGTTGTTGTTGATTCTTTCCCCCCCATTTCTTTTTCAATCTCTTGTTATCGGCGTGTTTACATTTTTTACTCTTGTGTGTGTTTGGGCAGGCAGCATGTTTCTAGGAATTTGTCCATTTTCTGCTGGTTTTCAAACCTACTGGAGTGAAGTTTTTCGCAGTGCTCTGATACTTTTTATTTCAGTTGGCAATGCTGTAATGTCCTTCACTTTGTTTCTTATTTGGGTTATGTGCAATCTCTTCTGTTTTCCTTTCGTCAGTTTGGCCAATGCTTTGTTGATTTTTTTCAAATAACCGTTTTTTGGTTTTGTTATCTTTTTACGTTTTTCTACTCTCTATTTCACCTCTGCTCTGATCTTTATTATTTCCTATCTTCTGGTGGCTCTTTTGTTGTTGCTTTTGTTATTTTCCTTCTATTTGTTTATGTAGGTAATGTTTTGCTTTTGTCCCCCTTTTTTTGATATGTGCATCTATTGCTATAAATTCACCTCTGAATACTGCTTTTGCAGTACGATGTGTTTTACTTCTCGTTTGAGTCTAGAAAATGTTTTATTCCATCTTTGATTTATTTCCCAGTGGCTTTTAACCCATTACTAGAGTCCAATTTCAACTCATAGTGATCCTATAGGACAGAGTCGAACTGCCCCATAGTTTCCAAAGATCACCTGGTAGCTTTAGCAGTGGTAGCACTTAAGGCACTATGCCAATACGGTTTCTAAGCAGAGTACTATTCAGTTCGTGTGATTTTTTTTTCTCTTCCTGTTAACTTACACTCTTGATAATGTTGTTAGCAGAGAAGACACTTTGTATTATTTCAACGTTTCAGATTTTGTTGAGGATTGCTCTGTGTCCTAAAATGTGGTCTATTTTTGAGAACATTCCATGTGTGTTGGAAAAGAATGAGTATTTTACAGCTGTTGGATGGAGTATACCATGAATATCTCTTAGGTCAAGTTGGCTGATTGTGGAATTTAGATCTTCTGTTTCTTTGTTGAGTTTCTTTCTAGATAGTGTGTCTTTTACTGCAACTGGTGTGTTGAAGTCTGCTGTTACCGTCGTTGTTAGGTGCCATAAAGTTGGTTCCAACTCAAAGAGAACCTATGTACTGCAGAACAATACACTGCCCAGTCCCGTGACATGCTCACAATTCCTTTTATACTTGAACCCATTGTTGCAGTCACTACGTCAGCCCATCTCCCTGAGGTTCTTCCACTTTCTCACTGACCCTGTACTTCACCAAGTATGACATCCTTCCCCAGGGACTGATGCCCCCTGGTAACACTTCCAAAGGTGGTAAGAGATAGCTTCACCATCCTTGTTTCTAAGGAGCATTCTGATTGTAATTTTTTCAACATAGACTTAGTCATTCTTTTGGCAGTCTACAGTATAGTCAATATTCTTCACCAAGACCACATTGTCTAGTTTTGGCACGCTTATGATGTGACTGAGAATACTGTATCATTGGCCTGGCTTACCTTAGTAAAAGGTGACCTCTTTGCTTTGTAACACTTAAAGTCTTTTGTAGGTGATTTGCCCAATGCAATGAATCTTTTGATTTCTTTGACAGTGCTTTTATGAGTGTTGATAGTGGACCCAGAAAAAATCTTTGACAACTTCAATCTTTTCTTCATTTAGCATGAGGATGCTTATTGACCCAACTGAGGGTTATTCTTTATGATGAGGTGTAATTTACACTGAAGGCTGTGGTCTTTGATTCTCATCAGTAAGTGCTTCAAGTTCTCTTCATTTTCAGCAAGCAAAGTTATCATCTGCAGATTGTGGATTGTTCACGAGTCTTCCTGTCTTGATGCCTTGTTCTTCTTCACACAGTTCAGTTTCTGAATTATTTGCTTAGCATACAGATGAATAGTTTTGGTGAAGGGATACAACCCTGACACATACCTTTCCTGACTTTAAACCACGCAGTATCTCCAGTTGTGTTTGAACAACTGCTGATTGATCTATTAACAAGTTCCTCATGATCACAATTAAGTGTCCTAGAATTCCCATTCATCAAAATGTTATTCATAATTTGTTACGATCTACACAGTTGAATGTCTCTGCATGGTAAATAAAAGACAGGTATACCTCTTTCTGGTGTTCTCTGCTTTCAGCCAAGATCCATCTGACATCAGCAATGATATCCCTAGTTCCACATCCTATTTTGAATCTCTCCTGAATTTCTGGCAGCTCTCTGTTGACATGCTGCTGTAGCCACTTTTGAATGATCTTCATCAAAATTGTACATTCAGTTATACTAAAGACAATGCTCCGTTATTTCTGCATTCAGTTGCAACACCTTTCTTAGGAATATGCATACATATTGATCTCTTCTAGTCAGATGGCCAAGTAGCTGTCTTCCACATTTCTTAGCATTACAAGTGAGTGCTTCCAGTGCTGCATCTCTTTGTCGGAACATCTCAATTGATACTCTGTCAATTCTTAGAGCCTTGCTTCTTGCTAATGCCTTCAGTGCAGCTTTGAGTTTTTCCTTCAGTACCATAGGTTCCTGATCATCTGCTGCCTCTGGAAACGGTTAAGTGTTGAGCAATTCTTTTTGGAATGACGACTCTAACTGCCATTTTCTCTGGATGCTTCCTGTGTCATTTAATATTTTTCCAATAAAATCCTTTACTATTGTAACCTGAGGCTTCCATTTCTTATTCACTTCCTTCAGCGTGAGAAATGCTAAGTGTATTCTTCCCTTTTGCTCTTCTATCTCCAGTTCTTTGCACGTATCATTACAGTCCTTCACTTTGTCATCTTGAGCCACCTTTTAAAATTTTCAGGTCTTTTACTTCATTTCTTTCTGTTGGTTTAGCTATTCAGAGTTGAAGAGGAAGGTTCAGAGTTTCTTCTGACCCTCATTTTAGTCTTTTCTTTCTTTCCTGTTTTTTAAATGACCTCTTGCTTTCTTCATGTGTGATGTCCTTGACGTCATTCCACAACTCATCTGGTCTTTAGTCATTGGCATTCAAAGCATCAAATCTATTTTTGAAATGGCCTTTAAATTCAGGTGGGACACACTCAGGGTTATACTTTGTCTCATTGTAATTTTCTTTGCTTCCAAGTTGCACATGAGCAATTAAATGCAGCTGGCCCCTAGTCTTCTTCTGATATTGAGCTGTTTCATCATCTCTTTCTACAGATGTAGTCTACACCTAGAGCCCTCACTAGAAAAAAATTATTTACAATTAATAAGTTGTTGGCCTTGCAAAATTTTATCATGCAATCTCCAGCATCATTCCTACCACCAGGACTGTTTTCCACCTTCTGATCATTCTTCATTTTCAACTTTTGCATTAACATAACCAGTAATTATCAGTGCATCCTGATTGTATGTTCGACCATATTTCAGACGGCAAAAGTTGGTAAAAATCTTCATCTTTGGTTTTAGTGGTTGGTATATAAATTTGAATAGTTGCATTAATTGGTGTCATAGATTCAAATTGTGTCCCACCCCCACCCCCACCCCCAAAATATGTGTAGCCATGTGGCTGGGACATGATTCCCAGTATCTTGTGACTGTCCTCCATTCTGTGGTTTTCCTATGCTGTATGTTAAAGGATTAGGGTGGGACTGTACATCTCTTTGTAATATCACCTCCCTGCTCCACTGTAAAGGGAGTTTTCCTGGAGTATGGCTTGCCCCACCCTTAATCCTTTCATCCTGCAAGAGGTGAGAAGAAAGAGAAGCCGGCAGAGAATTGGGAACCTCGTACCATCAAGAAAGCAGCACCGGGAAAACAGCATGTCCTTTAGACCTGAGGTTCCTGTGCCAAGGTGCGCCCTGGACAAAGACTGATGCAATACCGGACTTTCTCCCAGAGCTGACAAGAGGGAAAGCCTTTCCCTGGAGTGGACACCCTGAATATGGACTTGCAGCCTACCGGACTATGTAAGAATAAACCTTCCTTTGTTAAAGCCATCTATTCTGTGTATTTCCGTCAGAGCAGCCCTGGCTGACTAAAACAATTGGCCTTTCTTGTAGGTATACGGATATTATCCTATCACCCACCGCACTGTATGTCAGGATAGATATTGAAGTATTTTTGATGATGAATGAAACACATTTCCAGCATAGCAGACTACATGATTGTCTGATTCAAAATGACCACTACCAGACCATTTCAGCTCACTAATGCCTAGGATACCAATATTTTTGCCTTCAATTACATGTACGATAGTTTTAAATGTCCCAAGTTCATACTTTGTACATTCCAGATCCTAAATATTAATTGACGTCTGCACCTGTTCTCATTTTGAGACATGTCACATTAGCAAACGAAGGTCCTGAAAGCTTAGTTGCATCCACATCATTAAGGTCGACTCTACTATGAGGGGTCAGTTCTTCAGCAGAGCAGACCAAGTAAACATCAATAACCAGAAATACACTGAAAATCTTGGCACGAGAAAGGTGTGTACAAAAATGGTCTCAAAGGACCTCACCGATAAACAGAAGCAAAGGAGAGCCAAAGTTTGTTAAGACTGGAGATGTATGATGATGTTTTGGGCCATGTTCCCAATGATGATGAAACATGACTGTACCAATACAACCCCGAAACAAAGTATCAAAGTGCAGATGGATGTCAGCCAATTCTTTAGGACCAAAAATGTTCCTGTCAGTCCAAATCAAGAGTTACAATGATGTTGCTAACCTTTTTTTGGTGTCAGAGGTGTTGTTCATTGTGAACTTGTACCAACTGGAAGAAAAGTTAACCAAGTTTACTATTTGGAAATGTTGAAAAGATTGTGTGAAAAACTTAAGACAAAAACGACCTGAACTTTTTGCCAACTCCTCGTGTCTCTTGCATCACAACAATGCACCAGCTTACACGACATTGTTTTTTGCCAGTAAACAAAAACCTGTATTGGAACACCCTCACTACACTCCTGAACTGGCTCCCTTTCCTTTGCCTGGAGATAAATATTGAAGGACATGCTGATAACATTCAGGACATCGAGGGTAATACAACAGTTCCATTCCAGAAAAAGTGTTCCAAAATTGCTTTGAAGATTGGACTAGGAACAGGCACTGGTGTATAGCTTTCCAAGAGGAATACTTTCAAAGTGATTGTAGTGATGTTCAACAATGAGGTATGTAGCATTTTAGAATGAGTTTGTGAACTTGTCAGACCTTGTAATTAGTAGTTTTCTCTTAATAGTTTCTGCAGTAGTAAAGAATAGACTTACACAGATGCCTTAAGAGTGGCTACATGTGAACTGCAGCTGAAGCTTCAAAATGGAAAGCTGCCAGGGAGATAGCTACTCTTTTAGTTTTAGCATCATCACTGGTTAACACCTGAATGTCTCCAAGCTTCTGAGTTTATCTTCTGAGACAAGAAAATTCATCATCTAGCTCATCTCTTCAAACTAAAACACTTCATGGGCTGTTGGGACTACCTATGCATTGGCTGCCCTTGGGAGAGGTGCCAACACTTATGAGTGTTGCACTCTCAAAAGGTCAAGGGTCAGAGCAGAATCAAGGCCCTGGATACTAAGAATTGACTGATACGTAAAATGCCAGTCCACATTTCTGTTGTTCACAGATTTTTAACAATAGACAAAACTGGGTAATTCTGTGCCAGGTATTGTATTAAGTATTTTTCATGCATTATCTACTTGACTCTCCTGATCTTTTAAAAACATACTGATTGCAAACAGCCAGCTGAATGCAAATATGCTTAAGTCAAAAAGTGCTCTATCGACATATGTACGTGACGCATCCCAAAGACATTTCTGGCTTCCGGTCACGGTTGATCTACAGGTTTATGTTGATTCCAGCTCCTCTAGGCTGTCCTACTTTGTGTATCACTTTGTCTTCAAGATGGCTCTTGTCATGACAGCAAAAATGGCTTCTATCATTCTTGTTCCAGTTCTCACATTCTCACCCCACACCAGAGAGGATTTCTCCAAGTAGCAATCACAGGGGAGGAAAAAAGATTCTTCTTCAGAGTCTCCCAAAGTCCCCTTGCATCTTTTATAATTTGCATTTGGTCATATACCAACCCCTAAACCATTCACAGGGATGAAGGGGACACCCTTGTACCTGACTAGGATCGAATCACCCCAAATGTCTGTGAATGGTAGGCAAGAAATTTTTCAAAGAACCTGCTGGCTGCAGCACGGAGTTAGGATCCGGGGGAGGCAACTTACAGTTATTTACTGTTCCTCTGCAACAACAGTAATAAGCGGCAATGTTTAGAGAGATTCAATAGCTTGCACAAGGTTATCTATGAGCAGAGCAGGCACTTGCATGAGGGGATGCACTGTAGAGCCCACTCTGTCAAATACAACAGGCATGCAAAGCTGCCTTAAAAAAAAAAAAATTCTGGTGTAGGAATTAAGAATCAGTGACTTGTAACTCAGCAGTCAGGTTTTATTTTTTATTAGCCCAAGAAAGCTGTCTGTGCTGCAGCAAGTATCTCAGTGCATATGCATCAATAAAGCAGAAGTAGAACAAGACATAAACGTAACAGGACAGCAAGGTGACACCCTTACAGACACTGTAACACCCTGAGGAACACAAAATTTAGGTGGCTGGCTACTATCAGAATAGGTACACGAGCTAGACCAGTATTGCACAGAACAGTAATATTCTTAATCAGCATCTTGATATTATTAGACACAATAAAAGTTATCTTCTATTGCCTTATACCTGTAAAAGACAAAAGGCAGATTCAGGCTAAAACGTTGACATACATTGAGTCTGCTCACTTTGGCAACGAGATTGATGGTAACGTCACTCTCACACACCCCACTGCTGCTGAGTCGATTCCGACACATGACAACCCTCTAGGACAGAGTAGAACCACTCCGTAGAGTTTCCAAGGAGCACCTGGTGGATTTTAACTGCCAGCCTTTTGCTTTCCAGCTATAGTTCTTGAATTACTACAGCACTGTTACTTAGATCTTGGTGAAAAACCAATACTATGAGTTTAAAGAGCCTGCCGTGGATGGCATCTAGGAGTCCAACTAAGTCCAGGTATTGATCAATATGTTACCTTCAATTTCTAATTAAAAAGGGAGAAAGATTTAAGAAATAATACTGGTGCCATTATTCCCTGTCCTTGAGTATGAAGAGTGACTTGGCTACAACTGGACTCAGAGAGGACACATCACATGAGCCCTGCTGTATAAAAAGAATAGCTAAGACAATCGTGGAAAACATAAAGCAGTAAAACAGAGCATGACAGATCCACATACCATCTTTTTCTGTCAGTGTTAAGTGAACAGTAAGATTTATGGGACCAGTGGAGACCCCTCCTGATTCTTACAAAAACCTGTACCAATGACTAAGACAGACAATTCAAACGGCAGGATGATGCTGACTAACAAATTTTAGCAAACCAGGGAAAAGAGAGAACGTGAAATGGTCTGCCCATTCTGTAATGCCCCTTGGATTCAGACAGTGCTGCAGTAGCATGTCTGTTCATTTTCCCACTTTTGCCCATTCTGTAATATTCCTTAGACATGGACAGACATGGATCTAGCAGTATGCTTGTCCTCTTTCCACTTTTGCCTCTTTAAATATATACAGAACAAAGCCTTTTTCTTTTGCCTTACTTGAAAAAAAAAAAAAAGTGAGCTGTGACACATGGCAGGAGATGAAAGCATATGAGATAAAGGTATATGAACACCCAAAATAAAGCAGAATTTCAGAGGAAAACAACTTACTAGGGTCTGAGAGGGAGATTACATAACAATAAAGGATTAACCAACCAGGACAACACAGGATCTTAAATGTGTATGTACCAAACAACAGAGCTTCAAAATACATGAAGCAAAATCTGATTCGAGTGAAAAGGAGAAACAAATAAATCTATAAATACAGTTGGGGATATCAAATATCCCCTTCCCAGACACTGACAGACTGTGAAGCAGAAAACCACTGTGGATCTAGAAGAACTAAATGACACTATCAACAAACAGGACCTAACTGTCATTTATAGAATACTCTATTCAATAAGGAAATCCTAGTGGCCTATTGGTTAAGTGCTATGGCTGCTAACCAGAACGCCGGCAGTTCAGATAGGTCTGCCAGGTGCTCCTTGCAAATTCTATGGGGGCAGTTCTACTGTCTCTAGGGTTGAGTCAGAATCAATGACAACAGTGGTTTTTTTTTCCACTCAACAGCGGCAGAATACACGTTTTTCAAAGCACTTCATAAAACAAACCTTAACAAATTTAAAGTCATTAAAATTACACAAAGTATGTTCTCTGGATCCAATGACATCAAACTAAAAATGGGTAAGAGAAAGACAACAGGAAAATCTCCAAACACTTCTAAATAATCTATGGGTCAGAAAGAAAATCTCAAAGGAAATTTAAAAAATATATAGAATAGAAATGAGAACAGATGTATTAAAACTTGTAGTATGCAACTAAAGCAACAGTGAAAGGGAAATCTGTAACACTACGTGGTTACATGAGGAAACACCTCAGATCACCCGCCTAAGTTATTTCTTCAAGAGGCCAGAAAAAGAGAAGCAAAACAAACTCAAACAAAGCAGAAGCTCCTGCAACTCCCTCTGTATCTCAATGACCTGAATGTGGTCACATGGCCACCCCTAAACCAATCACAGTGACCATGGGGATGAAATACTCCAGTTGTAGCCAACAGGAGGACAACTAGTACCTGAGACTTTCAGTTATGATTTCATTGAGACTGTAGGTTGGAGTTTGCATTTATTAATACAAATGCCACAGAATTTTAGTGGGTTGTTTATAATTTTTTCTCTGGTGAGTGTTGCTTATACACCAAAACCACCTCTTGCTGCCCTCATATTGTCACACCCTCTTGACTGTTAATTCTCAACAATTCCAACTGTGCTGGGTGGTCAAACTATGGATTAGCTCTCCTTGGGTCAGTTCCAGGTCACAGTAATCTACAAAATCTTTCATCAGTTGCTACAGGGCAGAGCTGTGGCCAGAAAAGACACCATGATTGACACACGTGCTCATCATCTCTTTAGCTTAATCCAAGAGTGTTCAATTAACCATCATTTGAGACGTCTTGAAACAGATTTCTGGATCTCTTAGCTGGGAACTCTGATTTAGTAGGTCTAAGGTGGTGACAGAAATCTGCTTTCAACAACTAGTCTGCTTATGAACAAGGCAGAAGCGTGAGCACCGTCTTAAGATGCACTAAGGTAGGAAATACTCCATTTTCCACACTGCTGCTGACTACAAGCATCCACCAAAGTTCACCTATTATACTTTTAAATGGCTCGTGCTTTTACACAGTATAATGCGAATGCTACAGACAGCCTATACAAGTGTACGTATTAATCTAGGATATAGACATACAACTCTTCAGTGAACAAGTAAGTTCTAAGCTACTCTAGGTGACTACACATGAAAGGAAAACTGTCTTGGAGAACACTGCGTCTGCAGGCCTTTGCCTATGCAGCGATAAATCCACTCTCTTGGCTCCAACTCTGATCTCTTGGAAGGCTCAATAATCAGTGTTCATTCCTTTTCCACCACAAAAAAATCTTTTCCTCACCGCCTATTCTACCAGACTCCACTTCATTCTGCAAGGGCCTTTGTAAGAGATCACCTCTTGTCTAAAGTCATCTCAAACCTCTGTAGACCCACTGATCTTTCCTTTTACTTCTACCACATGTTTACAATTCTACTCATTGACTGTGCTTCACCTCACATACAGAACTCAGATTTCCTAGCCCTAGTCTCTGTCACAGAACCTTCTAATTCTTACCACAGCTGTAGCCCTGTATTTATGCAGCCAACTAATATCTCCTCCAGTAGACTGCTAACTCCACGAGAACTGGGGCTATGCCCATTTTGTGGACCATTCATTTTAAGCTCTCACTGGTGTTCTGTGGTATCTCTAGCACCTAGTTCAATGTCCATCACAGATGTTCTATACAATGCTTGACAACTGAACTGGTGAGGTCTTTGTACAAGTCACCTAAATACTCATTGCGTCCCTTCTTTGGCTGACAACGGATTCTTAGACATGACACCAAAAGCACAAACAAAAGAAAAACACAGATAAATTGGGCTTAATCAAAATTAAAAAAAAAAAAAAAACACAACAACAAACTTTTGTGCACTTCATCAAGAGCTAACTTATAGATTGGAGAAAATATCTGAGAACATTATATATGGTTAAGAGTTTAATAGCAAGAATATTCACAGAACTCCTACAACTCAACAACAAAAAGACAAACTCAATTAAAAATGTAGAAAGGACCTGAATACACATCTCTCCTTAAGAAATTACATAAATGGCCAATAGACACACAAGAATATGTTCAGTGTCATTAATCTTTAGGGATATGAAAATCACAGAAACAGTGACATTGTACGCCCTCCACTAGAATGGCTATCACCCCCAAAATGGAAAATAAAGTGTCAGTGAGGTGACAGAGCGAGTGGAACCCTTGTGTATTGCTAGTGGGACTGTAAGAGTGCTAGTGCAGCTGCTGTAGAAAACAGATTGGAAGTTCCTCAAAATGTTAAACCTAGAACTGTAACATTACCCAGAAACTCCACTCCTAGGTATGTACCCAAAAAACTTGAGAGCAAGCACTCAGATCCTTGTTCACCAATGTTCATTACACAGTCAAAGAGGGAAACAACTGAAGTGTTCACCAGCAGAAGGATAAACAAAATGTTCCACAGATATACAATGTATTCTTCAGACATAAGGAGAACAAGATTCTGACACATGCCACACCATGGAAGCAGCTTGAATTTATTATGCTGAGTAAAGTGAGCCAGATGTAAAAGGACAAACTGTATGGACCTCTCTATCCACAACAGGCAAATGCATAGAGATAAAGGGGATTCCTGGTTACCCGGGGCTGGAGGGAACGGGAATAGGGAGTTACTGCTTAGGAAAAAAACCAAAAAACCCACTGCCATCAAGTCAGGTCTGACTCAGTGACCCTAGAAGTTAGAGTATAACTACCCCATAGAGAGAGCATCTGGTGGATTTGAACTGCTGACATTCTGTTGGCAGGTGTAGCACTTAACCCACCATGCCACCGACGTTTCCTTACTGCTTAGGAGGTACCAAATTTCTGCTTGAGGTGATCACAGTTTTTGGAAACAAACAGTGGTAATAATGGCTGCACAACATGGCAAATGCAGTAACTGGATTATACAGCTAAATGGTAATTTTTTCCTGCATATCTTTTACTAGAATAAAACTAAACAACAGACTAAAAAATGCATATACCAATCAATGGAAAGCAACAGTCTGAAGTTCTCTGGGGAAAACCAAAGATATAAATATTTAGAGAGTGGCTTCTGTACTTCTCTCATTGCCATAAGAATAAGCTCTGGCTAGCCTGCTGACCTCAAAAAAGAGAAACTTATGGTGAAGAGCTGCCTCTGGGTGAACCCGGCCCAGGGCAGCCACCTACCCAGAAAATGCACAGACATATGAGCAAATCCAGCCCCAAATCAGCAAAGCCTCTTATCTAAGCCTAGCCTACAGCAACAGATCCACAGACTTATGAAAAATAATAAATGGCTATCATTTTAAGTCACTGAGATTCAAGCGGTTATGCAGCATAGCAAATCAATACACTACTTCCCAAATTTCCTAGGCCACTGATGTGTACTCAATAAACATACTCAATAAATACTTCATTAATTTAACAAATATTTATTGAGCAGACAGTGTACTAAGAACAGGTTAATATAATGTTGATCAGGTGGGCAACACAGAAAATAATTACACTGTGATGAGCCTTACAAAGGAAGTTTCTAGCAACACAAAATTATTCTTAAATGCTATATGGTCTCAGTATAGAAGCAGACAGTGTAGCATGGAGTATGGGAACTTTGTAAATAAAGTGGGAATCATAAATCAGTAACAAAGCAATGAATAAGTGATACTGGCAAAAGAATTTCTTCATATGGCAAATCAGATACCTATCTGAGATCTTACACATACACACATAAATTTCAGATGGATTCAAGACATATACACATACAGATTATGACATACAACCAAGGAGATTATTTTATGACTCTAATGTAACAGAAGAAAGCTTATAAATTTTACTACCTAATAATTAAAACTATAAAAGATACTCTAAACCAAGTCAACTGGAAGACTGCAAGAAAACATTATTACAAAAGATTAATAGCCAGAAAATACATGAAGAAAATCAACTTGTTAAGAAAAAGACAACACAGAAGAAACTGTGACAAGGCTACGAACAGGTGATCTGCAGAAGACAAATATCGCTCGACTAACATCTAAATCAGACCATATGTCCACTGAGAAGTCGTCTCACTGCTATTTACGGATAAGTCAATTTGTTTTTTGAAACTCCCTCCTACCAAGATTCACATATCATCTGAACACCATTGTGACTCAACATCAACTCCAAATTACTTTTTGTAGACATGAGTGTTGCTGCAATAAGAAAGAAAAAATCTATCTTGACACAGGTCTATTTATTTTACAGTAAATCTGGATTTAATACACTGTTTCCTTATGAATACTCGATTTTACTGCTGACCGAGTATCTTAAAACATTATGCAGGCTGGAGAAAAACTCTTCAGCTGTAATCAACTCACAAGTGTGGATTGGTAAGCCTTCAGAATTTAAAAAAGTTTGAGGCAACCCATTTCTTCATTATCATGTACACTGATGGAGACAGACTTTTTTTAAAAGGATGTTTTCTTCAACAAAGTTTTAATTTAAAAAAAAAATCAAAAGAAAAACTGAACAGTGCTTAAGTCTTTATTTTTCATAACCTACATTTTCAAATTAGTTTTACATTGAATGACACAAAAGGAAACTTAAATTACCAACAGTTTACATGTAAGCTTGATTCCAGTCTTAATAAAAAGAACAGTAACTAAAACCTTCAAGAAAGCTTCCATATTACACCCCCCATTTTGTGAATTGGCAGCTGTTAGCTCTACTTAAACCTTCGATTGTCTGCTGCTTCCTGTGTAATAGGTTACAAAGCACAAAAAATCCGTAACTACAGCCCAGTGAAGGGAGATACAAAGATAAATATGCACCATTTAGTCACCTGTTGCCCTTGTGATAAACTGAACCAGTTTTTAAATGTAAACTGCAGAAACCTTGACAGACAATACAGCAACATAAAGTTTTTTGCCACCCGTTAGTGACAAACAGTGATGCAATTACAGAAGGAACTCATCAGAAACATGACTTTAATCCTTAAAAAGCAACTATTCTATTTTAAATTCATTCCTGGTGAAACAGAGCCAGATTCCTATCTTTATACTTCCAAATAATAAGTATCTTCACACCACTTTATAAGTTAAAATATCATTTGTGATTGCTGTATCTCTGGATCCTATAACTTGAGGCAATGCTGTGGGAAAGAAAAGAGTTAAAACTTAAAAAAAAATTATGAAAGTCACATATAATCAGCTGTTTGTTAAATTAACACAGCAACAGTCTGTATGCACCACTACTGCTTTCTACTGTGGTATGGCCTATGTTTCTTCTGTGAGTGGAAAACCTCAGATAACGTCAGAAAAGTTTGTTTTTCTTTTCAAATTTTTTTCCTTTTTGTCATTATATATAGCTATTTGGCATATACCTTTGCTCAATGAAAAAGCATTCTGGAAAAAAAAAAATCACATCAGAGGAAGGTTTCAATTCTTGATGCAACAGACTGTTGCTGGGTAAAGCAGTAATTACAGTGTAACGACCTAGTACAAATGGCAGCAGAATACATCAGAACAGCACAACACACTCTGCTGGTCTTAATATATTAACTTACAATGTACCAGTACACTATAATGATTAGCTGTACACTGTTGCTACCGTAAGTGACCACTTTTTTTTCCTGTTTGTAGCTGTTGAGCTTACACTTTCAGCCAACAGACACAGCAAACAACTACAGCTGGCTTTATCCATATACAAATAAAGCTGCAATATTTACTGCCTTCAGGGAAAAGGATTCATCATTATTAAAAACCAAGGCCTTGGCTCACTAGGATTTGTGACTCTGGAGATGACAATGGCTGTCAACACCACATCTAGCGGGTACTGACACATCAGGTATCACTAGGTCTTAGAGCTTGCCTTTCCAACTCTTTGTACAGTGCTTATTAGTCTGGTGTTAAGAGGTCAATTTTAATTTTTTTTACTCAGCAATCTGGTAACTACAAAGACATAAACTCACATGTTCCCTTTACAGGCACAACATATTTAAATCACAACTACAGTGAAGGAAATGTGATCATATGTATCAGAGTATGTCTTTCTCTGGCAGGGTAAATAAGGCTTACTTACATTTGATTTTAATAAAAAGATTACTTTTCAACTTTCACTCAGATACTGCCAATTTCTGCTTTCCACCTTATACTTCAAAATCCTCTTACATTAGATAAAATACCCATTTTTAAAAAGAGTATGAAAATCTTTGAAGGCTTTTAATAAGACTTCCCCTTTCCCTTTTGCAGCAAAGAGGCAGAATCAATTCAATACTCGAGTAGAGGAGAAAGAAAAGGGAGGTGGGGGGAATAATAACCTGAACAAATTAAAATATCCAAACCATAACATTTAGTTTATCTACATCCAGCTCAACAGCAACATTTATAATATAGAATCAATAATTCTTATCAGATTTTTCTCTTTAGGGTACCTTTTTAATATGTTCTGATTATTTACATCTGTACAAGCAAAGCACACACTTCCAAGTGCACATATTTAATACAGTATTGACTATTTGCATTTACAGGATTTTTCAACAATCTGAAAAAAGATCAACTGTTTAAGATCTTTAAGGTATATTACAAAAACTACTGCTAGTTCCTGCACTACAGTCTGTTTACTCAGTAAAACTAGCAACAATAGATCTACACATTAACTGAGTAACTGTAATCCACTCATGCCAACCCAGGGGGCCGGTCTCCATTAAGTCTACACTGTCTTATACAAAAGTTAAGGCAAAGTTATCTTCAAGTTTAAATAAAATTCAAGTCTTTAAATATTGGATGGAAAAAAAAATTTTTTTTTTTTTTTAAAAGACAAAACAAAAGAACAACTCATTCTTGTTAAATAACATTTTGTGGAATAAACTGTACGGTTACATTTAGCAGGAAATATTCTTAATGTCTGCTGCTTACAATACTTAAAGAAAAATTTAGGTATTTTAAAACAAAATAATTTATATTTAACTTCATTAGAAACTTGCAAATTTAGTGCATCTTTGTTCTTCAGAAGTGTAGCACTTCCAGAAGTGAATTAATGAGAAACCTCACCTTTGAGGTAAAGAGATTAGGAATTTTTGTCCTCCACTGCCCAAAGAGGGAGGTTAAAACTACAAACACCATTCTCTCATGATTAAATAACTTTTAAATTCATGTGCCATTGCAGAGGTACAGAAGACGTCAACACAGAGCTGACTAAAACATAGACTCTTTCAAAGAGTACTTGAGGGAAATGATGACAGAAATCTATATATAGCATGACCACTAGGTAGGGGCAAAACCACAAAGTGGAGACTTTTATCACTTTCCTTGCCAGCACAGAAGTATGCCAACTCACAAATTACTAAAACGAAATTATGGTACAATTCTACGTTAACATGTCAATGGGCAAGAAAGTCATACTTTCACTTAAATTTTATCAACAATGTGCTTTGAATTTATTTTACATAATAGCCATTTGAAACTGGAATGAGAAGCTGGTTACCTGCTTGCAGTAAATGAAAACTCAAATGTTTCACATCTCTTTATGGTGCTCTCTGTAGGTTCCTTTTGCTCAGAAGACCAAAAAGAAGTCACATTTAAAAAATAAAGATGCATTCTACAATTACCTATTAACAGTTTAAAATGAAAAGTACAGTTTTATGCTAGTGTGTCACTGCAACCTAGTAACATTTACCCCTTTCTCAAGGTCACATTTACCAGTGTAATCTTATACTCACAATACTAGCTGTCATCAGTGCTAATCAATCTGTCGACATTTTAAAGATGTGTACTTGCAACCTAGTTATTTTTTAAAAAACGAAGTAGCATAGTTTCGCTTAATTTAGAAAATCTTACTATATATAGCCTGCATTCATAGCCACATGGAGGCTTAATAAAAAATATTGATTTGTAGGGATAAATGCATTTTCTGTCCTGAAAAAATAAGACTTATGCATCACCTCCAGTTAAGCACCAACCTAAAATAAGGTTTGTGTTAATTAAATCCTGAAAAATAGATTTTTTTTTTCCAAGAAGGGGGAAATCTGACTCACAGAAGAAAAATAACTCGGAGGCATTTCATATGTCTCATATACTGCAAGCTCCTAACCAGCAACTCATTCTTTGTACTGAGTGGGAACAGTGTTTCATTTGTGGTTAAACAGAACTCTTTAGCAACCCCTCCTGGCAATTTTCACTGAGGAGACTTGGGAGGTGTGTTCTGTTCTCTATTTAAACGCTTCCCAACTGCTGGAGGAGAGGATCTGTGCCCCAACTGCCTCCTCTGATCTTTGGGTTGTCCTGGATTTGACTTCAAGGGAGGGGGTTCTCTGTATCTCTCCACTGGTTCAGTGAGTTTCTTTTCTTCTTTCCCACAACTGACAGTGTTTGGCTTTTGTTCTTTCTGGGGTTGCAATGGGGAAGAAGGAGGCTCTTTACTTGTTCTTTGACAAATCTCTGCGTAGCTAGGTTTCCGCAATTCCTGGGAAACAGATAAAATGTTGGAAAGACATGCATAAAATGATCTCTCCAGTGATGACATGAGAAAGCAAAGTTTACTTTAGACAAAAGTAAAAAATGCAATTATAACTAAATTTTTTATTTGTAAGGGTTTTCCCCAGCAGTAGAGCTCTCTCTTTAAGACACTCTAGAAATACATTTTAAAAATAAATAAAGGCTAAGGAAATAAAAAAGATAATCTAGAAAATGAGCTGGACCACACACCAGTCTCTTGCTCCACACAACTTTAGAAACACATCACCAATCAATACAACGGCAAGGTTCCTGTGAGCGCTCAAACAAGGGCAGCCAGTTACCATACAGGGCCCTGGCAGTACAGCGGCTAAGAGTCACACCCGCTCACCACAAGGCTGGTAACGTAAATAAACCAGCCCCTCTCTGGATACCATATGCAGCAGTCCTGCTCTGTCCTACAGAATCACGCTATGAGCTGGAATGAACTTGACGGCAACAGGTTTGGTTTTTCTAAAATCATCATATAAAAAAATTTAACAGGGATTTTGGGTAAGTGAAACATAAAGGCTATGTAAGAAATGGGAAAATTTTAAAAACATATACCTATATAACATACACCTTTATGCATACTTTCGAAGACTCAACCCTATAGATAATACAGGTTTAAATCTCAAATAAAAATCTCACCTAAAAATCAAAATAAGGACAATAATAACAAAAGATTAAGGGGAAAAATATATATACAGACACACATGGATAGATGAAATAAATAAATAAATAAACAGACAGATTAGAAACCCTCTGGAAGCACTGCAGCCCATGATCTGTGGCAACACAACAGGAGGGAAACATGTTTAGAAACAGAATTTTCGGATGCCAGTGAAGTTAACAACTTCAACTAGGTAGGGTCGCTATGAGTTGGATCCGACTCGATGGCACTTGGTTGTTATGAATTTAGGATATTAAAATGTAATTCCCATGGCAACCACAAGGAAAATATCCTAATTTACACAAAAGAAAGTGAACAGAGTCAAAATGGTTCATTATAAAAAAATCAACTAAACATCAGATGGGAGTCTGGGAGGAAACGTGGGACAAAAAAAGGTAGAAAACAGACAGCAAAATGTTAGCAGCCGTCAAGTAATTACTAATCACTATAGGTTAAAGGGATTGTTTTCAGCCATAAAGAGAAATGACACGAGCTCTAACACGAATAATCCTTGAAAACACGGCTTAATCTAGCACAAATGGACAAATACTATGTGATCTCAACCCATGTGAAGTCACACAATTAGAGTACCCAAATACATAGAAATAAAAGCAGGATGGTGGTTTCCAGGGATTGGAAAGGAGGAACAATTGGGAGTTACTGCTGAATTGATACTAAGTGTGTTTCCAGCTGATAAAAAGTATCCGAGGCAGATACAGAACCGGACACTGACAGATGGCCAGAGTAGCAAGTTTTGTGTTACATGTATTTTACCACAATAAAATTAAAACATTAGTAACTCAAAATAAAAAATACACTGTAGAATAAATGATCCACTTTGACTCTTCTAATAACTGAACAATAAGCAGGACTGGTTATAGTATTTTTCTTATCTGTTGTATTTAGCTACTGTACTCTATACTTATGTTTAATTATTTATTATAAACATGAAACACACAGTAAATGCTTACCTGGCACAAATTCTATTAAAGAACAAAAATTGGAATCTTGTGAACTACTCAAAAAGATAACCTCTATCAAATGATACTAGAATAAAAGGAATCTATGACTGTACTAATGAGAAACCAGAGTAGTCAGTTAAAAATTGTTAGGCAATACTTACCGCCTTTTGCACAGAAAACACACACACACACACACACACACACACACACACACACACAAACCCATCAAATTAGATTTTATTAAAAATAAGCTGATACAGAAGGTAGAAAAAGCTACATTTCTTTCACCATCCCCGAGAGACTTTGAGCTTAAAAAACAGCAGTTACGTACCGCGGCAGCCCCATTAACTTGCACTGATTTACATGCAGTAGTGGTGATAGGAGAAGAAAGTCTTTCCATACTTTGTGTTTCTCTCTGCTTTTCTACAACCTTGGAATCACTGTAAAAATATCATCCAATATCTCAATCTCATGAACCCTGACAGATCATTCAAAATCTGTAAATCCAAAATGTGTGCAGAACACTACTACTTACTCGGGTAAATGGGCTGGGGAAGGAGATGGTTCGTATGTTGCTGATACAGCACAAGGAACTGGCACTGAAGACTCTCTAGGGATTACTGCAGGAATAGTGTTTGTACTTGCATCCACATTTGGGTTCTAAAAATTTACAATTTAACAGGTTTATGATATAGTAAAGATGTACACATCAGATCTTTTTCATAATGGTTTTACATATGGCCCAAAAAAGACAATTGTTTAACTAATACAAGTTTGGAGATGTTTTCTTGGAAATATGTTGAAGATTGCTTCTTGTCTTATTCTCTGTGAAACAAAGATTAGCTGATCCTACCTACTGCTGAATGAAGACAACACATACCATGTTTACCTCTACCCTACAAGAAGACTTAGAATACTAGCACCTCACATGTAAAAACTATCAATTTCCAGTGTATATAAATACAAAAGGAAACACTCAGGGGAAAACATTCTTCTCTAGCAAAAATGTCAAAGAGATTCCAAGTGTGTACTTTTGCCTGTAGAGTTCTTAGCCTTTTTTTCTCTTAGCAAATACGCAATCCATCTCATGTCTCAGGTCTTCTCTACTGGCTTCCACTATAATTATATGCAAACTTGTTTTCCCACCTAAATACTCAAAACATCTTATTCATCTTGGATACCCCAATGCCTAGTATAGCACAGCACATAACTAACCATCAAATATTACAGAATATTCACAAAACAATTGTTTGAAGCAGGTATATTTACTTTCCTAATTTAACAGATTAAAGAACTGGCTTAGAATGCTTAATTTATAATCAAGGCCACAAGGCAAACAACTGAATAAAACCAGATTTTCTTACTCTAAGCTAGTGATTTTCAAATGCCGTCACCACTGCAAATACACAAATTGCATGTAACTATTTTTGCATTTTTTATTTCTCATCATGTAATAATAATAATAAGCAGTAGAGCTAACTGATAGCGACCCCAAATGTTAAAGACAAAATTTTCTTAAAACGTTGCAGATTTCAAACCAGAAATAAACTGGAGTGATGAATTGAGCACAACACTTGAGGGAAAGAAATGAACTTATAACAGCACTATGTCCATACATTTGGCCTTAGGTAGGGGCTACAACCAGAGACTCTGACATTCCAGTCAGTCAAGAATACCCTTTATGACTACTGTGCTGAAGCTGAAGGAAAACTAGGTTGGTGGAAACCTGGGAATGCAAGCAGCCCCTCTATTTTGTAAATGCTGATTTTAAATTCAGGAGATGCTGAGTTTTAAAGTAACTTTACTAGGGCATTGGTGATGCAGTGGTTACATGGCTGCTAAGCAAAAAAAAGGTCAGCAGTTTGAATCTACCAACTGCTCCTAGGAACCCCTATGTGGCAGTTCTATTCTGTCCTATAGGGTCACTATGAATTGGAATAGGCCTGTTGGCAAAAGGCTTTTGTTTTAATGCAACTTAAATGTAGATATGCTTGTACTATGTTAAAAGTCAGAGAATCACCACCAAAGTAACAGTCTCTAAGATCTCAACAGGCTTTCTCTGTCACTTTAGGCCCCTCCATGTCAACAAGGTAAAGGGGTTCAATTGAACAATTCCTCTTTTTTCCTATTTTATTGTGCTTTAAGTAAAAGTTTACAATCCAAGTCAATCTGTCATACAGAAATTTACACACACCCTGCTATGTAACTCCAGCGGCTCTCCCCACACTGTAGCAGCACACTCCTCCTTTCCACCTGTCTTTCCTGTGTTCACTGAACCACCTCCTGTCCCCTCTGCCCTCTCATCTTGCCTTTGGACAGGAGCTGCCCAGTTAGTCTCATGTAACTACTTAAGCCAAGAAACATACTCTTTGACAATATCATTTTATGTCTTACAATCCAGTCCAATCTCTGTCTGAAGAGTTGGCCTCAGGAATGGTTTGAACTGAACAATTTCTAAAGTATCTTCCTCTTCCAGGTCTAAAACCTGAGGGTAAAGTTGATAGGTCTTTTTAGATTAGTAACAAATCTTCCTCCAAAAGAACTTTTACATAGAGGTTCAACATGTAAAAAATAATAGTTGCTATTACTGAACTAGAGTTGAAAGACTGTTGTTCTGCTCCTCTACCTACCCCTAATGGGTGTAAGACACAATTTGAAAACTTCACTATCTTTAAAGTACATTAATTTTCCAACATCATTCTATAAACTCAGAAACTGTTGTTTGAAGTTTAAGATTTAAAACAATGCAAGAGACATGCCAAATTTATTAGCTACTGTTACAATAAAACATAACATCTTAGAATTCATCCCTAGAATTCATTCAACTTTCAATGTTAAAAACATGAGTTAAATCCACCTACCCAAATGAAAAGAATTAAAACGTTTCACGTGTATTTTAAATTTTGTCCTCCGCAACTGAGAAATTGTAACATACACTGTAGCAGTGCTACACTCAGGCTGTGAAAAGGTATCTTTTCCCCAAATCCAGGAGTAGAGTCTGACTGATGAGATCTGCAGAGTAGTATATTGGGTGGTGGTGGTTGTGGCTGCATACACACACAGGTGACTGTGATGCACTCTTAACGCTGAGACCTGCTTCTATGACAGTGCTCCATAGGTTGCTCTGGCACTCATGTGTCGTGCATAATTATTAATCATGATAATAATCAATAATATAAAAAAAAATCTCCTTCTTTTTACTTTCCAGAGCTGTAAAAAAATTAATCCCAGCAGTAAGACAAATCCCTCCTCCAATTACACTGGAATCCAGAAGGAGCAGTGAAAACAAATACCCTTTAATTTCTAAAGCTCAAAATAGTTGACTTTTTAGATTAAAATAGCTACAGCAATTCTTGAAACTATAATTACCACAGAGGCATGAAAGCAACTGGTTTGGTAGTCTACAGGGTTCACTAAAAAAATTAAAAGCTATTTTAATTCTTACTATTCATCTCATGTAGATTATTAAAAATTATACTGCTGTTGTGGTATGGCGCTGAGTCAGTTGTGACTCACAGAGATACGATAGCACAGGGGGTATAAAAGAGATTTTTGTTTCCTTCTGTTGCCCCATAAACTTTTTAAAAGACAGGTCTTTAATGACAACAATAAAAATGCAATGTAAGTTTTTGGATGAGAGGAGGAATCCGTACAGTACATCAACGCACAGGCTGCTATGTTTTAAAATATGCAGACAGCAAGGTAACTAAGAGAGATCATGGACTTTATGGCCTAACAGTTCTAGGTTTCTATTCAAAATGTATTCAACCTTGGCAAATTACTTAACCTCTACAACTAATCTGTAAACCAAAGGTATTACTAAGTAAACTGCATGTGTATTAGAGAAATAATGTATGCAAAGAGCTTAGCAAAATGCCTAGTATAAAATTAGTGTTTAATATATGTTAGTGATTATTAGACTTATACATCTTACCCTTTCTTTTGATGATCCTAGTATCAAGCCAGATAGCCTGTTTTCAAACAAGTCTTCTGCCTTTAAATTGCCTACAGCTCCAGGCAAAGGAGGAAAGTTGGACAGCCCTAATTCAAAGCTAGGAGATGGAGGCTTTGGTGGTGTTGGAGACTGAGTTTGACTCCTCTGTAACAAAACAATATTTCACAGAATTAAGGCATATGTAAAAAATCATTAGTGTAAGAAATACATCCAAAGACTGTCTTCTGAAGTGTTCTGATTTTCTTATCTTTCTAAAAAGTCTTTCCACAAACAGACAAAACACTCCATCACCTTATCAAAGGTCATTTATCAGGCAACCTCAACCATCTAGAACAGACTATTCATAGCTGATACATGTCACATATATAAGTGCATTAATAAAATACAAAATACTTTACTCACAGAGCTTCTCATTACCCCATTAAACAACAGTCAGCACAGCCTGAGTCTAAACAATGACCATACTCATTTTTCAGATAACTTTTTATCATTACAATATAATGTATGTTGTGACTCAATAATTATAAGCTAAGTCATAAAAGAAATATTCAAAAACAAACAGCGAAAATATTTCTCTCTTTACTCCCTATAACCTATTTTAAGAAAATTTTACCATGATTTCCATTACAAAAAGATTTACAAAAAAGAGAGGGTTTCAGTTATCTGAACATTAACTTACTGTAACACTTCATAGCTTTACATCATACTGTGGAAAAAGAAATATCAGATAACAGATTCTTAGTCTGATTTCAAGAAAGTCAACTCAGGAGAAGAATACCCTAAGTGTAATTTATAAGCTCCAAATCTCGAAAGACACTAACATAATTTTACAGGAAAAATACTGATGGACTTGCCTTAACAAGCAGAAGTTACTTTGTAAAAATCCAGTTTCTTAGATGGAGGATACCAGAAAGAGGAGAGAGAAGTGAATTTATATTCAGGTATAATTCAAGTATTTTTGAAGTTGGGAATGAATGGCTACTCTGACTAGGAAGTAATAATGCCTAACTTGAAAGGGCCAACATTTCCCACTAGGATATTACTGCCCTAAGTTAACCTTCTTGAAATCAGACTAAGAATCTGTTATCTAATACTTCTTCTTCCCATAGGCAGATTACTCCAGAGAAATACATCAAAGCTCAAATGAAAGCAGGTTAAATGTATCCAACTTGACAAAAACCCCACTGTATATTCTGGGCATCCATGCCTATCTCTCTACTTCATTCTGGTAAAGGTGCTTCTGAATATCACTCAGGTAAGCCTGCACTTAGTAACCACCTTGTTATTGTAGGTTCTCTACACACTAGTATAAGGAACATAACAACGCTCAAATAATCCAGTGAACTTCTAAATTATGCATAGACACTATGATCTCAAAGTACCTTTTATTTTTAATGTATGTTTCTGAGGTTTTCAGAAGGTAGGCATTTTGGGATAGAATTCATAAAAATTGTACTAAATCTTGATTCTTAAGGACACAGGCAGGCAATAACTGCTTAGGTGGAATAGTTCTAAAATGACAATGCCTACAGATGGCATTTGGTTCTGAGGACAGTCTTTATGTTGTTCTGGAAACCGAGTGGCTTTAGTATGAACACGGTTCCTGGTCAATCCCACGGGTCTGTCCAGGACCACATGCTCACATACTTTGTTGCCTGTTTGTAGATTTTTGAAGTTATTAAAATTTCTAAGCCTCATATACGCAAGTGCCACAACAGATATACTTTGTATAATATTAATCACACTCCTGAGGTTCCAAGTGGTTCACAGGTATGAACACATGAATCAGGAAAACAAAATGACACAGAAGTGGCAATGGAAAAGTCTCACCTTTGAAGGTAACTTAGTAATCAACGGAACTACTTCATGTAAGATATTTAACAATGTACGGCACATTTCATAATAGGAATTCAGATGGTAGACATATTAGTCCAAATGGTTACAAGGATTCAACAATTCTAAATGAAATCAACCAATATAAACCATCTTAGTAAAAAAACCCAAAGCTCACTGACATCAAACTGTTTTCAAAGCATAGTGACCCTATAGACAGAAAATTACCCTGTAGGGTTTCCAAGGAGTGCCTGGTGGATTCAAACCGCTGATCTTTTGGTTAGCAGCTATAGCTCTTAATGACTATACCACCAGAGTTTCTGCCTTACCAAAGAGCTATCAAAAAACTAGGTTAAAACAACAAAAGGAGAATTCTGGTTGTTTATTTACTACTAATTTGTATTTTCTAAGCTCTGAACAAAGAAATGTATCTTCTCTAATGTGAATGTACCTACATGATGACTCTGAGACCTGTGCCAAGAATCTTATCAAGTTTTTTTTCCTAGTTCTCTGAGTGTGGAATTTTCTGTCTGCAAGACAACAAGATATACTTTCTTTCATGTCTTCATCTATAAGTTTGTTTTCTCAACTTTGCTCAGCATACTTTTTTATCATTGGATGTTGAAGGTCCATACCAATCTCCATTACAACCCAGCATGAATGTTATCCCATGAGAAACTGTTTCATCAAATCATACAGAAGTAACCACCTTTCACACACTGTGACTCATGTGAACTTAAATGTTTGGGTTTGTTCTGACCGTAAGTTACAGCACAAGATAATACTGTTTTGAACAAATCAGTATATGAGGGAAGCTTATTCTGCTTGTCATATCTACTGATTCTAGTTATTTTAAATGATGCTATATTGTAGCCTAGAAAGAAAGAGCTCACCTCAGCATCTGCACCTAAACTATAATAACGTGCAGTAATATATTCTTACTTGTGCTTTATTATACAATACATATATTTAACAACAATCAGAAAACTGGGCAGCTATTGATATTTATAAAAACCTGACATCTTCTACCTTTAGACTATCAAACATGTCAATTATTACTCAGTAGTCATCACTTTAAAAGGAAATTCTTACAAAATGTTCATTCACATGTCTTAATTCAATTATCACATTTGTTCAGTATAAATTAGATTTAAGTGTCTTATAAGAATGATATACGTTTTGTGAACTCACTGTAAACTTATCTTCTCTTTTCTTCCGATAGCCAAAAGAATTTTTCCTAGAGGAGTTAAAAGCAAAGAACTGTTAATTTTTCCTCATTTGGAAATTATATCACTGACTATATGTATGTCCACACATCTTCAAAGAAAACCATCAATTCAGTCTTTATTATCTTGTACTCTTTCAAAGATGACCTTTTATTCAAGTACTCATTCTTAAGTATAAAATCAGAACAAAAAACCAAACCCCATGCCCTTGAGTAGATTCCAACTCACAGTTACCCTATGGGACAGAGTAAAACTGTCTCACAGAGTTTCCACTGAGCACCTTGTAGATTCAAACTGCTGGCATTTTGGTTAGCAGCTATAGCATTTAACCACTATGCCGCAAGGGCTTCTTTAAGAAATATGAGCAAACTGTAAAAAGAGAAAAAAAAAATCTCAAGGACTGATACTGATGTCTACATACATTAAAAAATAGAAATCCACTAATAAAAGAATTGACTCGATGGCTGTTTACAATTTTTGTTAAGATACGATTATCTGAATATCCATTCATAGTTGGAATGACAAGATATATAAAATCTGATACTGAGAGACAAAAATTGATAATGAAAAATTAAATGCTTATTATAAAAATTTGAAGACCCCAAATAATCTACCCCACCCTCCCTTACTACCCTCATCCTTATACTGATGCTAAAAAAACATGAAAATTTCTAAACTCCGTGAACTTTTTATACCTACTTGGCAGCATTATGAAAAGTGTTCTAAATTTCTACCATACAAAATTACACTCACCTGCAAGTAGTGATGCCATGTTATGCACTGAAGTGCTCCAAACATAAAATACATACTTATTACATGACTACTTCATGTCAGGCGCTAACGAGACAGATGGCCCTGTGGGGGTTACTCGGTCTAACAATTCACCTATTAATTGCAACTCCTGGTATTTGTTTTTATTTATTTATCCTTTTGTCATTTTAACTGAATGCAAAGATTTGCCCAATGGCCCTGTATTCAATAAGCTAGAAAGGAGTCTAGAAATAATCTTGACTAATCCCTTTCTTTTACAGAAAACCAAAAACTAGACTTGTCCAAGATGGTGTAACTACTGACAACTGAATTTTCTGTGCCAAGTAGGGGTGCTATACAGATCCCTCAAATCCTCTGACAAATAAGGACAGCATATGAAGCCTCTAGACCCTACAGAAAGGCAGACAATGCACACTGTTAGAAGCACAGTTATGTCCTCCTCTGTAGAAAACAATTCACCTTCTGAGAAAATCTTCTTGGCTTTCTAGTGAGTAGGCCCTGACTGAGACTAACTGTGTGACTACAGGACACCAAATGACCACAATACTTGAGCTACCTCTCAAGAACTGGGCATTAAATCACAAAAGTGAGTAAATGTAACAGTAATTCATCATTACACAGAAACAGTACATATGAGATTGAGCTCAAACAGGTCTACAAGATACAAGTAACCCTGAAAGAACAAAGACCTTAGATGGCTGAACAACTAGTCCTGCGGCACTGCCTGCTTGATCTCATTCTGCACAATGGCCTCATCATGAGTCCCTTATCAACACCTGACTAAGGTGAAAACTTGTGGACCCAGATTAGAGATGGTCATGCACAACATGCCAGATTGTTACAGCATTACACCTCAACCAGGAAGGAGTACTACTGAAAATCAATGAAGGGAAATCTTCCCAGCGGATGACACTACAAGCAATATATCCAGTTCTCTACTTTGTCTGGATTCAGATGTGGCTGAAAGTATGGATTCACATAAGAAATCTGGTTAGACGTGAGATGTGGTAAGGATAGGACTGAAAGATTTACAATGATATTGACGGGCGTCTATGAACAGCTGAGTAGGAAGATATCTGTATTACAAGTGACTGTCAAAAGGCATCAAACCACAGAAGAGACCTTGAAAAGGAAAGTGAAAAGATACTACATTTAGCCTCCTTCTCCAGATACCCCAGGTACCCACAATACTAAGGTGAAGTTACACATGGGGTCAACACCACGTACTTTCCATCACCAAGGCTAACCTGTTTATCCCTACTGATCGTGTTTAATCTAAGATCAACACTGAGGCTAAATGCCAGTCATTTATCATTTCTTGATTGGCAAAGAGTAAGGTAAAAAAAAGTCAAGCCTATACATTCCACTGGTCTATCATGCACTTCATCAAACATTGATCTAATGAAGACTCAGTAACAAGGTGAAATTGGGCAACAACACTGTGAAAGAATGGGGTTCCAACATACAATATACAGAATATGGTCTGAATTAATGACTGCAATGTGATGCCACAGCCAAGATATACAGCTGCAGGAATCATGGGGCAGAGGTGGGAAAGACTTCAGTAACACATGGTTTGGATTCCCCCCTCCTAAAAAATATTCCACCAGGTGATATGAGAGTAGTTTCACTAAAATAGAGATTGAGACAGCCACCTGGTCGCTTGGGGATCCTCATTCCATTGAACCAATAGGTAAATAAATTTACTTTAGTAACTGGGGTGACTAGCCCAGGGTTTGCTGATAATATAAACGGGAATGTACAGGATTCTTTGTGATTCTCTCTTAGTACTTTTTATCCAAAAGAAAAAGTTAATGGAAAACAAAAGCCAAATCCAACATACAGAGGCGAGAGACATGACGACTGCGGATTCAAGTCCTGTAAGAAGGAAGTTTGGATCACCCCACCAGCTAGAGTCCTGACCATCTAATGTCTTGTCTGAATACAAAGGCAACATAATGAACATTGGAAGAATGAAGTTAAAGATATCAACTACAGCTTTATGATTGAGCATAGAAACAACGACTACAGAAGCCGTAAGTACTTACTTTTTTCCCAGTGTTTTATATGTGTATATATATACAGGAGCACATTAACTAAATTACTCTCACTCTCCTTGTATTTTATGAAGGATTGTGGTAGGTGACTGTAGTCTTTCAGTTACAGTCTTTAGTGGGAGCATGAATTCCTTATTAGGGAAGATGGTGAGAATGGCTTTTTTTGTACAAAATTTTCATCCCATTGGTCAAATGCATCAACTTGTCACCGTCATTTCAAATTCAAATATCCGGAGGTTATATATGGAGATTTTAGCCAAAGAGGTAGGTCATGCTAGTTTTTAAGATACTGTCCTATAGCTTTAGATATATCCCTTTCATGTTGTCTGTGACACTATCTTCCTTCAGAAGCAAATATCTTGTGCAGGTTTCACCAATAAGGAGTGGTAGAGAGATACACTAGAAGGCAAAGAAGGGGAAAAGGAACTTGGTCCTTCCTATTCACATGTCATTTGTGTCAACACCACTCTGAAAACTAATATTCTCTCCAGCAACAGAAGCAGATTCCAGTTTGCAGTTTTTCTGTACTGTTAAAACCAATCTCACTGCATCCTCTGAGACAGCATCATCCAACTGACATCCCCTCCAAGAGATTAGCACCAGCGTGGGTGGTGTCCCTTCCTGAAACGTCTGGGTCTCAGCTCTAAAGGGCCTTTCTCCCCTGTCCAGCTTTTGGGTTCTAACAGTCCCCAACTCTTCTCTTTGATTCCTAGCCCTACAGCTGGTAGCTCCTTTCTGCAGTTACTGTCTGTATGTACTATCTCAGCGTTCTCCTTTTGCTTTTCCAGTTCTCTAATTTAATCTGCTTAACCAATTTTATATAAAATTTTCTGTTAAAATAATTGGCACGGCTTTTGTTTTGCTGACATATCCAGTGCTAGTTCTACTGTGTCGTGTTCCCTTGGCCATTCTATCTTACAATCACATAAAGGTTTAACAAATGCTGATTTATAACTACAGATTTTATAAACTGCCTCGAGGTTCCTCTTTATATTTAATAATCTCAAATGGCACTGAACGTACATATTGTACTAAGAAAAAAGAGGAACACTGTGCAGTAATTATGTATAGAAAACTTGTATTTCAACTGAAACTTTTCAAGTTAGGTTTACAAAGGAAAAAAAAAAGGTTTATGTAAATATTTTGCCAGCTACTTTTCAGAGGAGGATTTCTTTCTGACAGTCTTCAAATTAACAACTGAATGCATGAAGCCCCCAGCGGCCTAGTAATGAAAGAGATAAAACCTAGCTTTAATTTATCAACAGCAGATAGGGTATCACTGACTGACCTAATCTCGACCTCTCTCATGATGGGAAGTGTACATTGCAAAAGACAAGACATCAAGCAAGAAAACAGCAAGTAGTATCCAGAGAAAGGCAAGAAGAATATAAATACACTCTATTTTCCTGATACAAAGAAATGACCCCAGATAATGGTAACAGACACTGTGGAACCCAGGGTGCCAGAATACTCGACCTAGGACAGAAATACATAAAATCTCCTGTAACAGTTACTGTTTACAAATATTGTGGGGCTGGAATTTAAACTCTGGTCTGCTTGTCTACAAAATCCATGCACCTGTCTACCATACCACACTGCTAAACAGAAAAAGGATGAACTAATAAGGCTGGGGATTTGTGGGATTAGAGTCTGCAAGGGGGTGGAAAGGGATTAACTGGGTGGCTAGGCATATGACTCTAAAGTGACTGGCAGCTGTCAAGCTTCAAATTCTCAGCAAATTATGACAGTGACCTAAAGTCCAATTCTGTCTGTACAGTTTTCACTGTAACAATTTTATATCATAAAAAACCAGAATTATTTAAATCACTTCTCTAAAATAACTGCTCATAGTTAATTACAGAAAACCTTTTGAGTCTATAGACTTCAATTTGCCTTTCTGTGATACATTTGAAAAGGAAAATTATTATAAAACATATCTAACATGGAGAAATCTGGAAGGCACTATGCTGACTGGTATTAGTTCAAAAGGACAAATATGGCATGACAACACTATTATGAGAACTCAAGAAAAGGTTTAAACACAGAAGAAAACATTCTTTCATGGTTATGAGGGTGGGAAGGGAAGCAGAGTGGTATTCACTAACTAGACAGTAGATAAGAGTTACTTAATATGAAAGAACAGACAAAACACAATACCAGAGAAGTCAGCACCACTGGATTAAGGGGTTTCCTGAATACAAACACTGTGAGGGACACAGTAAAAGGGGCACGGGTCTGGGGACCTTGGTCTCAGGGGACACCTAGGTCAACTGACATAACAAAGTTAATAAAAATTAAGAAATTGTCCTACATCCCAGTATGATGAGTGCTATCTGTGGTCTTAAAAGGTAGCAGGCGACCATTTAAGATCTATCAATTAGTCTCAACTCACCTGGAGCACAGAATGAAGAACACCAAAGAAATAATGAAAGTACGAGCCCAAGAGACAGAAAGGGCCACATAACTAGGTATTGTATCAGCACGACACTGAAGAACTAGATGGTGCCTGGCTACCATCAATGACTGCCCTGACATGGAACACAAAACAGAATCCCTGAGGCAGCGGGAGAAAACCGGAGTGCAAAACTTGAACTATATTAAAAAGATGGTCTGACAGATTAGAAAGTCCCCTGAGGACATGGCCCCTGGACTCTCTGTTAGCCTGGAACTGAAACCATTCCTGAAGCCAGCTCTTCAGACCAAGATTAGACTGGCCTGTAAGACACAAAATCATACTGGTGAAGAAGAGTGCACTTCTAGGCTCATGTCCAGAAGTGGTATGTCTGCAGGGGAGATGAGAAGGCAGAGCAGAGGAGCTGGTTGAACGGACACAGGAAATACAGGGTGGAGAGGGACAGTGTGCTGTCACAGTGTGTGGACAGTAACTAGGGCCACGTAACAATGTTTATGTAAGTTTTTATATGACAAACTGACCTGAATTATAAACTTGCACTTAAAGCACAATAAAATATTTTTTAAAAAATATATCCAAAGTACAGTAACTTAAAAATATTAATAGTTTATGATAGGTACATAGTACCTGTTCAACGTAATATTTGAAAAACTCACCTTCCTCTACCTAAACCAGGAGATGATTCAAGACTACTCTGTTCCACTCGCCCCGTTCCAATATCTCTCTTGACATAATTTGAAGGGTTTTGTATCCGTGTTCTAGTTTGACCTGTTTGCCTTGTCTGTTGGCTCCGGACACCATTAATTAATCGATCAGCAGTAAAGTTAAATATTGAAGGACTTTCTAATAATCCAGGTCCTCTCTCTGCACTAGGAATTGTGTGGCGCAGATGTGATTTGCTAGGGTTCCTATAAATAAAATTTTTGTATATACACAGTTATAAAATGTTCAAGGCATTACATAGCAAGCAGACTAACAGGAACACCCCTACGCTAAAATGTGCTTTCTATTTAATATAAAAAATGTTACTTAAAATAGTTAACTTGTATCTGATAAATTAAGTGTCAATGTTCTACTTAGCAATTTTTAAGTCCAGGTCCAAATTAAAAAGCATACATGCATAGGTGCAGGGACCCCAGAAAGCTTAGTTTGAAAAGAATCTATCCTTCAACATAGGCAACTATCCATCGAGTCAATTCGGACTCACAGCAACCCTATCTGACAGAGTATAATTGCCCCTTAGGGTTCTCCAGGCTGTAATCTTCATGGGAGCAGACTGCCACATCTTTTCTCCCATGGAGTGGCTGGCGGGTTTGAAGTACCGACTTTCTGGTTAGCAGCTGAGCACTTAACCAATCTATCATCCTAGCTCCTTTACAGGTAACTACACCATGGATTTTAGCAATTAACCTTGACAGAATGTAATTCTATACTTCATACAGTTTTATCTCTGATGAACACTCAATTAAAAAGAAAGAGAATAGCTATTGTATCTACTAAATGTGATGCATGGTCATGGTTAGGATTATCAAGGTTTAACAGATTTTTTACAAAAACATACAGCATGGCAGCAATCTCTTCTTAAAAAATACTGGAAAAAATAACAACTTGTAACTCACAAGCATTTTAGTAACTTATGAAACTTGCCTGCTTCTAGGAGGATACTGTCTGAGTGAAGCCAGGGGAGATGTTGCAGGTTTGAAGGCTGGAGACGTAAAACCATTTATAAATCCAGTATTTGTAAATGGAGTTACCTAGATTCATTAGAAAACACATTAAACAAACCCAAACCAGACTTCAGTGATACTTTATCTTGTGATAACTGGATCATTCTTTACGTTCTCAAAGATGTTACATTCCATTTTACACTTAAAGATATGCACAGGTTGAGTAAAAACACATTTAAGATTATTAAGCTCTTACTAAGCATGCACAACTGCCAGTATGGTGCTAAGAATTTCTTCTGCATTGACTCAGTTAATCCTAACAACAAGCCCCAGAAAAGAAGTATCTATACTTCTAAAAACTGATACTAGATAGGAAAGGAGCTTTTACAAAATCACGGTGAACTCCTCAACACAGATAATGTATTTGTCTGAAAAACGATACCAGTAATACTTCCCCCATTACTAGCAAGAAATACACATTATTCTCTATTCCCAATGACTTTAATTTCACAAAAGTTCTCAACTTTACGAACATTTATTATTTACTACTAACTTAATTCTATTTCATAATCACAGTCTTAAAGTGCTACTTTTTCCCTGTACTTACTCCATGCAAATCTTGTTCTATGTATCAAGATATTCCAAAAGCCTTTATATGATCTTAAAAAAGTTTTAAAAAAATTATGTACAGAATTTTAAATACTAACCATTTAAAAAATCTAGATAATTCCAAAAGAAGACAAAACTCAGTATTACAGTTTTTCTTTTTCACAAGATGAACAGAGCGCCTACTACGGGGTTTTGGATTTGTGGTTTATAACACTTTCTGTATACACGGAATTCCTTAATAGGTTTAAAGGCAGTTAACTCCCTTGTACCTTCTAGTCCTGACCCTAAATTTTCAATGAATTAACAGAGATACATATTGATCTTTCATTGTTTAAAAGAAAAGTATGCAATTCCTCCCTTAACTACAGCTAAAATATAAAAGGGATATTAATGACAGCTAAAGACCCCAAACCAAAATCACTCCAATTAAAAAATAATTAATAATAAAAAAAAGCCAAAAACCAAACTACAGCAACCAAATGGAAATAGTGGCAGAGAAAGACATTCCTGAAACTTCGTTAGACTCTTCAACTCACTATTTGAGAAGTTTTATAGTCTATAACTGGAGCCACTGGTTTAAGTGTTTGACCGCCATACAAAAGTTTGGTAGTTTGAAACCACCAGCTGCTCTTTGGAAACCTTATGGGGCAGTTCTAATCTGTCCGTTAGGGTTGCTTTGAGTTGGAAATGACTAAGCAGCAGTGGGTTTGGATACAGTCTGTAACAGCTCTATTTAAGAACAGTACTAATCGCTAAGTCCAGCACAGCTGAATGCTGCCCGCTTACCACTGCCATCTGTTCCGATACAGAACATAGCACAGAGTCCTGGGCAGATCTAACTCAAAAAGAAAGGCAAGACTTGCTGGTCTCACAGTGACTGAAGAAACCTTGAGAGAACGGCCTACAGACAACTTTTTAGCTCAGTACTGATGTCATTTGTGAGGTTCACCCTTTAGCTAAAGATTAGACAGGCCCATAAAATAAAACAAGAGCAAAGGGGCATACCAGCCCAGGAGCAAAGACTAAAAGGCGAGGACAAGAACTCAAATTTGAAGAGCATGGTAACATGCTGCTGTGCTGTTCACTAGTGCCCTTGTCACCAGATGCTGCTCTAACAGAAAATACCGCAAGTGGAAGGTTTCATGAGGAGAAGCTTTTATTGTCACAGTCCAGTAAGCCACAAATCCATTAACAAGATAGAAGTCCATTCAGAATAAGAAATCATCACAGTCCAGTGGGCTGAGTCCACATCCAGTGAGAGCATCTCAGCACAGGAACCTCAGGTCCAAAGGACATGCTCTGCTCTCGGTGCTTCTCTCTTGGTGGTGTGAGGTTCCCAACTTCCTCAGCTCACTTCTCTCCCTTATATTCCACAAGCTTGAGTCCTGCCTCACTAACACAACTGCAAACTATTCTCCATCATCAATATCACAGAGGCAGGATTCACAACACATGGGAGGAAGGGCACCATATTGGAACTCCAAACCAAGTCAAATCAACACATACATTTTTCGGTGGACACAATTCAATCCATGACATCTAGTGATAGACAGTTACGTGTATTAAATGTTTAGTCAGAAGCAAATCTGTTCTGTAAACTTTCATCTATGTACAATTAAAAAAAAAAAAGTACCAATCACACCAAAAGAAGTATTTAATTCAGAACTCAATTCTGAAGACTACAAACCATGCTAAAACCAATCAAGAATGTTCTTTTTTTAACAACAAATGCTGGAGAGGCTGTCGAGAAACTGGAACTCTGCTACACTGTTGGTGGCATTGCAAAATGGTGCTAACTATTTGGAAAGCAATCTGGTGCTCCCTTAAAAAACTGGATATAGATACACCATCTGATCCAGTAATTCCACTGCTCAGAATACATCCTATAGAACCTAGGCCATTCATACCAACTGACACATGCACATGAATGTGCATCACAGCACAGTCCACAACAGCAAAAAGACAGAATCAACCCAGATGCCCAACAACCGAAGAACGGATAGGTAAACTATGGTATATATACTCAATGGAACACTATGCAGTGATGCAGAACAAAGATGATTTCAGGAAACATCTCATAACCTGGTTTCAACTGGAGGACATTACACTGAGTTAAAGCAGTCAGTGACAAATGGACAAATACCGTATGAGACCCCTATGATAAGAACTTAAAAACAGACTCATACATAGAAAAAAGACTCTTTGACAGCTGCAAAGGAGGGGAGGGGAGGAGGTGGGGAGGGTTTAGACAGCTGATAGAAATTAGTTGAGTAACTTTGCTTAAGAATTTAAAAATATAATTCTCTGCTAACACAATAATCTAAAACCACTTGCTCAGAATTAAGTTGCACCATCTTTATTTGTGCTATAAATGATAGGATTTAGGGCATGTAAAGGGGGGTGTAGAGTACTTGTCCTCACATACACAAACCAAAATCAAAGTTACTGTCTTGAATAGCCTTCCAAATGTAAAACAGAAGTCAAGGCCAGAACACTGATCCAGGATCCCAAGAGATCTTAATTTAAAAAAGGATGTATCACCACTTCAGGCCAACACAGCACCACAGACGGAAGCATCATGCCAGCCCTCTACAGCAAAGGCCCGAAAAACCAAGTAAAACAGAGACAAATGTCAATCCTGGGACCCAGAGTAACAAATGACGACAAAAAGAACTCAGCCAAACATTGACTGGAATTAGAAACTGACAGAGAACAGAAGAGTGAGAAGAGATACATAAGAAAGCCCCCTATCAACTAACACAGTACAGATTCACATCATGGACTCGTGTAAGAGATCAGCAAACAGGAAACATGAGAAAGCAGCTTTACAGAAATCCCCCAGGAGACAAAGCACCCCGGAACCAGCGATAAGTGCTTTCCATTCCTGTTCTGTCCCTCCTGCTCTGCCTTTGACACTTCGGTGGTCTGGCTGGCTGTGATGCGCAGTATAGCTGGGAAGTGCAGCCTACCTTCTACTTCAATTTGTTCCACCCACACAGGGCGTACAGGAAAGCAGCTTCACTGAGCTCACAGCAAGACACACACCACTCAATAACTGGTGGTGTACTGGGGGTATCTGCTTTCCTAATCTATACTCTTCCCCCTCCCCTCAGCCGCCTCTGCCTCCGGATGGCAGTCTCAGCTGGGAGGCAACTGTTCCCTACTCAGCCATGTTGATCTGTCCCTCTCATGGTGGCTAGCTCCTGGATGCCACTTTATCTCTAGCAGGTGTTGCTTTTTTCTGTTTGTGTCTTCCACGACAACTTCCTCCTCTTTCTCTTGAACACCTAGCTCCATGTGTCATCTTTGCTTCTTGAATTAACTAGGTAACCACTACCCTGCCTGTGAAGCCACACTGATGGGACAGTGAGGGTTCGTGTTTTACTTATTTTTTGTCTGTCTTCTTTTTGCAGCTTCAGGGTCCCTTCTAGCTACACTGCACTACATGGCTTAGGACCTATTTTTACGGTCAGCACACTACCGTCAGTGGGTCTGAGGCATTTCTACCTGCTGTTTTCTCTTCCCTGCTTTCTGCCTTTATTCATTCCTTAGTTCTGGTCTCTCTATACTTACACTCTTTTCCTGTCTCCTGAACACCTATTAACTGTGTGACATAGATACCATTTCCAGGCTGTACATACTCTGCAGCCTAGAGAGACACCTCTCTGGTCTCCACAGTCATACCAGCTGAACCCTTGGTAGCCTTTCTTTTACCTTTTCCAAGTTTTTACCTATTTACTTTTCTTCCCCTCTCTCTCTTTCCATTTCTCAATTCTCCAGTCCAATGGCAACCCTCCTTGGCACTTTTTGGGGGCTCCTGTTTTTCCTTCTTCTCTCTTTTTTTTTTTGGCATACTGATCTCAGCTCCATGTATCACAACCTCCACTCTTCCGGCTGCCTGCCTACACTGTTTGCTGAACATCACACCCCCAAGCCACACAGGCACAGCCTACAGAAACCTGTGCGGCACGGATTCCCAGCCTGCCCTGTCAACTCTCGTATGTGCCACAAACAACCCATCCAAGCCCCTTCTCTTGATCTGGACCAGCCTTGCTGTGTCATAGCTTAGTGACTCAATCTGAACACTGAACAAGGAGGTGAAAAGAAATGTGACTACAGACAAGCAAACAACAAAACACACATGGCCTGTCTACTAACACACAACCAAATAACAAAAAAGCAAGATGAAAGAAACAGATGTAAAGTCAACTAAAACAAGAAAATACTGAATGTCCCAAAGACAGCAGACAACATCAACACATATTAAAAACAGGACAAGATGGTTCCAGTAAGTGTTCCAAATAAAATTATCACATGATTTTCCAGTACAAGACAAGGCACTACAACTACCTGACAGGGAACCCAAATCTCTAATATTCAGAGCTATCCAAGAATTAAGGCAAAAAGTAGACAAAAATGAAGAAGAACTAGACAAAAATCACACAGAAACAGACAAATTCATGGAAAACACAGACAAAAAACTGGAATAATTCAGGAAAATAATACAGGAACAAAATGTCAAAATAAATTCACAACTAGAAATCATACAAAAGCAACAACTAGAAACAGACAATGTCACTGATGGTCTGAGGAGCAGGTATCAAATGACAGAAAACACAGGGTTAGACAAGTGGAAAACAAACACTTGGCTACAACTGTTTGTGAAAAAACTAGAAAAAAGAATGAAGACAAATGAAGAAATCTTGAAATTACGTGGGGCACAGTCAAAAGCAAAAATTCATGAGTGGTTGGAGTTCCAGAATAGAGAGAAAATGAAAAATACAGAGAAGATCACTGAAGGACTGCTGACAGAAAACTTCCTAATATGATGAAAGACGAAAAAGCAACCGAAAAAGCTCAACAAACTACATCTAAGGAAGACTCCAAAAGAAAATCACCAAGGCGTATCATGATCACACTAGCTAAAACCAAAGACAAAAATTATAAGAACAGATCAAGAAAAATAAAAATTCATAATCAGAAGAGAAACTAAGAGTAAACTCTGTTTCGCAGAAACCATGCAGGTAAAGAAGGCAATGGGATGATGTCTGTAACACCTTGAAAGAAAAACAAACAAAAACCCAACCAGGAATAGTATATTCTACAAAAGCTGTTCAAATATGATCGTGAAATTAGGACATTTCCAGATAAACAGAAATTAAGGTAATATTCAAAAAACAAAACAAACCTCCCAGAATTATTAAAGGGAGTCCTTCAGTCCGAGGACAAACAGTATCAGATCACAGCCTAAATCTGAGACACAAGATTGTAAGCGTCAGATACCCAGCCGAAGAAATGAATTCTCAAGCACTATCTAAAACCGAAAGAATTACAATAGAGAGCTAACGAGGTTAATCTGTAAATGTTAACAATGTGAGAACAATAAAAGAGGGACTAAACAATGTAAATATAAACCTTGAACCAAATTCACTGCTTGAAAGTCAATTCCGACTCACGGCAAACCTACAGGACAGAGTAAAACTGTTTCACAGTATTTCAAAGGAGGGCCTGGTAGATTAGAATTTGCAGACCTTTAGGTCAGCTGACATACCCCCCAAATACAGAACTTCCTAATGGAGTGGCAGGCAAGGCAATAAATACCAAATAATAATAGACTGATTTAAACCTAGGAAGCTAAGGGTAAGCTTCCAAGTAACACACAAAAAAGTTGACAAATGTACTCATCAAAAATAAAGAGGAGAAACAAAGTCTCAATATAAACAAAATCCCAAAACAAACCACAACAACCAAAAAAAAAAAGAAAGAAATGAAACAAATCTACAAACCAAAAGTATTCAGTACAGGAGAGTAAGAACAAAGAAAAAGTCAGCACCATAAAACAAAGCACTACAGAATGACAGCAATTAAACCAACACCTATTACCAATGGCACTGAATGTAAAGGAATGTAAATAGTCTAAATGCACTGGTAAAGAGACAGAGATTGACATAAGGGGTTACAAAAACAGGATCTATTAACATGCTGTCTGTAAGAAACACATCTTAGAAACAAAGATGTAAATTTATTAAAAATCAAAGGATAGAAATTTCAAGCAAATAGTTACCAAAAAAGAGCAGGAGTGGTGATACTAATCTCAGATAAGTGAGACTTTAAAACAAAATCCACCATAAAAGATAAGGAAAGGTACTATACAATGATTAAAGAGATGATCTACCATGAAAACTTAACCATAACAACTATGTACCCAATGACAGGGCTCCAAAATACATAAAACAAACTCTAACAACACTGAAGAAACACAGTTTTACAATAACAGCAAGAGGTTTCAACATAACACTCTCATAAAGGACAGAACAGAAACTCAACAAAAATATAGAAGAGCTAAAGGATATAACCAGTCAACCTGATCTCATACACATATACAGAATTCACATTCAAACAGTTCTAAGTACACATTCTTTTCCAATGTACATGGAACATTTTCCAGAACAGAACTCACCTTGGACCACACAGCAACCTTCAACAAAATCCAAAACACTGAGACAATACAAAGTTATCTTCTCTGACCACAACACCATCAAAGAAGAAATTACTAAAAAGAGCAAGGAAAAAAATGCATTACATGGAAACTGGGTAACACCCTGCTTAAAAAAATTCAGTAATAAATGAAATCAAGTTATTTTTAGAATCAAAGAATGAAAACACATCACACCAACACCACTGGAACACAGCAAAGACAGGCCTTAGAGGTCAATTTAGAAAGGGACAACCTCAAAACATTAGTTACACAACTAGATCAAATAGAGAATAGCTAAAGAAACCCATAACCACTATAAGATAATAAAGATCAGAACAGAAACCAATCAAACAGGGAACAGAAAGACATAAGAATCAACAAAACCAAAAGCTGGTTCTTTGAAAGAATCAACAAAATTGACAAATCACTGGCCAAACTGAAGGGGGACGATTAGAAGATGCAAACCATCCAAATAAGAAATGAAATGGGAGACATTACAACAGACCCAAATGAACTAAAAAGATCATAAAAGACTATTATCAAGAACTACACTCAAACAAATTTGAAAACCTAGAGGAAATGGAGAAATTTCTAGAAACACATTACCTACCCAAACCAACATAAAATGATACTGAAAATCTGAATAACCCGTAACAGGAGAATGAAAAGAACCTATACCTCATATCATACACAAAAACTAATTCAAAATGCACCAACAACCTAATACAAAGTCCTAAAGTACAAAGTTCACAGATGAAAAAACAGGATCAATGCTAGAAGCCCTAACAAAGGGAAGTAACAAGATACAAACCACAACCAAAACATACAAACTTCAGAAAATAAATAACTGGGACTTTCCAAAAATTAAACACACCCATCAAAAGACTTCACAAAAAGAGGAAAAAGAGAACTTTACTAACTGGGAAAAAAATTTTTGGCTGCTTTAAACCAGACAGCAGTCTCATCTCTAAAATCTTAAAGAAAACACAAGACTTCAACAACAAAAACGAACAATCCAATTAAAAGAGGAAAAATAAACGAATTGACACTTCACCAAAGAAGATACTGAAGCAGTCAACAAACACATGAGGAAATGCTCACAACCACTAGACACTAGAGACATGCAATCAAAACCACAATGACTCTCACCCTGATACTACTGGCAGGAAAAACAAACAAATGAGACAGCAAAGGTCTGAGAGACTTCAGGGAGACTGGAACTCTTATGCACTTCTGGTGGGAATGCAAAATGACACAATCATTCTGGAAACAATATGATGCTTCCTTAGAAAGGAGAAAGACCCTATGATCCAGCAATCCCATTCCTAGGAATATATCCTAGAGACATAAAGAGGGATCACACAGGCATATGTACATCGACATTCACTGCAGCACTGTTCACAACAGCAAAAGGATAGAAACAACCTGTATGCCCACCAACTGATGAATGCATACACAAACTGTGGTACATAAACAATGGAATATTATGCCAAAACCAAGAACACTGAATCTGTGAAGCATCTCAGAGCATGGAGGAAACTGGAGGGCATTATGATAGGTGACATAAATCAATCAGAAAGGGCTAATACTGTATAAGACTACTACTATAAAAGGTCATGGAAAGGGTTTACACACATAAAAAGAAACAATCTTTGATGCTTACAGGGGAGGGAAGAGACGGGTACAGAGAAAACACTAAACAGACAATAGATAAGTGGTGAGACAGTGCACAAGATTGAGGAAACCTACACAGCTTGTGTAAGGTAAGGTCATGGAAGTACCACCGACACGTCTACACTCCTGGAGGAACCCAGTTGCTGGGCTGAGGGCTGTGGGGACCACGGCCTCTCGGGAAACATCTAGGTCCATCTTTGGCAAGTAGCACCCGAGGTCTTAAAAGCCTATGAGCGGCCATCTATGATACTCCACTGGTCTCAGCCTTTTGAGAGAGCAAGGAAGAATGACGCAAACTAAAGATACAAGGGAAGTATTAAATAGTCCAAAGGACTAATGGACTACATCTACAACAGCCTCTACCAGACTGAGTACAGTACAAGATAGTACCCAGCTACCACCACAGACTGGTCTGACAGAGATCACAAGAGAAGATCCTGGACAGAGCTGTACAACAAAATTCTAACTCAAAAAGAAACAGCAGACATGCTGGCCTGACAGACACTGAAGAAACCCATAAAACAAAACGAGAATCAAAGGTTACAACAGCCAAGGGGTAAGGGCCAGAAGGCATGAGGGGACAACAAAGCTGGTAATAATGAATCTAAGGTTGAGAAAGGATAGTGTTGACTCACTGTATGGCTGTTAACCAATGTCATAAAACAGTATGTGTACTGTTCAACGAGAAAGTAGTTTGTTCTGTAAATCTTCGTGTAAGGTACAATTAAAAAAGAATAAATATAATTAGAGCAGCAAATCAGTTTAAGGAAAACTAAACAGGGCAAAAATGGCAGTTAGGTCTGTAGAAGATTATTCAACAGCAAGAAGTTGTATTTCCATTTCAAGTTCTTCATGATACATTTTTTTGAAAATGAAATACATTAACAGGGTATACTTTTATAGAACACAGCATTTTTTAAATAAGGACTATGTTTTCCTATCATTAGAACTCACACAATATAGATAGAAACAAGTCTAGCTACTTCTATGCCCAATCTTTTAATGTAGTGGTTCTAGACTTTGGGCAGGGGGAGAAAAGGAGTTACGGGCCCCTCTGACAATCTCTTCTCAATTATTAAGAAAGCCTGACTCATTTCTCCATCCTCAGTCTGTGTTGTGCATGCTGTTTTATCCTTATAATGCTCCCTTCTTTTAAATTCTTCTGATAAACTCGTACTTAGCTTGAAAAGCTCAACTTTGATGACAACATACCTTATAAACTCCTTAATTACTGTATTTCATGGTATTTTGTATGTATCTCTACATCTCTGCAATTATTGCCTGTTTATTATTTTTCCAAGACTGTGAGGTTTTATGGAATAGCAGCACCATTTATATATCTTTCCATTCTAGTGTGTAATAACAGGTAACAATAAAAATTAAATCAACTTTCCTTCTTCTGAAGGCCATCCTTTCCATCCGTATTAGAGGTAAAAAGAGAACTTCAGGTTACTTTCCCGTAACAACTGGGTGTTTTGTTCACAGGTATCTTCTTCATTTCCTTCTACTTCCCCAAGCAACATACAGTCTAACTGTTCATCCTAAATTTTTTTTGAGTCTGCCACTTTCAAAGCTACAAACTCCACTTCTGCTTTCTGACCATAACCCTGTAAACACTCTATTCTTCCATGTTTCTCATTCCAATCAAACCTGTTTTGCAGTCTCATGTAAACCTTGTCCATTTAATCCACACCTACCCTCCTCATTAGAAGCCTGATGATCATGTGTCTTTCTATCTAGATCTCAATTTCAAGGTGACTCTTACTTGAATTCCTGATTTTCTTGCATCCCAGTCCAAATTCTTACAGAAACATACCATCCACCATCTATCTACACCAAAGTACATAGAAAAAAAATGACTGGATCCATTGCAAAGTTATAAACTCCAATCACAGGCCCTCAACATAGGCCCCAAATCTAAAATTTTCAAGTGTCAACCAACTGTAAGGTTGTTTTGAGGATTAATTAAAGTTTATAAGATAGTATGTCTTCTACTTTTCCTTAACTGTTAGCGGCCCACTGAAATACTCTTCTTAAAAACTTTCCCTGTCTCCAAGTTAGAACTTGCAGTCTTCTCTGAGCTCACAAATATACTATTTTACACTACAGCTTTGATCTCATTGTGTGTTATACCATGGAATACATAGTATGGGAAGGAAAATGCCATATAAGAGATGAGAAACTAGAAAAAAGATCTTGATCACAGTATCTGAATGTTTTTTATGTATACAGTTCCATACTCATCTTCAAATTACATTTAAAATCCACTATATAACTTGAAGCCTCTGGTTTATTGTGGCAAACTATAAACATACTTGCCTGCTTTATTATTTTAATCCTTCAAAGTACACCTATTAAAGTGTCTACTATACAAACTTCCATTAAATTCCAAGTAAAGAAACTTACCAAGGATGGATCAAGATAGCTATGTGCTGTTGACCATGTCTGGGGAGTAATCAAGCTGTACAAAGGGAACTGCTGTTGGGGACTATATACTGGAGGTAAATAAAATGATGTTGTATACCGCTGCTGGGTATAAAGGTTCATATCCAGAGGTCTAAATCCATTCTTTGGCAAAAATGTGTTTATAGCTATTGCCTTTGCTTTTATCCGTGCCTGTTTGAAAATATTAAATTTCTATCAGAATATTTAATTCAGAATACTGATATGAATACAAACAAAGGATAGCCAACAGTCTTGCTTACCTTAATTGGCTTTCCTTGGAAAGTTTTGACTTCTTCTCGCAAGTATCTGTAAGCCTAAGGGTGAAATCACCCAAAATATCATTGTGTTAACCTTGTAAACAAGATGAACTGGTAGTTAATTCAATAGTTCATAAAAATAATTATTTAGTTAAAATATAGTGAATAGAACCTAGAACAGCAATTCCTAACCTACCCGGGGTCATAGATCACTTACGAGAATCAGATAAAAACTATGGAGCTGGTACCTAAAATTCTCATAAAGTTCTGCATACATTTTCAGAATTAATAGATAATATAAAGGTCTCCCATAGAACATGTGCCAAAGAATCTTGATCAGGGCAAATACACTGAGTACTGAGTTCCTGGTATAATCCCAACTTCAAACTGGGATTGCACAGTTTAGGAAGGGAAATGCCAGGCAGCAATGGAGGATAACCGAGGGTAAGATAGGATCGTAACATTCAAAAGTCAGTATTTATGTAGCTCCTTATTCTTCTCCAATTGAATGTAAATTCTACTACGTAACTTTGAAGGCTCTGTATAACAGAATTCAACCTTATCCAACCATATTTACCATGCAAGTTATGATACTTTACCCCCTGCTTCACAAACCCAGTTATTATTTTCTCCAGTTGTTCCTCTTTCTCTCTTTTCTTTTCTACCCAATTAAAACCACGTTTCAGAAGTTTTCATCTCTTCTTTCCTGAACACTCAATACACATTTAGACCCATCAACACTTCATTACGTACTGGCATACCATGGTGTATGTTAATCGGTTTTCTTCTTTCAGGGTGGGGGTAACTATCTTAATTTCCTCACCAGAAGTTACATAAGGAGTAATCCTGTGCTACAGAATACAAATGTTTCAAGGGTATTTCTGGCTGTAATCTTTATGGAAAGAGATCACCACACCTTCTTCCACAGTACTGCTAGGTGGATTTGAATCATGAACCTTGAGTCAGTAGCTGAGAGCAAACAACTTGCACCACCCAGCGGTCTACTATATATTGCTACAAAAATGATCCAATTTAAATTTCTACAACATGCTGTCCTCTGTACTGTGTTTGAACTTTCAGGCACAGTATCAAAGCCCAAATTTATTCTCACTATATACCACTAATGAAATGCTGGTAAGCCATGTACTTCATGGGGTGGTGGTAGAAAGAGCTTACCTGTTGTGCATCAGCTTCTGTTTCAAATGTGATAAACCAATTATCATTATAAGCAAATTCACAGTTTATAAATTTCGGTAAATTACCTCCTTTAAAAAGTGCTTCCACTTCCTGTAGAAAATAGGTTAAAAATTAATTCTCAACTATTTTGTTCTCACCACTTTTTGCCCTCACCAAAATAAAAATGAATGTGTTCTTTTACAGATCATATCCCTAGGTCTGGGAATAGTTTGTCTTCCCACTAGCTGGAACAGAAACCTTATAATTCATGTCAGATAAAGTACTCAGAAAAGTATTGTCTCCCTAGTGGGGGGAAAAATCAGCTAGAGAAGACTACTTGGATCCCACCTAACAAATACTTCACCAACTGGTTCCAAGCAACTGTGTCTCAATACAAAGACTCAAAAATATTTACCGGAATACAAAAATATTCACTATCCAATGAGTTTTAAAATTCAAGATGTACAGCATCCAATTAAAAATTATCAGTCATTCAAAGAAGCAGAAAACTACAATCTATAATAACAAGAAAACCAATGAAAATAGATCCAGAAATAAAAGATATTACAACAGATATTGAGTATACACCACATATGCTCAAAAGGTAAGGACTGAGTATGTTAAATAGACACAGAGGAGTTTTTTTTTTTTTTTTAAAAAAAAAAAAGCTCAAAATCAAAGTACTGGAGATGAAAAACAGTGTCTGAAATGAAAACTGCACCAACTGGAACTAAAAGCAGGTTAGATGGAGAGAAAAGAGAAACAAAAACTCTTAAGAAATAATGGTTCAATGAACTTTAAGCACAAAAAACTTGAAAGAAACTAACCAAGGCACACCAAAATCAAATGGCTTAAAACTAGAGACAGAATCTTCAAAACAGCTAGAGAAAGAAGACTAAATAGAGAAACCAAGATAAATCTTGAAACAGGCAGTGGAATGACCTTTTTAAAACACACGCAGACACACACACACACAGAGGAAAGCCTATTAAGCTAAAATTCTATACCCAGCAAAAACATCTTTTACAAATGAAAATCTAATAAAGACTTTCTCTTGACATACAAAAGCTGAAAAAAAATTTCATCAGTAGACTTGCACCACAATAAATAATGAGAATTTTTTTTAAGAAAAAGGGAAAGTGATACCAGATAGAAGTTTGGATACAATTGATTAAATATACTGTAAATGGTAAATATTGAATGAATGTACATTTTTCTTATTTTTAATATCTTTAAAAGAATATTGACTGTTTAACGCAACAATATGTGGTGAGCATTTTGCCTATTAGATTTAAAATGTGTGACAGCAATTCCACAAGACAGAAGTAGGAAAATGAAGAAACAGTGTTGTAAGGGAAAAAGAAGTGGTATACTATTAGGGGAGATGGTGATTAAGTTAAAGATTGTTTATGCTTAAGCTCACTGTTGCAGCTACTGTGTCAATCCAACTTGTTGAAGGTTTCCTCTTTCCACTGACCTTACGAAACATGGCACACTACTTCTTGGTATTATTCAACTATCCAATATTGTAGTTTCTTAAAATAATATCGCCTCAATCAGCAATTCTCAAACTAAAAGGTATTTTTGTCTTTTTCACTATAACATTTGCATCAATGGTGCAAAATCATTGATAAGTAAAAAGAGCTGACCCTTTAGCTGAAATCAAGCTGTAAACTACACTAACACTGTACGTTACTTGCCATAAAAAAATTTCTTTTGAAAAGTATCATAAAAATACACCCTTTATCTTAACTTACATGTTTATTACTATTATTTTTAAACAAGTATGTTAAATTTTCCTCACTTTTAACTTCTAAATACTGAAATAAGTTAACTGTCACTGTTTTTTAATACAAAATGTGTAAGGGAGTCTTGAGACTCTCAAACAAAGCTTGAGAATGACTGACGCATGAATCACTTTTAACTACCAGTGAATACTGATAGGTAAAATAAATCCTGGGGGGAAAAGTGTCACCATAAGTATTTATTCTTAAAAATATATGCTTCAGAAAATCCTCAAGTAAACAAAAAATTAAAGCAGAAAACCCACAAGAAAATTTTCAAGTATCCTTTAAAGAAATTACTTACTTCTATAGGGGTAGATTCAGATATTTCACGCAATATTACTATGCAACGATTTTGATTTGGCCTTACTTTTTCTCCCTTCTCATCCACTTGGACTAAAGGTAATGCTACAAAGAGAAGGAAAAGACAGTGGTAAAACAGTAATACTAAAACCAACTATTTATATTCTTTGATGACACTACAATAATACTGCAATGGAATTTTCATATATACTATTATTACTATACATGTTAAAGAAAACTGTACATAACGGACAAAACAAATTATCGGAAAGATTTCAAAACCAATCTTGCATGTTGAACTTTTTAAAAGTTAAAGAGCATGACAAATTTTATAGTCCTACAAGACAGAGAATACACTGAACACTGTGGATTCATACTTTTTCCTTATTACAAGACTCTAAAATAAATTTTCCTATTATAATGTTTTATTTTGTAAATAAGGACTCACAAGAAATGCTCGTGTGCCTTTCACCCAGTTTTCTCCAATGATAAACATCTTACATAACCAATGAACTCTGCCAAAACAAGGCAACCTATGTTGGTTGGTACAGTGCTATTAACTCAAATGCAGATCTTATTCAGGTATCATCAGTTTTTATGCACACTCTTTTTTTTTTTTTTTTAAAAAAAATACTTCTAGGTCATCTTATTACATGCTTGGATTGAGCAGATTTTCAACACCACAATCAGGGTCCAAAGCTTTTCATCTCCAAAAAGAAATTACCAACACGAAGAATGAGAGGTATCATCACTAAAGCTTCTAATATTAAAATAACAATAGTATTATAAATAACTTTACACCAATAAAACATGACAATTTACATGAAATGGAAACAGGAAGTAAATATCTCAAGCAACAAAGTCCCAACTGAAAAAAAGGATCTTGACAAAGTACTATGAAAAACTATACTCCCACAAGTCTGAAAATCTACAGAACATAACAAATTCCCTAAAAACACTTTCTCTACCTAAATTAACACTAATGGAAGTAGACAATTTGAAAAGACCCATTAACAAGGCAAGAGACTGAGGTGATTAAAAGTATTTCCAGAATACAGAAAAGGAAAGGATATGCCTCTACTCATTCTGTGAAACCAGTGTAACACTGATACCAAACTAGGTAGACACCACGAAAAAAGAAAATTTCAAACTAGTATTTCTCATGAATATAAATGTAAAAATTCTCAACAAAATTCTAACCTCTTAGTACCACATAGAATACACAAATAACTAAATAGCCTGATCAAGTGAGATTCGTACCAGGTATGCCAGGATGGTTCAACATTAGAACGTCAATCAACATAACCCACAGTACAAATAAACCAAAATAATCACATGGTCATCTCAACACAGAAAAGGTATTCCACAAAGGCCAATTCAAGGGTATCTATATACTGGGATTAACTCAATGGTGATGGGTTTGATTTTATTAGTTTATATGAAACCAACAAAAAAAAAGCCTCCAAGCTCTTTAAATGGGGGAAAAGACAGTCTTTTTAACAAACGCTGGTGGCAAAACTGGTGTCCATCTGTAAAAATTAAAACAGGACCCGCAGCTCATTCCATAAGCAAAAATCAATGCAAAACAGACCAAAGAACTAAAATTTAAACCTAGAAGGATAAAGGTCATGGAAGAAAAATTAAGAAAAACTCTAAAGGTCCTAATAAGTCATCACTACTGAGCAGATGCTGACTGATAGCAATCCTACAGGACAGAACAGAACTGGACCAGTTTCCAAGGAGAGTATGGTAGGTTTGAACCACTGACTGCAGCTCTTAACCACTATGCCACCAGGGTTTCCAGGCTTCTAACATAATGGCACAAATTCAGTACATTCATAACTAACAATGCACAAACACCAGAACATAAACTAGATAACCAGGAGCACATGAAAATTAAATACTTACAGTCATCAAAAGACTTCACCAAAAAGAGTACAAAGAGAACCTATATACTGAGGAAAACTTTTTGGCTATAATCTATCTGAAAAGGATCTAATCTTGAAAATCTACAAAATACAAGAGGTGGGGATAAGATGGCAGAATAGCCATATATATTCTGTGATTCCTGTAACAACAAAGAACCAAAAAAAACAATTGAACAGATTATACAGGACATTTTAGGAGCTTTGAGTATCAGGGAAAAGTTCAGAGATTGGACTTGATGACAGAGAGGGGAGAGCAAGTCCAGAAGCAACTACTTCAGCAAGAATTAAATCCATACTCTGTAGATGGACCTGCCCAGCGGACACTGGCTGAACACAGCAGTGGTACAGTAAGCAGGGCATGTCTTTCTCAGTAAGGAACCTGAGCTTTGGACAGCCACATCTACAGAACTGCAGAGGACTTTCACCTGAACATCATATAACCATGTACTTGGGAAATCTGTCTGGTGGGTTTACATCTTTCCTGTATACTGATTTTCTCTTTTCCCCCAGCACTTCTCCTTCCCTTCTGTGCTCTGCAACAGAGGCTAAACTCTGCTGCTCCACCTGGGCTGTAAATGGGGCACCTTAAGAGTACACCCTGAGCTATTCTCCCACACTTGGAAAGAGAAACAAAGGCAGGGGCAAGGGGGAGGTATGTGGTTCCCCTGAGCTGGCAACTCCCCCACCTTTCTCAGCACACCCACAGCTCTAACTATCCTGTGAAAAGGTGGGATTTCTAAGGCTCCAATAATAAAGCTAGCTCAAACAGACTATCTGCACCCTCAAAAAATAAATTAAAACACACACACGTTAGAATACAATTAGAAAACATAAAACAAATCACAACTTTCTGACAGCTTGGCGACATCAATTTCTACTCTTTTAAGGAAGCCAATCACAATGGTTTCAGAAAACTCACAAAACATTCAAAAAATTTTCCAGACAAAGACGACTTCCTACAGTTATTAGGGATAGAAAACAAGACTAATTTTTAGAGCTCTTTAAGACATCAGGAAGGAGATTAAGCAAAGTGCAACAGAGCACAATGAAATATTAAAGAGGCTGCAAGAAATACCTGAGCAACAACAATCTGACATTCAGCAGATTAAAAATAAAATTATGGAATTAGACAATTCAGTAGAAACTCAAAGGACCAGTATTGAGGCAATGGAATGCAGAATTAGTAAGACTGAAGATAAAACAACACTCACCAGTATATTTGAGGAAATAAAGGATTACAAAAATTAAGACTCACTAGGAGTTATGTGACACTCCATCAAGAAGACTAATTTACAAGTGACTGGAGTACCAGAAAGGGGGTAGGGGGAACAACAAAAAAACACAGAAAGAACTGCTGAAGATATATGCTGACAAAAACTTCCCTAATATGATGGTAGACAAGAAGATAGCCATCTAAGATGTTCATCGCATCCCACACAAGGTACAGCCAAACAGAAAGACACCAAGGCGTACTATAAACAAACTTACCAAGCTAAAAATACTTTTAAAGGCAACTAAACATAAAACGACAAATAACACACAAAAGAGAGTCAAAAAGACTAAGCTCAGATTACTAAGTGGAAACCACGCTGGCAAGAAGGTAATAGGATGACATATACAAAGCCTTAAGGGGAAACAAACTGCCAACTAAGAATTATATATCCAGATAAACAGAATTCACAGAATTTGCAAAAACCTAACCAAAATTACAAGAAACACTGAAGGAAGGTCTTTGATTAGAAAAACACTAGCATCACATATACACTCAAATATACAATACAGGAGAGAGCATCCAGGTATCAACATAGACAGGGAAGCCACAAATTAACTGAGAACACTAAAAACACAGAAACAGAGGCTCTCAATAAGTAAATGATGGCAACATTATACAAAAAAGTGGGACTAATTAATCATTCATAGATCTTTCAGACAGAGAATTAGTCAAGGTGATACACAGAAATTACAGACTGGCTTAAACTGAGGACATTAAAAGTAAATATTAAGGTAACTGAAAAAGAAATTAACAATCCTAAACACGAAAATAAGAAACAAAATCAAGAAGTCTCAGCAAATATAAAACCAAAAACAATGAGAAGGATGAAAAGAAAGCCCACAAAGAAAAATGACAACATGCAAAATTAAGTGGAACCAAGAAACTGTCAACAACACACAAAAAGGCACCCAAATGACAGTACTAAATTTGTAACTATCACTAATTACACTGAAGACAAATAGGTTAAATGCACCAATAAAGAGACAAAGAGTAGCATAATGGATTAAAAAAAAAAAAAAAGATCTGTCTATATGCCACTTTAAACTTAAAGACACAAATAAACTGAAAGGATGGAAAAAATACATACCAAGCCGACATTTAACAAACTGCAGGAGTGGCAATATTAATTTCAGATAAAACAGACATTAAAGTCCACCACAGTGGACACGGACAGTCACTATATATTGCTTAAAAGGTCAATACATCAGGAAGATAATAAACCACAGGAGGTCTGACAATTAAGTTGGTGAACCTGCCACTGTGTGCTCACACTGGTGGCACTGTACAAAGAACTCAATAAGGTTTCATAACCTTGGTATATTAGTGTCCTACAGCTGTTTGTGTCGATGTGTGGTGGTGTCTTGCTAGGTGGTGTTCGTTATTGCTGTTGTATCTTTTTGTGTCCCGTTGCGAGAGTGTCAGAACTTGAATTAGAGCAATGAATAAGTATTAAATTTCTTGTTAAATGTGGCCAAGTGTGGAAGTGAAATCAGCGACACATTTGTCCAAATTTATGGAGATTATGCCATGAAGAAAATAGCAGTGTACAAATGGGTTAAATGTTTTTCTGAGGGCAGATAAAAGAGAGGTCAGGGTGATCAGTGATGAGCGGTACTGACAAAAATGTTACACAAAGTCACCGAATTTTGCATCGAAACTGCAGGCTGACTGAAAAGCATACCAGATCAAGTAAACATGGACAGAGAAACAGTTAGGAAAGTCTTAACTGAAAATCTTGGCATGAGAAAGGTGTGTACAAAATCGGTCCCAAAGGAGCTCACCGATGCACAAAATCAAGACAGTAGAAGTTTGCCAAGACCTTCTGGCGACGCCAGATGATGTTTTGAGCCATGCCATCACGGCCCATGAGACACGGGTGTGCCACTATGACCCTGAAACAAAGTGCCAACGTGCACAATGGAAATCAGAAAATTCTCCATGACAAAAAATTTCCATCATTCCAAATCCAGAGTCAAAACAGTGGTGCTAATCTTCTTTGATTTTGATAACCTTTTCTGATATCAAAAGTTCACTATGAATTTGTACCAGCTGGACAAAGAGTTAACTAAGTTTACCATCTGGAAGTGCTGAAAAGGCTGTGTGAAAAAGTTACATAAAATGACCTGAGCTTTAAGCCAAACAACTTACGGCTCTTGAATCACGACCACCAGCTCACAAAGCACTGTCTTTGTTAGTTCGTAGCCAGTAAACTGTACTGGAAGCCCTCCCTACTCACCTGATCTGGTGACTTTTTTCCTTACCCGAAGATAAAGAAAATTTTGAAAGGAAGACATTTTGACGACATCCAGGACATTAAGGGTAACATGATCACAGCTCTGATGGCCATTCCAGAAAAAGTTTTAAAATAGCTCTGAAGAGTAGACTAGGCACTGGCTTTGGTGCAAAGCTTCCCTAGGGGTGTACTTTGAAGTATCCGGCACTTTTTCTAGCATGAATTCATGAACTTAATTCTCAGACCTCATATTAAACATTTACACACACAAGAACAGAGTTTGTAAATACATAAAATGCACACTAGCAGTTTTGAAAAGTGAGACAGACAGTTCCTCAATAATAGCAGTAGACTTCAACACACCATTTTCAGTGACTGGTAGGACATCCAGAGTGAAGGTCAACGAAGACACACAAGATCCAAGTGCCATAATCACCTGACCCAACCTCACAGATGTGTATGGAACACTCCACCAAATAACTGGCAAGTATACCTTCTTTCCCAATGCACATGGAACACTGTCCAGAATACACCACATATCTGGACAAAAAGTAAATCCTGGCAAAATCCAAAACACTGAAACACTGCAAAGCATCTTTCCAGACCATAAAGCCATGCAAGTTGAAATCAACAGTAGAAAAAGCAAGGGTAAAAAGTGAAACACACATGGAAACTGAATAACAATTTGCTCAAAAGTTTCTGGGTTACAGAGGATATCAAGGACCCCCCAAAACCCAAAACCACTGTCTCAGAGTTGATTCAGACTCACTGTGACCCTATAGGACAGAGTAGAACTGCCTTGTAGAGTTTCCAAGGAACACCTCCTAGATTCAAACTGCTGGTCTTTTGGGTTGCAACTGTAGCACTAAGGCACCACACCACCAGTGTTTCCAAATCAAGGACGGAATGAAGAAATTCACAGAATCAAATGAGAATAAAATATACAGAACATCTCAACACCTGAATAACGAAAAGAAATAATCAATTAAAAAACTGGGCAAAGGCAATGAACACGTACTTCATAAAAGAAGACATTCAAGTGGCTTACAGACAAACACATGAATAAATGTCCATGATCACTAGGTATTATGCAGAGTGAAACAGGCCAAAAAGGGGACAAATATTGTATGAGATCACTATTATAAAAACTTATGAAAAATTCATGCACACAAACAATCTTTCAGGGTTACAAGGAAGGAGAAGGTGAGGCAGGAAGAAAACCCTAAGTAGTGGATAAACGGTAACTTTGGTGGAGGGTAAAACTGAACACAACACAGGGGAAGTTACCACAGTGTGACCAAAGCAAAGTTACCCAAGCTTTACAGACTCAGTCAAATTCCCTGGGAGGCCAAATTACAGGGCTGAGGGCTGGGGATCACAGTTTCAAGGGGCACCTAGCTCAAAGGGCACAACACAGTTTATAAGATGTTCTACATCCTACTTTTGTGAGTAGGTTCTCAAGTCTTAAAAGATTGTGAGCTGTCATCTAAGAATACTTGGCTGGTCCCACCCATTCTTGTTTCAAGACAGAATGAAGACAGCCAAAGACAAAAAGGAAGATTAACCCAAAGGATTAATTCACCACAACTACCACAGCACAAGTAGATGGTGCCCAGTTACCATCACTGAATGGCCCTACACAGCACTGGAGAAAAACACAGATCAAAATTCAAACTCACACAAAAAAGACCAGACTCACTCGTCTGACAGAAACTGGAGAAATCCTGGAAGTAGGGACCTCGGACACCCTTTTAACTCAGTACTGAAGTCATTCCCGACATTCACCTTCAGTCGAAGATTATACAGCCCCACGAGACGAACAATAATACATGTTGGTCAACCAGGTATATGAGACTAAATGGACACACCAGCCCAGGGACAGGAGAGACAGGAAACCTGAAGAATGGATATGTGGAGCCCAAGGTCAAGAAGGGAAAAGTGCTGACATGTTGCAGGGTTGCCAACTGATGCCACGTAACAATGTGTGCATTAATTACTTAAGAGACTAATTTGCTCTATAAACTCTCATCTAAAACACGCACGCACACACACAGAGAAATCTTTAAAAAGAAAAAATAATTTTGCAGTACAAAGTCTTACAGAAAATTCAACAAAAGTGAACACTTCCTAAATCATTCTATGAAGCAAACAGTACTGTTAGACACACTACACAAACACATTACAAAACAACAAAAATCCTCCAACAACCAAAAGAAATTACTAAAGACCAACAGCCCGCATACCAGAGATGTAAAACTTCTTACCAACATTTTCATAAACTGAATCTAACAATAAATAAAAATGGTTCTAAGTCCTGACAAGTAGGGATCATCTCAGTGATGCAAGGTTGGTTTACCAATCCATAATCAAGCAATGTAATCCATCACATTAAAGAACTTCTTGCTGTCTGCCGTCTAGCTGATTACATAGGAGTTCTGACAGGGACCCAACTGTGTCCCCCTAAAAATATGTGTAGTAGTTTGGCTGGGCCAGGATTCCCTGTATTCTCTGACTGCCCTCTATTTTATGATGCTCTGATACCGTAAACCCTAATATCTGCCTGTGGTTTGTTAACACAGGCAGATGGATGATTATATAGGAGAGGATTAGAGTGGAACTATAAATCCCTTCATAAGATCACCTCTCTGCTCCATTGTAAAGGGAATTTTCCTGGAGTGTGGCTTGCATCGCCTTTTATCCTTTCATCCCACCAGAGGTAAAAAGGAAAGGGAAGCCAAGCAGAGTTGGGAACCTCACACCATTAAGAAAGCAGCACTGGCAGTGGAGCATGCCCTTCAGACCTGAGGTTCCGGTTCCAAGATGCTCCCTGACCAGACTGATTGCAGCACAAGGACTTTTCTCCAGAGCATACAGATGGAAAGTCTTTCCCTTGAAGCAGACACCCTGAATGCAGACTTACAACCTACTGGACTGTGTAAGAATAACTTTCCTTTGTTAAAGCCATTCACTTTGTGGTCTTTCTGTTACAGCTGCACTAGCCGACTAAAACAGGTTCCAATGCTGCAAATCTTCAGGGAAGTAGGTTACCACCGCTTTCTCCTACACAGTCACTTCAACTTACTACTGCTGAGAAAATTCTGACTCAAAGTGACCCTACAGGGCAAAGAACTGCTCCATAGAGTTTCTAAGGAGTGCCTGGTGGATTCGAACTGCTGACATTTTGGTTAGCAGCCAGTGTCACCAGGTTATCCACACAGTCACTGGTGGGTTCAAACTGCTGACTTTTCTGTCAGCAGCCTAGCTCTTAATCATCACACCAACAAGGCTCCTTAAAGTGAACAGTGGACATGGAGCACGCAGAACCAGAAGGACTGTCCTGAGCGGGTTAGCAGGAGGTCTCCATGACTGAGAAGCCTGAACGCTTGTGTGTCTGAGAGGCGCTGAGAAAGATGTAGGGCACTGAAAACAGGAGGCGTGTGCTCGCTACTTTGAGGAAGACTAGAGTACTAAGCCTTCCCAGGCTTTGCCTACAGGCTTCCTGATTTAGGTCCTAAATTGTACCCTGAAACTTGCTTATTAAAGTACTTAACTGTATGTGTAGTTTATGAGTTCTATGTGGCCACTGAAACAGTTTATCCAGCACTGCACAGAATGAGAGAGTGCCACAGCGTGTGTGGGCAGCTGCTGGAGTCAGAAATAATGAAAGAGCCAGAGAGTTACCATCATATTTAAAGGTAAAACACTGGTCACTTTTCACTTCAAGATAACAAAAAGCCAAAATATCCACTTTCTCCACTTGTATTCATTATTGTACTGAAGGTTATGACTAGCGTGATAATGCAAGATAGAGATCAAAGGTCTACAGATTGAGATTAGAAAAAAACCCTGTATTTATCCATAACTTGTTTACCTATGCAAAAAACCTGATATAATTCTCATACAGATCTAGAAGTAAGGAGTACAGCTAAGTTTCAGTTTTGAAAAAGCAGCTATGAAAATAACTGTATACCAAAAAGTACAAAACACTACTGACAGGAAATTTTTAAAAGGCTAAGCAGCAAACAACAAATGCTGGAGAGGCTGTGGAGAAATTGGAACTCTCCTATATTGTTGGTGGGATTGCATAATGGTGCACTCTCTTTGGAAAGCAATCTGGCACTTCCTTAAAAAGCTGGATACAGATATACCATTTGACCCAGTAATTCCACTGCTTGGAATATATTCTACAGAATCAAGGCTATTCACACCAACTGACACATGCACACAAATGTTTACTGCAGCACAGATGCCCAACAACAGAGGAATGGATAGGTAAACTACGCAATATACACTCAATGGAACACTATGCGATCATAAAGAACAATGATGATTTCAGGAAACATCTTACAATCTGGTTTCAATTGGAGAACGTTACGTTGCATGGAAGTAGTCAGGGACAAAAGGACAAATATTGTATGAGACCCGTATAATAAGAACTTAAAAACAGACTCATACACAGAAGAAAAGACTCTTTGATGGCTGCAAGGGTGCAAACACCGGGAGGGCGAGGGGAGGTGGGTTTAGATTAGATAGTTTATAGAAATTTGGCCGGGTAAAATCTGTGACAGCACACATTAGAAAGAAGATCTATGGTAACTGGACTGCAATATAACATGATTACTCCTCCCATCTTAACTCAATACTGTAAGGACAGAGTAGCTGGAGTGGGGGGCTGGGGACCACACTCTCAGCAGAAATCGAGGTCAAATTGGCACAACTAGCATTTTGCTAGAGAGTCTTCTGCACCCCACAATGGTGAGTGGTGTCTCGAGTCTTAAAAGCTGCCAAGATGCCATCTGAGGATACAGCAAATGGTCCCAACTCAGCTAGAACGGATGATCACCAAGGACCAAAACAACACGGGGGAAAGAGAACCCAGAAGACAGAGAGACCTAGGTGAGTGAGTGACTACATCGACTTGTGACCAGAAGACCCAGACAGTGCCCAGCCACCACCAGTGATAGCCGTGATGGAGCTCACAAAGTTGAGTCTCACTGACAACACAAGAATAAAAAGGGGTGCACTCTGAGAGTTCCATTAAAAGACCACAATTGATGGTCCACAGGCCTCGGAGTTCCCCTGGGAGCATGGCCCCTGGCCCTGATGCTGCCCCTGTCCATAAATCATAATGGACAGGAACGCACTGGACTTGGTGACAAAGAGTGACCATACCATGTGCACACTTTATGGTTCTATGCCTCTATAGGATGTTGTCCTGCTGACCTCTTACTGGAGGAAAGGGAGTCAGTGGAGAGGAGGGGGATAGGAGATTGTTGGGAGGATAAGACATGTATGGAGTAGAGAGGAAGAATGTGCTGTCACCGGACAGGGAAAGCAGTGGGAACTGCATATAGGCGGGCATGCAATTTATATGGGAATGTACATTTTCATTCAATCATAATAAACGAATCAATGAATGAAGGAAAAAAAAGTGCTAATCCATTTTTGTTTGCAACCTATGTATCCTCTGTTGATAGCGAACACCTACTGAAGATTTTTACCATCAAACAACAGCCAGCTGCCTGAACTACAGTCCCTCTTCCAGCTCAATCTGTACAATACAGAGACAATAAAACTTATTTAAGAGATCTTAAAGATAAAAGTTTACATTCTCAGGACTACCAGCTATGCTCACGGACCTAAATCGATCTTATTCAGCCTTCTGTTTTGCCTTGGTTCCTTAGTCAAACTGAAGAACCTCACTTATATCAAAAAACCTCAGATTACCCCGAAAGGAATATCAACATCCCTAAGGTTCCAACTTAAAATTATTTTTTTTGCAAAACAAACAAAATTGTTGCAATTTATACTTCAAGGAGCCCTGGTGGTACTGTGGTTAAAGCACTCTGCTGCTAGTGAGAAAGTTTCTAATTTTGAACCTACCAGCTACTCTACGAGAAACATGTGGCAGCCTGCTTCCAAAAAGATGATAGCCCTAGAAACCCTAAAGTTCAACTCTCCTATAGGGTTCTGAGTGACAGTCGATTCAATGGCAGTGAGTAATATGATTTTGAAAAATGTGCTGTCCATAAATCATAATGGAAGTGAACTCTTCAGACAGGAATGGATTGGACTTGGTGACACAGAGTGACCATATCATGTGTGCACTTTATGGTTCTATGCATCCACAGGATGTCATCCTGCCGATCTCTTCATGGAGGTGGGGGACTCGGTGGAGAGGAGGGGACAGGAGATTGTTGGGAGGATAAGAGATGTATGGAGAGGAAAGGAAGAGTGTGCTGTCACTGGGCAGCGAGAGCAGTGGGAGCTGCGTATAGATAGGCATGCATATTTATATAGTAATTACATTTTCACTCACTCATAATATTAAAAAAAAGAAGAAAAAAATTGGATATCCATCTGCAAAAACCTGAAACAAGATGCATATTTCACACTTTGTACAAACACTAACCCAAAGTGGGTCAAAGACCTAAATATAAAATCTAAAATGATAAAGATAATGGAAGAAAAAATAAGGACAACACTGGACAACAGGGCATAAACAGACTATGAAATATTACTAACAATACATAAATAACAGAAGATAAAAAGCAAATGCTTATGCTTATCCACGACTTAATGAAGAGTAAGAAGACTGCCTACAGACTAGGAAAAAATATCTGGCAACCATGAAACTGATTGACGTCTAATCTCCATACTCTACAAGATACTGAAAGATCTCAATGAGAAAAAGACAAATAATCCAGTTGAACAAAGGACAGACACTTCTTGGAAGAAGACATCCAGGCAGCCAAAAGACATATGAGGAAATGCTCACAATCATTAACCATTAGAGAAACCCAAACCAAAACTACAATGAGACACCATTTCACCCGAATGAGGAGACATTAATCCACAAAAATGTAAAACTACAAATGTTGCAGAGGATGTGGAGAGACTGGAAACCTTTTCCACTGCTGGTGATAATCCAAAATGATATAACCACTCTCAAAAGCTGTTTAGCAATTTCTTAAAAAGCTGGAGATAGAAATGCTATATGATCCAGCAATCCCACTACTTGGAATATATTCTACAAAAATAAGGGCTGTCACACAAATATACATGCACACCTGTGTTCACTGTAGCCCTGTCCAACAGCAAAAACATGGAATCAACCTAGGTGCCCATCAATAGATGAATGGATAAATGAACTACATTTACACAATTCAACACCATGCAATGATATAGAACAATGATGACTCTATAAAACATTCATAACCTGAAATCATCTGGAAGACATTATGCTGAGTGAAATCAGTCTGCTGCAGAGGGACAAGTGCTGTATGACAACACTATTTTAAGGGCATAAGAAAAGACCTACGCACAGAAAAAAATAATCTGATGGCTACTAGGGTGGGAGAGGGTTATTCATAGACCAGAGAGTCGACAGGAATACAGTTCGGTGAAGGGAGTGACAGCATGCAGCAGAAGTGAGGTGAACATAACTGGACATCACAAGGTAAAAGGTTTTCTGAATTTAACTTAACATTTTGAAAGACAGAGTAGTAGGGACAAGAATCTGGGGATCATGGTTTCAGGGGACATCAAGATAAACTGACACATCTAACTTTTTTCCTAAGAAACTGTTCTGCATCCCACACTGGTGAGCGGTGTTTAGGGTCTTAAAAACCAGCAAGCTGCTATCTAAGGAATCATCAGTTAGTCCCAGCCCATCTGGTCTCAACCTACCAACAATATCAAACACATGAGGAAAACAAGAGCCTAGGAGACAGAAGGCTCCATACGACTGGGAGACTATATCACTATGACACCAGAAGAACCCAGCTACCACCAAAGACAGTCCTGTCAGGGAACACAATGTACAGCTCCTGACATGGTGTAAGAAAAATAGGTGTGCAGATCAAGAACTATTAAAGGACTACACATGATGGTCTGACATCTTGTAGGGTTCCCTGAGAACATGGCCCCTGGACTTGATGCCAGCCCAGAGCTGAGACAAGTACTTAAGACAACTCTTCAAAGACTGGACGGAACACAGAGTGATGTAGGTGGTATGTGTAGTTTATGGTTTGATACATGTGAGCCTTCCAACTGGTCTCTCTTTAAGGGGGAGAGAAAAGGCTGGAGAGGATGGGACAGGTGATAGTTGAGTGGACATTAGAAATAAACACTGGAGGGGATCAGTGTGCTGTCAGTGTGAGAAGAACAGACAGAGATGCACAGAGGTGGGTTTTGTACGGCAAACTGACTTGGATTGTAAACTTGTGCTTAATCACAGTAAAAAATCTTAAAACAAAAACAAAATGAATTTCTCACCAACATATCTAAGGAAAAATCAGATAAATCAGTGGGGAAAAAAAAGGAAGAAACCCTAAGAATTATGTGGGAGACTATCAAGACAAATAACCTATGAATTACCGGAGTACCAGAATATGGGTGGATAACACAAAATACAGAAAGAACTGTTGAAAATAAGCGAGAAATAAACTTTCCTGATGTTATGAAAGATGAGAAGATATCTACTCAAGAAGCTCATAAAACTCCACACAAGGAGATCCCAAAAGAAAGTGATCAAGACATATTATAATCAAACTTGCCAAAACTAAAGACAAAGAGAATTTTAAGAGCAGATAGCAATAAACAGAGTCATATATTAGTGAGACTACTAAGACTAAGCTCAAACTGCTCAGCAGAAACTATGCAGACAAGAAAGCAGTGGGACAATGTATGAAAGGGGCAAAGGAATAATACTGCCAGCCAAATACTAAATATACAGAAAAACTGTTTGTCAAATATGATGGCAAAATTAGACCATTTCCAGATAAAAAGAAATTTAAGAAATGTTCAAAAACCAAATTAAAGTTACAAGACGTACTAAAGAGTCCTTCAGTTAGAAAATCAGTAACATCAGACAACAACTCAAGACTAAAAGGCACAACAGAGTAACCAGCTATCAACTCAGGTAGGAAGATAACAAAAACATCACAAAATTACCAAAGTTAAAACACTGACAATAGAGAAACTGAGATGTCATAATGCAAAAGATAACAGACAAGTCAAGGTGATATAAAAAAATAAAACACTGAATCAAACACAAAGATATATAAGCAAATACTAAGGTAATGCCAAACAAGCAAGAGAACTCAAACCTAACAGTCCTACACATCAAAACAGAAAACAGTAAAGACTCAGGAAATAGAACGTAAACAATAATGAAAATGATGAAAGAAAATAAGCCAAGAAAAACAACTTGGCACAGAAAATTAAGTTAAACACAGAAACTCTCAACAAAAAACACAATTAATAATTATGCTGAATGCCTAAAAGCACAAATAGAGAGACAGTGCTACACTGGATCTAGGAAACACAATCTGGGTCAGGGCCAAGATGAAACACCACACACATCTTCTGAATTCCCACTGAAAACTAAGGGCTAGAATGATAACTGGATGGAGCAGCATGGACATCCAGGTAGCCCCAGGATCTTGCACAGGGTTGTTAGATTGGACTACATGCCAGCAATGGGATACCAATGTCTCTAGAAGACAATGTAGCAGTGCTGGGTCCACCTTTTTCTGACTCACCATTTGGGAAGGCTGCAGGTACTGATGCCTTCTTTGTTTTCAAAGAGGCAGGGACTGGGCATGAGGTGGCTAATATGTTGCTCTGCAGTGCTTAAGTAAAGAACACACAGCACAACCAAGAAACTCTGTGTGGGACAGCCACATTTTGAGAACCTGGCTGCTGAGAGCACCAATGCTACTCCATCCTGTCTTTTCTGAGTTGCATCACAGATTCCAGTGCAGCTTGGCAAGAAGGGCAGCTCAGGTGAGGTGCCATCTTCATTAGTTGGGAGGCGAAGTCACCCACCAGCAGGTCTCAGTGAGGGCTAATTCTTAAGCTGAGAAGTAGTGCCTCTCCAGAAATGCCTTCTCCAGCAGAATATCTGTGTTAAGGACAGAGACTAGAGTTGTACATGGGGCCTCGCAAACAAGGCAGCAAAGCTGGAAACTCCTCCCTACTTTGAACCATTTCATAGCATCTGGGGACAGCCTAGGAGGTGCTTTCCTTGGCAGCCGGAAGACGGAGCCTGCCAAACCTAAGGGCCTGACTGATTCGGGCACTGTTCCTTGATTAGCAGTAAAGCACTGTTTTAAAATAAGACCACCAAGAGAACTGACAGCTGAGTGGCCTGACAGCATCTCCTCCTCCCTTCACTGATCCACACAATAGCCTCTGCTAATAGCTCAGCAGTGACTCCACCAGTAGGGCACCAACTCTGTTAGCCAGGAAGCACAGCTGACCACCCCAGAGAGTCCCAGCAGACAATCACTAGAGTACACAGAGCTGGCTGGCAACAAAATCCTCTTAGAACCACGCTTCATCTCCTCCTTAGGAAAAACCAAACAGCTTCTACATGGCATGAAGACAACAATCAACAGCTAACCATTTAAAGAAACAGTTCACCATGGCTCCGGAAAATTCCCCAAATCAAAAACCTGCCCAAATGAAGATGCCTTTCTGAAACAATCAGAGGTCGAGTACAAAGGAATTATACATAGACTCCCTCCTAGAGACTCAACAAAAAAAGGCAGAACAAAATGAAAAATTAAGCAAGCTATTTAAACTGATGGAACATGAATCTGAAATCCAGCAGGTCAATAATAAAATTACAGAATTAGACAATTCAATGCCAAGCCAAAAGAGCAGAATAGAGGGGTTGGAAGCAAGAAGTCAGCGAAGTTCAGGAAAGAGCAAGCGACACCGGCATTTATGAGGAGAAATCCGAGACGAGAAATAAGGAAAATGAAGAAGCATTAGCAAACATGTGGGACTTTACCAAGAGGAATACTCAATGAATAACTGGAGTTCCTGAGGGAAGGAACAGCTGAAAATACCAAGAGTATTGTTGTAGATTCGCTGACAGAAAAATCCCTGAAATTATGAAAGAGAATACAGATTTCCAAGATGTATATCAAATACCACAAAAGAGACCCTAAAATAATGACACCAAGACTTATCAGAATCAAGCTTAATAAAATGAAAACTTAGAGGCTCTTAAAGGCAGCAAGGCTTAAAACAAAGCTAACATTCAGAGGCAAGTCCTGCAGGCTTCCATCTGACTTCTAGGGAGAAATGAAATTTCCAAGAAGGCAGTGGGAAGACACATTCAAAGCCTTGAAGAAGGGAAAACTTCCAACCAAGAAATATATACGCTTCAAAATTCTCTCAAAGGCTGTGGAGAAACTGGAACTCTCCTACACTGCTGGTCGGATTGCAAAACAGTATAACCTCTTAGGAAAGCAATCTGGAAGTTCCTTAAGAAGTTGGAAATAGATATACCATGTGATCCAGCAATCCCACTGCTCAGAATGCACGCTACAGAATCAAGGGCAGTCACGTGAACAGATACATGCACACGAATGTTTACTGCTGCATAGTCCACAACAGCAAAAAGATGGAATCAACCCAGATGCCCAACAACAGACGAATGGATAAACAGACTATATAGTACACGTACTTAACGGAACACCATGCAATGATAAAGAACAATGATGATTTTAGGAATCATCTCATAACCTGGTTTCAATTGGAAGACATGCTGAGTGGAAATCAGTCAATGGAACAAGGGCAAATATTGTATGAGACCCCTACAATAAGGACTTAAAAGGAGACTCACGTACAGAAGAAAAGACACTTTGACAGCTGCATGGGTAGGGAGGGATGGAAGAGGGCTGGTCTATAAATTAGACAGCTGACAGAAATTTGGTTGGGTGAAAGCAGTGACGGCACACACTGGAAAGAAGATCAACTTCACTCTATTTCAAAATAAACTAAAAACTCAATATTTAACTCAATATTGCAATGATAAAAGTAGCACGGGTGGGGGTTTAGGGGCCATGCTCTCAGGGGACATTAAAGCCAATTGGCATAATTAGCCTACTGCTAAGAGTCATCTGCACCCCATATTGGTAGGTGGTGTCTGGGGTCTTAAAAGCTTAGCAAGCTGCCATCTGAGGTACACCAAGGACAGATGATCACCAAGGACAACAAAGACACGAGGGAAAAAAAGCCCACAAGACAGAAGAACCGATGTGAATGGGTGACTGTAACAACATGTGACCAGAAGAAACAGATGGTGGCTGGCCACGACCAATGGCAGCTGTGATGGGGCACACAAGGTCAAGTCACAGTGACTACATGAGAAAAAGAGGGGTACACCTCAGGAACCTCACTAAAAGACTGCAACTGACAGTCCCGCAGCCTGGGGGTTTACCTGGGAGCATGGTCCCTATACCTGCTCCTGCCCTTGATCAGAAAACATTATTGAGGTCAACTCTTCGGACAGGAATGGACTGGTCTCTTGGACACAATGTGACCATATGGTGTGTATACTTTATGTTCTGTAAATCTAGAAAATGCTGTCCTACTGGCCTCTTACTAGAAGGGAGAGGAGAGGGTGAAGAGGAAGGGACAGGAGGTTGTTAACAGGATATGATGTGTACAGAACAGAAAAGAGGAATCCTGCCACCAAGCAAGTAGAAAGAGCTGCAGATAGGTGGACATGTAAATTTAATTTGGAGTGTGTATTTTCACTCAATCACAATTAAAAAAGAAAAAGAAAATAAAGCAATGCTTCTTAGGGGGGATACGAAGATGAAACTAAGACATTTGCAGATGAACAGAAGCTTAGAAACTTTATCAAAACCAAACCAAAACTACAAGAAATATTGAAAGAAGCTCTTTTCTTAGAAAAACAAAAACATTAAGTGTATACTGAAGGAGACAATGGAGGGCACAGTATCCAGAATCCTACGAAATAATGGAAGTCACAAAGCTCCATCAAAGCTACAGTATTAAAAGAAGGGAATCAGTGATCATACCACGATAACTATGAAATCATCCCACACAAAAAAATACATTACAGTGTTTATAACCCTTTCAGATGAAGAGGAAATTACATACATGTGCATAAGTTAAAGTCTCGTTTAAACTTAGAACATCAAGGGGCATCACAGGGGTAGCCAAAAAGCAAAACAACAATGTGACATACCAAAACAAGAAACATAACACAGGAATCTCAACACAAAACCAACACTGAAAAAAAGTCAACCCATAAAGAATGACCCAGAAAAGAATATGAAGAGCAACAAAGCAAATACCAACAACACAAACATAAAGGCATCAAAATAACAGCACTGAACACATACCTGTCAATAACTACACTGAATGTAAAAGGACTGAATGCTCCAATAACAAGACAGTGAGGGACATTATGGATCAAAAGACATGATCTATCAATATGTTGCTTACAAGAAACAAATCTCAGGCTCAAAGATATGAACAAACAGAAGGATGGAATAACGCATATCAAGCCAACAACATACAAAGAAAAGCAGAAGTGGCAATACCAATCTCAGAGAAAGTACAACTTTAATGTAAAGTCCACCATCGTGGACAAAAGACGGTCACTACTGCTGAAAGGTTCAAGAAACAAACTGGACAAAGACATTAAATATTTATAAACTTAATACCAGCCAAGCATCTAAATATATCAAAGAAACATGGACTACACTGAAAAATAAGATAGATTACTCCACAATAATAATCGGAGACTTCAACACTCCATTTTCAGTAATGGACAGATCATCCAAAAAAAGGTCACTAAGGATCCAGAGGATTTTACTGTCACAATTAACGAACTAGACCTCAATGACATACGGAACTTTTTACCCATCAACAGACAAGTACACCTTCTCCAATGCACGTGGAACATTTTCCAGAACAGACCACGTGTTAGGACATAAAGCAAGTCTCAAAAAAATCCACACCACTAAATTACTGCAAAAAGCATCTTCTTGGACCATTAAGCCATTTAACAGTCGAAATCAATAGCAGGAAAAACATACGAATTTGAACTCACAGAAACCAAAAAACACCTTGTCCAAAAATCCATCATTTATACAAGAAATTAGGATGAAATAAAGAAATTTATGGAATCAAATGAGAATGAAAACACATCCTACCAGATCCTATGGGATACAGCAAAAGTAGGGTGCTCAGAGGTCACTTTATCTCTATAAATGCACACAACTGGAATGAAGAAATGACCCAAACCAAAGATTTAACCCTACAGCTTGAACAAGTAGAAAAAGAGTAACAGAGCAACACCTCAGGCACCAGAAGAAAATTACAGACGACTATCACTCATGAATTTAGATGCAAAAATCTTCACCAAATCCTAGCCAATAGAACTCAACAACATATCAAAAAACAGAAAATCCATCATGACAAAACTGAATTCATACCAGGGATGCAAGGCTGGTTGAGTATCAGAAAAACAATTAATGTGATCAACCTATGCATAAACAGCACAAAGGATAAGAGTGACCTGATTTTGTCAATTGATCCCAAAAATGCACCTGACAAACGCCAACATCCATTCATGCTAAAAACTCTCAGAAAAATAGGAAGAGAGGGAAGTTCCTAAACACAATATGGGGGATCTGTGCAAAGCCAATTGCCTACATCATTGTGAATGGAGAGACACTGAAAGAATTGCCCTTGACAACAGGAACTAGACAAGGATGCCCACTCTCACCACTTCTATTCAACACTGTACTAGAGGTCCTAGCCAGTGCAATTAGACAAGACAGAGAATCTGCACCTGCAAGGAAGAAGTAAAAATCTCCCTATTTGTAGATGATACAACTATATGTACAGAAAATCTTAAGGAATCCATAAGTAAACTACTGGGCGTACTAGAAGAATTCAGCAAAGTAACAAGATACAAGATAAACTTAAGTAAATCAATAAGATTCCTTTATACCAACAAAGTGATCATCAAGAAGAAATCACCAAATTAATACCATTTATTATAGCCCCAGGAAGACAAAAGACTCAGGAATAAATCTAACCAGAGAAGTAAGAGGCCTATACAGAGAAAATTATAAGAGGAAGGAACCCAAAGAGACTTACTGAATGGAGAAACCTACCCTGCTCATAGATAGGAAGACGTAACATTGTGAAAACGGCTATTTCACCCAAAGTGATTTACATATACAATGTAATCCCTATACACATCGCAGGGCCTTTTTTTAATGAGATGGAGAAACAAATCATGAACTTTGGAAAAGGAAGAAACCCCAGATAAGTAAAGCACTACTAAAGAAGATGAACACAGCGGGACGCCTCACACCATCTGACATTATAACCTACTGTACTGGCATAGTCGTCAAAAAGAGACATATAAAAGCAATGGAACAAAGCTGAGAGCCCAGAGATGCCATTATCCTCTTATGAAGAGTGGATATTCCACAAAGGCCCTAAGACTGTAAATAGGGGTAAAACAGTCCGTTCAGCAAATGGTGTTGGTAAAATTGGATATCCATTTGCAAAAAACTGAAACAAGACCCGTATCTCACACTTTACACAAAAACTAACTCAAAATCAAACCCAAAGTGATCAAGATCATGTGAAAGAAAATAAGAGTCAACAATGGAAGTTCTTATAGATAACTTAGACTTCAAAATCTGAGAAACAAAGTATAATTAACAGAAGAGAAAATACATAAATGGGAACTAAGAAGAACCCAACACTTTTGCTCATCCAAAGACTTCATCAAAAGAGTTAAAGGACCACCTGCAAAACAGGAAAATAATATTTGGCAACTACATGTTGGATCAACATCTGATCTCCATCATCTACAAGGTACTGCAAAATATCAACAAGAAAAAAGGAAAGAACCCAAATAAGTGATGGGCAAGGAGATGAACAGACACTTCACTGAAGAGTCCATCCAGGCAGCCACAAGACGCATGAGGAAATGCTCATGATCATCAACTATTAGATAAATCCAAATCAAAACTACAATGTGATACCATCTCACCCTAATGAGGTTGGCCATGATCCAGAAAAACCCAAAATAACAAATGCTGGAAAGGCTGCGGAGAGACTGTAATTCTCCTTTACGGTTGCTGTGATTGCAAAATGGCACAATCTCTTTTAAAAGCAATTTGCATCTTCCTTAAAAAGTTGGAAACAGAGACACCATTTGATCCAGTAATTCTACTGGCTCAGAATATGCCCTACAGAACACCGACAGGTATATGCACACTATCGTTTACTTTAGTACAGCCCACAACAGCAAATGATGGAATCAACCTAAATGCCCATCAACGATGAATGGATAAATTATGGGAGATACATTCAATGGAACGCCACGCAATGGTAAAGAACAACAATCATTTTAGGAAGCATCTTGTAACCTGGTTTCAATCTGAAGACGTTACGTTGAGCGAAAGTACTCAGCGGCAAAACGATAAATACTGTGTGAGACCCCTACTATAAGGACTTAAAAAAATAGACTTATGTACAGAAGAAAAGACCCTTTGATGGCTACAAGGGTGGGAAGGGAGGGACAGGGTTGGTCAAAGATTAGTTGATAGAAATTTGGTTAGGTGAAAGCAGTGCTAGCACACTGCAGAAAGTAGATCAACTTAACTGGATGTCATCATAAAACAACAACTCTTTAATCTCAACAAAACACTGCAAGGTAGAGTAGCAGGGGTGGGGTCTGGAGACCATGCTCTTGGGGGATATTGAGGCCAACTGGCATAACCAGGCTATTGCTAAGAGAGCCTTTTGAACCGCATGTTGGTGAGCGGCACCTGGTGTCTCAAAAGCTAACACGCTGCCAACTGAGGTACAACAAATCATTCCAACTCATCCGGAACAGATGATCACTGAGAACAAAAAACACGAGTGAAAAAGAGCTCAGGAGACAGAAGGACCCATGTGAATGGGAGACTATATCAGCATGTGACCAGAAGAACCAGATGGTGCCCAGCCACCATCAAAGACAGCTGTGATGGGGTATATGATATAGAGTTCCTGTGGCAACATCAGAAAAAGAGGGGTGCAGCTCCAGAACTCTACTAAAAGACTACAACTGATGGTCTGACAGCCTGGGGGATCTCCTGGGAGCATGGCCTCTAGATCTGCCACTGCCCCTGTCCAGAAAATGCCATGGAAGTCAACTCTTTGGAGGAAAATGGACTGGACTTGGGGATACAATGTGACCATATGGTGTGTGTACTTTAAGGCTCTATGCATTTATAGGATGCTGCTCTACCGGTCTCTCTCTAGATGACAGAGAATGGGGGGTGGGAAGAGGACAAGCAATAGTTAGGAGGATTGAGTAAGTACAGAATGAAAAGGAGGCGTGCGCTGCCACCAGGCAGGGAGAGCAGAGGGCGCTGCAGAGAGGTGGGCATGGAAAACCAACGGGGATGGTACACTTTTACTTAATCACAATGTAATAAAAAAGAAACAAAATCCATCCACATATTGCCTGAAAGAGACACAACTTAGACTGAAGGGTGCAAACAACCTAAAACTCAAGGGATGGAAAAAATGTATCAAGCAACAGGACTCAAAGCAGAGCAGGAGAGGCAATATTAATTTCTGAGACAATATACACTTCAAAGTAAAATCCACCACAGTGGAACAGGATGGACACTATATAGTCCAGGAGGACCTACCCATATTCAATATTCATGTGCCCAACAAGGTGGCTCCTAAGTATATAAAACAAACTAACAGCACTGAGAAAGGAAACTGGCAGTTCCATTACAAGAGTAACACTTTTGGTGAAGGACAGAAGATCCAGAAAGAAGTTTCACCAAGACAACAGAAGTTCTAAACACTGCAATTAACCAATACATCATAGATATATGAAGAACACCCTACCTGCAACAGACCAAATATACTTTCTTTTCCAATGTTTATGGAATATTCTCCACAACTGACCACACATTAGGCCATAAAGAAAGCATTAATAGAATCCAAAGCATTTCAATATTACATCTTTTCTGACCATAAACATCTTTTCTGACCATAAAGACATAATTTAGAAATTAATAACAGGGAAGGCAAGTGGGAAAATAAACAAATCAATCAAACCCATGAAAACTGGCGAGTATCTGGCTGAAAAACTACTGGGTTAAAGAAGTTAAAAATGGATTAAGGAAAATCAAGAACCAAATGAGAATGAAAACACATCCCACTAGAGCCTCTGGAACATGGCAAAAGCAGAACTCAGTGGTAAACTGAAAGCAGTAAACGCCCATATCCGAAAAGAAAAAGGAGAATAACTCAAAGCATTAAATCTGCAACTTGAAAAAACAGGCAAAAAGCAGAAAAAGAAGCCTTTGGGCACCAGAACAAAGTATATAAGAATATACTAAAAAAACACAGTAGAACTAAATGAAAGAGAGAACAGAAAAATTACTGAACAAGTTAACAAGACAAAAAGCTGGTTCTTTGAAAACATCAACAAAATAGATAAACCGCCACCCAAACCGACAAAAGAAAAACAGGAAAGGAAGCAAATAACCCAATTAAGAAATGAGATAGACAATACCACAAAACACTTGAAATTTAAATAGCTGTAACAGAATACAGAGAAAACTGTACTCTAGCAAAAACATGAAGGAACCAGAGAAGTTTCTAGGAACACACTGCCTTCCAAACCTAACAGGAGAGATAAAATAACTAAATGTATCTTTACCCAAAGAAGACACTGCCATGGTAATTTTAAAACTTCTGACACAAACAAGCCCGGGCCCTGACAACTTCATCAGAAAATTCTACCCAACTTGCAAGAGTTAACGCAACCAGTAACACTGGTATTCCAGAGTATAAGAAAGGATGGAATACTCCTAAAATCATTCAATGACACCTGCATAACCCCGATACCAAAATCTGGTCAAGATATCAACAACCACAAAAAAAATATTACAGACCAACATCCCGCATTTACTTAAAGACAACAATCCTCACAGAAATTCTATGGAATACAATTCAAAAACATTATTAAAAATGAAAAACAAATCATCATGACCAAACGGGATTTACCCCAGAGATGCAAGGATGGTTCAATATCAGAAACAACAATCAATGTAATCAACCACGAAAATAACACAAAAACCATTGATTTCATCAGCTGACAGTCTAATACCAATTCATGAAAAAATTCTCAGTGAAACAGAAATAGAAGGGCAATTCCTCAGCATAATGCAGGGCATTTACAAGAAACCAACAGCCAACATCATCCAAATGGGCAGAGTCTTGAAAGCATTCCCCTTGAGAATGGGAACCAGAAAACGATGCTCTGTCATCACTTTTATGCAAAGTGTGAGGAACGTTCTATTCAGAGCAATCCAGACAGAAAAAGAAATAAACGGATTTCAAGTTAATACAAAAGAAATACCTCTGTTTGCAGATGGTATACTCTTATATAGAGACAACTCTGAAGAATTAATGGAATTAATAAAAGACATCAGCAAACTCCTAAAAATAAAAAACTTATGCTCATCCAAAGACTTCAAAAAGAGTAAAAAGACAACTTATACACCAGGAAAAAACTTTTGCATATGACAAATTCGTTCAGCATCTAATCTCTAAAATGTACAAGATACTGCAACAACACAAAGACAACCCAATTAAGAAATGGACAAAGAATATGAACGGGCACTTCATAAAACAAGACATTGAGCTGGCTAACAATACAAGAAGAAATTCTTAGGATCGTCAGCCTTTATAGAAATCGAAATCAAAACTACAGTGAGAAACCACCTTACTCCAACAAGGCTAGCACTAGTCCAAAACACACAAATAATAAATGGCGGATAGGCTGTGGAGAAAATGGAATACTTCTACGCTTCTGTTAACAATGTAAAGTGGAACAATCCTGTTGGAAGTTGATCTGGCACGTCTTAAAAAGCGTGAAATGAAAGTACCACACAATCCATCAACTCCACTCCTTGGAACATATCCCGGAGAAGTACGATTTCTCATGTAATAGACAGATGTACACTAACGTACACAGCGATGTCGACAATACTAAAAAGATGGAATCAACCTAGATGTCCTTTGATGTAGGAATGGATAAACAAATTACGGTATATTCATACAATGGAATACTATGCAGTGATAAACATAACATGAATTTGTGAAATATCTCAACGTGGAGGATCTGGAGGGCATTGTGTGTTGAGTAAAATTAATCAATCACAAAGGGTCAAATATTCTATCAGAGCACTATAAGAACTCAAGTAAATGTTTAAACACACAAGAAAATAGTCTTTGATGGTTACAAGTTTAGACAGGAAGCAAGAGGGATACTGACCAACTAGATAACAGATAATTATTTTAGGTGAAAAGTAGGTGTCATGTATAGAATTACATTCCCCTAAAAATCTGTGTAGCAATTGGGCTAGGCCATGATTCCTGGTATTATGTAATGTCCTTCCTATTGTAAATCCTGCCTCCATGACGTTAATGAGGGTGGATGGGCTGCAGCTGAGTTGGTGGGGCAGGACTTAATGTATAGGATTGTACTGTGAGTTAGGGCAGCTTCTTGGGATATAAAAGAAAGGGAGGCAAGCTGAGATTTGGGGACCTCACACCACCAAGAAGTAGTGCTGGGAGTAGAGCACATCCTTTGGCAAGGACCATGGTCTCTGCACCTCAGAAGCTTTCGGTTCAAGGGAACACTGAAGACAAAATTCTTCCTCCAGAGCCAGCAGAGATGGCGGGAAGGGCAGCTCAGTCGGGACACCATCTTGGTCAGCTGGGAGTCGGAATCCCCCTATCTGGAAGGCTCAGCAGGGGCACTAATTCCCAAGCTGAGAAGCAGTCCAGTTTGAAAAGTTCTTTTCTAGCAGAAAAGCAGTGTTCAGTACAGTGCTACCTTACAAGTAGGGCCCTGCTGAGGATGGTAGCAAGGCTGTAACCCCTCCCTACTTTGAACTATGTTATAGCACCTGGGGGCAGTCGAAGAGGCACTTCCATTGTCAGCTGGAAGGTGAGGCAGGGCCTGCCCCATTTTGGAAGCTGTCGCCATGAGTCGGATCCGACTCGACGGCACTTGACTTGGCAGACAGCTCCCAGCTTTTTAAAATAAGACTGCCTGGACAAATAACCACTGAACAGCCCAAAAGCATCTCTTCTAGCCTTTACTTACCCACATCATAGGGTCGGTTGAGGCCCCACAGTGACTCCACAAGTAGAAGTGCTGTCTTTGTCAGCCAGGAGGCAGAGCTTGCCACCCTAGAGTCCACTGTGGACAGTCACCAGAGTACACAGAGGGAGCTGGTAACCAACTCGGTCCTCAGAACTACAACCCAGCTCCTGTTGAGGTAACACCAGAAAAACTAAACAGTCTCCAGATGGCCTGAAGGCAACAACCATTCATAACCATTTAAACAAACAGTCCACTATGGTCCGGAAAACTCCCAAAATAAAGAACCAAAAAATTGCCCAGATGAAGCAGCCTTTCTGAACTATCAGAGATCAAGTACAAAAGAATTCTATAGAGTCTTCCTAGAGATTAAACAAAATACAGCAAAGTACAGTGAAAAATTAAGCAAACTATCTGAACTGATGGAACACCAATGATCTGAAATCCAGCAGATCAGTAACAAAATCACAGAATTAGACAATTTGAGACAGAGCCAAAAGAACAGAAATGAGGAGACAGATGTCAGACTTAGTGGCCCTGAGGACAGAGCAATTGATTGACACCAGCATTTATGAAGAGAAATCAGAGAAAAGAAATAAGAAAAATGAAGAATCATTAAGAAACATGTGGGACTCCACTAAGAGGAATAATATATGATTAACTGGAGTTCCTGAAGAGGGATGGATAGCTGAAAACAGAGAGTACTGCTGTTGAATTGTTGACAGAAAACGTCCCTGAAATTATGAAGGACAACACAGACATCCAAGACGTGTACTGAACACCACAAAACCAGATCCCAAAAGAAAGACAGCAAGACATGTTATAATCGGAGCCAGCAGAGAAAGCCTTCCCCTGGACCTGACACCTTGACTTTGGATTTTGAGCCTACCAGACTGTGATAAAATAAAATCTGTCTTTTTGACGCCATCCACTCACGGTATTTCTATTAGAGAAGCACCAGCAGACAGAAACAGTTAAGGCAACACACAATACAGAAGTCAGCACAGCTGGACTAAATCAAAAGGTAAGACGTTTCCTGAATACAACAGAAGAAGCAGGAGTCTGGGGAAACTATGGTTTTAAGAGGACATCCAGGTCCACTGGCATAACAAAATTATTAAGAAAATGTTTTGAAACCCACTTCGGTGAGTGGAGTCTGGATTCTTGACAGCTAAGAAATGACCATATAAGAAGTATTAATTGGTCCCAACTCACGTGGAACAAGGAAAAGGAAGAACACCAAAACATAAGAAAAGTATGAGCTTAAGAGAAATGAAGTGCCACATAAACCACAGAGAACATCAGCAAGCGACCAGAGGAACTAGCTGGTGCTCAGTGACCACCAATGACTTCCCTAAAGGGCACTCTTAAAAAGAATCTGTAAAGTAGCAGGGATAAAGTGGGGCGCGGAACTTGAACTGTGTGAAAAAGACCAGACTTGAGAGGCAGAGCCAAGATGGGAAAACAGTCAAATCCTTCCTGTGATTCCTCCAACGAAAAGGACCAAAAGAATACATGACTGAATTATATATTGCATTCTGTGCCCTCAGCACCAAAGGGACAGTAGAGAAATCAGACTGAGGGATGCAGAAAAGAGAGCAGGCGCAGAAGCACCAAGGACTGGCCAGATCTCACCTGCCAGGAGTCGGCTGCAGCTAACATGGTGAATGGAGCAGTGGAGTTTGGAGGGCATTTCCCCCAGTGGTAGAGACAGCACAGGATAATCCAGTTGACTAACAAAAGTTAAGAGGCTTCTATCTAACCTACCATGTGTGCATCTAAAACGTTTCTTCATGACAAACCTCCCTCTCCTTTCCTTGTGCTTCCCTCCTACTTTTCCACAATGAGCCCTGGTGCCAGAGACTGACATTATGAACTGACTCCTGAGGCACACCCTAAGGCATTCTCCTATACTCACAGAAGGGAAGAATTTGACAAATGAGGAGTAGGGGAAAAAAAATATGCTGACTCACCAAACCTGAAAATTCAGGGAGCAAAAAATTACTTCAGAACAGGCATAAGGGATACCCTTTCTCAGCACATGTAGCCAGGTATCTGTGTCTACACCAATCACCCCTGCCTATCTAGGACTGTAGGAGACAGCCTGCACCCACATACTTGCAGACTAACTACCAGAACACCTGAGCTGAATCCATACCAAAAAACGTAAACAGAAAAATGGGCTTACACACCTGGTAACAGCTCTAACCACTCGACAACAGGATGTTAGAGCAGGAGAGGCCCCAACAACCAAACCAACATACATACCAACCCATTCGGACATTTTGAAATGAAATAAAACAAGATACTATAACACAGTAGGCAAACATGAAATAAATAAATACATTACTGATGGCTTGGAGGTAACAGTCAATGTCAAACCACATAAAGAAACAGACCACAATGACTTCAGAAAACTCCTTAAACAAAGAATTAAATTTTCCAAAGACAACTTCTAGAATTATAGGCGGCAGAACACAAAAGATTAATACTTATAATTCTTCAAGACATCAGGAAGGTGATTGGGCAGAACGCAGGCGAGCATAACGACAAACAGAAGAGGCTGCTAAAAATCAAGAAAATTAAAAATAAAATTACAAAATTATACAACTCAATACAAAGTTAAAGAAGCAGAACTGAGGCAAGAATTAGTGTGACTGAAGAACATACGCTGGACATCAATATATTAGAGGACAAATAAACTTCAAGAGTTACACAGAACTCTCTGAAGAGGAATAATCCACAAATGATTGGAGTACCAGAACAGGAGAGGATAGCAGATAACACAGAAAGAATTGTTAAAAATTTATGGACATTAAAAGATGAAAACACAGTGGAAAATAAAAGGACTCAGCAGAGAAAATTAAGTGGAACAAAGAAATTGTCTATAAAATTAAAAGGAATCATGACAGTACTAAACTGATACTTATCAATAATTATTTTGAATGTACTTCACTTAAATGTACCAATAAGAGATAGAGCATGGCAGATTGGATTTTAAAGAGAAGTTCATCTAAATGCTGCCTACAGGAGATAAACCTTAAAGATGTGAACACACGAAAACTCAAAAGGATGTTTTATACATATATGTATATATGTTAAGCAAACAACATTCCAAAAAAGAACCGGAGTGGCAATATTAATTTCTGATAAAACAGACTTTAAAGTAAAATCCACCATGTGGACAAGGAAGGATACTACATAATGATTATAGGATCAATACTCCAGGAGGACACAATCATACTAAATATGTAACTACCCAACAACAGGGCTCCAAAACATGTATAACAAACTCTAACTGCACTGAAAAGAGAAACAGCTTCACAATATTAGTAGGAGACTTCAACGTACCACTGTCACTGAAAAAGAATTTAAAAAAAGGCTTGATAAAAATGTCTAAATGTGGGAGGAGCAGAGCCAAGATGGTGGACTATTCATACATCTCCTTGATTCTCTGAGAAAAACAACTGACAGGAGCAGAGTGGAGCCCCCAAATCAGGTGGAGGGTTTTGAGATCAGACTGGACAGCCAGGAGGCAGGGCCTGCCACTCTGAGGGCCTGGCTGATATCTGCTGCTACTGGACAGCGCCTCTCTTAGCAGAAAATCAGTTCTCAACAAAACTGCGTCTAGAGAACACTGCAGTGGCTGCTGGCCAAGTGCGGCAAAGCCATTTCCACCTCCTTTCACTGAGGCATGCCACAGCATCTGCTGCTGATGGCCCCCCAAGAGACTCCAAAAGTAGATCAACATCTTTGTCAGCCAGGAGGCTGGGCCTGCCACCCCGGAGGACCCAGTTGCTACCATCTGCTGCTGGACATTGCCCCTCTAGCAGAAAAGCAGTTTTAAGATAACTGCATCTAGGGAATGCAGTGGTGGCTAAGAGCCAACTGTGGTAGTGCTCTTCCCTCCTCCCTCCTCTGAGCTACATCATACTGTCTGCTGGTGTGACTCTGGAGAGCTGGCAGAAGTAGGTCGCCACCACTGTCAGCCAGGAGGTGGGGCCTGCCATGCCTCAGGGCCCCGCTTGGTTCAGCTCTCAATCTCAGCAGCACCACTGGGCTGGACAGCACCTCTCTCATCAGAAAAGCTGTACTTCAAACAGCTGTACCTAGAGAACACAGAGGCGGCTGGTAGCCAAGTCTAGCAGTATCCTTCCACATTTCCTTCTTAGAGCTGTGCCACAGCTACGCCATAGCTTCATAGATTCCAGAGAAGCTGAAAAGCTTTCTGATGGTGTATCTAACCATTTAAAGAAGCAGACCACCATGGCTTGAGAAAACTGCCAAAATAAAGAATCACAAAACTTCCTGATGAAGACACCTTCCTCAAGTTACTGGAGGTACAATACAAAGGAATCATGTACAGAGTCCATCTAGATCTTAGGATGGTGATTCAATAAAGTGTAGCAGGAAAAAAAAATGAAAAATTAAAGAAGCTGTATGAACTGCTAGGAAATCAATCATCTGAAATTCAGCTGATCAATAATAAAATTACCAAGTTAGACAAGTCAATGCAAAGCCAAAAGAGCAGAACTGAGGAAGCACAATGCAGAATCAGGGAGACTGAAGATACAGCAACTGAGACCAGAATTTATTAGGAGAAAGCAGATAAAAGAAACAAGAAAAATGAAGAGGCATTAACAATCATGTGGGACTCTTATTAAGAGGAATAATTTACATGTAACCGGAGTTCCAGAACAGGGAAGAATAGCAGAAATGAGAGAACTGTTGAAGAGTTGCTAACAGGAAACTTCCTTTGATATCATAAAAGAAGATACTCACTGAACTCTGCAAAAGGGAGACCCCAAAAGAAAGACACCAAGACATATTATAAGCAAGTTTAACAAAATGAAACCTAAGGAGACGTTCTTAAAATCAGCTAGGCTTAACCAAAAACTAACCGACAAAGGGAAGCCTTGTACAATGTCCTCTGACTTTTCAGCCAAAACCTTGTTAAAGCTAAGTGCCACAAGAAAAAGGGGTGGACACACAGAAAGTGTTGAAGGAAAAAAAATTTCCAACCAAGAATTATACATCCTGCAAAATTGTCTTTCAAATATGTTGGTAACATTAAGACATTCTTAGATAAACAGAAGCTCAGAGACTCTGCAATAACCAAACCAAAGTTACAAGAAATACTGAAACAAGTCCTTCGATTACAAAATCACTAATACTGATACATACCCAAGGACGTAAAGCAGGACACAGCATTCAGTTAGTTAGGGAAGTTACGAAGCTCAATCACAGCTAAAATATTAAAATTAGGGAAACAGAGAGCTCAACAGGTTAACTATGACAACACTACACTATAAAGAGAATGTATCACAGTATTCATAGCCCTTTCAAATGGAGAGGAAGTTAATTTGATATAAAGATATTAAAGACTATTTAAACCTAGAATACTAGGGGAGAAAACAAAAGGGTAGGTGCAAGCAAACCAACAATACTACATATCAAAACAAGAAACACAAGACACAAGTCTCAACAGACACAAAATCAATACTGAAAAAGATGAAAAGAAAACCTATAAAGAAAAATGACCCAGAACAGAATATTAAGTGGAACAAAGAGAATGTCAACAACACAAAAATTAAGGCACCAAAATGACAACACAAGAATGCATATCTATCAATATTTACACTGAATGTAAATGGAATGAACAAGCCAAGAAGTAGACAAGAGCGTTAACAGCCTGGATCAAAAAAACAGGATCTGTCAATATGCTGCTTACAAGAAACACAGCTTAGACTCCAAGATATGAACAAATGGAAAATTAAAGGATGGAAAAATACATACCCAGCTACTAACATACAAAGAAGAAAACAAGTGACAACATTAATCTCAGTTAAGACAGATTTTAAAATAAAATCCTCCACTGTGGACAAAGATGGTCACTGTTTACTGCTCAAAGGTTCAATACATAAGGAGGATATAACAAGTTAAATATTTATGCGGCCAATATTAGAGCATCTAAATACATCAAACACTGACAACATTCAAAAATGAGACTAATCACTCCACAATAATAGTAGGAGACTTCAACTTTACACTGTCAGTAATGGACAGATCCTCTGGAAAGAAATCCTATAAAGATACATAAGGTCTTACTGCAACCATTACTCCATTCAACTTCACAGACATATACTAAACTTTTTACCCAACGACAGACAAGTACACCTTCCTTTCCAATGCACACTGAACATTCTCCAGTATATGCCACATACTAGCCCATAAAGCAAGTCTCAACAAAATCCAAACCAATGAATTATTGCAAACCATCTTCTAAGACCATAAAGCCACAGAAATTGAAACAGCAGAAAACACATGGGTAGAAATTTGAACTCGTGGAAACTGAACACTTTGCTCAAAAACTCAGTGGTTATGGAAAAAAGCCAAGATGCAATAAAGAAATTGACGGACTCAAACAAGAATGAGAACACTTACAACCAGAACCTATGGGATACTGCAAAAGCAGTACTCAGAGGTCAATTTAGCTGTAGCAATGTACACATCTGGAATGAAGAAAGGGCCCAAACCAAAGAATTAACCCTACAACTAAAGTAAGTAGAAAGAGAGCAACAAAAGAACCCCTCAGGCACCAGAAAAAGCAGATAATAAAGACTAGAGAAGAACCAAATAAATTAGAGAAAATAAAAACAATTTTAAGAATTAACAAAACCAAAAGCTAAACTTTTGAAAAGATCAACAAAAATTGATCAACTATTGGCTAACCTCACAAAAGAAAAACAGGAAATAACCTGAATGAGAAACTAAACAGGAGATGTCACAGCAGACCAAACCAAAATTAAAAGCATAGTAACAGAATACTAACAAAGCTTGTACTCTAACAGATTTGAAAACCTAGAAGAAATGCACAAATGTCTAGATTCATATCACCTACCAAAATTATCACAAAGAAAAGCAGAACAACTTAATAAAGCCATCCTGGCCCAAAAGGCTTCACAGGAGAAGCCTACCAAACTTTTAGAGAGCAGTCAATTCCAACAGTAGTGAAGCACTTTAACAAGATAGAAAGGGACAGCATTCCCATATGGATTCTATGAGGGCACCATAACCCTGATAGCAAAGCAGAATAAAGACCTCACAAAAAACGAAAATTACAGAACAACATCATTCATGAATCTACATCAAAAATCTTCAACAAAATCTTAGCCAAAAGAATTCAACAAGGTATCACAAAAATTATTCATCACGACCAATCAGGATTCACACAGATGCAGGGTTGATCAACATCAGAAAAATAATGTGATCAATCACATACTAACACAAAGGATAAGAATCACTTGATTCTATCAACTGATGGAGACAGATAAACTCCAACAGCCATTCAAGTTGAAAACACTCAGTAAAGCAGACTACAACAGCAATTCCTCAATGCAATACGGGGCATCTATAAAAAACACCCAACAAAATCATCCTGAATGGAGAGAAACTGAAAGAATTCCTTCTGAGAACAGGAACTAGACAAGGATGCCCACACGCACCACTTCTACCCAACACTACAGTAAAGGTTCTGGCCAGAGCAGTCAGAAAAGACAGAGAAATAAAGGGCATCCACATTGGTAAAGAAGTAAAAGTATCCCTATTTCCAGATGATATGATCACATACACAGGAAATCCTAAGGAACTAATAGAAGAGTTCAGCAAAGTATCAGGGTATAAGATAAACATAAGTAAATCAGTAGGACTCCTTTACACTGAACAAAGAGATCATCAAAGAGGAAATCACCAAATCATTTACAACAGTTCCCAAGAAGATAAAATACCTAGGAATAAATCTAATCAGAAATGTAAGAGACCTGTACAGACAAAATAATAAGACCCCAATGCAAGAAACTAAAAGAGACATAAGTGGAGAAACCTACCTTGCTCATGGATAGGAAGACTTAACACTGCAAAAGTATCTATTCTACCCAAAGCGAGCTACATATGCAATGAAATCCGAATACAGATTCCAACGTCATTTTTTTAATGAGATGGAGAAACAAATCACCAACTTTGTTTAGACAGAGAAGAAATCTCAGATAAGTAAAACACCACTGAAGATGATGAACACAGTGGAGGCCTCACACTGACCTACTTTAGAACCTATTATACTGCCACGGTAGTAAAAACACCCTTGTACTGGAACAAAAACAGATATACAGACCAAAGCAACAGAATAGAGAATCCAGAAATATCACCATCCTCCTATGAACAGTTGATATTTAACAACGGCCCAAAGGTTGCAAACTGGGGTAAAAACAGTCTTTAACAAATGGTATTGTCAAAACTGGATATTCATCTGCAAAAAACTGAAACAAGACCCATATCTCACACTTACTAAAACTAAATCAAAGTGAACCAAAGACCTACATAGCAAACCTAAAATGATAAAATTATGGAAGAAAAAACAGGGACAACAATGGAAGTTCTAATACTTGTTTAAAAAGATTACAAAATCTTACCAATAAAGAGAAAATAAATGGTAACTACTAAAAATCAAATACTTATGTTCATCCAAAGACTTTACAAGAGTTAAAAGACTGCCTACAGAACAAGATTAAAAATATCTGGCAATTACACATCAGATCAGCATCTAACCTGCATAATCTACAAGGTACTGCAAAATATTTACACAAAAAGACGAACAACACAATTAAACAATGGGAAAAGGACGTAGGCAGACACTTCACCAAGGAGACATTCAGGTGGTCAAAAGACACATGAAGAAACACTCACAATCACTAGCTATCCGAGAAATCCAAATGCAAACTACAGTGAAATACTATTTCACTCCAACGAGGCTGGCAATAACCCAAAAAACACAGAACAGCAAATGCTGGAGAAGCTGTGGAGAGACTGGAACTCCCCTGCACTGCTGGTGGGAATGACAGATGGCACAGTCTCTTTGGAAAGCAATTTGGCACTTTCTTAAAAAGAGGTAGAAATAAAAAATACCATATGATCCAGCAATCCTACTGCTTGCAATGTATGCTACAGAAATAAGGACTGTCACATGAACTGATACATGCACAAGAATGTTCACTGTAGCACAGTCCACAGTTGCAAAAAGATAGAATCAACCTAGGTGCTCATCAACAGATGAATAGATACACAAACTATAGTATATACACACAATGGAACAGTATGAAATGATAAAAAAAAAAAAAAAGATGGTTTTAGGAAGCATCTCATAATCTGGTTTCAACCAGAAGACATTACGCTGAGTGAAATCAGTCAGCTGCAAAATGACAAGTATTGTATGAGACCACCATTATTATGGCTTAAAAAGGACTCATGGACAGAAGCAAAGACACTTTGAGGGCTACAAGGGTGGTGAAGGGGGGACACAGCTGGTTACAGATTAGATAACTGGCAGGAATTTGGTTAGGTGAAGAGTGTGAGAGCACTCAGTAGAAGGCAGGTCAGCGTAAATGAAATACCATAAACTAAAAGGTTTTCTAACTTCAATCCAGCATTTCAAAGTATAGAGCAGCGGGGACAGGAGTAGGAGGTCAGCTGGCATAACCAGCCTTTTGCTAAGAGAGTCTTCTACACCTCATATTGTTGAGTGGTATCTAGAGTCTTAAAAGCTAGCCAGCTGCCACCTGAGGTATATCATTTGGTCCCAACGCACCTAGAACAGATAATGTCTGAGAACACCAAAAATGAGGTAAAAAGAGCCCAGGAGACCTAAAGACCCACGCGGTTAGGAGACTGCATCAGCACGAGACCAGAAGAACCAGACAGGCCCAGCGACCACCAGAGACAGCCTCGACAGGGTCACAATGTAGAGTCCCCGAGGCAGCCTGAGAAGTATGCAGACCAACAATTCTACTAAAAGACCAGGACCGCTGGTCTGACAACCTGGCAGGTCCACTTGGAACATGTCCTCTAGACTTGCTGCTGGCCCTGACCTGAAACCAGTATGGAGGTCAATTCCTTAGACAAGAACAGACTGGATTCAGGACACAGAGTGCGCTCGTAGTGTGCGTACTTTGTGGTTTTATGCATTTATAGAAAGCTGTCCTACTGGTTTCTTTTTATAGGGGAAAGGTGGGACAGGAATTGGTTGAAATGAATATGGGAAGTACAAGGTGGAAAGGAAGAGTGCTTGCCACAGGTTGGCCAGAGCAACTAGAGTTGCAGAGTGGTGTGTGCATGGCCGGGATTTTGTATGGCAAATTGACACATATTGTAAACTTTCACTTTAAAGCGCAATTAAAGAAAAGAAAAAGAAGAAACATAATATATTACACATTTAACACAGAAGCAAACATTTAAGAGGCATGGGGAAACTGCTGGTGACAGATACATTTATTATCTTGATTGTGGTGATGATTTCACAGATGTTTAAGTTATGTCAAAACCAATCAAACTGTACACTTGCAATCTGTTATACCAATTATGCCTCATTAAGCTACTATCCTTTCTTTTAAATAAAAAGGACGTAGAAAACCATCTGCACAAAGCAAACCAAGACATAACCAAATTATAGTTGTGGCACAGTAGGTAATGCTTTAGCTACATTTCCTGAAATTCTTGTGGATGTCTGCGGTCATCTTGCAAGGTTCACTTGAGGTGGCCAAATGATGAAGGAATCACATCACTCATGACCTTACAAAGGAAGAAGCAGGAACGTTTCCTCAAAACTGGAGCAGGAAATTGAAATGTGAAGCAACCCCTTTAAATGCTAGAGTGCCACTTAAAATATATTTCACTTTAACCATAAATACCATTACTAACTTTATTTAATAGTGGTCTTTGAAATGTTCACTAAAAAGACTCCTGTTCTAATCCAAATGACTCATGATTTTTAAAGTAGGCTATCCATAGTTTTGAAGTTTCAATTACAGATGCCATCAGTGCTTTCAGACGCTATAGGTAAGGCACTAAAGGACCTCTGGTGGCACAGTGGTTACCAGCTTGGCTGCTAACAAAAAGATGAGCAGTTTGAACTTACCACCTGCTTCTTGAAACCTACGGGACCGTTCTACTCCTTCTTGTTGGGTTGCTATGAGTTGGGCTCAACTCAAAGGCAAAGGGTAATGAGTAACAATGAAAAAGGAATGGAAGGCAACGTGAGATCTGATCTACCACTAAGTACCGTAAAATTTAACGGATACAGATTTAAAGACTCATTAAAAACCAAAACTCCTTGCCATAGAATCAAATCAGACTCATAGTGACCCTAACAGGATAGAGCACAACTGCCCCATAGAGTGTGCAAGCCTGTGGGGCTCACAGAAGTAGACTGCTGCCTTTTCACCTGTACCCTAACTCACGGGTTCGCACTGTCGACTTTTCAGTTAGCAGTGAAGTTCTTAGCTACTGCACTATCGGGGTTCCTTTAAAGATTCACACAAGCAAATACTGGTAAGAAAAGAGTAGACATTATTCATTTTTAACTTACATCTTAGCACTTCAACAATCAAATCCACATCAGTGCTGAGTTTCTTGATGTGGTCAAGGTTTGCTACTGTTGTAATTGGCACATACTGATCACTATCCATCTGTGATATGAGGTACATATCACTAGCAAGATTCTCCCTATTGGGGGAAAAAAAAAGAGTTCCATTTCATTAATATATCTTTAAAAACAATTTCTATCTACAGCACTATTAGTTTCACATTACTAGTACAGTACGGTACGGCTTTGGAGTTAGATTAGAGCTGAGTTTTAACCCTGCGTTATTTACCACTTCTGTAACCTCGGTAAATTTTTCTCAAGAATATGGCAAGGCAGACAGAGCAAAAGCGAAATTATATTGCATTTTATACAATTAAAACTGAGTAATCATTTTTTTTAAAATGCAGTTACTTATAAGTTATCTTTTTTCTAAAAAGTATTTGAGCAGCTCATTAATTTTCACTACTTAAATATATTTAAATACTAAATAAATTTGGAAACCCTGGTGGTATAATGATTAAGTGCTACAGCTGCTAACCAAATCTACCAGGTGCTCCTTGGAAACTGTAGAGGGCAGTTCTACTCTGTCCTATAGGATTTGTATGAGTTGGAATCAATGCAATAGCAACAGGTTTGGTTTTTCTTTTAAAAAGAAATCCTGCTGAGTGAACAAGAAAGGCCAGGGACAAGGTTGATGTCGAAAATTCATGCTATACATCAGGAATACTTGCTAGAGAGGCTACAGCTCCTAGTAGCCAGTATTAAAAAGGAAAAATGATCAATAAACGCTACCCATAGTGTCACAAAGTATGCAAAAAATAGCCAATAGTTTAGGCGAATATTAGTTACTTCCTGGTGTTCTGTACCAAGATAAAATGCTTCTTGTGATTTCTCATAAAAAAGACAATGTCTGATGCAATGAACAAAGTTCTCAAAAAGTCCCCAAACTGAATACAATAATGGGTTTCATAGGACTTCTTCTTACAATGTCTCTCAATCTAAGTTCAACAGAAGTAATTAATTTGTAGAGTGAAATGCTGTTCTGTTTCCCTCATCTCTGCTAGCTATCTCTCATGTAAGGTGATTAGGGCCCTAACAAGGGATAAATACGGGTTTGTGAATGGCATAGAGCTACACTGTTCAATTCATCAAGAGAATCTATTCTTAAGGACTGTCAATATGTAATATACTAATTTGTGAATAAATATAAAAATGGAAGGAAGACTCAGGGCATGTTTCCTTATCTCCAATGTTAAGTAACCCCACTATCCTTGAGACAATCCACATCAGACACCTTTGTGAAATATAAAGGACTCCAGAGAAAACACCTGGAAAAAATATCATTATTGACAGAAAGTTTTAACCATAGCCAGTCAGTGACATAGTTCTATTCTCTTCATACCTAAAGATTACATTTAACCCAAGTCAGTCTTTTTTGTACATCCAGTTTTGGTATCTGAACTTTGAAAGTTCTACCATATTTTTTAAGAGATTATTATTCAGGAAATAAGGGGAAAAAAGAAAAACAGTATGAGTATTGTAACTTACATAGTTATAACTAAAATAATCTGCCACTGCAGTTGTTTGGCACATTTTGAGAAACAGTATACGTAAAGTGATCTCAAATGTAAGTGTGATTAAAAAAAATCTCTGTCAGACTGAAGATTCTAAAGCCCTTGCCCTCAGCGATTCAGATTCCGTGGGTCAGGGGTGGTGGTCCAGGAATCTGCATTTCAAAAAGCAACCTAGACGATAATCAAGAAGTTGTGGACTCAACTTTGGGGAATACTGACCTAAGGAACTGGGTTCAGTTCAAACACACCAAAAGGTGGTTATTCAAGAACGAGATTTCTTAACTGGTGTATACCCTATTTGCTTCCGTTGAAAAGGTCACAGTCACATAAAATAACTGATGCATAGCACTACAGATATTAAGTGCTAGAAAACCAACTATCATTCTTACCTAGATAAGCAGAACTCCAATGTTTTCTTCAGCACTTCTCGGGGGTCTTCTTGGCTTTCTAGCTGAGACTCATTTCCTCCTGCGCAAGAGCAATGACCAACTTAGGAAAAAAAGTCCAGGTTCACACAGCAGCGCTAATGCTTTGTGTGGGTGCGTGTGTGTACATATACACATACACACAAACACACATACAGAAAGGATACACATCTAAACATATATAATGCTTTATCTTTATACATATATATACACACTCACAGGTATATAGAGACTACAAGAAAAATATTACTTTACTACTAAAGAAATCACAGTAAAAAACAAAACACAATCTTAACACAAAAAAAGTTTAGAAAAATAGTGAGAAAAAAGTTTACAAAAATAATCTGAGAAATAAAAGTTTTGTTAGTAAAATTCAGAAATTTGTACCTCAAAATAACAGATATAATAAACATAATACACAATTAAATAATAATTATTTAATGTCTTGTCATATTTTGCAAAGGATTTTCAAGTAGCCTATGAGAAAACGGCCACTAAGACAATAAATAAAATTTCTATTAAAGCAAGGAAATGACAACAGGCAAAAGAAAAGCAGGAGTTAGGGTCACAAGGACATCAGCCGTACAAACGTGGACTGCATTCATGCCAAGCCAAAGCCAAGTGCATCCATAGTAGGGTCTTACATTTGCCTTAAAATCTTCAGGTGGTCAAAGCAACAAGTGAGAAACTGCCAAGCAACAGAGTTCTCACTGCAGAGTACTACATAAACCAGACCATCAAGGGGAAACAAAAGCTAATGTTCAACTCTAAAAGAAATTTCTCACATGAAGATATTGAATGGTATGGTGTAGGACAGTCCTCAATAATTTACATAAATGCAGTTACAAGAGGCACATGACTCACCTGCAACAATGTGTAACAGAACTGGTGTCTCCTAATAAACTGGAGTTTAAGTTATGTACCCTCACTCCCCCTGCAAAGAACACTTTGGTTGCTGTATGAACAGGTATAATATTGAACATCTCAACATTGAAATGTGAAGAACTAAGAAGGAATCTTCCCTCCGACATGCTTTGGGTAAATTAGCATGGCACAATTATGCATATGGAATTTTCTGACAAGGTGATGTTTTAAAAGTCAAAGTTAAAAAAAAGTCCAAAGGCAAAAACAAAGTCAGAGGAAAGAAGCATAAGAGAGGTCCAGCCTGTATTATAAAGTGCGTTAATGCTATCTACCCTCATTCTCTTACATCTGGCAAACAAAACAAAACACCACCAATGGACTAGATGGGACTGAAAATTAGAAATGGTTCTAGGAAAATAACACTCTGTGTAACCTGTGTCACTGAACAATTTGTGCAGAAATTGTTAAACAGGAATTCTAAACTGCTCTGTAAAAACATGTTCACCAAAAACATAGTATCATTTAACAACAAAACCAGAAAAATACAGCTACATATATTACAACTGAATGTTCACAGCAGCATTATTTATTAATAGCCAAAAATGTAGAAACAACTCCAAGGCCATCACCTGATGATCAGATATGTAAAAAGCAGTGTAACCATCCAGTACCTCAAAACCAAATCAAACCTCACTGCCATAGAGTCAATTCTGACTCATAGCGACCCTACAGGACAAAATAAAACTACCCCATATCCAATTTCCAAGGAGCGCCTAGCAGAGTCAAAGTGCTGAGCTTCCGGTTAGACACAGCACTTCAGCTGCACACCACCGGGTTTCCATCCAGCAGGATCATAAAAACCATCAAGTCACTCAGACCCAACATGACCCGCGTGTGTCAGGGTAGGGCTGTGTTCTACAAGGGCTGTCAGCAGTTGTTTTTGGCAAGTAGATCGCCTGGTTTTTCTTTCAAAGACCTTCCAGGCAGACTCAAATCTCCAATCACCAGGTTAGCAGTTGAGTGCATTAACTGTTTACCCCACCCAGAGACAGTGATGGAATACTAAAAACCAAAACCACTGCCAGCAAGTTGGTTTCAATTGAGAGCGACCCTACAGAACAGAAGAGAACTGCCCCACAGGGTTTCCAGGGCTGTAAACCTTCACAGAGCAGACTATCACATCTTTCTCCAATGGAGTGACTACGCGTCAGAACCACCAACATTTCGGTTAGCATCCAAGCACTTTACTACTGCGCCACCAGAGCTCCTTAGTGGAATGTGTGGGCTATAAAAAATGAATTACTGATACATGCTACAACATGGGTGAAACTTGAAAACATTACTAATAAAAGAAACCAAACACAAAAGGCCATGTGCTGTATGATTGTGTTTACATGAAATGCTCAGAATCTACAGACAGAGGAAGTAGATCAGTGGTTCAGGGAAATGAGGAATGAGTGCCAATAGGTAGGGTATTTCTTTGGGGAAGATAATGAAAAAGTTCTAACACTGACTGCAACGATGTTTGCATACTTTTGCGAATATACTAAAAACTTAAATAATAAACTAAATAAAGGTGTTACCAAAACCACACACACATAAAAGAAATTTGACTTCATTCCTTGACCCAGAAAGGCCTCTTCTAATCACCCCAGGTAAATTCACATCCCACTCCACGAATATCTAACAGATTGTTATCAAACACTGACTTAATTCAGTCTAACAAAGTCTCTGCACGAGACTAACATTCTAGTGGGAGATGCAGTTAGTGAGCGTGAAGTAGACAGTGTCAGCACAGAATTGATAAAAACGACAATAAGGGAACAGATTGCGCACGGTGGTTTGGGATGGGACGGTAAGACACGCTGTTTGGCTAAGGAGGTAATATCTAAGCAGACTAACAAACAAGGAGGCCAGTATAGCCACGAGCGAGTGAAGGGGAAAGTACTGAAAAAAAATAAGGTCCCGGGGCAGAGAACGAAAGGAGTGGTGACGGAGATCAGATCAAGTATGGCCCTGAATACTACAGTAAAGACACTCCAATTTTAACCTAACTGTGGTAAGAAACCAATTCAGATTGGAGAGCAAGGCAGCTAGCCCATCCCACAGCCATCTAGTCGACTCTGACTGACAGCGACCCAAGAGGCTGGAGCAGAAATGCCCCACAGAGTTTCCAAGGAGCGGCAGGCAGATCTGAACTGCTGATCATCTGTTCAGCAGCCGTAGCAGAGGCAGCTGTAGGATGTAATTTATGTTTTGGAGCTATCTGTTTGGAGACTTTGCTGGCATGGTGATTAAGTGCTAGAGCTGCTAACTGGAAGGTCAGCAGTCTGAATCCACTAAGTGCTCCTGGGAAACTGTATGGGGCAGTTCTACTCTGTCCCATAGGGTTGCTATGAGTCAAAGTCAACTCAGTATCGGTGGGTTTGGTTTGGTTCCATGTTGCAAAAAACTGTGATGCCACAAGACCAGTTAAGACACTAATATAACAATGTAAAATAATTTACAATCTTCAAAAGTACAAGTGGCAATTTAAAGTAACACTGACAGATGATATTCATTCAAAGAAGAAAGTATAGGTCAAGAAGAGGCCTAAGACCAAACCCCAAACCATTCAGACATCTAGAGGTAGGGAAGAAGAAGAAAACCGAGAAGGCACAGCCACTGAGATGGGATGGTATCAGCAGAATGTAATGCCATGAGTCCAGAGAGAAAGTGTTTCACAGTGAAGAAAACCATCAACTAAAGAAAATGCTACAGCAACATTAGGTTAAAACTGAGAATTAAGTACTGCATCTGGCAATAGTAAGGTCATTAAAGACCTTGACAAAGGCAGGTGAAAACACAAGCTATCCGGACTGGTCTCAAGACAGAACAGGAGATGAGGAAAGAGAGACAGCTAGTACCAGCAACTCTTTGAAGAGGTGTGCTCGAGGAAGGAGGATGGCAGATGATACAACATCAGTACAATCCTTGCAATAATATAGTAAAACAAAAACTTCATGATATAGTAGACAAAGAGAACGATGAAGCAAGATCTTGAGAACAGAGAGGAGGACAGGATGCAGCACAGACTGTAAGAATTTCACTGGCAGACAGATTGCCAAATTTAGTGTTGCTAGGGTAAGGAAGTTCTGTTCCAATAGCTTTAATTTTCAGTTAGATGAGACACACATTGTCTCTTTACAGCCAAGATGGGAGTAACAGGGACTGAATTTATCTTCCCTTTTAGCCAAAAGCCAAGTGCTGTCGAGTCGGATCCGACTCAATTTAAAAAAAACAGACTAATAAATGATGGTTTTCAAACACAGCGACAAAGAACAGTGGTCTCTGAATGACATGAAACTTGAGGTAAGCCTTATGAGGCTGGGAGAAGTTCCAGGGTACTGGTACAGAACATGAAGACGCAGGTGGAACCCAGAGACAAAGATGACTGTGCAGACATATTAAAGTGGCTAGAGTATACAGGACAGAGGACATAGAAGAGACAGTTAAAAGCAGAGAGAACTCTGGAGAACTGTAGAAGACCTCATCATCAAGTAGGCAGCTGAGTTATGATCGATCTGAAAGGATTAGAGCTAACAGTGTAGATCACTCACATATGGTTGGAAACTACCTGCTTCCATTAGCTGCAATGGGAACCCCCGTGACTCACACAGCAATGGACACCATGGGCAGGCTGCAAAGAAGTTTGCCTCAGTGGTGGGGAATAATCAGTTGTAGACTGAAGTACTGCTCCACTCACACCTAAAAAATCTTAAAAGCAAGATCTGAAGGTCTCAAGCTGTTTCCAAGTAACTTAAACTGCATCCCAGAGCAAAGATCAAAACATTTATAGAAATACAAAAATAGCAAGCAACCAAAAAGGTAAAATTCCCAATCCAATCAAAAATTACCACACGTAGTAAGAACCAGGAAAATATGATAAATTATGAGAAGTATCAATCAACAGAAACCAAGCTTGAACTGAAAAAGGATGTTAGAATTGAGTGACAAGGGCACAGGAACAAGTATCAGAACTGCATTCCACATGTGCAAAACGTTAGGCAGAGACATGACAAATATTTTAAAATGGGACCCAAACACAATTTCTGGAGGTGAAAACTATGTCTGAAATTAAAAATACTCTTCATGAGAGCAATGACATAATAGACATCGTAGAAGATGAATGAACTTGAGGAACCTTTCCAAAATGAAACAGAAAAAATCTCTCCCCCTCGTGCAGCCAAAAAAAAAAAAAAAAAAAGCTCAATAGAAGATGTGGTACACACACAAAAGAATTACCATTTTCAGCCATAAAGAGAAATGAAGCTCTAATACACACTGCAACACAGACACAGGCTGAAAGCATTACAGTATGTGAAATACGTCAGCCACAACTGGACAAATGTTGTATGATTTATGACATACCTAAAATAGGCAGATGCACTGACACAAAAGTGTATCAGTGGTTACCAGGGGTTACAAAGGAGGAGGCATGGGGAATTATTGCTTAAGGAGCAGTAAGTTTGTATTTAGAGTGATAAAACACTTTTCAGAACAGTGGTGATGGCTGCACAGCATCATGAATGTAACCAACGTCTCTGGTGATTCTACACTTAAAAATGGTGAAAATGGCAACTTTCTTTGTTTTACACACCCACCCACCCACCCACACGCACACACACGCTTTACTTCAGTAAGATTATTAAAAACAAAAACACAATGGGCAGAGGATCAGGGAGCTGCAGAACCACCTCAGGTAGCCCTATCTTGGTGTGACTAGAGACCCTGTCCAGGAGCCCTGGTGGTACAGCGGTTAACCATTTGGCTGCTAACCAAAAGGGTGGTAGTTACAACCAAGCAGTCACTTTTGAGGAGAAAAGACTTGGCAATCTACTCCTGTCAAGAACAGCCCTAGAAACAGTACAGGGAAGTTCTGCTCTGTCCTAATGGGGCTGCCGGCTCAAGGGTACACAACAGCAACAGAGATGGGGGCAGAATTAACAAACTTCTCATTTTATTTGTTCTTAGATTTTCTTTCCACCAGGTCATTGCTTATATACTCCCTCAAATTGTATCTTTTCAAAATGCTTTAAAGTTTCTTCAAGTCACTTCATCCCTGCAAGGACAGTTCTTAGTCTTATCTGCCAATACATTCCCCTTTTAAATCTCTTAAGTTATCCAAATATTCTTATTTTCAATTACAACATTAACATTTCCATCTCTGTAGTAAAACAATTCACTCTACAAATAATTTTCTGCTTCTCCTGGTTAAACTTTGCTCATCTTCAGGACCTACTTAAGCCTTGCACTCTTTATAACGCCATCCTTGACCACAGCCTGAAGGATTCCTTTTCCTTCCTCTCACCTCTGCATTCAAAGAATGAGTTTAGGTAGAAGGAAACAAATATGACGCCTATTGTTTAGTGAAAGAGTTAATAAGCTAAATCAACAAAAGTAAGATAAACTTCATAGTCTATATGAATATGAGTTCATAGAATGGCTTTACCCATTTCGCTATTTTCAGGCAGGGATTCATATTCTGAGCGATCCAAAGTATTCAGATCTGTTTGGTCTGATTCCTGTAAATCTAGTAACACTGCATTTTCATGGCTTTTATCATCATTGCCATTGCCATCCAATACTACAATTAGAAATTTTATGCCAAAAGTCAGTGTTAGAGTAACTTTTACTGGGGCGGGGGAAGCTTACACTTGTAGTTAGTATTTTATTTGTAAAAAACTTCTTGGCCATTAAGTACTGTCTCAAACCATGACATAACATTTTAGTTATTTCTTAAAAGATAGATTAAAATTAAAGACAAATACTTCAGAAGAAAAGATGCCCCTAACCATTGATCCATATTCAAAACTTACCCTCTTTGCAGGAGTCTGGAGGATAGTCAGGTATCTCTTCCCAAGCTTTATTTACACTGCCATCAGCTGAACTACTTGCTTCCAAATGGAACATATGATTCCCCCATACTTTTGCATTCGGGTTTAACTCTGAAACCTTGGTTGCTGGAGCCTAGAAAAAGGATATAACATACATTTATATGCAAATTTCAAACAAGCACAATTTCACTTATTAAACCCACCCATGTGAAAATGCCTATGTTAAAAGAATTGAGACTAAAAAAGCTAAGCCCACTGTCTCAAGTCATCTAGTGCTGCTTTAATAAAATACCACAAATGGATGGCTTTAAAAAGAGAAATTTTATTTTGTCACAGTCTAGCAGGCTAAAAGTCCAAATTTAGGGTGTCAGCTCCAGGTGAAGGCTTTCTCTACTGGCTCTGGAGAAAGGTTCTCATCAGCAATCTTCCCCTGGATTGGGAGCTTCTAATGTGCAGGAACTCTGGGGGTCCTTTCCAAATTAGAAGAGCTCCCCTCCCACCAACCATGGCTTCTACCTAGTAGGAGGTCTCTGTCTGTCTGCTTGCTGTCTGTTCTTTTATATCCCAAGAGACTGCCTCAAGGCACAATACAATCCTACAGAGTGAGTCCTGCTGTACCAACACAACTGCCTTCCATCCTCCCTTATTAATAACACAGAGTTGGACTTACAAGGTGGAGGAACTTCACACAGTACCAGGAATAACAGCCTAGCCTTACGGCTACATACAGTTTTGGGGGCATAGAACTCAATCCATGATACCCACCAATTTACACATACTTTTGGGATGCAATCAGATGCAAAAGTTGATGTATTAAGAACTGAATTTAATTCACCACTATATTCTCAAATTCCTACCATGAATACAGTGCTCTGAACTGGGCTAAGACAGAGTCCCTTACGAGATTATCAACTGCATAACTACTAAATAACTAGTGAAATAACTATCTTTTCTGCAAGAAAGGAAAAAGCAAAAATATCCATTGAGTAAGAGCATAAAATACTTCAAATTTTCAACAACTAGCTGCCCCATTTCTTTTTTTTTTTATTTAACATAACTGAGTGAAAATGTACATTCACATGAAAATTTACATGCCCTGCTATATGCAGCTTCCACCGCTCTCCCTGTCCAGTGACTGCACTCTATTCCTCTCTGCTCCATACATGTCTCATCCTCCCAACAGTCTCCTTTCCCCTCCTCTCCGTCCACTCCCCTTCCTCCAGCCAGAGGTCAGCAAGATGATATCCTATAGATGTATAGAACCATAAAGTGCTTCCAACATATGGTTACTCTGCATTGCCAAGTCCATTCCATTCCTGTCCAAAGAGTGGACCTTTGTTATAATTTATGGGAACGGGCAGCATCAGGGCCGGGGGCCATGCTCTCAGAGGAACCCCAAAACCGCTGGACCATCAATTGAGGTCTTTTAGTGGAGATCTCATGATGCACCTCGTTTTATTCTTGTGTTGCCAGTGAGGCTCCTCTCTGTGAGCTCCGTCATGGCTATCACTGGTGGTGGCCGGGCACCATCCGGTTCTTCTGGTCCCAGGTCGATGAAGGCACCCACTCTTGTGGGTCTCTCTGTCTTCTCGGTTGTCTTTACCGCATGCCATTTTGGCCCTCGGTGAGCATCCGTTCCTGCTGAGTTGGGACCATTTGCTGTGTCCTTGGATGGCAGCTTGTCAACAACTAGCTGCCCCATTTCTGAAAGGAGTTTGATATCACCTTCAATGCTTTTCAAAACTCAAATTTCCATTTCTACTGAATCAAAATCCGCAAGGGCAGAGAGATGGTGTAGTTTTCAAAGCTTTTGAGGAAGTAATTCTGATGCTGCTACACCAGTGTTTTGAAGTGTACGTGCAGATGACTACGGCTTAAGTCCAAACTCTATGCTTAAAGCTTTGTAACCTGGGGCTAGTTACTGAACCTTTGAACACCTCACCTGGAAAATACGTTTAACAGTTCTTAACTTAAAGAATTACTGAAATACAACATACAAAAAGTGCTCAACATGGTAGTTGGCATACTTTAAGCTCTCAACAAATATTAGCTATTATTACAATAAAGGTGTTCACAAAGTTAAAGATTATGTCAGTCCCCTGCTCTATATCCTCGAAAGGCTGCCCATCTCATTCAGAGTGAAAGTCAAAGTTTTACCACGGCAGAACCTCCCTCCACATAAAGCAGCTACCACCACCTCCTCCACATTCTCTGACCTTGTTGACACCCACTTCACTGGCTGCAGTTCCTACACACACCAGGCACTTTTGCTCTTACTGTTTCCTTTATCTAGAACACTTTTACTCCTTCACTTCTCTGAGTATGACCAGGATATTCCTGATGCATCGTATTTAAATTAAATCCCAAACAGTCTTCCTATCCACAGTGATATTACTCTTCTAGTCCACAGCGAGGGAACTCTGTCCCTGAGATACAGGGAGGTCCTCTTATCCAGTGATCAGATCCTGCCATTACCTGAAAATATCCTGGCATGCATGCCCCACAGGGGTGACCAAAACCAGCCTGCTGTGGCCTAAATGGTGTAATTGTGACACTGTCAGTGACTTTCTGCCTGTCTTCCCACCCTCCTCACTGAAAGCTCTCCCTTTACCAAAATCTTCACCATAAACAAACCTTGCGGCACCCCCTTCTAATCAACACTTCTTCCTTATTCAGATCATAAATCCCCTAACCAGAATTTCTTCCTACCCTTCTTCTCTTTCTTGCCTTATCAAACCATAAACCCCATCATCCCACACTACCTCATCGAAACTTTAAAACTATAAAAAACTTGCCCTACCCCAGGGGGTCTGAGCTACTCTCGGTTAAGACATCACTTTCTCTTCAAATAAACTTCACTGGATCCTTGGACTGGTGTGCCTCTGCATCTGTTTTGGGCTATCCTTTCCCCAACACACACTTTGCCTTATATTTTTCTATCACAATGATATAACCCTAGTGTGCTGCTACAAACCTTTAGTGGTTCCCTACGGTCTAAAGGGAAGCCCTGCGCCCTAGCAGAAGTTACTCTCCAAACTCAAACTCCAGTTTGACCATCACGACCCTTCAGCAAACCTAACAGTTATGGACGGAATTGTGACCCCCGCCACATATTCCCTCCCAAACTGTGTGTAGTACTCTGGCTAGGCCGTGGTACCTCTTATTGTGTGATGTTCCTCTGCTGTAAATCCTACCTGTATGATGTTAATAAGGGAAGATATGTGGTGGCTGTGTTCGCCAGACAGGGCTCAATCTGTAAGAGCACACTGTGGCTTCAGCAATCTCTTGGGATACAAAGAAAGAGAAGCAAGCAGAAGTTGGAACTTCATACCATCAGGAAAGCAGCAGTGCTGAAAGCAGAAAGCACCCCTTGGAGCTGGGGTGCCTGCACCTCAAAAGCTCCCAGTCCAGGGGAGGATGGACGACAATGACTTTCCTCCAGAACAAACATAGAAAGTCTTTCCCTGGAGATGATGCCCTGAATTGGGGTTTATGGCCTACTTTTCTGTAAGAAAATAAATATCTCTTTGTTAAAGCCATCCACTTCTGTTATTTCTATTATAGCAGCGCTAGATGACTAAGATGCTAACCAAATTACCTGTTTTTTCATATGTACCATAAGCCTTCACACCACTGTGTAGTGCTTTCTAAGAGACAACTCGATGGGTCACAGGTGTCCTTAAGTTAGCCAGAAAGGTCCTGGAGCACGCCTAGCCAACTGTTACTAGCTGCGAATAGCCTCACTCGGGTTACTCTAGCGTGGTGTGTTACTGTGTGCCGTGGTGTATTATCGTGTGCCATTAATACCTGAAAAGAATCAGGAAGCACCATAACGTGCTGTCAACTAAACCATGTCTATTTTTACAAATTTAACAATATTTTCAAGATAGAATATGAAGTACTTGATATAAAATCTTTTACTGAGGATTTTCAGTAAAAATCTCATCGCCACTGAGTCAATTCCAACTCACAGCAACCCTACAGGAGACAGCATAACTGCCCTATAGGATTTCCAAGGTTGTAAATATTCACAAAAACAGACTGGCACATTTTTCTTCCACAGAATGGCTAGTAGGCTTGAACCACCAACCTCTCGATTAACCACTGCACCACCCGAGTCCCTTCAGTAACATAAAGGGCTACAGAACAGGAAATTTACTGTGTGTCATAGACTGAATTGTGTCCCCCCCACAAAAATATGTGTTGATTTGATTTGGCTGTGAGTCCCAATACGGTGCCCTTCCTCCCATGTGTTGTGAATCCTGCCTCTGTGAGCTTGATGATGGAGAATGGGCAACAGTTGTATTAGTGAGGCAGGTCTCAAGCTACAAGCTTGTGGAACGTAAGGGAGAGAAGGGAGCAGAGGAAGTTGGGAACCTCACACCACCAACAGAGAAGCACCGAGAGCAGAGCACGTCCTTTGGACCCGAGGTGCCTGTGCCGAGATGCTCTCACTGGATGTGGACTCAGCCCACTGGACTGTGATGATCTCTCATACTGAACAGACTTGTAACTTATGAATGGATTTGTGGCTCACCGGACTGTGACAATAAAAGCTTCTCCTCACGCAATCTTCCACTCATGGCCTTTTCTGTTAGAGCAGTATCAGGCGACTCAGACAGAACTTGATACCGTTTGAGAGTGGGGTGCTGCTCTAGGAAATACCTAAAATGTGGGAGCCATTTTGAAACTGAATGGGCAGAAGATTCAGAAGGAACAGGAAGAAGGAGCAGACGGTGAGAAACAACAGAGGACTGGTAGCCGCAGCAGCAGCAGTAGCGGCAGAACCACAGGCAGCACTGAAGCCGATCCACGGAGCGAGAGAGATGAGTGCCTATGCACAGAGTTTTCTTCATGGAGTGAGGTGCCTCTGGGCACTTAAATCATGGAGCTAGACTTGCTGACCTGCAGAGCGAGAGAGCTGAGTGCCTTTGGGAAGGACGCTTTCCAGCCAAGAGTGGGGTGCCTCCAGGCACTTGAATCAGTGGAGCTACAGAGCTTTGGAACACTTGCCCCAGCAGGGCAGATTTGGGCCTGAGGCCTGGGCCATGCAGTCATAGGAAGCAGAAGCGAAAGAGACAAACAGCGTGAGAAGCTGAGCTGCCCCAGTCTCAAAAGGTATGGCCATGACCTCAGGGGTTTGAAAGGGTGGAACTATGTTGTCCTGGGTTTGTAAGGGTGGAATAGCCACTCATTTGGGCTTAGGGTGCACCTAAAGCCAATGGGACAGAGTTTCTGTCCCACTGGGCCTTGAGGGCAATGCTGTAGTGCAGGACCAGGGGTCTCCACTCAGAATCCAGAGAGCGTGGCCAAGACCCAGAGTCTGGAGGGCAGGGCCATTGTGTAAAATGTCTCGGGAAGTGGAAGAGTATTTCCAGACCTTTGAGGGCTAATGCCATGGGTTCTGCTGACTTGCCTGTTGCCTGTTAACATCTTCTTTCCCGGCAGTTTCTCCCATTGGTGAGGGAGTGTCTAACTTGTGCTTGTTCTGCCACTGCACCTTTGGAAGCAGATAGTTTACCTTCTAGGTTTCACAGATGTAGAAGAGTTTTTGCCGTTTGGACTTGGAACTGATTTAAGGCTTCTATCATATGGGATGGACATGATTTTGCTATGATGAGATGAATGTGTTACATGTTTCCATGTACATGTTACATTGTACATGTTCAATGTACATGTGTTACATGTTTCAATGGCATCCCTTTGGGGTGCCAAAGGGTGGGATGTCATGGATTGAACTGTGTCCCCCCCCAAAATATGTGTAGCCATGTAGCTGGGCCACGATTCCCAGTGTCTTGTGACTGTCCTCCATTCTGTGGTTTTCCTATGCTGTATGCAGGATTAAGGTGGGGCCGTAAATCCCTTCACAGGACCACCTCCCTGCTCCACTGTAAAGGAATTTCCCTGGAGTATGGCTTGCCCCACCCTTAATCCTTTCATCCTGCAAGAGATAAAAGGAAAGAGAAGCAGACAGAGAATTGGGAACCTTGAACCATTAAGAAAGCTGCATCGGGAGAAGAGCGTGTCCTTCAGACCTGAGGTTCCTGCGCCAAGATGTCCCCTGGACAAAGACTGATGCAATACTGGACTTTCCTCCAGAGTCAACTAGGGGAAAAGACTTTCCCTGGAGCAAACATCCTGAATTTGGACTTCTGGCCTACCAGACTATGTAAGAATACACTTTCTTTTGTTAAAGCCGTCCACTCTGTGGTATTTCTGTCGGAACAACACAAGCTGACTAAAACACTGTGTTTATGGAGAAAGCAGATTGGATGTTAAAAATGACGGCATGGTTCTCAGTATGATACACACCAAAGCTAGTAAATGAACGTTAGTTTGGGTGATGAGGCTTGCAATCAAACACACAAAACTATTTTGAAATTCACGGAAGCTACAGAACACATTAATGCATCCCTGGTGGTGTAGTGGTTCCGTGCTATGTCTGCTAACCAAAAGGCTGCCAGGCCAAATCTGCCAGGTGCTCCCTGGAAACTCTATGGGGTATGCGGCTCTACTCTATCCTATAGGGTTGCTATGGATCAGCATGATGGCACTCGGTTTGGGTTTTTTATTTTTTTTTATTTTTAAAAAAGTAGTGGTGATGGTAAAAAAAACATGGATTTCTCCATCAAAAATACTATACTCAAATAACAGTGATTCTTCAATTTGCTTTATTACATTTAAATTTCCAGCTCAGTCTGACTTGTGTCCAGAACTCTTCCATCCACCCACCCATCCAACAAACATTTTCTAACTGCTAAGTATTAAGCATAGTGCTAAGCAATCAGGATATGATGGTTAGCAAAACAGACACAACCCGTTGCCCTCATGGAGCAAAGTGAGAGGTGCAGAAGACATCCCATATCTGATACACATTACTATCCCTGTTAGCATTTACCCCTTTTCAACCTGCTCTGGTTGTTTCTGCCTTTTTTTTTAAACTCAATTTACTACCCTTCCTATTACATCACCTCCTTGTTCTTTAAGGAAATCCTGACGGCACAGTGGTTCAGTGCCATGGCTGCTAATCGAAAGATCAGCAGTCTGACTCCACCAGGTGCTCCTTGGAAATTATAAGACAATTCTAGTCTGTACTGTAAGGTTGCTATAAAGTACAACTGACTTGATGGCAGTGAGTTTGGCTCTTGAGAAATTCTAGTGGCACAGTGGTTAAGTGCTACAGCACCTACCAAAAGGTTGGGAGTTCGAATCTACCAGGCACTCTCTGGAAACCCTACAGGCAGTTCTATTGCATCCTACAGAGTTGCTATGAGTCAGAAGTGACTCGATAATAGTGGGATTTTTTGCTTCTTTAAAAATCACTCAAAAATACTGTCACTTGTTCTTTTAGAAATCTAATGGCAATCAATAATTAGCACAATGTACTCCCTGTCTTTTTAAAGTGATATCCACTTAACCAATTTACAAGATTAAGTGAAGTTCTCCATATTCTTTCTGCATATAAAGACATCTATACCTGATAAATGAGTTCCTGGAGATGGCACAAATGATTAAAATTTAACTGTAACCAAAAAGTTAGCAAGTGAAACCCAACCAGAGGCAGCCTTGGCCTTGTTTCCATAAGGATACAGCCTTGAAAGTCTGACACAGGTTTTCACTCTGTACTATGGTGGTGTAGAGGTTAAGCGCTGTATCTGCTTATGAAAAGGTCGGCAGTTCAATCTGCCAGGTGCTCCTTGGAAAGCCTATGGGGCAATACTCTGGCTATAATGTCATTAACAGTTGGACTTCACAGCAATATACTTGCCACACAAAATATGATAAAAGTTTGCAAAGCTTAAAATTTTTCAAAGCTATAGATTTTACTTCTTAATCAAAGGAACTCATCCTCTACCATATTATCTATTTTCTGTGTCAGGAATCCAAGTGGTGGGTCTTCAAGATGTTAATTAAGAGCACTAGCTTTGCCTGACAGGGAACACAGTGTAGAGTCCATGACATACTGGGAGAAAAACAGAGGTGCCGAACTAGAACTCTATTAAAAGACCACAAATGATGGCTTGATATCCTAAGGAGTCCCCTGAAGACATGGCCCCAGAGTCTCTGCTGGCCCAGAGCTGAAACTAGTACCAAAGCCAACTTACCCGACAAAGACTGAACTACAAGACAAAGCATGATGGTGGGGAAGAGTGGGCTTCAATACATACGTGAGGCTGTCAAAGCAGCTCCTGTTCAGAGGTGAGATGTCAGAATGGAGAGGAGGGGACAGAAGAGGGCGGCAAGAATATGGGAGGTGCAGGGTGGAAAGAAGGAGTGCACTGTCACAGAGTGGGGAGAGCAGCTAGCACTGCACAGCAGTGGGGGTGGGAGGCTTGTTGTGGCCAATTTACTTAGATTGTACACTTTCACTTAAAGCACAGTAAGAGGAAAAAAGAGAGAGCATGAGCTTTGGTGCCACACGGCCTGGTTGTGAATCATGATTCTGACACTATCTCTGTTAAGACTTTCAGCAAGTTATGTTTTCTGAGGCTGTTTCCTAACCTGCAAACTAAAAATACAGTTCCTACCTCGGGAGGATTAAATAATGAGTTACTCCATGTATACTTGGCACATAATAAGGACTCAACGGATTTTAGGTTTTACTACCACACTTTAGTTAAAAGTGCTTTCAGAGACACTGAAGAAAGTGTGAAAGCAGTAAAACCATCTTCTCTTGCTAAAAGTTCACAGGGGTTTAGGAGAAATTAAAAGTAGCTCCTTATCAAAGATATGCTGTTATTCTAACATAAAGTATCATTTTATACTAAATCTGAAGCAGCCATCTAGAATAATCCACTGGCCTTAACTCTCTGGGAGTAAGGAATAATGAAGAACCAAGGGAAACATCAATCCAAAGGACTAATGGACCACATCTGCAATGGCCTCCAAGAGAATGAGTCCAGTACCAGGAGATGGTGCCCAGCTGCCACCACGGACTGCTCTGACAAGGATCACAACACAGGGTCCTGGACAAAGCTGGAGAAAATTGTTGAACAAAACGCTAACTCAAAAGAAAAGCCCTGACTTGCTCGCCTGACAGACACTGGAGAAACGCTGATAGTATGCTCCCCCAACACCCTTTCAGCTCAGTAATGAAGTTACTTCTGAGGTTCACCCTTCAGCCAAGGACTGGAGAGACCCATAAAACAAAATGAGACTAAAGGGGCACGTCAAGTTAGGAGCAAGGACCAGAAGACAGGAGGAGACAGGAAAGCTGGTTAACAGGGAACCTGTGGTTGAGAAGGAAGAGTGCTGGCCTGTTTTGGAGTTCTTAACCAATGTCATAAAATATATGTATACTAAGTGTCTAATAAGAAACTAGTCTGTTCTGTAAACCTTCATCTGAAGTATAATAAATCAGTTTATACTTACAATAATTTTGATTCTACTCAGTTTACAAACTGATTACTGATAATGCAGATTAGCTGACAAGTCTAAAAACATCTATAAATCCAATTTCATGAATCCTATGTAAATAAAAATGCATAAGGAAAAGAGACCTGAAAGAAATACCACCAAAAGCATGCATGGGATTAGGTCCTTTTCAAAAATTTCAATTAAGTAAAGGGTCTTTCAGTAAGGAAGTGGAGGTATAGCAGGTTAAGTGCTGCATCTGCTAACCAAAAGGTTGGCAGTTCTAATCTGCTAGGCACTCCTTGGAAACTCTATGGGGCAGTTCTACTCCAACCTCTAGAGCTGCTATGAGCCAGACCCGACTCGATGACAGTGTTTTTTTTTTTTTTAACAGCTCACAGTGGCCATATTTATCACATTTTTTTAATCTTGACAAACAGCCATAAAAAGTCACATGATTCCATAACACACAGAAACAATTAAAGTTTATTATCAAAATGGGTGTTCCACTCAACAAACATTTCGTGTGTTACATGATATTTATGATGAGCATAACTGTCCTGCCAAGGTAACAGTTCAATGTTGAATCAAAAAATCTGACCCAGCTAGGTCTGTCCCCAATCAGACAACACCTGTGCATCAAGGAGCCGCCCAGTCCAAAGAAAACATCACCACCATTTACCACAGTGTACGTGAGAATCTATCCCAATTCATTTCTTGCCAAGCATAGTAAGAACTGGGCCTTTCATTAGCCATAATTTAACAGATTTTGCATCTGGACTTGAAGCTTTGCCCTTACAAAATTGTTTTAACTCAAGAACTTAAGTTCAACAATCACATACTGAACCATACACTTGTTGACTGGGCCTGGAGCAACTGGAAGTTGACCCTGATTTGGGCCGAAAAATCATCTTCAGTGACAAGGCCTATTTCCGGATGAGTGGTTTTGTTAACAAACAAAACTGTTGCATTTGGAGTGATGAGAATCCAATGGAGATTCAAGAACATCCACATCATCCTCCCAAAATTACCATCTGGTGTGGATTTTGGTCTACTGGAATCACTGGCCCATATTTTTCCAAGATCAATGAGAAGAGGCTGTGACTGTCAATGCCAAAAGGCACCAGTCTATCATAACTATTTTTGGCCCCATCTGGAAAGTACCACGGCAGCCACTTTTACCCAAAGTTCTTTTCCACACATAATACCATCAAATGCACTTCAAAATAAGAAAACAATTAAAAGAGCATCATTTACACAACTTGTTTTATTCAAGTTCAAAGACAGGACACCCTTACTGAAAGACGCTTTAGAACAAATAAATGCATTTTAAAAAAATGATTATTTAAAAACTCTCAACCCAAAAAAGTCCTTGCCCAGAAAGTTTCACAGAATTGCACCAAATTTTAGAGAACAGTTAACTCTGTTACTCAAGCTATCTCACGGCATAGAAAATGATCAAACACCCTCGAATTTATTCTATAAAGATAGCACAGCCCTGATACCAAAACCAGGTAAAGTCAGTACAAAAAAGGAAAATTACAGACCAATATCTCTCATGAAAGTAGATGCAAAAATTCTCAACAAAATTATAGCCAATATAATTCAACAACACATCAAAAAAATAACTCACCATGATCAAGTAAGATTCATACAAGAGAAGCAAGGATAGTTCAATACTAGAAAACCAATTAATACAGTCAACCCCAATCACCTGATTTTGTCAGATGCTGCAAAAAATTTGTATTTCATTAAGTTCAACACTCATTCATGTTAAAAACTCTCACCAGAATACAGATAGAGGGGAAACTCCTCAATATAATAAGGGGCATCTATGCAAAGTCAACAGCCAACATCATACTAAACGGAGACAGTCTGAAAGCATTCCCTTGGGAATGGGAACCAGACAAAGATGCCCATTGTCACCACTTTTATTCAACACCACGCTCGAGGTTTCAGCCAGCGCAATCAGCCAAGATAAAGAAATAAAGGGAATCCACATTGGTAAGGAAGAAGTAAAAAGTATCTCCACTGGCACATAATCTGATCTTATGCACAGAAAACGCTAAGGAACCCTCCAAAAGAACTGCTGGAACTAACAGAAGAGTTCAGCAAACTATCAGGATATAAGACAAACATCTGTAAACCAGCTGGATTCCTTTGCTCCAATAAAGACACCATTCAAAGAGAAAATCACCAAGCTAAAACCATTTACAATAGCCCTCAAGAAGATACAATACTCAGGAACAAATACAACCAGAAATATAAAAGACCTATACAAAGAAAATTATAAAACCCTACTGCAAAGAAACCAAAAGAGAACTACCCAAGTGGAGAAATCCACCTTGCTCATGAATAGGAAGACTTAACATTGTGAAAATATCTACTCTGCCTAAAGCAATCTATAAATACAAAGCAATCTCAATACAAAATCCAAAGGCATTATATGTAAAGGGAAGAAGCCACGGGTAAGTAAAGAAGAACCAAAAGGGAAGCCTCACACTACCTGACTTCAGAACTGATTACACTACCACTGTAGTCAAAACAGCCCAGTACTGTTCTAAACAGAACAGAGAACCCAGATAGAACATCACGCAGCTCTGTACAGCTGGTATTTGACAAAGACCTAAAGTACATGAACTCGGGGAAAAACAGTCACTTCAACAAATGGTGCTAGCAAAACTGGGTCTCTGCAGAAAACTGAAACAAGACCCGTATTTCACACTTTACACAAAAACTAACTCAAAATGAATCAAAGACCTAGACACAAAATTTAAAACAATGAAGATCAAGGAAAAACACAGGGACAATGCTGGGAGCCCCCACATGCAGCATGAACAGAGCACCAAATGTTACCAAAAATGCTCCAACAGCAGAAAAGAAAATGCACGCATGGGAACGCCTGAAAATCAAACACTTATGCTCACCCAAAGACTTCACCAAAAAAGAGTAAGAGGACTACCTATCAAATGGGAAAAAACTGGAGAGAACTACAGATCTGATTAGTGTCTTATCTCCATAATTTCTAAGGCAACAGAAAACTTCAACAAGAAAAATACAAATTACCTAATTAAAAATTGGACAAAGGACATGAACAAAAGCACTTCACCAAAGACGACATCTTGGCAGCTAACAGATGTGAGGAAATTGTCACAATCATTACCAGAGAAATCCAAATCACAACTACCATGAGATATCACCTCACCCCAACAAGTATGGCATTAACCCAAAAAACTCAAAATAATAAATTTTGGAGAGAATGGAACTCTTCTACACTGCTAGAGGGAATGTAAGATGGTACAACCATCTTGGAAATTGATTTGGTGCTTTCTTAAAAAGCCAGAAATAGAAATACCACATGATCCAGCAATCCAAATTTTTGCAATATATCCTCGACAAACAAGGGCCATCACACAGATACATGCATAACAATGTTTACTGCAGCACTTCCACAATAGCAAAAAAAAGAAATAAATATAGGTGCCCATCAACAGATAAATGGTCAAACTACGTTCTGTTCATATGATGGCATACCATACAGTGACGAATGATGATAATCTTGGGAAACATCAGGTGACATGGAGTCATCTGGAAGATAACTATGTTGAGCGTAATGAGTCACAAAAGGACAAATACTATACAAGAACTCAAGAAAAGGTTTAAGCACAGAAGAAAATAACCTTTGGTTATCACAAGGGGTGGAAGGGAGGGAAAAATGTATTCTTACATTAGAAAGTTGACAGAAATTGGAATAGGTGAAGTCAGTGAAAGCACACATGCAGTAGAAGGGAAATTAACACTGCTGGACTTTACCAATAGCTGAGAAGTTTCCTAAATACAATCCAACATTTCAAAGGACAGTGTAGCAGGGACAGGGGCCTAGGGACCATCATTTCAGAGGACATCTAGGTCAATTAGTATAACTAAGTTTTTAAGACAATGCTCTGCATCCCATTTTGGTGAATGGCATGTGGGGTCTTAAAAGCTATCCAACTGTCATCTAAGTAGCATCAAATCACCTGAAGCAGAGAAAAATGAAGTACACGAAAGACATGAGGCAAACACAAGCCCAGGCAACAATAAGGGCCACATCATTCAGAAACTGTATCAGGATGAGAGCAGATGAACTAGACGGTGCCCGGCCACCACCAATGACTGCCCTGACAGAGAACACAACGCAGAACATCTTATGAAGCAGGAGTAAAATGAGGATGCAGTTCTAGAACTCTGTTAAGACACCAGAGTTTATGGTCTGATATCCTGGGCAGGGAGGAGGTCCCCTGAGGACATGTTTCCCAGACGCTCTGTTGGCCCAGAGCTGAAACCAGCACCAAAGTGAAGGCTCTACACAAAGATTGGAGTGGACTAGAAAGCACATACATCCATTCGACTGTGAGAGCAGCTTCTGTCCAGAGCAGAGAAGGGAGAGTGGAGTGGGAGCGACAGGAGTTGGTGGACTGAACACAGGAAGTTTAGGGTAGAAAGGAGGCACATGCTATCACAGGGTAGGAGGAGCACATAGAGTTGTACAGTGGTACATGTGCAGGGTTTTGTATAAATTGACTTGGATTGTAAATTTCCACTTAAATAAAACGCAATAAAATTTTTTTTTTGAAAGGAAAAACAAAGAATATCTGTAAAAAACACTTTGAGAACCACAGTTCTGAAAACTACAAAAACCAAACCCGCTGCCATCGAGTCTGGTACAACTCATGGTGACCCTAGAGGTCAGGGAAGAACTGCCACACAGAGTTTCCAAGGAGCAAGTATGCAGATTTGTACTGCAGACCTTTTGGTGAGCAGATATAGTACTTAACCCCCCACGCCACCAGGGTTTCCTCTGCAAAGTAAGATACCATTATTAAATATGTTAGCACCTAAAATCAGAATACTGTCTGGGTATATCTAAGGAAAATGCTAATCCAGAAGGGTGTATATTTACCTCACTTAAAGGCACCCAGACTAAACCAGATACAGGAATCACTGCATGCTATGTTGATGCACAAAACACAGACACTAGTACCCAACTGCTAGTTAGTCACTTACTTAAAAGTTTATGAAATCCTGGTGGTGACTTTGTTAGGAGCTACAGCTATTAACCAGAATGTCAGCAGTTCATATCCACCAGGTGCTCCTTGCAAACTCTATGGGGAATTTCTACTCTGTCCTACCCAGTCACTATGAGTCAGAATCGACTTGATAGCAATGAGTTTGGTTTTTATTTATGTAAGAGATTATATATATATACATAATTTTGAAGGCCTAATTTTACAGTGTTTTGACTCCCCAAGTTTTCAAGGAGGAAAACAGGCTAATCTGAATATAACTTTTTCTCTTAAAACTCTCAAACATAAGCACAGAAAGAAGAGGTAAATGGTTAATCCCCTATACTGAGGAAGGAGTCTCTGCCAGATGACTTTTACTTGCTTATTCACGTGTATTAGTCTTCAACATTTGAGCCTATTTATCTTCGTATCATTACCAATAATTTTTCATGCCCAATATCACAGGAACTATTAATTGCTGGTTAACTAATAAGTCCCCCTTTCAATTACACTGCTTCAGCAGATGTCCAAAAAGACTGCTTTGTAAATGCAACTAACGTGTCTTTGTTGTACCAAGCCAAGTGCCGTCGAGTCGGATCCGACTAAGTTCGAGAATGACTTTTCTTTTTTATTATTGTGATTGAATGAAAATGTACACTCACACATAATTTGCATGCTCACCTACTTGCAGCGCCCGCTGCTCTCCCTGTCCAGTGACAGCACACTCTTCCTCTCCGCTCCATACATGACCTAACCTCCCAGCAGTCTTCTATCCCCTCCTCTCCACCCTCTCCCCTTCCTTCAGTAAGAGGTCAGCAGGATGATATCCTACAGATGCACAAAACCATAAAGTGACCACAAGGTATGGCCACTCTGCGTCGCCAAGTCCACTCCAATGCTGTCCGAAGACTTGACCTTCAGTATGATTTATGGAGAGGGGCAGCATCAGAGCCAGGGGCTATGCTCCCAGGGGAACTCTGAGGGCCCTGGACCATCTGCAGTCGTTTAGTGGAGATCTCAGGGTGCACCCCGATTCACTCTTGTGTTGCCAGTGAGACTCAATTTTCTGAGCTCTATCACGGCTGTCACTGGTCGTGACCGGGCATCACCTGGTTCTTACGGTTCTGAGTCGATATAGAGACCCAGTCACATGGGTCTCTCTGTCTTCTGGGCTCTCTTTTCCCCATGTTGCTTTGGTCCTCAGAGATTCTCCTGTCAAGTTAGGACCATTTGCTGTACCCTCAGACAGCAGCTTGGCACCTTTTAATACACCAGATGCCATTCACCAATATGGAGTGCAGTGAGCCCTCATTAGCAAAATGCTGGTTGTACCAACTGGCCTTGATTTCGCCTGAGAGCATGGTCCCTGCCTCCCGCCCCTTGCAATATTGGGTTGGAATGAGAGGAGAACTCAAGTTATGTTGAAGTCCAGTTAATACTGATGTCCTTACTAATGTGTGCTGTCACCGATTTCACCCAACCATATTTTTATCAACTATCTAATCTAAATCCTCCCCACGTTGCCCTCCCTCCCTCCCCACCCTTGTAGCAATCAAAGACTCTTTTTTCCTATGAGTCTGTTTTAACTTCTTATCACAGGGGGCTCATACACTATTTGTCCTTTTGTCACTGACTACTTTCACTCAACATAATGTCCTCCAGTTGAAACCACGTTATATTTCTTGAAATTGTCATTGTTCTTTATCATTGCATAGTGTTTCTCTGAGTATATATACCACAGTTCACCTATCCATTCCTCTGCTGCTGGGCATCTGGGTTGATTCCATCTTTTTGCTATCGTGGACTGTGCTGTGATAAACATTCGCATGTATGTTGGTGTAAATGGCCTTGATTCTGTAGGATAAATTCCAATAAATGCATTGGCATTACTGGGTCAAATGGTGTATCCATATCCAGTTTTTTAAGGGAGCGCCAGACTGCTCTCCCAAGAGGTTGCACCATTTGGCAATCCCACCAACAGTGTAGAAGAGTTCCAATCTCTTCACAGCCTCTCCACATTTGTTGTTTTGTGGTTTTTGGATCATGGCCTACCTTGTTGGGGTGAGATGTTAACTCACTGTAGTTTTGATTTGATCATGAACATGCCCACATGTATTTCTTGGCTGCTTAGATCTGCCCTTTAGTGATGTGTCTGTCCATCTCCTTAGCCAGTTGCCTAATTGGATAATTTATCTTTTTCTTGTTGATATTTTCAAATACCTTATAGATTATGGAGATCAGGCGTTGGTCTGACACAGAGTTGCCAAATATTTTTTCCCATTCTGTAGGTGGTCTTTTAATTCTTTTGATGAAGTCTTTGGATGAGCAGAAGTGTTTGATTCTTAATTCCCATTTATCTATTTTCTTTTCTGTTGACTGTGGGTTGTTTGAAAGATTTTATATAAGGTCTAGGAGGGTGCTATATATAGTCCTTTTGTATTCATCTTTTAATAATTTCAGAAAAGTGTCTTCATCCAGAAAGCTCTTTGGTTGTTTCATATGGGGGCCTTCTGAAGCTGTGATGTCCTGGTGACCACCTTATCCAAAGTCTGATGCTTTTTGGGCTTCACGTGCATCACTAAAGACTGGGAGTGATGCTATATGGATGAACCGCAGATACTTCTCTAGGTAATCTTAAAATAAAATAAAAGGTAAAAGGTATCTGACCACTTTTCAAGTCAGTCAAGTTTTCAGGTGTACAGGCCCCTTTCCGTAAATTGCAAAGTAAGCAACTCTATATCCAACCCCAAATGTTATGAACTAGTTGAAAAAACAGCAAGGCTACTGCCCCACTGGTCTCTGTTGACAGGTCCCAGCCGTAGGCAACACTTTGAAAAAGGCACTGCTTCCCAGCCTAACATCAAGGTCACCATAATCAAGATGGTATCCCACACAAGGTTGTCACCACATCCGCTCAAAGTGCACTACAGCAGAGGCAGAAAGAGGGCACAGGTGCCAAGATGCACAGAGACCACAGGCTTTGCTGCTGGTCCCCAGCTGTAGTCCAAACTGTGTAAATTGCGGCCTTTCTCTCAGAAAAGCGCTGCCTTATGGGCAACTGCAGCCTCCCAGTCTAAGAATTAAGTCCAGCTGAGGACTCCATACCCAAGAAGGTGTCCCACACAAGGTCGCTGCCACCTTCATAGAAACCACACTACGGCAGAGGTGGGAAGAGAAAGGCTAAAGGTGCCGTGATGCACAGAGTCCACAGCCTCTGTTGCCAGGCCCCAGCTGTAGGTGACACTGTGTAAACTACTGCTTTTCTGCTGGAAAAGCTTCTCCTGCAGGCAGGTGCAGCCTCCCAGGCTAAGTATTAGGTCCAGCTGCAGGCTCCGTACCCAAGACGGCGTCCTTCATAAGCTCACTCCATACCAGCTACACTGTGGCAGAGGTCAAGAGAGAGGCCGAAAGTAGCAAAATGTAGACATTCCTATGACAGGCTTTCAAAACATGGCAATTTCACCTGCCGGTCCCACCAGCAGTGCATCTAAGACCAGCCACAACTAAAGACCCAGCTCTGCCAGCCGGCCAAGACAGAGAAAAAAAAAGTTGAAATGGTGAGATACCTTCGGACTGTTAAAGCCAGGACTGGCCAGGCATGGAAGCCAGCAGAGGAGAGGAAGTTTTCCATCCAGTGGTACGAAATCCAAATTGACAGTGCTATGCATGTCCTAGGGCTCACTAGGTGGCCAGAAGGCTCCATTTAATTATGAATTCAGGTCTTGGTTTCCAGAGGGATTTAGGGAGACATGTGTTTAGTCTGCCATCTTGACTCTGCCCCTAGAATGACACTCAACTTTCTGTCAGCAGGATCATCTATTGAAGTTTCTTCCAAATTAATGGGGCTGGCCAGCCTCAGGGGATCAGAGGTGTGGCCTGAGAACTGATAGCAAGAAAAAACTCAGTAAGTGATTTTGGCTGTAAGAAAACAGAACCAAAATTTTAGTGCCAGTTAAAAGTAGAAAATTTGTAAAATTTTTTATTGTGATTAAGTGAAAGTTTACAGTCAGTCAATTTTCCATGTAAAACTCTGGGTACTCGCCTCTCTACAGCTATCTGCTCTCCTCACCCTGTAACAGCACATCTTTCTTTCACTATTTCCAGTATCCACTCAACCAACACCTGTTCCCTCCTCTCTACCCTCTCTCCCCACTAAAAAGAAACCAGAACAGGTTCATGTACATACATATATATATATATATACAAAAACCATAAGTACACACATCACATGCATCAGTCTGTGCACCCAACTCCAGTCCATTCTTCGTCTGAGGTGTTGGCTTCAGTACTCATTTCAGCACTGGGCTACTTCCAAGTCTAGGGGCCATGTTCTCAGGGGACCCTCCAGGGTCTACACCTATCAGTTCTGGTCTTTCAATATAGAGCTCCTAATACGCACACCCTTTTTCCTGATGCGGCATCAGGGACTCCACACTGTCTCATCAGGGCTGTCTTTGGTGTTGGCCCGGTACCATCCAGTTCTTCTAGTCTCATGCTGACGTAGTCTCCCAGTCACATGGGTCATGTCTCCTGGGCTCATTTTTCTTTATGTCTTTGATGTTCTCAGTTATTATCTGTTCCAGGTGGGCTGGGACCACTGAAGTTCCTCAGATGGCAGTTTGCTGGCTTTTAAGATCCCAGATACCATTCATCAACACGGGGTGCAGAAGACTGTCTTAGAAAATGGCTAATTAAGCCAATCGACCTCTGTGTTCCCTGAAAACATGGTTCCCAGACCCCTGTCCCTGCTACTCTGTTATTTGAAATGCTGGGCTGAATTTAAAAAACCTTTGAGCTTGTGTTGTAGTCCAGTTATGCTGATCTGCATTCCACTGTCCACTGTCACTCCCCTCAACTAACCAAATTCCATTCACTAACCTACGTATGACTTTCTTCATCCCTCCGCACCGTTTTGGCCATCAAGGAGTATGCAGTGCATAAGTCCTTTCTTAAGCCTTTATAATAGTGGCCTCATACAATACGTGTCCTTTTTCAGCTAACTCATTTCACTCAGCAGAGTTGATTCTGGGTTATTAAATATTTCCTAAAATCATCATTGTTCTTTATCATTGCATAGTGTTCCATTGTGCCATAGTTTGTTTATCCATTCATCTATTCATGGGCACCTAGGCTGATTCCATGTTTTTGCTATTCTGCACAGTAATAAAAGCAGTAAATTTTACCTGTCTTATCACTTAACATACAAATGTTGCAAAAAGCACAGATAATATATGCCTATATTATGCAAATGAGACTGTTTTTATACACAGGTTTAAGCATTCAGCAGACACTTCAAATTACTTGGTAAAGCACACTATACTGCACATTTGACAAAATTTACTATAACAATGAGCTCATGAAGTACTCTAACACTACTACTTACGGGGAGGTAAGGACAGAAAACTACTAAAGGTCAGTTTTAATGAGTAAATGGCATGCAATATTCTCAAGAAGAAAACTGCGTGTGGAACTAAGCAGTTAGTAACATTAGGATCAATATCATCTTTCTTCAAATAAAATCTCTCTTCTTTATTTAGTAGTGTTGGTATACTTAACCTTGACACATTATTACCAAAGGCACTAGAAATTCCTTCAGTTGATTCACAGTAAATCTGTTTCAGTTGTGGATTCTCACCATTGCTGATACGCTTACTCTCTTCTGCTTCTGACTCCGGTATACCTAATTTGAACTCTGGCTTAATGGTGGTAAAACATGAAGCTCATTATATTTGTAGTCATTCACTCTACAGACTGCATACTTTTTCCCCATTTGCTTCATTTCACAATCTGAGATTTCCATTACATTAGAATAAACACAAGTAAACATAGGTACATTCTGACTAGGTAATTCGTTGCATTTTAGAACACCTATTTCCCAGTCAAAAACTGTTTTAGAATCTGACTTGACATTTTCTATCTCATTGTTAGTTGGCTTTCTATGATTAGTTTCAAATATTAGAGCTTTTCATGACTCCTTTTCAGCACCTTCTAATTGCTAAGGGTCAATTAGTTGATCGTGTAATACACTGGGTAAATTCTTAATATGTATTTCATTCTCGGTCTCATAACTCAGGCCTATTTTACCTTCTTCTTCATTAGTATAAGCAAAAATGAATGCAGAGGAAACCAAGTTCCTCACATGAGATCGAGAAAGATCAGGAGACTTGTGATTTAGAGGCATTTCTTCCAAGATTTTAAGTTTTGGGTTGTTTGTTCTTTGGATTATTCTATCTGTGCATGTTTCACATACTACGTAAGTTAAATTGCACGTTTGTGTGTCAGCCATATTTACCCCAGTATCTGTACATGTATCTACCAGACATGAGAATTTTAATTCATTAGCCCTTTCAGCAGTCCTGTCCTCTTCCAAAATTATAAACTTGTATTTATTTTGATGAAATGAACTACCTTTGGATTGCAAAGATAATTTGCCTTTGTGCCTGCAGTAAAGATTTCAAGTTCTCATGTTGCTGTTGTCTAGACAGTGATCACCACTGATCACTGCTGAACCTGCGAGGTGTCTGGGTTCACTGTCATCAAGTAGTTTAGCTGCTACTTCTCTGAAATTAGAATGAACCAGACGTTCATTTCCAAAGCTCACCGAAGTGATACCTTTTTTTGGAGTTAAATTAATTCTATCTAGATGGACACAGTCTGCTCTGCTAACATCTAAATTGAAATGACCATTTTCTTTTAAAGGTTTTACAGTTACTTTCTCTTTCCTTTTGAGAGTTTAAACTCTGATCTGTATTAACTGTTGCAGCCTCACATTTATCATTTCTTTCAACATATGTAGTGTCATTAAGTAAATTAGTAGGTGAATCAGTCATCTGATTTACTATTTCTGAATAAAGGATCTCTCTTCTGAGATGGCACAAAAATGTTTCGATGAGTCACTGTCTATGCTAGTGTGCCAATATTGTGTAACGTACAACTGTCTGTGTAATCTTTAGGACATCGGGTGCCAATTTCCACCCTTAAAAAATCAGTCTGTGTGCTGTCACTGTTTACTTTATACTGTGGGTCACCGTCAGTCCAGAGTTCAGAACCAGATTCCCTTTCTTATTACATAGTCCCCCTATTTCACTTGGATCTAGCATGCTTTGTGGTGGCAGTTCTTTCTGGTATGCCTTTAATTCTTCTGTCCCTTGGAGAGTAAGGAGGACTAAGAATTCTTTCCCATTATCTAGAGCCCACTTCAGTTTGCTAATTCCCTCAGAGACAACAGCTGAATGGCATTCTTCTACAGCAGTTGCTCCAAACATGGTAGTGCATATTTCATTTTCGATTTTCATAAAATCAGGATGTATTACACAAATACTATAGAACCTGCTCTCTGTTGAGTTCTTACACTGTTTATGATCACGACAAAAAGAGTTTTCATCTTTCACTTCTGTATCGGAAATACCTAAAGAGTTATTTTCCTCATTACTATCAATTCGAATATTTACCATTATGCCTTTCTCTATTAATAAGTTCTTACAAGTGGTTGGATAAAAGCACAGATGGTTATTTAAAATAGTTTCTTCCTGTAAGCTCTGGTAAGAGGGTACTAGTACATATGAAAGAGACATAGGATCTTCAGAACAAAGCTCTTCAGTTAAGTCCAGCTTAGTGTCATTACTCACACATGGTATACCACAGATATTTTCAGAACTCTGCTTGCTAGCAGCAAAATTTGAATTCTTGTCACTCTCATACCTAGTTAACAACTTCAATATTGAAGAGGAAACAAAGCAAAGTGACTCCTTTGGTCTGTGATCATGTTTGTGCCTAAACTGCTGAAAAATTCCACTCCACATATTAACACCAACAGCTATCCTACTGTTCCATTTTCAACATTTTAACTTCAAGAGTATCAAATAATGAAAAAGTTTTACTTATCCTGTTCTCTGGTTTGTTCACCACAGGTTTTTCAAACAGGCCAGTTTTCTCATCCTCACTGTCACTAAAGCCTTTGCTGAAGCAACAACCCATATTCCAAAGTTCAAGAACTCACATTACAGGGCTTATCATTTTCAGAATCTCCATAAATCCACCTTAAACTAACTTTCTGTGGTTTCTGAGAGGAAGCCAAGGTCGAGATACCAAAAATAACCACTTGCAGAACAATCACATGTCACTGCCACTCAAATCCAAAATCCCAGTTACAACAGTTCACTGCATAACAACCATACATGCTCCATGTGATTAAGTCAAACATCACGTAGAATCAGAAGACTATAAACAGCAACAAAAACTGGACATACTATTTTTTCTGATTCTCACAGGTGTAAGAAAAATTATTATTCCACCAAGAAAGAAACATTTCAGAATTTTGGCTTTTCATAGTCACTCACTGAATAGTCTTAATTTTCTGCCTTTAAAAAAATAATGTCTACAGGTATTAAAAATTACTGCTAATATTACTAGGTTTTAAAATGCAGTATGTCAATTACAAACTCATATTGAAGTATTTATGGGTGAAATGCCTGAGATTTTCTATAAAGTACTCCAGCAAATAAACTATATACATATATACACACAAAAAATACTTTAGGACTGTGTGTGCAGGGAGGAGGAAAAGATGAAATTAAGAGTGTAAAATGTGTGAGGGCTGTAATAATTGAAGTCAAGATAGGGTTCCTTACACTATTCTCTCTACTCTCACAGATGTCTGAAAATGGCAATTAAAGAGAATGCTAAAAAAAAATCTAAACCCATCAGCACAAATACTAAGAAGTCACTAAAGCACTTGAAACATGAATGCCCAGCCTTTAGTCTGTTTGGTGATAAGCTTACTGCTTGTTCATGACAACCTGTTCACATTACTGATCTTATTTCAACATCTGTAATGCTTTATTCTTAATTTAAATGACAGTTTTGCTTATCATGGTTCTGATTCCGATGACATAAAAATCTAAGTAATTGTATTAACTCTTCTCTGAGAGAGATTCTGCTGTTTACTTTAACCCACAAATTATGGCTGGTTTTCTGCTAATATTTTACAAAACATTACTATTTTATGGTGAAATAAATTTAAGAATTCTACTTAACTAAATGTGAAGACAACAGGAACATTTCTGAATGCACTTAAATTCGGGTACCAAAAGGAAAGTGAGTAACAGTGATTAAAAATAGTGAACACTTCCTATAGCACTCTGAGATACATTGTAAGGAATGTGGCCTTTGTCCTTGCTTTACAAGAGATAACCTCTGGAATAAACAAAAAATAACCTTGGGATTTAAGTGTCTTCAATAAAGACTCCAGGTCACACGGAATAAGCTAGGTGAGTGACGGCACAGGGGACAAAGGGCAGCCAGGCCACAAAGACCAGCTGACCTCAGAGGAGTCTGGAGTGTGCAACAGGTAGCTAGACCTCCCAATGAAGTTCAGGATGCTGAAGCTCCAGGGGCTTCCTGGTTGGTGAAAGACATTCACACATCTGAGAGCACATCGCAACCCTTTGTAGGACATGGAAGCATCCCACTGGGAACCCTCCTAGGCCTTATCCTGCGAGTCTCTTGCTTGGTGTCACACAAAAGAGGGAAGCATAAAGTGAGGATTTGGATTCTGAATTTGATTTAGGCTGATGATTACACTTACACAAAATTTTAAGTATCTCAATATTCTAATTACGTTACACATTAACTCACACGTCCAACAACCCTTGAGGCTGTTCACAGATAGATACTTATGAACTTCCTTCCACAGGTAAAGAAAACGAAGCACTGGACACTTAAGTAACTAGCTGAGGATGACCCAACTGAAGAGAGCACAGTGCTACAATCCACCACAGCATTAGACTGCTCTCCGTATCACTAGAAAACAAGTATCTTTGTGACACAAATGTTCTTCACATGCCGTAAAGCAAAATGGAGTAGTGGTAAAGGAAAATGGTGTAGGAGCTTGGGTGCCTGGCTCTGAATCCTCTTTCGTTTTCACTACATGCGGGAGCCTTGACAAATGATAAAAACTCCTTTTGCTTCTGCTTTCTCCTTTACAAAATGAAGCAAACCAATACTAATCTTTAAAAGTTACTGTCAGGATTATAAGCCTTTAGAACTGAATCCTGAAATCACATTAAAATCCTCCTGATATTACCCTGACCGACCTACTCTAATATTCGCCCTTCCTAAAATCCCGTCCTCTCCACACCCACTACACCATTCCTCCTACAAACCACTCAGCTAACCAGCACTTGGCATGTCCTGTCTTTGCTCAGACCCTTTTCCCTCTCGTCTCCCCTCTCTTTCTAAATGTTACCATCCTTCAAAAAGCCACCTCTTTCAAATGTGTTGCTGTTAGATTCTCTTCAGTTGATTCCAACTCACAGCAACCCTATGAATGAAACACTGCCTGGTCACGTGCCATTCTCACAATTGTTACGCTTGAGTCCACTGCTGCAGTTAGGGTCACTCCATCTTGTTGAGGGTCTTCATCGTTTTTGCTGACCCTCTACTTTACCAAGCATAATGTTCTTCTCCAAGGATGGGTACCTCCTGATAATATGCTCCAAGTATGTGAGTTTAAGACTTGCTATTCTTGCTTGTAGGGAGCTGTCTGGCTATACTTCCATCAAGACAGAATTGTTCATTTTATGGCATTCCATTAGATATTCAATATTCATTACCAACATCATGATTCAAAGACATCAATTTTTCTTCAGACTTCTGTATTCACTGTCCAGCTTTCACATATGCAGATAAGACAAACCATACTACCACGGCTTGGGTCAGGCATACCTTAGTACTCAAAAGTGATATTTTTGCTTTTTAACACTTTAACAAGGTCTTCTGTGGCAAATTTGCCCCATATAATACATTGCTTGATTTCTTGACCACTGTTTCCATGGATACTGAGTGTGGATGCAAGTATAATTAAAGGCTTGACAACATGAATCTGTCCTCCATTTATCACACTGTTGCTTATTAGTCAAGTTGTGAGGAGTTTAGTTTTCTTTACACTGAACAGTAATCAGTACTGAAGGCTGTGGTTTTTGATCTTCAACAGTAAGTGCTTCAGCTCCTCATCACACTTAGCAAACAGTGTTGTGTGTCAATGGCACATCACAGGTTATAAGTCTTTCTCAAATTCTGAGCAGCATTCTTCTTCATACAGTCCAATTTCTTGGAGTATTTGCTCAGCACGCAGATTGAATAAGTATGGTGAAAGGGTATAACTCTGATGCATGCCTCTCCTGAAGTATCTGCTTATTGTTTCAATGACTGCTTCTTGGTCTATGCACAGCTTCTGCATGAGCACTGTTTAGTGTTCTGGAATTCCTATTCACAATGTTATTTATAATTTGTTATATTCCACACACTTTGTGGAGTCATAAGCCACAGTTATAAACATTTTTCTGGTATTCTCTGCTTTCAGCAAAGATCCCTTGGATGTTAGCAATGATATACCTCATTCCATGCCCTCTTCTGAATTTCTGTCTGTTCTCAGTTGATGCACTGTTGTAACTGTTTCTGAATGATCATCAGCACAATTTCACTGCCATGTGATATCAGTGATAATTTCTACTTTCAGCTGGATCACCTTTCACTGGAGTGGGCTGGTAGCTGGCAGCTGTCTTCTAAATTCCCAGACACAGACAAGCAAACACTTCCAGTGCTGCATCTATCTGTCGAAATATCTCACGTGGCATTCTGTCAATTCCCGAAGTCTTATTTTTCGCTGAAGTCTTCAGTGCAGAGTGGACTACTTCCTCCAGTATCACTGGTTCTTGATCATATGCTACTTCCTGAAATTATGGAGTACCTACACCAATTCTTTTTGGTGCAATGACTGTATATCCCTTCCATCTTCTTTAGATGCTTCCTGCATTTTTCAGTATTTTGTCCACAAAATCCATTAATATTTCAACTCAAGGATTGAGTTTTTTCTTTAGCTGTTTCCACTTCTGAAATGCCAAGTGTGTACTTCCCTTTTGGTTTTGTAACTCTAGGTCTTTGCAAAATGTCATTATAATACTTCACTCTGTCTTCTTCAGGTACCCTTTGAAGTCTTCAGTTAACTGTTTTACTTCATTATTTCTATCAATTCTTGCTTTAGCTACCTGACATTCAAAAGCAAGTTTTGGAGTCTCTTCTGACATCCGTTGCGGTCTTTTCTTTTTTTCCTGTCTTTTTAAAGACCTTTCTGCTCTCTTCACGTGTGATGGTCCCTGACGCTGCTCCACAACTCACCTGGCTCCTTGGTCATCAGTGCCTGACGCGTCAAATCCATTCTTACGATGGCCTCCAAATTGAGGCAAAATATACTCAAGATAATACTTTGGTTCTTGTGGACTTATTCCAATTTTCTTCAGCTTGAACTTAAGTTCGTGTATCAGCAGCTGATGGTCTATTTTATAGTCAGTCCCTGGCCTTTTGTTCTGATTGATGATACAGAGCTTTTTACCATCTCTTTCCACAGCTACAGTCCCTTAGATTCCTGTGTTTTCTATCTGGTGAAATCTCAGTGTATAGTTGCCATTTATGTTGTTGAAAAAACTATTTGTGCTGAATATGTCATTGGTGGTGTAAAATTCTATCACATGCTGTATCTCCACAGTCAGTCCTTTCCAACTACAGATACTTCTTCTTTGCCAACTTTTCTCATTCCAATCACCAGTTATTATCAACGCATCTTAATGGCATGTTTGATCAATTTCTGACCGCAGAAGTTGGTAGAAATCTTCCATTTCTTCATCTTTGGCATTAGTGGTTGGTGCACAAATCCATTAGTCTTTGCCTTAGTCATCTACTGCTGCTTTAACAGAAAGACAGATGGCTTTAACACAGAAAAATTTATCTTCCCACAGAAAAGTATGCTAAAAGTCCAAATTTAAGGCATCAGCACCAGGGGAAGTCTTTTTCTTTTTGGCTCTGGAGGAAGGTCCTTGTCATCAATCTTCCCCTGGACTGGGAGCTTCTAGGGCGTAGGGACCTGACGTCCAAAGGACCTGCTCTGCTCCTAGCACTGCTTCTTAGCAGTATGAACTGCCCCAACTCTGTTTGCTTCCCTTTCCTTTATACTGGAAAAGACTACCTCACGGCACAACGTAATCTTACAGACTGAGTCCTCCCTCCCTGACACCAGAGGCAGGACTCACAACATAAAGAAATATCACACAGTACCAGAAATCATGGCTCAGCCAAACTGGTACACACATTTTTGCGAGCACACAATTCAATCCATGACTCTTGTATTACCTGGTCTTCCTTGTATGCACGTGAGTATTATCCTATGGCTGACGGGGTTAAATTTCTGGCCAGATCTTGGAATGTTCTTCTTTACGACAACAAATGCAATGCCATCACTCTTCACTTTGTCATTCTTGGCATAGTAATCATATGATTTTTGGATTCCAGGAAGACATTTACCTGTGTTTTATTTACCATGCAAAGGTATTTGACTGTGTGAATCATAAACAATTATGTCTAGTCTATGTGATATGTCTGTATCAAGTTTGACTTTTCTATTTTGTTCTGTTTCCTAAACTGCAATTTGGCTTTCATTTCTATCAACCCCTTGAAATAAATGCTCTTGCTAAGGTCAGAAGTTACTGATTTATTTTATCCAAATCTAATCAAATCAGTCACTACTGATTTCATGTCCCTGAAGCTGGCCATCTTGATCTTATTTTCCCTCTTGAGAACGCTGTGATCTCTCCATGCCCATACTGAACACATTCCTCTTGTTTTCTTTCTACTTCTGTAACCTTTCATCTCCCCTCCAGCTTCTGAAATACTGATGGTCCTCAGAGTTTCATCATTATTCCTATCTGTAACTCAGAGCAATTAAATGTAAATTTAGTACTCTCATGCTAACAATTAGTATGCTGTACCTGAGAACCTGTAATTCTTTATTACACCAAAACTACTGTTGTGACTTGCAGCCATCCAGTTGACGCCGATTCACAGCAACCGGACAGACTGGGGCTGCCCTTCGGGTTTCCAAGGAGCCTGTAATGGATTTCAATTGCTGATCTTTTGGTTAGTAGCAATAGCACTTAACCACTATACCAGCAGGGTTTCCATATCAATACTAGAACATTAAAAATGATCCTCCAACCAAAACAGTTTAGACGCAAAGATTATGTTGTCTGTACCCTCAACATTTCAGCACTTCCAAACCCAAGTTTATCCTCATCCTCCATCTGTATCTATGTTGCAACGTTCACATAAAGTTTGGTAATACAACTTTGCAGGTTGTATTAGGGCAATCTATGAACAATCTGTCTACAGAAATGACTTTTCCTAATCTTTATCACCAGTGCTTGGCTTTGTTGAATGAATGCTCGTATTTCATTCAATAAATACTGACTATCTACGAATACAAAGCACTGAGCTAGCTACAAAGGTGAACACATGACACGAGAGATAAATCTATACAGAAAAAGTAGATTAGCAGATCAGGACTAACTATAAATGGTCTTATTCATCATTAAGCAGAAACAAAGTATTAATACACGCACTGACATGGATGAACCTTAACAAAATTATGCCAAGGGAAATACACCAGAACAAAAGAGCAAATACTGATTGTATGAGTTCACATATGTGAAATATCTGGTATATGCAAATACACTGAGATAAAAGTAGTTTAGAGGTTACCAGGGTCTACAGGGAGAGAAGAATGAGGACTTTTTGTTTAATGGGTACTGAGTTTCTGTTTAGGGTGATGAAAAAGCTTGGAAACTTAAAATGGTAACGGTTGTACAACACTGTGAATATACAGCAATGTCACATAACTCTGCGCTTAAAAATGGTTAACATAGCAAATTAATGTTATATATATTTTATCACTTTTTTTAACAAAAACATTTTGGTGATGCATGCACAACTCAAAACCATTGCACAGTACACTTAAAATGGGTATGTTTTACAGCATGTATATTACATGCCTCCAATAAAGTTATTCTGCAAAAACAAAAAGAACATAGACTTGAAGTTTACACTTTAGTGAGGAAAACATGCAAACAAACTCCAATGGTTTCAACAATTAAGTCCCTCCTAACATTCTATACTTATACTAAAAAGGTAAACAATAGGGTCCCAATCTAAAACTGTATGCTATAATCTAAAAAGGATGATTTTATGCTCGTTGGTTGGCTTTGCCTGACTTATAGTTACTAGCTCAATGAGCTTTCATACAAGACGAGGATCTGTATGATGTGATGATTATTACCAAAAGACAAATCATGAGCCTACATAAAAATGGGTACCTCTTCACAATGTTAAAACTGCCTCTGAATTGTTACTACATCTTCCTTCCAGCTTCTGAAACACTGATGGTCCTCAGAGTTTCATCATTATTCCTATCTATAACTCAGAGCAATTAAATGCAAATTTAGTACTCTCACATTAACAATTAGTATGATGTACTTCAGAACCAGTCATTCCTTATTATACCCAAACTACTTCTGTACTCGTAATATTTTCCTCCCTATTCACACTGTATCCAAATTTGATAGAAAGACTAAATTTCAAAGACTGGTTCCTTAGATCAAATTGCTATGTATATTCCCTTGATGATTATGAAAACTGCAGACTGCTGAGTATTAATACTTAGAGTAATTATGCCAATACAAATTTTCTGAAAACCTATTAAAAAAGTCATACCCTTCAGTGTACCATAATTAATGCTAGTCAGAAAAATGTTCATAGTGATAATATTTATAAAAGTAGGGGGAAAATTAAAATATTTAACACAAAATCCAACTGTTTAAAAAAAATGGTGGCATATCAACACGAATAAAATATCACACAGCAAATAAAAAGTACCTAGAAATACATAGAAGAAATCATGCTGAGTGGAAAAAACACGAATATGCATATGCGGACTGTTCTTGTCACTGTTAGCTGCTATTATATCAATTGCAAGTCACAGTAACCTCATGTATTACACAGCAGAACTGCTCCCTGTGCTTTTCCTTGGCTATAATTTCAATGGAAAAAGATCACCGGGTCTTTCTTTCTGTAGCACTGTCAGGTCAGTTGGGGTAGATTTAAACCACTAACCTTTAGGTTAACACTTCCACAAAACTACAACCTAGAGACCTGGTATACTGATTACAATTACATAAAAATGTGTGCACTCGAAGACTTTCTCCCCCCTACAAAAATGGTTAAGATTGTTAAAAATTTAAAAGATACATGTGTTATGAACCCAGGTGATTTCCCAAGATACCTTCTAGCTCTAATATTTAAAGGTTCCACAAATATCTAAAATTGTAACACCCTATAAAGTTTTATAAAACTGAGTGGCAAAGATATTATTTGTGTAAGTATTACACAGGATTCCAGATAACTGGAATGGGATCAGTATTCAAGTTTAATGACTCACCATATAGTATACTGTTATTATGGCATTAACTCTTAAAAATGCCAAAGACCACATGTGTAGGTGGTACCAGTTACAAATTATTTCTCCACAGCTACATATAAAATATTGTCATGGTCCAAATTTTCATTTTCTTCATAAGTCTTATTTTAATTCTTATCCTCTAAAGCAATTAAAAATAAAAATCCCAAAAATCTAGTTCCATGCTCTCCTTAGGTTTTTAAAGACATCTGAATACTACACTGAATTGCAAATCAATCATTTGGAAGATGGGTGTTTGTTCTTTTAAAAAAACAAAACAAAACAAAAAGCCTTCAAATATTCCTATCCTCAAGAGAGTTCTAATTCATTTCCTTACATAATTTCTCTCTTAGACTATCAAGTCTTATAACTGAACTTCAAATGACTTAAAATATTCTTAGAGGATTTATCTTAAAATCAATGTAAGAAGGATACACAAAAAACCCTACACAAATAATAAAACATTGAAACACAATAGTTTAAGTCTTTTATTTTCTAATTCTACTTTATTAAAAGTAGATTAACAATCTATCCATACTTTCAACTTCTGCATGAAATGCTTATAATCTCTGGGGAAACAGATGAGGTTTTCTTTCACCCTATGATCTGTAAGATTATCTAGAGGATTCCGTGTTGAACTTGGAGTAGTTCTCAGGTACCTGATGCTAGCATATGCATACAAACGGTGAAAAGTAAGATTTACAACCAAAAGATATCCAGTTTTTAATTTTCAATGACAGCTAAGATACGAGACTGATATTCTTAGCAAAAGTTTAGTATGTGACATGTCTACTTTAAAAGTGTATCAAAATGTAGCTGTAAAGTGTAAAGCTAACTGTATATACAGATAATAAATGAGCCACGAAAAATGGTGTGAACAGCTGAGTCTCAATTAAAACATATGGTACATCAATGTTCATAAAATTATACACATAACATACATACAAATCATACAAAGTCATACAAAGTCATACAATACTAGCATTTATAGCACCCACATGAAGTTGACATCTTCTAATGTTTATGATAAATGTTTGTTATAGAGAAATATCCAAGAACCTAAGCATGATGGCTATTAGTAATTTCAGAACTAAATTACCTGACTCAAAGGTGGGATGGTACTTGTCTGGGAAGTGGTTTGAGGTATAGGACCATTCATCTACAAATTGAAAACAGTAGAACACCATCACTACATTGTAAAGAACAATTTTAAATTAAAGTCATTAGGCAAACTACAACCCACAGAAAAGAGCACAGTTTTTTTTACCTACAAAGAAGTTCTGTAAAGTTATTCAAAACAATGCCATGAGATTTGAAATTTTAATGACTATCATAAGTAAAATTCCTTGTTGTTTTAATGGGGAAGATTAAGAAAATCTACTTTTTCCAAAACCATTTAGAAACTTTAAACATTACTACCTGACATGATAAAGTCTTATAATGAATGAAAGTGGTAAACATTGAAAACCAGTATTATGATCTTAACTTTTTTACTTTAAATATATGCTACTTTTAAACTACTTTACGATGGCTTGGCTTTAAGATGACTGTATTGTTATTAAAGTATGTATCATTGCCTCTTTATTGGTGATGTTAAAATAAAATGAAAGCTGTAAGTATCCAGAGCTAAAACTACCACTTATCTATAGGGTCACTGTAAGGCACAACCAGCGCAATGGCAACAGTTGGTTTTATGGGTTGGTTTACCGCCTACTAGTTGTAGTTTTCTCTACTAAACCACCCACTCTGAAAACCCAAACTGGTTGCTGTCAGTCAATTCTACTTACAGTAACCCTACAGAGCAAAGAAGAACTGCCCTAGAGAGATTTCAAGGCTATAATTTAGAAGAGGAATCCTGGTGGTGCAATAATTAAGCAGCTCAACTGCAAACCAAGAGGTCAGTGGTTCAAGCTCACTAGCTACTCTCAGGGAGAAAGACGTGGCAGTCTGATTCCTTAACAATCACAGTCTTGGGAACACTGTGAGGTAGTTCTAGTTGGTCCTACAGGATCACTATGAGCACAACGTGACTCAACAGCAGTGGTTTTTTTTTTTTTTCCTTTACAGAAGTAGGCTGCCACATCTATCTCTCATGGGTTGGCTGGTGGGGTTTCAGCCACTGACCCTCTAGTTAGTAGTCAGGCACTTAATTAACCACTGTGACCTCAGGTTCCTTCTGCTCTGCTAAGCTTTCCATAAATTTACACCAAATACAGTATTTGTAATTCAAAAAAGAAAATATTTACCAGATGAGAACTGTCTTTCACTTCTTGTACTTGCTGCACCTGCGGTTCAGCCACAACTTTAGTGTCCTGGTCAGAAGTCATGAGCTGTTCACTTTCTGGCTCCACAGGGAGAAGCTTAATGTTACCGTTGGGATGCTGTAAACGAGAAAGATAGTCAGCAGGTAACTTCACGCACAGAGCACAGCTGATTCTTGAAATGAACAGAACTCCAGAAACAATGATGTGCACCCTATACAGGCTTTCATCAATCCCAAATGATATACTTGTTGACAAGCCCCTAGTAATTTCATTTTTCTGAAGAACAATAGTTGCCAGGACTGGACACATAATAATTTACTTAAAAAAGAAACACTTCGGAATCCTGAGCTAAAAGAAACTGAAAAGGGTCTGAATACAGTGTTACAAGTACTCTAAAGCAGCACCTGTGAACTATTTACTGAACAGGCAGGCACTGAACTTCACATGGAAACCCTGGTGGCAGAGTAGTTACGAGCCACGGCTGCCGTCTCGGCAGTTCGCATCGGCTAGGCACTCCATGTGATATCTCAATTTTCCTAACAAGAAGTGACAAATAACTTTCATTATGCCATTAAGGGGTAGAAACAGGGATCCTAGATATCCAAGTACAACTTTCAAGTTTCCTGCTTTCACTCCAAGCTATGCAACAATAGGAAGTTAACATACTCAAGATACCTTTACAGGCACTTCTAAAACCACATGCTATCAGAATAACAATACCAAAAGAATAAATATAAAAGTATACACATTTTGTTTCAGTAGGTAACTATGTAAGCTTTTAGTTGCTATAATGGCAGTCCCTACACTCAGTTACATTATCTTAACAAATTCTCAAAATTCCTGTTAAATAACTTGATGATCAGAGGCAACTTTATCATCATACTCATCAAGTCTTCTTAAAACCAAACAGTAGTTTATAGATAGCTTCATGAGTATAAAATGTCTGCCTTAGGCACTGTGCTCTTTCAGGATCTACATGAGATCAAATCAACAATAGCATCTGAAAACATTAAATAGGAACCTTAGGGGGCAGGAGTTTGTGTTTGTGGCAGAGGAATAACTCAGAAATGGAAAGTTGAAAATACTTGTAAAATTCAAAGACTGTAATCAATATCACAAGTGTACATGCAGAAAACGCTGCATTGGTGTTTTTACTAGGTACACTCTCAATGACACTACATTGTTTTTAAGTGTACCATCAAAAACATGAAAAGCTGCTTGTGATCACCAGCATTAAAAACAAAAACTGTTGCAATCAAGTCAATTCTGACTCGTGGTAAACCTACAGGATATCTACCCTATAGAACTGCTTCATACAGCCTCCAAGGAGTGACTGGTGAATTTCAACTGCCAATCCTCTGGTTAGCAACCACAGCACTCAGCCACTACACCACCAGGGTTTCCATTAACTAAACCAAAACCAAATCCACTGCTGTTGAGTTGATTCCAACTCATAGTGACCCTATAGGTCAAAGGAGAACTACACCATGGAGTTTCCATGTAGTACCTGGAGCATTCGAATGGCTGGACCTTTTGGTTAGCAAATGTTCCACTGTATCACACCACTACACCACCACGGTTTCTATTACAGGGATGCAAATCAAAGGTACAATGAAATACACCTCACCTCTACAAAAACAGTACTGCTCTAACAGAAAACATGGGTGGAGTCAAGATGGTAGACCAGATCCAAGTCTTCCCAATTTCCTAATTTCCTCTGAAAACTAAGGCCTGGACTGATACTTGAACGGAGCTCTCTGCACAACCAGTGAACCCTAGGACATGGCATAGAGCTGTCAGTTTGGACTGCTTGTCACTGAACAGGAAACTGCTTGTCACTGGCTGAGCAACACTCTAGGTGAATCGGTCAGCTACTGTGGACTGAAGGTAACTGGTGTTTTTAACTTTCTTTTCTTTTACTTGGCCACCAGGCAAGAGAGGGGATCAAACAACAGCTACACTGACCCACCGTGATAAAGGGATCAGTGTGTAGAACAGCCACATTTTGAGTCTAAGCTTCAGATTCAGAGCACCACAGCACCACAGCACCTACTCTTTCTAGGCCTACGTCATGGATTCTGCTGTTTCATGGGGGCAGGACAGACTGACCAGGATGCCATCTTGTTTGACTATGAGGGGAAAATACCCAACCAGAGGCCTCAGCAGGGGCTATTTCCCAGCCTGGGAGGCAGTTCTGGCCTGGGGAGCACTTTTCCAGCAGAAAAGCTGTGTTTAGTACAGTGTAGCCTTATGGGAGGACCCTAGAAGGGGGAAGACAGCAGACCAGTAGCCTGCCTTACACAGCATCAGGGAACAGCTCACAAGGCCCCTCCATTGTTAGCTGGAAGGAGGGGTTTACCCACACCTGACAGCCTGATTTTGGAGTGGCCAGATAACTTTTACCTTTTAAAATAAGACTGCCTAGAGAAATAACTGCAGTACACCTCATGGCATCTCTTCCAGCCTTTACTGACTGACGGCCTGGCCCCGCTGTAACTCCGTAAGTAGGGCTGTGTCTTTGCAAGCAAGGAGGCAGAAGCTGCTACCCCAGAGATTCCAGTGGCACCACGCACCAGAGTATGTAGATATTGCTAGTGATCAATCTCCACCTCAGAACTGTGCCTCAGCTCCGGTTAAGTCAACACCAGTGAAAATAAACAGCCTCTAGATGTCCATAAAGCAAAGAGCCCTAACCAAACATTTAAAAAAAAGAATTCAACCATGGCTCCAGAAAACTCCCATAATAAAGAATCAAAGAACTTCTCAAACAAAGATAGCTTTCTGAATGACCAGAGATCACATACAAATGACTTCCTAGACATTATACAAAATGCAGCAGACAAAACTGACAAATTAAGCACTCTGTTTGATCTGACGGAATATCAGCATTCTAAAATCCAACAGATCAACAACAAAACTACAGAGTTAGACAATTCAATTCAAAGCCAAAAAAGCAGAATTAAACAATTGAAAACTTAGACTTACAGATCTTGAATATAGAGCTACAGACACTAACATTTATGAGGAGAAATCAGAAGGAAAAAAAAAAGAAAAATGAAGAAGCATTAAGAAACATGTGGGACCCCACCAACAGGGACAATCTACAATTAACTGGAGCTCCTGAACAGGGAGGGATAGCTAAAAACACAGAGTATTGTTGTTGAGTTGCTGACAGACAAGTCCCTGAGAGAAAAAAGCACAGATATCCAAGATGCGTATCCAATGCCACATACACTTGACCCTGAAAGACACCAAGACACATTATAATCAAGCGTAACAAAATAAAACATGAGCAAAAACTCTTAAAGGTAGTGAGACTCAAAGCAAGGCTAACATTCAGAGGGCAGCCCTGTAGGCTTTCGTCTGACTACTCAGCAGAAACAACGCTGGCATGGAGGCAGTGGCATGACACATTCAAAGTCTTGAAGAAAAAAAACTTCCAACGAACAATTATATATCCTTAAAACTGTCTTTGAAGATGAAATTAAGACATTTGCAGATAAATAGAAACCTAGAGACTTTGTAAAAACCAAACCAAAGCTACAAGAAATACTGGAAGAAGCTCTTGGCTTAGAAAAACAAAACCATTAAGTCTATATTTAAGTAGGCAATGCAGGACACAACACCTAGAAACCTATTCAGTTAGAGAAGACATAAAACTCAGTCAAAGCCACAATACTAAAAGAAGGGATCCAGTGCACATATCACAAAAACTAAGATACCATCAAAAGGAATATACAACAGTAGTCATAGTCCTTTCAGATGGAGAGACAGTTAATAGGATATGTAGGAGTTAAAACTGGGTTTAAACAGAGATTATTACAGAGGATCATAGGGGTGGATGCAAAGGACAATAAAGCAGCAGCATATCAAAACAAAAATTGTACCACAGGAGTCTCAACACACACATAACCAACACTGAAAAGACTGAAAAAATTGACCTATAAAGAACCACCAAGAAGAGAAAATTAAGAGCAACATAGAAGAAAAAATTAAGAGCAGCAGAGAATACACCAAAAAAATATATAAATGCATCAAAATGACAGCACTAAACCCATACCTGCCAACAATTACACTGAATGCAAATGGACTGAACACTCGAGTAAAGAAATAACAAGTGTTATCTTGGATCAAAAGACACAACCTGTAAGCTGCTTACAAAATACTCACTTTAAACTCAAAGATATAAATTGAAAATTAAAGGATGGAATAATACATACCAAGCTAACAATATACAAAGAACAGCAGGTGTTCCAATACTAATCTAAAACAGATTTTAATGTAAAATTTGCCACCAAGGACAAGAATAGCAGAAAAAGAGATAGAAGCAAGAACTCACGGAACCAGAATAACACTTTGCTCAAAAAGCCACAGGTTAGAGAAGAAATCAAAGATGAAACAAAGAAATTTATGGATTCAAATGAGAATGAAAACAGTTCCTACCAAAACTTACGGGATACAGCAAAAGCAATGCTCAGAGGTCAATGTATTTCCACAAATGCACACATCCGGAAGGATGGAAGGACCCAAACCAATTACCTCTGCAGCTTGAACAAGCAGAGAGCAACAGAGGAAACCCTCAGGCAACGGAAGAAAACAGATCATAAAGATTAGAGCAGAACTAAATGAATTAGAGAACAGAAGAACAATTCAAAAAATTGGTAAGACCAAAAGCTGGTTTTTTGAAAAGATTAACAAAGTTGACAAATCACTGGCTAAACTTAACTAAAGAAAAACTGGAAATGAAACAATCCAAATAAGAAATGAGATGGGGGACATCACAACAGACCCAACAGAAATCAAAACTATCATAACAGAATACTAAAAAAGACCGCTCTAACAAATTTGAAAACCTGGAAGATATGGACAAACTTCTACATTTATATCGCTGATGAAAATTATCACAAGGAGAATTAGAATAACTTAATAAACCCATCACAAAGGAAGAGATTGAAAAACTCATTAAAAAACTGCCAACAAAAAAAAAGCACCAGTGCAGATGGCTTCACAAGAGAATTCTACCAACCTTTCAGAGAAGATCTAAGCCCAATACCAATGAAACTATTTCACAGCTTGGAAAGGGATGGAATACCCCCAAAATTCATTCTGTGAAGCCAGCATAACCCTGAAAGATTCCCCAGGGAAAGATTCCATAAAAAAGGAGAATTACTCATGAAACTAGACGCAAAAATCAACAAAACCCTTGCCAATAGAACTCAACAACATATCAAGAAAATAATCCATTACGACCAAGTGAGATTCATACCAGGGATGCAAGGCTGGTTCAACATCAGAAAAACAATTAATGTGATTAACCACATAAATCACACAAAAGATAAAAATCTCCTGATTTTGTCAGTTGATGCAGAAAAGGCATTCGACAAAGTCTAGCACCCAGTCATGCTAAAACTCTCAGCAAAATAGGAGGAGAAGGGTAATTCCTCAATGCACTTAAGGCCATCTAATGCACAGTCAACCGTCTACATCATCCTGAATGGAAAGAGACTGAAAGAATTCCCCTTGAAAATGGGAACTACACAAGGATGGCCACTCTCACCTCTCCTATTTAACAATGTACTCAAAGTTCTGGCCAGAGCAATTAGACGACACAAAGAAATAAAGGGCATCCACATCAGCAAAGAAGTAAAAATCTTCCTATTTGCAGATGATATGATTGTATACGTAAAGAATCCTAAACAATCCGTAAGTAAACTACTCAAACTAACAGAAGAGCTCAGCGAAGTATCAGGATACAACATAAACTTAAGTGAATCAGTAGGATTCCTTTTACCAAGAAAGAGATCATTAAAAAAAAAAAAAAATCACTAAATCAATACCATTTACTATAGTCCCCAAGAAGACAAAACACCCAGGAATAAATCTAACTAGAGAAATAAGAGACCTATACAAAGAAAACGAAAAGATCTGATTGCAAGAAACTAAGACTTACATAAATGCAGAAACCCATCCTGCTCGTGGACAGGAGGACTTAACACTGTGAAAATGTCTATTTTACCCAAAGCAATCTACACATACAATGCAATCCCAATACAAGTTCCAGTGATATTTTTTTAATGAGATGGAGACACAAATCACCAACTTTGTTTGGAAGAGGAAGAAACCCCAGATAAACAAAGCACCACTGAAGAAGAACACACTAGGAGGAATCTCACTATCTGACTTTAGAACCTATTACACTACCACAACAGTCAAAATTGTCTGGTGCTGGTACAAAAAGAAACATATAGACCAATGGAATACAGTTGAGATTGGTATTTGACAAAGGCCCTAAGATTGTAAACTGGGGTAAAAACAATCTCCTTAACAAATAGGGCTGGCAAAGCTGGATATCCATCTGCAAAAAACTGAAACAAGACCCACATCTCACACCTTACACAAAAACCATTGCTAACTGGATAAGCCAAGACAAGTGCCACTGAGTTGGATCCGACTCATGGCAACTGGATAGAAGACCTAAATATCAAACCTAAAATGATAAAGATCATCCATGAAAAAATAGGATCAACAATGGAAGTTTTAATAAATGACACAGACAGACTTGAAAACCTGACAAACAAAGCATGATCAACAGAAAATAGATAAATGAGAACTACTAAGTTCCCATTTATAACACTTCTGCTCATACAAAGGCTTTATCAAAAGGATTAAAAGGCCAGCTACATAATTGGAAAAAATACTTCGCAACTAATGTCAGACCAATGTGTGATCTCCATAATCTTCAAAGTACTGCAAAATGTCAACAAGGATAAATAACCCAACTAAGGAATGGGCAAAGGAGACAGACAGACACTTCTCTAAAGAGGATATCGAGACAGCCAAGACACATTTGGAAATGCTCACGAACATTATCTATTACAGAAATCCAAGTAAAACTATGATGAGATACCATCTCACCCCAACGAGGTTGGCCATGATGCAAAAAACACAAAACAACAAAAGTCAGAGAGGCTGTGGAGAAAGTGGAACTTTCCTACACCACTAGTGGGATTGCAAAATGGTGCAACCTCTTTGGAAAGCAATCTGATGCTTCCTTAAAACGCTGGTACAGATACACCACTTGACCCAGTAATCCCACTGCTTGGAATATATCCCACAGAAACAAGAGCAGTCACACAAACACATACATGCACACAAATGCTTACTGCAGCACAGTCCACAATAGCAAAAAAGATGGAATCAACCCAGATGCCCACAAACAGATGACTGGATAGACTATGGTATACACCCTCAGTAGAATACTATGCAATGATAAAGAACAACGATGATTTTAAGAAAGGTCTCATAACCTGGTTTCAACTGGAAGGCATTACATTGAGTGAGAATAGTCAGTGGCAAAAGGGACAAATATTGTATGAGACCTCTACTGTAAGGACTTAGAAACAGAGTCATATATAGAAGAAAAGACTCTCTGAAGGCTGCAAAGAGGGATGGAGAGGGTTGGTTCCAGATTAGATAGTTGACAGAAACTTAGTTAGGTGACATCAGTGACAGCATACATTAGAAAATCAATTTAACTGGACTCCAACATAACCAAAAACTCTTCTAATCTTAACCCAATATTGCAAGGACAGAGTAGCAGGGGCGGGTTCCAGGGATCATGCTCTCAGGGAACACTGAGGCCAAATGGCATCACCAGCCTATTGCTGAGAGTGTCTTCTGCACCCCATAATGGTGAGTGGCATCTGGGGTCTTAAAAGCTAGCAAGCTGTCATCTGAGGTAAACCAAATGGTCTCAACTCAGCTGGAACAGGTGATCACCAAGGACAAAAATGACATGGGGGAAAGGGAACCCAGGAGACAGAAGACAGAAAAAACCAAATGAATGGGTGACTGTATCAACATGTAACCAGAAGAACTAGATGGTGCCTGACCACCACCAAAGACAGCCGTGATGTGGCTCACAATGTTGAGTCTGAGTGGCAACATGAGGGAAAAAAGGGGTACACCTCAGGAAAGACACTAAAAGACCACAACTGATGGTATGAAGGCCTGGGGGTTCCCCTGGGAGCATGGTCCCTAGACCTAATGCTGCCCCCTAATCATAAATCATTACTGAGGTAAACTCTTTGGACAGGAATGGATTGGAGTTGGGGACACAGAGTGACCACATCGTGTGTGCAATGTATGCCTCTATGCATCTATAGGATGTCATCCGACTGGCCTCTTACTGGAGGGGAGTGGAGAGAGTGGAGAGGAGGGGTCAGGAGTTTGTTAAGATGATATGGCAGGTACAGAATAGAAAGGAGGAGTGTGCTGTCACCAAGCAAGGAGAGTAGAAGGAGCTGCAGATACGCAAGCATGCAAATTTAAACTGGATTGTACACTTTTGAAAGAAGAAGGGGGAGGGAGGGAGGGAACAGAAAACAAATGCTGGCGAGGCTGCAGGGAGACTGGAATTCTACACCACTGCTGAAGAATTGTACAATGGTGCCATCATTTCATAAATACATATTTTATCAAAGATAATTTTTTAACTGTATCATCATCACAAACACACAAAAGCACTCAAATTTTGACCAGATTTAGAAATGTAAAATAGTAATAGAGAAAACATGCTGGAAAGAAATTAAACTAGTTCCACAGAGGTTCATGTTCCACATTATGTGGGATAAATGACTTTAATAATTATATGCATGCATCTTCTGCCTATGATCAAATTTACTGACGTCTTGGCTGGCTCTTTTAAAATTTAAGTGAGGAGGCAGGGTCAAGATGGCAGACTAGTCACACAGCTCCTGGGATCCCTCTAAAAACTAAAGCTGTGAAGAACAGCTGAATAGAACAAATGGACATTTTAGGAGCTCCACCTCAGATCAGGCAGGAAGTTGTGAGATCAGAGTGGGTGACAAGAAAGGGGAACAACTACCTTTGTCAGAAGTAAAAGGCAGCGCACAGTCCCACTTCTGCTGGCCCAGCAACAGAGAGGCTGCATAGGCACAGATACCATCTTTGTTGGCCAGGAGGGTAGAAATGGGACTGCTGCACCTTAGAGCCTGGCTAGGGCCCGCTGCCATGATGAGCAGCAGCACCTGAGTAGACAGCATCTCCTTCAACAAAGAAGCTGTGCTTAGGACACCCGCACCTACACAACACAGTAGTGGCTGGCAACTGAGTACAGCAACACCCTTCCCTGCTCCCCTCTCTAAGCTACGCTAGTGGTAAATTGTAGTGCAATACCTAGATGGGAACTGGTAGTTGTTCGTGCATGCCTGGAGCTTTTCTCTGGGACTCAGATGGGAAACACTGTGGAGGGTAGAAGAAAACCTCTGCTGAGCCAGGCAATCGCTGCATCTGCAAAGCACCGTGTGAATTCCACGTTTCAAGAAAAGTGTTCAGGATACCTCGAGGCTGAATCTTTTCCTATGTGTTAACTTCCCTTCTTGTCTTTAGCCTTTCCCACCTACCTTCTCTGCTTTACACCTCAGGCTAAATTACGGTGCACTATCTGGGCAGAAGTAGGTCATTTTATATGTATGCTCTGAGCTTTCCTCCCAGGTGTAGACAGTGACACCAAGGAAGGGGTAGACAACAAGTTCCAATCACTCTTCAGAACTACAGTTTACTGCACTTAATGGAGCATTGCAAGCTAAGTGTGCATCAACTTTCGTGACTCAAACCTTTCCCATGCACTACTTCACTCCCTATACCCAGTCTTTTCTTCCCCTCCTTTCCCTGCTCTATACCAGATTTAAATTCTAGAGCACTACCCGAGCCAGAAGTGAGTTATTTTACATGTGTGCTCTGAACTTTTCCACCAGACCTGTGGCAGGAAACAAAGGGAACACTACAAGAAGAGTTCCACTAGCTCCCTTGAGCCAGAAATTCCTGCTACATCTCTCAGTACAGTGATCACTCCAACCATTGGGTGACAAGGCATCAGAACTCTTAAGGTTTCAATAAGAATTCTAGCTTAAAAAACTACACTACTTAGACAGTCAAAATCAAATTTGAGTGTGTGTGTGTAAGTTAGACTGCAATAACCTAACAACTAAATCACAACAGCTTTCTGATGGCTCAGACACAACAATCACTCTCTAACCATTTAAAGAAGCAGACCACCACGGCTCCAAAGTAAAAATCAAAAAATTTTCAGGAAGAAGCCTTCCTGAAATTATTGGAAGTACAATATAAAAGAATTGTGTATAGAGCCCTTCTACATCTTAGGATGGAGATTAGACAACGTGCAGCAGAACAAAATGAAGAATTAAATGAGCTACACGAACTGCTAGAGCAATCTGAAATTCAGCATATTAATAATAAACTCACAGAGTTAGAAGTTCAACTGGCAGTCAAATAGCAAGCTTACGGCAATGGAACGCAGAATTTGCAAGTTTGTAAATGCATTTACAAAGGTAAATGCACCAGCATTTACAAAGGTAAATGAACCAGCATTTACAAAGGTAAATCTGATAAATAAATCAAGAAAAATGAAGATTCATTACCAGTTATGTGGCAATCTATCAAGAGGAACAATTTGCAAGTAACTGCAGTACAAGAACACGGACGGATAGCAGGAAAAACAGAACTGCTGAAGAGACATTGTCAGAAAACTTCCTGGACATCATGAAAGACAAGAAGGTATCTCTCCAAGATGCCCATCCAATTCCACAAAAGGTAAATCCCAGAAGAAAGACACCAAGATATATTACAATCTAGCTCAAAAAATGAAAATATAAGGAGAGGCTCTTAAAGGCGGATAGTCTTAAATCAAAACTAACTGAGCTCCAACTAATTATTCACCTGAAACCACACTGGCAAGAAGGTAATGCAATGACACTTACCAAGCCTTAAAGGGAAAAAACTTCCCAACAAGAATTATATATCCTGCAAAACTGTCTCTCAAACATGATGGTAAAATTAGGACATTCCCAGATAAACAAAAGCTGAAAGACTTTGCGAAACCCAATCCAAAATTACAAGACACAGTGTAGGAAGTGCTCCAACTAGAAAATCAGTAACAACAGACACATACTGAAGGATACAATGCAGGACACAGCATCCAGAATCCTACTTGGTTATGGAAGCTACAAAGCTGAATCAAAGCAAAAAATTATTAAAACTAGGGAAAAACAGATCTCAGTATATAAATTGTAACAACATTATGATATAAAGAGTGACATATTAGTGTTCAGATGGAGGGGAAGTCAAGGAGATATACAGAAGGCAAAGACACATTTAAATTAGAGCATTAGGGGAGAATAAGTCAGTAGCCTCAAAGTAAACTAACAATACTACAAATCAAAACAAGAAACACAATATAGAAGTTTCAAGAGACACAAAACCAACACTGAAAAAGATGAACTCTCACAAAGAAAAATCACTCAGGACAGAATATTAAGTGGAACAAAGAAAATGTCAACAATGTAAAAATGAAGGCACCAAAATGACAGCATTAAATTCCTATCTACCAATAATTACACTGAATGTAAATGGAGTGAATGCACCAATGAAGAGACAACAAGTAACAGGTTGGATAAAAAACCACCAGGGGTCTACATGTTGTTCAAAGGAAACACCCCTTAGACTCAGGTAAGAAAAAACTGAAAATCAAAGGATGGAAAAATATATACCAAGCTAACAATGTGCAGAGAAGAGTGAGAGTGGCAATTTTAGCCACCATCATGAACAAGTATGGTCACTTACTGCTTAAAGTTTCAATACATAAGGAGGATATAACAATATTAAATTTCTACATACACAATATCAGAGCTTCTAAATACATCAAACACACACTGACAACAATGAAAACTGACACAGATCACTCCAATATAGACTGAGATCACTCAGAAAATTTCAACACTCCATTTTCAGGAATGGACAGATCGTCCAGAAAAAAAGCTCAATAAAGATACAGATCTTATTCCAACAATGGACCAACTCAGCCCCATAGAGATTTACAGAACTTTTTACCCAACCACAGACAGGTACACCTTCTTTTCCAATTCACATGGAACATTCTCCAGAACAGACCACATGTCAGCCCGTAAAGCAGCTCTCAACAAAATCCAAACCACTGAGTTATTGCAAAGCATCTTCTTGGACCATAAAGCTGTACGAGTTGAAAGCAACAGCATAACAAACATGGGCAGAAATTCAAACTTGTGAACACTGAACAACACCATGCTCAAAAATTCATGGGTTACAGAAGACTTCAAGGATACAATAAAGAAACTCATCGAATGAAATGAGAATGAAAACACTCCGTACTAGAACCCATGGCATACGACAAAAGTGCGCTTAGAGATCAATTTATCTCTGTGGATGCACACATACAGAATGAAGAAAGGACCCAAATCAAAGAATTTACCCCACAACTTGAACAAATAGAGGACAACAAGAGAACCCCTTGAGCACCAGAAGAAAATGGCTAATAGAAATTAGAACTAAACAAAAATTGAAAGAATTAACAAAACCAAAAGCTGGTTTTTTTAAAAGATCAACAAAATTGGTAAACCACTGGCTACACTCACAAAGGAAAAACTGGAGAGGAAACAACCTGAGTAAGAAATGAGATGGGAGATGTCACACCAAACCCAACCAAATTTAAAAGAATCACAACAAATATTATGAAAAAGTTTAATAGATTTGAAAACCTAGAGGAAACAGATAAATTTCTACAATTAACCTACCAAAATTACCCAAAGAGTAAAAAAATTTAACAAACTTATCACAAATGAAAGGACTGAAAAAGTTACTTAAAACTCCCATCCAAAAAAATCCAGTCCCAGATGGCTTCGCTGGAGAATTTTACCAAACTTTTAGAGAGAAGTTAATCCCAGTAATACGGAAACTGTCTCCTGACGCAGGAACAGACAGGACGCTCCCACACTCACCCCGTGCAGCCACCGTGACCCTGACACCAGAGCAGCATAGCGACAGCACAAGAAACTCAATCAAAGCAACAACATTAAAAGAAGGGAACAAATGATCACATCACAAAAACTATGACACCGTCACACTAAAAAGAGAGATACACTAGTTACACTCCTTTCAGATGCAAAGTTAAAAAGATACACAGAAGTTAAAATTGGGTTTAAACTTAGAATATTAAGGAGGATCATAAGGGTGGCCGCAAAGCACAGTAACAGTGCAACATATCAAAACAAGAAACGCAATACAGGAGTCTCAACAACCACAAAACCAACAATGAAAAAGACGAAAAGTCAACCCACCAAAGAAGTATGACCCAGAATAGAATATCAAGACCACAGAAACCACCAACACAAGAATAAATACATCAAAATGACAGCATCAAACACATACCTATCAATAATTCCACTGAATGTAAATGGACTTAACACTCCAATAAAGAGGCAACAAATGATATCCTGGGTCAAAAGACGTCACAACCCATCTATACATTGCTTATGAGGAACGTATCTTAAAGACATGAACACACTGAAAATTAAGGGACGGAATAACATAGACCAAGTTAACAACTTACAAAGAAGAGCAGGTGTGGCAATACTAACCTCAGATAAAATAGACTTTAATGTAAAATCCAGCATCACGGACAAGGATGGTCACTATTTATTGCTGAACGGTTCAATACACAAGCAGGGCTTAACAATATTAAATATTTATACACAGAACACCACAGCATCTAAATACATTGAACAACGTCTACATGGAAGAATGATATAGATCACTCCACAGTAACAGCGGAAGACTTCAACACTCCATTTTCAGTAATGGACAGAGCATTCAGAAAAAAAAAAACTCAGTAAAGACACAGAAGATCTTACTGTGACAACCAACTAGACCTCATGGACATATACAGAACTTTTTAAGCATCAACAGATAACTACATCTTCTTCTCTAATGCACACGGAACACTTTCCAGAATAGACTATGCATTAGGACATAAAGCAAATCTCAACAAAATCCAAACTACTGAATTATTGCAAAGTATCTTCTCAGACAATAAAGCCATAAAACACTAAATCAACAGCAGAAAAAACAAACTGAAATTTGAACTCATGGAAACTGAACAACACTTTGTTCAAAAAGCCACGGGTTACAGAAGTCAAGGACAAAATGAAGAAATTTATGGAATCAAATGAAAATGAAAACACATCCTACCAGAACCTATGGGATACAGTCAAAGCTGTGCTCAGGGGTCAATTTATCTCTATAATGCACACGTCAGAAACAAGAAAGGACCCAAAGAACTAACCCTACAGCTTGAACAAGCAGAAAGAGAGCAACAGAAGAATCCCTCAGGCACCAGAAGAAAACAGATAATACAGATTAGAACAGAACTAAATGAATTAGACAACAGAAAAAGAACTGAAAAAAATTAACAAAACGAAAAGCTGGTTTTCCAAAAAGATCAATAAAATGGATGACACCAACTCATTACTCTAAAAATTACTAAAGAGAAACAACCAATCACTTAGTCTACCTTTCCTAAATAAGCTGTACTTCACTTAACCAGTTGATCAGGACACATTTTCTATGGAATGACCACAACTAATCAATGGGCACTGTGTGACAGAATTAAAAAATCAAATAACATAATGAAGAAAACGATTCTTGTCATGGATTGAACTGTGTCCCCAAAACTGTGTGCAGCCATGTGACTGGGCCATGATTCCCAAAACGACTGTCCTCCATTCTGTGAATTTCCGATGCTGTATGTTAGAGGATTAGGGTGGGACTCTAAATCCCCTCATAAGATCACCTCCCTGCTCCACTGTAAAGGGAGTTTCCCTGGAGTATGGGGTGCACCACCCTTTATTCTTTCATCTTACACGATATAAAAGCAACGGGAAGCAAGCCCAAGAGTTGGGAACCTCACATCATCAAGAAAGCAGCACCCGGACAACAGCACGTCCTTCAGACCTGACGCTCCCTGATCAAGATGCTCCCTGATCAAGATGCTCCCTGATCAAACACTGATGCAATACAAGGACTTTCTTCCAGAGCTGACAAGGGGAAAACCCTTCCCCTGGAGCAGACATATAGCCTACAGGACAGTAAGAATAAACTTTCCTTTGTTAAAGACACCCACTTGGTAGTCATTCTGTTAGAGCAGTACTAGCTGACTAAAATAATCCTGAATAGCTGCTTTATTTATTAAGAGCACTGAGGAACTTTAACATGGTTGCATCAGACGGACACTGACTGAATCTACTCTTCAATCTTACCACTAAACGAGACGACTAGACATTACAATCTTATGAAAGACCACTATCTGTGAAGTATTTTTGCCAAAAAGAATCTGAGTTTAATCAAACTTCTAGATCTCTCAATTTAAGGGAGAAACCTGAGACAGGATAACATGTTAAAGAAAAAATCGTGAAGCTAAATCCAAAATATAGGATAGTCTACAAAACAAATGACTTCATTTCTACAGTAAATCAAAGACACAAAAAAATGACTACAAAATAAGTTAATCAAAATAGCCAACAAAGTATAAGAACCATGTATGAGTCTAGATTAAAATAAAGTTCAGAGTAACATTTTATCCACATGTAAAAAATGAATCTAGACATAAACCTGAAACCTTTTAAAAGTTAACTCAAAATGCACCGCAGACGTAAATGTTGAAATGCGAAACTACTCAAATTCTAGAAGAAAATCTATGTGACCTTGGGTTTGGCAATGAGTTTCTGGATAGAATAAACCAAAAGCATGATCCAAGAGTAAAAAATTGCTCAGACTTCACCAAAATGTAAAACCCATGCACTACAAAAGACACTGATAAGAGAATAAGAAGACTGCTACAACATATCTGTTTGCAAAACACATCACTGATAAATGACATATTCAAAATACAAAAAGGACTCTTAAAATTCAACAATAACTCAATTTAAAACGGGCAGAAGATCTGAACAGACACTGCTAAAGAAGATATACAGATAGCAAATAAAAAGAAGCGTAACATCATATGTTATTAAAAAACCAAACCCACTGCCATAGATTCCAAAGCACAGTAATCCTATAGGACAGAGCAGAACTGCCCCATAGCATTTCCAAAGAGCAAGGACCTGGTGGATTTGAAATGCAACCTTTTGGTTAGCAGCTGGAGCACTTAACCACCACACCAACACGGTTTCTCACTTGTCACAGGGTAACTGCAAATATGAAATGATGCTCGATATCACTTGAGATTCAAGTTAGAAAGGACACTACACACATATATACCAGCTAAAACTCAAAACACTGACAACACCAGTGCTGGCCAGGATGTAGAGCAACAGTATTCTTATTCACTGAGAATGCAAAATGATACAGCTGCTTTGGGGGACAGTATTTTACTATACAATCCCTCAACTATGCTATACTTACCTACACAAGTTGAAAACTTAGAAATTTGCACTAGCGTTTAGAGCAACTTAGTTCATAACTGTAAAAAACTGCAACCTACCAAGATGTTCTTCCACAGGGTGAATGGATAAACAACGTGTGCTATGTGTCTTTATCAAACAAAACTCACTGCTGAAGTTGATTCTGACTGACTTTACAGGGCACAGGAGAACTGCCCTATATGGTTTCCTAGTCTAAAACTTCAGAGAAGCAGACTGCCACATCTTTCTCCCTATAAACTGGCTGGTATGTTCAAACCATTGACATTTTGGTTAGCAGGCAAGCGCTTTAACCACTGTGTCACCAGGGTTCCTTTGATCTATACAATGGAGTATTATTCGGTGATAAAAAGAAATGAGACATCAAGCCACAAAAAGGCACAGAGGTCTGAAAAAGCTACACACTAGGTGATTCCAGCTATGAAATATCTGCAAAAAGCAATGTATAAACAGTCAATTGCCCAGGGTCCACAATGAGGGAGGCTGGAATGAAAAGGAGAAGCACAGTTCATTTCAGAGGAAGGATACCGTAATCGTGGATACATGGCATTATGCATGTGTCATAAACAAAAGAACCCTGTATCACAGTGAACCTAACTACGGACTTTAATTAATAATAGTGTTCTCAATATTACTTCATGTATTGTAACAAATAGACCACATGGGATGTTACTAGTTAGAAAACCTAGGTGAGGGGCAAGAGGGACACACTCCGCATACTTTTCTGTAAACCTAAAACTGCTCTAAAAGTAGTGCATTAAAGAAACAAACAAAAAAAACCCTTCACAAACATACAGATTAGGCAATGGTTTCTCAAATATACCAAAACCACAAACAAAAGAAACGCATAAATTGAACTTGATCAAAATGAAAACGTTTTGCTCTTCAAAGGACACTAGACTCAGTGAAAAAGACAACCCACAAAATGGGAGAAAATACTTGAAAATCATATATATAATAAAATACATGACCCTAGAATATATAAAGAACCCCATGACAACCGAATTTAAAAAACAAAAAGGGCATAACACACATTTCCCCAAAGAAGACAGACAACAGCCATTAAGCACATGAGAAGATACTCAACATTGCTAGTCTTTAAGGAAAACACAGATCAAAACACAAAACATCACTTCACAGTCACTAGGATGACTACAATAAAGAGAGATAATAACAAGCACTACCAAGAATGCAGAGAAACATTGCTGGTGGGAACTGAAAATGGGGCAGTCATTTTGGAAAACAGTTCAGCAGCTTATCAAAGAGTTAAACATTGTTATCATATCACCTAGAAATGCTAGGTACATACTCAAGTTAAAAACACGTGTGTACACACACCCCCCCCACCCCCACACCCCCACCACACCAATACTAACAGCAATCTCATTCATGTTGCTATTACACTGTGTTCTCATCCATCCAGTCCATTCCCATTCGTGGTGACCTTTCAAAAGCAGATTGCCAAGACTATCTTCTGAGGCATCTCCAGGTAGGTTAGAACTACCAATCTTGTAGCTAGTAGTCCAATACTTCACTGTCTGTTCCACCCAAAGATTGCCTTATTCCTAACAGCCACAAAAAAGGAACCTAAAAAGTAAACTATTAGAGGTTTAAAAGTCATACTTTGTATACCTGCCTGGCATACTTCAGTGGATTTTCAAGTATCAACAATGCTAAAACTGTAGTTTAAGAATTAGATAATTTCTAAAACAAGCAAAATAAAAATGTCATACTCCTATGTGGAATGGAATTTCCACTTCCCCACCCCCTCAAAAGAAAAACATGGTATTGAATCATGCAAATCTAAAAATACTTAGCCTTTAAATCCCTGTAACACAAATGACTCTTAGCAGTCCCATAAGAAGCCTAGTGGAGTCACAATGAGTCAAAACTGATGTGAAGGTCCCTGACAATGACACAGTGGTTAAATGCTATGGCTACTAACCAGAATGTAGACAGTTCAAATCCCCCAGGTGTTCCTTGGAAACTCAATGTGGCAGTTCTACTCTGTCCATAGGGTCGCAATGAGTAGGAATCAACTCAGTGGCAGTGGGCTGTGTTTGGTTTGGTTTAAGAATACAATGAAAAACCTGGTGGCACACTGGTTAAGTGCTAACCAAAAGGTCAGCAGTTCAAATCCACCAGGTGCTCCATGGAAACCCTATACGGCATGTTCTGCTCTGACCTATAGGGATAGGGTCACTGAGTCAGAATCAACTCATCAGAAATGGGTTTGATTCGGAACAACACAAGGCAATGATTATTCCTTACATGTTACCAAATCAATCTTGTTTTTTATGTCTCCTGCCCATTTATCACAGTAGGAAACGGAGCTCAGAGAAGTTAGGTAAATTAATCAAAATAACATTTTACTGCAGTGTTGTCTAAATACTCACTCACTCGATTTATAGCCACAAAATGAGGGGGATGTAAAGTCTGAGTGGTGGCAGTGCTGTGGTTAAGCACTCAGCTGCTAACCAAAAGGTCAGCAGTTTGCGTCTACCAGCTGCTCTTTGGAAACCCTGGGGAAAGCTCTACACTGTCCTCTAGGACCGCTGTGAGTCTGAATCAACTTTACAGCAATGAATTTGGTTTTTGGTTCCTTTGGTTCCTTTGGTTCTAAACTAGATTCCACTAAACAGATCCTTACTCATGGTGATATTACGTCAGTCAGAGTAGAACCACACTCCAAAGGGTTTTCTTTTTCAATAATATGTTTTAGCCACAGGGACGTCATTACCTAATTTTTTTCAGCATTACATCGCCAGGCCTTTCGTCCCAGTTCAGACTCTGGATGAACTCCAACCTCCAACCTTCCCATCAGCACATTCCATTTGTGCCACTCATCAATTCCCTCCCAATTCTAACTATGATTAGGAGCTGTGAGTTAAGGGATAGAGAATGAGCAAAGGAGGTGAATAATTTAAGATACTACCATATAGGCATCTGTTCTATGAAACTGCAACATAACGAGACTATTCTACTACAAACAATTCAACTAGGTTTAAGTAAACAATTTTACCTAAATCAGGGGCACGGGGTATTAAGAGATTTCAGGGTCATCCTAATTAAGTACTGTAATGATTCCCTTTGGAAAGCAACAGGAAAAGTCAAATTTTCTTACTTTGAATGTTTGAACATACTTTTATGAGAGGTTGTCCACCAAATTTTGATGGTTTCAAAATTAAAGAAACTCATTTAAAAAAAAAAACCCAGACCACATGGTACATGCACTTTACAATCCTATGCATACATAGGATGCTGTCCTACTGGCCTCTTACTAGAAGGGACAGGAGTGGGTGGAGAGGACATGACACGTATAGAAACAGAAAGAAGTGTGCTGTCACTGGACAACAGGAGAAGCAGCTGCAGACAGGCAGGTACGCAAATTTAATTTGGAATGTATACTGTCACTCAATCACAATTTAAAAAAAGAAAAAAGACCCAAACAGTCATAAGCAAATCATTAAAGCAGAATCACATCATTTCGGGATTGTAAAGAATGGCATCCTTAATAATAGTCTCTGTTATGAACTCAACATGGCCATCTATAAATAGACAAGTATGCCAAAGCCAAGTGCCGATAAGAACATAAAATATAGCAGGAATTACAGTTCTTACAGGATCCATTTCCTTATTCATTTGCCTTGTGTTGTTAGTTGGGATTATATTATTTACTTCATAGCTACCAACATAATAATTTTTAAAATGCACATACATCTTGCCTTCCAAAATAACTTGTGGGTTCTTTGGGGCAGAAATGATTCTCTGTACGTTCCATGGCATCAAGCATAGATTATACACGTAAATGAATATACAGGCTTGAATAGTGGTAGCATTAATAGAGCAACAGACTGCTGTTTCCAGGAAAGCTATTATTACTTTTTAAAGTTTTAGAAAGTTTTATTATTTCTAATACTGTATTCTTTTCACTGAGTTTTCTTAACACATGTGACTAAGAGCCAGTGATTCATGAAAGATGGCTTTTATCTCAGTATACAAGATTAATATTTAATTATGTATCTAAACTGGCATACAATACTGACATATTTCTAAACAGATGCTGCCAATAAGCTTAATTTTTTAATTTCCTTCTATATACATGGAAATCCTGGTGGCACAGTGGTTAAGTGCTGCAGTTGCTAACCAAAAGGTCAGCAGTTCAAATCCACGAAGCACTCCTTGGAAACTCTGTGGGGTAATTTTACTCTGTTCTACAAGGGTTGCTATGAGTCACAATTGACTCAATAGCAGTGGGTTTGGTTCTCGTTTTTATACATTTATGTCTGTGTTTTTACTGAAAAAGACAGTAATGGACAGAGGTTTCAGTGTGGATTACACCTGAACATAAAGAAAACAAAAGTCCTTACAACTGAATCAATAAGCAACGTCATGATAAACGGAGAAAAGACTGAGACTGTCAGGTCTTCCATTTTACCTGGATTCACAATCAACACCGTCAAAACAGCAGATGCACTGCACCTGGAAAATCTGCTACAAAAGGCCTCTCTCAAGTGCTGAACAGTAAAGATCTTACCTTGAAGACTGTCATGGTTTAAACAGTGTCCCCCCAAAAATTTGTGCAGCCATGTGGCTGGGATATGGTTCCCAGTATCTTGGAAATGTCCTCCATTGTGTGATTTTGCTAACCTGTATGTTAAAGGATTAGGGTGGGGCTGTGAATTCCTGCTATGGGGGAAGTTTCCCTGGAGTATGGCTTGCCCCACCCTTAATGCTTTTAGCTTGCAAGGAATAAAAGGAAAAAGAACCAAGGACAATTTGAGAACCTCGCTACCATCAAGCAAGCAGCACCGGGAGCAGAGCGCGTCCTTCAGACCAGAGGTTCTTGCGTTAGGACACTCCCTGGACAATGACTGATGCAAAACCGGACTTTCCTCCAGAGCCGACAAGGGGAAAGTCTTTCCCTGGAGCAGACACCCTGAATATGGACTTGCAACCTACCGGACTGTGTAAGAATAAATCTTTCTTTGTTAAAGCCATCCACTCTGTGATATTTCTGTTAGAGCAGCCCTAGTTGACTAAAACAAAGACTAAGGTGCAACTAAACCCCCAAAAGGCAGTTTCAATCTCATCAATGCATGGAAAGCTGGACAATGAATAAGGAAGACAGAAGAAGAACTGATGCCTCTGAATTGTGGTGCTGGAGAAGAATGCTGAAAACACCACAGACTACTAGAAGAATAAAGAGATTTACCTACAAACAGTATAAATAGAGTGTTCCTAAAAAGCAAGAATAGCAAGACTATGTCTTACATAGTTTGGACATGTTGTCAGGAGGGATTAGTCCCTAAAGGACATCATGCTTGGTAAAGTAGAGAATCAGCAAAAAAGAGAAAGACCCCCAAGGAGATGGACTGACACAGTGGCTTCAACAATGTGTTAAAAAAAAATAACAATTGTTGGTGTGGTGCAGTACCAGGCAGTGTTTTCTTCTGTTTTACATAGGGCCATTCTGAGTCAGAATCAACTTGAAGGAAAAGATACAGAGCACAACTGCCTCATTCAATATCTTTTATAACTTTTTGCTACTTTAAGGGATTATGTATGAGTTAGTTCTTACTTTACTTTTTATTTTTCTCACAATTTTGTTAATTCCATTTTTAATGTGATGATTTTCTTAAGATTACAGACAGATCATAAAAATATTCTTTCTCTCATCTACACTTGAAAATAAAAAATGTTTACAGACAAATGTAGTGTTAGCGTATGCCCATGCTAAGGAAACATCAAAATCTGAGCCAAATACAGGAAATAATCTTAAAAAGCCAGAAGTCCTCTAAATATTGCCTCAACTATTTTGAATGGAAAAAGTATCTATTCTCCTCATCCTTCTATTAAGTCTTGCATTTTCCTAAGAATTTTGGTTCTAATTCTATTGAACTTTCTGGTTTACAATCTTAACGCTACAGTTTTTTCACTGAAAGTGTATACAACTTAAAGAATAAGACAGGGTGGTAGTTAGCCAAGCTGGAACTCAACAGTTGAAAGAATGACAGAATGCCACAGCTGGCAAACAGCTTAGAAATAGCTTAACCTTATGCTTTTCAAACTGAGGAGCCAAAGACCCATAACTAGAGTCCAAGATTCCTCACATGGTAAAATTCTAGCTTTTTAAAACATAGAAAAGGTGCATTCAAAATTTCGAGAATGCAAACTGTCTAAAGACTCGAAACTATACATAAACTGAATTAGTAAACTGTACACAGCCACTAATATTTTCACTTTTTTAACCTACAAAAACTAGTATCTTGTTCCAACAAAATACAGTTTTCAGGCATATTAAATTAAAACAAAACTTTTGCTTTAAGGAAAAGATACTTCTGATGGATAGTAATCAACCAACTAAGAAATCAAAGCAAGGCCAAAAACATGTTGAGTATGTAATGTTTCTCCAAATGAAAGATAATGAAATTCAGCAGGTCACAGAAAACTTGAAAAGGTACAGAGCTACAAAGCAGCAAATAGCTGTGTGATCATGACAAAACAGATGGCAGTTTATAAACAGGCCAACCTATCTTCTTAAGTCCTTAGTATAGTCCTGCAGGTATTCCCTCAAGTCTTGTTATCTGAAAATGGAAATCATGTTTCCTTAAAAATTAGAAGTCATATAACAGCTTTGTAAGTGGTGATAAAATATGCCTCATCTCAAAGTGTACCTTAATATGCATCCTTCCTTTTGTGATTGAATTTACTATTCTTAAGACACATATATTTTAGGCTTCCACAAAAGGGAGTATTTCACAACAATTACAATCTAAAACAGCTCTCAGGGGTGGAGTCAAGGATGGCGAACTAAACACACGTCTCCCTAAACCCCTCTGGAAACCAAGGCCTGAAGTGATAATTAAACAGGGCCTTCTGGACACCTAGTGAGCCCTAGATTTGGTCTACTTACCACTCAGTGGGAAACTTCTTCTTTCACCAGCCTCTGCCTTTGCTGCCCTTGATGAGTGTTGGCTCTCCCCACGCTAATCATTTCACCATTTTAACTTTATTTTTCTCTCAGTCTTAATCGGTGTGTGGGGCTGAAGTTTGACTGGCAGCAAGGCTCAGACACACTGCTGATGAGATTGGTGAGCAGAGTTGCCAAATTTTGAGAGCCTGGCCTTGGAATCTGTGCAACTTGGCACCTCTGACCTCCCTCCAAATCTCCATCATTGCATAGCCTTTTATGAGGTGGATGGGAGAGCTTGTGCAGGATAACATCTTGACTCACTGGGAGGTGGATATTACTATACAGAGGCCTCAGCTGGACCTAATTCCCAGGCTGGGAGGCAGTGCCTGCTCAGAGAGCACTTTTCCAGCAGTAAAGCAGTCTTTGGTGCAGAGGTACTTTGCCAGCTGGGAAGAGGGACTTGCACACCTGAAAGCCTGACTAGTTTTGGAAGCTGTGAGATACCTTTTAAAACTTTCAACAGGGAAATAACTGTGGTGCATCCGGATGGCATCTCTTCTAGCCTTTACTGTCTCATATTACGGGGTCAGCTGACAGCTCCCCAGTAACTCTATAAGTGGGGCTGTTTCTTTGCCAATCACGAGGTAGAGCCTGCTACTCCAGATTCCACTGAGTCCAGTAAATGAAGTACATAGAGGTGTCTGGTGATCAACTTCCTTTTCAGACTGACCTTTAGATCCTGTTAAGGTAACAATGGAGAAACAGAACAACCTCCAGAGGCCCCCAAAAGCAACAAACTTTGGACCAGAACATTAGGAAGAATTCGCCTGTGGCTTCAGAAGGCCCACAAAAGAAAGATCCAAAGAATTTCCCAGATGAAGAAGCCTTTCTTTAACTATTGGAGGGTGAACACAAAAGGATTATATACAGAGCCCTCCTACACCTTATACAAAATGCAGCAGAGCAAAATGAAAAATTAAGCAAGCTGTTTGATTTGATGGAACACCAGTACTCTGAAATCCAACAGATCAATAACAAAATCAAAGAGAGAGAAAATTCAGTTCAAAGCCAAAAAAACAGAATTGAACAAATGGGAAATAGACTTCTGACTTGGAAGACAGAGCTACGGACTCCAGCATCTATGAGGAGAAATCAGGAAAAAAAAATTAAACAGCTTTCAAAAATCAGATCTCACAAGTGAAGCCAAAGTACCTAAATACGGCCTAGACATAGGACAACTTCTAAAAACATCGTTGAAAGAATCACTTTTTCTGAATACTTTCCACAGTTACTCCAGAAATGAAGGTTTGGAGGAAAAAAAAACAAATTTTATTCACTGAAGGAGCACTGATCCTATCTAACATTAGCTCCTTCACTTATCATCTTGATTCTATTCCCTTCTACCTTCTCATTTATGCCCTTTTTTCTCCTATAGCTTCAATCTATTACCCCCTGTCTCCTTCCTGTCACTGTTTAAAACATGCCCGAGCCTTATTCGGTCCTAAAAAGGAAGTGAAAGGGAAAAAGAGTGGGAAGACAGAAAGCAAGGGGAGAAGGACAAAACTTAAACTCACTGAGGCGAGGGACCTATCCTAACATGACATCTTTTTTACCTCTTTTTGGATACAGCTGTTCTAAAGATTATCCGTTATGTATCTCTCTCCTGGACCCCTGGTGACACAGTGACACAGGTGCTTCCTGTGTGCTCCTCTAACAACCAAGACCCAAAAGAACAATGAATCCTGTACATACAACATTCTAAGAGCCCTGAACATCAAAAGGAAAATTGAGAATCTGAACTGAGCAAATGAGAAGGCAGCAGGAGTCCACACACGTGACCTACCAGAAGCAGCTGTGGTCATCACATGTTAAACCCAGCATGGAGGTTGGTGGGTGTTCTCATCAGTGGAGACAAATGTCTGGAGAATTTATTTATGCCTCTGGAGGCAGTGCTGGGCAGCACCAGACTGGGTAAAGCTAAGTCTCTGCATGTAACCTACCACACGCATATCTGTATCTTTCTTTAGTTAGAGGATTATCTCCCACCTCCCTTCTCTCCTCTCTCAGCCCTATGTATTCTGAACTGCACCCAGCACTAGAACCTGACATCGTTAACTGAGCCAGAAGTAGGACTCTTCAAGCTCACTAGGAGCTACTGTCTCCCTCCCGTCTCTGCACTGTGCCCAACTCTGAAATCGGATGCCATTAACTGAGCCAGAAGAAGGATTCCTTAAGCCAGACCTGAGCCATTCTCCAAGACTCATGGGTGTGAACAACTGAGCACACCAGGGAAGGGGGGGAGATTTTTTTTTTCTATACATTTCCATAAGCCAGAATACCAGGGCAGGACCTGTTCCTTTACCCAGATTCAGACATTAAGGGGTATGCCAAACTGAGGGATGGCTGTTAGACCCCCCTGTCTTTCATAGTAGCTGCAGCCAGACACCTACACCTACACAACTCATGTCTGCACACACACAACAACAGGCAAGAGCCGAGCCACACACTGGGTGAGTGACCACCCGGACACCTGAACTGAATTCACATAAGAAAAGTAAACTGTCTACTGTAAAATAAAAAGTTAGGACACAGTAGGTAAACACAAAATAAATGGCTACAATTTACTAATGCCTTGGAAACAGCAGTCCATACCAAAGAACTTAAAGAATCAAATTTTTCAGAGGAAGAGAACTCCTGGAATTATCAGAGTACAAACACAAAAGATTAATATTTATAACTCTTGTGAAAGTGATGAGGAAGATGATGCAAACTGCAGCAGACCATAATGATGAAATGCACAAGCTGCAAGAAAGCACTGAGCAGCAAGAACTAGAAATTCAGAAAGTTAATAATGAAATTATAGAATCAGACAATTCAACAAAAACTTAAAGGAGCAGAACTGAGGTAATGGGAACCAGAAATTAGTGAAAATGAATATAAAGCACATAACACCAATGTCCTTAAGGAAAAATCAGATGAAACAATTTAAAAAAATAAAAAAGCACTGAAATTATGTGGGACTCAATGAAGAGGAATAATCTAAAAATGACTGGAGTACCACAATTGGTGGGGGGGTGCTGAAAATACAGAGAGAACTTTCAAAGATCTGAACACAGAAACCCTTCCTGATATGAAAGATGAGAAGATACCTTTTCAAGATACTAATTGACTTCCACAGAAGCTGGATCCCAAAACAAAGACATCAAGATATATTACAATCAAATTTGCCAAACCTAAAGACAAAGAGACACTATAAAAAGTGGCTAAGGATAAACAAAAACTAACCTACAAAGGATCTGTGAGATTAAGCTTGGATTACTCACTACAAATCACACAGACAAAGAGGCCAATTGGATGACATATGCAAAGCCTTTAACGAAAATAACTGCAGGCCAAGAATCACATATCCAGCAAAACAGCCTCACAAATACGGTGGTGAAATTAGGACATTTCCAGATAAAAAAGAAACAGAGGGAATCTGCAAAAATCAAACCACAATTACAAGAAATACTAAAAGGAAGGTAAAACCAGTGACAGTACACAAAAGAAGATTAATTTAACTGACTTCATCATAACCTGAAAACTTTTCCAGTCTTAACCCAATACTGCAAGGATAGAGTAGCAAGGATGGGGCTCAGGGGACCAAGCTCTCAGAAGACATCAAAGCCAACTGGCACAACCAGCCTATTGCTAAGAGAGTCTTCTGCATCCCACATTGGTGAATGGTACCTGGGGTCTTAAAAGCTAGCAAGCTGCCATCTGAGGTACACCAAATGGTCCCAACTCAGCTGGAACAGATGATCACCAAGGACAAAAATGACATGAGGGAAAAGAGCCCAGAAGACACACAGAACCATATGAATGGCTAACTATATCAACATGTGAACATAAGAACCAGATGGTGACTGGCCACCACCCAATAACAGACATGATGGGGCTCACATGTTGAGTCCCAGTGGCAACATAAGAACTCCACTAAAAGACCACAACTGATGGTCCAAAGGCCTGCAGGTTCTCCTGGGAGCATGGCCCCTAGACCTGATCATTGATCATTACTGAGGTCAACTCTTTGGACAGGAATGGATTGGATTTGGGGACACAGAGTTACCATATTGTGTGTGCACTTTGTGGTTCTATGCATCTATGTCATCCTACTGGCCTCTTACTGGGCGGGGGGGTGGGGAGGAGGGGACAGGAGATTGTTAAGAGGATACGACATGTATGAAGCAGAAAAGAGTAGCTGCTGTCACTGGGCAAGAGAAGTAGAGGGAGTTGCAGATAGACAGGCATGTAGATTTGAACTATATTGTAAACTTTCACTCAATCACAATAAAAAAAATACTAAAGGAAGTCCATTAGTTATAAAACCAATTAACACCAGATAACAACCCAAGACCAGAATACAGAACAGAGCAACCGGATATCAACTCAAAGAAGGGAATCATGAAAACAAATCATAGGCAAAACACTGCAAATGGAGAAACAAAGATGTCATCACATAAACATTTTAACAATAAAGAAGAACCAAGAGAAAATGTGGTCATAGTTGTTTCATACAGACAGCAGACTAAGGTGTTATAAAGAAATAAAAGAAATAAATTTAGGAAAATATGATGGTAACCAAAAAGGAAAGTATCAAGCCTATATAGCAAATAAAAAAACAAGAAACCTCAGAAAATACAAAACCACAACACTGAAAAGGATGAAAAGAGAACACAAAAAGAAAAAGACTCAGCACAGAAATTAAATGTGACAAAGGAAATGTCTACAACACACAAAAAAACCTCAAAAATCATAGTATGAAGCTCATAGCTATCAATAATCAAGCTAAATTTAAACGGACTAAAGGCACCAATAAAGAGAAACAGTGTGGCAAACTACATTTTAAAATATGACCCGTATGTATGCTGCCAAAAGGAGGCACACTTTCAACATAAAGACACTCACAAACTAAAATTCAAAGGATGGAAAAGAATATATCAAGCTAACAACATTCAAAAAAGAGCAAGACTGGTAATATTAAACTCTGATAAAAGACTTTAAATTAAGATCCACCACACTGATAAGGAAGGACATCATATAAAGACTTAAGGATCAATACTCCAGAAGAACATAACTGTACTATCGGCCCAATGACAGGGATCCAAAATACATAAAACAAACTCTAACAACCCTGAAAAGAGAAATAGACAGCCCCACAATAACAGTAGGAGACCTAACACAGTGCTCTCAGTGAAGAACAGAACACGTAGAAAAAAGACACAGAAGATTTAAATGCCATAATCAAACAAACTGAACTCAGAGACATACATAGATCACTCCACCCAACAGCACATTTTCTTTTCCAGCACCCATTCATGTTAACAATTCTCAGCAAAATAGCAATAGAAGAGAAATTCCTTAACATAATCAGAGGTTAGCCAATACCCAACAACAATCTAAATTCAGAGTGTGTGAAAGCATTCCCCTACAGAAAAGAAACAAGACAAGGGTATCCATCATTATCACTTTTATTCAACACTTTTCTAGAGGTTCTAGCCACCAACAGTTAAGCAAGATAAAGAAATAAAGGACATTCAAAATGGTAAGGAAGACATAAAAAGTATCTCTATTTGCACATAATATGATCTCATACACAGAAAACTCTAAGGAATCCACACAGAAAACTACTGTATGTAATGGAAGAGTTCAGCAAAGTATCAAGACATAAAATAAGCATACATAAATCATTTTAACTGCTTTACACCAACAAGGAGACCGTCAAAGAGGAAATCACCAAGTCATTACCATTTATGATAGCCCCCAAGAAAATACTAATTGGAGATATAAAAGACCGATACAAAGAAAATTATAAGACTGCAATAAACCGAAACAGACCTTCCTAAGTAGAGAAACCTACCTCATGGAGAAGACTTAACACAGTAACAATGTCTATACTTTCCAAACCAATCTACACAGACAATGCAACTGCAATGTGAATTCTATTGGCATTTTTAATGAGATGGAGAAAGAAATCACCAATGTCGCACACAAAGGGAAGAGGCCCGAGAGAAATAAAGGATCACTGAAGAGCAACAAAGCATAAGGTCTTACTCTACTGTACTTTAAAACCTACTGCACGGCCATGGCAGTCAAAACAGTCTGATAATGGTATAAAAACAGATACAGAGATCAACAGAAAACAACTGAGAGTCCAGATGTAACAACATCCATTCATGAGCAGCTGATAGTTGACAAAGGTGCAAAGTCCATAATCTGGGGAAGACAGTCTCTTTAACAAATGGTGGTGACATTACTTGATATCCATCTGCAAAAAAATGAAACAAAACCTATACCCAAACCATGGACAAAAGCTGAGTAAAAATGGATCACAGATCTAAATATAAAATACAAAACAACAAAGATCATGGGAAAAAAATAGGGACAACATGAAAAGGCCTAACACATAGAAAAAAAGACTACAAAATATTACTAACAGTGTACAAATACCAAAAGAGAAAATAGGTGACTGACAACTTCTGAAAATCAAACACTTAAGCTCATCTATGGACTTCACCAAAAGAATAACAAATACTACCTGTTGGTGGGCATCTAGGTTGATTTCATCATGAGCATCTAATCTCCATAACCTACAAAGTATTGTAAAACCTTAACAGGACAAAGACAAACAACCCAATTAAAAATGGGCAAAGGATATGAACAGGCATTTCACCAAAGACGACATCCCAGATGCTAAAAGATACATGAGGAAATGCTCAAGATTATTAGCCATCAGAGAAATCACAAACAAAATTACACTGAGATACTATCTCACCCCAATAAGGCTGGCATTAACCCACAAAACACAAATAAATGTTAGAGAGATTGTGGAGAGACTGGAAGTCTTCTACACAGCTGACAGGAATGTAAAACAGTATAATTACTTTTTGCAAATTGATTGGGCACTTTCTTAAAAAACTAGAAACATTAGTATCATAAGATCTGACAATTCCACTTGGAAGACACTCTAGAGAAATAATGACTGTCACACTAACAAAACGATGGAATTATCCTAGGTGTCCATCAACAGATGAATGGATAAACAAACTACGGTATATTCATACAATAGAATACTACGCAATGATAAAGAACAACAATAAGTTTAGGACATACCTCCCAACGTAGAGTCATCTGGAAGACATTACACTGTGTGAAATTGGTCAAATGCATAGATCGAATAATGTACGAGATCCGTATTAGAGATACTTTAAGGAAAGGTTAAGCACAGAGGAAAACAATCTTTGATGGTTACAAATGTAGGCAGTAGGAAGGGAGAGGAACATTCATACATCAGATAGCAGACAGGGACTGGGATAGGTAAAGGGAGTGACAGCACACACTAGAAGAGAAGTCAGCACAACTGGATTATACCAAAAACTAAAAAGTTTTCTAAATACAACCCAACATTTTGAGGACAGAATAGCAGGGACAAGGGTCTGTGGAATATGGTGTTTCAGGGAACATCTATGCTAATTAACATAACTAGATTATTTTCTTTATTTTTTAAAAAAAATGTCTGGGAATGGAATTTCTAGATTCATATCACCTACCAAAATTACCACAAGGAGACAAAGTACAATTTGGTAAACCCATCACAAAAGAAGAGATTGAAAAAATAATCCAAAGGTTATTAACCAAAAAAAGTCATGGCCGAGATGGCTACAGCAAAGAATTCTCTCAAACTTTTAGAGGAGTTCTGTCTCAAAGGACAGAAAAGGATAGACTACTTCCAAATTCATTCTACGTAGCCAGCATAACCCGATACCAAAGCCAAGGAAAGCTCCCACAAAAAAAGAAAACTACAGACCAATATCACTCATGAAGCTAGATGCAAAAATCTTCAACAAAATCCCAGCCAACAGAATTCAACAACACATTATAAAAATAATCCATCATGACCATGCTGGATTCATACTAGGGATGCAAGGCTCCTTCTGCATCAGAAAAACAATTAATGTGATCACCCACATAAATAACACAACAGGTAAGAATCACCTGATTTTGTCAATTGATGCAGAAAAGGCATTCAACAATGTCCAACACCTATTCATGTTAAAAAACCCTCAGCAAAATACAAACAGAGGTGAAATTCTTCAGTGCAATAAGAGGTGTCTACTCAAAGGCTGCTGCCATCATCATCCTGAATGGAGAGACTGAAAGAATTCCCCCTGAAAATGGGAACCAGACAAGGAAGCCCCCTCTCATCACTTTTATTCAACACTATGCTAGAAGTTTAGTCAGAGGAATTACACAAGACAAAGAAATAGAGGACATCACATCAGCAAAGAAGTAAAAATCTCCCTAGTTGCAGATGATATGATCATATATGCAGACAATCCTAAAGAATCAATAAGTAAATTACTGGAACTAATAGACGAATTCAGCAAAGTATTGCAATATAAGATAAACATAAGCAAATCAGTAGAATTCCTTTATCAGCAAAGAGATTATCAATGATGAAATCATCAAATCAATACCATTTACTAAAGAAGATAAAACACCTAGGAATATATCTAACCAGAGAAATAAGACCTATACTGCCGAAGCTGATCACCCACAAAGACCTCTGTGAGCAGAGCTACAAGCCTTTGTGATGGTGGACGATGCATCTCACCCCTGACGTATTTCTGGCTGTATATTTTTTCACCCTAATTAAACTCTCCCCCAAAATACCCCCTTATCTCCCTGCACAAGGACGAACGCTGAACCCAGGAACACCTAGCCCAGGAATGCCAGGGCCGACCCAGCCCTGCTGACTTCCCCCAACTGCACTTCCCCCCAATGTGAAAAGAATTCTCCTTTTCAGAACAGTTTAAGAAAAGCATAGGGTGGGGGACGGTAGGTGTTTACTGTCCCCACAGGAGGAGATGGAACAAAGAGCAAAGTAGGAACAAATAGAGATTATAACCTTTAGACCCTTCCTCCTGTATCTTTTAACCTTGAGGTATACTAGGGCTGATGGAGCTGGAGGCATAACTTTGTTTTCACTGTCAATTACACACCTGCCTCAGGCCATTATCTAGAAAGCCTTGACAATTAACGAGATCACGAGGTTTCTGTTTCAAGTTAGCTAATAGCTCGTGTGGTGGGGGGGCAGGGTAAAAATCACCTCAAGATCATGAGGTTTCGGTTTCAAATTAGCCGATCACGAGGTTTTGGTTTCAAATTAGCCAATAGATTGTGTGGTCAGTGGGCAGGCTAAAACTCACGTCACTTTGACTATAAAAACAATCAAGACAGACAGCTCTCTTCTCTTGGTCGGGCTGCCTTTAAACCAAAAAACTCTTTCCTGTCTCTCTCAATTCTTTTCCCGCCAGTGCCTTCCCTCCCTCCGTGCGGGACCCTGAAAAGATGCCAGGGCTGGCTCCTGGCACTATACAGACAACATTACAAGCCCTTACTACAAGAAACCAACGCAGACTTATGTAAGTAGAGAAAATCTACCCTGCTCATGCACAGGAAGACATACATTGTGAAAATGTCTATTTTAGCCAGTGATCTACACATACAATGCAATCACAATACAAAGTCCAGTATCATTTTTTAATGAGACGGAGAAACAAATCACCCAACTTTGTTTGGACAGGAAAGAAACCCTAGATAAGTGAAGCACTACTGAAGAGGTACACAGTGGGAGGCCTCACACTACACAATCTTAGACGCTATTATACTGCCACAGTAGTCAAACAGCCTGGCACTAAAAGACACATATAGACCAATGAAACACAGTTTGAGATCCCAGAAACGTCACCTTCCTCTTTACAAACAGATGATATTCAACAAAGTCCCTAAGGTTGTAAACTGGGGTAGAAACAGCTTCTTTAAAAACTGGTGCTAGCAAAACTGGATATCCATCTGCAAAAAAACTGAAACAAGACCCACACTTCACAGCTTACAGAAAAACTAACTCAAAATGGATCAAAGACCTAAATATCAAACCCAAAACGATAAAGATCATGCAAGAAAAAAATAGGGTCAACAATGGAAGTTCTGATACACAGCTTAGACAGACTTCAAAATCTGACAAAGCATGAACAACAGAAGATAGATAAATGGGAATTACCAAGAATCAAACATTTTGGCTCACCCAAAGACTGTATCGAAAGAGTTAAAAGACTGTCTACAGAATGGGAAAAAATATTTGACAACTACATTTCTGACCTACGTGTGATCTCAATAGTCTACAAGGTACTGCAAAACATCAACAACAAAAAAAGGCAAATAACCCAATTAAGCAATGAGTACAGGAGACAGGCAGACACCACCAAAGAGGGCATCCAGGCAGTCACAAGACACATGAGGAAACACTCACGATCATTAGCTACTGGAGAAATATAAATCAAAACTACTATGAGACATTATCTCACCCCAACAAGGCTGGCCATAAACCAAAAAACAAAACAACAAGCACTGGAGAGGCTGTGGACAGATCAGAACTCTCCTACATTGACAGTGGGATTCCAAAACGGTACAACCTCTTTGGAAAGCAATTTGGTGCTTGCTTAAAAAGCCAGAAATAGATATACCATTTGATCTGGTAACCCCACCACTTGGAATACATACTACAGAAATAAAGTTGGTCACACAAACAGATACATACGCACAAATGTTTTAGCACAGCCCACAACAGCAAAATGATGAAATCAACCTAGATGCCCATCAGCAGATGAATGGATAAACAAACTGTGGTACATATACTCAATAATGGAACAAGACCCACACAAAGAACAAGGATGATTTTGGAAGCATCTTAATCTGGTTTGAATTGAAAGACATTATGCTGAGTGAAATTATTCAGTGGCAAATGACAAATATTATATGACACTCATGCAATAACGACTTAAAAACAGACTTGTGGAGAAGAAAAGATTCTTTGGCAGATACTAGGGTGGGGAGGAAAGGAGAGGTTGATCATTGATTAGATATTTGACAGAAATTTGGTTAGGTGAAAGCAGTGACAGCATACAGCAGAAAGTAATCAACTCAACTGGACTTTACCATAAACTGAAAGCTCCTCTAATCTCAACCGAGTATTTCAAGGATAGAGTAGCAGGGGTTGGGTCTGGAGACCATGATCTCATGGGACACTGAGGCCAACTGGTATATCTAGCCTACTGCACCTCATGCTAGCGAGTGGTGTCTGGGATCTTAAAAGCTAGCAAGCTACCATCTAAGATACATCAAATGATCCCAACTATCTGGAACAGATGATGACTGAGAACATCAGAGCCATGAGGAAAAAAGAGCCCAGCAGACAGAAGAACCCACGTGAATGAGAGACTCTATCAACATGTGATCAGAAGAACCAGATGGTGCCCAGCCACCACCAAAGACAGGTATGACGGAGCACACAATGCATAGTTCTTGTGGCAACATGAGACAAAGAGCAGTCCGGTTCAAGAACTCTACTAAAAGACCAGAAGTGACAGTATAACAGCCTGGAGGATCCACTGGGAGCATGGCCCCTAGACCTGCTGCTGCCCCTGACCAGAAAATACTACTGAGGGCAACTCTTCAGATATGAATGGACCAGACACAGGGACACAGTGTGACCATATGCTGTGGGTACTTCACGGTTCTATGCATTTACAGAAAGCTGTCCTATTGGTCTCTTTCTAAATGGGAGAGATGAGGCTGGAGGGGAGGGGACAGGAGCTTGTTAGAAGGATACTAGAAGTACAGAATGAAAAGGAGCGTGGGAAAGGAGAGCAGAAGGAGCTGCACATAGGTAGGCATGCAAAATTGATTTAGACTGTATCCTTTCAGAAGGGAGGGAGAGAGGGAGAAAGGGAAGGAAAAGCCTGAAAGACAGAGGAGCAGGGACAGGGGTCTGGGAACCACGGTATTTCAAGGGACATCTAGGTTAATCGACACAATTAAGTTTTTCTTACTTTTTAAGAAAATGCTGGGCCTGCCACTTTAGTGAGTGGCATCTGGGGTCTTAAAAGCTAGCAAGTGGCCATCTAAATAGCATCAATTGGTCCCTATTTCCACCTGGAACAGAAGAGAATGAGGACATCAAAGACATGAGGAAAATATAACCCAGCAAACAGAAGGTGCCATATGATCCACAGACTACATCAGCATGAGATCAGAAGAACTAGCTAGCGCCTGGACACAAATAAGGACTGCTCTGACCTAGAACACAACACAAAGTCCCTGATGTAGCGGGAGAAACAATGAGTGTGCAGAACTAAAAGTCTATAAAAGACCATTCTTGAATGCCTACCAGACTAGACAGTGCCCCGAGGGCACGGCCCCTAGACTCTTGTTAGCCCAGAGCTGAAACTAGTACAGAAGCCAACTGATTAAAGACTAGACTACTAGATGATAAGACACAAGAATGATGTTGGTGAAGAATACACTTCCTGGATTAAATGTGAGAGGTCTGACAATTAAGTTCATGAACTTATCCTAGAATAAGTGCTACATACCTCAATGCCGAACATCACTACAGTCATCTCTGAAGTACTCTCCCTCGGAAGCTATATACCAACACCAGCACCTAGCAATTTTGGAACTCTTTTTTCTGGAATGGCCATCAGAACTGTCATCTTATTACCCTTGATGTCTCAAATGTCATCAAAATGTCTTCCTTTCAATGTTTCCTCTATGGGTACAGAAAAAAAAGTCATTAGGGGTCAAATCAGGTGAGTAAGGAAGGTGTTCTAATACAGTTATCTGTTTACTGGCTACAAACTCCCTCACAGACAACCATACAATTAAGTTCACTAACCTGCCACCATGACACCGTGCACAATGGCCGTTCCAGAAAGAGTTCCAAAATTGCTTTGAAGGGTGGACTAGGAGCTGGTGTCAGTGCACAGCTTCCGAAAGGGGTAATTCAAAGATGACTGTAGTGATATTCAGCAATGAGGTATGCAGTACTCAGGACCAAGTACCCAGACTCAACTGTCGGAGCTAGTATACACTACGCTGCCACAGCAACTCCTATCCAGAGGTAAGATGAGACAGTGGAGGGAGAGAAGAGTTGGTTGAATGGATGCAGGAAGAACAGGGTGGAAGGAGCACGCAGTCACAAGGGGAAGGGCAGTTACAGCTTCATAGTGGCACACTGATTTGGACTGTAAACTTTCATTTAATGCACAATAAAATATTTTTTAAGAAGCAAACACCTTTAATTCCCTTGACTTTGGTGACATCCACACCCACCAGATATTTCTACTTTTTTATCTGCTTTTTCTCAAATTATTTCAAATGTTGTTCCTCTGCACTAAGTATCTCTCTTGCTTTATGTGATTGGAAGTAACTGTAAAAGGAAATTGTAAAAGTAGGTGATTCTACAAAATCCCCCTTCAGTATTTAATCATTTTAACTTGAACGTAACTGTTCGTTCAGTCTCTTTCCTAGACTGACTCAGCTAATTAGGTTTTCCTTTTTTCTTCTTACAAAATCCATAGCGCATTAGGAAGAATTTCTCATTGTTGCTAGTTGCTGTCAAGTCAACCCGGAGTCATGGCAACCTTATAAACAACAAAACAAATTGCACAATGCTTCATCTACAACAAAAAAAAAGCAAACCCAAATAAAAAATGGGCAAAAAATGTGAGCAGACACCTCACCCAAGAAGACATCCATGATATTACCATATACATGAGGAACAGCTCACCATAATCAGCCATCAGAGAAATTCAAATCAAACTACAATGAGATACAATATCACCCCAACAAAGCTGGCATTAATCCAAAAGACACAACAACAAATGCAGGAGAGGTTGTGGAAAGCTGAGAACTCTTCTGTATTACTGGAGGGAATGCACAAACACTTTGCAAATTGATCTGGCACTTTATGCTGTTCATAAGGTTGCCAGAAAAAGAAATAACATATTATCCAGCAATTCCACTTCTTAGAACAGATACATGCACACCATTATTTACTGCAGCACAGTCCACAACAGCAAAAAGATGGAATCATCCTACGTGTCCATCAACAGATGAATGGATAAACAAACTACAGCATACTCACACAATGGAGTACTATGCAATGATGAACAACTATGACTTTAGGAAACATCTCATAACATGGAGTCATCTGGAAAACATTATGCTTAGTGAAATTAGTCAGATACCAAAAGACAAATATTGTATGACATCATTATTACAAGGACTTAAAAGGTTTACACACAGAAGAAAATAATCTTTGATGATTACACAGGTGTACTAGGAAGAGGAACATTTACAATTAGACAGCAAACAGAGATTACATTAGGTAAAAGTAGTGACTGCACACACCAGAAGGGAGGTTAGCACAACTGGATTATACCAAAAGCTAAAAGATTTTCTAAATAAAATCCAACATTCTGAAGGGCACAGTAGCAGGGACAGGGGTCTGGGAAACACAGTTTCAAGGGAAATCTACACTAACCGGCATAACTAAGATTTTTCTTAAAGAAAATGTTCTACATGCCACTTTGGTGAGTGGCATCTGAGGTCTTAAAGGTAGCAAGTGACCATCTAAGTAGCATCAATTGGTCCCTATCCACCTGGAGCGGAGGAGAAGGAAGGACATCAAAGGCATGAGAAAAATATGAGACCGGTAGACAGAAGATGCCGTATGATTCAGAGACTACATCAACATGAGTCCAGAAAAACAAGACTGTATCTGGCCACCACTACTGACTGCCCTGACAGAGAACACAACATAAAGTCCCTGATGTAATGTGAGAATAAGGGTGTGCAGAACCAGAACTCTATTAAAAAAGACCACCCTTGATGGTCTGTCAGACTGGGGAGTCCCCTGAGGATATAGCTCCTGGATTCTGTTAGTCTGTAGCTGAAACCAGTACTGAAGCCAACTCATAAGTCAAAGATTACTACATTGTAAGACAGTGATGCTAGTGAAAAATATACTTCTTGCCTCAAATAAAGGGTCTTCCAATAAGGATGTCCTATTTTTGACAACTCACAGCAGCCACATTCGTGAAGATACAGCAACCATATTATCACCTTTTTTTGGATCAGTCTTGACAAATAGCCATGAAAAGTTACATGATTCTACAACGCATACAAATTATTCAAGTTTATTATCAAAACGGGCATTCCATTCACCAAGCATTCCATGCATTACGTGAAATTTATCACGTCCATAATTACCCACCTGAGAGAACAATGTTTAATCAAAAATTTGAGACAACCAGGTCTGTTGCCAATCAGACAACATCTGTGCATCAGCAAACTACATGGTCCAATGAAAATGCCACCACTGTCTATCAGACTGTATGTGAGAATCCATCCCACTCAATTTCTCACTGAGGACAAGAACTGGGCCTTTCATCGACCACAATATGGCAGCTGGACTTGAAGCTTTACCTTCACAAAACTGTTTTAACTTAAGTCCAACAGCTATAGATTATGCCATACATTTGCTGACTGGGCTCTGGAGCAACTGAAAGCTGACCTTGCCTTTGGCCAAAAAATTATCTTCAGCAACAAGGCCCATTTTTGGATGACTGGTTCTGCTAACAAAGAAAACTGTCACATTTGGAGCAATGAGAATTCAATGGAGATTCAAGAACGCCCATTTCATCCCCCAAAAATTACCATTTGGTGTGGATTTTGGTCTGACAGAATCACTGGCTCTATCTTTTCCAAGATGAAAGAGGCAAGGCTGTGACTGTCACTGGCAGAGAACATTGGGCTATGATAGCTGATTATTTCTGGCCCTATGTGCAAGGTAATGTGGTGGCCATTTACCCAAAGTTCTTTTCCACACATCATGCCATCACATATACTACAAAATAAGAACACAATTAAAACTGCATCACTTACACAATTTGTTTTATTCCAGTTCAAAGGTAGGACACCCTTATTAGAAGACCCTTTATATACATGAGGCTGCCTGAGCTACTCCTCTTTAGAGGTGAGATGAGAAGGTAGAAGGGATAAGAGTTGGCTGAATGAACAGAGCACATACAGTGCACACAGCAGGAACATGCCATGGCAGGTTGGCGATGGGGGTGAGCTGTTAGAGTTGCATAATAATGTGTGTTCAGGGTTTCATATGGCTAACTGATTTGGATGGTAAACTTTCACTTAAAGCACAATTTTTTAAAAAATTCCACATAGCTTCTAGAACGGATATTCCTCAATTTTCTAGTTTCTTAGTGACTTGCTTTTGAGACACTCCAAAGTTTTCAAGTAACTAATCCTTGCACAGCTGGCATCATCTTATGTTAGGCTAGGTAACTGTAATAGTGAATACAACCGACATGAATGAGTGCAGGAACAAACAAAACTGACTCTTGGTAAATACACAACTGAACTGGTGAGAAGAGAACTATAGGCATAAACTGCAGAGCAGTCCACCACAAGCATTAACCATTGTGTAGGCATAAATGGTTTTATCATCAAGAGTATCAAGTCTGATGATCCCACTCAAAGAACATGTTTCTGAGCTTCTACCTCACCGGTCTCCTCACAGGTATCTTCTCGGATCTCAGGGTTTTCTTCCCCCCAGGACTTCAGTTAGCAACCATACAGTGAATTTCAGTGCAGTCATCTGAGTAAATTAATGAAGATTTCATGGCCTATAGATTCCTCTGAAAATTAACTGTTCAAAAATAAAGCCATTCCCATACCCCTACTCCTTATTTAAAACAAATAAACACTGACAATCGATTCCTCCTATCTCAAGGAAAGACATCACATACCCAGCTAACCAAGCCAGTAATCTGCAAAATATTTAACCTCTGTTTCTCAAATAAGCTTTTATCTCGATTCCTTGTCACTAAATTGTTCAGATAGCCATCATCTCAAAACTGCATTACTATACTATCCCAACTTCTTGAACAGTCCTCCTGGTTTAAGTCTCCCACTAGCCCCATCAATTTTTCAAAAGAAAGAGCTTCCTAAAACATGACACTGGTCTCATCAATACACAGCTTAAACCCTGAGATGCCTTACTTTCAGCATATGTGAGAATAAGCACAGCTAGCTAAGATACAGCAAATCTTAAAGGCACAGAAGCTAAGGGCTCAGCTACTATCTGAAAAGCTGGCAGTCTGAACCCACCAGATGCAGGAGAAAGATGTGCAGTTTGTTACCATAAAGGTTACAGACTTGAAACTCTAAAGGGCAGTTTCACATCCTTTGCTAAAGGGTATCCACGAGACAGGATCAACAAGAGCAACAGGTTCAGCTTAGATATTACTCCTTATCTCCCATCAATGTCTGGGTTAGGTGTTCTATGGACCCTCACAAACCCTTTATATCTAACAGCACTGCATACCAAATTAAAAGTGTCTCTACAGTTTAAAAAGTTTTCATCACTGGGAGTCACAATCAACTCAACAGCAACAGGTTTGGTTTTGTTCACTACTTGCTTCCAATACAATCCCTGTTAAGAGTAGCATCTCAGGAAACATCCTTAATAATTTCTTCTACATTGGCAATAAGTACATGGGAAGAAATTCCAAGTATTTATAATATAAAGCTCAGAAACTCTGATGATTCCAAGTAAACACCTCAGTTGCTATATATTACAAATGCTATGTTAATATGGGAAATGGGAGTTATTATACATCAGGGTAAAATAATTTTGAGTTAATTTTATTTTAGATAGTCTCTAAATTTTGTGTATGCATGCACATATACAGACATGCACCCAGGATGTCAAACAAAGTAACACTAGCATTTAAAAATGTAACTATCAAAATAACAAAAAAAAATCACTGAAGAAGTTCCTAAGTGGGAAACACACAATAAAACAATTACCTGTATTAGGGGAAGAGGTCAAAGGCCCTTTTAAAAAATCTACTGAAAGCTATGAGTCCTGTCAATGGAAAAACAGACATACTTTAGTTCCTACCTGTCTGTGAGTTTACTATACTGTGGGGCTTGCACACTGCTGTGATGCTAGAAGCTATGCCACTAGTATACACATATACAGCAGGATCACTCACAGGAGACAGATTTCAGTTGAGCTTTCAGACTAACACAGACTAGGAAAAAGAACCTGGAAGTCTACTTCTGAAAGGAATTAGCCAATGAAAATCTTATGAATAGCAGCAAAACAGTGTTCGATTTAGTGCAGAAAATGAGCCTCCCAGCTTGGAAGATACTCAAAAGATGACTGCACAAGAGCCACCTCCTCACAGTAGAGTAGACCTTCATGACATAGATGGGAGTCAAACTTTCAAGACCTTTATCTGCTGACAACATAACACACACATGAGAAAAAACAGCTGCAAGCATCTATTAATAATTGGAACACGGAATGTACAAAGCATGAATCTAGGAAAACTAGAAATCATCAAAAATGAAATGCAATATATAAACATCATTATCCTAGGCATTCGAGTTGAAATGAAATGGACTCCTATTGGCCGTTTTCAATCAGACAATTTCATGGTCTACTATACCACGAATAACAACTTGAAGAGGAATGCTGATGCGTCCATCATTAAAAAGAACATTTCAAGATCTATCCTGAAGTACAATGATGTCAGTAATACAATACCTATACGCCTACAAGAAGGCCAGTTAATAGATTACTCAAATTTATGCAACAACCATTAAGGCCAAAAATGAAGAAACTGAATATTTTTACCAGCTTCTCCAATCTGAAATTGATCAAGCATGCAATAAGGATGTACTGATAATTACTGATGACTGGAAGGCAAAAGTTGGAAACAAAGGAAGATTTGGTAGCTGGAAAATAGGGCCTTGGTAATAGAGACAACACCAGAGATCACATGATAGAATTTTGGAAGACCAACGACTTCTTTGCAAATACCTTTTTCACCAACATAAATGGGAACTATACACATGGACTTTGCCAGTCAGAACCCACAGCAATCAAATCAACTACATCTGTGGAAAGAGAAGATAGAAAAGCTCGACATCATCAGTCACTAGAACAAGTGCAAGCTCAAGCTGAAACTGAACAAAATTAGAGCAAGGCCATGAGAACCAAAGTACAACCTTGAGTATATCTCATCTGAGTTTAGAGACCATCTCAGGAACAGATTTGATGCACTGAACACTAATGACTGAAGATCGGATAAACTGTGGAATGACATCATCCATGAAGAAAGCAAGAGGTCATTAAAACGACAGGAAAGGCAGAAAAGACCAAATGGATGCGAGAAGAGACTCTGACGCTTGTTCTTGAATGCTGAGTAGCTAAAGCCAAAGGAAAAAAAGAGTGGACACAGTATTTCAAACGGCAGCTTGAGAAGACAAAGTATTATAATATTGTATGCACAGATCTGAAGATAGAAAACCCAAAAGGAACATGTTTGGCATTTCTGAAAGAACTGAAGAAACCCTCAAACTCTGAGTTGCAAAAGCAAAGGATTCTCCGCGTGGGGCGGGGTGGGGTTGGTGCGGTAAAAGAAGATGGAAGGAATACACAGTCATTATCCCAAAAAGACCTGGAACTGAAAGAAAAAGTCAAAGCTACACTGAACACACTGATGAAAAACAAAGCTCTAGGAAGTGATGGAATATCTACTGAGATGTTTCAACAAAGGGATCCAGGACTGAAGTGCTCACTCATCTATGCAAAGAAATTTGAAGGACAACTACCTGACCATTCTACTGAAAGAGATCCATATTCATGCCTATTCCCAAGAAAGGTTGTCCAATCAAGTGCAGAAATCACTGACTAGCCAGCCAGCCAAGCCAAGTGCCATCAAATAACATCATTAATATTACACACAAGTAAAATTTTGCTAAAGATCATTCAAAAGCAGCTGCAGCAGTATATAAAAAAGGAACTGCCAAAAATTCAGACTAGATTCAGAAGACAGTATCTCTGGAACCAGAGATACTACTGCTGATGTCAGATGGATCTTGGCTAAAAGCAGAGAATACCGGCAAGATGTTCACATGTGTTTTACCGACTATCCAAAGGCATTCGACTCTGTGGATCCTAACAAATTATGGTTAACATTGTGGAGATGGAAATTCTAGAACACTTGATCGTGCTTATTAGGAATCTGTACATGGATCAAGGAGCAGTTGGGCAAACAGAACAAGGGGATGCTGCATGGCCTAAAGCCAGGCAGGTTGTACATCAGGGTTGTATCTTTTCACCATACACATTCAGTCTACTGAGCAAATAATCCAAGAAACTGGACCATATGAAGAAGAAAGGGACATCAGGATTAGAGGAAGACTCCGTAGCAACCTGCATTATGCAGATTATACAACTTTGCCTGGTGACAGTAAAGAGAATGTAAAACCCTTAAGGATGAAGATCAAAGCTGTCAGTATGGTTTGCACCTAAGCAAAGAAAAGATTGAGACTGTCAAGGATTTCATTTTACCTGGTTCTACAATCAACACCCATGGAAGTAGCGGTCAAGAAATCAAAAGATGCACTGTACTGTGAAAATCTGCTGCAAAAGACCACTTTATAAAGTGTTGAAAAGCAAAGATGGCACTTTAAGGACTAAGATGCACCTTACCCAAGCCATGATTCTTTCTTTCTTTCTTTTAATTATGACTGAATGAAAACGTGCATTCCCATATAAATTTGCACATCCACCTATATGCAACTTCCACTGCTCTCCCTGCCCTGTGACAAGCCATGGTACTTTCAATCGCATCAGATGCACATAAAAGCTGGACAATGAATAAACACAGAACTAGTGCTGGAGAGCAATACTGAATATTCTGTGGACTGTCAAAAGAACAGAGAGATAGGTCTTGAAAGAAGTACAACCAGAGTGCTCCTTAAAAGGAAGCATTCCAAGACTACCTCTTATATACTTTGGACATGTTGTCAGAAGGGATCAATCCTTGGAGAAGGACATCATGCTTGGTAAAGCAGAGTCAGCAAAAAAGAGGAAGACCCTCAACAAGATGGACTGACACACTGGCTGCGCCAACAAGTGTGTACATGGCACAAGACTAGGCAGTGTTTTGTTACATTGTACACAGGGCTGGTATGAGTTGGGGCTGACTGGATGACACCTAACAACAACAATAAAAATTTTATATACAAATTCCCAAAACAAGGATTTCCATAAGTCAATCGATGAGCAGGAGAAAATGTCTAAGGAAGACTGCAATGCACTAGGTAAAGAGCATGGGCTCTGCAGTTAGAATGCCTGGTCTCAATCCTGACCCCATCTTGTATTACATGGTGACACTGGGCACACCATTTTGTACCTCATTTTCTTCATCTTACAGGACTGTTATGAGAATTTATTAGTACATGTAAGGTACACAGCACAGTAGCTGGCACAGAGCACGTGATTAAAAAATATAGCCATTAGTTTATTTCCAGGACCTGGGAAAGCTATGAAATAAAACCTGTACTCCTAGACCTCCAAAAGAACTGTTCTGAAAGAAGTAGAACCAGAGTGCTCGCTGGAAGCACTTACATACTCTGGACATGTTTTAGGGAGGACCAGTCCCTGGAGAAGGACACCATGTTTGGTAGAGAGGAGGGTCAGCATAAAAGAGGAAGACCTTCAACGAGAGGGACTGACACAGTGGCTGCAACAATGGGCTGAAGCATAAAAGCAACTGCGGACATGGCGCCAGACCCGGCGGTGTTTCGTTCTGTTGTTCACAGGGTCGCTGTGACACGGAACCGACTCAACGGCACCCAACAACAATAACAACACTCAGAAAGTAAGAATCGCTCACACCAAGCACAGAGTTGAAGCATAATATTCAAGTATTATGTGTTAAAATTGATACCTTTTCAGTTTTCAAAGATGACAGTATAAACTATTTAACACTGAAAATTTAAAAATTATCCCTGAACATTAAAAGTGTTGTTGTTAAGTGCCTTTAAAGCTATTCTAACTCAGAACTGGACCACATGACAGAGCAGAACCACCACACTGTGTTTTTAGGCTGTAATCTTTATCTAGGCAGACTGTTGGGTCTTTCTCCTATACAGTTCAAACTGCCAAAAAACCTTATGCTTAGCAGGTGGGTGCTTAACTGTTACACCACCTGTGCTCCAAAAGCAGAATTACTTAAGAAAAAAAAAAAAAATTAATTCCAGAAATAAGAATTTGAAAGCACTCATTAATTAACAAGCTGCATTACAACTCACAGGTCAGTTAGGGTCTAAATACTCTTTACTCCCACTTAATAGACAAAGTGACTAATGCCATCATGAAAGTTTCAAGCAAACTACCAGAATCTGAATTGGCTCTTCAAACTTCCAATCAGCTAAAAAATTCTAAATTACTGTTCAGCTAAGTACTTTTGTCAATCATTTCGTGTGGAATAAACTTGATCTCAAAGATAATCACTGTAACTTCCATGTCCCACAATTTCATGGGGAGTATAAATATACAATGTAAGTTAAGTCACAGTCTTATAATACAAGTCTGAGGTAATGATGAATAGGAACATTAAAGGATTCACCAAGAACAGCCAATCTGTATTGAACCATTAACAGGAGCTTCTAGATACCAAAGGGTATTTCTTTCCTCCTCTGAGCTGCCAGCGTACTGCTTCCCACTCTACCTTTTCTTGTTGGATTAAGCTGTTAATTACTGCATTATGTTTTTATTTTCCTTTTTCTACTATTAGCTTCTTCATGGCAGGTGACATTTAATCCACCTTTGTCTCTCAAATGCTTTGCTTCTAATACCTAGCAAACATTACAGTTAAAACTGTGAGAGCCAGAACTCAGCAGTACTGCCAAGTATTTCCAGGTTTCACAAATCTTCTACCTCTGACAGGGTACCACTACATTATTAGCAGAAAATAATTGAGTTGTCCTTCTCTGATAGGTCTCTTGTCTTACTGTTCCCAACTTTCACATGTTTAACATATATGCTTAATAAATAACCACTGATTGAACAAAAAAAATCAAAAATTAACTTTTCTTTTCTTAAAAGAAAAAGGATAATCACCATAAAATTACTGTTAAAAATTTCTGGTTGAAATTTGCCTTTCCGATGCTGAACTATGATACAAGACTTAAGTGACCAAACATGTTACTGAAATCCAAAGCATTTGGCAGAAGAAGCTGCACTTTATTAGATCTGAGTATTATTTACAATGAGTTTGGGAGCAAGAAACTACAAGGATCCCATTTTCTGCCCTTTCGTTATTATGTGCTGTTAAGGCAAAATTATCTCCAGGCCCGTTTCCCAAACAGTAAACAGGTGTTCTGAAGAACAAGAGAGGAAAAAAAAAAAAAAAGAGAGAGGCTTTGAGGCCTCTAAATTATAAACCAAATACATTGTTAAAAGTGAACCAAACCGAACCCAACGCCAAGTCAATTCCAACTCACAGCAACCCTAAAGACGGGGTACAACTGCCCTACAGGAGTTTCCAGGGAGCACCTAGTAGATGTGAACCACCAACCTTTTGGTCAGCAGCCACAGCATTTAACCACTAAGCCTCAAGGGTTTCCTGTTGAGGGTGACGCTTTGCAATTGGCATTAATCTTTTACACTTTGTAGGAAGCTGTTTGTTGTTAAAAATGTGAAACTATTACATACACAACAGGAAACAGGCAAAAACAGTTGCCAAAGGACACCAGGGTTTCTAAGAGAGGTGGCTGGTTACACTGCTCACAATGTGTCACTTTATTGTAGTTTTAGATTCTTAAAAAAGGTGACAGGTATGAACACAGCATGAACATAAGATACTTCTGTCAGCAGAATGGATACTAAAATGAGCAACTGTCTGCTTTAGGAGGAAAAAAATCATTTCATTTATATGAACTTTTCCTAAACTACTTCTCAAAGATTATAATATAAAGTCTGACTATGATTCAGACAATGCTGAAGACGGATTAAAATTAATAAATTATGCAAAATAACAAATAAAACCCTTGATTTTCCTGGAACAAAAGTACATCAATTTTTAAAAAGAGTGTAATAGCTGCTTTAAGGATTTAAATTTAAAAAAAAAACATTAAAATGCTCACTTAAAATGCTATAGCATTCCTAAAATTAATGCTTCTACTAATTCTGATTTTGCTTTTGAAATTCCACTGTTAAGGATACACCTTGAGAACTATCTTAAGTGAGTTTTAATAATTACAGTGCAACGGTATACTTAATATGAAACAAGACCAAAGTTACAGTCCTAGCTCTGCCACCAATTAGCAGTATTTCTAATTTTACCTCTACGAGCTTGCTTCGGTTTCTGAACTGTTACAAAAATCTATAATTAAAAGTCTACAACTGAAATATTATACTATTTTCTGGCAAATATTTCCCAAAGTCATTTATCAAATTTCAGTTCATTGGAATCAACCCAGATGCCCAACAACAGAAGAATGGATAGGTAAACTATGGTACATATACTCAATGGAGCACTACACAATGATAAAGAATAACGATGATTCCAGGAAACATCCCCTAACCTGGTTTCAACTGGAAGACATTATGTTGAGTGAAAGTAGTCAGCAACAAAGGGACAAATACTGCATGAGACCTCTACAATAAGATCTCAAAAACAGACTTGTGTATAGAAGAAAAGACTCTGACAGCTGCAAGGGAGGGGAGGGAGGGAGGGAGGGTAGGGGGGAAGGTTTAGTTTAGATAGTTGCTAGAAATCTGATTGGGAGAAAGCGGCGATAGCACACATCAGAAACAAGAACAACATTACGTGGACTTCAGCATAACTTGAGTACGCCTTCCATCTTAACCCAATATTGCAAGGATAGAGTAGCTGGGGCAGGTGGCAGGGGACCATGCTCTTAGGTGAAATCGAGGCCAACTGGCCCAACTAGCGTTTGGCTAAGAGAGCTCTCTGCACCCCACATTGGTGAGTGGTGTCTGGCATCTTAAAAGCTGCCAAGCTGCCATCCGAGGACACAGCACATGGTCCCAACTCAGCAGGAACGGATGCTCACCGAGGACCAAAATGACATGCGGTAAAGACAACCTAGAAGACAGAGAGACCCGCAAGAGTGGGTGCCTTCATCGACTTGGGACCGGAAGAACCGGATGGTGCCCGGCCACCATCAGTGACAGCCACGATGGAGCTCACTAGGTTGAGTCTCACTGGCAACACAAGAATAAAAAGGGGTGCATCCTGAGATCTCCACTAAAAGACCTCAATTGATGGTCCAGCCGTTTCGGGGTTCCCCTGAGAGCATGGCCCCCCGGCCCTGATGCTGCCCTTACCCATAAATGACAACAAAGGTCCACTCTTTGGACGGGAATGGATTGGACTTGGCAATGCAGAGTGACCATATATTGGTTGCACTTTATGGTTCTATACATCTACAGGATATCATCCTGCTGACCTCTGGCTGGAGGAAGGAGAGTGGGTGGAGAGGAGTGGAAAGGAGGCTGCTGGGAGGATGAGACATGTATGGAGCAGAGAGGAATGGTGTGCTGTCACCGGACAGGGAGAGCAGTGGAAGCTGCATCTAGGTGGGCATGTAAATTTATACGGGAATGTACATTTTCACTCAGTCATGTTAAATAAAAAAGAGAAAAAATTTTGGTTCATTAAATAAGGCAGATCAAAACTCAAAATCTCAGAAAATGACTATCCTACTACAAAGTGTGATTTCATTCATGCTTGACACTATATGAATACTCAAAAAGAATTTACAGGCTTGCTTCTCAGACTTGTAATTCAAGACAGGAACCAATGGCACTGACGAAAACAAAGTATTCCATGCAACTGAACAATAATATATTAGTCTGATTAAACATTAATTACTATTAAACATTTGGTAAATATAGTCTCTACAAATTATCAAAAACTCACCTAACTACTCTCCTCCCAACACCAACCATAACCTGGAACTAATGATCCAAGTTTTATTTGTCCCACTCACAAAATTATCTAGTAGTAAGATCTGCATCCACATGACTCAGGGAAAACATCTGATGTATGACTTTTTATCTTGAGCTGTAATCTTATGAGATTTTATGAAAAACTTAGTCAATACTAGACTAAAAACTGCCACAATGACAAACATACCTTAAATATTCTAAATTTTAAAAAGAACAGTACTTTACACATTACAGAAACTGCAACTAGTATCACATTAACAATGTATCCATAAGTTTTTCCATGAGAAATTAACATGAACTGTGAATTTTCACCTAAAGCACAATAAAAAACAACACAAAACTGCAGTTCCAGTTTCATGGGCTTGCCTGAAAGATACTAAAATTTACGACCATTTGAAATACTGATGGCGTAGTGGGTTAAGTGCTATGCTTGCTAACCAAAAGGTCAGCAGTTCAAGTCTACCAGGTGCTCCTTGGAAAACACTACGGGGCAGTGTTACTCTGGCCTATAGGGTCGCTATGAGTCAGACTCGACTCTATGGCAGTGGGTGGTTTGGAGTTACGATCCTAAGGCACTCTTTCATAGGAAAATATTTTATTCTGACTGAAATTTCACCAAGTCACAGGCACCATTTAACTGTCCATACCTGAATATTCTTGAAGTTTTATTTGGCAATTCTACTTTTCTAATCTCTGGTTGTTTCACACTTGCTCTCCTACACGAAGCATTAAAAGACAGTGAATCTGGCAGGATAGATAAATTCATCAATATATACAAAGAAATGGGATGAGTTCTGAAAACTAAGGTATGTATTTATGCACAGCAACCACTGATGAAACTCTCTTATTCCTTATGACACTTGGTCTTCACTAATTGTTCTCCTTTCCCTAGATTGGTAAGCAGTGAAGAAAGCAATACTGATTTCATCAGCTACTCTTCTGTACAATAGCCTGTTGAGGGACAACAGGACATAGGATTTTAGTTTGATAACAAGTATCACTGGAGATACAGCTATTAATTAAACAGAAATATAGAACTTAATCCCAGGGAAAGTTTTATGCAAAAAGATCTTCACCCTAAGCATCCACATAATCAGTACCAGAGAAACACACTAAATGACAACCGATTCTGTGAAGCATTCCCTCTTGAAAAATTAATTCTACTTAAATGTTTTTATCACTTAAAAACACAAGTAAAGCCTCTCTATACAGCTAGATTTTAAAAATATAACTTTCTATGTAGGGACTTTATGCCTACTTTTAAAGGTCACTGCTAGTATTCTCTGACCACAGAGTGCTGATAAGCTACGCAGCAATGGATTACTAGTACCAGATAGTTTATACACACACAGGCCTGCACGCATAGACACATGCATGCAAACATGCAATTTAAGATGTATCTTTCAAATGGTAAGCACAGAACTACATGCTGTTGTTAGATGTCATTGAGTTGGTTCTCACTCAGAGACCCTATGAACAACAGAACAACACACTGCCCAGTCTTCAGCCACGTCCACAATCATTTTTATGCTTAAGCCCACTGTTGCAGTTACTGTGTCACTCCATCTTGTCGAGGGTCTTCCTCTTCTTCACTGACCCTGCACTCTACCAAGCATGATGTCCTTTCTCCAGGGACTGATTTTTCCAGACAACACATCCAAAGTATGTAAGACACAATCTTGCCATCTCTGCTTCCAAGGAGCACTCTGGTTGCACTTCCTTCAGAACAGATGTTTGTTCTTTTGGCGGTCCATGGTACATTCAACATTCTTCTCCAACACCACACTTCAAAGGCATGAATTCTTCTTCTGTCTTCTTTGTTCACTGGCCAGCTTTTGCATGCATATGAAGCAACTGAAAACACCATGGCTTGGGTCAGGTGCATTTTAGTCTTCAAGGTAACATCTTTACTTCTGAATACTTTAAAGAGGTCCTTGGCAGTAGATATTCCCAATGCAATGAATCTAGTGATTTCTCAACTGCTGATTCCACAGGTGTTGACTGCGGACTCAAGAAAGATGAAATCCTTGACAATCTCAATCCTTTCTCCATTTATGACAATGATGCTTACTAGCCCACTTGTGAGGACTTTCGTTTTCCTGATGTTGAGGTGCAATCCATACTGAAAGCTGCAGTCCTTGATCTTTGTCAGTAAGTGTCTCAAATCTTCATTTTCAGCAAGTAAGACGGTGTCACCTGCATAATGCAGGTTGTTAACGAGTCATTCTCCAATCCTGATGCCTTATTCTTCTTTGTGTAAACCAGCTTCGCAGATTACTTGCTCAGCATACACACCTTTCCTGACTTTCAACCATGCCGAGTGTCCCCTTGTCCTGTTCGCATGACTACCTCCTGATCCATATACAGATTCCTTAACAGCACAATTAGGTGTACTGGAATGCCATTCTGCACAATGTTAGCCATAACTCAGTATGATCCACACAGCTGAATGCTTTTGCAGAGTCAATGTAAACATCTTTCTGGTCTTCTTTGCTTTCAGCCAAGATCCTTCTGACATCAGTGATGCTATCCCTGGTTCCACAGCCGCTTCCGAATCCAGCCTGAAGTTCTGGCAGCTTCTTTTCAATATACTGTGCAGTCCCTTCTGAGTGACCTTGAGGAAAGTTGTACTTGCATGTGTCGTCAGTGATACTGTTTGGTAATTTCCACATTCAGTGGGGTCACCTTTCTTTGGAATGGGCATAAACATGGATCTCTTCTAGCCAGCTTGCCGGGTAGCTGTTCTCAAAATTTCTTTCCACAGACAAGCGAGCACTTTCAGTGCTGCATCTACTTGTTGAAATGTCTCAACTGATAGTCCACCAATTCCTGGGCTCTTGTTTTTCTGTCAATACCTTCAATGCAGCTTCGACTTCTTCCTTCTGTACCACTGGTTCCTGACCATATGCTACCTCTTCATATGGCCAAACATCAGCTGGTTCTTTCTGGTGTAATGACTCAACTAGTTCTTTCTGATATGACGACTATATATTCCATCTTCTTTTGATGTTCCCTGAGTCATTTAACACCTTTCCCTTTAGAATCCTTCACTATTGCCACTCAAGGCTTGCTTGCTGCTGTGATGCAGGAAGCTATGCCACTGGTATTCAGGTACCAGCAGGGATCAACCATGGTAGACGTGTTTCAGCCACTGGTATTCAGGTACCAGCAGGGATCAACCATGACAGATAAGTTTCAGCTGGGCTTCCAAATTACAGACTAGAAAACTAAATAGATAGTAAAATCTCAACAATGCAATACAAAAGATACAATCAATAATCAATGAAAATAAAAGATATTATTCATAAAAATATAAAGTCTTTAAAGACTAGGTTTCAAAGAAGCTGATTTTTTCAGAAAAAAAAGAGTAAGGAAATATTTAGGGTCCTTGGGAAACCCTGGTGTCGTAGCAGGTTAAGTGCTATATCTGCTAACCAAAATGCACCAGGCGTTCCTTGGAAATTCTATCGGGCACTTCTCCTCTGACCTCTAGGGTTGCTGAGTCAGACCCAACTCGACAGCAGTGGCTGACTAGTACAAATGGTTACCTGCTGGACAACTAACCAAAAGCTGGCAGTTCAAAACCACCCAAGTGGTGCTTTCGTTTCCAAAAGTCGGTGATCTACTTCCAAAAGGTCCGAGCCTTGAAAACCCTATGGAACAGTTCTATATTCTGCACACAAAGAATCACCGTATGTCAACAGACTGACTCAGCAACACCTAGCAACAAGCAAATAAAAACTCAATGAAATGAGAAAAAGTCAGAAAAAGAATAAGCAACAAAAAATGAGTTAAAAAAAAAAACAACACAAATGAAAAGAGAAATATGTAATTTGTTCACAGAAAGATAACAGAGGCAATTCATATTCTATATGGTGGTGTAGTGGTGAAGTGGTATGGCTACTAACCAAGAGGTTGGCAGTTGAAATCCACCAGGCACACCTTGAAAACTCTGCAGGGCAGTTCTACTCTGACCTACACAGTTGCTGTAAGTCGGAACCGAATCGATGGCACCTAACAACATATGAAAGTAGTCACTATGTTCTATCCTGTATTGTGCTTCGATAATGAAACAAAAGCTTCTTGAAATTTGAAAACAAAATGTTCCCATTTTCAGAGATGTTCCTAAAACAGGAAACCTGTTAGTCCACCTTAACACAACCTAACAGTAACCACAAATAAGTCAAACTGACAAATACCAGCAGATTAAGGCGTGTAGCACCTAAAAGTGCTTTCAAGTATTTTTTAAACATACACTTCTATGTGTCATATATTAATGGGGTTCTAAGCAAACTGTCCATGAGGCAGTTCTACTCTGACCTGAAGGTTCACTAGGAGTTGGACCTGAATGGATGGCAGTGGGACTGTTGTTGTTTGTTTGTTTGTTTGTTTTTTAAGCAAGCTGCGGAAACCCCGGTGGCACAGTGGATAAATGCTACAGCTGCTAACCAAAAGGTCAACAATTCAAATCCGCCAGGTCCTCCTCGGAAACTCCATGGGGCAGTTTTACTCTGACCTACAGCGCCACTATGAGTCGGAACCAACTCCATGGCAGTTGGTTTGATCTGCTTTTTTAAAGCAAGCTGTTCTTCATTTATACTACTGCAACCTTTTCAATTATGATAGAAATGCAAATTAGGAGAGTCCATTACCTTTGTAACATCATGCAAAGTAATACTGATTTGCGTGCATTTATTCTTGCCCTCTTCCAACATGTTCTCTAGAAAACAGAATGAAAATTCCTAAAATATAATTCTAATCATTTCTTTCTCCTGTTTAAAACTCTCCTAACTGCTCCTGGGATAAAGAGCAAAATTCTCAACCTACACCAGAACTGCAGACCCTACATGACCCAGCCCTCCGCTTACCTCTCCCTTTCTCCTTTCTCTACTTCCGCAATACAAGCCAATACAAACTGTGGTTAAATTAGTTTCTCCAAAATGCTTTGCCCCTTCCCAATTAAGAATTTTTGCAGTCTCTCACTTTACTATTCTCTCACCCACACACCAATCAAACTTGGAGTCAAAATAAATTCAGTCCCCCAAATTTCAGCTCAAACACTGTTTCCTTAGAAAAATGTTCCTGATTCCTCAAGATCTACAGAAAATCCTATTATATTTTATCACACTGTACTTTTATATTTGAGTATCTGATTGTCTACCTTCCTCATGGAAGAAAATGTCCAAAGAGCAATTTATCACTTTTGTTTACCATTATAAACCTGGATTTACTCGTGAGTACTGAAGCACACACTATGGCCAGCACTATATTCTACAGTGAGTTTATTTTATCAATGAACAAAAGGGCAAACATCCCTGATCTCACAGAGTTTACATTCAAGTAGAAGACAGATCATACATAAATGAATTACATGGTACATTATAATGTAAGAAATGTTATGAAGAAAACTACAGCACGGAACAGAGATAAGGAATGCCTGACACAGTATATGCTATATCCTATGACACGATCACATAAAAAGTATGCAGTTAAGTCATCAAGAAATTTCAGGCGTGAAAACTTCAAGAGACCGTATCAGTTTACATTAGTTTAAAATAATTCAGTTCCCTAATTCCTCCTAGACTATCAGCCTTAGGAAAAAAAGTTTGCTATCTCTTTCGCCCTAGTGTTGCACTGGTTAAAAATCTGTGCTAAAGAAAATGAAAGAATTTTTTTTTTCCCTCTAAGTGACCTTCCTTCGTATCACTGAGACTAGTTTTAAAGGATTCTTAACACAGAACAAAAAAAATGGAAAAATCCACTTAAGTTTAAAAATATTTTCAATATTTTAATAGCTTTCTTTGGTTGATACAATTTGTTTTAATTTAAAAGAAAATAAAGGAAGCATGAGACTTTTATGATTATGAAAAGGAGACATACTCAACCATGGGTCCTGATAAATGCTACACTGTGGATGACACTTGAAGGCCTTATGCTGGGTGGAACGCATCAGTCACCAAGGGACAAATATTGTACGACGCTATTTGTATGAAATGCTGGAAGTAAGCAGGTACATACACAGACTGAAGTTTATCAGTGGTTGTCAGGAGCAGGGGTGGGGACGGAGACACCACTCAGAAGACAGTGAACTTCTACAAAGATAGTGGGACAACTGCAGGTGGACAGTAGTGATGACTGAACAACACGATGAACAGAATGCCAGTAAGGTGGACATGAAAGAAATTTGAAATGGCAGAAGTTCTGTTACATATACATTTAACACAATTAAAAAAAGAGTACACTTCTTAAAAGACTGAGAAACAGTAATCAAGGTCATTTAGTGAAATCATTCTACTGAAAACATTTCCTGCAATAAAGGTAGCTGTGAAAGAAATGGCAGTTTAAATTTCATACACATAATCTTGCAAATGTGATTTTTACGCACTAGAAGACACCCTATAAAAACTACCTAATGCATCTTTTTATAAAGATTTTCGTGTTTGTTTGCAAAAGCATGCAAAAGCATGATCTGCAAACGTTTTCTCCAAAACTAAGGTAGGAGAAGTGTTCAGACATGTGCTTTTGTAGCTCCATACCTACTAACCAAATTCAATGCCGTCAAATTGATTCCAGCTGACAGAGACGCTCCGGGACAAAGCAGAGCCGCCACAGACAGCTTCCAAGGAGTAGCTGGTAGGCTGAAACTGGTGACCTTTTGGAACCCTAATCACAGTGCTACTGCCATGGCTCTTTTATCCCTGCAGTTAAATAAATTTTAATAAACATCTACAATGTACCAGGTACTCGGCTGGGCAAAGAGATCCCAAACATAAAAACAGGATCTCTAATAACAAGAAACGTACACTAATTCCAAAGGCATATTAAGTGCTAAATAAGACAAAAAGTACACGTAGAGTACCATGGAAGCAGAAGCACTCAGTGTAACTTCTGAAAAATCAAGGCAAAGATTTCAGGATACATCAAAGAGCTAAGTGGAGTGTGTGGTTTGTGCGAATGGTTAACATGTGTTTGGCTGCTAACTGAAAGGTCAGAGGTACGAGTCCACTCTGAGGCACCTTAGAAGAAAGATCTGTGACCCACTTCAGAAAATCAGCCACTAAGAACCCCGTGGAGCACAATTCTACTTTGACAAACATGGTGTCTCCATGATTGAGAGTCAACTCCACCACAATTGGTTTTTAAAGCGCTAAAAGGCGGGGGGGGGGGGGGGAGGGACGGTGTGCATGTCTGATATTTCAGGCAAAGAAAGTACCAAAGACAAAGGCAACAGAAAGTATGCAACACCATGGAGAGGGAGGCGACGGTTCAGCTTATTACAACTTAAGGGTTAAGGCAGGGAACGAGAGAAGGAAAAAATGTGGGAATATAGCAAGCCACGTAGGATTCCTCATGTTATGCTTAGGAGTCTGAGATGTTCACGTTTAGGGAGGGAACAGTCATGAATGAGTTTCTGAAAAGGGCATAACTATCAAGGCATGAGTTTAACACAACCTGTTTGGTTGGACTGTGACTATAAAGGTGTGTGCAAGACACCATTTTATTTTTATCATACAAATAAAGACTACCCTAATTTATCTGTTTTTAGCCAACGTTTTTGTACATCAGATTTCATAAAGAATACCTTCAGTTAAGGCTAAGTCTCATCTCAGCAATCATTAAACTTCTCCTAAAATAGTACATACATGGTGACAGATCTGAGTTAAACATTAAATATTTCCATATTACACAACACTACCTGATGGCTCAGGGTGTCCCAACCAGAGCAGTGGAGCTGGCGCTAAAGAAAGGAGCACGAACGCAGAACTGGATCCATCCCTCAACTGCAAATCCTTTTTCATATAGAATAGGAACCACTGACAACTTCACTATAAAAAGGCCAAAAGACAAAGTTTATAAAGGCAATGAAGGGGCAAAAGGGGCAAAAGGGGCAGGGGTGAAACACAGCGGAAACTAAGCTAAGTTCCTCTTTTCCTAAGACATTTACACGAGGAAAAAATTAAAATATTAGAATGTTGGGAGGAGGACAAGTCCCTTATACAGTATAACAACTTTGGAACTATCTTTCGTCTTCTAATAAGAGAACAGAGAACCTAATGGCTTCCTGCCTTACAATTTTGTATCATTTCTATCAGTTATTGTCTGACTCCAGGAAAGGTAGAATCTCCAAAGACGTCAACATGCTTAACAATTAGGGAAAAGGAGCTCTTCAAGATAACAAGAATAAAGTTTTACCAAAAGCATGAGCAACCCCTGCAGCAGTGTCGGTATTCAACAATATATTTTCCATAGACATAACTTCAGTATTCATGTTTCCATCTCCCCATTTTTCAAGAGTTTTACAGGAGAAACACAGTCTGAGATTCTCTTGCATTTGTGAACACGAAGAGTCCCTAAACCTGAGAGAAACCTACAGAATACATGCATGAATTATGAAAGCACATGAACCCACCCAGTGCTGTTGAGTCGATGCCAACTCACAGTGACCCTACAGACAGAGGAGAACTGCCCCACTGAGTTTCCAAGCAGCACCTGGCAGATGTGAACTGCCAACCTTATGGTTGGCAGCTGTAGCACTTACCCGCTACACCACGATTGTTTCCATGAAAGCATGTAAACAAATGGAATTTAAAACATAGCTAACAACTCCCTTTTTTTACAACCCCCAAGGGACCACCATAAAGATAGCACATAATACTAAAATCAGAAACCTGGATTATAATCCTATTACTGTTTTACTGTTTCAATGGGATGTGTGAACTCCAGTATGAGATTCTGAAATAATCATAAATGTAATTTGCCATTTCTTGACAGATAACAGAGTAAAAGTCTATCACTACAAAAACTTGCAAATGTTGTTGCAGATCTACATAAAGCAGATAAAGCTACCTGAAAACACTTTACTGTAACCACTTAATATCCCAAATTGCCCTTAAATACTGCAGAATTCTTTTTAAGGACACATGAAGGCTTTGCTTCATAAAAACAAGACTGTGCCTGGGTAGTACAAAGAGTTAGAGCAATAACTGAAAGCTGCATGACTGAGTCCCCCCAAAAACATGTCAGAAGAACACGTGACCCAATGAATCTACTTCCAAAGTAACAGCCACTGAAAACTCTATGGAGCATAGTTCTACTCTGGTACACACCGGGTTACTACTAATCAGAGTCAATTCAACAGCAAAAAAAATCTTTTCAAGTGACTATTTGTTTCCATATGCTCCCTCCTGGAAATCATATTGTTAATTAAAGTATCCAAATCTCTCCCTCCTTCCCTTTTTTTCAAAATCCCCAGGATTGCCCTTAATAAATAAACTTAAATAAAATCAAGTATCTCTGAATTTTTTACCACTTAATCACCTACTTCTCTATAGAAACTGTTCAAATGAATGTGTTCAAAAGAAAACTAAAGACAGATATCTTACTTTGAATATTAAGATTTTTATCTTACTTTGAATATTAAGATTTTTCTTATCTACAAACCCAAATAAAACCAAAAAATTCACTGCCTGATATCAAGTTGATTCCCACTCACAGTGACCCTATGTTAATGGTAAAAAAAAAAAAAATCTAAACTAAACCACAAAATGCTGCCAGAAAATGCTCTACAGCAATGTAAATTTGTCTTTTCCTGCTAGAGAAGGACAGTCAACAAAACCATTACCTCCTGATTTAATGAAAAAGACTCTAGGCTCTATTTTTTGCCCCCGAAATTTTTAAAAGTTTAATTTTTAAAAGTTTAATTTTTGTTGCTGTTGAGAATGCACACGGCAGAGCATCAACTGTTCATACCTCTGCAGTTCAGTGACACCTAGTCTCACCCTCACTGAAAGTTACTCCTCTTTTAACATAAAGTTCATACCTAATTTTTCAAGTTGCTGTTGTCAAATTTATCTCATATAACTAGATCTTGAAAGAGCACAATGCTCTAAGCCAACATTCTTCACTGGTTAAATTAAGCTATTTGGGTTTAAGAAGACTTCAGGGGTTATTTTAGGTTTAAGGTTTAAAGACTACCCCAGGCAAAAGTATCAAGGGTCATCCATCCTCCATGGCAATAGGAAACTCACACTTCACAAGCATTTGAAAAATCTGTTCTAAATTTTCCACCTTTTGACCAAGATTCTTCTATCAAATCTTTGATTAAAATATTTTGTAATGATAGCCAGGCACCATCCAGTTCTGGTGTCATGTAAAAGACTCAGTTGTTCATGGAGGCAATTAGTCACACATTGCATTTCCTTGACTCTCTTCCTCTGTGGCTCTAGGAGAATACAGACCAATTATTGTACCTTGCATAGTTGCTTGCAAGCTTTTAGGACTCAAGGCCTACTCAAAGAACTAGGAGGCAAAACAGAAGCACCAAACATATTATTAGGCCAATTAACTAAGAGCTCCTAATTTAAATGTCAAAAAAGTCTCAAGGCTGCAGGTGGATAGAGGGTCAAATTTTTAACAGGCATGTCCAGGGCCACCTAGGAACCAGGTATCAGCTGATTTCAAGTAAAACAGGGAAGGCTGAGTTCAATCATTCAAATTATTAGCCAGTGGTTGATCTCCCTCTTTTCTTTATAAGCTTCACAGTAACCAGCCTGCTTTCACCAATTTGAGGACTTTTTAGAATCAGAATGGTTCCCCTATATGCACATAAAATGCATATAAATAACCGTTTAGAATAAATCCTATGTTTCAATTTGAGCTTTCATTAATTTTTAACAAATGCTAGAAAACATTTGTTTCTACCCATATTATACTTTAACCTCCTCTGGCTTCTCCCCAAATATAGCCTAACTCTTCTCTCCAAATATCCATTCTGTCCTCAAAGGCTTTTTTTTTTTTTTTCACCCAGACACAAGTAATTAAGTAAAAATTTCTCTCTGGTATTAAATTACAAAATTAACAGCCACAAAGTAAAATATTTTAGATAGTGAGGTAAATTTCATTTCCATAATTCTGAATAAGAATTCAGTAATAATTAAAACAGTAAAAACACGCGGGATCCATGTGTTTGTACTGCAACAGGCCTATCTAAGTACAACTATTATCGCCAGTTTGCAGACGACGAAACTGAAGCACCAAGAGAGTACATTAAGATGCCATGACATTCTTTCATGTCAACTCAACTTTACATGCCAGGACAACCCACATTAACTTTCCAAAATCAGGAATAAAACTTATTTCTAACCAACAGCAAGTTTTAGAGTATACAAATCAAATGTATGGTTGAATAATAAACTCTGTAATCTGATGCCTTTCAAAAGTGTATCACTTTAGCAACTCGAGTGAACCTCGTTTAAGCTATTTGTTACATAGCCTAATTACAAAATTACCTTTTCATACATAAAAATCAGAGAAAAATTAGAAAGCCACAATTACTTCAACTTCTGTCTGTAACCTGGGGGGGCCAGGCAGGTTGGGGACGTCCGGCAGTCGTGCATTTCACATACTATCTGACCATCGAAGAAAGTGAACATCACTCTCTGCCCCTCTGGTGTTTGCCAACTATAACTTTACAACTATTTTAAAGGCATTTTAAATATTTAACACAACTTAAAATGACACCAGCATAATGATCCCAGTCCAACCAAAGCTACACAGTAGAAGAAAAAAACTTTACAAAGGAAAAAAACTAACTCGACTGTGTATTTAAAATATTCACCTTCAAACTGATACTGTATCTATTAGAAAAACGCATTTAATGTTTATACTTACAAACTAATTTCACTGCCCATTTAAGGGAATAATTTTGCTTTTTCAGTTACCTAAACTTCAAGCTTCCACTTTAAGATAAAACAAGTTAGAGCGCAAGCGAGAGGGTAGCAAACGGATGCGGATGCGTATAAGGGCTACTCTACAGGTAATCTTTCAAGTTTCATTTCAGGCAAAATTTAAGATATTTTTACATCAGAAAAGTAGAGAGGGCTACCAAGATTACAGTAAAAACATGGCAATACAAAACTACATCGTAGTCTGAATAACTCTTACATGTGTGTTATGATTTTAGAAAAGCACATGGTAAGCGTTTCCTGATCTGTTCGAGACTGTGTATTCCAGTCCATTTCAAATAGTGGATCTTTATATACCATAATCCTTATTTATTCAGAATCTGTTATTGCTCAAATCTATCGAGATAAAAATGGGAGTATTTCCCCAGAGGAACAGGATCCATGCTTCCAGGTCCTGAAAGAATCCCATGTCCTAATGACCCCATCCTCCTCGCTTGGGAGAAGCCATCACCTGGATGAACCAGCCAGCTGTCCTAAAGGCAAAGCAGCAGGAAAAGCTGACATTCAACAGAAGCGTAAAAGCACTTCGCTTAGCGCAGAATGAAAAGAAGACAAGGGGCAGAAGGCGGGGGGCAACCACAATTCGGCTTTCTAAAGGAAGGGGCAGACCCCTTGGCGGGGGTGAGGGGCCAGGGGGCGAGGCCACTGGCCGCCGCAGTGCAGTCCAGGAGAAGCTGACCGCGGGCAGTCCAGTCGTCGTTGCAGCTGTCACCGTCATCGTCATCGCCGCCGTCGTCCACGCCGTCGCCGCCGCCGCCGCCCCCCTCCAGCGCCAGGTTCGGAAAAAAGGAGTAGGAACTCAAGTCCTCGCCCCTGTTATTCAGCATTGGCTAAGGCTCTTCGAGAGCCTCCCGGGGCCACCCGCCCTTCAAGGGCAGCACCGAAAGGGCCTGGAAGCGGGAAGAGAAAGTCGCCCAGGCCACGCAGATGCGCCCCCTCGGGGGGCGCCAATTCCCACCTCGGCCCTCCAGGGAGTACAGCCAGCTTGGGAGACTTAACCGAGCAGGAGGAGGTCGGGGCCTGGGAAACTCCTACCATAAGTTGCTTCCTGCCTTCCTGCCCTAGCGCCCTGGGTCTCCAGCTCCACGACTCGGGCCCGAGGGGCGCCGGTCACCGCGGGCCATCGCAGGCAACGCCGAGAGCCGGGCCAGGCAGGGCCCGGAGCGCGCCTCCGGAGGGAAGATGGCGGCTCCGGTGACAGGCGAGCGGCTGGCGGCGGGTCCGAGCCCGGCCGGGGGAGGGGACGGCGGCGTCCCCGCCCAAGTCTCGGTCTCTGCCCCGGCGAGGCCCGGCGCGGGGGGCGGCGGGGAAAGGGGCAACGGAGAAGGGCGAGGCGCGCGCCGTCTGCGCCGGGCGAGTGTGCAGCACCGCCGCCCGGGCCCTGCCCTCCGCCGGCGCTGCGACTGCAGTCTCCACACTCACCTGTCAGCGCCGTCCCAGCCGCCGCCGCCGCCTGACCCCAGCCAAGGGCTCCTCCGCCGCAGCCCTGGCTGCCCCGGCGGCCGCGCCACACGCGGGGACTGGGGCGAGAGGAGAGGGAGAGGAAGGGAAAGGGAAGGAAGAGGCGGAGCGGGCGGGCGCCGGGAGAGAGGGGGAGGGCAGGGCGGGGAGCGGCGCAGGCTGGCGGCGGCGGCGGCGGCGGCGAAGCCTTCCCCTTTCGGGCCCGAAAATGTCTCAGCCTCGAGCCTCCAAATCCCCAACGCTCCTTCCCGTTCGCAGGAGAAGACCCAGCCTCCCACTTCCGGGCCCCGGCGGAAGTCCCGCCCCCCGCTCCCTCCGCCGGGTCCCGGCCTCCCGTCCCCGCGCGGCCCGGGGACTGGAGCTCCGCGCGGCCGGGGGCAGCGCGCGTCAGGCCCCCGCGGCCCCGGGACTGGAGGGCTCCGCGGCCGGGGGCACCGCGCATCGGATCCGCGCTCAGCCGGCCCTGCCCGCCTCGGTCCCCACCTCCGGCTCGGCGGCGGCGCGCGGCCCTCCGGGCTGGCGCTGCTGATTGGCGCCTCTCAGCGCGCCGGGGCCTCTGCGGAATCAGCGTTCCGAGCAATGGCCCGAAGGAGAGATGTCTTCCGCTTAGGGGGCCAGGTAGCCGTCCTCTCTATTTCTGGGCGTAGAGAAGTGAGCCCCTCCCGTGCTCATGTGATATCCTACTGGAAATGCACAGCTCCAGTCTGATAATGAGAAATGAAACGCAGATTGGAGGATGTTCTAGAAGACGGTCAGTTCAGACTCTTAAAAAATGCAAGGTTATAAAAGACAATGAAAGACTGAGAAATTTTTTGAAATTAAAGGTAACTGAATAGACATGAGGAGAACCTGGAGGCACAGTGGCTAAAAAAACTTAGCTGATAACTGAAATGTTGGTGGTTCAAACCCACCAACTAGTACAGGAGACAGATGGGGCAGTCTGCTTCCATAAAGATTTCCAACTCTATAGCGAAGTTCTCCTTTCCCCTATATGGTCACTGACATGAGGACTAAATGTAATGTGTGTGATACCGGATGAGATCTGGAATCAGGCATAAAAGTTTGCTATAAAGAACATTACTGGAAATTGAATACGGGCTGTATACTAGTCTTAGAATCAAGGTTACATTTCTTGAATTATGTAATTATTTTACGACTATGTCAGAGAATCTCTTTAATCTTATGGGATACAAACTTAAGTAGTCAGCGGTGACAAAAAAGGACCTACACGTAATTCTAAAAAAAAAAATTGGCCAAGGAAACCTTATTAATAGCAGCGGAACATTGTCTAATATAGTGCTACAAGATGTGCCTCTCACATTAAGTACACCTGGGGAAGAGCTGCCTCCTAAAACCAGGGTAGACATTAATGATGTGAATGGAATCAATCTTTCAGGACTTCTGTTTGCTGATGGGGCACAACTGAAAATGACAAGAAACAGCTGCAAACACTCATGTGGAGTGTAAGAATTCGTGTCTATTTTGAAGTAAAAAGCTAGCAATGACAGTATAATATCCATATGTCTACAAGGAAGGGCAGTTCATATGACTGTGGTTCAAGTTTACTCATTGACCCCTAAAGCCAAAGAGGAAAAAAAATGAAGATTTTTACCAGCTTCTGCAGCATGAAATTGATCAAACATGTGATCAAGATGAATCAGTAATTATTGTCGATTGGAATGTGGAAATTGGGAATGAAGAAGGATTGGTAGTTAGAAAACAGCCTTGGTGATAAAGAGGACTCCTGAGATCACATGGGTGCAAGACCAACAACTTCTTCATTGCAAATATGTTTGTCAACAACCTAAGCAGTAACTATGTATATAGACCTCATGAGATGGAAAACACAGGAATCAAATCAACTACATCTGTGGAAAAAGATGGTAGAAAAGTTCAGGATCAGTAAGAACAAAGCCAGGAACCACCTGTGGGACAGACCATCAATTGCTCATACATGAGCTCAAACTGAAGCTGAAGAAAATTCAGACAAGTCAACAAAGAGCCAAAATATGACCTTGAGTATATCCTACCCAAATTTGGAGGCCATCTCAAGAATAGATTTGACACACTGAGCACTTAAAACTGAAGACCAAATGAGTTGTGGGAAGATATCAACGACTTCGTACATGAAGACAGCAAAATGTCATTAAAAAGACAGGAAAGAAATAAAAGACATATCTGAAGAGATTCTGAAACTTGAATGTTGGGTAGCTAAAGAAGTGATAAACTAAGAACTGAACAGAAGATTTCAAAGGGCAACTGGAGAAAACATGGTAAAATGTTGTAATGAAATGTGCAAAGATCTCCAGTTAGGAAACTAAAAGGGAAGGAAAGGCTTAGCTTTTCTCAAGCTGGAAATACTGAAAAAAATTCAAGCCTTGAGTTGCAATTTTAAAGAATTCTATGGGCAAAATATTGAATGATGCAGAAAGCATCAAAAAGAATTGGAAGAAATAGTGAGAGTCACTGTAGCAAAAATAATTGGTCAAGAACCAATGGTACAGAAGAAAAATGTTGGTATACTTACTCAATCTGTATGCTGAGCAAGTAATCGGAGAAACTGGACAAGGTGAAAAACACATGGCGTGAGTACTGGTGGAAAACTCACTAAAAACCTGTATGATGCAGATGACAAAACTTTGCTGAAAGTGAAGAGGATTTAAAGCACTTACTGATGAAGGTCAAAGAGCATAGCCTTCAATGTAGGTTATGCCTCAGCATCAGGAACACAAAAATCCTCACAGCTGGACCAATAAGCAATGTCATGATAAATAGAGAAAATATTGATATTGTAACAGATTTAATTTTACTTGGATCCACAATCAATACCCAAGGAAGCATAGTCAGGAAATCAAACAACATATTGCATTGGGTAAATCCACTGCAAAAAACCTCTTGTGCATGTTACAAAACAAGGGTATCACTTTGAGGATTCAGGTACATGTGTGGAATGTGGACAAAGAATAAGGAAGACCAAAGAAGTATCAATGCCTTTAATTATGGGGTTGGAGAAGAATATGGAATATGCCATGGACTCCCAGAAAATGAACAAGTTGGTCTTGGAATAAATACAGTCATTGTGCTCCTTGGAAGCAAGAAAGGGAGACTTCGTCTCACAGAATTTGGACATGTTATCAGGAGGGACCCTGAAGAAGGACATCATGCATAGTAAAATACAGCATCAAGGAAACAGAAGACCTTCAGCAAGATGAACTGATGCAGTGGCTGCAACAATGCACTCAAACGTAATTGTGAGGGTGGTTGCAGGATCAAGCAGTGTTTCTGTTGGACGTAGGTTTGCTATGAGTTGGAATCAAATCAACAGCACCTAACCACAACAGCAACAAGAAGACACTACACAGTTTGGGACTGGATGTTTTAGGCACAGAATCAGACTTAATAAGCATTTTGTGATTTTACTTATGCTATGAAAGTTCTTATGTCTTTGACCTGGCAAAGTGACATTATTTTTAATACAAGATTAAATTTTAAGGTAACACTCAACTTCTTATAAAATGAGAGCCATTCTTCTGAGGAAACAGGACAATTTCTATATAGCATTCCTCATCCACAGTGTTGTTAACTGTGCATGGCAACTACTAAACATCCCTCCTGGTTTTCATCCAGAAGCGAAGCAGCTCTTTTTCTGATTTTGCTGGTCATCTCCTATCCTCACACCACTCCAACCTCACAAGGTGAAACATGACTTCAGAGCCTTCTTTGGGCCTCTGGCTCCCTAGGGTACTCTAGAGTGACTGGAGGAAGAAGTAGTACTAAGTGTCCTGTGATGGGAAACACAGGTACTTTCTGAGAAAGGCATCTTAGTACGCTGTTCACCAGAGACTAAGAAATGGACATCCCTACTCAATATCTAGCAATCAAAGATGATTCATTTTATTTGCTAATAGTGATGAGCTTATGAGGTCCAGTCAAAGAGCCCTGAATAACGGTAATTACAACTGCTGTTGGGCCTATAAAATCTTTCCCAAATTATGGAATAAATTGGCATTTCATGAGCATACTCTGCCGTTTTATACCTCAGTATCTTTTTCCATGTGTCCTTTAGTGAACTTCTTTTTTTTTTTTTTTTTTTGCTAATTGCCTTGTATTCTTTTCAACACTTATCCCTTGTGGGAAGCCTTCTCTGAATACATGCCCTACCCCCATCCCTGGTTGGACAATGTGCCCCTCCTTTGTCAGACTGTAGCTCTAATTGGCAACCATCTTAGAGTACTTCCTTGATTCTATAGAAGCCTCAATATATATATATTTTTTTTTTAGTTTCCCACTTCAGTATAAATTTCTTAGAGTCAGGAATTTTATCTTAAAATTTGTATTCTTTTTATCACAGTGACTGCTGGACTGAAATCATCCTAATACTGCTGGCTCATCCACCAGCCTCTAACTAGATCTGCACCTTCTTAATGAGCTGTTTTTATTTTTAACATCACTCCTCAAAAACACAATTCTAACAAATTTGAATTTTACTGTTTACCTTCTGCTGAAACATTCTTAAAACCTGCTGTTGAGTTGCTAGTTACATTGTTTGACAAGTTTTGTGTCCTTTACAATTAGTTTAAAAACAGGCCACCTCATTTTGTGTAAAAAGTAGCAAGCATATTGGTAGAACTACTTAAAATGTTCATTAACTTTCAAAATTATAAAATACTACAAGAAGTATGATGACATAAGTAGATTATAATATTAATGAGTAACCTCAAGGCTAAATGTTGAAAATAGATTACCTGCCCAGATTATGACCTGTCACCAGCTTATATGAATGTGAAGTAATAAGATGTTAGATTAGTACAATTAAATCATTATTGCCACTCTATATTACCAAACTTACAGATTTATTTTAGTGGATTCTTAGATTATTTACCTACTCAAATGTAGATATATGCCTTTACAATTAATAAAACATTGTCTTTAGGAGGCATCAAATAAAAATTCCTAGCTGCTTTTGCATGCCCTAGCTCGTTCCCATTTTGGTGTTTTGTAAGAAGAGAGGAAAAAATGGCACTCCACTCCACAGCAGGTATGCAGACAGGGATAGAATCTGATGAGTCAAGCTTCAGATAACAACGGAAATCTATCAAATTTTCTTTTTGGATTTTTTAAAAATACTTATGAACTAGGATTTAAATATTTAGTGGTCTCAGCCTACCATCCAGCCAAAATTTAGTACTGTCTTTGCATACTCAAGAATTTAGTTTCATTAGTAAAGTTTATAATATAAAAATTGGTTACCAAATATGCACTATGTTCTTCTTTAGATTTAAACCATTTTTTTTCTGAGCTGTTAGAGACAAGGACCAGACCTTATTGACTGTTGTTCTCTGCCCCCTTACTGCCACTTCTTTTTTACTGTGATTAAGTGAAAGTGTACAACCCAAATCAATTTTGCATGTATGCCTATCTGCAGCTCCATCTTTCCTCCCCAACCAGTGACAGCACATTCCTCCCTCTCCTTGTTTCCAGCATCCTGTCAACAAGCACCTGTCCCCTCCTCTCCACCTCCTTCCCCGTATCCAGAAAGAAACCAGTAGGACAGTCTCCCATAAATGTATAGTACCATAAAGTACACACACTATATGGTCACACTGTATCCCTGAGTCCAGTGAGTTCTTGTCTGAAGAATTGACCTCAGTACTGGTTTCCAGTCAGGGCAAGCAATAGACCTAGGGACTGTGTTCCCATGTGTTCCCAGGAGTTCCTCTAGGCTGTTGGAACATTGGTTCTGGTCTTTTAGTAGTTATTGAGCTGCACACCTCTTTTTCTAGTGTTGCCACGTGGACTTTTGTGTCCCCCCATCACTTCTACTCTTTGTGGTGGCCGAGCACCATTTGTTTCTTCTGGTCTCATGTTGACACAGTCTCCCATTCATATGGGTCCTTCTGGCTCCTGCACTCTTTTCTCCTTGTGTCTTTGTTGTTCTTGTTCATCATCTATTCCAGATGAGTTGGGACCATTTGGTGTACCTCAGATGGCAGCTTGCTAGCTTCTAGGACCTCAGATGCCACTGAGCTGAGTGCACCAATATGGGGTGCAGAAGACTGTCTTAGCAAAAGACTAGTTATGCCAGTTGGCCTCGATATCCCCCTAAAACATAGTCCCCAGGATACTATCCCTGCTAATCTATCCTTTGCAATATTGAGTTGAGTTTAGAAAACCTTTCCGTTTATGGTGTAGTCCAGTTATGCTGATCTGTTCTCTACTGCATGCTGTCACTGCTTTCACCTAACCAAATTTCTGCTGTCTAATCTATGACCAACCCTCTCCCTCCCTCCCCACCCTTGTAACCATCAAAGAGTCTTTTCTTCTTCCATACGTAAGTCCCTTTTTCAGTCCTTATAGTGGAGGTCTTACACAATACTTGTCCTTTTGCTAATAACTGATTTTATTCAGCATAACGTCTTCTAGGTGAAACCAAGTTTTGAGATGCTTCCTAAAATCATCATTCTTTATCATTGCATGATATTCTATTGTGTATACGTATCATAGTTTGGGTATCTATCCATCTGTTGTTGGGCTTTTTTGCCATCATGGACTGTGGTGCCGCAATAAACATTTGTGTGTATGTGTCTGTGTGACCACCATAATTTCTGTGGGATATATTCCAAGCAGTGGGATTGCTGGATCATATGCTATTTCTATTTCTAGCTTTTTAAGGAAGTGCCAAATTGCTTTCCATAGAAGTTGTACTGTTTTGTATTCCCACCAGCAGTTCGGGAGAATTCAAATCTCTCTGCAGCCTCTCCAGCATTTGTTGTTTTGTGTTGCCAACCTTGTTGGAGTGAGCTGGTATCTTATTGTACTTTTGACTTGAATTTTTCTGGTAACTAATTATTGTGAGCATTTCCTGATGTGTCGTCCTTTGGCTGCCTGGATGTCTTCTTTGGTGAAGTGTCTGTCCATCTCCTTTGCCCATTGCTTAATTGTGTTAATTATCTTTTTCTTGTTGACATTTTAAGATACTTTGTAGATGATGGAAATCAGACATTGATCCAACATGTAGTTGCCAAATATTTTTATACATTCTGTAGGTAATCTTTTAACTCTCTTGATAAAGTCTTTGGATGAGCATAAGGGTTTGATTCTTAGTAGTTTTGATTTGGGTTTGTCTAGTAGCTAATTATTTTGAGCATTTCCTCATGCACCTTTTAGCTACCTGGATGTCCTCTTTGGTAGTGCCTGTCCATCTTCTTTACCCATTACTTAATTCAGTTATGTACCTTTTTCTTGTTGGTATTTTTGCAGTACCTTGTAAATTATGGAGATGAGACTTCAATCTGACATCTAATTGCTAAATATTGCTTCCCACTCTGTAGGTGGTCTTTTAACTCTTTTGATAAAGTCTTTGGATGAGCAAAAGAGTGATTCTTAGTAGTTTCCACTTATCTATTTTATCTTCCATTGATTGTGCTTTGTTTGTTGGATTTTGTAGTGTGTCTAAGCTGTGTATTAGAACTTCCACTGTTGCCTTATTTTTTCTTGCATGATCTTTATTGTTTTAGGTTTGATATTTAGGTCTTTGATCCATTTTGAGTTAGTTTTCATGTAAGGTGAGAGATGTGGGTCTTGTTTCGATTTTTTTTGTGGATAGGTATCCAATTCTGCCAACAGCATTTGTTAAAGAGACTGTTTTTATCCCAGTTTATGTTCTCAGGGCCTTTGTCTAATACCAACTGTTCGTAAGAGGATGGTGGCATCTCTGGAGTCTCAACTCTGTTCCATTGGTCTATGTGCCTCTTTTTATACCAGTACCAGGCAGTTTTGACTACTGTGGCAGTGAAATAGTTTCTCAAATCAGATAATATGAGGCCTCCCACTGTGTTCCACTTCTTCAGTAGTACTTTACTTATCCAGAGTTTCTTCCCCTTGCAAACAAAGTTGGTGATTTGTTTCTTCATCTCATTAAAAAATAACACTGGAATTTGTGTTGGGATTGCATTGTTTATGTAGATTGCTTTGGATAAAATAGACATTTTCACAATGTTAATTCTTTCTGTTCATGAGCAAGGTAGGTTTCTGCACTTCTGTAAGTCTCTTTTGGTTTCTTGAAGTAAGGTCTTATAGTTTTCTCTGTATAGGTCTCTTATTTCTCTGGTTAGATTTATTCCTAGGTTTTATCTTCTTGGATGCTATAGTAAATGGTATTGATTTGATGAGTTCCTCTTTGATGATCTCCTCTTTGATGATCTCTTGGTTGGTGTAAAGGAATCCTACTGATTCATTTATGTTTATCTTATATCCTGATACTTTGCTGAGCTCTTCTATTAGTTCCAGTGGTTTATTTATGGATTCTTTAGGATTCTTTGTATATATGATCATATCATCTACAAACAGGGAGATTTTTACTTCTTTGCCATTGCGAGTGCCCTTTATTTCTTTGTCTTGCCTAATTGCTCTGGCTAGAACCTCTAGCACAATGTTGAAGAGAAGTGGTGAGAGTGGGCATCCTTGTCTAGTTCCTGTCCTCAGGGACTTCTTTCATTCTCTTTCTATTTGGGATGATATAGGTGGTTGACTTTGTGTAGATGCCCCTTATTGCATTGAGGAATTTCTCTTCTATTTTTCTTTTGCTGAGAGTTTTTAATATGTATGGGTGTTGCACTTCATCAAATGCCTTTTCTGCATCAAATGACAAAATCAGGTGATTCTTATCCTTTGTGTTGTTTTTGTGTTTGATCATATTAATTGTTTTTCTGATGTTGAACCAGCCTTGCATCCCTGGTATGAATCCAACTTGGGCATGATGAATTATTTTTTTGATATGTTGTTGAATTCCCTTATCTGCCACTTCTGCTTCCCTCCACACTTCAACACCAACATTGTACTCTGCACGTAGCTGGGGTTGAGAAAATTGTGGTTAATCCAGTCAAACTGGAATTCATATCATTTACATTCCTTTTGCTGGATTCCATGGTGACAGCTATTTTTTCTTTTTGAAAACACACTTATGTAGCCTTAGATACTGTCTTAGTCATAGTGCTGCTATAGCATAAATACCAGGTAGATGGCTTTAACAAACATAAGTTTATTCTCTCACAGTCCATTTGGCTGCAGGTCTGGAAACCTTCCAGAAGAAGGTTTTCTCTAGCTTGGCTGTAAAGACAGATCCTTGTCATCAGTCTTCCCTTGTTCTAGGCTTATCTCAGTGCAGGAATCTCAGGTCCAAAGGATGTGCTCTGCTCTCGGCATTGCTTTCTTGGTGATATGAACGTCTCCTGTCTCTTTGCTTGCATCTCTCTTTTGTATCTCCAAAGAAATCAGCTTAAAATACTGCATAATCTTGTATATCTCATCAAAGTAACTGCCACTAGTCTGTCTCCTTAACGTGATAGTGATAGTACTTATAACACATGAGGAAATCACTTCAGATGACAAAATATAATATTGGGACTCCTGACCTAACCAAGTTGATAGATGTTTTGGGAGAACACAAATCTATCCACAACAGAGACCATATAAGATAGTTGAGTAAATTATAATTTTCCATACATCAGTTATATCCAACTCATGTTTTCCTCCCAATGCATTTTAGTCACTTTGATTAGACATAAGAAATGCCGTTTTCTTGCTCCAATTTATGGAATACTTGAGTCTCATCAGCAAAACTTTAGTGGTTGCTGCAGTCTGAGTCACCTCTGTAAAATGCCAGTCTATAGCAGTTTGTGTTCGTTCTTTCTGCTTTCAATTTCAAAGGGCAACATTTCTCTCCAGTAGTGGAGGTGTTAACCCCTTGAGGATTACAATCTCTAGGCCTTTGTTATATAAATAAAGTATGCAACACATATACAAGGACAAGTACGCATTTCAAATTTTTCATTATCTCAAACATCTGAATTCATCTTTACTTTTAGAAATATCTCCTTATAATTAAAAACATTTTTTTTTTCCTTAAGGTTTACCATACTTCCTTACTCCTAAGCTCCAGGGAAGTTATTGTATATAAAAGTGAGCTATTGTAGGTTTTCATGATTTTTTTAAATCATGATTCATAGTGATACATTATACATTACAACACTCTATACACATACATTCATACACAAATGAAATAAAAGTCTCAAAATAGTATTTACTCTTACTTTGTACAATTCACATTGTTTTGTATTCCTTTTTGTTATTTAAATAATATTTTATTGAGTTTGTGGTGAAATTTTACACACCATGTTAGATTCACTTTTGTCAATTTCTGCACAAACTGTTCAGTGACATTAATTAACATTTATCACAATGTGTCGGCATTCTCATTAATTGTGTTTTGTTTGTTGCCTTTCCAATACTCCAGTTTCTCTGCCCACTTAATTTCTCATGTTTTCTTTTAAGAAATTGTTGAATTTTGCCCACACATTGATAGTTTTTAAAAAGGGCGATGATCTTATGAAAAATATCCTTTATTTTGTGCCATTCTACTATTTTGCTAAAAGGAGACTTGGGGGTAAGCTGGGTTCTAGGTATAAAGAATGCATCAGAGTGATTGTCTCAGGGGTCACTTGTTTTTTAAAAACATTTTATTGTGCTTTAAGTAAAAGGTTACAATCCAAAACAATTTGCTGTGTAAACCCCTCAACACACACCACTGTGCAGCTCTAACTGCTCTTCCCACTACCACGCCATTACAGCACACGCCTCCTTTCTACTCCATACTTTGTGTATCCATTCAGCCAATACCGGTTCCCTTCTACCCTCTTATATTGCATCTAGACAGGATGAGGCAGCCTCATGTATATATCTAAGTCAAGAAGTATATCCTTTGCCAGCATCACTCTATGTCTTGTCCAGTCCAATTGTCATATGAAGAGTTGTCTTCAGTACTGATTTCAGCTCTGGGATAATGGAGAATCCAGAGGTAGTGTCCTCAGGGGACCGTCTACTCAGTCAAACCATGCAGTGTGGTCTTTTAATAGAGTTCTAGTTCTGCACACCCGTTTTTTTTCTTGCTACACCAGGAACTTTATGTTGTGTTCCCTGTCAGGGCAGTCATTGATCTCATATTGATATAGTCTCTGGATCATATGGCACCTTCTGTCTGCGGGGATAATATTTTCCTCATGTCTTTGATGTCTTTCTTTGTCCTCTGCTCCAGACAGATACGGAACAATTGATGCTACTTAGATGGCTATTTGTTAGCTTTTAAGACCTCAGACACCACTCACCAAAGTGGAAAGCAAAGCATGTTATTTAAAAAGAAAAACATGCCAATTAGTCTACTTGTCCCCTGAAACCATGGTGCCTAGCCCCCTGTCCCTGCTACTCTGCCCTTCAAATGTTAGGTTGTATTTAGAAAACCTTTTAGCTTTCGATGTAATCCAGTTATGCCAGCTCCATTTTACTGAGTGCTGTCATTCCCTTTACCTAACCCAATTCCTGTCTACTATACAATCTATAAATGCCTCTCTCCCTCCCTCCTGACACTTGCAATCATCAAGGATTATTTTCTTCTATGCTTAAACCTTTTCTTAAGTCCTTGTAGTAGTGGTCTCCTATAATGTATGTCCTTTTGCAACTGACCAATGTTACTCAGCATAATGTCTTCCAGATGACTGCATGTTATGAGAAATTTCCTAAAATCACCATTGTTCTTTATCATTGTATAGTATTTCATTGTGTGATTGTACCATAGTTTGTTTATCCATCCATCTGTTGATGAGCACCTAGATCAAAATGATTCCGTCTTCTTGCTATTGTGAACAGTTCTGCAATAAGTGTTAGTGTCCACATACCTGTCCATGTGACAGTCCTTACTTCTCTAGGACATATTCAAAGGAGTAAGGTTGCATCCTGAATCATATGGTATTTCTATTTCTAGCTTTTTAAGAAAGCACCAAATCAATTTCCAAAGTGGTTATATCATTTTACATTCCCACCAGCCGTGTAAAAGTGTTCCAGTCTCTCCACAACCTCTCCAACATTTGTTATTTTGTGTCTTTTCAGATTAATGCCAGCATTGCTGGGGTGAGATGGTATCCCATTGTAGTTTTGATCTTGATTTCTTTGATGGCTAATGGCCATAAGCATTTTCTCACATATTTGTTAGCATCCTGTCTTCTTTGGTGAAGTGACTGTTCATATCCTTTGCCCATTTTTTAGTTGGATTATTTGTCTTTTTCTTGTTGAAGTTTTGTAGTACCTTGTATATTATAAAGATCAGATGTTCATTGGGTTCCTGGTAGCTAAAAATTATTTCCCAGGCTATAGGTGTTCTTTTTATTCTTCTGGTCAAGTCTTGGGATGAGCGTAAGTGTTTGATTTTTAGGAGTTCTCAGTTACATATTTTCCCTTTTGGTGTTTGTGCAGTGTTGAAATTATTTTGTGGCCTCTTTATGCCATGTGTTAGGGCTCCCAGTGTTGGCCTTGTTTTTTCTTCTATGATATTTGTTATTTTAGATTTTGTATTTAAGTCTTTCATGTACATAATTTGAGTTAGTTTTTATGCATGCTATGAGATATGGGTCTTGTTTCATTTTTTTGCAAATGAATATCCAATTATGGCAATACTATTTGTTAAAGACACTGTCTTTTCCCCAGTTTATGGATTTTGGACCTTTGTCAAATATCAGCTGTTCATAGGTGGCTGGTGTTATATCTAGATTCTCAATTCTATTTCATTGGTCTATGTGTCTGTTTTTGTACCACTACCAGGTGTTTTGACTACTGTGGCAGTGTAAGAGGTTCCAAAGTCAGGTAGCATGAGGCCTTCCACTTTGTACTTCTTCAGTAATGCTTTATGTATCTAAGGTGTCTTCCCTTTCCATATGAAGTTGATTTGTTTCTCCATCTCATTAAAAAGTGCCATTGGAATTTATGTTGCAATTGCATTGTATCCATAGATCGCTTAGGGTAGTATAGACATTATCATGATAAGTCTTTCTACCTATGAGCAAGGTAGATTTCTCCACTTGTGTAGGTCCCTTTTGGTTTCTTGCAGTAGAGTCTTGTAATTGCCTTTGAATAGCTCTTTTATATTTCTAGTTAGATTTATACCTAGGTATTTTATCTTAGTGGAGCCTATAGTGAATGACAACGATTTGGTGATTTCCTCTGTGATGGTCTCTTTGTTGGTATACAGGCACCCAATTGAATCCTGTTACTTTGTTGAATCTATTAGTTCTATAGTAGGTTTTCTTTTTTTGTGTGTGTGGATTCTGTAGGATTTTCTGTGTATGAGATCATATTATCTGCAAATAGAGACACTTCTACTTCTTCCTTACCAATATGCTCCTTATTTCTTTACCTTGCCTGATTACTCTGGCTAAAACCTCCAGGAAAATGTTGAGTAAGAATGGTGACAATGAGCATCCTTGTCTGGTTCCTGTTTGTGAGGGGAATGCTTTCAGACTCTCCACTTACAATGATGCTAGCTATTTGATTTGCATAGATACCCTTTATTATGTTGAGGAATTTCCCTTCTATTCTTATTTTGCTGAGAGTGTTTAATATGAATGAGTGTTGAACTTTGTCAAGTGCCTTTTTTGCATCAGTTGATAAAATCACATGGTTCTTGTCTTTTGTTTATGTCACTGATTACAATAATTGTCTTTCTAATGTTGGACCATCCTGCATCACTAGTATGAATCCCACTTCATCATGGTGAATTATTTTTTTGATATGTTGTTGAATGCTCCTAGTTAGAATTTTGGAGAGGCTTTTTGCATCTATGTACATGAGAAATATTGTAATTTTCCTTTTTTATGCTATTCTCACCTTGTTTTTGTAAGAGGGTTATTCTGGAATATTTGTCCCTTTATCATTGTATAGTATTCTTCCTTTTCCAATGTAGTGGATTTTACTTTAAAATCTACTTTATTGGTGATTAGTATTGCCCGTCCTGCTCTTTTTGGAATGTTGTCAGTGTGATATATTTTCTCCCATATTTCAGCTGTAGTTTATTTGTGTCTTTAGGTCTAAGGTGTTCCCCCTGTAGGCAGCATATAGATCGATCATCTTTTTTATCCAATCTGGCATTCTCTGTCTCTTTATTGGTGGGTGTAGTCCATTTACAATTCCATGGGGCAGTTCTACTCTGATATATAGGGTCACTATGAGTCAGACCTGACTTGACAGCGGTGGGTGGTGGTGGTGAGGCCATTACATTCAGCATGATTATTGATAGGTATAAGTTTAATGCTGTCGTTTTAATGTCTTTTTTGTGTGTTGTAGACAATTCCTTAATTCCATTTAATTTTCTGTGCTAAGTCATTTATCTTTAAGTGTTTTCTTTTCATCGTTTTCAATGTTGACGTGTTTGTATTTGTTGAGACTTCACATTTTTCTTTTTGTTTATTTTGATGCATAGGATTGATAGTTTACTTTGTTATTACCTTAATACTTGACACTATTTTTTCTAAATTTAAACCAGTCTTTAATTTCTTCATATTGACTTGGATTCTTCTCCCTATGAAAGATCTATGACTACATTTCCTTTTAAGTCCCTCTTTTTTAGTATAATATGTACATAATGACATCTCAGTCTTCCTATTTTCAGTGTTTTGTCTATGTCATGGATTGAATTGTGTCCCCTCCAAAAATGGGTGGCCATGTGGCGGGGCCATGATTCCCAGTATCTTGTGACTGTCCACCATTTTGTGGTTTTTCTGTGCTATATTTTAAAGGATTAGGGTGGGGCTGTAAATGCCTTCATAAGATCACCTCCCTGCTCCACTGCAAAGGGAATTTCCCTTGAATATGGCTTCCCCAACCTTAATCCTTTATCCTACGATAGATAAAAGGACAGAGAAGCAGACAGAGAATTGAGAACCTCGTACCATCAAGAAAGCAGCACCGGGAGAAGAGCATGTCCTTCAGACCTGTGGTTCCTGTACCAAGATGCTCCCTGGACAAAGACTGATGCAATACCGGACTTTCCTCCAGAGCTGACAAGGGTAAAGCCTTCCCCTGAAGCGGACACCCTGAATATGGACTTGTAGCCTACTGAACTGTGTAAGAATAAACCTTCCTTTGTTAAAGTCTTCCACTCTGGTATTTCTGCTAGAGCACCCCTAGCTGACTAAAATAGTCTATAATTTGTTTTTATGATCCCTCTATTAGGGTTGATACCAAGTTTCTGTTTTCTGGTCTTGGGTTCCTGGTATCACTGGTTTTCTCATCAAAGGACTCCCTTTAGTATTTCTTGTAGTTTTGGTTTGGTTTTTGAAAATTCCCTAAATTTCTCTGTATCTGGAAATGTTTTAATTTTGCCAGCATATTTGAGAAACAATTTTGCTGGATATATACTTCTTGATTGGCAGTTATTCTCCTTCACAGCTTTGTATATGTCATTCTATTGCCTTCTTGCCCACATGGTTTCTGCTGAGTAGTCCAAGTCTTAGAGTTTTTCCTTTGTAGGTTATTTTTTACTTATCCCTAACCACTTTTAAGTCGGATCCAACTCAACAGCACTTGGCTTTGGCTTGGCAACCACTTTTAAAAGTGTTTTGGCAAGTGCCATGGATTGAATTGTGTCCCCCCCAAAAATGTATATAGCAATTTAGCTGGGCCATGATTACCAGTAGTGTGTGATTGCTCTCCACTTTGTAATTTTCCTATGCTATAAATCCTAATCTCTGCCTGTGGATAATAGATAGGATTATGTTAAAAGAGGATTAGAGTGGAACTGCAACACTGTTACTCAGAGAGTTTCCCTACAGTGTGGCCTATACCACCTTTTACCTTTTCATCCTACAAGAGATGAAAGGAAAGAGAAGCAAGCAGAGAGTTGGGAACATCATACCATCAGGAAAGCAACACTGGGAGTAGAGTGCATCTTTCAGATGTGATGTTTCTGTTCCAAGATACTCCCTGACTAAAGACTGATACTACATAAGCAACTTCCTCCAGAGCTGATAAAGAGGGAAAGTCTTCCCCTGGAGCAGACAACCTGAAATCAGACTTGCAGTCTACTGGACTGTGTAAGAATAAACTTTTCTATGTTAAAAAGCCATTCACTTATGGTATTTCTGTTAGAGCAGCACAAGATGACTAAAATAGCAAGTTTGATTATAGTACGCCTTGAGTCTTTCTTTTGGGATCTCCATTATATAAGCTTTTTCTCATCTTTCGTGATATCAGGTGAGTTTCCCCCCCACTCAGCAAATTCTCTCTGTATTTTCTGTTAGCCCTCCTGCTCTGGTACTACAATCATCTGTAGATTATTCTCCTTCATAGAGTCCTACGTAATTCTTAGTGTTTCTTTTTCTTTTTTTTTTTTAATTCTTTAATCTGATTTTGCCTGAAGTATGTTAATAACACATGCTTTATCTTCAGTCTCACTATCTCAGGCTTGTATTGTCTCCATTATGTTCCTTTGACTTTCTATTGAATTATCTAGTTATGTAATTTTATTATTAATTTTTTGAATACATAATTCTTGCCACTACATGCTTTCTTCCAGGTTTTCCAATTTTTCATTATACTCTGCTGCATTTTGCCTTCTACATCTGTTGAAGAGTTCTAAATATTAATCTTTTGTATTCTATCTGCGATAATTCCAGGATGTTCTCTTCCTTTGGAAAATTTGATTCTTTGTTTTCAGAACTTTCGGAAGAGATCATAGCCCACCCCTTTAAGAGCTTTGATGTGAACTGCCGTTTGCAGAGCCCTCAGTAAACTGTAGTTATTTATATTTGTCTATTGTATTCTAGCTTCTTGTTTTAAAATACGAAGTTTACTTTTCTTACATGTATTCAGCTCAGGTGTACAGATGGTCAGTCACCAAGTGTTTGGTGCAGAGTCTCACCTACTGTCCTACATGGGTAGATGTTATTGGTGTAGACACAGGGGTGTCCACAGGGCTGCATCTGCAAAGAAACGAAGGGGGCGAACAGCCTTTCCTGAGTGTCTATGAGGTTGTAATATCCCCTTATGACTGAATCTAGGTAAAGGAACAGTTTCTGCCCTGATTTTCCAGCTTAGGGGAGTAAGTGGGAAGAATATCTTTTTGTATCCTCCTCATTCCCTGAGTTTGCTGAATTGTTTCCTGCCCTGTTCTTTACTGTTCTAGTTTGTTTTCTTGTTTTGTTTTGTTTTTTTTAAAAAAGAGAATTTGAGTTTGCTCCCTATTTTCTCCTATTGTGTCCAGGACCATCTATTGTGGTCCTAGTCAGAATTGTCGGTGGTAGTAACTGGGCACCATATAATTCTTCTGGCCTCAGGGTAGATGAGGTTGTAGCTTTTGTAGACTTCTTCTTACTGTTTTGTTCCTAGTAAATCCAGATTTGAGGGGGTGTGGCCAAGATGGCAGACTAGACACACATCTCCTTGATTCCCTCTGAGAGCTAAGGCCTGGAATGGCAATTCAGTGGAGCAGTGTAGACATCTGGAGAGCCTTAGAATCTGGCATAGGGTGGCCAGATTTGTCTAGGTGCCAGTATGAGGGAAACTACCTCTCTTAAAGACAAGGCGGGGGCACACTGAGTCCTGCTTCTACTGACTCATCATTTGGGAGGACTGCAGGTAGTGATACCTTCTTTGTTATCTGGGTGGTGGGAAATGGGCATGAGTCAGCTGATACACTGAGCTGCAGTGCTTAAGTGAACAGTGTATAGTGCAGCAGAGAGACTGTGCTTGGAAAGGCCACATATTGAGAGCCCAGCTGCTAACTGAGGGCAACACTGCCCCTCAACTCTCTTTTCTGAGCTGTGCCACAGATTCTGCTGTTTCATGGAAGGAAGTGCAGCTCAGGAGGGATGACTCACGTGGTGGGGTCATCTACTTGAGGTTTTAGCTGGGGCTAATTCTCATGCTGAGCAGCAACACCTGTCTAGAAATGCTTCTCCAGCAGAAAAGCTGTGTTTAGGACAGTGGTGCTTACAGTTACATGTGGGGCCTAGCAGAGGATGGCAGCAAGGTCCTAACCCCTCCCTACTTTGAACCACATCACAGCATCTGGGGATGGCCTACAAGGTGCTTTCATTGTCAGCCAGAAGGCAGGACCTGCCACACCTGAGAATCTGACTGATTTTGACAGCTGTAGGACAGCTCCTTGTTCAGCAGTACAGGATATTTTAAAAATAAGGCCACTTGGAGAACTGATGACTGAGCAGCCCAGCAACATCTCCTCCACTCTGCACTGATTCACATAATAGCATCAGCTGATGCCCCACCCAGTAGCGCCATAAGTAGGGCGCCATATTTGCCAGCCAAGAGGCAGAGCCTGTCACCCCAGAGAGTCTGAGGCCATTCACTAGAGTACAGAGAGGCAGCTGGTGACCAAAAATAGTAGTGCCCTTACTCCCTTCTTAGAACTACACCTCAGTTCCTGTTGAGGCAATACCAGAGAAACTGAACAGCTTATAGATGGCACAAAGACAACAATCAATAGCTAACCATTTAAAGAAGAAGTCCTCCATGGCTCCAGAAAACTCCCCAAATAAAGAATCAAAAAACTTCCCAGATGAAGAAGCCTTCCTGAAACTATTGGAGGCTGAGTATAAAAGAATTACGTACACAGCTCTCCTAGAGATTAAACAAAATGCAGCACAGCAAAATGAAAAATTAAGTAAGCTATTTGAACTGATGCAGCATCAACAATCTGAAATCCAGCAGGTCAATAATAAAACTACAGAATTAGGTGATTCAATCCAAAGCCAAAAGAGCAGAATTGAGGAGATGGAAGCCAGACTTAGTGAGCTTGAAGACAGAGCAATTAACACCAGCATTTAGGAGGAGAAATCACAGAAAGAAAATAAGAAAAACAATGACCCATTAAGAAACATGTGGGACTATTTTAAGAGGAATACTCTATGAATAGTTGGAGTTCCTGAACAGAGATGGATAGCTGAAAATACAGAAAATATTGTTGTAGATCTGCTGACAGAAAACCTCACTGAAATATGAAAGAAGAGAACATGGATGTCCAAGACGCATACTGAATGCCACAAAAACTCAACTCCCAAGGAAAGACACGAAGGCATATTATAATCAAGCTTAATAAAATGAAACATAAAGAGAGGCATTTAAAGCTAGTAAAGCTTAAAGCAAAGCTAACATTCAGAGGGAAGTCCTGCAGGCTTTCATCTAACTTCTTGACAGAAACAATGTTGGCAAGAAAGCAATGGAATGAAGAAGAAAAATTTCCAACCAAGAATTACATATCCTGCAAGAGCATCTCTGAAATATGAAGGTGAAATTAAGACATTCACAGATAGAGACTTTGTAAAAACCAAACCAAACTACAAACCAAAACTACAAGAAATACTGAAAGAAGCTCTTTGTTTAGAAAAACAAAAGCATCAAAGGTATACTTAAGGAGGAAATGCAGGACACAGCACCCAGAACCCTGCTCAGGAAAGTCAGGAAGCTCAAATAAGGTTACAGTATTTTAAAAGGGACCAGTGATCTTAACATGAAACTATGACATCATCACACTAAAAAGAAGGATATATTACACAAGGTATAACCCTTTCAGAGGGAGAGGAAATTAAATAATATGCAAAAGTTAAAGTCTGGTTTAAACATAGAATAATAAAGGGGATCATAGGAGGAGCCACAAGCAAAATAACAATGCAGCATATCAACACAAGAAATATAGTTCAGGAGTCTCAACAAACACAAAACCAACACTGAAAAAAATGAAAAGTCAGCCCATAAAGAAGAATGACCCAAAACAGAATATTAAGAGAACACAGAAAACATCAACAATACAAAAACAAAGGCATCAAAATGACAGCAGAATACACATACCTATCAATAATTACACTGAATGTAAATGGACCTATTGCTCCAATAAAGAGACAGAAAGTGACATCCTGGATCAAAAGACACGATCCATCTGTATGTTGCTTACAAGAAACATACCTTAGACTCAAAGATATGAACAAACTGAAAGTCAAAGGATGAAGAAGAGCAGGAGAAGAAGAGCAGGAGTGGCAACACCAATCTCAGATAAAATAGACTTTGTAAAATCCACCATCACAGACAAGGATGGTCACTATTTATTGCTGAAAGGTTCAATACAGAAGCAGGACGTAACAATACTAAATATTTATGCACACCATTCCAAAGCATCTAAATACATGGAACAAATGGTTACAACCGTGAAAAATGAGACAGGTCACTCTGCAATAATAGGTGGAGACTTCAACACTTCACTTTAAGTAATGGACAGATCATCCAGAAAAAAAGCTCAGTGAAGATACAGAAGATCTTATTGCAACAATTAACCAACTAGACGCCATTGACATATACAGAACTTTTTTTGCTCATCAATAGATAAGTACATCTTCTTCTCCAATGCACATGGAACATTTTCCAGAATAGACTATGTGTTAGGACATAAAGCAAATCTTAAGAAAATCTAAACCACTGAATGATTGTAAAGCATCTTCTCAGACCATTAAGTCATAAAAGTAGAAATCAATAGCAGAAAGAACAGAGATAGAAATGGGAACTCATGGAAACTGAACAATTCCTTGCTCAAAAAGCCTAGGGTTATAGAAAAAATCAAGGATGAAATATAGAAATTTATCGATTTAAATGAAAATGAAAACACTTCCTACCAGAACTTATGGGACACAGCCAAAGCAGTGCTCAGAGGTCAATTTATCTCTATAAATGCACAATTCTGGAAGGAAGAAAGGACCCAATCCAAGGAATTAACCCTACAGCTTGAACAACTAGGAAGAGAGAAATAGAGGGACTCCTCAGGCAGCAGAAGAAGACAGGTAATAAAGATTAGAGCAGAACTAAACGAATTAGAGAATAGAAGAACAATTGAAAAAAATTAACAAAACCAAATGCTGTTTCTTTGAAAAAATCAACAAAATTGATAAACCACTGGCTAAATTTACAAAAGGAAAACAGGAGAGGAAACAAATAACCCAAATAAGAAATGAGATGGGAGATGTCACAAAAGACCCAGCTGAAATCAAAAGTATCACAACAGAGTATTACAAAAGGCTGTACTCTAACAGCTTTGAAAACCCAGAGGAAATAGGCAAATGTCTAGATTTATATCACCTACCAAAATTACCACAAGGAGAAATAGAACCGCTAATTAACCTATCACAAATAGATTCAAAAAATCATCAAAAAACTACCAACCAAAAGAAATCCTGGCCCAGATGACTTCACCAGAGAATTCTACCAAACCTTTAAGGAGGAGTTAATTCCAATGTTACTGAGGTTATTTCACAGCATAGAAAGGAAAGGAATACTCCCAAATTCATTCTATGAAGCCAGCAAAACCCTGATACCAAAGCCAGGGAAAGATCCCACGAAAAAGAAATTCGCAGGCTAGTATAACTCATGAACCTAGGTGCAAAAATTTTCACCAGATTCCTAGACAGTAGCAACATAGCCAAAAGAAATAGTTCATTGTGACCAAGTTGGTTTCAAACCAGGGATAAAATTCTGGTTCTACATCAGAAAAACAATTAATGTGATCAATCACATAAAGGATAAGAATCTTCTAATTTTGTCAATTGATGCAGAAAAGGCATTTGACAAAGTCCAACACCCATTCATACTAAAAACTCTCAGCAAGATAGGAATAGAGGGGAAATTCCTTAACATAATAAGGGGCGCCTGTGCAGAGCCAACTGCCTACATCCTTCTGAATGGAGAGAGGCTGAAAGAATTCCCCTTGAGAACAGGAACTAGACAAGTATGTGCACTCTCACCACTTCTATTCAACATTGTGCTAGAGGTTTCAGGCAGAGCAATTAGGCAAGACAAAGAAATAAAGGGCATTTCATAGGCAAAAAAGAAGTAAAAATCTCCCTAGTTGCAGATTATATGATTGTCTATGCGGAGAATACTAAAGAATCCATAAGTAAACTAATGGAACTAATAGAAGAGTTCACCAAAGTATCAGAATACATGGTAAACATAAATAAATCAGTAGGATTCCTTTACACCAGCAAAGAGATCATCAAAGAGGAAATCATCAAATCAATATCATTTACTGTAGTCCCCAAGAATGTAAAATACGTAGGAAGAAATCTAACGAGAGAAATAAGGAGCCTGTACTGAGAGAATTACAAGACCTTACAGCAAGAAACCAAAAGAGCATTACATGAGTGGTTACCAATGAGAATACTCAATTTTGTGAAAGTGCCTATTTTACTCAAAGCGATCTACATTTTACAGTGCAATCCCAATCCAAATTCTGTTGTCATTTTTAAATTAGGTAGTGAAACAAATCTCCAACTTTGTTTGGAAAGGGAAGAAACCCCAGATATGCAAAGCACTACTGAAGAAGAGGAACACAGTGGTAGGGCTCACACTGTCTGACCTTAGAAGGTATTACACTGCCACAGTAGTCAAAACAGCCTGGTACTGGTACAAAAATAGACAGATAGACCAATATTCTACAAAGACCCTATGATTATAAACTGGGGTAAGAACAGCCTCATTAACAAATGGTATTGGTAAAATTGGATATCCATCTGAAACGAGACCCATACTTCACACCTTACACAAAAACTAACTCAAAATGGATCAAAGACCTAAACATCAAACCTAGAATAATAAAGATCATGTAAGGAAAAATGTCAACAATGGAAATTCTAATATACAGTTTAGACAGACTTCAAAATCTGACAAACAAAGCACGATCATCACAAAATAGATAAATGGGAACTACTAAGAATCAAACACTGTTACTCATCCAAGGACTTTAACAAACAACTTGAAAGACCACCTACATATGGGAAAAAATATTTGGCAACAACATGTTAGACCAGTGTCTGATCTCCTTAATTGACAAGATACTGCAAAACATCAACAAGAAAAAAATAACCCAATTAAGCAATGGGCAGAGGAGATGGACGGACTTTGTCAAAGAGGACATCAAGACAGCCAAAAGACACATGAGAAAATACGATCATTAGGTATTTAGAGAAATCCGAATCAAAGCTACTATGAGATACCATCTCACCCAACAAGGTTAGCCATGATCGAAAGAACACAAAACAACAAATGCTGGAGAAGCTGTGGAGAGATCAGAACTCTCCTACACTGCTGGTGGGATTGCAAAGTGGTGCAACCTCTTTGGAAAGCAATTTGGTGCTTCCTTAAAAAGGTAGAAATAGACATACCATTTGATCTAGCAATACCACTGCTAGGAATATATCCTACAGAAACAAAGGCTGTCATAGGAACAGATACATACACGTGAATGTTTAATTTTTAGCACAGCCGGCAATATCAAAATGATGGAATCAACAAAGATGCCTATCATCAGATGAATGGATAAAGAAAGTATGCTACATATATTCAATGGAACAATGTGTAATGATAATTGGAAGACATTATGCTGAGTGAAAACACTCAGTGGCAAAAGGCCTGGTGACCTTAAAAATAAACTTATGTAAGGAAGAAAAGACTCTTTGATGGCTACAAGAGTGGGGAGGGAAGGGAAGGGTTGGTCATAGATTAGTTAGTTGGTAGAAATTTGGTTAGGTGAAAGCAGTGACAGCACACAGTAGACAGTAGAGCAAATTAACTGGACTTCACCATAAATTGAAAGCTCTTATAATCTCAACCCAATATTTCAAGGATAGAGTAGCGGGGGTGAGGTCTGGGGGCTATGCTCTTGGGGGACACTGAGACCAGTTGCCGTATCTAGCCCATTGCTAAAATAATTTTCTGTACCCCATGTTGGTGAGTGGTGTCTGGGGTCTTAAAAGTTAGCAAGCTCCCTTTTGAGATACATCAAATGGTCCCAGTTCATCTGGAACAGGTGATGACCAAGAACAGAAAAAAGACATGAGGAAAAAAAGAGCTCAGGAGACAGAAAGGCCCATGTGACTAGAAGACTGTATCAACATGTGACCAGAAGAACCAGATGGTGCCCAGCCACCAGGAAAGACAGCTGTGGTGGGACACACAATACTGAGTTCCTGTGGCAAGATAAAAAAAGAGGGGTGCAGTGCAAGAACTCTTCTAAAAGACCACAGCTGATGGTCTGATGGCCAAGGGAATTCCCTGGGAGTGTGGTCCCTGGACCTGCTGCTGTCCCTCATGAGAAAATGCTACTGAGGTCAACTCTTCAGACAAAAATGGATGACTCGGGGGCACAATGTGACCTTATGGTGTGTGTACTTTATGGTTCTCTGCATTTATAGGATGCTTTCCTACTGGTCACTTTCTAGATAAGAGAGAAGAGGCTGGAGAAGAGGGAACAGGAGTTTATTCAGCAGCTAAGACAAGAATAGAATGAAAAGGAGAAGTGTGCTATCACCAGGCAAGGAGAGTAGAAGGAACTGCAGATAGGCAGACATGCAAAATTAATTTGGATTGCATACTTTCACTTAATCACAACAAAAAACATTTTTTTGAAATTGTGTCTTAGGTGACCACTTGGAAACTTTTAAGACTCCACGTGCTATTTATTATACAAAGGTAGGGATCATGGTTTTTATGAACTGTGTTATGCCAGTTGACTGGGTTGTTCCATGTGACTATGGTCTCAACCCTTTAAATCCAGGAACCTAATGGTTGAAGTTGTTTGCTTGTCTGAGGAGAATCTGTATTCGTATGTTCAGTGAATACACATGCCTGCACCCACATATTTGTATTTACATGTACATATGGATAGTTCAGAAATCCTGGTGGCATAACAGTTAAGATCGAGGGCTGCTAACCCAAAAGTTGACAGTTTCAATCTATCAGGTGCTGCCTGGAAATGTTAAGGGGCAATTCTACTTGTCCTATAGGATTGTTATGAGTCAAATCACCTTGATGACAACCAGTTTATGTTTTTCTGGATGGATGCTTCTGGAAACTCTGGTGGCCTAGTGGTTAAGAGGTATGTCTCTGTCATACAGGGTCTCTATGCATCTGAATCAATGGCAACAGATTTTTTTTTTTTAATGGGTATGGATGCTTTTAAGGAGCCCTCGTGGCACAGTGGAAACCCTGGTAGCGTAGTGGCTAACCAAAAGGTCAGCAGTTTGAATCCACCAGAAGTTTCTTCGAAACTGTGTGAGGCAGTTCTACTCCATCCTGTAGTATCACTATAAATTGGAATTGAACCAATAACAGTGGGTTTGGTTTTGGTTTTACTGTACACAGCATACTTCCCCTCCTCTCTGCCATAAGCATCAATGAATACTGGTCTCTTTATCCATTTTCTTTTTTAATGTACCTGGTGGTACAGTGGTTAATAGCCCCAGCTGCTAACCAAAAGGTTGGGAGTTTGAATTCACCAGCTGCTCCTTAGAAACGCTGTGGGACAGTTTTACTCTGTCATATGGAGTCACTATGAGTTAGAATTGACTACATGGTAATAGGTTTGGTTTTGGGGGGGATAGTTAATAGTCATAACCTGCAAATGGAATTACACTGAGGTGAAGATTGAGAAAAGTAAAGTCTATTAGCTTGATTTTCACAAAGCTAACTAAGCTACCAGCTCTTCTGAAGGATTTAAAATAGCTCAATTAAAAAGGGAGAAACCCTGGTGGCATACTGATTAAGTGCTATAGCTGCTAACCAGAAGTTCAGCAGTTCAAATCCACCAAGTACTCCTTGGAAACTCTATGGAGTAGTTCTACTCTGTCTATAGGGTCACTGTGAGTCTGAGTCAAAAGTAACTCAATGGCAGGGGTAATTAAAAAATAGAGCAAAATCAAGCTAATAATGGCACTAAGTATATATCATTACATATGTATATGTATGTATATAATGCACTTGAGTCGAATTTGACTGGACAGCATTGGGGTTGGGCATTTTTCCTGCTTAATAAACTATGTATAAACCCAATTTTAATTGCTACCAGTCTTGTCAACTTCCTCTTCATCTGGAAGTACTATAATGACAGTAGTACATCCCTCTTTTTAATTTGATGACATAGTTTTCAAGATATGATCACTGGATTATTTCTTCCACTATTATAGCTTTGATTGAGTTTGGAGCCTTCCCTAACTGAGTAGGATTCTGGAGGATGAATATAAAGTTAGTGGTTTTGTTCTAAGCCGAAGCCAAGAGATTCTTTCAGTATTTCTTGTAGTTTTGGTTTGGTTTTTCCAAAGTCTCTGAGTTTCTGTTTATTTGTGAATGCCTTAATTTCATTTTCGTATTTGAAAGTTAGTTTTGCAGGATATATAATTCTTGGTTGGAAGTTCTTCTCCTTCAAGGCTTTGAATACATCATGCCACTGTCTCCATGCCAGCATTGTTTCTGCCGAGAAATCCGATGAAAACCTACAGGGTTTCCCACTGACTGTTAGCCTTCCTTTGAGTCTTGCTGCCTTTATGAGTTTCTGCTTATGTTTCATTTTGTTAAGCTTGATTATAATATGTCTTGGAGTCTTTCTTTTGAGATCTATATTGAGTGGCTTTCCATATGCATCTTGGATATCTATATTCTCTTCCTTCATGATTTCTGGGAAGCTCTCTGTCAGCAGCTCAGCAACAATATTCTGTGTTCTTGGGTGTCTTGCCCTATTCAGGGACTCCAATTAATCATAGAGTGTTCCTCTTAATAGAGTCCCACATGCTTCTTAATGCTTCTTTATTTTTCTTGTTTCTTTTTTCTAATTTCTCCTCATAGATGCTCTGTCTTCAGTAGCTCTGTCTTCGATGTCAGAAAGTCTCTTTTCCATTTGCTGCTTTCTGTTTTCTTGGCTTTAAATTGAAGTTTCTATGTCTTTGATTTCGTTCTTGATCTGTTGGATTTCAGGGTACTGGTGTCCCATCAGACCAAACACCTTGCTTAATTTTTCATTTTGCTCTGCTGCATTTTGTATAAGGTCTAATGGGGCTCTCTATATAATCCTTTTCTATTCACCTTCCAATAATTTCAGAAAAGTTTCTTCATCTGGAAAGCTCTTTGGTTGTTTCATTTGGGGACCTTCTGAAGTCATGGGTGATTTCCTGGTTATGTATTTCTCCAGGGTCTGTTGCTTTTTCAGCTTCATGTGAGTCAGTAAAGGCTAGGAGAGATGCTATGAGGATGGACTGCAGCTGTTTCTTTAGGCTGTGTTTTAGTCAGCTAGGGCTGCTCTAACAGAAATACCACAGAGTGGATGGCTTTAACAAAAAAGATTCATTCTTACACAGTCCGGTAGGTTGCAAGTCCATATTCAGGGTGTCCGCTCCAGGGAAAGGCTTTCCCCTTGACGGCTCTGGAGGAAAGTCCAGTATTGCATCAGTCATTGCCCAGGGAGCGTCCTAACACAAGAACCTCTGGTCTGAACGACGCGTTCTGCTCCCAGTGCTGCTTGCTTGATGGTAGCGAGGTTCTCAAATTGTCTTTGGTTCTTTTTCCTTTTATTCCTCGCAAGCTAAAAGCATTAAGGGTGGGGCAAGCCATACTCCAGGGAAACTTCCCCCATAGCAGGAATTCACAGCCCCACCCTAATCCTTTAACATACAGGTTAGCAAAACCACACAATGGAGGACAGTCCCAAGATACTGGGAACCATATCCCAGCCACGTGGCTGCACACATTTTTGGGGGGACACAATTCAAACCATGACAGGCTGTCTTAAAATGAAAGGTAAAGGTATCTGACCACTTTCCAAGTCAGACAGGCCTTCAGGTGTACAGATCCCTCCTCCGAGCTGGCAAAGTAAGCACCTCTATATCAAACTCCAGAATTGTGAACTTGTTCAAAATACAGCAGAGCTACTGCCCTGTTGGCCTCCACTGATAGGCCCCAGCCATAGGTGACTCTGTGCAAAATACTGATTTTCTGCTCGCAAAGCATTCTCCTGTGGGCAGGTGCTGTCTCACAGCCTAGGAATTAGGTCTTGCTGAGGCTTCCATATCCAGCATGGCATCCCATGCATGCCCACCACTGCTTCCATACAAACTACACTATTGCGGAGGCAGAGAGAGAGGCCAAAGGTGCTGAGATGCACAGAGTCCACAGCCTCTGTTGCTGGGTCCCAGCCACAGGTGACATTGTGTAAGCTATTGCTTTTCTGCTAGAGAGGCACCCTCCTGCAAGCAGGTGTTGCCGCAGGGTTGGAGATTTTTGAACTTTGAGTTGCAAACCATATTTAGAAATTATAGCTTAATGGTGTATCAGTAAATTGTGTATTGATTTGTAAATCTTTTCTTTCTTAATTTGAGTATTGTAAGTATACAATTATGCAAGTTAACATTTTTGTTTCTCCATTAATTTCTTCATTGCATATACTTGTTTTCACCAACATAAACAGTAGCTACACACACAGACATTGACAGACGGAATATACAGGAATCAAAATGACTGTATCTGTGGAAAAATACAATGAAAAAGCTTAATACCATCAGTCAGAACAAGGACCATCAACTGCTCATAGGAAAGTTCAAGTTGAAACCGAAGAAAATTAGAACAAGGTCATGAGAGCCAAACTAAAACCTTGAGTGTATCTCACCTGAGTTTAGAGACCATCTCAAGAACAGATTTGAGGCATTGGACACTAATGACTGAAGACCAGATGAACGGTGGAATGACATCAAGGACATGATCCATGAAGAAAGCAAGAGGTCACTAAAAAGACAGGAAAGAAAGAAAAGACCAAATGGATGTCAGAAGAGACTCTTCAACTTGTTCTTGAGCATTGAGTAGCTAAAGCAAAAGAAATGATAAAGAAATGGAATAGAATATTTTGAAGGGCAATTTGAGAAGAAAAAGTAGAATATTTTAATCTCCAGGAAAGAGCTGGAGATAGAAAACCAAAAGGGAAGAACATGCATGGCATTTGTGAAAGAACTGAAGAAAAAATTCAAGCCTCAGGTAGTAATAGTGAAGGATTCTACAGAGAAAATACTAAATGACTTAGGAAACATCAAAAGAAGATAGAAGTAATACACAGAGATGTTAAACCAAAATGAACTGGTTAACATTCAACCATTTCAAGCATATGATCAGCAACCAATGGTACTAAAGGAAGAAATCCAAGCTGCACTGAATTCAGCCTTGATGAAAAGCAAGGCTCCAGGAAGTGATGGAATATCAGTTGAGATGTTTCAACAAATGGATACATGTATATTAGTGCTAACTCATCTATGCCAAGAAATTTGGAAGACAGCTATCTGGCCAACTGACTGGAAAAGATCTGTATGTATGCCTATTTACAAAAAGGTTATCCAACCAAGAGTGGGAATTATCAAACAATGTCATTAATATCACATGCAAGTAAAATTTTGCTAAATGTCATTCAAAAACAGTTGCAGCAGTACAGGTATAACAATTAAGTCTGATAACTCAATTGTTCTAAGTGTTACATACCGCACTGCTGAACATCACTACAGTCATCTTTGAAGTCCTCCCTTAGGAAGTTATGCGCTGATGCATAGCTTCAAAGCAATTTTGCAACCCTTTCTGGAAAGGCCGTTGCATGTGGTAGCACGGTGGCAAGTTCATGAACTTAAGTGTATAGGTTCTTAGCCAGTAAACAGATAAGTATATTGGAATACCACCCCCACTCACCTTATCTGGTCCCCAGTGACTTTTTTTTACCCAAAGATAAAGAAGATATTGAAAGAAAGACATTTGGCTAACATTCAGCACGTCAAGGGTAATACAATGACAGCTCTGATGGCCATTCCAGAATAAAAGTTTCAAAACTACTTTGAACAGTGGATTAGGTGTGGTGTTGGTGTATAGCTTCCCAAGAGGAATACTTTGAAGGTGGTTGTGGTGATTTTCAGCAATGAAGTGTGTAGCACTTCTTTTTAGATGAGTTCACAAATGTAATTTCTGACGTTGTATATTGACAGGGTGCTGCCAGAAATTGAGGCACGATTCAGTGAAAACAAGGAGCCACGGGTATCACTGCTGATATCAGAGGGATTGTGGCTGAAAGCAGAGAAAACAAGGCAGATTCAGTTGTGTGGATCATAGCAAATTATGGGTAACATTGCAGAGAATGGGAGTTCCAGAACAGGTAATTGTGCTCATAAGAAGCCTGTACATGGATCAAGAGGCAGTTGTTCCTACAAAACATGGCTACACTGCATAGTTTAAAGTTAGCATAGGTGTGTGTAAGGGTTCTATTCTTTCACCATAACTATTCAATCTATATGCTGGCAAATAATTCAAGAAGCTGGACTATATGAAGAGCAGGGCATCAGGACTGGAGAAAGATTCATTAACAACCTGTTTTAAGCAGATGATACAAACTTGCTTGCTGAAAGTGAAGAGAACTTGAAATAACTGATGAAGATCAAAGACCACAGCCTTCAGTATGAATTATATCTTTACATCAAGTAAACAAAAATACAACTGGACCAGTAAACAATATTTTGAAGAATGGAGAAAAGTTTAAAATTGTAAAAGTTTTTATTTTACTTGGTTGCACAATCAATACCCATGGAAGCAGCAGTCAAGAAATTAAAAGATACATTGCATTGGAAAAGTGTGCTGCAAAGGACCTCTTTAAAGTTTTGAAAAACAAAGATGTCACCTTGAAGGCTAAAGTGTGCTTGACCCAAGCTATAGTACCTTCAATTGCATTGTATGCATGTGAAAGCTGGACAGTGATTAAGGAAAAGAGAAGACTGGCTAAATTTCTTGAAACAAGTATCTATAACAGAGATATCAAACTCAGGACTGTGAAATAAACAAATCTCTTTGTCTATACAGCAATTTTAAGGGTTTGTTTTTTAACTGAATGTGTTTTTTGCTTGGGCATGAACTCCTCTTTTAGCCACAGACTAGCCACTCCCTGTTGTCTCATCCTAGCCAGTTCACATATTTATGTTAACTGTAGAGTCTCTAAAGGCATTTAAATTTGTAACCCCTAGCACCAGAAATAAAAATGTTTTTGTTGTTGTTAGGCACCATTGAAACAATTCCAACTCTTAGCAACCCTATCTACAACTGAACAAAAAACTGCCCAGTCCTGCATCATGTCCACAATCATACCTGAGCCCATTTTTGCAGCCACTGTGTGAATCCATCTAGTTGAGGGTCTTCCTTTTCTTTGCTGATGCTCTACTTTAGCAAGCATGGTGTCCTCTGGGGATTGATCCCTCTGGACAACATGTGCAAACTATGTAAGACTTAGTCTCACCATTCTGGCTTCTAAGATGAATTCTGGTTGTACTTCCATGATAAATCTGTTTGTTCTTTTAACAGTCCACGGTACATTCGATATTCTTTTCCAACACTGCAATTCAAAAGGGTCAGTTATTCTTCTGTCTTCCTTATTCATTTTCCAGCTTTTGCATGCATATTATGTGGTTGAAAAATCCATGACCTGGGTACACCTTAGCATTCAAGGTGACATCTTTACTTTTCAATGCTTTAAATAGATCTTTTGCAGTAGATTTTCCCAATGCAATGCATCTTTTGAAATATTGACAACCTAAGTCCTTTCTTCATTTTTCATAATGTTGCTTACTGGTCCATTTATGAGAATTTCGTTTGCTTGATAATGAGGTATAACCTGTACTAAAGGCTGTGGTCCTTGTTCTTCATCAGTAAGTGTTTCAAATCCTCTTCACTTTCAGCAAGGAAGGTTGTGTCATCTGCATAACACAGGTTGAGTCTTTCTCCAATCCTGATACCTTGTTCTTCTTCATATATTCCAGCTTCTTGGATTATTTGCTTGACATACAAATAGAAAATGTATGGTGAAAGGATACAACACTGACATACATGTTTCCTGACTTTAAATCATGCTGTGTCCCCTTGTTCTGTTTGCGTGATTGCCTCTTGATCCATATACAGATTCCTCATTAGCACAACTGAGTGTTCTGGAATTCCTGTTCTCCTCAGTGGTATCTAAAATTTATCATGATCCACATAGTTGAATGTTTTTGCATAGTCAATAAGAGATTATATTAGATGAGAGAAAAATAAATAAATTCATAAGCTACCCTAGAAAAGTCAGCTGAACATAGAAACTGTGACAGTGAAAGCCTGTATTTGTAACTTCAGAGAAGCAAATTCTCAAGGCACTGAATTCTCCAACAAGCATTCATTTTGACAATATACTGTGAAATACTTCTAAGGGATTTTTAAAATTCCACTGTGAAAGACAATGCTGTGTACAATGGAGTTAAAATATTGTTCACTTGTCACCTTTTTTAAGGAAAAAAATATCCAGACCAGTATATACCTCATGAAGTAACCTGTTAGGTTGACTCTACTTTTAAGTACGCCATTCTATGATATCAGATAAACAGAATGGGCAGTCGGGGGTAGGGAAGACGAGAACAGAGTAGCAGAGTTTTCCATTAATTCTCTCTACTTACAGCCTCTCTTTACCACAATATTTGCCTCTCTTGTCGATATTTGAGATAATGAGATCCAACTGGGTCATCTCATTTTCTGAGTTAGTGGTGGTGATAGAAGCATAGTTCCTCTACCTGCTAATCTTAAATTGTAGTTGATGAGTTATTAGGAGGAGACTAAAACTCAGAGCAAACATTAAAATTGCTCCCCAAATACAATAATTAAAAAATAGCTATCTCCGGAAGTCCCTGTGGTATAAATGGCTAATGTGCTCAGCTGCTAATTAAAAGTTGAAGGTTCAAGTCCACCCAGAGGCACCTTAGAGGAAAGGCCTGGTGATATACTTCCAGAAGCACTAGCCATTGAAAAACTGATGGAGCATATTTCTACTCTAACACAACAGGTTTCTGTGAGCCAAAGTTGAGTGGATAGCTAAAAGAATAGAGAACACAATCTCTCCCTATCCTAGACAAGCAAATGGTCTAGATCAAGAGAAAAGATAACACCAGTTCTAAAATAATCAAGAGTATATATCATGGGTTGAATTGGGTCTCCCCCAAAATGTATGCTTTTGCTGAACTGTACGTTAAAGGATTAGGGTGGGGCTGTAAATTCCTGCATAGGATTACTTCCCTGTTCTGCTGTAGGGGGAGTTTCCCTGGAGTATGGCTTGCCCCACCCTTAATCCTTTCAGCCTGCAAGAGATAAAAGGAAAGAGAAACAAGGAGAATTGGGAACCTTGCACCATCAAGAAATCTGCACTGGGAGAAGAGCACATCCTTCAGACCTGAGGTTCCTGCGCCAAGACGCTCCCTGGACAAAGACTGATGCAATACTGGACTTTCCTCCAGAGCCGACAAGGGGAAAGCCTTTCCCTGGAGCGGACACCCTGAATATGGACTTGCAACCTACCGGACTGTGTAAGAATAAACCATCCTTTGTTAAAGCCATCCACTCAGTGTTATTTCTGTTAGAGCAGCCCTAGCTGACTAAGACAGTATAATTAGGCAGTAGTTCTATTTATGCTTGCTGAAATGGGAGAAAAAGCATGCAAAGGTTTGAATACCTCTAACTTCACTCTGTCTCACACACGAACACACTTTCACAGAGCTCTGCTTTCTCCTTCAATTTATCCAAGTATTATCCATCCTTTAAAGTCTGGCTCACATTTTCCTTTCCAAGAAGCTCTCCATACATTTAATTCTTACTACCTCTGAACAATATTCATTAGCACTTTCATTCACTGCTTGTATTAAGGAAGTTCAGGCATGAGTTTTGTCTTCCTGAGTCAGTGACAAACTCTTTGAATCTGGGAACCTGTTTTTGATGAATTGATTCGCTACTCAAGCCAGTGGTTTGTGCCCATCATAGTGTAGGGTGTGGCAACTTCTTTTGAAATGTAAAACAGATTAAACAGGCAAAACAGCAAGCAGAGATGGGGGAAGAGAAATGTCAAGCTGCATGAAGATCATCTAGGAGCAGAAGCTCAAAAGAGAAGAGGATCTTACTCCAGAACTGTCAGAGGGAGAAAGCCTTCCTCTAGTTCTATCACCCTGAATTCTACTTCCTAAACTTTGTCACTACAAATTCCTGTTTGTTAAAGACAGATCATTTGTGTATTTCTGTTACAGCAGCACTGGATAACTAAGAATTTGGTACCAAGAAGGGGGTCACTGCTGTAATACTTAAGTGTGAGCAACTGGATAATGTGGAACTGGAATTGGATAACGGAGGACACTGGAAGAGTCTTAAAGCACTTAATAGTAAAAGCAGAAACCCTGGTGGAATAGTGGTTAACCAAAAGTTTGATAGTTCAAATTAACCAGGCACTCCTTGGAAGCCCTATGGGATGGTTTTAGTCTGCCCTTCAGGGGCATTGTGAGTCAGAATTGACTCGATGGCAATGGCTTTGGTTGTTCTTTTTTTTATTATTTATTTTTTTGGTTTTATAGTAAAAGCCTAAATTGCCTTGAAGAAACTTGTGGTAGAATTATGACTGACAAAGACAATTCTGGTGAAAGTTCAGAAGAAAGTAAAGACAGCTGTAGAGGAAGACTCTATTATCCTAGATATTACATAATATAGTGCCAGAAACAGAATGAGGCTAGAAATGTGGATGTTTTATGTGTTTCTGGTGAGGTTATAAAAGAAAATGATGAATATGTGATCGGGCAATGGAGGAAAGATGATTTTTTTTACAAACTGACAAGGAACTTACCTGAATTTTGTTCAGATTTTTGTTGGAAGGTATGCTTGATGAACTTAGATATATAGATATCTAGCTGAGGTAATTTCTAAGCAAAATCTTAAGGGGCGTGTGGTTTCTTCTTGCTGCTTATAGGAAAATTTGAGAGGAAAGAGATGGACTTAAAAATGAACTGTGCAAAATGAAAGCACAACTTAAAAATTTGGAAAATCCTGCTTTTTAAGCTAAAGACATGTGCCACAGAAAGTTCACTAAGACTTCACTATACAGTCTGTTATTAAAGAGATTAAGCCCGTGACTGACAAATTTAACCAACTACCACAGCAGAAAACCCATTATCTTAAATTGAAGGGGATGAAGTAAGAATGAAATGAGAGAATGCTATCTGCCTCTTGGTATTCTACAGACAAGAAGCAGGCCAAAGGAGCTGTATTTGTTGTCTTGCATGAAAAGAAAAGAACCATTCCTGGAGCAGTTCAGAGATGAGCAGAACTGTTGGCAGGAGCGCAGGAAGTAAACCTGCCTCAGTTTGAAAAGGTGGAGACATGGCCTATGGGGTGTCAAAGAGTAGAGCCAAGACCTCGTAGGTTTCAAAGGGTCGTATCTTCATGAACTCAGTTCTAGGGTACGGGGCTGCATTTTGGTTTGGCCAAGAAGCTGGAGTCACTACCAAAGCTGAGGGGACATGGATGACATGTTCAAGGGGCAGAAGAATGGGGCCTGTAAAGCTGAAGGGGCAGGGGTCCCTACTCAGATGGTCTAGGAGAATCGGGCTGCCCAAAGCCAAGGGAAGAGAACTGCAGTTCCAGTGGACCCAGAAGGTGGAACTGAAACCCAGGGACAAGGAGCTTTAACTCAAAATCTAGATAGCATGACCAGCATGCTGAATTTGGTGGGCAGGGCCATCACCTAGATGGTCTCAGAGAAGACGAGATTATTTTCAAACCTTGAGAACTAATGTAAATATTTCTGCTGAGTTTTAGGCTTGCTTAATGCCTGTCATCCATGCTTTACCCCCAATTTCTCTCATTTGTAGTAGAAATATTTACCTCACGCCTGATCTACCACTATGCTTTAGAAATAGGTGCTTTGGCGTCTAGATTTTACAGGTTCACAGATGAGGAGGAACTTTGCCCCAGGGTGGGATATGCCTAAGGTCTTATCTATATTTCATTTAGATGATTCAGAAAATGAAATTTTGGACTGGAAGTTGATTTAAGACTTTTGGGGTGAGGTTATGGGGTGAATGTGTTTTGCATGTGGCAAGGGCATGAATATTTGGGCTGGTAACTGAAAGGTTGGCAGTTTGAGCCCACCAGCCACTGCAGTAGGAAGGTGTAGTAGCCTGCTTTTAAAAAGATTTGTAGCATTGAAGACCATGTAGGGCAGTTCTACTCAGCCCTAAGACGTTGCTGAGAGTGGAATCAATTCAACAGCTGTCTTAGTCTAGGATCTCTAGAAAGCAAAACCAGTAAAGTGTATAAATATATCAATAGATGTATTTATATCAAGGAAATGGCTCAGGAGATTGCAGAGGCTGGAACATCCCAAGTCCATTGTTCATGATGGGGGACTCTCTCAAGTCACATGGCTTCAGGAGCTGGTGAATCCAAGATTAGTCGTTCAAAAAACAGGGCCCTGTTCTCAGGCCGCGAACGTCAAGGAATTCCCAGATCTTCAGATAAGCTGCTTGCTCAAGTCTCAAGAGCCAGAGAACAGGAGGCAGCTGCAGGATCCAGAGAAAGGAAAAAGTCAGAATGTCTGCTTATGTATGAATGCAGGCTATGTCTCCAAGCAAACTCCCTCTAAACTGATTGGCTGTTTATAGCAGATACAATCATGGGAGTGATCACATATAAACACTGAGAATTATGGCCTAGCCAAGTTGACAAAATCCTAGCCATCACAAGGACTTGATTTGATTTTTTTAAAGGGTGGAATATTATGAATTGAATTGTTTTCTCCAAATACATGTGCTATAAACCCTAACCTCTATGCCTGTGGCTATAATCCCATTTGGGAATGAATTGTCTTTTTCATGGTAATGAGGCAGAATTAGTGTATGGTGTGTCTTGAGTCAATCTCCTTTGAAATACAAAAGAGATTATACGAACCAGAGAGCAAGCAAAGAAGGGGAAGAGAAATGTCAAGTGAAGTGAAATGAAGAGCATGCAGGAGTAGAAGTTCCAATGAGACAAGGGCCTTCCTCCAGAGCTGACAGAAAGGGAAAGACTTCAAATCTAGAAAGAGATGTAAAAGATCTATGCAAAGAAAAATCACAAGACTCTACTGTAAGAAACTAAAAGAGAGATATGTAAGTGGGGAAACCTACCTTGCTCATGGATAGGAAGACCTACCATTGTAAAAATGTCTATTCTACTCAAAGTGATCTATATACACAACACAATCCCTATATAAACTCCAATGGCATTTTTTAATGAGCTGGAGAAACAAAGCACCAACTTTATATGGAAAGGGAAGGAGCTGCAAATAAATAAACACTACTTAAGAAGAACAAATTGGGGGGCCTCACACCACCTGCCTTTAGAACCTGTTATACTGTCATAGTAGTCAAAACAACCTGTTACTGCTACAAAAACAGTTACATAGAACAGAATTGAGAATCCAGATATAACACCATCCACCTAGGAATAGCCAGTATTTGACAAATGCCCATAGTCCATAAACGGGAAAAAACAGTCTCTTTAACAAATGATGTTAGCATAACTGGATACCCATCTGCAAAAAAAATGAAACAAGTACCATATCTCACAGCATACACAAAAACGAACTCAAAATGGGTGAAAGACCTAAATACAAAATCTAAAACAATAAATATTATGGGAGAAAAAACATGAAATTACTGGGAGCCTTAATACATGGCATAAATAAAGTATAAAGTATTACTAAAAATGCACAAACACCAGAAGAAAAAATAGACAACTGAAAACTACTAAAAATCACTTAAAAACTCATCCCAAGATTTTACCAAAAGAGTAAAAAGACTGCCTACAGCCTGAGAAAAAATTTTGGGCTACCACAAATCTGATCAGAGTCTAATCTCCATAATCTATAGGGTCCTACAAAATCCTGACAAGAGAAAGACAAGCAACCCTATTAAGAAATGAGTGAAGGATATGAACTGGAACTTTACCAAAGAAGACATCCAGGTAGTTAACAGATACATGAGGGAATGCACATGATCATTAACTGTTAGAGAAATCCAAGTCAAAACTATAGTGAGATACCCACCCCAACGAGGCTGGCATTAACTCAAAAAACAAAATAATAAATGTTGGAGAGGCTGTGGAGAGACTGGAACACTTCTACACTGCTGTTGGCAATCTAAAATGATACAGCCACTTTGTAAATTGATTCAGTGTTTTCTTAAAGAGCTAGAAATAGAAGTACCATGAGATCCAGGAATCCTACTTCTTGGAATATATCCTTGAGACATAAGGGCTGTCACATGAACAGATACATGCACACCAATGTTTATTGTAGCACTGTCCACAGACACAAAAAGATGGAACCAACCTAGCTGCCCATGAACAGATGAATGGATAAACAAACTATGATATGTTTGCACAATGTAATGCTATTCGTTAATGAAGAACAATGATGATCTTAGGAAACATCTCATAACATGGAGGAATCTGGAAGGCATTATGCTTACTGAAATTACTCAGTCGCAAAATGACATACATTGTATGAGGCCACTATTATAAGGACTTAAGAGAAGGTTTAAGCACAGAAGAAAATAATCTTTGATGATTACATGGGTGGAGAGGAAGGGAAGGGGTATTCACAGATTAGGTAGTAGATAGCAGTTGCGTTAGGTGAAGGGAGAGCACATAGTAGAAGGATGTTTAGTACAGCTGGCCTAAACCAAAAGCTAAGATGTTTCCTAAGGACAACTCAACATTTTAACAGTAGCAGGGGCAAGTTTCTGGAGACCGTGGTTTCAGGGGACATCGAGGTCAATTGGCTTAACTTTTTTTAATAAAATGCTTTGCATACCACTTTGGTGAGCAGTGTCTGGAGACTTAAAAGCTAGTATGTTGCTATCTAAGTAGTGTCAATTGGTCCCAGTTCACCTGGAGCAGAGGAGAATGAAGGGCATCAAACACATGAGGAAAACATGAGCCCAGGAGATAGAAAGTGCCGTACGATTTGAAGACTATATCAGTGTGAGACCAGAAGATCTAGATTGTGCCTGGCCACCACCAATGACAGCCCTGGCAGGGAACACAAAGCAGAGTCCCTGAAGTAGCTGGAAAAAAATGAGTATGCAAATCTAGAACTCTATTAAAAGACCAAACTTGGTGGTCTAACAGATTGGAGAGATCCCTGAGAAGACGGCCCTTGAAGTCTTTGTTAGCCCTGAGCTGAAACCAGTACCAAAGCCAACTCTTGAGACAAATATTGGATTGGACTACAAGACATAGAGTGATGCCAGTAGAGTGTGCTTCTTGGTTTAAATATATACATGAAGCTGTCCGAGCAGCTCCTGTCCAGAGGCAAGAAGAGAGGGTAGATGGGGACAGGAGCTGGTTTAATGTATATGGGAATTAGAGCCTGGAAAGGAGGAGTGTGTTGTCACAGGGTGGAAGGAGCAGTTAGAATTATATAGTGGCGTGTGCACGGGGTTTTATATAGCAAACTGTCTTGGATTGTAAACTTTCACTAAAAGAGCAATAATTTTTTTAAAAAATAAAAGAAAAAGACTTCACCTAAAGATGGTGCTTGAAGTTTAGAATTCTAGCCTCCTAAAATAAAGTTCTGATTGTTAAAGCCATACATTTGTACTATTTTTGTTACAGAAGCACTAGATAGCTAAGATAGGAGCAGAGATTGCTTGTGCTTAAAAAAATGATTGCTGCTCGCAGGGAAAAAGGTGGAAGGTGAATGGTGGATGAGGTTTTACAAGTAGTTTATTTACTCCCCCCACACCACTGTATGTGAACATTTTTAAATGCACAGAAAAGGTAGATATAATGGCATCCACATTACACAATCACCCACGTTCAACTATTTTGTTACATCATTTTGAATGGTGATACAAATGGTTTGCACTCTACTATTAAGCAAAAGATTGGTAGTTTGAACCTATTCAGCAACTCCAGGGAAGAAAGTCCTACAGTCTGCTTCCAGAAGATTATAGTCAGGATGCTTATGTACAGTCAAAACTTTCATGGGCTTTTTGTTATTTGGTTTGGATGTTTAGGATCATGGTTTCCCCAGACATCCCAGTTAATTGGCCTAATAACCTGTTTACGGGTTCTTCTGTTCTTCCCATTTCATTTTGTAGCACCTGGGGTCTTAAAAGCTTGCGAGCTGCCATCCAAGGCACAATAGTTAGTCTCTGTTCACTGGACCAACAGAGGAAGAAGGACAGTCAGGGACAGGACGAGGATATGCAATGTGTGGCTAATTGCCTCCATGAACAATTGCCTCCTTTGCTATGAGACCAGAATAACTGGATGATGCCCAACTACCGTTACTGAACATTTTGCTCAAAGATTCCATAAAAGAATCCTGATCAAAAAAGGGAAAATGCAGAGCAGAATTTTAAATTCTTGTGAACTATATACCTTCTGGAGCCATGGAAGATGGATGAACCCCTGAAACTATTGCCCTGAGGTAATCTTTAAACCTTAAACCAAAAGTACTCCATAAAGTCATCTTAAAATGGAATAATAGTTGAGCTAAACTAGTAAAAAAGCATCCTGCCGCACACCTTATACTCCTACAAGAACTGTGTATATGGGATCAAATTGACAACAGCAACAGAAAAGATTAGATAGCAACCTTGGAGGGGAGTAAATTTACTCATTGGAGGAGGAACAACATAAAAAAGGAGGATATTTGTACAATTTGAAGAATGTAGTCAATGTCACTCAGTGCCACACGTAGAAACTGCTGGACTGGTGTTATGTTTTGTTGTGTATATTCTCAATGACAATAAGATAATTAATCATAGAAAAAAAAACCTGTTAACCTTTGGCAGTCAGGGTGGGGAGATAATAGCCAAGACAATTCTACGATGTTACTCTGCTGTGTAACACATGAGACTGCTATAAGCTGGAATTGACAGCAACTAGTTTGGTATTTTGGTTTGGGTATTTACAATTCTTTTCAAATTAAAAAAAAAAAAAGCCAATAAAAGCACTTTTATGACAATGATTGGTTGTGCTCCACCAAGTCTAGGCCCGGCACCTTTATGGTGACTGAGTGAAGGAGAGTCTCTGTGTACGTCTGTACACTCTGCTGGTTGTAGCCTGAGTTTCAACCACAAGTGTTGACTTAGGTCTATGGCCATGCTTCTATCCTGGTTTCCTGCTGAAAGCAGTCTTCTGCAGAAACCTGGCCTCTTTGGCTAAAAAGTCTTGCCTTGAGGTGGTTTCTTGAGATATAAGGGACGGAAGCTAGCAGAGAGATTTGGGAAGCACATCCCATCAAGAAAGTACCACCAGGAGTGGAGTGCATCCTTCAGACTTGAGGATACTGTGCTAAGATGCTTCCTGACCAGTGACTGATCTAACACAAGGGCCTTCCTCCAGAGCTGACAAGGACGGAAAGCCTTTCCTTGAAGTGCACGTCCTGAATTCAGACTTGTAGCCTAGTGGGCTGTATAAGAATAAACTTTTCTTTGCTAAAGCTATCTAGTTATGGTATCTTGTGGTTAGAGCAGTTAGTTGACTAAAACAGAATTTGATACTGAGGGAGTGGGGTGCTGCTGTAACATACCTACAAAGTGGAAATGGTTTTAAAACTGAGAATGGATAGAAGACTTGAAAGGAACTGAGAAGAACTGTTAATGCCAAAGAAGGTGCAGATTGTGAAAAGCAAGAGTAGAAGACCAGTGGCAGCAATACCAGACCAGAGCAAGACAGTGCTGGTGCTTGCCCATAGAGCAAGAGAACTAAGTGCCTGTGCACAGTAGGTTTCCTGGCAGAGTAGGATTCCTCTGGACACTTCAGTTGGTGGAACTAGGCTTGTTGACCCACGGAGCAAGAGAGCTGAGTGCCTGTGGAGGCTTCCTGGCAGAACAGGGTGCCTCCCAGCACTTAAATCAGTGGAGCTACAGAGTTTTGGAACACTTGCCACAGTAGGGCAGATGCAGGCCTGAGGCCCAGGCCATGAGGTCACAGGAAGCAAAAGCTGAAGAGACAAACAGCATGAGAAGCTGAGTTGCCTCGATCTCAAAAGGTATGGCCATGACTTCAGGGGTTTGAAAGGGTGGAACCAAGGGTTCCTGTGTTTCTAAGGGTGAAATTGCCAATCAGTTGGTCTTAGGGTGAGCCTAAAGCCAAGGGGGCAGTGTTTCTGTCCCAGTGGGCCTGGAAGGCAGAGCTGTAGCATGGTGTTGGGGGCTTCTACTAGAATCTGGAAAGTATGGCCAATACCTAGAGTCTGGAAGGCACAGCCATTGTGTAAAATGTCTCAGAAGATGGAAGATTATTTTCAAAGCTTAGAGGGCTACTGTAATGTGTTTTGCTAATTTGCTTTGTTGCCTGTTTTGCCTTCTTTCTCTGATTTGTAATGGAAATGTATGACTTGTGCTTGACTATTCTGCTACTGTATTTTAGAAGCAGATAACTTATATTCTAGATTTTACAGTTAACGAGGAATTTCTGGACTTTGGACTTGGACTTAAGGCTTCTGCTATAGTGGGGTAAATATGTTTTACATGTTGCAAAGATGTGAACTTTAGAGAACAAAGAGTAGAATGTCATGGATTGAATTGTGTTCCCTCCCAAATCTGTGTAGCAGTTTGGCTGAGCCATGGTGCCTAGTGTGGTGTGATGTTCCTCTGTGTGGGAATTCTTGCCTCTGTGATGTGAATGAGGGTAAAGGGTGCTGTCGTGTTAGTGGGGCAGGATTTAATGTGTGGGATTGTTTCGTGCCTTGAGACAATCTTTTGGTATATAAAAGAAAGACTCTGGCAGAGACATTCGGGGCCCTCGTACCATCAATAAAGACACTCCTGGAGCTGAGTATGTCCTTTGGAAAGGACGAGGGTCCCTGCACTGCAGAAACTTCTAGTCCAGGGAAAGACTGATGACAATCACCTTCCTACAGTGCCAACAGAGAAAGCCTTCCCTTGGAGCTGACACCCTGAATTTGGACTTTTAGCTTACCAGACTGTGACAAATAAAATTTTTCTTTTTAAAGCCACCCACTTGTGGTATTTCTGTTAAAGCAGCACTAGATAACTGAAACAAAATCTTTTCCTCTCTACTCCCTGGCCTTTTCTTTTCTTAACTTCTGTTCCTAGAAATGTACTGTTACTTTCTTGTATTTTTAAAATATTATTTACTGTTTGCTTTTGCTGCTATAATCCATCTTCTTACTGTATTCTTCTATGAGGTCTGACAATTATGTTAACGAACGTGTTCTAGAAAACTCATCCTGTATACTTCATTGCTGAATGTCACTACAATCACCTTCGAAGTACTCCCCTTGGGAAGCTATGCACTGACGCCAGTGTCTTGTTCATTCCTCAAAGTAATTTTGGAACTCTTTTCCTGGATGGCCATCAGAGCTGTCGTCATATTACTCTTGATGTCCTGAATGTCATCCAAATGTCTTCCTTTCAATATTTCCTTTATCTTTGGGTAAAGAAAAAAGTTATTGGGGGCCACATTAGGTGAGCAAGTAAGGTAGTCCAGTAGTGTTATTTGTTTACTGGCTAAAAACTCCCTCACGGATAACTATACAAGTAAGTTTGCAAACACCATGCCACCATGTGCAATGGCCATTCCAGAAAGCATTCCAAAATTGCTTTGAAGGGTAGACTAGGGCCTGGCATCAGTGCATAGTTTTCCAAGGGGAGTACTTTGAAGGCAGCTGTAGTGATACTCAGTGATGAGGTATGTATCACTTAGGACAATCAATTTCATGTACTTAATTGTCAGATCTTGTAGGAAGTTAGTTTCAGTCTAAGTCAAATCTGAATACTACAATATTGGACTGTGGGATACGCACTCAGGTTCAGTCTCCTCCTTTTTGGACTCTCATTTCCTTCTAGGCAATCATTCTATGGTCCTCACATGTGGAGGAGTTGAGCAAATATAAGTTTTAGGGTAGGGTAAAAGTCATCCAAGCCTTCTAAGTTGTTGTAAACGTCTTTAATATGACCCTTAATCTTTCTCATTAAATGATAGCTATTTAAGATATTTACTTCCACTATTATTTTAATCTCTAAGTGGGCATAGACAATTTCTTACAGATTTCATATCACCCGTAGAGTCTTATAAAAGGAGTGTCCATGTATTTGCTGAATTTATTCAATGAACTTACTAACATGGTTAAAGAAACAATTATGGCTGAGTGAATTTAGTCAGCAGTATACGAAGGAATTGCGGTGATCTGAACTTTAAAAGAAGGGATTATTATAAAGTGAGAGCGAGGTAGAAGGATCTGAGAGCAGAGGGACAAGCAGAGAGAAGTTTGCTCAGGGATGAGGTGCGATGTAGGTAGAGAGCAGGAAATATGACTGATGAGAGCTGAGGTACAGTTAGGGAAAGGCTGAAGAATATTAGGATGGGAGAGACAGAGCAGTGACAGGGACAGTTCAGAAAGGGCTTTGAGTTAGACTGTTATGGATCAGCATGACGTGATAATAGGTTATCCTGATAGTTGGATAATCAGAGTAGGGAACCTGAAAGTGAGGAAATATACAAAGGATCTATAGCAAATAATAATCCTTCATTTTTGACCTTTTCACCTTTGCCTACAATCTTATCTTTAGGTTCCTTTTGGGCCAAAAGGACAGCCTGTCCTTTTACCTAACCTCACTTTTGGCTTGGGAGATGGGAAACAGTTCAACATTTGGTTTTACAAACAGAAGCCAGTGTATTAAATAAGAAGTTTGATGTGTGGTAAATGCTTTCACAAACTTTTCCAAAGGCTAATCAAGAGTGAAATAAAAATGGAAATCAGACAAGGAAAGTCTTCATAGTAGGACCATTATTTTTTATGACATTTCTTCCTGGAAGCTACCAGTCAAATAATTCAAGGACGATATATTAACTGACTATATTGCTGTTTTTCTGTATTTGGGAAACTTTAAGAAAGTTTTTTACTTTCGAAGTCACTGGGAAATCTGATGGCAAGTATCTTGCCTAAATAATTTTTAGAATTTTTATTGCTGTGTACCTTTTTTGCAGGAGTCCAAAATGAAGCATTTTCTTCTTTTGCATTGGCTGTATTATTATGAATTGTTGATATTCTTGATACTAAAGGATGATACATAGTGTCTTTTATTTCTTGTAACCTTTTATAACCCCTTATCACTCTGTTGTGGACTGAATTGTGTCCTCCAAAAGTATATGCCAAATTGGTTTGCCTACAAGATTGTAGACCAAAGTGAAAAGGTTAAAAAAGGGAGGATTATTATTTGCTATAAATCCTTGTGTATTTTCTCATTTTCTAGATTATTCTAGTATCAAGATAATCAGTGACCTTGTCACGCTTACCCATAATGGTCTAACTCAAAGCCCTTTCTGAACTGTGATTATTATTTTATGTTGAAGAGGGTATCTCAGTGATCTGGTACTGCTCTAACAGAAACACCGCAAGTGGGTGGCTTTAACAAAGAGAGATTTATTTCCTCATAGTCCAGTAGGCTACAAGTCCAAATTCAGGGCATCAGCTCCAGGAGAAGCCTGTCTCTACAAGGAGGTCCTTGTCAATCCTACCATGGACTGGGAGCTTCTGAGGTGCAGAAACCCTGGGTTCCTTCCAAACGATGTGCTCTGCTCCCAGCACTGGTGGTCTGAGGTCTTCCTTGGCGGTCTGAGGTCTCCAACTCTCCACTTGCTTCCCTTTCCTTTATATCCCAAGAGACTGCCTAAAGGCACAAAACAAGCTTATAGACAGAGTCCTGCCTGAACAACACAACCACTGTCAGCCTCTCTTATTAACATGAAGAATTTTTATGGAGAAAGAAAATGTGATACTTTGAGATGGGGGCAAGCCTTGGATAGTGTGGAAGGGTTTTGGGATAGCAAACTTGATAGTATCTCATAAAAGAAGTGTGAAAGAAAAGTAGAAAACTTTTGTCCTATTAAAAATTTTGCCTAAATTCAGCTTTGCATAAAGAAAAGGCAGAATAAATTCTCCTCTATAACCCCTCTCTTGTTCCCTGGGTCACATAGCCTTGTATCCACAGAATCCAAATTTTGGGTTGCTAACAGTAGCAGAACATTATGCATTGTGCACTAAGATATTGTTGGACGGGGAGGTGATCTGTCATTTTAAAAATTTTATGCATTTTGCTGTTGTTGAAAATATACACAGCAAATATTCAGAAATACAAGTTTCTACATGTACCATTTAGTGACACTGATTACATTCCCTGAGTTGTATAATCTTTCTCGCCCTTCTTTTCTGAGTTGTTTCACCCTCATTAACATAAACTCAGGGCCCTGTTTCCTGTCTAATCTTTTTAGTTGCTGTTGTCAATTTAATACCTTATAGATAGTTCTTAAAAGATCATGTCTAAAGCAGACATATTTTATTAGTTAAGCTAAGATAAAATATTTGTTTTGTTTTAAAAAGATGTCAGGAGATGTTCTGGGTTGAAGGTTTAAAAATTATCTTAGAGTAATAGTTTCAAGAGTTTATCTGACCTTCATGGCTCCAGGAAGTCTGAAGTTCAGGAGAATTTGAAATTCTATTCTGCATTTTTCCTCTTTTAATCAAGATTCTTCTATAAAATCTTTGATAAAAATGTTCAGTTATGGGAGCTGGGCACTACCCAGTTCTCACAGCAAAGGAGGCAGTTGTTCATGGAGCCAATTAGTTACATGTTCCATTTCTTCCTCCTATTTATGGCTCTCCCTCCTCTGTGGCACCTGGTGAATAGTGACCAATTGTTGTGTCTTGGATTGCCACTTGCAAGCTTTAATGACTCCAGCCACTAGGCAATGAACAGGCAGTTCTAAACATCTTATCAGGCCAGAACACAAGCACTAAACATGTTATTAGGCCACTTAACTGGGATGTCCTATAAAAACATAACCCTAAACCTCCAAATACAGAAACCAAACCCCAAGAGGTGTTTGGTTGACATAGAGTGGAAGGAGGCAGGGGGTAAGGTATCTGTCCTGATTATTGCACTGATCTGTCTTTAAGTATGGTCTTGACTACTTATCTTAATTGTGAACTTCATTGAGTTGCTTAACCCTTCTAAACCTCAGTTTGCTCCTCTGAAAAATGGGGGTGATAGTATCTGTCTCACAGCACTGTTTAGAGTTAAGCAGCTGACTCATATAGTCACCCAGTAAATATAAGCTATTGCTTATGCCCTCAAAAAGATATTATTATTATTGAATTTAAAAGTCATAACTGATCATCACTGTATGCCATATACTCGTTATAAAGATAAAAAAGACATATAACTTGCCCTCAGTTCTATTTTGTGAGTCAAGTGGGAGTTTAAAAACCATGAGTAGTATTATTCCCAATAATATACATAAATATATACATAAATAATATACATAAATTATTTTTGTGAATATGATATTTGTCATCTGAGGGGTAACTGTGCAGCATACGAAGAAACATCACCTTCAGAGATAGAAATTAACAGCAGTAAATGACTGACAAAACCCCAAAGGATAATTGAAGTCCTTTTACTTATCAAAGACCATATTCAACACTGTTGAAAATAGTTTTCCGTGAAACCATTGTGTACAGTTCTCTGCCTTGGTCATGTTTATTTCCGGAGAGTAGTGACTCACCAGCTGCTGAAAATACTGTTACTTTGGATTTTTGTGAAAACTACTCTAGGTTCCCTTCCTGCAGTGGCATTTAATTATAGCATAGTAGTAGACTGTAGCATTTAAATATATTCACACTGAGCAGATGCATTTGTATTTTTTGAAGAAAAATGGGAATTTTTTGAAGAAAATATGTGGTATGTGCATATAGGGTTCTTGCAGCTATAGACAAACAGCACTGCTATTTAAAGGCTCTGAATTTAGCCCTATTGAAATCTTCTCTTTCCTGTGTTACATAGTCTAGTTAATATACACTTCTCTAAGACAACAATATGTCCAAAAAGGACTTCACAAATATTTCATGTTGAATAAATTGTGATACAGAGTAAAAATTTTTTCTTTCTTCATATTTATACTTGATAGGACTGTGCCTTCTAGAATTCCCCTTAAAAGAGAAGGAATACCTCTAGAGAGAAAGAATACGGAATTTAAATATAAATCATTTGATTAATTCATGATCCAGAAACATAAATACATTGAACTCTAATTTATTTTAAGTTCTTTATTCTATCCTTTCACACCACTGATTTATTTTTTAATTTATTTATTGTGCTTTGGGTGAGTTTACAGAGCAAGTTAGTTTCTCATTAGGCAATTAATACACAAATTATTTTTTGACATTGCTTTCCAATCTCACAATGTGTTAACACTTTCACTTTTTTGATCCAAATTTTGCATTTCTGTTCATCCAGCTTTCCTGTCCCCTCTTGCCTTCTTGTCCTTCCTATTGGGCTTGTGTGCCCATGCAGTTTTGTATGAAGGGTTGAACTACTTGTGTTTTTGTTGTATAGGCTTGTCTAATCTTTGACTGAAGGGTAAACCTCAAGAGAGATTTCAGCACTGAGTTAAAAAGGTGTCTGGGGACTATACTCTCAGGGTTTCTCCAATCTCTACCAGGCCAGTAAGTTTTGTCTTTTTTTGTGAGTTGGAATTTTTCTACAGCTCTTTCTGGGATCCTTTATTGGGACCCTTGTCAGAATGGTGGTAGCTGGGCACCATCTAGCCGTGCTGGACTAATTCTGGTGGAGGATGTGGTACCTGTGGTCCGTTATTAGTCCTTTGAATCAATCTTTTCCTCCTGTCTTTGGTTTTCTTTATTCTTTCTAGCTCCAGATGGGGTGGGACCAGTAGACATATTTTAAATGGCCACTCACTGGCTCTTGAGACACCAGAAGCTACTCACCAAAGTAGGATGTAGAACATTTTATTTATAAAATGTGTTACGCCAGTTGAGCTAGATGTGTGTGAAGACCATTGTCCTCGATGCCATTCCAATAAATCAGTCCTTCAGGGAGTTTATATGTGTCTGTGAATCTTCTATGACTTTGCTGACATCCCCAGTATTATGTATTGTCTTACCCTTCAACAGGGTTACCACTTAGCCGTTTTATAGTTGGTAGGAACTCTAATTTTAACTCAGATTTTAAAAAATGTATTTATGACTTCATCTTTGCCTGTAGTTGACCTATGAGACCTAAATGGAGAAAAGATTAGTTTTTAGCCATATCAAGGAGGTAAGAAAGGGAACAAAGGATATCCAAACTGGAAAGGAAGAAATAAAACTATCCCTATTCACAGATGACGTGATCCATATATAGAAAACTCCAAACATTCAGTTAGAAAGTTACTGGAACTAGTAGAAGGGTTCTGCAAAATGGCAGGGTACAAGATAAACACACAATAATTAGTTGGGTTCCTCTATGCTGACAAGGAGAACTCTGTAAAGGAAAGGAAAAAAGCAATGCTATTCCCAATAGCCTCCACACTGGTGACATAACTAGGAATAAATCTAACCAGGCAAGTAAAAGATTATACAAGGAAAACTACAAATCATGACTGTAAGAAACTAGAAGAGACTTATGTAAGTGGAAAACATTACATGCTCATAGACTGGAAGACTTAACATTGTGAAAACGCCGATATTCCCCCAAATGACATATAGATACAATGTGCTACTGATTCAAATCTCAACAACATTCTTTAATGAAATGGAAAAACTTATCTCCAGCTTTATGTGAAAAGGAAAGATGCCCTGAACAGCTAAAGTAATACTGAAGAAGATGAACAAAGTAGGCGGCCTCACACTACCGGGTCACGAAACTTACTGCACAACCATAGTAATCAAAACAGCCTGGTACTGGTTCAATGACCAACAAGTAGATCAATGGAATAGAGTTGAGAACCTAGGAATAAATCCTCCATCTATGGGCAGGGAACCCTGGTGGAGTACGGTTAAGTGCTATGGCTGCTAACCAAAAGTTGGGCAGTTCAAAGCTGTCAGGAGCTTCTTGGGTCCTCTATGGGGTAGTTCTGTTCAGTGTGATAAGATCACTATGAGTCAGAGTAGAATCGATGGCAGTGGTTTTGGTTTATCTATGGGCAGCTGATCTTAACAAAGTGTCAAAGTCCATTCAGTGGGGGAAGAAATAGTCTCTTTAACAAGTAGTGCTGGCAAAACTGGCTACCTGTTTGCAAAAAAAAAAAAAGAAAAAAAACTTAAACAAGATCCATATCTCACACCACACATAAAAACAAACTCAAAATGCATCAAAGATCTAAATGTTAAGGCTAACAATTTTAAGGTTCCTAGAACAGAACATAGGGACAAATCTCGGGGTCCTAATTTTCAGCATAAAAAGACTTTCTTTCAAACACTAGAAACTAATAAAACAGAAGATAAGTTAGATAACTAGGACTTCCTAAAAAACAAATACTCATCAAAAGACTTTACCAAGAGTAAAAAGGGAACCTACAGACTGGGAAAAAAATTGGCAATACCATACTGGACAGAAATCTAATCTCTAAAATACATAGAAAACTCCAACAACTCAGCAAGAAAAATGCAAACAATCCAATCAAAAAATAGGCATAGGACATGAACAGATACTTTGCCAAAGAAGACATTCAGTAGGCAAACAGACACATGAAGAGATGCTTACAATCACGAGCCATAAGAGAGCTGCAAATGAAAACCACAATGAGATACCATGTCACCCTTGCAAAAGTGACACTGATCTGAAAAACAAAAAATAAATTCTGGTGCGGCTGCAGGAAAATTAGAACTGTTACGCACTGCTGGTGGTATTGTAAAATGGTACAACCACTATGGAAAATGACATGGTGCTTCCTCAAAAATTGGGAAATAGAAATGCTTTATGATCCAGCAATCTTACTCCTCGGTATACATTCTAGAGATATGAGAAGAGACAGGAATAAACATGCATTCCTGTGTTATTGCAGCATTATTCAAGGCAGCAAAACGATGATGGATGAATGAATAGACAAATTGTGGTACATATACAGTGAAATACTTTGCAAGTATAAAGAATAATAAGCCTGTGAAACATAAAATGAATGAATCTGGAGGACATTTTGCTGAATGAAATAGGTCAATCATAGAAGAGCACAAATAGTATGGTTTCACTTTCATATAAAGTCAATAATAGGTAAACACACACACACAGAGCAATATTCTTTGATGTTTATCAGAGAGAGGAGAGGGAGGAAGGGAAATCACCTGCTGGATAGTGGACATCTATTATTTCTTGTGTTGGAAAGGTGATACACAACATGGGGGAAGTCAGTACAACTTGACCAAGGTAAATGAAGACACCACAAGGTACTCAAGAATAGACGACAGTTAAGACAAATGTTATAACAGTTTTGTAACAGCAGTAAGAAGAACCGAAAAATATGTGTGTGGTTACAGAGATAGATAGATACGTATGCTATATATGTTTAAGAAGATATATGTGAGTACATCCATGTGCATATATAGGTATATTTGTAGTGTAAGTATATACACGTTTCCATGTGCTACATAGGTATTCATACATATAAAAGGAAGCACACAGGGAGCACAGTTATAGAGACCTCTTAGTCACATCCAAACATCTACGGGATTTATTTACCACGTAAAAGGGTTTGGGATCAAATCTCATGGGATAACTCAGTCAACTGATACAACAGAGTTCATAAAGATTCAAATGAAATCGGTCTGTAAGACTAATATGTGGCAAGACAATTAGGATTGCAAACTCATCCTAGAAAACGTGCTACATACCTCATTGCTGAAAATCACTTTGGTCGCCTTCGAGGTATTCCCCTTGGAAGCTATGCGTTAGCACTAGCACCTAGTCCACCCTTCAAAGCAGTTTGGAACTCTTTTTCTGGAACGGCCAGCAGAGCTGTTGTTGTCAACATTTGCCTAACAGCAAAGATGAGAAGGCAAAGAGGGGCAAGAAAGATGGAAAAATGGAACTAGAACAAAAATAATGGAAATAATGAGAATACTATACACTGCAAAAATTGCAACTAATGTCACAAAAAATGTATACAAAGATTATTAAATGGGAACGTAGTTTGCTATGTAAACTTCACCTAAAATACGATGCAATATTTTTTTAAAATTACTCCCTACTACAGAGCAAACCCTCATCAGCTACAAATACTAATTAAAGCAGTTCCTCATTTATAAACTTGAGTTGACATCCAAAGTTTATCAGATACTTCAGAAAAAGCAATAGCATAAAATAGGACCACAAATAATAGTTAAAATAATTAACCTCAGACATAATGATGCTAATTTAAGAAATAAACAGAGTACTTTCAGCGATACTCAATGCAATATTGAATCCACAGAAGAAGAATAGACTGCCAATAGGACCTGAGTATGAGAAAGAGTTCTAGGGGATTTAAAATACAACTTCTAAAAGAAAAAAATTTCAAACTTTAGAGGACCAACTGAATAATAGAATATATTCAAATGTATAACTTGAAATAGCTGTTTAAGAACACCTCCTAGAACATACAGTAAAAATACAAAGATACAGAAAGTGTGAGAGGATTTCTGCTTTCAGCAAAGGTGAACTAGTTGACTCTGACCAGTCTTCTTCCTGAAAACAAGTAAAAGAGGTAATTTATTGCAAAATCTTACAAAAAATATCAAAGGACTAACAAGACAATGAGGAATTACTAAACAAGATCCAGGAAAATATTAGAATTTCCTTTAGCCTCAATGGTATTTGCTGATTTGGAAAAAAAGACTAAGAAGATGGAGTTGTACATTTGAGCTATGAGGCGAATAGATAAAAAACAGAGCCAGGTCAGGGCAGAGACATTCGTAAACCAATGTGTGGGGGTTAACCTAAATGTCTTGGTGACCCAGAAGTGAATCACCCTTTATGAAAACTGTATCTTTGCTTGACTTGGGGTGGCCCATGTAACCTTGAGGACTGAAATTGGATTAACGTGATTTCAGATGGCTAGTACTCATTTTTTAACTGTGTGGAGCATAACATATTGTAGATAACATTACTGTGGTGGTCAGGATTATGTCAACTTGGCTACTATCTATTTGGATGCTGTATTAAGTGGCAGGGTGGGGTTTGTGGTGGCTCCCTGCCCCTCGGCTCTCATCTCGCGACCTTGGACTACGGCTGCTGATCGCTCACGTGGCCAGGAGCTCCTGCTCTCTTCTTCCAGTGTCTGGTTCCAGGACTTGAGCTAGCAGCTGGCTTAATAGAACGATGGAATGGTTTCCTGAAGACACAATTACGCTGCCAGCTAGGTGGCACTACCTTGCAGGGTTGGGGAAATGTTCTCCAGGAGGCTGTGTATGCTCTAAACCAGAGTCCAATATGCGGTGCTGTTTCTCCTATTGCCAGGATTCATGGGTCCAGGAATCAAGGGGTGGAAATGGGAGTGGCACCACTCACTGTTACCCCTAGTGACCCACTTGCAAGATTTTTGCTTCCTGTCCCCATGACTTTATGTTCTGCAGGACTAAATGTCTTAATTCCGAAGGGAGGAATGCTGCCACCTGGAGACACATCAACAATTCCACTGAACTGGAAGCTAAAATTGCCACCAGGCCATTTTGGGCTCCTTGTACCTCTGGATCAACAGACAAAGAAGGGAGTTACAATACTGGCCGGTGTGATTGATCCTGACTATGAAGATGAAATTGGATTGACATTACATAACGGAAGTAAAGAAGAGTATGTTTGGAATGCAGGAGACCCCTTAGGACGCCTCCTAGTACTACCATGTCCTGTGATTAAGGTCAATGGAAAACTACAGCAACCCAACTCCAAAATGAGTGATAACAGCCCAGACCCTTCAGGAATGAAGGTTTGGGTCACCTCACCAGGCAAGGAACCACGACCAGCTGAGGTGCTTGCTGAGGGCAAAGGGAATACAGAATGGGTTGTAGAAGAAGGTAGTTCTAAATATCAGTTACGGCCATGTGACCAGTTGCAGAAATGAGGACTGTAATTGCTATGAGTATTCCCGCTTTGTATGTGTGTATTGGATATTTTGTTTACTTATGAAACATAAGATGTAAATGAGTTAATGCATTTTCAGTTGTACATGTGTTAGTTATATCATGTTGACATACATATGACTTTGTAACTGTACCCCTTCAGAGACTGTGCATGGTAAGGTGAGATGTGTGCAGATTCCAAGTTGACAAGGGGTGGATTGTGGTGGTCAGGATTATGTCAACTTGGCTACTACCTATTTGGCTGCTGTATTAAGTAGCAGGGCGGGGTTTCTGGTGGCTCCCTGCCCCTCGGCTCTCATCTCGCGACCTTGGACTACGGCTGCTGATTGCTCACGTGGCCAGGAGTTCCTGCTCTCTTCTTCCAGTGTCTGGTTCCAGGACTTGAGCTAGCAGCTGTTGGGCTCATCAGTCCGTACAGTCGGCACTTGAGAGTCCTGCTCCCTGACTTGCCGATCCTGCGTTCGCCAGCCACTGTCGCTTTGTCTCGTCACCAGCTTGGGATCCACCGACCTCTAGCCTCTGTCGCTTCGTCTCGCCACCAGCATGGGATCCACTGATCAACACAACCGGTGATCTACAATTCTGATCTCTGACTTGCTGACCTTGGGTTCCTCAGCTTCCGTGGACACATGAGGCTTGTGCCAGAGCCTGGGACATTCAGCTTCTGTGATTACGTGAGCTGTTTCCTGTATTTGTATCTATCTATCTGTATACATATATGTTATAAATCTTTCCTTGTACCTACACGTGTTACTGGTTTTGCTTCCCTAGAAAACCCAGCCTAAGACAATTACAAAGAATGGAAATTTCAGTACACCTCATTGTGCTCATGAAGAACCTGTACATAGACAAAGAGGCAGTCATTTGAACAGAACAAGGAAATAGTGCACAGTTTAAAATCAGTGAAGGTGTATGTCAGGGTCGAATTTTATCACCATACTTGCTTGGCTCATGATAAAGGGAGAAAAGATTGAAGCCATCAAGGATGATATTTTACTTGGATCCACAATCAACACCCATGGAAGCAGTGGTGAAAAATCAAATGCCAGATTTTATTAGGCAAATTTTATGCAAAAGACCTTTTAAAAGTGTTAAAAGCAAAGATGTCACTGTAAGAACTAAGGTGTACCTGACCCAAGTCAGTATTTTCAATCACCTCGTATGTATGCAAAAGCTGGAAAATGAATAAGGAAGGCTGAAAAAGAATTGATGCTTTTTTTTTTTAAATTTAACATAACTGAGTGAAAATGTACATTCATGTATAAATTTACATGCCCACCTATATGCAGCTTCTACTGCTGTCCCTGTCCGGTGACTGCACACTATTCCTCTCTGCTCCATACATGTCTCATCCTCCCAACAACCTCCATTCCCCTCCTCTCTGTCCACTCCCCTTCCTCCAGCCAGGGGTCAGCAAGATGATATCCTGTAGATGTTTAGAACCACAAAGTGCTTCCAATATGTGGTCACTCTGCATTGCCAAGTCCAATCCATTCCTGTCCAAAGAGTGGACCTTTGTTATAATTTATGGGAAAGGGCAGCATCAAGGCCGGGGGCCATGCTCTCAGAGGAACCCTAAAACCGCTGGACCATCAATTGAGGTCTTTTAGTGGAGATCTCATGATGATGCACCCCTTTTTATTCTTGTGTTGCCAGTGAGATTCCTCTCTGTGAGCTCCATCGTGGCTATCACTGGTGGTGGCCGGGCACCATCCAGTTCTTCCGGTCCCAAGTCGATGTAGGCACCCACTCTTATGGCTCTCTCTGTCTTCTTGGTTGTCTTTACTGCATGTCATTTTGACCCTCGGTGAGCATTCGTGCCTGCTGAGTTGGTACCATTCACCAATAGTGGGGTGCAGAGAGCCCTCTTAGCAAAATGCTAGTTGTGTCAATTGGCCTGGAATTCGCCTAAGAGCATGGTCCCCCACCCCCTGCCCCAGCTACTCTATCCCTGCAGTATTGAGTCAAGATGGAAGGAGTACTTAAGTTATGATGAAGTCCACTTAATGTTGTTCTTGTTCCTAATGTGTGCTATCACCGCATTCTCTGAATTAGATTTCTAGTAACTATCTAAACTAAAACCTCCCACACTCCACCTCCCTCCCTCCCCTCCCTTGCAGCTGTCAAAGAGTCTTATCTTCTATACACAAGTCTGTTTTTGAGGTCTTATCGTAGAGGTCTCATACAGTATTTGTCCCTTTGTCGCTGACTACTTTCACTCAACATAATGACTTCCAGTTGAAACCAGGTTAGGAGATGTTTCCTGGAATCATCATTATTCTTTATCATTGCATAGTGCTCCATTGAGTATATGTACCATAGTTTACCTATCCATTCTTCTATTGTTGGGCATCTGGGTTGATTCCATCTTTTTGCTATCGTGGACTGTGCTGCGGTAAACATTCTGGTGCATGTGTCCGTTGGTGTGAAAGGCCTTGAATCTGTAGGATATATTCCAAGTAGTGGAATTACTGGGTCAAATGGTATATCGATATCCATTTTTTTAAGGAAGCACCAGATTGCCTTCCAAAGAGGCTGGACCATTTTGCAACCCCACCAACAGTGTAGGAGGGTTCCACTTTCTCCACAGCCTCTCCAGCATTTGTTGTTTTGTGTTTTCTGGATCATGGCCAATCTTGTTGGGGTGAGATGGTATCTCATTGTTGTCTTGATTTGAATTTCTTTAATAGCAAAAGATTGTGAACATGTCCGCATGTGTTTTTTGGCTGCCTGGATTTCCTCTTTAGTGAAGTGTCTGTCCATCTCCTTTGCCCATCGCTTAATTGGATGGTTTATCTTCTTCTTATTGATATTTTGTAGTATCTTACAGATTATGGAGATCAGGTGTCGATCTGACATAGAGTTGCCAAATATTTTTTCCCATTCTGTGGGTGTTCTTTTAATTCTATTAATAAAGTCTTTGGATGAGCAAAAGTGTTTGATTCTTAATAGTTCCCATTTATCTACTTTCTCTTCTGTTGATTGAGGTTTCTTTGACAGATTATGGAGTCTGTCCTCATTGTGTATTAAAACCTCCATTGTTGTTCCTACCTTTTCTTGGATGAGCTTTATCGTTTTACGTTTGATATTTAGGTCATTTATCCAGTTGGAGTTGGTTTTTGCATAAGGTGTAAGATATGGATCTTGATTCAGTTTATTGCAGATGGATAACCAATTTTGCCAGCACCATTTGTTGAAGATACTGTTTTTACCCCAGTTTAATGTCTTAGGGCCTTTGTCGAATATCAACTGTTCGTAAGCAGATGGTGTCATCTCTGGGGTCTGAATTCTGTTCCATTGATCGATCTGTCTGTTCTTGTACCAGTAGCAGGCTGTTTTGACCACTGTGGCAGTGTACTATGTTCTAAGGTCTGTTAATGAGACGCCTCCCAGTGTGTTCTTCTTCTTTAGTAGTACCTTTCTTATCCGGGGCTTCTTCCCTTTCCAAACAAAATTGGTGATTTGTTTCTCCATCTCATTAAAAAATGATGCTGGAACTTGTATTGGGATTGCATTATATAAATAAATTGCTTTGGGTAAAATAGATATTTTCACAATGTTAAGTCTTCCTATCCATGAGCAGGGTAGGTTTTTCCATTTATCTAAGTCTCTCTTAGTTTCTTGCAGTAAGAGCTTGTAGTTCTCTTTGTACAGGTCTGTTGTTTCTCTGGTTAGATTAATTCCTAGGTACTTTATCTTCTTAGAGGCTATCGTAAATGGTATTGATTTGATAATTTCCTCTTTAACAGTCTTGTTGTTGGTATAAAGGAATACTACTGATTTACTTATGTTTATCTTGTATCCTGAGACTTTGCTGAACTCTTCTATCAGTTTGAGTAGCTTACTTATAGATTCCTTGGGGTTCTCTGCATATACAATCATATCGTCTGCGAACAGGGAGATTTTAACTTCCTCTTTGCTGATGCAGATGCCCTTTCTTTCTTGGTCTTGTCTAATTGCTCTGGCTAGAACTTTTAGCACAATATTCAATAGGAGAGGTGACAGTGGGCATCCTTGTCTAGTTCCTGATCTCAAGGGAAAGTCTTTCAGTCTCTCTCCATTCAGGATGATGTGGGCAACTGGCTTTGTATAAATGGCCCTTATTGTGTTGAGGAATTTGCCGTCTATGCCCATTTTGCTAAGAGTTTTTAGCATGAATGGGTGTTGGACTTTATCAAATGCCTTTTCAGCATCAATGGACAAAATCAGGTGATCCTTCTCTTTTGTGTTATTTATGTGGTTAATCACATTGACTGTTTTTCTGATTTTGAACCAGCCTTGCATCCCTGGTATGAATCCCACATGGTCATGATGGATTATTTTCTTGATATGTTGTTGTGTTCTGTTGGCCAGAATTTTGTGGAAGATTTTTGCATCTAGGTTCATGAGTGATATCGGTCTGTAGTTCTCTGTCTTTGCTGGATCTTTCCCTGGCTTAGGTATCAGGGTTATGCTGGCTTCATAGAATGAGTTTGGGAGTACTCCATCCCTGTCTATACTGTGAAATAGTCTCAGTAGTATTGGGGATAACTCTTCTCAAAATGCTTAGTAGAATTCTGCCATGAAGCCATCTGGGCCCGGACTTTGTTTGGTTGGCAGTGTTTTGATGACCTTTTCAATCTCTTCCTTTGTGATGGGTTTATTAAGTTGTTCTGCTTCATGTTATGATAATTTGGGTAGGTGATATGAGTCAAGGAATTGGTCCATTTTCCCTAGGTTTTCAAATTTGTTAGAGTACAGTCTTTCACAGTATTCTGTTATGATATTTTTTATTTCTGTTGCATCTGTGGTGACAACTCCCCTCTGATTTCTAATTTGGGTTATTTGTTTCCTTTCCTGCTTTTCTTTAGTAAGTTTAGCCAGTGGTTTATCAATTTTGTTGATCTTTTCAAAAAACCAGCTTTTGGTCTTTTCAATTTTTTCAATTGTTTTTCTATTCTCTAATTCATTTAACTCTGCTCTAATATTTATGATCTCCTTTCCTCTGATGCCCGAGGGGTTCCTCTGTTGTTCTCTTTCTACTTGTTCAACCTGTAGAGTTAGTTCCTTGATTTGGTTTCTTTCTTCCTTCCAGATGTGTGCATTTATGGAGATAAAGAGACCTCTGAGCACTGCTTTGGCTGTATCCCATAGGTTCTGGTAGGAAGTGTTTTCGTTCTCCTTGGAATCCATGAATTTCTTTAATTCGTCCTTGATTTCCTCTATAACCCATGTTTTTTTGAGCAAGATGTTGTTCAGTTTCCAAGAGGTCCACTTTCTATCTCTGTTTTTTCTGCTATTGATTTCAACTTTTATGGCTTTATGATCTGAGAAGATGCTTAGCAGTAATTCAGTGGTATGGATTTGGTTGAGCATTGCATTATGGCCTATCACGTGGTCAATTCTGGAGAATGTTTCATGTGCACTGTATAAGAAGGTGTAGTTGTCTGCTGATGGGTGAAAGTTCTGTATATATCAAAGAGGTTTAGTTGGTTGTGTCAATGAGGTCTTCTGTGTCTTTACTGAGCTTTTTTCTAGATGATCTGTCTAGTAATGAGAGTGGAGTGTTAAAGTCTCCCACTATTATTGTGGAGTCATCTAACTCTCTTTTGAGCGTAGTCAGTGTTTCTTTGACATATTTAGGTGCTCTGGCATTAGATGCATAAATATTTAATATAGTTAAGTCTTGCTTGTGTACTGAACCTTTCAGCAATAGTGACCATCTTTGTCGACGATGGTGGATTTGACATTAAAATTGATTTTGTCTGAGATTAGAATTGCCACCCCTGCTCTTCTTTGTTCATATTGTTAGCTTGATATATATTCTTCCATCCTTTAATTTTCAGTTTGTTCCTGTCTTTAAGTCTCAAGTGAGTTTCTTGTAGACAACATATGGATGGGTCGTGTCTTTTGATCCAAGATGACACTCGCTGTCTCTTTACTGGAGCATTCAGTCCATTCACATTCAATGTAATTATTGATAGGTATCAACCTGCTGCCATTGTGATGTGTTTATTTTTGTGTTGATGTTTTCTCTGTTGATCTTATTAGTCTGTTCTGGGACACTCGTTTTTGTGAGTTGATCTTTCACTTTTTTCAGAGCTGGTTTTATAGTTGTTGAGACTCGTGTGTTACATTTCTTGAAATGGTATATGATACATCTTTGTTGTGCTTTACAGCTGCCCCTATGAACCCCCTTAATAAACTATTTATAAACCCAATTTTAATTACTACCAGTCTTGTCATCTTCCTCTCCATCTGGAAGGACTATAACGACTGTAGTACATCCCTCTTTTTATTATGATGACACCATAGTTTTCATGATGATCACTGGATTGCTCCTTTCCGTATCAAAGCTGTGATTTACTTTGGGGCCTTCCCTAAATGAGTAGAGTATTGAGTAGTGTGTCGTTCTAAAATATAAAGTTAGTGGTTTCTTTCTTCTAAGCCAAAGCCCAGAACTTCTTTCAGTATTTCTTGTAGTTTGGGTTTGGTTTTTACAAAGTCTCTGAGTTTCTGTTTATCTGGGAATGTCTTAATTTCATTTTTGTATTTGAAAGACAGTTTTGCAGGATATATAATTCTTGGTTGGAAGTTCTTCTCCTTCAAGACTTTGAATGTGTCATGCCACTGTCTCTGTGCCAGCATGGTTTCTGCTGAGAAATCTGATGAGAGCCTACAGGGTTTCCCTCTGAATGTTAGCTTTGCCTTGAGTCTTGCTGCCTTTAAGTGTTGCTGCTTATGTTTCATTTTGTTAAACTTGATTATAATATGTCTTGGAGTCTTTCTTTTCAGATCTATATTGGGTGGCGTACGATATGCATCTGAGATGTCTATATTCTCTTCCTTCATGATTTCTGGGAAATTTTCTTTCAGTAGCTCAGCAACCATACTCTCTGTGTTCTCAGATGTCTCACCCTGTTCAGGGACTCCAATTAATCAAAGGTTGTTCCTCATAATAGAGTCCCACATGCTTCTTAATGTTTCTTCATTTTTCTTGTTTCTTTTTTCTCATTTCTGCTCATAGACGCTGGCATCAGTAGCTCTGTCTTCAAAGTCAGAAATTCTTTATTCCATTTGTTCCATTCTGTTTTCTTGGCTTTCCATGGAAATTTCTATGTCTTTGATTTTCTTCTTGATCTGTTGGATTTCAGAGTACTGGTGTTCCATCAGATCGAACAACTTGTTTAATTTTTCACTTTGTTCTGCTGCATTTTGTATAAGGTCTAGAAGGGCTCTGTATATAATCAATTTGTATTGACTTCCTGATGCTTTCATAAAAGTTCCTTCATCTGGAAAACTCCTTGGTTGCTTTGTTTGGGAGCCTTCTGAAGCCATGAGTGATTGCTTGTATGCCACAATTGTCTGTTGCTTTTTGGGTCCTATGTGAGTATATAGAGGCTGGAAGAGGTACTGTGGGGATGGATTGCAAATCTTTCTCTAGGCTGTCTTCAAATGTAGGGCAAAAGTTACCTGACCAGTTCACAATTCAGTTAGGTTTTCAGGTGTAGAGGTCCCTCTTCCCATCTGACAAAGTAAGCACCACTATATCCAACCCCAAATGATAACAAACTAGTTCAGAATACAGCAATGCTACTGCCCTAGTGGCCTCTACTGACGGGGCGTAGCCTTATCCAACACTGCGTCGAGTACTGGTTTTGTGATAGAAAAGCGCTCTCCTGTGGGCAGGCTCTGGCTCCCAAGCTAAGAATTAGGTCCAGCTGCGGCCACCGTATCCAAGATGGCGTCCTCCACACAGGCAGCAGACAGAGGGGCTAAAGGTGCCCAGAGGCAGTGATTCCTCTGCTTCTGTTGCAGGGCCCCCAACGTAGGCAGCACTGTGCAAAATCACTACTTTTCTGTCGAAGAAGCGCTGTCCCGTTTGCAGGCGCTGGCTCCCAGGCTAAGAATGAGGTCCTGCTAAAATCTCGGTACCAACATGGCGTCCTGCACACTGACTGCAGAGCTCCATGCAAACCCCGCTGAGGCAGCTACAAAACGAAAGGCTCAAAGTGTCTAGATTAACAGAGTCCCGAGCCTGGCTCTCAGAATACGGGAATTTTGCCTGCCTATCCCCCCAGCAGCGTGTCTGAGTCCAGCCACCAGGCAAGGCCCAGCTTCGCCCGCCAGCCGAGACCGAGGAAAAAAGAAGTCAAACTGGTGCGTTTACCTTCCGTCCGTGAGAGCCGCGGCTAGCCAGGAGCGGGAGTCAGCGAAAGAGAGGAGGTTTTTCGCTGAGTTGTATGAAGTCCCAATTAACTGCTCTGTGCCGTGTCCTGAGGCTGATTAGGTGATCAGAAGGCTCTGTTTGATTGTCAATTCAGGTCTTGGTTTCCAGAGGGACATAAGGAGACGTGGGCTTAGTCCGCCATCTAGACTCTGCCCCCCAGAATTGATGCTTTTGAATGATGGTATTTGTGAGGAATATTGAATACGTCATGGACTTCCAAAAGAATGAACATATCTGTCTTGGAATAAGTACAGCCAGAATATTCCTTAGAAGAAAGGATGGCAAGACTTTCTGTCACATACTTTGGACAATGTTATCAGGAAGGACTAATTCCTAGGAGGGACATCAGCCTTGGTACAATGGAAGTTCATCATAAAGAGGAATATCCTCGATAAGATGGATTTACCCAAGCATAGCAACATAGCATAGCAGAGATTGTGAGGGTGGCAAAAGGACTGGCCACTGTTTTATTCATTTGTATGTAGGGTTGCCATGAGTCAGAACTGACTTGAAGGCACCTAACAACAAGTATTCTTTGGAACACAGTTATGCTCATTCATTTATGCATTGTCTATGGCTGCTTTTATGCTACAAAGGCACAGAATTCAGTAATGCAACAAAGACAATATATCACCTACAAAGCTTAAATTTTTGGTGATTTACAGAAACAGTTTGCCAACACCTGGTATACCATACAGAAGGGTTTTTTCTTTAGGGAACTTAATGTGGGGATGGGCAAAGGGGAAAGCTGTAAGTAATAATTAGTAAATAAAAAGATTAAAAGTATAATTTTAGGAAGTAGTAAATACTATGAAAAATAAAATGTGGTTGTCAGATAAAGTGATTGAGGGAGAGTGGGAAATAATTTCGACTGGATGGCCAGAGAGGGACTCTCTAAGGAAGTGGGTAAAGAAGGAAGTAAGGATGTAAAGGGGGACAGAGTAAGTGAAACAGCTGCAGGGTCACTGTTGGAGTGGGTGTTCTAGAGTCAGCTAGAAACACAGTGAGTGGGATGTTTGCATTCATGAAGGCTTTTGTTATGGATTAAGACATGTTTTGTTGGCTAAGGTAAGGCAGAGTACATAACCATTACATAGCCAGCCAAGTGCCACCGAGTGAGGAGGTGAAATAACTCAAAGGAATAGCTATAAAGTGTGTCGCTAAATTATTCAAGTAACAAAGTAAAATAAATATGTTAGTTTGACAAATACTGATTTAATACACTTCCTGTGTCAGGATTTCCCCTCCTCTTTTCTGCAGCACTATCTGCTATCCTAGTGTGCTCTTCTGTGATTTTGACATCACTCCAGTAAAAAAGGAAAAGAAGGAAACCCTGGTGGCATAGTGGTAAGTTTTATGTCTGCTAACCAAAAGGTCAGCAGTTCAAACCTGCCAGATGCTGCTTGGAAAATCTATGGGGTAGTTCTAGTCTGACCTACATGGTTGCTAAGAGTTGGAATCAACTCAATGGCAGTGGGCTGCTTTTTTTGTTGTTGTTGTTGCATTCCAGTAAATAATGTCAGGTCTATAGTTCCTCCCTCTTGAATCTGGGTAGAATTCTGTCTGTGACAGAAATAATGCTAGTAAGTACTAAAGTTAGGTCATTGTCTTAAGTATCTAGTGCTTCTATAACATAAATACTAGTAGTGTATGGCTTTAAGAAAGAGAAATTTATTCTCTTACAATCTAGGAGGGTAGAAGTGTGAATTATGGGTAACAGCTCCAGGGGAAGACTTTCTCTTTGTCAGTTCTGGGGAAGGTCGTTGGCATCAATCTTTTCCTGGTCTAGGTACTTTCCACTGCAAGAACCCTGGATAACGTGAAGTCCTCCTGTCTCTCTGTTTACTTCTCTCTTTTATATATGAAAACAGACTGACTTGAGATACAATCTAATCATACAGATTGAGTCCTGCTTATTAACATATCTGCCTTTAATCTGCCTCATTAACATTATAGAGGTAGGATTTACAACATACGGGAAAATCATGTCAGATGACAAAATGGTGGACAATCACACAATACTGGGAATCATGGCCTAACAAACTGACATACGTTTTTACGGGACACAATTCAATCCATAAAAGTCATAAAAGGCAATATAGTTCCTAACTAGTTCTCCTGGAGTGCTCGATCTTGGAACCTAGCTGCCATGCTGTGAGGAAGTCAAGAAGCCTGTGGCAAGGTCTGTGTGGAGGAGAAGTGGGGCTTTGACCAACATTTCTGGCCGAACTTTCAGGCAGTAACCTACACCAACTTGCCACACATATGAGACAGCCTTTTTAGAAGTGGATCCCCAACCCCCTTTTGAGCCACTCCAGTGGTCACTGCCAAGAATAGTGTTTAGGCATGGACCAGTAATGTGAAATTTGCCTCTAAAGATGGAGGGTGCTGAGAGACTGTAAAAAGAGGTAAGTAACTCCAGGGCACCAGCGAAGAGTTTAGTAGGAAGATTGGTGGATGAGGTGAGTCTCGGGAGGCCAAAAGATAAAAACAGATCTCTGTGCTCTGTAGTGGGAAGGTAGAGATTTTATAAACGTAGCAGATAGTAGTGACTGCAAGCAAGGCACTTACATAGGAGCGACTCAGCAACTGAAGTAAATAAACTAGTGGAACACATGAGGGCCTTTGTATTTGGCCTCACAAAGCCTGTTTCCATGTCAGTCCTCCTTTTGAGGCTAGCTCTTACAATCTAGCACGTTCTCCCTCTTGTGCTGTGGTATGAGAAAACTTGTTCTCTTCCCACCAGGAAGAGATAGAGAAGTGGGGTTGTCCTGGGTGCCATATGGTGCCTACGTATGTGAAAGAGATGGAAAATGTTACTGCGTGCCTAGAACAAAGGCTTCCTTGATACGAAGGAATGGAGAAGGTAACCCAATGGCCAGCCCTGTTATTAGAGAGTGCTACTGGTTAACAGTTAGAACTACTGGTTAAGAGTTATAGCTGCTAACCAAAAGATCAGCAGTTCGAACCCACCAAGCACCCTTTGAAAATCTTATGGGGGCTGTTCTATTCTGTCTTACAGTGTCACTTTGAGTCAGAATTGACTTGATGGCAGCAGGTTATTACAGAATGTCTTAGGCCCATGACCTTTATTTAGGCACTGTAGATGAGTGACACAGAAAGAGACCATTCATGCTTTAACAAACAGAGATTAGCTGTCCTAATACAGACTTGCCTATCCAAACCCAAAACCCACTTGCTGTAGAGTCTATTCTGACTCATAGCAACCCTATAGGACAGAGTAGAACTAATTACTCCATAGACATTATGTTGAGTGAAAGTAGTCAGTGACAAAAGGACAAATATTGTGTGAGACCCCTACAATAAGAACTTAAAAACAGACTCATGCATAGAAGAGAAGACTCTTTGATGGCTGCAAGGGTGGGGATGGAGGGAGGGAGAGAGTGGTGAATAGATTAGACAGTTGAAAGAAATTTGGTTGGGTGAAATCGGCAACAGCACACATTAGAAAGATCAGTTTTAATTGGACTTCAGCATAACATGATTACTCCTCACATCTTAACCCAATATTGCAAGGATGGAGTATCTGGGACAGGGGGCAGGGACCATGCTTTCAGGGGAAATCAAGGTCAATTGGCACAACTATCATTTCTCTAAGAGAGTCTTCTGCACCCCAAATTGGTGAGTGGCATCTGGGGTTTTAAAAGCTGCTAAGCTGCCATTGAGGAACACCAAATGGTCCCAGCTCAGCAGGAACAGATCATTTCCAAAGACCAAAATGACATGGGGGAAAGAGAACTCAGAAGACAGAGAGACCCACATAAGTGGGTGACTACAGCGACATGTCACTGGAAGAACCAGATGGGGCCCAGCCACCACCAGTGATAGCCGTGATGGGGCTCAAACAGTTGAGTCTCACAGACAACATGAAAATAAAAAGGGGTACACCCTGAGATCTCCACTAAAAGACCACAACTGATGGTTCAGGGGCCTCGGGGATCCCCTGGGAGCATGGCCCCTGGCCCTGATGCTGCCACTGTCTGTAAATCATAATGGAGGTCAACTCTTCAGACAGAAATGGGTTAGACTTGGTGACACAGAGCAGCCATATCATTTGTGCATTTTATGGTTCTATGTATCTATAGAATGTCATCCAGCTGACTTCTTACTGGACATGGGGAAGAGGGTGGTGAGGAGGGGATAGGAGATTTTTAGGAGGATACGACATGTACAGAGCAGAGAAGAGGAGTGTGCTATCACCCAGCAGGGACAGCAGTGGGAGCCACTTGTTGGCAGGTATGCAAATGTATATGACATTGTATATTCTCACTCAACCATAACAAAAAAAATTTACTCCATAGAGTTTCCAAGGAGCATCTGGTAGATTTGCACTGCTGACCTTTTGGTTAGCAGATGTATCACTTAACCACTACTCTATCAGGGTTTCCAGTAGGTAGATGTACATGAGCAAAATACATGTAATACAGTGTAATATTACTCAACAATAGTAATTAGAACACCTCTTATATATTGGATACAAATATAAATGACACGCTACAACTCATTAACTTATGATGTTGTTAGGTGCCATTGAGTTGGCTCTGACTCACAGTGACCCTATATACAACAGAATGAAATACTGGCTGGTCTTGGGCCATGCCTGCAATTGTTTTTACGCTTAAGCCCACTGCTGCAGCCACTATGTCAGTCCATCTGGAGGAGGTCTTCCTCTTTTTCACTGACCCTCTACTTTACCAAGCATGATGCCTTTCTTCAGGGACCGATCCCTCCTGACAACATGTCCAAAGTATGTAAGATATGGTCTCACCATCTTTGCTTCCAAGGAGCACTCCAGAACAGATCTGTTTGTTCTTTTGGCAGTCTGTGGTACATTCAGTGTTCTTCACCAACCCCACAGTTCAAAGGCATCAAGTCTTCTGTCTTTCTCATTCATTGTCCAGCTTTCACACGCATAAGGTGTGATCAAAAACACCATGGTTTGGGTCAGGCACACCTTAGTGTTCAAAGTGATTACTTTTTAACACTTTAAAAACATCCTTTGCATCAGATTTTCCCAAAGCAATGCACCTTTTGATTTCTTGACTGTTGCTTCTATGGGCGTTGATTGTGGAACCAAGTAAAATGAAATCCTTGACAATCTCAGTCTTTTCTCCATTTATTGTAATGTTGCTTACTAGTTTAGTTGTGATTTTTTTTTTTCATGATGTTGAGGTGCAGTCCATACTAACTGCTGTGGGACTTGGTCTTCGTTAGTGTTTCAAATCCCCTTCACTTCCAGCAAGCAAGGTTGTATCATCTGCATAACACAGGTTGCTAATGATTCTTCCTCTAATCCTGATACTTGTTCTTCTTAGATAGTCCTGTGTCTCAGATTATTTCCTTGACATACAGACTGAAAAGGCATGGTGAAAGAATACAACCCTGACACACACCTTTCCTGACTTTAAACAATGCAATGTCCCCTTGTTCTGTTCTCATGAGTGCCTCTTGATCCATATACAGATTCCTCATGAGCACAATTAAGTGTTCTGGAATTCCTGTTCTCTGCAATGTCTCCCTTAATTTGTTATGATCCACAAAGTTGAATGCCTTTGCATAGTCAATGAGACAGAGGTACACAACTTTCTGGTATTCTCTGCTTTCAGCTAAGATCCATCTGATATCAGCGATGATGTCCCAGGTTGCATGTCCTCTTCTAAATCCAACTTGAATGTCTGTCAGTTCCCTGTCAACATACTGTTGTAGTAACCTTTGAAAGATTTAAGCAAAATGTGACTTGCATGTAATATTAATGATATTGTTCAATAATTTCTGCATTCAGTTGGAGCACCTTTCTTGGGAACAGGCATACATATGGATCTCTTGGCCAGGTAGCTGTCCTCTAAATTTCTCGGCATGGACGATTTAGCACTTCCGGTACTACAGCAATTTGTTGAAACATCTCAGTTGATATTCCATGGATTTCTGGAGGTTTACCCTTTGCCAGTGCCTTCAGTGCAGCTTCAACTTCTTCCTTCAGTACCATCAGTTCCTGATCACATGCTACCTCCTGAAATGGTTGAACATCAACTGATTCCTTCTGGTATAATGATACTGTGTATTCCTTCCATCGTTTTTTGGTGCCTCTTGAGTCATTTAGGATGACAAACTGACAGACAAGTGGGGTATTAAACTTATGATAAAACCCCAAACAAAAACCCATTGCTATCAAGTTGATTCCAACTCATAGCAACCCATAGGTCAGAGGAGAACTGCCCCACAGAATTTCCAAGGAGCAACTGGAGAATCTGAACTGCTGACTTCTCGTTGGCAGACATAGCACTTAACCACTATGCCACCAAGGTTTCCAAACTTACGATAGCTTTGGTTTATTGTTAATTGCCTTGGAGTAGAGACTGATTCTTTCCAGCCCCATGTACAACAACAAAATGAATTGTTGCCTGGTCCTGCATCACCATCTTGATGATTGTTGATACTTTTGAGTGTATCACTGTGGTCATTCTATAGTGTTTCCAACCTACGTGGTTCATTGTACAGCACTACACTGGGTGATATCCTGTTGTGATTCACAGAGATTTTATTAGCTAATTTTCATAAGTAGATCTTAAGGACTTTCTTTCTAGTCTGGAAACTCTCCTGAAAAAAGTGGGTACCCCTGTTGGTATTTGAAATACCAGTGGCATAATGTCTTAGTTATTGGGTGTTGCTATAACTGAAATATCACAAGTGGATGGCCTTTATGTTCAGAAATTTATTTTCTTACAGTTTAGGAAGCCAGAAGTCCAAGTTCAGGGTGCAGTCATGGAGTCTTTATGTTAGATTTGGAGGAAGGTCCATGTCTCTTTACCTTCTGGTTGCTGGTTCTTTGGATATCTCCATATGAAAATTATAGAAAATCCAATTCTTTGAAATGCCTGGGGCTGTGGTCCTACCCTTTGAAGCCAAGAAAGCCCTGCTTCCTGTGCTCCTTCCAAGAGTTCTGCTAGTTTCTGAGCTCCTCCAGGAATGGTCCTTTTCTTTTTTGGAGGACAACAGATACAACAGCTTTGGCCTGTTTCCTGCCTGTAAAATTCCAAAACGCAGAGAAGCATTGTTCTCTTTTGTTCTTTCCCTGCCCCCTTCAGTCTAAGCTGATGGGTTTTATGCTGTGCTTATTAACTAGGTCCATCAGTTATGGTTTAACAAAAGATTGTGTGTTCATTGGCCGAAATTTTTAGGAGTATGTCCTTGGATTATACAACAGAATTTTTCATATCTTTAAGTTCTGTTTTCCTTTTGCATGGTTCATTTTTAAGCCCATCTCTTTCCCCTTGTGTTTTATTTTAAACAGCAAGAAAGAACCACACATCTTTTTTAAGATCTTGCTCAGAAATCTAATCAGTCATATATTCAAGATCATCACTTACAAGTTCTACCTTCTACTGAACATTTGAAAGTAATTTAGACAAATTCTTTGCCACTGCATAAAAAGCATTGTTTTTCCTCCATTGTCCAATTATATATTAATCATTTTCTTTTAAAGCCTCTCCAGATGCACACTGAGTGTCTACATTTCTAGCAACAGTATGCTTCTGGATTCATATGCGTTTTCTAAGATGACAGAGACTTTCTCTCTAGCTTTTCATACTTCCTTCTAGGCCCTCACCATAACTGTCTTTGATGTCTGTTACTCTAACAACAGTTTCTTCAAGACAATCTAGGCTTTCATGATTAAAAACTCATTCCCATTGAATTGATTCTAACTCATAGTGACTGTATAAGACAGAGATGAACTGCCCCAAAGGTTTTTCAAAGAGCAGCTGATGGAATTGAACTGCTGACCTTTTGGTTAACAGCCAAGCTCTTAACCACTTCACCAGAAACTCTTCAAGCCTCTGCTTGTTACCCAGTTCCAAAACTGCATCAACATTTTAGGTATCTGTTAGAACAGCAACCCAATATTTGGTACCAAATTCTTAGTTATCTACTGCTGCCGTAACAGAAATACCACAAACAATGACTTAAACAGAAATTTATTTTCTTACGGTTTGGGAGGCTAGAAGTCTAAATGCACAATGAAAGCTCTAGCAGAAGGGTTTTTTTCTGTGTCAGTTCTAGAGGAAGGTCTTTGTCTCTTGGGCTTCTGGTTGCTGGTTCACTAGAGATGAGAGCTCCATGTGTCTTGGTATCTATCTTACCGGATCTCTGCTCTGCTCGCCTGCTTAATCTCTTTTTTAATCTCAAAAAAGACTGAATCAAGATATGCCCTACCTAATTATCACAATAAAGACAATCCATTGCCAAATGAGGTTATAATCACAGGTATAGAAGTTAGGATTTACAACATATACATTAGGGAACATAATTCAATCCACAATAATATAGCTGGGAGCATCATAACAACACATAAGCCATCATAATACTAATATAGAACAGATGGGTGGGGGAAGTATGAATTAAGTGAAATGAAAATACCAATGAGGAAGTGGATGATTGTTAGAGGAGCTAATGGAGCTGAAAGGGGCTTTCAACACTTGCGTAGCTGGACTCTGTGCATTCTGTTTTTCATAACAACTTAACTTGTAGAAAAATATGATTCCTGAAGTGACTTGGTGAATTCCACCTTTCTTAACCTAGTGAAAATAGCCACTAAGCAGGAGCTGTTTTATTATTATGACTTGATGATGATTCAAGTTCTGAGAGACAAATCGGCGTTATTGTTGTCTTCCACATATTATAGATCAAAACCAAACCCACTGCTGTTGAGTTATTTCTGACTCAGTGACCCTACAGACAGTGTAGAAGTGCCCCACAGAGTTTTCAAGGAGCATCTGGTGGATTTGGATTGCCAGCCTTCTGGTTATCAGCTGTAGCACTTAACCACTATGTCACCAGGGTATCCAGATCAAAACCAGGTAAGTTAAATTGCTTGTTGTTCACTGTGCAAAGGAAAGCAGCAAGACTAGTTTCACAGATGGCATAGTAGTGGCTCACAGCTATAAGTCGGAATTGATTCAATGGCAATAGAATTTTTTTTTTTAGTAGTAGTGACATCAGATGTTTAACTGTGACAGGATAATTTATTGAGATAGTTGTGTTTTGAATTTATTGGTATGGGGGATTGAGGTAGGGCAAAGTAGTGTTGCCAAGTTTGAAAAAGAAAAGGAAGGCCAGTTAAATTTGAATTTCAGATAAATAATAAATAATTTTTAGTGTAAGTACTGTACTGCAGAAACACTGGTGGCATAATGGTTAAGTGCTACATATGCTAACCAAAAGGTCAGCGGTTTGAATCTATCAGGTGGTCCTTGGAAAGTATGGAATAGTTCTATTCTGTCCTACAGGGTCACTGTAAGTCAAAATTGAACTTGACAGCAGTGGGTCTGATTTTTTGGTTTTTACTGTACTATATTTTTATGCAAATAATATGTAAATAATTTATGCAAATAATTTGTTTGCCAGTTAAGCCCCCTCCAGTGAGGCACCCTGTCAAGGACACCATGCTGATACTCCTCCACGTGTTACTATATAAAAGTTGGCTCAGTGGACTTACAAAAAAATCTCGTTGGGGGTGGGCATGGCTGGCAAAAAAAACCCAGAAAACACATGTTATTTTCATAAAAATACAATATGTCCTATGCAATATTTTTTATTTTTGCTAAATCTAGCAACCCTACATGAAGAATCAACCAGCTGAAACCAACTGGCATAATTCATGGCGATCCTATGTATATCAGAGTACACCTATGCTCCATAGTGTTTTCAATAGCTGGTTTTTTAGAAGTAGTTCCCCATGCTGTTATTCTGAAGCTTCTCCAGGGGAGTAGGAGAGTTGAACTTCTGACCTGTCAGTTAGCAACCACAGGCATTAACTGCACCATTCAGGAACTACATACAAAGGACTAATTAAACTTATCAAAAGTTGGGACAAAACACCACTGAAGAATCTAGCCTGCTAAGTGAACTGCTTCCAGAGTTTGTGTAGTGGTATGGGTGTGTAGCAGACTCATTGTTTGTTGTCACAGTGAATTTAGTTCTAGCAAGGTAAATTGAATATTTACTATGTGCCAGAATTTAAAAGTCTGGAAAATAACTGCTAATGCACAAACCCAATTCTCATTTGCATCTCCAAAGTTGAAGGAAAACAGTGGCCAGAGAATATCCACCCAGAATCCAACAGCCTTTCCTTACTCTGCTTTGTATCTGTCCTGAGTCCCTTTTCTCTTTACAGTAACCTGCCAGCACTGTAAGGAGCAAGGGAGAAGTCCGCATCACAGGTGCCTAGCATGCTTCATAACCAGGTGATTCTGGCAGGCAGCTACAAATACATTATCACATAATCTTTCCTGACCACAACTCATCATGTAATTAAAAGTGTGTTTCTAGCACTTTTGTGTTTCCTAAAGCAGAAAAACTGAACCTGAGATGATTTCCCTTTTTGGAGTTTTGATGCAACTCAATAATATCAGAAACGATGGCTGCATAGCACTTAAGTGCTATGTGTGCTAATGAAAAGATTGCCATTTTGAATCTGCCAGGCACTCCATGGAAATTCCATGGGGAAGTTCTACTCTGATCTATAGAGTCTTTACGAGTTGGAATCAACTGAAGGGCATTGGTTTTTGAACAATATTTGATAAACCTGTAAAATTCTATTTATCTCCATTACCACTCTTAATCAGTACACTTTGATTCAGGTCATTGGCTGTTTAATAACATATTTTTTTCCTGCCCAAGCAGCATTTGTCTTTACCTGTTGCTTGTAGGACTTGTAGACTGTTTTCTGATTCCATGAGTTTAAAAGATACGCATGAGAAAACTGGACAATGAATAAGGAAGACAGAAGAACTGATGTCTTTGAATTGGGGTGTTAGAGAAGAATAGTGAATGTACCATGGAATGACAAAAGAATCAAGAGATCTGTTCTAGAAGAAGTACAACCAGAGTGCTCCTTGGAAGCAAAGATAGCAAAACTGCATCTCATGTACTTTGGACATGTTGTCAGGAGGGATCTGTCCCTGGAGAAGGACATCATACTTGGTGGAGGGTCAGCAAAAAAAGAGGAAGACCTTCAATGAGATGGATTGACACAGTCGCTGCAACAACAAGCTTAAGCATAAAACCAGTTATGGACATGCTACAAGACTGGGCACTGTTTTGTTCTGCTGTGCATAGGGTTGTTATGAGTTGGAATCTAATCTGAGCACCTAAGAACAACAAAACTAGCCTGCCTGACTTAATGCAGAATTGGAGAGCTTAATGCCTGTTTTTGCTTCAAGTTGTAGCAAGAAATAAACATTATCTTGTTAACTGGAATAACTGGAATAACTGGAAACTCCACTGTTAATTTTTTTATTTAATACAATGCTTTTGAAACCCAAGCAAGAAGGAAAACGTATGAGGCTGTCAGGTCTTGATGTCTCCCTCTTTAATCCATTTGATGCAAGCTGTTGAGAATTCTCTCCCTCCACTGTTTTCCTCTGAATCCCCTGCTTGACATAAATATGTGCCTGCACACACATCCTTCAGGGATGTTCTGGCTGTTCCAGGTCAGTGCTTCTTTTCTACCCACCAAACTGGAAACTTCTATATACAGTCTGGTCTGAGAGCTGACTCAGATGGACTTTCAGCTCATAAACTGTTAATGACCCCACAAACCCTGACAGATGGAATCAAATTATACGTGCTCCAACCCCTATAACTAAATGTAATGGCAATTTAGAATTTGATTGGTACAACAAACTACATAATTATGCTCCCAAAATGTTCATAAAGTCCCCTGCCTAAGAGCCCAAGGCTACCCCTGTATCTGAGAGGTCTAAGAAACAGAGTATGCTTCAGAAAATGTTTAGCTTGTTATTTTGCTCACTCTCAAGTGACAATAACTTAAGCAGATTCCAATTTGACTTTTTTCAGCTGTGGGCTGTAGGTATCTTCTTTAAGATCCAGAAGCTGCTCTGGTAGAGCTGCTACCCTTTGTAGCCGGCAGACAAAGTCCTGTGAAACTTGGGGAGTGTGAGCTGGACGTGGACACTGAGACAAAGAGAAGACTTATTAAGTACTATTTATTTGGAATCAAGAAGCAAGAAAGATGACAGAATATTATAAAACAGGGAAATATAGAAAGAAGAGCTTGACATTATCAAGATCCTGATATTTATGTGTAACCTGAGATGTATTCCACATTTTGTTCCATTATATTTTGTTATTTCATGAAGGTGATAATCCCAAATGAAAATACAACTAAGCCTAAAATTCCACTCCTGGCAACCCGTCACTACTGATCATGAACATTGTCAGCAGTGTACAAAAGTTGGTGCTGCAAATGAACCTGGAAAAGTTTCTTCTCCTAGTCTTCTAATTCTACCACTTCTCTCTCTTCCTTTTATGCAAACCATTGCCTTGGTTCGAAAACTCGTTTCTTGAATAAATCCAACATTAGCCTCTTGACTACAGCACTTACCCCTTTTCTTGAAATAATTTATTTTTGTTGTGCTTTAGGTGGAAGTTTACAGAGAAAATTAATTTCTCTTTAAACAATACACAAATTGTTTGTTGACATTGGTTGCCAACCTTGCAATGTGTCAATGCCCTCCCTTTCTTGACCTTGGTTTTCCGTTTTCCACTTGTCCAGTTTTCCTGTCCCTTCCTGCCTTCTCTGCTTTTAGGCTATTGTATCCATTTACTCTCATACATGTGGTTAAACTATACATGTTATTGTTTGTTTTAAAGGCATGTCTAATCTTTGGTTACAGGACAAATTTCAGTACTGAGATAAAAGGGTGTCTGGGGCCATACTTTTAGGGTTTCTCCGGTCTCTGTCAGATCAGTAAGTCTGGCTGTTTTTTGTGAGTTACAATTTTGTTCTACATTTTTCTCCAGCTCTCTCCCAGACTCTCTATTGTGATCCCTGTCAAAGCAGTTGTTGGTAGTAATCAGGTACCATCTAGTTGTTCTGGGCTCAATCTGGTGGAGGCTGTAGTAGCTGTGGTTCATTAGTCCTTCAGAGGAGTCTTTCCTTGTGTCTTTGGTTTTCCTCCTTCTCCTTTGTTCCACATAGTGTGGGATCAACACATAGATCTCAGATGGCTGCTCACAAGTGTTTAAGACCCAAGATGCTGCTCACCAAAGTAGGATGTAGAACATTTTCTTTATAAACTGTGTTACACCAGTTGAGCTAGATGTGTCCCAAGAAAATGGTCCCCAGTTGTCAGCCAGTAACTCAGTCCTTCAGAGGGTTTACATGTATTCATGAAGCTTCTGTGACTTCTTGAGGTTTGTGTACTGTCTTATCCTTGATCAAAGTTACCACTTGTCTGCTGTCTAGTTAGTGTTTTTCTCTCCCCGCAACTTCCCACCACTGCCCTCCTTGTAGCCATCAAAGGTTGTTTCTTCCTGGGCAGCAACCCTTCTATAAGATTTTATAATATTGGTCTCATATAATGCTTGTCCGTTTGTGATTGGCTTATTTCACTCAACATAAGTCCTCCGTAGTCAATCATGTAATGAGATGTTTCACAGGTTTATCATTGTTTCTTTTTTTCTGTGTGTGTGTTAAAGTACATATTTTATTTTTAACAGCTTACGTCATACAAGTCACCGATTTAAAGTGTAGAATTCAATAGTTTTTAGAATATTTAGAGTTGTTCAACCATCATTACAATTTTAAAATATTTTCACCCTCTCAAAAAAAAACACCACTCTTCACTCCCTTCAAATCCTCCAGCCCTGACAACTATTGATCTAGTTTCTATCTTTACAGATTGGCCTATTATGCACACTCTGAACAAAGAAATTATATAAAATGTGACTTTTGTAACTGGTTGCCTTGACTTAGTGTAATGTTTTCAAGGTTCATCCATACTGAAGGGTGCATCCCATGTTTATTGTTGAGTACTATTCCATTGTAGGAATCTAGCACATTTTGTTCATCCATTCACCAGTTAATAGACATTTGGATTGTTTCTACTTTTTGGCTATTATCAGTAATGCTGCTATAAACATTCCAGTACAAGTTTTTGTGAGAACATGTCTTCATTTCTCTTGGGCATATACCTATGAATCAACGTGCTGGATCACATGGCAACACATGTTTAACCTTCGTGTGAAGCATACAATGTTTCCTCAAATGTCTCCTAAGACTAGGGGCTTCAGGTTAGCTTGCCTGCCCCCACTGGGACATGATGGAAGATTTCAGGGGACATCTGGGGCCAGGAGAGGAGAAAAGAGCAGAGCAAGAGAGAAGGAAAGAAAGAAGGAAAGAGGTAGTTCAGCTGCATTTTAGGAGTTACTCACTACAAGCCTAAAATTTATTAATGTATCTGCATTATAACCCCAAAAAACCCAGTGCTGTTGAGTTGGGTCCGACTCATGGCAACTCTAGAGGCCAGAGTAGAACTGCCCCACAGAGTATCCAAGGAGCGCCTGGTGGATTTGAACTGCCGACCTTTTGGTTAGCAGTTGTAGCACTTAACTCACTACACCACCAGAGTTTCATCTGCATTAGAAGTTATCTAACATTATTGAGTATTTACTCAATCACTTGAATAACTTCCTCAAGTGCTTAGTAAAGGGGAGGGAGGATCTGAACTCTATGGAAATGAGTGAAATGTAGAATTCAGTGTCATATATAAGGTGTGACAAATTCACAAACTCATCCTAGAAAAAGTGATGAATATCACTATGGTCCCCTTCAAAGTACTCCCCTGGGGAAGCTATGCACTGATGTCAGCACCTAGTCTGCCTTCAAAGCAATTTTGGAACTCTTTTTCTGGAATGGCTATCAGAGCTGTCATCGTATTACCCTTGATGTCCTGAATGTCATAAAAATGTCTTCCTTTCAAGATTTTCTTTTTCTCTGGGTAAAGAAGAAAGTCATTGGGGGCTAGATCAGGTGAGTAGGGGGGTTTCTAATACAGTTATTTGTTTATTGGCTAAAAACTCCCTTACAGACAGCTATACAGTTAAGTTAACAAACTTGCTACCTTGTCAGCTGTGCACAATGGCCATTCCAGAAAGAGTTCCAAAATTGCTTTGAAGGGTGGACTAGGTGCTGGCATTGTGCATAGCTTCCCAAGGGGAGTACTTTGAAGGTGGCCATAGTGATATTCAGCAACAAGTTATGTAGCACTTAGAACGGTTAAGCTCAGGGACTTAATTGTCAAACCTTGTAGTCAGGGTAGCCTCCAGGGTTTCACTCGTTCCACGGTAGTATTTCTCTACCCTGAACATGAGAATCACCTGGGAGCTTTTAAAAATTACTGATGCAAGGGCCTCCTCTAAAGAATCCAATGGAGTTGATCTGGGATGGGACTAAGGTACTGGTATGTTTTAACAGCTCCCCGGGTACCGAGTACTACCAGGATGCAGCAGGCATTGAGAGCCAAGGTTGGAGACGTAAAGTTTTTATATTTTACAAGCATTCTTGAGACAAAACAAACAACTGTGGTTCTTAGCATGCATTGTCGAACAAATGGTTTTTTTCAGAAGCACTTCCAGGTCCTATTATTGCTTTTCCTAAAAAGTGCTAGTATTATAGGGGAATTTTTAAAAATTGTCCCTTAGGTGAAGTTTTATGAGAGCAAATTAGTTCTTCATTAAACAAGTAATATACATATTGTTTGTGACATTGGTTACTAACCTTGTCAACACTCTACCGTTTGTTACCTGAGATTGCTTATTTCCACTCATGTTCTGGTTTCCTGTTCCTTTCTGGCTTTTCCACTTTGTCCTTGGGCTGGTTTATCTGTTTAGTCTCCTCTGGATGGTTTGTTTTTATTTTATGGGCCTGATTTTTGCTGATGGTGAACCTCAGGAGTGACTTGACTACTGAGTTAAAAGGGTTTCTAAAGACACTTTTGTATTCTTGGAGTTTCTCCAGTTACCAGGTCAGTCTGGTCTTTTTTGTGAGGTTGAATTTTGTTCCACATTTTTTTCCAGCTCTGTGATCCCTGTGACAGGAGTCAGTAGCAGTTGCTGGGCACCATTTACTTGCGCTGGACTCAGTCTGATGAAGGTTGTAGCAGTTGTGCTCCGTGGACTAATCTTTGCTTCTTAGCTTTTCTTCATTCTCCCTTTCTCTAGAATCCAACTGCTTTCTGTATGGTAATCCTCTATCGCGCTACTCTACTCAATGTTTCTATTAGGTCCAGTATTTTCCAGTGAAATCTTTGGGATTCTCTATTTATACTATCATATAACCTGTAAATATAGATATTTTTACTTCTTTCTTTCCAATCTGTATAATATTTATTGTTTCTTGCCTTACTGCTTTCAGCACAATGTTGTGCAGTGGTGATAAAGGACATTCTTGTCTTCTTGTTGTTCTCAGGGGGAAAGTGTTTAGTTTCTCTCTGCTGAGAACGATGTTAATTGTTCTGAATAGACACTGTTTATTACGTTGAGGAATTCCCCTTCTATTCCTATTTTACCGAGAGGTTTCTTTTTTTTAATCAGCAGTGAATGTTGGACTTTACCAAATGCCTTTTCTGCATTGAGATGATTATAATCCTTTTGTTTTATTTATGTGATAGAATACACTGATTGATTTTCTAACCATCCTTGCATACCTAGTATGAATTCCACTTGGTTGTGGTGTACTATGTTTTTTTGATAAAATGTGTACTATTGGTTAGAATTTTAAAAGAATTTTTGTGTCTATATGCATGAGAGATACATTCATGTGATTTTCTTCTTTTTTGGTATCTTTTCCTGGCACTGGTATTAGGGCTATGCTGGCTTCAAAGAATGAATTCGAGAGTGTTCCTACTTTTTCTATGCTCTGAGATAGTTTGAGTACTACCGGTTTGAGCTCTTATCTGAGTGTTTGGTAGCATTCTTCACAGGCCATGGATTTTCTGAGGGAGTGAGGGTGGGGTAGGGGGAAATTTTATTTTATTTTTTAAAATGAACCACATTAATCTCTTCTATTATTATGGGTCTGTTCAGATTGTCTATCTGTGTTGGTATTAGTTTAGTCGAGTAGTGTGTTTCTAGAAATTCATCTATTTTCTCTAGGTTCTCAACTTGGTTAGAGTACAATTTTTCATAGTATTCTGTTACGATTTTCTTTTAGTTTAGCTGGGTCTGTTGCACTGTCCACCATCTCATCGCTTGTTTATTTGCCTCCTTTCCTGTTTTTTTTTTTTTGGCTGTTGTCAATTTGGTCAGTGGTTTGTCACTTCTGTCACTTCTGTTGATCTTTTCAAGGACCAACTTTTGTTTATTCTTTCTATGGCTGTATTTATTGCTACTCTGATCATTTTTATTTCTTTTCTTCTGGTGACTGTGGGCTTCTTTTTATTACAGATGTTTTCTGTCAGTAAATCTTCAATGATATTCTCTGTGTTTTCTGTTTTCTCTCCCATTCTAGAACTTCAAGCACACACAAACTTTTGCTCTTAATTGTATCCCATGGAGTTCTTATGCTTTCTTCATTCTTTTCTCTGATTTTTCCTCAAAGTAGTACATATGTATTTGTCTTCAGTTTCACTGGCTTCACCGATCCTGCCTTCCATTGTTTCAGATTTACCTCTAAAACTTTCTTTTGAGCTATTTCTGAAAGTTTGTTTTGTATGTTTTGGATTTCTAATAGCTGCTTAGGTATGATTTCTAATTGCCTGTTTTGACATTTTGTTTTTGTGTTGTTTTCCTGAGCTCTTCTATTGCTTTCCCTATTTTTCTCCTTATTTTCCATGACTTTACCTGTTTTTTCCTTAGTTTTATCTGTGTCTTCCTTCATCTCTTTCCTAATCTCTTGAAGAACACTGAATATTAGACTTCTGTATTTCTTACAGATAGTTTCAGTGACTTTTCTTCTACTGGAAGGTAATATGGTGTTTTATTATAGTTGCTGATGGGAGCATCCTGTCTTTTTTTTTTTTGATACTGTTTGCTGTTTCTTGAACATTTATTATTTTCTTCATTTATTGATTATAGGCTTCTTCATTTTGTCCTGATTTTTTGTTTTATTTGATTACGTTTGGAGCGGCAGGCTGGGAATATTTTGTTGCTTGCTTGTTTGCAGGCACAATAGTTCTTGCCGCCTTGTCCAGGTGGGCAAAACTCTTTCCTGTACTCTGGTGCAGCAGCGCAGGCCCAGCAGGCATCGGGGGTGGGTAGGGATGGGTCATTTGTCTGCTGTGTGAACAGAGACTGGCAGACTGGGTTTGGGCATGGCATGGCGGGTGGGCAAATAGTCTGGAGATTACTGCCAGTCTCACATAAGGGCATGATGCTTGGTGGGACAGGGGTGGTGGATGACCCTGGATGAGTTCTGTGGATCGGTATAGTCCACACACATCCTGTTGGAGGCATGACACTAGCAGGGTGGGGGGCCAGGAAAGGGCACGGGGCAGGGGCTGGTGTTGCTTGGGGGTGGGTTGCTCAGCTGGGTGGGACAGGGGTCATGTGTGATTAGGCCTGCAGATCTGGAGGTTCACACCAGTGCTACTGGGAGCCACAACACTTGGGCCCAGAGAGTGATACAAGGTTCAGTCTGGGGGTCTGGAGGTCCATGCTGGTGTTTCTTGGGTATGTGTAGCTTGGCAGGACAGGGCCAGAGGTCAGTGCTGGTCGGAGTTTTGGGGTCCATTCTGGTACTGCTCTGGGGCATGGTACTTGGCATGTTATGTGAGAGGCTGGCAGAAAGGCAGAGGTGTGATGTCCAGAGCTAGGTGGTATTGAGAAAGGCAAAAGATGAGAGAAGCAAAACAAAAGGACAGTGCACTAGTAGCCAGTGGGAAGAGGAAGTATAGACCCAGTGAGGCTGTGTGCCCGTGGCTTCCTAGATGACCAATGCAGCATGGCCTGTTGACAAGGGGCAGAGGTGACACAAGGGGCTAGGTAGCCAGGAGAAGGGAAAGGGAAAGAAAGAGAAGAAACAAAAGCAAACAAATAAATGTGGCACTTAGGGAGTTAGCCAGTGGGAACAGGAGTGGAGTTGGGGTGGTTGTTAGTTGATGTCTGTCTTATTAGACAGCTCAGCATGGCCCATCAGGGAGGGGTAGAGGCAGTGAAGGGGTCTAGCTAGGAGGAAGAAAGATAAGAGAGAAAGAGAAAGAGAGAGAAAAACAAAATGACACTGAGGGTGCTGGCCATTGTGGGCAGCATGAAACCATGGAGTTAGTGAGCCAGTGTCCCTCTAGTGGAGCAACCATGGCTCTCTGGCCATGTGACCATGGCCCACTGGAAAGCAGTGGAGGCAAATACTTGACAAAGGGGTGAAAGATGGGAAAGTTTGTATTTCTGGTTACCAGGTGCCCTGGCTCCTGTTGGGAGTTCTGTGAATTGCCTTCCTATACTCTCTGTCCAGGGTTGCTGCTGCCTGTGCTCCAAGGCGGCAAAAGCTGTGCTCCAGTCAGTGGCTCTCTTCATTCTTGTTTTCTGTCAGTTTCTTTTCCATTTGATGTTCAATCTAGTTACTTATCCCTTCTGTTGATGTTTAAGTTTCCAGGATAGATGTTTGTATCTGTTTTACTTAGTTTTTCAGTCTTTGCTGCAGAAAAGCAGCATGTTGGCTCCACCTCTTTTAGATATTTTCATTTTCTTTTTCTTATTATGTAAGTAGCACATATTTGTTGGCATTAGAAAGGAAAATATAAGAAAAGCCCAAAGTGGAAAATAAAAACTTTCCATATCCCCACCTTTTGACATGTATGTATGTTTTTAAGAATGAATTATGTTATGCATGCAATGCTTTATAAAACTGTCTTGTTCCTTTTCTATATTTGACAAGCCCAGGAGAAGTGGTGGTACACTGGTTAAGCACTTGATTGCTAACAAAAAGTTTGGCAGTTTGAACCCACCAACCACTCCATGAGAGAAAGATACAACACTCAGCTTCTGTAAAGTTTTATAGCATTTGAAACCCTATGAGGCAATTCTCCTCTGCCCTACAGTATGACTATAAGTTGGAATCAACCCAGCTTCAGTGGATTAAATTTTTTTTTTTTTTAATTTCTACGTACCACGTTTTATTTACCCATTCACCTGTTCATAGACATTTACTCTGTTTCCCATTTTGGCTATCGTGAATACTCTTGGTTTCAGTTCTTCTGGGTGTACACTTAGTAGTGGAATTGCTGAATCATGGGATAATTTTATGTTTAACTTGTTGAGGAACAGCCGAATTGTTTGTTTTCCGTCGTGCTGCACCCTTTTACATTCCTACCAGCAATGGACAAGTGTTCAAATTTCTCTACATCCTGTTGTCCTTTTCCCAACTTTTGTTTTTTTACATAAATCATAGCCATTTTAGTGAGTGTGAATTACTTTCTCTTTGTAGTTTCTATTTACCTTTCCATAACGACTAATTGGAGCCTTGGCACAGTGGTTAAGAGCTTGGATCCTAACCAAAAGATTTAAATCCACCATCCAATCCTTGCAAACCCTGTGGGGGCAGTTTTATTCTATCCTCTAGGGTCACTATGAGTCGAAATCAACTCAACAGCAATTGATTTGGTTTGTTGGTTTTCATAACTAATTATGGTGTTGGCAAAGAATAATTAATATTATGAGTTAATATTATGAGCTGCCAGAAGAATGAACAAATATATCTTGGAAAAAGTAGTCAGAATGCTCCTTAGAAGTGAGGAGGGTGAGGCTTTGGACATGTTATCCAGATGGATGAGTCTGTCTTATCAGATGTTCCTTCTACTGAAGAAAGAAGTCCTGAAGAAGGGAGTCATGCTTGGTAAACAGCAGTATCAGCAAAAAAGAGGAAGACACTCAGTGAAACGGATTGACACATGACTGCAACAATAGGCTAAAGGATAGCAACAATTGTGAGGATGGCACAGGACTAGGTAGTACTTTGTTCTGTTGTATGTAGAGTCTCTGTGAGTTAGCACCAATTCAAATGCACCCAACAACACCAACAAATGACTTATGACATGGAACATCTTCTCATGTAATGGCCAGACATTTATATTTCATCTTTGGTGAAATGGATTGGTACTGGCCATTTTGAATCAGGTAATCACGTGGTCTACTATGCCAGGAATGACAAATTGAAGAGGAATGGTATCACATTAATTGTCAACATTTTTTTTTTCAAGATCTATCCTGAAGTACAATGCTGTCATGACAGGAAAATATGCATATGCCTACAAGGAAGAGCAGTTAATACAATGATTCAAATTTACACACCAACCACTAATGTGAAAGGTGAAGAAATTGAAGGTTTTTACCAGCTTCTGTGGTTTGAAATTGGTCAGACATGCAACTGAGATGCAGATAGTACTGGAAATCAGAATGTGAAAGTTGGAAACAAAAAAGAATCAGTAGTTGAAAAATGCGTCTTTGGTGAAAGAAATGATGCCAGATATTGCCAGATATGCTTCTCTTCCACTCCATTGGCCAGGTAGCTATCTTTCAAATTTCTTTGCATAGGGGAATGAGCACTTCAAGCAATGCATCAGTTTGTTTATTGCAAATATCTTTTTCAACCACATAAATGGTGATTATACAGGCAGAACTCAATGGCTGGAATACACAGGAATCAAATTGATTACATCTGTGGATAAAGATGGTGGAGAAGCTGGATATCATCAGTCAGAACAAGGCTCAGTGTCAAATGAGGAACAGACTATCAATTGCTTGTATGAAAGTTCAGACTGAAGTGAAGAAAATTAGAGCAAGTCTATAAGAGCCAAAACACAAACTTAAACATGTTGTCGTTGCTAGGTGCCATTGAATTGGTTCTGACTCATAACAACCCGATGCACAACAGAACAAAACACTGCCCAGTTCTGAGCCACTCCCACAATCATTTTTAAACTCAAGCCCATCATTACAGCCTCTGTGTCAATCCATCTTGTTGAGCATCTTCGTCTTTTTCACTGACCCTCTACTTTACTGCTTGGCTACTTTACTAAATATGATGTCCTTCTCCAGGGACTGATCCCTCCTGACAACGTGTCCAAAGTACGTAAGATGCAATCTTACCATCTTACAAGGTGCGTTTGGGTTGTTATTCTTCCGGAATAGAATTGTTTGTTCTTTTGGCAGTCCACGGTACATTCAATATTCTTCTCTGACAACACGATTCAAAGGCATCAGGTCTTCTTCTGTCTTCTTTATTCATTGTCCACCTTTCACATGCAACTTGAGCAGATCACACCTAAATAGAGACCACTTCAAGAGTATATTTGACACATTGAGGGTTGATGACTGAACGCTAGCTGAATTGTGGGATGACATCGACAACATCACTCATGAAGAAAGCAAAAGGTCATTGAAAAGATAAGAAAGAAAAAACACCAAAATGGATATCAGAAGAAGCTCTGAAACTTACTGTTGAATGTAAAGTAGCTCCAGTGAATGAAGGAAATTAAGTAAAAGAACTGCACAGAAAATTTCAATGGATGGCACCAGTGGACAAAGTGAAGTATTATAATGAAATGTGCAAAAGACCTAGAATTAGGAAACCAAAAGAGAAGAATACAACCAGTATTTCTCAAGCTGAAAGAGGTGAAGAAAAAAATTCAAGCTTCAAGTTGCAATACTGAAGGATTCTTTGATTAAAATATTGAACACAGGAAGTGTCAAAAGCATGTGGAAGGAATACACAGTCACTTTTCCAAAAGAATTGGTTGACACGCAGTCATTTCAAGAGGTAGAACATGAACATGAGCTAATGACATTGAAGGAAGAAGTCCAGGCTCTGCAGAAGCCACTGACAAAAAGCAAAGCTCCAGTAATTGACTAAAGACCAACTGAGATGTTTCCACAAACTGACGCTGTGCTTTAAGTGCTCCTTCACCTATGTCAAGGGATTTGAAAGACAACTACCTGGCCAGTGGAGTGGAAGAGAAGCAAATTTATACCTATTCCAAAAAAAAGGCTGTCCAACAGAATGGGAAAGTCATTTAACAATGTCATTAATATCACACGCAGGTAAAATTTTGCTGAAGAACATTCAAAAGCTGTTGCGGCAGTACGTTGTCAGGAACTGTCAGGTTCAAGCTGCATTTAGAAGAGGATGTAGAGTGATGGATATCACCACTGATGTCAGATGGATCTGGACTGAAATCAAAGACTACCAGAAAGATGTTAGTCTGTGCTTTATTGATTATGCAAAGACATTCAACTATGTGGATCACAACAAATTATGGATAACATTGTGAAAGAATGGGAATTTCAGAACACTTAGTTGCGCTCATGAGGAACCTGTACACAGACATTCTTTTGAATGGAGCAAGGAGATACTGCATTGTTTAAAGTCGACAAAGGTGTGTGTCAGCGTTGTATCTTGTATCCATACTTATTAAATTTGTGTACTGAGCAAATAATCCAAGAAGATGAATTATATGAAGAAGGACACAGTAGCAGGATTAGATAAAGACTTACTAACAATCTCTGATATGAAGATGACACAACCCACCTTGCTGAAAGTCGGGGGGACTTGAAGTTTCTTACTGATGCAGATCAAAGACCAGAGCTTCACTATGGATTACACTTCTGCATAAAGAAAACAGGAAACCCTGGTGATATAGTGGGTTAAGTGCTATGTCTGCTAACCAAAAATTTGGCAGTTCAAATCCACCAGGCGTGCCTTGGAAATTCCATAGGGCAGTTCTACTCTGACCTATAGAGTTATTATGATTTGGAGCTGACTTGACAGCAGTGGTGTCTTTCATTTATTTATTTATTTTTATTTTTATAAAGAAAACAAATCCTGAAAGCTAAATCAACAGCAGCATCATGATAACTGGAGAAAAGATTAAAATTGTTATGGATTTCATTTTACCTGGATTCACATTCAACTCCCATGGAAGCAAACTAACAAAAAAAAAAACCAAACCTTGTGCTGTGGAGTTGATGCCAACTCATAGCGATCCTATGGGACAGAGTAGAACCACCGCAAAGAGTTTCCCAGCAGAACCTGGTGGATTTAAACTACTACTCTTTTGGTTAGCAATCATAGAACTTAACCAGTATTCCACTAGAGTTTTCAAGAAATGAAACTACATATTGCATATCGGACAAATCTGCTGCAAAAGACCTCTCTCAAGTGTTAAAAACCAAAGATTCACTGTCAAGACTAAGGTATGCCTGACCCAAGTCATGGTATTTTTATATCTCCTCCTGTGAGTGTAAAAGCTGGACAATGCATAAGGAAAAATAAAGAGTCAATGCTTTTGAATTATGTTGTTGATGAAGACTACTGCATATTTGATGGACTGCCAGAAGGATGAGCACATCTGTATTGGAAGAAGTGCAGCCAGAATGTGCCTTTAGCAGGGAGGATAGCAAGACTTTTTCTCACATACTTTGGAGATGTTGTTAGAACAGACAACCCCTGGAGAAAGACATCATGCTTGGTGAAATAGAATGTCATCAAAAAGGAGTAAGACCCTCAAGTGATGGATTGACACAGTGGTTCAGTGTAACATTGATTGACAGGCTGGTATACAACCAGGCAGTGTTGCATGTGGATTCACTACGAGTCAGAACTGACTGGTTATCACCTAATAACAACATTATGCTGATACAGTCAGTCCCCAGTTTACAAACATCCAACTTAGTACAATACATAGTTATGAACCAACCCTTGTAAAGCCTATTATATTTAAAATTTGAGGTACAATATAGTAGTTCTTAATACCAAACACCTGCTACTTTGTGACATGCATCAAGACATTCTTCTTCTTATTACTATATTATTATGTTAAAGATATTTTAGTGTATCTGGAAGCCTTTTTTTAAAAAAGTATTTTTATGCATAGAAATGTACACTATATACTGTATACTAAGACAAACATTCGACTAACTGAAGTTAGATATAAACCCTAGCTAAGTATTCTGATTTATGTACAAATTTGACTTAAAGACAGATTTAGGAACAGAACTCGTTTATAATTCAGGACTTTTCAGTAGGCTCTGTTACTGGTAATGCTAACACTTATCATGTGGGTAAGATGATTCGGCCAGGCTTTTCCCATGCAACGTTCTTATTTCCTTGTTGTTTTGAGGGAGATGCTTTGAGACTTTATGAACACCTACCTATTCATAAGTTTTTAGCTGCTACAGAAAAATTGTAGATGATGATGCCCTTTTTCAAAAATTAATAGAAGTTGTCACCGTGTTAAAATGCGATGAAAGAAAATTGTGGACTTAGTAACTTTAAGTTGCCTTTGTAGGTCATCCTAAGCAAGATGTCCACTAAAAGTTGAGCTATGTAGTTCTGCAACTTAGGTAAGTGATCAGGGTTGGAAATAAAGAGTTAACAGTGATTCATGCATAGATTGTTTCTAAACTCATGTATCATCAAGAGAAACAGAGGGTAGATAGCTGAAGCTAAGATTCTAGGAATATAAATGTTTAGGAAAAGTGCTCGATTAGTTACAACACAGTGAGAAGGAGCTATCACAGACTTAAAGCATAGATTGGTGTCACGGAAGGCAGAAGAAGAAAGATTTTCCAGGGTGGAATTGACTACCTTAATATTAAGTAAGATCAGGATTAATAAGGGATCCTTAGGTTTGGCAAGTAGGATATTAACTAGCGAATTTGTTTAACATAGTTCCCATGAAGTAGGAAGAATAGAACTAGATTTCGGTAGGTTGAAGGATGAATGAGGATGAGGAAAAAAAGTATTGAAAAATTGAAATCGAGAATTCTAGACAAATTTTAGTGTGTGCAATATAAAATTTAGTTCAATCACTCCGTGATCCTCTGCCCAGTTTGAGTTAACCTGGAAATAGCTGCCAGTTGGCTTTTGCAAACATTGTTTCTAGACTGTTTTTCTCCCCTAGCCCTTTGACTGCCCAGAGCAGACACTTCTGCATACTGTGTGCATAGGCATGGTTGAACAAATTGACATATGACTTGAAGGCTTATACACTGTGTGCAAGATGCCAATCTTAGTCACACACTTTCATCTACGACTAAGGTTGTCATCTGGCTTTTTACTTCATGACTTTTGATACGTTTAGATCCGACTCGACGGCACTTGGCCTTGGCACTTGGCTATTCAAAGTAGCCATTCAGTCTTCAGTTTCCACTCATCAGTCAAGCTTGAAGGACCCCTGAACTAGGCCATTTGACTTAAAAGTTGCTTTTAATTAAAAAAATTCAGTTAGGCTAGAGTCTGGGTTTAGAAGAGAGCAGAATATAAGGAGCATTTCTTCTTGAAAAATAACTTTTCCCAAATTTTCCAGGTAAATAACTCTTTCTCTGGTGAATTATGGCTAAGAAGATGAATTAAGTATAAAACACTAAGTAAAGGTAAGCTATATGCTTGCATTTTACTATCATGATGAAAGGTATGGTACCCAAACCCTAAACGCATGTTACAAACTACATTAGCAGCTCTTTTAAGCAAGTAGCTCCTCTGCTCTCTCATCCCATGTCACAACTGTTTGGAAAATCCTCAACCTCAACCTCAGACTAATCCAACTACTCCCCTCCTTCATTTCTATTCTAAGAAGTTGCTGTTGAAAAATATTTAACTTCACAGACTGACCGTGCTGTGTCTCTGTTCACTCAGCTGAGCCTCAACAGTGCTCTACAATCCCAAGCACTCTCTCTTATTTCTGAGACAACTATTTCAGACCGTTATCAGTGCTTGTTAAACTACTGAGTTTCTTCCTCCTCCAGTACTCTTAGCAAACAATCTTGGCTTCTACTATGCAGAAAAAATAAAAGCCATTACACAAAATCTCTCCTTAATTTCTGCCATAAAATCTGCAAATTTACATGCATCTATCCCTCCTGTATCTTTGGAGTAGGAGAGCTCTTTCAATGTAAGGTTAATCAAGTTTTTGGAAGGAGATTACTATACTTGTCGTTTCATTTACTTTCTTTTACCCATTGCCACACAGCAAAAATCACCATCGGTTCATTATAAACTGCTTTTGCCCAGGTCACTAACAACATCTTTAAAAACAAAATCTTAGAACATGTTTCAGTCTTCAAGCTACTTCACCTATTAGCAGCTTTTGAGTTTGATGGTCATATCTTCCATTCTGAATCAATGTCTTTTCTTGGCTTCTCACTTTCCTCCTTTTCAGCTCCTTCTTTGTTTCCATTGTAGGGTCTTCTTCCTTCTCTAGATGCTGGGGCATTTCAGATTTCTGCTGGGAGTCCTCTTATCACATGACTCTGCCTACTCTCTAGGTGACTGTTATTTTAATGGCTTCTATTATCATCTCTACGCTAATTATTCCCAAATCAACTTCCCAGCTTCAATATGCATCATGAGCTTAAGTTCTGTGTATCTGTTTACTTAACATTTTTTTGTAGGGTCGAAGACAAGCTCAGATTCAAGTTGACAAAGTGGAATTTATCATCCCCGCCCCACTCTGCCTACTGCCCAAACTAATTGCTCCCCTTTCCTTTTTTTAGATAACCAGTTTCAGTGAGAAGCAGTTTCACTGAGAGGCAGTGATAACCAGTAATCAGACAGTTTTCAATCTGGAAAAAACTCAATTATACCTCCTGAATACCTGATACCTCTAGTTCTCTCTGTTTTGGGAGAAGTACAACCAGAATGCTCTTTAGTAGCAATGATAGCAGGATTACACCTCACATACTTGGAGCATGTTACCAGGAGGGCCCAGTACTTGGAGAAGGACAGCGTGCTTGGTAGCGCAGATAGTCAATGAAAGAGAGAAAGACCCTCAATGAGATGGACTGTCAAAGTGTCTGTAACAGTGAGTTCAAACATAACAATGATTTTTGTGGATGGCCCCGGACCAGACCGTGTTGTATTTTGTCGTACCTGGGGTTGCTATGAGTCAGAACCAACTCAGAAGCACCTAACAATAACAACTAGCTGTCTATTCTCTGGAAACTCTGGTGGCATAGTGGTTAATTGCTATGTCTGCTAACCAAAATGTCAGCAGTTCAAATCCACCAGGTGCTGTTTGGAAACTCTATGGAGCAGTTCTTCTCTGTCCAATAGGGTCACTGGAGTCAGAACTGACTCAGTGGCAGTGGGTTTGCATTTTGTGGTTTTCTATTCTCTAAATACTGCATTAGTCTAGGCTATTATTCCCTGTTAGCTGGATTACTACAGCTTTTCTGTTTGGTCTCCTAACATCTATTCCTGCCATACCCCAGTCTAATCTCACTCAGCAGTTAGGTCAAATGTTAAAATACAAATATGCTTGAAGGCTTTTTTTGCCTTAGGGATAAACTCCAAACTTTCTCACATGGCATCCAAAGTCCTCATGATCTGCCTCCTTTTTCCTCTTTACACTCACACCATTCCACTTCCCACTGTGAATACTACATTCTATCCAAACTGAACTCTTCTGTTCTTTAAATGATGAAGCCATAGCTTTTCATAAATGCCATTCTTTCTATCAAGGAATCCTCCCCCTTCTTTTTTGGGGTCTAGAAAGTAAACTGAAAGCCAATGAAAGCAGTTGGAAAACATCCCAGGCCTGAGAGGGGGAGAATTGAAGCCACTGAAAGATCTAGGGGTGGAGAGAAGATAACAGAATCGAGGTAATGCCAAGAGGTGAAGGGAAGGAAGAAGCCTTCTCAGAGAAGGATAAGAATAATAACATGGAGAAAATAGGATAATGCCATCAACGTTTCTAAGAATAGGGTCTTGAAGACAGAAGATAGGTAGAAATTCGAAAGGAGAGCATTTCAGCCATCAATAGTGTATAAAGCAGAGAGGGGTTAGTGTAAGTGAAAGAAAGCAGGAACTATAGGAAGAACACTACTAGACCCTCTGGAAAGAACATAGACTCTGAGGAGGCAGAGCCAACGTGGCACTGTAGACAGAAGTATCAAGTCCTCCCTGTGCAGCAAAGACTCCCAAAACTAAGTAAAACGGAAATAAATGTCAGTCCTGGAACCCTAAGCATCTAATGAAGGGATAAAGAGCTAGACTAAGCGTTGACTGGTAGAAGAAATTTACAGAGAACAAGGAGAGCTAAGGAGTAGATATCTCTTTCCAGTTAGTGAAGCATAGCTTCACCATCCTGGAGCACAACCAGCAATGACCAGGGACAGAGAGTACGGGAAGACAAATTCATGGCGGTCCCAACAAGAGGCAGAGCCCCTGGTAACCAGAGGAACATGCTTTCTGACTCCTCATCCTTCTGCTCTGTAAGTTTCCTCTGTTACTTCCCCACAGGCCACAATAGCCCATGTGGAGAGACTTTGGCTTGCCTCCGTCTCTGGTCTGCTGCACCCCGGCTAGCCACCCTCCCCCAGTATCATTTTTTCTTTATTCTTTATTCTTTGTGTTTCTCCCTCCCACCTAGTCCTATGCCCTGTCTCTACCACTACTTGCTGGACCATGGTACACTGCCCAGCTAGACAGTGAGAGAACTTTGTCTTTGGAATTCAGGGAGGTCATCTTATCTAATGATCAGCACCCACCATTAGCTGAAAACAGCCTGGTATGTATGCCCCACAGGTATGACCCAAAACAGCCTGCTATGCCCCACCTGGTATAACCATAAAACCATAAACAGCTTTCAAATCAGTCACCCCTCACCTCTTCATTGGAACTTTAAACTATAAAACGTGTCCCCACCAGCTGTTGGGTGGGCTGAACCACATCTTGGTTCAGACCCCACTTTCTTTCTCTTCGAATTAACATCACTGGACTGTCAGACTGATGTATCTCTGTCTGTTTTGCACCCTTCTATTCCCAGCAGAGAGCCACTGGCATGCGACCTCCTCAGGTCTGACCCCTCCACCACTCACAGCCTCCCACTGTGCCACCTTTTCCCCCTTTTGTTTCCTTTTCTTCTTTGTCCCTGCTGCCTAGCCACACACATCTCCTCACCTCCAAGTGGCGCTCAGCTCTGCTTTGCCCCTACCTGCCTGCTCCCACCAAGCCATTTTTTTCCTTTCTTTTCCCTCTTTCTCCTTTTCACTTTTCTTTCCCCCTCCCACCCAGCCCTGTACTCTCCCTCCGCCCTTTCCCAGCAGTCTCCACCACAATGGCTGAAAACACAGGCCCCTGCTGGCTGCCACAGTAGGCTCTGTCAGTGCCCTGTTTTGTTCTCTCCTCTCCCTTCTCTCCTTTTCTTTCTCTTGCCCACCTACCCCCAGGCACCACCTACACCCCTTCTTGATGGGCTGGGCCGCACTGTTCACTTAGACAGCTGGAAGCCCACAGTCTCCCGGGGTCTGCCCCGCCCCCATCCACTGACTCTTGCTTTGACAGTATTTTTTTACTTTAATTTCTTTCTCTTTTTCTCTCCCCACCTAGTGCTGCACATCATTTCACCTACCTTCCAACTAACCCTCAGATATGCCTTGTCCCACCTATCAGCTCCCGCTGAGTCATGCTTTCCCTTTCTTTTCTCTTTCCCACTTAGCCCCATGCACCACCTCTGCCCCTTCTTGATGGGCAGCACTGTGCTGCTTAGTGAGAGACACACTGGCTCACTGCTATGCATACCCATCTTCCTTCAGGGTAATTTTTTCTCTGTCTTTCCCTTTTTTCCTTTTCTTTTTCCCTTCCACTTTGTCCTACCCGATCCTGATGGACTGCACTGCACTGCTTGGCAAGAGAAACATCAGGTGGCCACCTCCCTAATTCTCCCCAATCAACCAGTTCCCTCAATGTTATCTAAAAAAAAAAAAAAATCCATTTTTTTTCTTCTCATCTTTCTTTCCTTTCTCCTGTCCACTTAGTTCCAAGAGTGGCCTTTGTCCCTTCTCAATGGGCTGGGCAGCACTGTTTAGCTAGAGAGCACTGACATGTGACCTCCTTGGGTCTACCTCTGTCTACCCAGCTCCTGTGAGGCTGCCACTTTTCTCTCTTATGTTTCCTTTTTGTTCTTTTCCTTCTTTCTCCCAGCTAGACTCATATGTCACCTCCACCCCACCTTATATGGCCACAGTTTGCTGCCTCAGCTAGAGGGCCACCAGGCCAAAGCCATCCTGGATCCACCTAGCTCCTACTGGGACATCATTTTTTACTTTTGATTTTTTGTTTCTGCTTTCTTTTCTTTCCCCTTCCTATCGAGCTCCATATATCACACTTCTTCCCTTCTAAAATGTCCTTGGGTCTGACTTGTCCCCACCTGCTATCCCACACTGAATTGTCAATGTTTTATTTAATTTTTTAACTATTTTTTTCATTTCTCTCCCTTTTTTTTCCCCTCTCGGTCCTAGCCTCATAGGTTACCTTCACCCTACCACTGAAACTCCCTGTGTTTCTCTGGCTAAAAAGCCGCCAGTTCACCTCTGCCCCAGGTCTTCCTACCCCAACTATGCTGCCAGATGTTTTATTTTTCTTTTACTTTCTTAATTTCTTTTTAACTCCCATGAAGCCTTGTACACCACTTCCTTTCCCGACAACCTCCAGATCCACCCAGCATCTACCTGCCAGCTACTTTAACTTTTTAATCTTTCAATTTTCTTTCTATTCCCTTCAGCACATACCCCAAATGCCATGTCCCTTCCAATCTAAAATGTAGCCACAGCCACAATGCCTGCAGTGATAAAGCCAGTCTCTATACAGGTCCTGAACAGTCACTACCTCCCACTCCTGACCAGCTGTGGGACAGTAGGAAGCAAACCAACCAATCCCCATCTGATACTCCTGCTTATCTGGTGAAAGTTGAGAAAACTCCCACACTGCTAGGGCAACTTCAGGAGACATTCAGTGCCTGTCCAGTTTGCTTTCAACCACCTTGGCAAACCAGTGTACAGAAAAGTAGGCTGACTTTACCTATTGCTACCCTGCTTAGCAAGACAAGATGGTGAAAACTATCATGTCCACAGGTAAGCAAGCAGCAAAGCATGCCTAACCCACCAAACCTAACATATCCAAACAAAACAAAGGGATGAAACAAAGGAAAACACAATCCATAAATTAAAAAAAAGAATATTTTAGTGTCTTGGAGACAGCAGACAATATCAAAACATATAAAAAAGGAGGAAAAGATGCCTCTAGCAACTAAAACTAGATGACTTTCTGGTAGAGGAAAGACAGTGGAACTACTTGATATGGAATTCAAAAGACGAACATTTAGGACTCTCAGTGAGATCAAGAAAAGCACAGACAAAACTAACAAAAATCAAGAAAAACAGACAAAGCAATAGAAAAATTCAGGAAAATAATACAAGAACAAAATGTCAAAACAAACAAACATTTAGAACCCGGTGCCGTGTAGTCAATTCCAACTCATAATGACCTGTAGGACAGAGTAGAACTGCCCCCACAGAAAACAGTAAATAGAAATTAATAATATAAATAACAAAATGTTAGAAATGGACAACTCAATAGCAAGTTTTAGGAGAAAATTTGAAACAACGAAAGACAGAATCAGCAAGACTGAAGACAAATCCATGGATGCCACTTGGAGGAAAAATTAGAGAAAAGAATGAAGAAAATCTAAGAATTATATGGGATACAGTGAAGAGCAAAGATTTGCATGTCATTGGAGTTGCAGAAGAGCAGATGAAAATGAAAAAAAAAAACCAAGAAGATTGTTAAATATTTACTGACCGACAACTTCTCAAATAATACAAAGAAAGAAAAGCTGACCATACAATAAGCTCAACAAAACCTCACATAGGATAAACTCTAAAAGAAAGTCACCAAGACAAATCATTATACTGCTGAAACCAAAGAAAGAATACTGAGAGCAAGTTAAGAAATAAAAAACCAACAAACAAGCAAAAATACCTCATTGATGTTGAGTTAATAATTCTAACTCATACCAACCCAATATGACATAGTAAAACTGTTCCATAGTGTTAAGGAGCCTATGGTGAATTTGAACTGCTGACCTTTTGGTTAGCAGCCATAGCATTTATATCACCAGCCTATACCACCAGATTTCCAGAAAAATGAAAGTCACCTATCAATGAGAAAAAAGAAAACTAAGCTCTGATTATTCACACAAAGTATTCAAGCCAGAAGGCAGTGGATGACACACATAAAACTTTGACAGAAAAAATAAAAACAAAAATTGCCAACTCAGAATAACATATTCTGCAAAACTGTCTTTCTAGTACAAAGGAAAAATCAAGGTATTTCCAGATAAACCAAAATCAAGGGAATTTGCAATAACTAAACCGAATTCACTAGAAATATTAAATGGAATCCTTTACTCAGAGAACCAACAACATCAGACAACAAATGGAGTTTAAGACGCAGGACAGCATCAGCTAGATACCATGCTAGATAAGGAATTCTCCTTAGTAAAACAAAGTTGAAGACTTAAAACAGGGAACCAGAGACATCAATCTGTAAATGATGACGTCAAACCAATAAAAAAGGATAATAAATGATAGGTATAGAACTTTCAGATAGACAGGAAGGCAAGGTGATATCAAGTAATAAAAGACTGGTTCAGACTTAGGAAGGTAGTAAACTTCAAGGTAACCACAAAGAAAGTCAACAAGCCTACTCAGAATTAAAAAAAAAAAAATCCATGAAGGCTCAGTAAACACAAAATTCACAATGACACAAAAAAGTAAACCCACAAACAAAAGAAACTTAGCACAGAAGAGTAAAAGGAAAACAATAACGTTAGCACCACACACACAAAAAGCATGGTAACATGACAGCAATAAACTTATATCAACAGTCACATATCAACAGTCACACTGAATGTAAATGGTTTAAACACACTGATAAATAGACATTGAGTGGCAGAATGGATAAACACACGACCCATCAATATGCAAAAAAACTCCAAAACAGCAAGAAACTCATTGATGTTGAGTTAATAATTCTAACTTGTACCAACCCAATAGGACAGAGAAAAACTGTCCCATAGTGTTTCTAAGGAGCATATGGTGCATTTGAACTGCACTTACATCAACAGCTTACGCCAAGAGAAGAGGAAGCATTAATCTGAATAAGAAATGAGATGGGCAATATCACAACAGACCCAACTGAAATTAAAAAAATCATAACAGAATACTATGAAAAATTGTACTCTCATAAATTTGAAAACATAGAACAAATTTTTATAAACATACCACCTATCTAAACTGATGGTAACCAGACAGAGATGCTTCCTACAGAAGACGGGTCTTAGACATGGAGACATAAATTGATTAAAAAGCAAAGGATGGAAAAATATATCAAGTAAATAGTAATCACAAAAGGGCAGGAATGGCATTACTAATCTTAGAAAAAAGGGATGCTGAGGCAAAATCTACCATAAATGACAAAAAAAGACATTCTATAATAGCTAAAGGGACAATTCACCAAGAAGACATAGCACTAGTAACTGCATAAAACAGGAACCCAAAATACATAAACTGTAACAACATTGAAAAGAGAAATAGAAACTTCCACAATCATAGCAGAAGACTTCAAAGCACTCTTAGTAAAGGACAGAATATCTAGAAAGAAACTGAAGAGAGATAACAGAATATCTAAAGGCCAAAACTGAACAACTAGATCTCATCGACATATATAGAACACTACAGCCAACAGCAGCAAAGTATATATTATTTTCTCATGCACATGACACATTCTCAAGAATAGACTATATTTTAGACCATGAAGCAGCCTGTAATAACATCCAAAAAAACTGAAATAATATAAAACATTCTTTCTGATCACAACACCATAAAACTAGAAACAATAACAGGAAGAACAAGTCTAGAAACCAAATGTATGGAAACTGAACAACACTTGGCTTAAAAATAATTGAGTAATTAAAAAAAAGGAAAAATTTGTAGTCTGAATAACACCATGCTTAAAAGGAATTGGGTAACAAAAGGAATCAAAGAGGGAATAAAAAAAATTCTAGAATCAGAGGGAAAACATACCATACCCAATCCTTTGGGGCACAGCAAAGGATGCTCAGAAGTCAGTTAATAGCAATAAATGCAATAAATTACAAAAGAAGAATGGGCAAAAAGTAAAATGTTAGCCCTATGATCTGAACAAACAGAAACAGCATAGCAAAAGAAACCCACACCGCCAGAAGAAAGGAAATAATAATGATTAGAGCAGAAATAAATAGACAACAGAAAAACAATAGAAAGAATCAACAAGATTAAAAGTGGGTTATTTAAATAGGTGAACAAAATTGACAAACCACTGGCCAAACTGACAAAGGAAATACAGAAAGGACGAGGAGTTAAGATGGCAGACTAAACACACATCTCCTTAAATCCCTCCAGAAACCAAGACCTAACTGATAATTAAATGGAGGCTTCTGGACACCTAGTAAGCTCTAGGACACGATATAGTGCTGTCAATTTGGAATACATACCACTGAACAAGAAACTTCTTCTCTGCTGCAGAACCCCTGCTCTTGTGAAGTTACTGAAGGTAACTCACCATTTTAACTTTTTTCCCTCTGTCCTAGGCAGTGAGTGGAGCTGCGGCTTGACTGGCACCTAAGATCAGATGCACTGCTGGTGGGGTTGGCACCACGGCACTTGTTACCTCTCTCGGTGAGCCACTCAGTAGCCTGTTGTGAGGCAGGCAGGAAACCTTGAGAGGGACACCATTTTGTTTGGCTGGGAGGCAGAGATACCAATATGCAGGCCTCAGCTGGACCTAATTCCCTGGCTGGGAGGCAGTGCCTGCCTGGAGGGGAGCACTTTTCTGGTAGGAAAGCAGTATTTCACAAAGTGTGGCCTACAGTAGGGCCCAGCAGCAGATGACAGGACGGCAGTAGCCTTTCAGTATTTTCAACTAGTTTACAGCATCTGGGGTTAGATATAGAGATGCTTACTTTGCCAGCTGGGAAGAGGGACTCATACACCTGAAAGGCTGACTGACTTTGGAAGCTGTCAGATACCCTTCACCTTTCAATATAAGACTGCCTACAGAAATAACTGCAGTGCATCCTGACGGTATCTTTTCCAGTCTTTATTGACTCACATTATAGGGTCAGCCGACAGCTCCTCAGTGACTGTATACGTAGGGCTTGTCTTTGCCAATCGGAAGTTGAAGCCTGCTGCCCCAGAGAGTCCACTAAGCCCACTGACTGGAGTACATAGCACTGTCTGGTCATCACCTTCCTTTCCAGACTGAGCTTTAGATCCTGCTAAGGTAACACCTGAGAAACAAACAACCTCCAGATGCCCCAAAATGGAGAAAAATGTAAAGAAGAACTCACCTATGGCTTCAGAAGGCCCCCCAAAAGAAAGAAACAAAAAACTTCCCAGATGAAGAAGCCTTTCTGAAACTATTGGAGGGTGAGTACAAAAGAGTTATATATAGAGACCTCCTAGACCTTATACAAAATGCAGCAGACCAAAATGAAAAATTAAGCAAGCTGTTTGATCTGTGGAACACCAGTACTCTGAAATCCAACAGATCAAGAACAAAGTCAAAGACATAGAAACTTCAGTTCAAAGTGAAGAAAACAGAATTGAACAAATGGAAAAGAGACTTTCTGACTTGGAGGACAGAGCTACTGACTCCAGCATCTATGAGAAGAAATCAGAAAAAAGAAACAAGAAAAATGAAAAAGCATTAAGAAGTATGTGGAACTCTGTTAAGAGGAACAATCTACAATTCATTGGAGTTCTTGAACATGGCGAGACATCTGAGAACACAGAGTATTGTTGCTGAGCTGCTGACAGAATACTTCCTAGAAATTATGAAAAAAGAGAATATAGATATCCAAGATACATATCGAATGTCACTCAATATAGATCTCAAAAGAAAGACTCCAAGACATATTCTAATCAAGCTTAACAAAATGAAACATAAGCAGAAACTCTTAAAGGCAGGGAGACTCAAAGCAAAGCTAACATTCAGAGGGAAACCCTGTAGGCTTTCATCTGACTTCTCAGCAGAAGCAATGCTGGCACAGAGACAATGGGATGACACATTCAAAGCCTTGAAGGAGAAAAATTTCCAACCAAGAATTATATATCTGGCAAAAGTATCTTTCAAATATGAAAATGAAATTAAGAGATTTGCAGATAAACAGAAACTCAGACTTTGTAAAAACCAAACCAAAGCTACAAGAAATACTGAAAGAAGCTCTTGGCTTAGAATAACAAAACCGTTAACTCTATATTTTAGAAGGAAATTCAGGACACATCAACCAGAAACCTACTCAGTTAGGGAAGGCTCCAAACCTAGTCAAAGGTATAATATTAAAAGAAGTGATCCAGTGATCATATCATGAAGACTATGATGTGATCGTATTAAAAAGAAGGATGTACCACAGTTGTTATAGTCTTTCCAGATGGAGATCAAATTAGTAAGGCTTGCAGAAGTTAAAATTGGGTTTAAACATAGATTAAAGGGGATCACAAGGGTAGCTGCAAAGCACAATAAAGATGCAACATATCATATCAAGAAATGTAAAACAGGAGTCTCAAAAACTACAAAACTAACACTGAAAAAGGTGAAAAATCAACTCATAAAGAAGATTGTCCCAGAACAGAATAGTAAGAACAACAGAGAAAACATCAACACAAAAATAAACATATCACAATGACAGCACTAAATACATACCTATCAATAATTACATTGAATGTGAATGGACTGAACACTCCAGTAAAGAGACAGTGAGTGACATCTTGGATCAAAAGACACAGCCCATCTATATGCTGCTTACAAGAAACTCACCTTAGATTTAAAGATGTGAACAAACTGAAAATTAAAGGGTGGAAGAATATATATCAAGCTAACAATACACAAAGGAAAGCAGGTGTGGCAAGATTAATCTCAGATAATATATTTTAATGTAAAATCCACCATCATGGACAAAGAGGGACAGTATTTATTGCTGAAAGGTTCAATTCACAAACAGGACTTAACAATATTAAATATGTATGCACCCAATACTAGAGCATCCACATACGTCAAAGAAACACTGACTGCATTTAAAAATGAGATAGATCACTCCACAATAATAGTGGGAGACTTCAACACTCCACTCTGAATATTGGACAGATTGTCTAGAAAAAAGCTTAATAAAGACACAGAAGATCGTATTGCCACAATTAACCAACTATACCTCACTGGCATATACAGAACTTTCTATCCATCAGCTGACAACTACACCTTCTTCTCCAGTGCACATGGAACATTCTCCAGGATAGACCATGTCTTAGGACATACAGCAAATCTCAACAAAATCCATACCACTGAATTACTGAGAAGCATCTCCTCAGACCGTAAAGCTGTAAAAGTCAAAATCAATAGCAGGAAAAACATACATAGAAATTGGGGCTCACGGAAACTGAACAACATCTTGCTCAAAAAGCCGTGGCTAATAAAAGGAATCAAGGATGAAATAAATTTATGAATTCCAATGAGAATGAAAACATTTCCTACCAGGACCTATGGGATACAGCTAAAGCAGTACTCAGGGGTCAGTTTATCTCTATAAATGCACACATCCGGAAGGAAGAAAGAACCCAAACCAAAGAACTAACCCTACAGCTTGAACAAGTAGAGAGCAACAGAGGAACTCTACAGGCACCAGAAGAAAATAGATCATAAAGATTAGAACGGAACTAAATGAATTAGAGAATATAAGAACAACTGAAAAAACTGTAAAGTCCAAAAGCTGTTTTTTTTTTTTTTTAAAGATGAACAAAATTGACAAACCATTGGCTAAACCTACTAAAGAAAAACAGGAAAGGAAACAAATAACCCAAATGAGAAATGAGAGGGGAGTTGTCACAACAGATCCAACAGAAATAAAAAATATAACAGCAGAATACTGCAAAAGTCTGTGCTCTAACAAATTTGAAAACCTAGAGGAAATGGAAAAATTCCTAGATTCATATCACCTACCCAAATTACCACAAGGTGAAGCAGAACAACTTAATAAACCCATCACAAAAGAAGAAATTGGAAAAGTCATAAAAAAAACAGCAACGAAAAAAAGCCCTGGCCCAGATGGCTTTACCACAGAATTCTACCAAGCTTTTAGAGAAGAGTTATTTCCAATACTAGTGAGACTATTTCACAGCATAAAAAGGGATGGAATACTCCCAAATTCATTCTACGAAGCCAGCACAACCCTAATACCAAACCCAGGGAAAGACCCAACAAAAAAGGAGAATTACAGACCGATATCACTCATGGATCTAGATGCAAAAATCTTCAACAAAATTCTTGCTTGTAGACTACAACAACGAATCAAAGAAATAATTCATCACAACCAAGCTGGATTCATACCATGGATGCAAGGTTGGTTTAACATCAGAAAAACAACTAATGTGATCAACCACACAAATAACACAAAATAATCACCTGATTTTGTCTATTGATGCAGAAAAGGCATTTCATAAAGTCCAACAACTATTCACGCTAAATACTCTCAGCAAAATAGGAATAGACTGCAAATTCCTCAATGCAATAAGGGTCATTTATACAAAGCCAACTGTCTCATCATCCTGAATGAAGAGAGACTGAAACAGCTTCCCTTGAGAACAGGATGCTCACTCTCACATCTCCTATTCAACATTGTACTAGAAGTTCTAGCCAGAGCAATTAGACAAGACAAAGAAATAAAGGGCATCTGCATTGGTAAAGAAGAACAAATATTCTCCCTATTTGCAGATGATGTGATTGTATATGCAGAGAATCCTAAAGAATCCATAAGTAAACTACTCAAACTGATAGAAGAGTTTAGCAAATTTTCTGAATATAAGATAAACACGAGTAAATCAGTAGGATTCCTTTATACCAACAATGAGATTATTAAAGAAGAAATCACCAAATCAATAACATTTTCTATAGCTCCCAGGAAGTTAAAATACCTAGGAATAAATCTAACCCAGAAATAACAGACCTTTACAAAGAGAACTACAAAATCTTAAAGAAAAAAACAAGAGAGACTTACATAAATGGAGAAACCTACCCTGTCTATGGGTAGGAAAACTTAACATTGTGAAAATGTCTATTTTGTCCAAAGCAAGCTACTTATATAACGCAATCCGAATACAAATTCCAGTGACATTTTTTAATGAGATGGAGAAACAAATCATCCACTTTGTTGGGAAAGCAAAGAAGCCCTAGATAAGTGAAGCACTACTGAAGAAGAAGAAGAACACACTGGGAGGTATCTTACTACCTGACTTTAAAACCTATTACACTGCCACTGTTGTCAAAACAGCCTGCTGCTGGTACAAACAGTCAGATAGATCAACGGAACAGAACTGAGACCCTAGAGATGACACCATCTTCCTATGAACAACTGATATTCAGCAAAGGTCCTAAGACATTAAACTGGGGTAAAAGCAATCTCTTCAACAAAAGATGCTGTCAAAATTGGGTATCTATCTGTAATAAATTGAAACAAGACCTATATCTTCCACCTTACACAAAAACCAACTCAAACTGGATAAAAGACCAACATTTCAAATCTAAAACAATAAAGCTCATCCAATAAAAAATAGGATTAATGGAAGTTTTAATACACAATGTAGACAAACTTCAAAATCTGACAAAGCACAACCAACAGGAGAGAAAATAGATAAATGGGAACTAGTAAGAGTCAAGCACTTTTGCTTATCCAAAGTCTTTATCAAAAGAATTAAAAGACCACCTACAGAATAGGAAAAAATATTTGGCATCTATATGTCAGATCTTGGCTTGGCTATATGTCAGATCAATGTTTCATCTCCGTAATCTACAAAGACCACAAAATATCAATAAGAAAAAGATGAATAACCCAATTAAGTGATGGGCCAATGAGACAGACAGACACTTCTCTAAAGGGGAGATCCAGGCAGACAAAACACATGTGGATGTGCTGATGATCATAAGCTATTAGAGAAATCCAAATCAAAATTACAATGAGATGCCGTCTCACCCCAAGAAGGTTGGCCATGATCCAAAAAACCAAAATAACAAATACTGGAGAGGCTGGGGAGAAATTGGAACTCTCCTACACTGTTGGTGGGATTGCAAAATGGTACAACCTCTTTGAAAAGCAATCTGGTGTTTCCTTAAAAAGCTGAAAATAGATTTACCATTTGACCCAGTAATTCCACTACTTGGAATATATCCTACAGAATCAAGGCCATTCACACCAACTAATTCATGCAGCATGAATGTTTATTGCAGCACAGTCCACAATAGTAAAAAGATGGAATCAATCCAGATGCCCAACAACAGATGAATGGATAGTGATACTATGATAATATATATTCAGTGGAACACTATGCAGTGATAAAGAACAATGATGATTTTAGGAAACATCTCAAAACTTGGTTTCAACTCGAGGACATTATCTTGAGTGAAAGTAGTCAGTGACAAAAGGACAAATACTGTATGAGACCCCTACAATAAGAACTTAAAAACAGACTCATGCATAGAAGAAAAGACTTTCTGACATCTGTAAAGGTGGGGAGGAAGGGAGGGCAAAGGTCAGGTATAGATTAGATAATTGATAGAAATTTGATTGGGTGAAATCTGTGACAGAACACATTAGAAAGAAGATCTGTTTTAACTGAACTTTAGTGTAACATGATTACTCCTCCCATCTTAACCCAATAATGCAAGGACAGAGTAGCTGGAGCAGGGGGCTGGGGACCATGCTCTCAGGCAAAATTGAGGTCAACTGGCACAACTAGCACTTTGCTAAAAGAGCCTTCTGCACCCCACTTTGGTGAGTGGCGCCTGGGGTCTTAAAGGCTGCCAAGCTGCCATCTGAGTTACACCTAATGGTCCCAACTCAGCAGGAACAGATTATCACCAAGGACCAAAATGACATGGGGGAAAAGAGAACCAAGAAGACAAAGAGACCCATGTGAGCAGGTGACTAGATTGACATGTGACTGGAAGAACCGGATGGTGCCCGGCCACCACCAGCGATAGCTGTGATGGGGCTCACAAAGTGGAGTTTCCCTGGCAACACAAGAATAAAAAAGGAGTGCATCCTGAGACCTCCACTAAAAGACTGCCATGATGGTCCGGAGCTTCCCTGGGAGCTTCCCTGGGAGCATGGACCCTGGCCCTGATGCTGCCCCTGTCCATAAATCATAGTGGAGGTTCACTCTTCAGACAGGAATGGATTGGACTTAGTGACACAGGGTGACCATATCGTGTGTGCACTTCATATAAGTTGTCATCTTGCTGACGTCTTAACTGGAGGTGGGGGGAGGGTGGAGAGGAGGGGATAGGAGATTGTTAGGAGGATATGACATGTATAGAATGGAGAGGAAGAGTGTGCTGTCACTGGGCAGGGAGAGCAGTGGGAGCTGCACATAGGCAGGCACGCAAATTTATATGGGAATGCACATTTTCACTCAATCATAATAATGAAAAAAAAGAAAAACAGAAGAGGAAGCACATAACCTGAATAAGAAATGAGATGGACAGTATCACAACAGACCCAACTGAAATTAAAAAAATCATAACAGAATACTATGAAAAATTGCACTCTTGTAAATTTAAAAACATAGGACAAATTTCTTCAAACACACCACCTACCTAAACTAACAAAAAGAGAAGTAAAACAACTACATAAACCCATCAAAAAAGAAGAGATTGAAAATTGATTAAAAACTTTCAATCACCTCCAGTGACAGCCTTGATGGGACTCACAAGGTTAAGTGCACTTTATGGTTCTATGCATCTATAAGATATCGTCTTACTGGCCTCTTACTAGAGGGGAGTGAAGAGGGTGGAGAAGAGGGGACAGGGGATTGTTAGGAGGATACGACCTGTATAGAACAGAAAGGAGGAATGTGCTGCCACTGGGCAAGGAGAGAAACAGGAGCTGCACATAGGTGGGCATATGAATTTAAACAGCATTGTACACTTTCACTCCATCACAATTTAAAAAAACCTCCCAACTAAAGAAAGGCCTGGCCCTGAAAGCTTCACTCGACAATTCTACCAAACTTCCAGAGAAGAACTAACACCACTATTACTAAAGGTATTTCAGATCATAGCAAAGAACGAAATACTGCCATATTCATTTTATGAAGCCAGAATAACCCTGATACCCAAACCACGTAAAGATAGGACAAAACAGGAAAATTACAGACCAGTATCTCTCTTGAACTTAGATGCAAAATCCTCAGAAAAATTGTACCCAATAGAATACAACATACAAAAAATAATTCAGCATGATAAAGTGGGATTCATACTGGTGATGCAGGATGATTTAACGTTAGAAAAACAATATAAACAACTGCATAAATAAAACAAATGACAATACCACTTGATTTTATCAATTGATGCAGAAAAGGCATTTGACAAGTCCACATCCATTCATGTTAAAACTCTCAGCAAAACAGCAATAGAAGGGAAATTCCTCAATGTCGTAAAGGGAGTTTGTACAAAGCCAAGAGCCAACATCAGCCTAAATGGAGATAGTCTGAAATCATTCACTTGAAAATGGTAACCAGACAAGGATGCTCATTTTCACCACTTCTATGCAACATTGTGTTGGAGATTGTAGCCAAGGCCATCAGGCAAGCCAAGCAAGATAAAGAAATAATAAGCATCAAAATTGGTAATGAAGAAGTAAGAGTATCTGTAATTGTAGATGATATATTTTTTCTTTCACTTTTTTAAAACATTTTTTTTTATTGTGGTTAAGTGAAAGCTTACAATCCAAGTCAATCGGCCATATAAAACACTGAACATGTGCCTCTGTGCAACTTTATCTGCTCTTCACACCCTGTGACAACACACTCCTTCTTTCCGCTCTGTACTATCTGTATTCATTTAACCAACACCTGTCTCTGCTTCTCCACATTTGCTTCTCTCTTCCAGAGAGGAGATGGTCAGACAGCCCCACGTACATATTTAGGCTAAGAAATACACACAACACTTGCATGACTCTATGTCTTATAGTCCAGTCCAATTTTTGTTTGAAGAGTTGGCTTCACTACTGGTTTCAGCAGGGAGTCCAGGGGCCATGTTCTCAGGGGACCCTCCAGGATGTTGGACCATCAAGTATGGTCTTTTTAATAGAGTTCTGGATCTGCAAACCGATTTTTTCCCTACTACATCAGGGACTCTACCTTGTATTCCCTGTCAGGACACTCATTGTCAGGGCACTCACTGGTGGACAGGCACCATCTGGTTCTTCTGGTCTCATGGTAATATAGTCTCCTAATCACCTGGCCCTTCTGTCTCCTGGGCTCATGTTTTCCTCATTCCTACCATGTTCATTTTCATAGGCCCCAGGTATGTTGGGACCAACTGATGCTCCTTAGATGGCTGCTTGCTGGCTTTTAAGACTCCAGACTGCATTCACCAATAAGAGATGGAGAATATTTTCTTAATGCCAATTGACCTAAATGTCCCCTGAAACCATGGTACCCAGGCCCCTCTCCCTGCTCCCCTGTCCTTTAGAACATGAGGTTGTATTTAGAAAACCCTTTAGATTTGGTGTAGTCCAGTTGTGCTAACCTTCCTTCTACTGCATCTTGTCATGCCCGTCCACCTTACCCAATTCCTATGTACTATCTAATCTATGGAAACCCTCGTGGCATAGTGGTTGAGTGCTACATCTGTTAACCAAAAAGTTAACAGTTCAAATCTGCCAGGCCATCCTTAGGAACTCTATGGGGCAGTTCTACACTGAATATGCCTCCCCCTCCTTCCCTACTCTTGCAGCCATCGAAGATTAGTTTCTTCTGTGCATGAATCTTTTCTTAAGTCCTTAAAATAGTGGTCTCACACAGTATTTGTCCTTTTGCAGCTGACTGATTTCATTCAACATAATGTCTTTCAGATAACTGCAGGTTATGAGATGTTTCCTAGAACCATCATTGTTTTTTCTTATCATTGCATAGTGTTCCATAGTTTGTTTATCCACTCATCTGTTGATGGGCACCTAGGATGAGTCTATCTTTTCACTATTGTGTACAGTACTACAATAAACATTTGTGTGCATGTATCTGTTCATGTGACAGTCGATATTTTTCTAGGTTATACAGCAAGAAGTGGGATTGTTGGATCAGATGTCATTTCTATTTCTAGCTTTTTAAGAAAGTGCCAGATAGATTTCCAAAGTTGTACCATTTTTCGTTCCCACCAGCAGTGTAGACAACCAGAGTGCTCGTTGGAAGCAAAGATGGCAAGACCACTTCTTACATACTTTGGACATGTTGTCAGGAAGGATCAGTAGCTGGAGAAGGACATCATATTTGGTAGAGTGGAGGGTCAGTGAGGAAGAGGAAGATCCTTGATGAGATGGACTGACACAGTGGCAGCAATAATGGGCTTAAGCATGAAAACGATTGTGGACATGGTGCAAGACTGGACAGTGTTTTGTTCTGTTGTTCATAGGGTCGTCATGAGTTGGAACTGACCTGACAGTGCCTAACAACAACAGTAGTGTAGAAGAGCCCCAATCTCTCCACAATCTCTTCACCATTTGTTATCTTGTTTTTTTTTTTTTTTTAATTAAAGCCAGCCTTGTTGGAATGAGATGGTTTGTCATTACAGTTTTGGTTTGGATTTCTCTAATGGCTGATGATTCTGAGGATTTCCTCATGTGTCTTTTGGCTGCCTGGATGTCTTATTTGGTGAAGTGCCTGTTCATATCCTTTGCCCATTTTTTAATTGGGTTATTTGTTGTTTTCTTGTTGAGATTTTGCAGTGCCTTGTAGATTATGGGCATTAGATGCCGACTGGATTTGTGATAGCCAAAAATTCCTTCCAACTCTTCAGGTAGTCTTTCACTCTTTCGGCAAAGTCTTTGGATGAACATAAGTGTTTGATTTTTAGGAGTTCTCATTTATCTATTTTCTCTTTTGTTTTTTTTTTGCATTGTTAGAAACATTTTGTAGTCTGTTTATGCTATGTATGAGGGCTCCCAGTGTCGTTCCTAATTGTTTTGCGGATGAATATCCAGTTCTGCCAGTGCCATTTGTTTAAGACACTGTTTTCCCCCAGTTAATAGACTTTGGGCATTTGTCAAATGTCAGCTGCTAGTGGGTAGAATTTCTGAACTTCTGTGTTCTGTTCCATTGTTCTATATATCTGTTTTTGTACCACTACCAGGCTGTTTTTACTACCATGGCAGTGTAATAGGTTCTAAGGTTAGGTAGTGTGAAGCCTCCCACTTTGTTCTTCTTCTTCAGTAATGCTTTAACCATAGCAACCATGCTTTAACCATATGAAGTTGGTGATTTGTTTCTCCATCTCATTAAAAAATGATTTTGCAACTTGTATTGGGACTGCATTTTATCTATAAATTGCTTTGGGTAGAATAGACACTTTTACGGTATCAAGTCCTCCTATCCATGAGTAAGGTGGGTTTCTCCACTTATGTAGGTCTTTTTTAGTTTCTTGCATTAGAGGTTAACATGGATTGAGTTGTGTTCTCTAAAAACCTGTAGCAGTTTGGCTGGGCCTTAATTTCTGGTACCATGTAATGTTCCTGTATGTCAGAATTCCTGTCTCTATGATGTTAATAGGAAACCCTGGTGGCATAGTGGCTAAGTGCTATGGTTGCTAACCAAATAGTTGGCAGTTCAAGTCTGCCAGGTGCTCCTTGAAAACTCTATAGAGCAGTTCTACTCCATCCTGTAAGGTCACTATGAGTTGGAATCGACTTGATGCAGTGGGTTTATGATATCAATGAGGGTGATGTTAATGAGTTGTGTTGGTGGGACATGATTCAATGCGTGAGTTTGTTTTGTGCCTTGAGGTGGTCTCTTGAGATATAAAGGAGAGGAGCTAGTGAAGACATTTGGGGACCTCATACCACCAAAAAGCAGTACCTCTGACTGAGCTCATTCTTTGGAAAAGATCGGGGTCCCTGTGCCTCAGAAGCTTCCAGTCCAGGGTAAGATTGAAGACAAGGACCTTCCTATAGTGCCAGCAAAGAAAACCTATCCCTGGAGCTGACACTTTGAGTTTAGGCTGTTAGCCTACTGGATTGCAGCAAAATAAATTTCTTTTTTTTTAAAGTCATCCACTTTGTGGTATTTCTGTTACAGCAGTATTAGCTGACTAAAACAAAGTCTTATAATTTTCTTTATACAGGTCTCTTACAGTTCTGGTTAGATTTATTCCTAGGTATTTTTTAAAAATTTTTTATTTAACATGACTGAGTGAAAATGTACATTCCCATATAAATTTACATGCCCACCTATATGCAGCTTCCACTGCTCTCCCTGTCCGGTGACAGCACACTATTTCTCTCTGCTCCATACATCTCATCCTCCCAACAGCCTCCTTTCCCCTTCTCTCCACCTACTCTCCTTCTTCCAGCCAGAGGTCAGCAGGATGATATCCTATAGATGTATAGAACCATAAAGTGCAACCAATATATGGTTACTCTGCATTGCAAAGTCCAATCCATTCCTGTCCAAAGAGTGGAACTTTGTTACAATTTATGGGTAAGGGCAGGATCAGGGCCAGGGGCCATGCTCTCAGGGGCACCCTGAAACTGCTGGACCATCAATTCAGGTCTTTTAGTGGAGATCTCAGGATGCACCCCTTTTTATTCTTGTGTTGCCAGTGAACTCAACTTAGTGAGCTCCATCGTGGCTATCACTGGTGGTGGCCAGGCACCGTCCAGTTCTTCTGCTCCCAATTGGATGAAGACACCCACTCTTGTGGGTCTCTCTGTCTTCTAGGTTGTCTTTACCGCATGTCGTTTTGGTCCTCAGTGAGCATCCGTTACTGCTGTGTCCTCAGATGGCAGCTTGGCAGATTTTAAGACCCCAGATGCCACTCACCCATGTAGGGTGCAGAGAGCTCTCTTAGCAAAACATTAGTTGTGCCAATTGGCCTCAATTTTGCCTAAAAGCATGGTCCCCTGCCCCCTGCACCAGCTACTCTATCCTTGCAATATTGAGTTAAGATGGAAGGAGTACTCAAGTTATGCTGAAGTCCACTTAATGTGGACTTGTTCTTGTTTCTAATGTGTGCTATCACCGCTTTCTCCCAACCAGATTTCTAGCAACTATCTAAACTAAACCCTCCCCCCTCACTCTTCCTTCCTCTCCTCCCTCTCCTCCCTCCCCTCCCTTGCAGCTGTCAAAGAGTCTTTTCTTCTATACGTAAGTCTGTTTTTGAGATCTTATCGTAGAGGTCTCATACAGTATTTGTCCTTTTGTCTCTGACTACTTTCACTCAACATAATGTTTTCCAGTTGAAACCAGGATAGGAGATGTTTCCTGGAATCATCGTTATTCTTTATCATTGCGTAGTGCTCCACTGAGTACATGTACCATAGTTTACCTATCCATTCTTCTGTTATTGGGCATCTGGGTTGATTCCATCTTTTTGCTATTGTGGACTGTGCTGCGATAAACATTCTGGTGCATGTGTCCATTGGTGTGAAAGGCCATGATTCTGTAGGATATATTCCAAGTAGTGGAATTACTGGGTCAAATGGTATATCCATATCCATTTTTTTTTTAAGGAAGCACCAGAATGCTTTCCAAAGAGGCTGGACCATTTTGCAACCCCACCAACAAGTGTAGGAGGGTTCCACTTTCTCCACAGCCTCTCCAGCATTTGTTGTTTTGTGTTTTCTGGATCATGGCCAATCTTGTTGGGGTGAAATGGTATCTCATTGTCGTCTTGATTTGAATTTCTTTAATAACTAAAGATCGTGAACATGTCCGCATGTGTTTTTTGGCTACCTGGATCTCCTGTTTAGTGAAATGTCTGTCCATCTCCTTTGCCCATCGCTTAATTGGATGGTTTATCTTCTTCTTATTGATATTTTCTAGTACCTTATAGATTATGGAGATCAGGCATCAGTCTGACATAGAGTTGCCAAATTTTTTTTCCATTCTGTGAGTGTTCTTTTAATCCTATTAATAAAGTCTTTGGATGAGCAAAAGTGTTTGATTCTTAATAGTTCCCATTTATCTATTTTCTCTTCTGTTAATTGTGGCTTCTTTGACAGATTTTGGAGTCTGTCTTCATTGTGTATTAAAACTTCCATTGTTGTTCCTAACTTTTCTTGGATGAGCTTTATCGTTTTAGGTTTGATATTTAGGTCTTTTATCCAGTTGAAGCTGGTTTTTGTGTAAGGTGTAAGATATGGATCTTGATTCAGTTTATTGCAGATGGATAACCAATTTTGCCAGCACCATTTGTTGAAGATACTGTTTTTACCCCAGTTTAATGTCTTAGGGCCTTTGTCGAATATCAACTATTCATAGGCAGATGGGGTGTCAATTCTGTTCCATTGATCCATTTGTCTATTCTTGTACCAGTACCAGGCTGTTTTGACCACTGTGGCAGTGTAGTATGTTCTAAGGTCGGGTAATGAGAGGCCTCCCAGTGTGTTCTTCTTCTTTGGTAGTACCTTACTTATCTGGGGCTTCTTCCCTTTCCAAACAAAATTGGTCATTTGTTCCTCCATCTCTTTAAAAAATGACCCTGAAACTTGTATTGGGATTGCATTATATAAATAAATTGCTTTGGGTAAAATAGACATTTTCACAATGTTAAGTCTTCCTATCCATGAGCAGCGTAGGTTTTTCCATTTATCTAAGTCTCTCTTAGTTTCTTGTAGTAAGGGCTTCTAGTTCTCTTTCTAAAGGTCTGTTGTTTTTCTGGTTAGATTAATTCCTAGGTATCTTATCTTCTCAGGGGCTATCGTAAATGGTATTGATTTGATAATTTCTTCCTTAACAGTCTCGTTGTTGGTATAAAGGAATCCTACTGATTTACTTAGGTTTATCTTGTATCCTGTGACTGTTGAACTCTTCTATCAGTTTTAGTAGCTTACTTACAGATTCCTTGGGGTTCTCTGCATGTACAATCATATCATCTGCAAACAGGGAGATTTTAACTTCCTCTTTGCCGATGCAGATGCCCTTCATTTCTTGGTCTTGTCTAATTGCTCTAGCTAGAACTTCTAGCACAATGTTGAATAGGAGAGGTGAGAGTGGGCATCCTTGTGTAGTTCCTGATCTCAAGGGAAAGTCTTTCAGTCTCTCTCCCTTCAGGATGATGTGGGCAATTGGCTTTGTATAAATGGCCCTTATTGTGTTGAGGAATTTGCCATCTGTGACCATTTTGCTAAGAGTTTTTAGCATGAATAGGTGTTGGACTTTATCAAATGCCTTTTTGGCATCAATGGACAAAATCAGGTGATCCTTGTTTTCTGAGTTCTTTATGTGGTTAATCACATTGATTGTTTTTCTGATGTTGAACCAGCCTTGCATCCCTGTATATGAATCCCACTTGCTCATGATGGATTATTTTCTTGATATGTTGTTGTATTCTACTGGCAAGAATTTTGTTGAAGATTTTTGCATCTAGATTCATGAGTGATATCAGTCTGTAGTTCTCTTTCTTTGTTGGATCTTTCTTCCCTGGCTTAGGTATCAGGGTTATGCTGGCTTCATAGAATGAGTTTGGAGTACTCCATCCCTTTCTATACTGTGAAATAGTCTCAGTAGTATCGGAGATAACTGTTCTCTAAATGTTTGGTAGAATTCTGCCGTAAAGCCATCTGGGCCCGGACTTTGTTTGGTTGGCAGAGTTTTGATGACCTTTTCAATCTCTTCCTTTGAGATGGGTTTATTAAGTTGTTCTGCTTCACGTTGTGATAATTTGGGTAGGTGGTATGAGTCAAGGAATTGGTCCATTTCCCCTAGGTTTTCAAATTTGTTAGAGTACAGTCTTTCATAGTATTCTGTTATGATATTTTTGATTTCTGTTGCATCTGTGGTGACAACTCCCCTTTCATTTCTAATTTGGGTTATTTGTTTCCTTTTCTGCTTTTCTTTAGTAAGTTTAGCCAGTGGTTTGTCAATTTTGTTGATCTTTTCAAAAAACCAGCTTTTGGTCTTTTCAATTTTTTCAATTGTTTTTCTATTCTCTAATTCATTTAGCTCTGCTATAATCTTTATGACCTCGTTTGTTCTGGTGCCCGAGGGGTTCCTCTGTGGTTCTCTTTCTACTTGTTCAAGCTGTAGGGTTAGTTCCTTGATTTGGTTTCTTTTTTCCTTCCAGATGTGTGCATTTATGGAGATAAAGAGACCTCTGAGCACTGCTTTGGCTGTATCCCATAGGTTCTGGTAGGAAGTGTTTTCGTTCTCATCGGAATCCATGAATTTCTTTAATTCATCCTTGATTTCCTCTATAACCCATTTTTTTTGAGCAAGATGTTGTTCAGTTTCCAAGAGCTCCACTTTCTATCTATGTTTTTTCTGCTATTGATTTCAACTTTTATGGCTTTATGATCTGAGAAGATGCTTTGAAGTAATTCAGTGGTATGGATTTTGTTGAGCATTGCATTATGGCCTATCACATGGCCAATTCTGGAGAATGTTCCATGTGCACTGGAGAAGAAGGTTAGTTGTCTGCTAATGGGTGGAACGTTCTGTATATATCAATCAGGTTTAGTTGGTTAATTGTGTCAATGAGGTCTTCTGTATGTTTACTGAGCTTTTTTCTAGATTATCTGTCTAGTAATGAGAATGGAGTGTTAAAGTCTCCCACTGTTATTGTGAAGTCATCTAACTCCCTTTTGAGCATAGTCAGTGTTTCTTCGACTTATTTAGGTGCTCTGATATTAAGTGCATAAATATTTAATATAGTTAAGTCTTGCTTGTGTATCGAAACTTTCAGCAATAAATAGTGTCCATTTTTCTCCACAATGGTGAATTTGACATGAAAATTGATTTTGTCCGAGATTAGAATTGCCACCTCTACTCTTCTTTGTTCATTGTTAGCTTGATATATATTCTTCCATCTTTTGATTTTCAGTTTGTTCCTATCTTTAGGTCTCAAGTGAGTTTCTTATAGATGACATATGGATGGGTAACGTCTTTTGATCCAAGATGACACTCGATGTCTCTTTACTGGAGCATTCAGTCCATTCACTTTCAGTGTAATTGTTGATAGGTATGTGTTCACGGCTGCCATTGTGATATGTTTATTTTTATGTTGATGTTTTCTCTGTTGTTCTTATTAGTCTGTTCTGGGAAATTATTTTTTGTGAGTTGATTTTTCACCTTTTTCAGAGTTGGTTTTGTAGTTGTTGAGACTCGTGTGTTACATTTCTTGAAATGGTATGATACATCTTTGTTGTGCTTTACAGCTGCCCCTATGATCCCCCTTAATAAACTATATATAAACTGAATTTTAATTACTACCAGTCTTGTCATCTTCCTCTCCATCTGGAAGGGCTGTAAGAACTGTAGTACATCCCTCTTTTTATTATGATGACACCATAGTTTTCATGATGATCACTGGATTGACTCTTTCCGTATCAAAGCTGTGATTGACTTTGGAGCCTTCCCTAAAAGAGTAGAGTATTGAGTAGTATGTTGTTCTAAAATATAAAGTTAGTGGTTTCATTCTTCTAAGCCAGAGCCAAGAAGTTCTTTCAGTATTGCTTGTAGTTTGGGTTTGGTTTTTACAAAGTCTCTGAGTTTCTGTTTATCTGGGAATGTCTTAATTTCATTTTCATATTTGAAAGATAGTTTTGCAGGATATATAATTCTTGGTTGGAAGTTCTTCTCCTTCAATACTTTGAATGTGTCATGCCACTGTCTCCGTGCCAGCATGGTTTCTGCTGAGAAATCTGACGAGAGCCTACAGGGTTTCCCTCTGAATGTTAACTTTGCTTTGAGTCTTGCTGCCTTTAAGAGCTGCTGCTTATGTTTCATTTTGTTAAGCTTGATTATAATATGTCTTGGAGTCTTTCTTTTGAGATCTATATTGGGTGGCATACGATATGCATCTGAGATGTCTATATTCTCTTCCTTCATGATTTTGGGAAGTTTTCTTTCAGCAATTCAGCAATGATACTCTCTGTGTTCTCAGATGTCTCACCCTGTTCAGGGACTCCAATTAATTGAAGGTTGTTCCTCTTAATAGAATCCCACATGCTTCTTAATGTTTCTTCATTTTTCTTGTTTCTTTTTTCTGATTTCTGCTCATAGACGCTGGCATCAGAAGCTCTGTCTTCCAAGTCAGAAACTCTTTTTTCTATTTGTTCCATTCTGTTTTCTTGGGTTTGCATGGAAGTTTCTATGTCTTTGATTTTGTTCTTGATCTGTTGGATTTCAGAGTACTGGTGTTCCATCAGATCGAACAGCTTGCTTAATTTTTCATTTTGTTCTGCTGCATTTTGTATAAGGTCTAGAAGGGCTCTGTATACAATCATTTTGTATTCACTTCCTGAATACACTTCCAGTGTCTATGAGCAGAAATCAGAAAAAAGAAACAAGGAAAATGAAGAAACATTAAGAAGCATGTGAGGCTCTATTAAGAGGAACAACCTTCGATTAATTGGAGTCCCTGAACAGGGTGAGACATCTGAGAACACAGAGAGTATCATTGCTTTTATATAAGTTTCTTCATCTGGAAAACTCCTTGGTTGCTTTGTTTGGGAGCCTTCTGAAGCCATGGGTGATTTCTTGTATGCCACAATTGTCTGTTGCTTTTTGGGTCCCATGTGAGTATGTAGAGGCTTGAAGAGGTTCTGTGAGGATGGATTGCAAATGTTTCTCTAGGCTGTCTTCAAATGTAAAGCAAAAGGTATCCAACTGCCTGGAGCCAGCCCCAACACTTTTCAGGGTCTGACACGGAGGGAGGGTAGGCGTCGGTGGGAAATGAATAAAGAGAGACAAGAAGGACTTTTTTGGTTTAAAGGCAGCGTGACCAACTGGAGATTGTGTGTCGACAGCTGTCTGTCTTTATCTTTTATAGGTGAGGTGACTTAGTGTTCACCCTATTTTCTTCATCATATAGACTTGGTTAACAAGAAAGTAACCTAACATTATTGGCTAACTAGAAACTGACCCCTCGTGGTCTTCTACTTCTAATTAATTGTCAAGGCCTTTTTGGGTAATGGTCTGAGGCAGGTGTTCATGGTGATAAATGTCAGTGAACACAATTAATGGTTTTATTCGTACCTCAAAGTGGAAGGTACAGAAGGTGAACTTCTCAAAGCTTCACCATTTGTCTGTCTCCATTTGTTTCTCTAAGTTTTTATTTCTCTTTCTGTACAGATCGTAAGTGTTTGCCATCCCCTAATTAAGCCCAGCAGCTTTAAGAAAGATGTTTCTTTAGTGTTATCAGTTTGCCGTACCAACTATAAAGAATCAAGAAGTTTATTTGTTCTTTCTGCTGTAGGGAGTGAGATGCTTGTGTAGTTTCAATGGCTATGTGGAGAATTGTCCTTGGAAAGCCTTTCAAGGATCACTTTGTAAATCTGTGTTTGTGGAGAAAAGGGAGGTGGAGATGCAATTAGAAGGAAGCCAGCGAGGCTGGGCAGGCCTCCATGCTATTAGGCATGCTGTATTGAAATCCATTCCTCTGATCTCTTTTCCCCAGAAGTTGCTGGTCAGATTGTCCCAATATAATCTCATAAAGCAAGGGGTTGTGAAGCTCCTCTTAGAAGGCATCCTTAATCCTCATATTAGGAAGGGAGGGGGTATCTTTTTAGGAGAATTTAATTAGGAAGCAAAATATTATCAGGCGTAATAGGCTAAAAAACATGTCACGGGTGAGATGCTTCGGCCTGTCATTTACAGAAGTTTGTGACTTTGTCTACAAGGGCCTTTCTGGATGGCGGGCCGTCACATCTGACCACTTCGCAAGTCAGTTAGGTTTTCAGATGTAGAGGCCCCTCTTCTCAACTGAGAAAGTAAGTGCCACTATATCCAACCCCAGATGATAACAAACTAGTTCAGAATACAGCAATGCTACTGCCCTGTTGGCCTCTGCTCACAGGGCCTAGCCTTAGGCAACACTGCGTTGAGTACTGCTTTTGTGATAGAAAAGCACTCTCTTGTGGGCAGGCTCTGTCTCCCAAGCTAAGAATTAGGTCCAGCTGCGGCCACCGTATCCAAGATGGCGTCCTCTACACAGGCAGCAGACAGAGGGGCTAAAGGTGCCGAGAGGTAGTGATTCCTCTGCTTCTGTTGCAGGGCCTGAAACGTAGGTGGCACTGGGAAAATTACTGCTTTTCTGTCGGAGAAGCGCTATCCTGTTTGCAGGCGCTGGCTCCCAGGCTAAGAATTAGGTCCTGCTAAAATCTCGGCACCAACATGGTGTCCCGCACACTGACTGCGGAACTCCGTACAAACCCCGCTGACGCAGATGTAAAACGAAAGGCTCAAAGTGGCTAGATTAACAGAGTCCTAAGGCTGGCTCTCAAAATATGGAAATTTCGCCTGCTTATCCCCCCAGCAGCGCGTCTGAGTCCAGCCGCTAGGCAAGACCCAGCTCTGCCCGCTGGCCAAGACAGAGAAAAAAAAAGTCAAAATGGTACGTCTACCTTCAGTCCGGGAGAGCCAGGGCTAGCCAGGAGCGGGAGTCAGCGAAAGAGAGGAGGTTTTTCACTCAGTGGTATGAAGTCCCAATTAACAGCCCTGTGCCGTGTCCTGAGGCTGATTAGGTGATCAGAAGGCTCCGTTTGATTATCAGTTCAGGTCTTGGTTTCCAGAGGGATGTAAAGAGAAATGGGCTTAGTCCGCCATCTTTACTCTCTATTCCTAGGTGTTTTTTTCTTCTTGGGAGCTGTTGCAAATGGTATTGAATCGGTGATTTCTTCTTTCAGGGCATCTTTGTCAGTGCAAAGGAATCTAGGTGATTTATTTATGTTTATCTTAAATTCTGATACTTTGCTGAACCCTTCTATTAGTTCCAATAGTTTTTGTGTGTATGTGTGTGTATTCTTTAGGGTTTTATGTGTATAACATCGTGTCATCTGCAAACAGTGACACTTTTACTTCTTCCTTACTGGTGTGCATGCCCTTTATTTCTTTATCGTACCTGATTGTTCTGACTAGAATCTCCAGTGCAATGTTGAATAAAAGAGGGACAATGGGCATTTTTGTCTGGTTCTCATTCTCTAGGGGAATTCTTTCAGTTTCTCTCCATTTAGGGTAATATTTGCTGTTGGCTTTGCATAGATTCCTCTTATTATGTTGAGGAATTTCCCTTCAGTTTTAACATGAATAGGTATTGGACTTGTCAAATGCCATTTGTGCATCAATTGATAAAATAAATTGATCTTAGCTTTGTTTTATTAATGTGACTTACGACATTAATTGTTTTTCTAATGCTGAACCATCTCTGCATCCCTGGTATACATCCTGCTTGGTAATGGTGAATGATTTTTTTTGATACGCTGTTGAATTCTCTTGGGTAGAATTTTGTTGAGAATTTTTGCATCTAAGCTTATGAGAGATATTGGTCTGTAATTTTCCTTTTTTGTGCTATGTTTATCTGGTTTTCCTACCAGCATTATGCTGGCTTCATAGAATAAATTAGGGAGTGTTCCATCCTTTTCTATGTTGTGAAATAATTTTAGTAACATTAGTATTAACTCCTCTCTAAAAGTTTGGTAGAATTCTCCAGTGAAGCCTTCTGGATCAGGATTCTTTTTATTTGGTAGCTTTTAAATTACTTTTTCAATATCTTCTTTCTGATGGCTTATTATGTTATTTTACTTCTTTTTGTGTTAGCTTTGGTAGGTAATGCGATTCTAGAAATTTGTCTATTTCCTCTAGGTTTCCAATTTATTAGAGTACAATTTTTCATAATATTCTGTTACGATTCTTTTAATTTTAATTGGGTCTATTGTGATATTGCCCATCTCGTTTGTCATTCAAGTAATATGTTTCCTTTTCTGCTTTTCTTTTGTTAGTTTGGACAATCTTCATTGATCTTTTCAAAAAACCAGCTTTTGATCTTGTTAATTCTTTCCATTGTTTTTCTATTCTCTAATTCATTTAGTTCTCTAATTTTTACTGTTTTCTTTTTGTGCTTGAGGGTTTCTTTGGCTGTTCTCTCTCTACTTGTTCACGTTGTAAGGTTAACACTTCAATATCGTCCCTATCTTCATTTTGGATGTGTGAATTTATGGAGATGAATTAATCTCTGAGCACTACTTTTATTGTATCCCATAGGTTTTGGCAGGATATGTTTTCATTCTCCATGAATTTCTTCATTCTGTCCTTGATTTCTTCTATAACCCAGAAGTTTTTGAGCAAGGTGTTGTTCAGTTTCCATGAATTTTAATTTCCAGTCTTGCTTTTTCTGCTAATGATTTGTACTTTTATAGTTTGAGAAAATGCTTTGAAATATTTCAGTGATTTGGATTTTGTTAAGACTTGCTTTATGGCCTAATATGTGTTCTATTCTGGGGACTGTTGTGTGTGCGTTAGAAAATAAAGTATTCTTGTCTGTTATGGGTGGAGAGTTTTGTGTGTGTCTATGAGATCCAGTTGGTTGATTGTCTCACTTAGATCTTCTGTATCTTTGTTGAGCTTCTTTCTGGATGTTCTGTCCATTACTGAAAGCGGTGTGTTGATGTCTCCTACTGTTATCGTGGAGCAGTCTATTTCAGTTTTCAATGTTGTTAAAATTCATTTGGTGTATTTGGAAGTTCTGTCATTGGGTGCAGGGATATCATTGCTGATGTCAGATGGATCTTGGCTCAAAGCAGAGAATATCAGAGAAATGTTTACCTGTTTCATTGATTATGAAAAGGTGTTCGACTGTGTGGATCATAATAATGTATGGCTAACATTGCAGATAATGGAAATTCCAGAACACTTAACTGTGCTCTTAAGGAATCTGTATATGGATCAAAAGGCAACTGTGCAAACAGAACAAGGGGACACTGCATGGTTTAAAGTCAGGAAAGGTGCGTGCCAGGCATCCTTTCACTACAGTTTTCAATCTTTATGCTGAGCAAATAATCCAAGAAGCCAGATTATATGAAGAAGAATGAGGCATTAGAGTTAGAGGATAGCTTGTTAACAACCTATCTTACACCGATGACATCAGCTTACTTGCTGGAAGTAAAGAAGATTTGAAACACTGATGAGAATTAAAGACCACAGCCTTCAGTATGGATTGCACCTCAACATCAAGAAAACAAAAATTCTCACAACTGGACCAGTAAGTAATGTCATCATAAATGGAGAAAGGATTGAGGTTGTCAAGGAATTCAGTTTACTTTGGTCCACAATCATTGTTCATGGAAGCAGCAGTCAAGAAATCAAAAGACTCATTTCATTGGGAAAATCTTCTGCAAGTGACCTCTTTAAAGAATTAAGAAGTAAAGATGTCACCTCGAAGACTAAAATGCGCCTGACCCAAGCCGTGGTATTTTCAATAGCATCATACAGATACGTGAGCTGAACAATGAACAAAGAAGACAGAAGAATTGATGCCTTTGAATTGTGTCAGAGAAGAAGATTGAAGGTACCATGGACTGTCAAAAGAACAAACAAATCTGTTCTGGAAGATGTACAACCGGAGTGCTCCTTAGAAGCAAAGATGGCAAGACTGAGTCTTACACACTTTGGACATGTTGTCAGGAAGGATCAACCCCTGGAGAAGGATATCTTGGTAGATATCCTTGGTAGAGTGGATGGTCAATGAAAAAGAGGAAGACCCTCAAGATGGATTGACAGAGTGGCTGCAATGATGGACTTAAGCATGAACACAGTTGTGGACATGGTGCAATACTGGGTAGTGTTCTGTTTTGTTGTGCGTAGTGTCTCTATTAGTCAGAACTGACTCAGTGACACCTAACAACAACAACACCACCATATCTTTATGTATTAATCATTTAAACAGTAAATAGTGTCCTTCTTTGTCCACGATTATGGATTTTAAAGTCTGTTTTACATTAAATTAATATTTCCACTCCTGCTCTTTTTTTGTAGGTTGTTAGCTTGATACATATTTTTCTATCCTTTGAGTTTCAGTTTGTTTGTATCTCTAAGTATAGGGTGTGTTTCTTGTAAGCAGCATACAGACGGTTTGTGCTTTTTTTTTTTTTTAAAAAAAAACATTTTCTTATTCTTTGTCTCTTTATTGGTACATTGAAGTCATTTGCATTCAATATAATTTTTGATAAGTATGAATTTAGTGCTGCCATTTTTGTGCCTTTTCTGTGTTGTTGATAGTTTCTTCATTATACTTAATTTTCTGTGCTGAGTCATTTACTTTATGTGTTTTCTTTTTATCCTTTCTGTTGTTGGTTTTATATCTGTTGAGACTCCTTGATTTTGTTTCTTGTTCTGATTTGTCAGATTTTAATTTGCTTTGTGGCTACCCAAATATTCCCCCCAATGACCTAAATTTACACCAGTCTTTAAACTCTTTTTATTGCCCTTACTTCCTCTCCATCTGAAAGGTCTAGGAATACATTAATCTGTCCCTCTTTTTTGGTATAATATTGTCATCATTTGCATACTGTGATCTCTGTTGCCCTATTTTTAATATTTTAGCTTTGGTTAAGTTTTTGTGGATTTCCTATCTTACTTGGTCTCTGCAATGTATCTTTGAGTATGTAACTGATGCTATTGATTTGCTAAACAAAGAATTTCCTTCAGTGTTTCTTTTAATTTTGGTTGGTTTTTGCAAATTTTCTAAATTTCTGTTTATCTGAGAATGTCCTCATTTATCCATATTTGAGAGACAATATTTCAGGATTTATAATTCTTGATTGGAAGCTTTCTTTCCTTCAAGGCTTTGTACATGTCATCCCATTGCCTTCTGCCAGTGTGGTTTAAACTGAGAAATCTGAGCTTAGCCTTAATGAGTCTTCTTTGTATGTTATTTTTTGCTTAAGCCTAGCTGCCTTTAAGTGACTCTCATTAGTTTTGGTAAGTTTGATTATAATATGTCCTCGTGTCTTTCTTTTGGGATCTACTTTGTGTGGAGTTCACTGGGCATCTTGGATAGATATCTTCTCATCATTCATGATATCAGGGAAGTTTCCTGTCAGCAAATGTTCAATAATTCTCCCTGTTATCCCTCCTTGTTCTGGTACTCCATTCATTCATAAATTATTCCTCTTGACAGAGTCTCACGTAACTCTTACTGAGTCTTCATTTTTTAAAATTCTTTTATCTGTTTTTTCTTCATATATGCTGGTGTCAGTTGCTTTATCTTCAGTCTCATTAATTCTGCTTTTCATTGCCTCAGCTCTACTCCTTTGACTTCCTATTGATTGTCTAATTCTGTAATTTTATTGTTAATCTGCTGAATTCCGGATCATTGTTACTCTGGCAATTCTTGCTGGCTGTTTAATTTTTCATGATGTTCTGTTAAACTTTGTCTAATGTTTTTCCTGATTTCTTGAAAGGCTCTGTAATTACTCTTTTGTATTCTACCTTTGATTACTGCTGGAAGTCTTCCTTATCTGGGAAATTTTCCAATTCTTTGTTCTGTGAATATCCTGAAGCCAGGGTGGTATGCTTCTTTAAATAATTAGAAATAGATTGCTGTCTTTGAACCATCAGAAGGTTGTTGTAGCTTAATTGTTTGGTTATTATTAAAAAAAAACAACAGTGCCATTGAGTCGGATCTGACTCATGGTAACCTTAGAGGCCAGAGTAGAACTGCCCCATAGAGTATCCAAGGAGTGCTTGGTGGATTTGAACTGCCAAGCTTTTGGTTAGCAGTGGTAGCATTCAACCCACTACACAACCAGGATTTCCCGTGGTTATTATAATCAAATTTATATATGTAAATATATTTTAATTTTGCTTTGACTGTTCAAGTAGCCTAGTTGTTTGAATTACTTTGAGTTTTGGAGCCTTAATAATTCTTATGCCCTGTCATGAGATGGTTAGAGCAGTGAGTGAGCTGAGAAAGATAGCAGGAGTTGCTGGCTCAGGGGAGCTGGAAGAATTTTTTTTTTCCTGTCTGTCCCTTTGTTTGCCTTTTCAAGTCTCAGAGAATAGCTCAGGGCATGTACATAAGATGTTCCTCTTCTGGCCCAGGTAGTTTGTTAGAATTTAGTGCTTAGTGTAGAGATGGGAGGGGGAAGCACTGGAAATAGAGAGAAAAATAAGCATGTAGGGAAGGTTTGAACCACGAGAGATTGCAAGCACTTAGCTTATGATGCTCATATGAAAGTCTTCTGCAGTTTTGTATGTATGGTGATTTGTAGCTGAGCTTCTCCACTGAGAAAGATGCACTCTTCTCATACACTGCCGCTGTATTCAGCTGCCCACCATGGCACTGTCTTATAGATTCAGCTGTCCTAAGCTCACCTTTTCCACTGAGAAAGATGTGCTCCACTCTGATGCCACTCCTCTGCCTGGCTGCTGACCTCTGGAGTGCTGTGTAGGTGTGGCTGTCCCAATCTCAGGTTCCTTGATGAGAAAGATATACTCTACTTGGGCACAACTACTCTGTTCAGCTGCTGTCCCCCACAGCACCACATGGCTCTACTTGGCTGGCTAAAGCAGGCCCCTTGTGGCTGCAGATCTAATTCTGAAAAAGGCAGTGGTACCCCATCCTGTCATCTATTTCAATCTCTCAGCTTTCTGCCTGATATTCAGGGCTCCTAGAATGTCCTATATAGTCTGTTCAGTTGTTTTTCAAATTATTTGTTGTAAGAAGGATCAGAGAAAATGTGTGGCTACTCTGCCTTCTTAGTCCCACCTCTCATGATATATTTCTGGTGGGATCTTATAAACAGAAAACCCTAAAAAATTAACACACACACACACACACACACACCCCTACTGTAAATAATAGAAGAGTTCAGCAAACTATCAGGATATAAGCAAAATGCACAAAAATCAGTTGGATTCTTTTACATCAGAAAAGAGACCATCAAAGAGGAAACCACAAATTCAGTACCAATTGTTATAAGAACTCACAAGAAGACAAAATACTTAGCAATAAATCTAACCAGAGCCATAAGAGACTTATACAAATAAAATCACAAGACTCTAATTCAAGAGACCTACATAAGTGGAGACACCTGCCTTGCTCATGGATAGCAAAATTCAATACTATGAAAATGTCTGTTCTACCCAAAATAATCTGTAGATACAACGCAATCCCAATACAAATTCCAGTAACACTTTTTAATGAGATGGAAAAACAAATCACCAACTTCAAACAAAAAGGAAAAAAAGCCATGGATAAGTAAAGCACTACTGAAGAAGAACAACAAAATGGGAGGTCTCACACTACCTGACCTTAGAACCTTACATTGCTGTGGTAGTCAAACAGCCTGGTAGTGGTACAAAAACAGATATATAAACCAATAAAACAGAACAGAGAATCCAGAAATAGTAGCATCCACCTATGAGTAGCTGATATCTGACAAAGGTCCAACGTCCATAAACTGGGGGAAAAGATAGTCTCTTTTAACAAATGGTGATGTCATAACTGGATATCCATCTGCAAAAAAAATTAAATAAGACCCCTATCTCACACCATGGATCAAAGACCTAAATATAAATTCTAAAACAAAAAAAATAATGGAAAACAACCAGGGACAACATTGGGAGCCCTTATTCATGGCATAAATAGACTACAAACATTATTAACAATGCACTAACACCAGAAAATAGGTAACTATCAACTCTTAAAAATAAAACAGCTATGCTCATTGAAAAACTTCACCATGAAAGTGGAAAGACAACCTATAGACAGCAAAAATTTTTTGACTACCACAAATCCAATCAGTGTCTAATCTCCATAATCTATAAGATCCTGGAAACTATCAATGACAAAAAGACAAATAATTAAAAAATGGAAAACCCTGGTGGTGTAGTGGGTTAAGTGCTACTACTGTTAACCATAAGGTCAGCAGTTCAAATCCACCAGGTGCTTCTTGAATACTCTGGGGGTCAGATCTACCCTGGCCCCTAGGGTCACCATGAGTCGGATCGGACTTGACAGCACTTGGCTGGTTTTGGCAAGGATATGAACAGACACTTCATCAAAGTAAACTGTCAGGCAGCTAACAGATACATGAAGAAGTCCTCATCATCATTAGCCATTTGAAAAATGCAAATCAAAACTACAGTGAAATCCTATCTCACACCAATGTTGTTGTTCTCATAGTCTCTCAAGAAGGTCCCAACTCATAGTGACCACATGTACAACAGAATGAAATACTGCCCAATCCTGAACCATCTTTACAAACTGTTGTGATGCTTGAGCACATTGTGGTAACCACTGAGGCTGTCCGTATCTTGGGCAGCTTCCTCTTTTTTGCTGACCCTTTACTTTACACGTATTCCAAAGAAAGGTGATCTGGAAGTGACTGAACAATATTATTAACATCACATGTAAGTAAAATTTTCCTGAATATCATTCAAAAGAAGTTGTAACAGTACATCAACAGGAAACCACCAGAAATTTAAGACAGATTCAGAAGAGGATGTGTAACAGGGGATATCGTACTTGAACTCAGATAGATTCTGGTTGAAGGTAGAAAATACCAGAAATGTATTTACCTGTGTTTTATTTACCATACAGTCATTCGACTGCGTAGATCATAACAAGCAATGGATAACACTATGAACGACGAGAGTCTCAGAATATTTAATTGTGCTCATGCAGAACCTATATATAGATCAAGAGACAGTCATTTGAACAGAAGGACGTGATGTTGCTTACTGGGCCAGTTGAGAAGATTTTTGTTTTCTTCATGTTCAGGTGTAGTCCATATTTGGAGGCTGTGGTCTTTGATTTTCACCAGTCAAAGCTTCAAGTCCTCTTCACTTACAGCAAACAAAGTTGTGTCATCTGTATATTGTAGTTCATTAATGAGCCTTCCTCCAATCCTGAATTCATGTTCCTCTTCATACAGTCCAGCTTCTCAGATTATTTGCCCAGCATACAGGTTGAATAAGCATAATGAAGGGATACAACCCTGAGGTACACTTTTCTGATTTTAAACCATGTGTTATCCCCCTGTTCTGTTCTAATGACTGCCTCTTGGTCTACATACAGATTCAGCACAGCATAATTACCAACAAAAAGCACTGCAGTGCAGTTGATTCCAACTCATAATGACTCTGTAAGACAGACTACAGCTGCCTCATATAGTTTCCAAGGAGCCGCTGACACGTTTGAACTGCCAACATTTTGGTTAGCAGCTGAACTCTTTCATCACTGTCCAGCCAGGACTCCTGAGCAGAAATAAGTGATCAGAAATTCCCATTCTTCATAATGTTGTCTGTAATCTATTATGATCCACATAGTCAAATGCCTTTGCATAGTCAATAAAACACAAGTAGGCATCTTTCTGGTATTCTCTACTTTCAATCAAGATCCATCTGACATCAGCAATGATATCCCTTGTTCCACATCTTCTGAATCTAGCTTAAGTTTATAGCTGTTCATTGTTGATACACTGCTGCAACCGCTTTTTGAACAATCTTCAGCAAAACTTTACTTTCTTGTGATATTAATGACATTGTTCAATAATTTCCAAATTCTATTGGATCTTCTTTCTTTGGAATGGGCACCAGATATGGTTCTCTTCCAGGCAGTTGGCTAGGTAGCTTTTTTCCAAATTTCTTGACACAGACAAGTTAGCAATTCCAGCACTGCATCCATTTATTGAAACATCTCATTTGGTATTCCACCAGTTCCTGGAGATTTGGTTTTTGCCAGCACCTCATTGCAACTTGGACTGCTTCCTTTGTGCCACTGATTCTTTTTAATATACTACCTCTTGAAACAATTGAACATCAACCAATCGTTTTTGGTACAGTGACACTGTGTACTCCTGTCTTCTTTGATACTTTCCACATTGTTCAATATTTTGTCTGTAGAATCCTTCAGCACTATAATTCAAGGCTTGAATTTTCAGTTCTTTCAGATTTAGAAATGCCAAGCGTTCTTCCCTTTTGGTTTTCTATCTCTAGGCTTTTGTGCATTTCATTACTACATTTTGTCTTTCTGAAGCCGCCCTTTGAAATCTTCTGTTCAAATCTTTTATTTCCTTATTTCTTCCTTTCACTTTAGCTACTCTATATTTAAGAGTAAATTTCTGAGTCTCTCATGACATCTATTTTGATCACCTTTTATGTTCCAAGAATTGTATTAACATTCATTGTCTATGCTTTTGCTATGTGTAACATGTGTACACATATGGCTATAGTATTACACATAGGAAAGGGGTGAGAGTGTTAGGAGTCTTGTTCTATGTTAGCCAAGCTGCTTAAAAGTCCCTATTTGCCCAACTTTCAGATAATGCTCATTTCACTGAAATGTGCTGGGTGCATTTGGGCTGTCACCACTAGAAGGAACAATGGCAGAGTAAGATGCAGTAATAAGAGAATGAGCAAGCTGTGCAGGGTCTGGAAACCATGCTACTGGTCCAGGTAAATGGTCGTATTTCATCGGCAATCATAAAATTATCAGAAGGATAGATTACTACAAACTTCATAGACAGGAGAGTTGTACATTGTTTCAGAAAGCGAACCTAATACAGTGAGTTCACCAGAGAAAGATTTTGGCTCAATCAAAATAAATGCATTTTTCTATTTTCTGGAGTAAATGTGTATTTGACTGTATTATCTCTTTAAATGACATAGTCTTTGCTCAGGAAATATTCCAGCAGAAGCTTCTGGAAATTAATTGAAATTTGGATTCAGTATCCAGTGAGATTCCTTCTGTCTCTAATACCTTATAATTCTTGTGGCATGACAATTTCATTAAGTTGGAACCTATTAGTTTGTAATTTGCATTAATCACACTGGACTCAAGTTGTATGCGTTTGGGCTAATAAAAAGGCTTTGTGAGCAAGTAATGCTACTTTAGAACAAACTAAGGTGAAACACAGTGGATATACCATACAAACAATTTATTTGCTAATTAAAATAATTCTTAGGGATAGTTTCCAAAGAATCTTTTCTACTTAGCAACCCTTTATTATCATAATTTTGGTTATTAAATGTGCTTGATTTTTCACTAATTCCACTGGCCTTTCCTTCAATTAGTTAAATTTATGGTTTTTACTTTACAAAGACATCTTTATGAATGCAGAAAGATTATTTTTTTATTGAAATGAACATAAATGCAGCTCAATGAAAGGATAAGAAACTTCAGGGTTTTTTTGAGACAGTTTTTGTAAATATGAGTCTCAGTCTCTGGTAATTTCTTCAGTTGCATTGTTGATATACTCTCAAAAATCTGGAATGCCTAGAACCACAAGGAAAAACTTGCCTGAAGAAAGGAGGTTATAGACACAATGGGAGAAAATAGCATGTCTAAGAACTTGTAGCAACAGCAGAGAACTCCTTTATATATAGACTGCTTTCTATATTAACTGTTTATGCCCAGTATGGAGGAGTCCCTGGGTGATGACTCCAACAAAAAGTTTGGCAGTTTGAGTTTATCCAGACATGCCTCAGGAGAAAAGCTTAGCTATCTATTTCCAAAAAACCAGTCATTGAAAACCCTGTGTATCACAGTTTTACTCAGACATACATGGTGTTGCATTGAGTTGTGGTTGACTCAAAGGCAACTGGAGAAATGTTAGAAAAAGAACGCGAAGTTCTATTTTGACTACAGATCAATACAAGTCAATAGTATGATGTGTTTGGGCATGAAAGTCACATGATCTTAAGCTTTATTAATTGTATTGCTTACGTAAAGGACCATAATAGCTCTACTATTCTCTTCTTAGGTCAGACTACATCTGGGGTATTGTGCTTAAGTATTAACATTATATTCTGAGATACTTGTACAAAAAAAAAGTTGAGACAGGGATAAAAAAAATCTGGAAACTATTTTTAGAGGGAATAATCAAGGAGATGAGAATATTATCTGGATGGATAGTATTTACAGCAAACAAAATAGATATTTTCAAATACAAAATCAGAAAGCATTGCTACAAAACTTACTGAACAATAAAAAATTGCAAAACTATTATTTTTCAACCTATCTTCCATCCAGGTCTGTACACTTCTGAAGGTGGTGTTTGAATTCCCTAACACCTTCCCGGAAGAATTCTGCACTCTGATTTATACTACATCAAAATGGCTGTTGTGCCATCTTTGAGGGACTCAGATTGTATTTCTTGTAAAGGCCCTTTGAGTTTTGGGAACAAAAAGAAGTCTGAAGGGGTAAGATCAGGGCTGTAGGGTGGATGGGGTAAGGTTTCCCAGTGAAATTCTTGTAGGACAGCCATTACTGTCAAAGAAAGAGCAGTTGCATTGTTGTATTGTAAAGAAATTCCTCGGTGCAATTTTCCTGGCCTGTTTCTCACTGAAGTGTTTCCAATTTTCTTAAAACTTCTTCCTGATAAAAACCCCAGTGATTGCCCCGCTTCCTTTGAGAAAATCTACTAAGTCTACCCTTTTGGACACAAAACAACAGTTTTCATAACTTTCTGAGCAGTCTTCCTTCTCTTAGCTCATCACTGAGGTCTTCCTGGCCTTCATTAAAGTACTTGATTCATCTGAAGACTGTTGTTTTATGTGCGGCAGGATTCCCATCAGCTTGTTAAAAAGCTTCGATGATTTGGGAAGATGTCCACTTGAGTTTTGTTAAAAATTTGCTGTGATCCTTGACCTCAAAATTGTCTTTCCATGTGGCACAAAAAAGTATTCTTTTTTTTTTAAGGGACTCTAATAAGAAGGCTAAGACAAGTATAATAGTGAGAGAACCCATCTGTGTCCATCTACTAATCCTAGAGACATGTTTAAACATGTTTTGTTTGGAATAAACCCATGCACCTATGAACTGGATTCCTAGCAGCATACTTTTTGACTTACCCTTGTATTTGGAAGGAAATTAAGAAAATGACTCATTTTTTTTTCTACTAGAAATCACAGTCAAATTTATATTTATTTTTCCTATATTTACCTTCGTTTTTTTTGGTAAGTCTTTATCCCATTTCAGGTAAGTGTTCATGTTTTTAATTTTATTGCCTTACGGCATTTGCAGGAACACTTGACAACAAGAAATTTTCCTTACTTTAATAAAAGCTTAGAAGGAATTAAACAAGTGGTTTCAAGTAGACAAATACTAAAACTTTTAAGGTTTAGGAAACTTGAAGTCTTTTAGGGGTATTTTAAAGTAACATCTCATAATGGGTGGTACAAGCTGGATGAAATGATCTGTGCTATATGTCCCAAATTTGAGGTTCTGTGATTCTATGAATCACTGAAATCCCTGACTCCAAAATGGTAGTAGGATTGAGAAGACAAATAACTTATACATATTCACACGGGAGTGCTTTTAAGAACTCATCAAGATCTCTGTGGATCGTTACACTCTGCAGTGGGTACCAACTGAAGTGTTTATTTTGCTCTCCTCCTAAAGTGAGTGACTGAGCTCCTTTTCAAAGAAAGAAAAGACAGCTATGTCAGATTTGCTTGTTCCCAAAGTCAGAAGTAGTTCATTTTTTCCTCTTTTATATCTGGGATATGTGTCTTCTTTTTCAGTACAGTACCATAAGACTGTACAGAATATTAAGAGAGAAGCAATTCGAAGTCCACACTTGGAAGTAGAACTGGAAGAATCAGTGGCAAAGGAAGTGAAAGAGAAACACTGGGAAGAGTGAAAATACTACAAATACCATTTCTAAACCAAGCTAAAAGTTTTATTACAGTACATGGTAGTGCTCCAAGTGTGACTTTTGGCTTGATATCTTCCTTTGATTGCTCTGTTATGTGTCAAATGAAGTTTTCTGTATTGGCACAAACCAATTAAAGGGGTATTAATATGTATGTGCAATAGACACACTAAGCTGCCCAAGCAGAGTTTCATGCCTGGTTAGTCTGGCAGTTCTTCAAGCCCAGCTATGGTTTTAGGAAAGAATTATTTGGGTAAACTTTTGGAACATAAATTCATTTTTTAATTTTAATTATTTTTCTTTTTACCGACAATTTTATGAATCCCATTTGGCTCAAATTCTAAGGTATGAAAAAGTAACTTTTCTTCACTACTTTGACACATTTATAAACTTTTTTGGTCACTCTTTACAAACCAGTTATTAGCAAGTGCTACGTAATGATGAATTCAAACATATCAGTGATCATAAAGATGGTACAGGACCAAGGCAACATTCTGTTGTTATATGTAAGATCAACATGAGTTGGACCTGGCTTAATGGCAACTAACAACTGCTATGTGATACTATAGATATTTAACATGGGGAAAGGGAAGATGTAAAGGAAGAAGAAAGTGTTCAGATTTATTGCTATTTAATTGTACAGAAGTTTCAATTAATCTAAAATTTTCTGTATTCTGTAGTTTGGGGGTGCTAAAAAGATTCCACTGCCATTGAGGTGATTCTGACTCATAGTGACCCTATAGACAGAGTAGAACTGCCCCATAGAGTTTACAAGAAGCATCTGGTGGGTTTGAACTGCTGACCGTCTGGTTGGTAGCCACAGCACATTGCCACTACTCCACCAGGATAGTGGGAAGTAAAATTATTTTGTCACATCAGTGGACAATTTTTTCTCATTTGCAGAAAATTTTAATTTTGTGTCATTCCATCATCTGGCACATGAAGAAAATGTTTATCTGTTGCCTTTTTTTTTCCTTAACACAGTCTCAATTCTCTACTCCCTATTAGTAATTCCTGTGAATACCAAATAAACTATCTGCAGTAAAATCCTCATTTTCAGAATCTGCTATTCGGAGAACCCAAAATGAATGTGTTGGTTCTAGATTGATTTTAGGATGTAGGTCCTCTGGATGGGACTCTGGAGTTGGGTCACTTGCAGCTATTTGACAACAATAATCCTATTGCTGTGTGAGGCAGGGGTTGATAGCCCTTTTCATGCTGTAGCATCACAAATTACTAGTACAATTATGTTGATGAAATAGAATAGGATACATGGGAAAGGAAAAGTACTGATTTATGCAGTAACTGCAGCTTTGCAGTGATTTGTAAGAAATTGCAAACACCAAGGATTTGGATTAATTAACTGTTGCTAACAGCTATGAAGAAAACCCTGGTGGCATAGTGGTTAAGTGCTATAGCTACTGACCAAAAGGTTGGCAGCTCAAATCCACCAGGCACTCCTTGGTGACTCTATGGAGCAATTCTACTCTATCCTACAGTGTTGCTATAGTCACAATTGTATTGACTGGACTACTTTTTTTTTTTTTTTTAACAGCCATCAATGCACTGAAAAAAATGATAGGCCTGAAGAGGTTAGCAACTTAGGAGACAGTGTAAAAGACACTGTGGAGGATTTTAAAGAAACTCTCACCTCCTGAAGAGAGAGGGAAGTTTGTGCAGAAAAGTCAAGCCCAGGATCTGCTTGGGAGTGTAGCAGAAATTTAAAAATTCTCAATTCTCAGGCTAAGTATGCCCACTAAAGTCAGAGTCCTGGTAAAGAAGAGATAAGACCATGAGAACTATGATAGACAAATCTGGGTAACATATACTTGAAAATTTTCTCTGCCTCACTGCAGAGTAGTACTCATGCAGCCAGAGTTTCTATTGCCTTTTTACTTGACCCTACAGGCAACTGTTGGTCATTGCCTATGAGTTCTTTTTTTTTTTAGTTCTTTTATTTACTGTGATTGAATGAAAGTGTACAATCTGGTTTAAATTCACATGCCCACCTATGTGCAGCTCCTACTGTTCTCCTTGCCTGGTAACAGCACATTCCTCCCTTCTGTTCTATACAAGTCATATCCTCTTAACAACCCCCCGTCCCCTCTTCTCTACCCTCTCCACTCTCCTCTAGTAAGAGGCCAGTTGGACAACATCATATAGATACATAGAACCATAAAGTGCACACACAATATGGTCACTCTGTGTCGCCGAGTCCAATCTATTCCTGTCTGAGGCGTTGATCTCAGTAATGATTTATGATCAGGGGCAGCTTCAGGTCTGGGGACCATGTCCCAGGGGAACCCCTAGGGCTTCAGACCATCAACTGTGCTCTTTTAGTGAAGTTCTCAGGGTGAACCCCTTCTTATTCTTGTATTGCCACTGGGACTCAACTTTGTGAGCCCCATTACAGCTATCACTGGAGGTGGCCAGCCACCATCTGGTTCTTCTGGTCTCATGTTCATGTAGTCACCCATTCACATGCGTCTTTCTGTCATCTGTGTTCTCTTTTCCTCTTGTCTTTTTTGTCCTTGGTGATCATCTGTTCCTGCTGAGTTGGGACCATTTGGTGTACCTCAGATGGCAGACCCCAGACACCACTCACCAATATGGGGTGGAGAGTACTCTCTTAGCAATAGTCTAGTTATACCAATTGGTCTCGATGTCCTCCGAGAGCATGATCCCTGGACCCCCACCCCTGCTACTCTGTCCTTACGTATTGGGTTAAGATTAGAAGAATTTTCAGGTTATGGTGAAGTCCAGTTAAATTGATCTTCTTTCTAATGTGTGCTGTCACTGATTTCACCCAACCATATTTCTGTCAACTATCTACAACCAGGCCTCTCTCTTCCTCCCTCCTCTCCCTTGCAGCTGTCAAAGAGTCTTTTCTTCTGTACATGAGTCAGTTTTTAAGTCCTTAAAGTAGGGATCTCATGTCATATTTGTTCTTGTGCCACTGATTAATTTCTCAACATGATGGATAGAAGGTTCTGTATATATCAATGAGGTCTAGTTGGTTAATTGTCACAATAAGGTCTTCTGTGCCTTTATTGAGCTTTTTTTTTTTTTAACAGTATAATAGATTTTATCTGAGATTAGTATTGCCACACCTGTTCTTCTTTGTATATTGTTAGCTTGGTGTATATTCTTCTGTCTTTTAATTTTCAGTTTGTTCATATCTTTAAGTCTAAGGGAAGTTTCTTGTAAGCAACATATAGAAGGGTCGTGTCTTTTGATCCAAGATGTCACTTGTCGTCTCTTTACTGGAGCAATAAGTCCATTTACCTTCAATGTAATTAGATAGGTATGTGTTTAGTGCTGTCATTGTGATGTGTTTATTTTTGTGTTGATGTTTTCTTTGTTGCTCTTACTATTCTGTTCTGGGAGATTCTTCTTTATGTGTTGATTTTTTCACCCTTTTCAGTGATGCTTTTGTGTTTGTCAAGATTCCTGTATTGTGTTTCTTGTTTTGATATGTTGCTTCTTCGTTGTGCCTTGCGGCTACCCCTATGATTTCCCTTAATAATGTATGCTAAAACCCAATTTGAACTTCTAAATATCCTATTAACTTACTAACCATATGGAAGGACTATAACTACTGTAATATATCCCTTTTTTAAATGTGATGGTATCGTAGTTTTCATGATATAATCATTGGATCACTTCTTTTAGTATCATAGCTTTGGTTGGGGTTTTGTGCCTTTTCTAACTGAGTAGGTTTCTGGATGATGTGTCCTGCATTGCCTCCTAAAATATAGAGTTAATGTTTTTGTTCTTCTAAGCCAAGAGCTTCTTCCAGTATTTCTTGTAGCTTTGGTTTGGTTTTTACAAAATCTTGGAGTTTCTGTTTATCTGAGAAGGTCTTAATTTCATTTTTGTGTTTGAAAGATAGATTTGCAGGATATATAATTCTTGGTTGGAAGTTTTTCTCCTTCAAGGCTTTAAATGTGCCACTCCACCACCTCCATGCCAACAAGGTTTTTGTCGAGAAGTCAGATGAAAGCCTCCAAGGCTCCTCTCTAAATGTTAACTTTGCTTTGAATCTCCCTGCCTTTAAGAGTTTCTGCTTATGTTTCATTTTGTTAAGCTTGATTATAATATGTCTTGGAGTCTTTCTTTTGGGGTCTATATTGTATGGTGATTGAAATGCATCTTGGATATCTATGTTTTCTTCTTTCATAATTTCAGCAAGTTTTCTGTCAGCAAGTCAACAACAATCCTCTGTGTGTTTTCAGGTGTCACTTCATATTCAAGAACTCCAATTAATTGTAGAGTGTTCCTCTTGATAGAGTCCCACATGTTTCTTAATGCTCCTTCATTTTTCTTGTGTCTTTTCTCTGATGTCTCTTCATAAATGCTGGTGTCACTAGTTCTGTCTCCCAAGACAAAAAGTCTGTTTTCCTTTTGTTCAGTTCTGTTCTCTTGGCTTTGAATTAAGTTTTCTGATTCTTTAATTTTGTTATTGATCTGTTGGAGATTTCAGAATGCTGGAGTTCCACCAGTTTGAACAGCTTGCTTTATTTTTCATTTTGGTCTGCTAAATTTTGTATAATGTCTAGGTGCGCTCTCTATATAATTCTTTTGTACTCAGTCTCTGAAAGTTTCAGAAAGGCTTCTTCATCTGGGAAGTTCTTGAGTTCTTTCTTTTTGGAGCTTTCTAGAGCTCTGGTTAGATTTTTTCTTAAGTGTCAGGCTGAGGTCTGTTGCTTTTTGGGCATCTAAAGGTTGTTTAGTTTCTTCGGTGTTGTCTTAATAGGGGCTGAAGTAGAAGTCGATCACCAGTTACCTCTATGTACTCCAAGACTGGGCCCAGTGGAATCTCTGTGATAGCAGGCCCCACCTCTTGGCTGGCAAAGACATGGCCCTACTTATGGAGTCACTGGGAGGCTTTCAACTGACCCTAAGTTGTGAGTCAGTCAAGATTGGAAAATATGCTGTCAGGCTGCACCACAGTTATTTCTCTAAGTGGTCTTATTTTGAAAGGTAAAAGCTGAAAGTTTCCAAAAACAATCAGGCTGTCAGGTGTACAAGCTCCTCTTTCCAGCTGGCAGTGGAGACACCTATATATCTGTCCCTAGATGCTGTGATCTAGTTCAAAGTATGGACAGGCTACTGCCCTGCTGTCATCTGGTGTCGGGCCCTACCTGAAGGGTAAACTGTGCTGAACACAGCTTTTCTTCTAAGGAAGCACTCCCCAGGCTGGCACTGCCTCCTAGCCTGGGAATTAACCCAAATGGAGAGGAGGAAGTCAAGATGAAACAATTAGACTGGTTTGAATTTAAAATAATGAGGGTAAACATTAAGGTAACTGCAAAAGGAATTAACAATCCTATTCATCAAAACGAAATACAAAATCAAGAAGTCTTGGCAACTATAAAACCAACAGCAGTGAAAAAGATGAAAAGAAAACCCATAAAGAAAAACAAGTCAATGCAGAAAATTAAGTGAAACGAAGAAACTGTCAAACACACATACAAAAAGCACCAAACTGACAGCACTAAATTCAGACTTATCAGTAATTACACTGAACATAAATGGTTAAATCTACCAATAAAAAGACAGAGAGTCGTAGAATGAATAAAAACAATAAGATCAGTCTATATGCTGTTTGGAAGAGATGCATTTAGACTTAAAGGATGAAAAAATATATACCAAGCCAACAACATTCAACAAAGAGCAGGAGTAGCAATATTGATTTCAGGTAAAACAGACTTTAAAGTAAATTCCACCACAGTGGACAAGAACAGTCACTAGATATTGCTTAAATGGTGAATACGTGCAGGGGATACAACCATATTAAATATTTATGCACGCAGTGATGGAGCTTTTAAATATATCAGATAAACTCTAATATCACTGAAAAGTGGCAGCTCCACAATAAAAGTAGGAGACTTCAATATACCACTTTTGGTGTTGAACAAAACATCTAGAAAGAAGCTCAGTAAATCTTCTTGCATAAAATCTAAATGCCACAATCAACCAATTCAAACTCATAGACATATAGAACACTCTACCAAATGACAGAAAAGTATATCTTCTTTTCCAATGCACATGAAACTTTCTCCAGAATAGACTATATGTTAGGCCATAAAGTAACTCGTAACAAAATCCAAAGCACTGAAATATTGCCAAACATCTTTGCAGATCACAAAGCCATGAAGTCAAAATCTAGAGCAGAAAAAGCAAGGGAAAAAAAAAAATCAAACATGTGGAAACTGAATAACAGCATTAAAAAAAAAAAAGAAAAAAAGACTACTGGTATACATAAGAAATCAGGGACAGTATCAAGCAATTCACAGAATCAAATGAAAATGAAAATACATCCTACCAGACCCTGTGGGACAAGCAAAAGAATTGCTAAGAGGTCAATTTGTCTCAATAAATGCACACATGCAAAAAGAAGAAAGGGCCCAAGTGAAACTATTAACCCTACAGCTTGAACAGGTAGAAACAGAACAAAAAAAAAGAACACTTCAAGGACCAGAAGAAAAAGCATAACAAAAATTAGAGAAGAATCCAATAAATTAAAGATTAGAAAAATAACTGAGTTAATAAGACCTAAAGTTGAATTTTTTAAAAAATTTTTATTTAACATAACTGAAAATGTACATTCACATTTAAATTTACATGCCCCCCTATATGCAGCTTCCACTGCTCTCCCTGTCCAGTGACAGCACCCTATTCCTCTCTGCTCCATACATGTCTCATCCTCCCAACAGTCTCCTTTCCCCTCCTCTCCGTCCACTCCGCTTCCTCCAGCCAGAGGTCAGCAGGATGATACCCTATAGATGTATAGAACCATAAAGTGCTTCCAATATGGTTACTCTGCATTGCCAAGTCCAATCCATTCCTGTCCAAAGAGTGGACCTTTGTTATAATTTATGGGAAAGGGCAGCATCAGGGCTGGGGGCCATGATCTCAGAGGAACCCCAAAACCGCTGGACCATCAATTGAGGTCTTTTAGTGGAGATCTCATGATGCATCTGTTTTTATTGTGTTGCCAGTGAGGCTCCTCTCTGTGAGCTCATTCGTGGCTATCACTGGTGGTGGCCGGGCACCATCCAGTTCTTCCGGTCCCAAGTCGATGTAGGCACCCACTCTTGTGGGTCTCTCTGTCTTCTCGGTTGTCTTTACCACATGCCATTTTGGCCCTCAGTGAGCATCCGTTCCTGCTGAGTTGGGACCATTTGCTGTGTCCTCAGATGGCAGCTTGGCAGCTTTTGAGACCCCAGACGCCACTCACCAATGTGGGGTGCAGAGAGCTCTCTTAGCAAAATGCTACTTGTGCCAATTGGCTTGGAATTCGCCTAAGAGCATGGTCCCCCACCCCCCGCCCCAGCTACTCTATCCTTGCAGTATTGAGTTAAGATGGAAGGAGTACTAAAGTTATGCTGAAGTCCACTTAATGTTGTTCTTGTTCCTAATGTGTGCTGTCACCGCTTTCTCCCAACTAGATTTCTAGTAACTATCTAAACTAAACCCTCCCCCCCAGCCCTCCCTCTCTCCCCTCCCTTGCAGCTGTCAAAGAGTCTTTTCTTCTATACGCAAGTCTGTTTTTGAGATCTTATCGTAGAGGTCTCATACAGTATTTGTCCTTTTGTCGCTGACTACTTTCACTCAACATAATGTCTTCCAGTTGAAACCAGGTTAGGAGATGTTTCCTGGAATCATCATTATTCTTTATCATTGCGTAGAGCTCCATTGAGTATATGTACCACAGTTTACCTATCCATTCTTCTATTGTTGAGCATCTGGGTTGATTCCATCTTTTTGCTATTGTGGACTGTGCTGCGATAAACATTCTGGTGCATGTGTCCGTTGCTGTAAAAGGCCACGAATCTGTAGGATATATTCCAAGTAGTGGAATTACTGGGTCAAATGGTATATCAATATCCATTTTTTAAGGAAGTGCTAGATTGCTTTCCAAAGAGGCTGGACCATTTTGCAACCCCACCAACAGTGTAGGAGGGTTCCACTCTCTCCACAGCCTCTCCAGCATTTGTTGTTTTGTGTTTTCTGGATCATGGCCAATCTTGTTGGGGTGAGATGGTACCTCATTGTCTTCTTGATTTGAATTTCTTTAATAACTAAAGATCGTGAACATGTCCGCATGTGTTTTTTGGCTGCCTAGATCTCCTCTTTAGTGAAGTGTCTGTCCATCTCCTTTGCCCATCGCTTAATTGGATGGTTTATCTTCTTCTTCTTGATATTTTGTAGTATCTAATAGATTATGGAGATCAGGCGTCAGTCTGACATAGAGTTGCCAAATATTTTTTCCCATTCTGTAGGTGTTCTTTTAATTCTATTAATAAAGTCTTTGGATGAGCAAATGTGTTTCATTCTTAATAGTTCCCATTTATCTATTTTCTCTTCTGTGAATTGAGGTTTCCGTGACAGATTTTGGAGTCTGTCCTCATTGTGTATTAAAACTTCCATTGTTGTTCCTACCTTTTCTTGGATGAGCTTTATCGTTTTAGGTTTGATATTTAGGTCTTTTATCCAGTTGGAGTTGGTTTTTGCATAAGGTGTAACATATGGATCTTGATTCAGTTTATTGCAGATGGATAACCAATTTTGCCAGCACCATTTGTTGAAGATACTGTTTTTACCCCAGTTGAATGTCTTAGGGCCTTTGTCGAATATCAACTGTTCATAGGCAGATGGTGTCATCTCTGGGGTCTCAATTCCGTTCCATTGATCGATCTGTCTGTTCTTGTACCAGTACCAGGCTGTTTTGACCACTGTGGCAGTGTAGTATGTTCTAAGGTCGGGTAATGAGAGGCCTCCCAGTGTGTTCTTCTTCTTTAGTAGTACCTTACTTATCCGGGGCTTCTTCCCTTTCCAAACAAAATTGGTGATTTGTTTCTCCATCTCATTAAAAAATGATGCTGGAACTTGTATTGGGATTGCATTATATAAATAAATTGCTTTGGGTAAAATTGGCTCTTGGCTTGGGTAAAATAGACATTTTCACAATGTTAAGTCTTCCTATCCATGAGCAGGGTAGGTTTTCCATTTATCTAAATCTCTCTTAGTTTCTTGTGGTAAGGGCTTGTAGTTCTCTTTGTAAAGGTCTGTGGTTTCTCTGGTTAGATTAATTCCTAGGTACTTTATCTTCTTAGGGGCTATCGTAAATGGTATTGATTTCATAATTTCCTCCTTAACAGTCTCGTTGATAGTATAAAGGAAACCTACTGATTTACTTATGTTTATCTTGTATCCTGAAACTTTGCTGAACTCTTCTATCAGTTTGAGTAGCTTACTTATAGATTCCTTGGGGTTCTCTGCATATACAATCATATGGTCTGCAAACAGGGAGATTTTAACTTCCTCTTTGCCCATGCGGATGCCCTTTATTTGTTCGTCTTGTCTAATTGCTCTGGCTAGAACTTCTAGCACAATGTTGAATAGGAGAGGTGAGAGTGGGCATCCTTGTCTAGTTCCTGATCTCAAGGGAAAGTCTCTCAGTCTCTCTCCATTCAGGATGATGTGGGCAATTGGCTTTGTATAAATGGTCCTTATTCTGTTGAGGAAATTGCCGTCTATGCCCATTTTGCTAAGAGTTTTTAGCATGAATGGGTGTTGGACTTTATCGAATGCCTTTTCGGCATCAATGGACAAAATCAGGTGATCTTTGTCTTTTGTGTTATTTATGTGGTTAATCACATTAATTGTTTTCCTGATGTTGAACCAGCCTTGCATCCCTGGTATGAATCCCGCTTGGTCATGATGGATTATTTTCTTGATATGTTGTTGTATTCTGTTGGCAAGAATTTTGTTGAAGATTTTTGCATCTAGGTTCATGAGTGATACCGGTCTGTAGTTCTCTGTCTTTGTTGAATCTTTCCCTGGCTTAGGTATCAGGGTTATGCTGGCTTCATAGAATGAGTTTGGGAGTACTCCATCCCTTTCTATACTGTGAAATAGTTTCAATAGTATTGGGGACAAGTCTTCTCTAAATGCTTGGTAGAATTCTGCCGTGAAGCCATCTGGGCCCGGACTTTTATTGGTTGGCAGTGTTTTGGTGACCTTTTCAATCTCTTCCTTTGTGATGGGTTTATTAAGTTGTTCTGCTTCAAGTTGTGATAATTTGTGTAGGTGGTATGAATCAAGGAATTGGTCCATTTCCCCTAGGTTTTCAAATTTGTTAGAGTACAGTCTTTCATAGTATTCTGTTATGATATTTTTGATTTCTGTTGCATCTGTGGTGACAACTCCGTTTTCATTTTTAATTTGGGTTATTTGTTTCCTTTCCTGCTTTTCTTTAGTAAGTTTAGCCAGTGATTTATCAATTTTGCTGATCTTTTCAAAAAACCAGCTTTCGGTCTTTTCAATTTTTTCAATTGTTTTTCTATTCTCTAATTCATTTAGCTCTGTTCTAATCTTTATGATCTCCTTTCTTCTGGTGCCCGAGGGGTTCCTCTGTTGTTCTCTTTCTGCTTGTTCAAGCTGTAGAGTTAGTTACTTGACTTGGTTCCTTTCTTCCTTCCAGATGTGTGCATTTATGGAGATAAACAGACCTCTGAGCACTGCTTTGGCTGTATCCCATAGGTTCTGGTAGGAAGTATTTTCGTTCTCATTGGAATCCATGAATTTCTTTAATTCATCCTTGATTTCCTCTATAACCCATGTTTTTTTGAGCAAGATGTTGTTCAGTTTTCAAGAGTTCCACTTTCTATCTCTGTTTTTTCTACTACTGATTTCAACTTTTATGGCTTTATGATCCGAGAAGATACTTTGCAGTAATTCAATGGTATGGATTTTGTTGAGCATTGCATTATGGCCTATCACGTGGTCAATTCTGGAGAATGTTCCATGTGCACTGGAGAAGAAGGCTAGTTGTCTGCTGATGGGTGGAACGTTCTGTATATATCAATGAGGTTTAGTTGTTTAATTGTGTCAATGAGATCTTCTGTACCTTTACTGAGCTTTTTTCTAGATAATCTGTCTAGTAGTGAGAGTGGAGTGTTAAAATCTCCCACTATTATTGTGGAGTCATCTAACTCTCTTTTGAGCGTAGTCAGTGTTTCTTCGACATATTTAGGTGCTCTGACATTAGGTGCATAAATGTTTAATATAGTTAAGTCTTGCTTGTGTACTGAACCTTTCAGCAATAAATAGTGTCCATCTTTGTCCATGATGGTGGATTTGACATTAAAATTGTTTTTGTCTGAGATTAGAATTGCCACCCCTGCTCTTCTTTGTTCATTGTTAGCTTGATATATATTCTTCGATCCTTTAATTTTCAGTTTGTTCCTGTCTTTAGGTCTCAAGTGAGTTTCTTGTAGACAACATATGGATGGGTCGTGTCTTTTCATCCAAGATGACACTCGGTATCTCTTTACTGGAGCATTCAGTCCATTCACATTTAATGTAATTATTGATAGGTATGTGTTCACGGCTGCCATTGTGATATGTTTATTTTTATGTTGATGTTTTCTCTGTTGTTCTTATTAGTCTGTTCTGGGACACTCTTTTTTGTGAGTTGATTTTTCACCTTTTTTCAGAGCTGGTTTTATAGTTGTTGAGACTCGTGTGTTAGATTTCTTGAAATGGTATGATACATCTTTGTTGTGCTTTACAGCTGCCCCTATGAACCCCCTTAATATACTATTTATAAACCCAATTTTAATTACTACCAGTCTTGTCATCTTCCTCTCCTTCTGGAAGGACTATAACGACTGTAGTATATCCCTCTTTTATTATGATGACACCATAGTTTTCATGATGATCACTGGATTGCTTCTTTCCAAATCAAAGCTGTGATTTACTTTGGAGCCTTCCCTAAATGAGTATTGAGTAGTGTGTGGTTCTAAAATATAAAGTTAGTGGTTTTGTTCTTCTAAGCCAAAGCCAAGGACTTCTTTCAGTATTTCTTGTAGTTTGGGTTTGGTTTTTACAAAGTCTCTGAGTTTCTGTTTATCCGGGAATGTCTTAATTTCATTTTCGTATTTGAAAGATAGTTTTGCAGGATATATAATTTTTGGTTGGAAGTTCCTCTCCTTGAAGACTTTGAATGTGTCATGCCACTGTCTCCGTGCCAGCATGGTTTCTGCTGAGAAATCTGACGAGAGCCTACAGGGTTTCCCTCTGAATGTTAACTTTGCCTTGAGTCTTGCTGCCTTTAAGAGTTGCTGCTTATGTTTCATTTTGTTAAGCTTCATTATAATATGTCTTGGAGTCTTTCTTTTGAGATCTATATTGGGTGGCATACGATATGCATCTGAGATGTCTATATTCTCTTCTTTCATGATTTCTGGGAAGTTTGGTAGCTCAGCAACAATACTCTCTGTGTTCTCAGATGTCTCACCCTGTTCAGGGACTCCAATTAATCGAAGGTTGTTCCTCTGAATAGAGTCCCACATGCTTCTTAATGTTTCTTCATTTTTCTTGTTTCTTTTTTCTGATTTCTGCTCATAGACGCCAGCATCAGTAGCTCTGTCTTCCACGTGAGAAATTCTTTTTTCCGTTTGTTCCATTTTGTTTTCTTGGCTTTGCATGGAATTTTCTATGTCTTTGATTTTCTTCTTGATCTGTTGGATTTCAGAGTACTGGTGTTCCATCAGATCGAGCAACTTGTTTAATTTTTCACTTTGTTGTGCTGCATTTTATATAAGGTCTAGAAGGGCTTTGTATATAATCAATTTGTATTCACTTCCTGATGCTTCATAAAAGTTCCTTCGTCTGGAAAACTCCTTGGTTGCTTTGTTTGGGAGCCTTCTGAAGCCATGAGTGATTGCTTGTATGCCACAATTGTCTGTTGCTTTTTGGGTCCCATTGAGTATATAGAGGCTGGAAGAGGTACTGTGAGGATGGATTGCAAATGTTTCTCTAGGCTGTCTTCAAATGTAAAGCCAAAGGTATCTGACCAGTTCACAAGTCAGTTAGGTTTTCAGGTGTACAGGTCCCTCTTCTCATCTGACAAAGTAAGCGCCACTATATCCAACCCGAGATGATAACAAACTAGTTCAGAATACAGCAATGCTACTGCCCTGTTGGCCTCTGCTGACAGGGCCTAGCCTTATCCAGCACTGCGTCGAGTACTGGTTTTGTGATAGAAAAGTCCTCTCCTGTGGGCAGGCTCTGGCTCCCAAGCTAAGAATTAGGTCCACCTGTGGCCACCGTATCCGAGATGGTGTCCTCCACACAGGCAGCTGACAGAGGGGCTAAAGGTACCGAGAGGTAGTGATTCCTCTGATTCTGTTGCGGGGCCGCCAATGTAGGCAGCACTGTGCAAAATCACTACTTTTCTGTCAGAAAAGTGCTGTCCCATTTTCAGGTGCTGACTCCCAGGCTAAGAATGAGGTCCCGCTAAAATCTTGGTACCAACATGGTGTCCCGCACACTGACCACGAAGCTCCGCTTAATCCCCGCTGCGGCAGCTACAAAATGAAAGGCTCAAAGTGGCTAGATTAACAGAGTCCCAAGCCTGGCTCTCCGAGTATGGGAATTTCGCCTGCCTATCCCCCCAGCAGCGTGTCTGAGTCCAGCCGCCAGGCAAGACCCAGCTCCGCTTGCCAGCCAAGACAGGGGAAAAAAAAAGTCACAATGTTGCGTTTACCTTCCGTCCGTGAGAGCCGGGGCTAGCCAGGAGCGGGAGTCAGTGAGAGAGAGGAGGTTTTTCGCTGAGTGGTATGAAGTCCCAATTAACAGCTCTGTGCCGCGTCCTGAGGCTGATTAGGTGATCAGAAGGCTCTGTTTGATTGTCAATTCAGGTCTTGGTTTCCAGAGGGATATAAGGAGACGTGTGCTTAGTCTGCCATCTTGACTCTGCCCCTACAGGTTTTTCTTTAAGCATGCTTCCTGAAAAGGGAAGTTCAGCCTTTCTTTTAAGATGGCTGTGCTTATGTCAATGTGGTGCCTTGCAAGCCTCTGTTTTCATCTGCTTTAAAGTCCTAAAGTAATAGACTAAGTTTCTAATAGCAGAATGAATTAAGTTCAAAAAGAAGGAAATCAAAGCTTGAAAAACTTAGAGCTTAACATTTTTAATAAATAAACCTGGATTTCCCCACCCCTACCCCACCACTGCAAGACAAGTTTGGCATCCATATTCATACATACTTTAAGAAACTAAAACCTCCATGTCCTTGTTTTTTGCGGTATTGTTCAGTGAGTTAAAGTAGTCTTTCTGTTTCATTTTGCTTTGACAGCTTGCTTCTGGTCTAGAGCATTATGTCTAAGTTTCTGTCTTATATCAGCTTGGAGGCTATGCATGCTAATTGCTGTTTTTTGTAAAGCTGTCTTAGAATTTCAGTTCTTTCCTCATCTGAGAAAAACTGTGTCTGTTTTATGATTTATATTTTTAGTAGCTACTCTAAAAAACTGTTTAAATCAGTCTGAAAGCAAATTTTTTTAAGTAATTTAAACTAGGCATTATATAAAATGTATTTTATTTAAGGAAAAAGACTGATTTTTGTCTTAAAATGAAGCTAGTAGTTTCAGAGTAGATAAAAGGAGACATACGATAAGCCAATGGGGGTAGGGGAGGCTAGTTAAGATGGATTAATTTACAAAATTGCTAAAGAGTTTTTGTGTTTACTGAGTAGATAGCCTTTCAAAATGCCTAGGTCAACTTAAATATATGTAAATAAATTGGTGTGACCCAATCTTGTCTTTTGTAAGTCAAAACTGAGAGTGTGGCAAAACTAGACCTCTCCCCACAGCCCCTAGTTTTCCTAGCCAAGAAATGATGGATTCATTTACAAAATTGGTAAAATCCTTTGATATTTACAGAAACTCTTGTAGCATAGTAATTTAAGTGCCACAGCTGCTAATCAAAAGTTTAGCCATTTGAATCCACCAGGCACTCCTTGGAAACTCTGTGGGGCAGTTCTACTCTTTCCTGCACAGTCACTATGGACAGAAATTCACTTGATGTTAGGTTTGGTTTTTTTCCTCCTTTTATTTTGGTGCTAGGCAAATAGTCTTTCAAAATACATAGATCAATTTAAATTCATGCAAATGAATCAGAATAGGCTAATCTTCTCTTTTAGCAGGAGTCAAAAATAGGGATGGTAGGACATCATCAGGCCTCTTCAGCCCCAGCCTCCAAAGTCATACAGCTCCAGGAAGCTTACTATAGTTATCGGAAATTGGGTGAATCCCAGTCACAAAAGAACTGTAAACAAGTCTCTTTATTGTAGGGGAACGTTAAGAACCAAAAAGGAATCCTATTGAGACACACCTGAAGTGACCTGGGAAAGTGTTTCCAGTCATAGCCAGAAACTTCAAGTTATATCCATATCAGTGAATTGGTCAGTTGTGCAGGTACATGGTGATTTCCCAAACCAGTTGATAAAATATTCAAGGACTAAAAATTAGATTGAGAAATTATGGGAAATAGTAAAAGTTAAGTGAAAGGATATTAAACTAGGCTTTATTTCAACTATAGTTATGTTTTATAGTGCACAGGTTTAAAACAATTTCTAAGTCACTTGGCTTTGACTTTAAGACCCTTTAGTTAATCTATAGACATTAGGGAAACCCTGGTCTCATGGGGGTTAAGAGCTACAGCTGCTAACCAAAAGGTTGGCAGTTCAGTTCAAGTCCACCAGGTGCTATTTGGAAACCCTATTGGGCTTTTCTACTCTGTCCTATAGGGTCACAATGAGCTGGACTCAACAGTAAATTAACAGTTGTACTTTAAATTCATATACTTTTCCTTTTTACGACACAAGAAGAATACATACATTTAAGTCTGTTGATAAGTGTATTCATTTTTTGCCATTTGATAGGAATATACTGTATGAGATATGCAACAAAGACAAAGAAGTTTAAAAATTTTTATATGGTAATGCTCAAAAACTTTTTCTGTCTGACTAAATCTTAGTAGTTTAATATGTGAGGTTTTTAAGAGTGCTAATGTTAACAGCATATAAAATAAAGAACTGATTTTCTCATTGTTGAAATAAAGTTTTCTTTGATTTCTAACATGAAGTTTTGATTTGTTCTTTGTGTAATCTGTCAGGAAGGCAGATGTTTGGCCTCTTGTTAGAATACGATTTCTGAATCAAAAACCAAGCCATGTAGCTTTTAGGAAAAAAGAAAAACAAACAAAAAAAGCTAAGATTTTCACTTAAAGATATTTGATTAAATAACTCAATTATTGTTCATAGTGACTTATAATAAACTCTTGACAACTCTGAAAATTTATGGAAAGCCACAAAAAACTTTTATAAAAGAAAAGTACTAAAAAGGTTATTTATAAATTACATAGAATGTGTTGTCAAAATCAAGAGAAATGCCTGATTCTTTTTGGGTTAAAATTTATACATTAGTATTTCCTCTTGTGCCTTTGCCTAACATCAGACAGCAAACACATAATGTCATAATTTTATTATTATGATGATAATTTTTATTGAATAAAAAAATGAAAGTGTACATACTCTGTGCTTACAATACAGGGTTAAGAGAGGAGGAGTACACAAGTTGTGTCAAAGTTCCATTAATATTGATCTTCTTACTAAAGTGTATTGTCACCAATTTCACCCTACCACATTTCTAACAACTATCTAATCTAAACCCTCGCCCCTTGCCTTCCTGCCCTCCCACCCTCCCCATCCTTATAGCCATTAAAGAGTCTTTTCTATTATGTATGAGTATGCTTTTAAGTTTTTATTGTAGGGGTCTCATATAATAATTGTCCTTCTATCACTGACTAGTTTCACTCAACATAATGTCTTCTATTTGAGACCAAATTGAAAGATGTTTCCTGCTATCATCGTTGTTCATCAGTGTATAGTACTCCATGGAGTATATATACTAAAGTTTACCCATCCATTCTTCTGTTGTTGGACATCTGGGTAGATTCCAACTTTTTGCTATCATGGACTGTGCTGCAATGAACATTTGTGCACATGTAGCAGTTGGTGTGAATGGCCTTGGTTTTGTAGGATATATTCCAAGCAGAGGAATTACTGGGTCAAATGGTGTATCCATATCCATTATTTTTAGGTAATGCCAAATTGCTTTCCAAAGAGGTTGTACCATTCTGCAATCCCACCAACAGTGAAGGAGAGTTCCAATCTCTTCACAGCCTCTCCAACACTTATTGTTTTGTGTGTTTTGGATCATGGCCAGTCTTGTTGGGGTGAGATGGTATCTCATTGTCGTTTTGATTTGACTTTCTTTAATAATTAATGATCGTGAACATGTCCACATGTGTTTTTTGGCTGCCTGGATCTTCTCTTTAGAGAAGTGTTTGTCCGTCTCCTTTTCCCATCACTTAATTGGATGATTTGTCTTCTTCTTATTTATATTTTGTAGAACTTTATAGATGATGGAGATCAGGCGTTGGTCTGACATAGAGTTGCCAAATATTTTTTCCCATTCTGTAGGTGGTCTTTTAATTCTTTTGATGAAGTCTTTGGATGAGCAAAAGTGTTTGATTCTTATTAATGCCCATTTATCTATTTTCTCCTCTGATGAATGTGTTTTGTTTGCCAGATTTTGAAGTCTGTCTATATTGCATATTAAAATGTCCATTGCTGACCCTATCTTATCTTGGATGAGCTTTATCATTTCAGCTTTTATATTCAGGTCTTTTATCCAATTTGAGTTGATTTTTGTATACAGTGTGAGATATGGGTCTTGTTTCAATTTTTTGCAGATGAGTATCCAGTTATGCCAGCACTATTTGTTAAAGAGATTGTTCTTACCCCAGTTCAAAATCTTAGGACCTTTGTCAAATATCAGCTGTTCATAAGAGGATGGTGGCATCTCTGGAGTCTCTACTTTGCTCCATTGGTCTATATGTCTTCTTTTGTACCAATACCAGGCTGTTTTGACTACCGTGGCAGTGTAATAGGTTTTAAAGTCAGATAGTGAGAGGCCTCCCAGCATGTTCTTCTTTTTCAGTAGTGCTTTACTTATTCGGGGTTTCTTCCCTTTCCAAAAAAAGCTGATAATTTGTTTCTCCATCTCATTAAAAAATGTCACTGGAATTTGCATTGGGATTACATTATATAAGAAGAGTGCTTTGGGCAAAATAGACGTTTTCACAATATTGAGTCTTCCTATCCATGAACAGGGCAAATTACTCCACTTATGTAAGTCTTTCCTAGACAGCAAACACATAATGTCAAAATTTTATTATTATGGTGTAATTGCTAACTTGGTCACAACTTTATCAAGTCCAGTGATTTGACTGGGGAAATTACATCTATTATCTATAAAGCTTTTGTTTCACTTTTAAAAATTATTCAGGCATTTAGAGACTTGATAATCTTGGTATAGTTTTTGTATATCACAATTATAGGGTGTTATGCCTCAAGATAATTATGTGTAATGTCTGAAGCTCTTTAAAAATATGATTAATGGCTATATATAGCAATATTTATATGTAAATTTTTAAGTAATTTAATTTGTCTTTACATTATGCTTGTAATTAATTTCCATCAGGTTTTTCACTATTAAGAGTATAATTTTTATAAATTAATCATGGCCCTATGAAGTTTTGTCGTTTGCAGCTAAAGTTGTACTCTGCTCACTTGCTGGAAGTGTTTGACTAAAATATCTCAACAGAAAGATGTATTATACCCTAGGGTCACCATAAGTAGGATCCGACTCGATGGCACTTGGCTGGCTTGGCTATACTAGACTTAAGAAAATAACTGTGACTACACTGAATCAGGATTTCCAAAGCTAGTAAGTAGAAGCTGATGGTTTCACAGACTGCAGGTGATACAGATTCATGTGCAACAGAAAATAACTACATAAAACTGAGTAAAGGAATTTTATGCATTTTATGGGGGAATATTGTGGATATTTTAAGGTCTACTTTCTGGATACAGAAACCTTGATGGCATAGTGGTTAACAGCCATGGCTGCTAACCAAAAGTCAGCAGTTTCAGCCCACCAGCCATTCCTTGGCAACTGTACAGAGAAGTTCTACTCTATCCCACAGAGTCAGTATGAGTTGGAATCAACTCTATTAAACCAGTCTGGTTTTTTGGTTTGTGGATATAATAAACCGTTTTCCTTCTCTTAAATTATTTACTTAATGGATATGTTGTCAGGAGGGATCAACCTCTGGAGAAGGACATTATGTTTGGTAAGATAGATGGTCAGCTAAAAGAGCAAGACTCTCAACAAGATGGACTGGCACAGTGGCTGCAACAAAGTGCTTAAGCATAAAAATGATGGTGGGCATGGCCCAGGACTGGGTAGTGTTTCGTTCTGTTGTGCATAGGGTTGCTATGAGTCAGAACCAACTCAGTGGCACCTAATAACAACAGCAATGGGTTTAGTTATTGTAACTCTTGAATTAGAAGTTTGTCTCTCATAAAAAGTTTCTGCTTCTGAGGAAGTGACAAAGAAAGAACAGCTTGGCTTTAAGAAGACTTAGTATATTTTAAAGAGATTAACTGAAGGCCTCCAACAGATGTCCATCCCATAGTATCTTGTTAATCATGTACTCTCTGATGAAAATATGGTTGACACAAGTGAATTTTTCTATATCTCATCTAGACCTTTTCAACTGACAGTGAGTTTACAGGGCAGTCTCTTGTTTAAATTCCTGGTGAATACATCAGAAACACACTTCGAGAATTTTGAGACTACCTTTAGATATTCTTTAGATATTCATTGTAATGATACTAGTAAATATTGAAAAGGTAATGGTAAGTTTTTGCATATTATAAAACAAAAATCAGAAAGAAACCCATTGGTCCAACACTCAGGGTATATTAAGTGGCTTTAATTGCTAGTTATGGTATAGATGAATTAGAGAAATCTTTAAGAAATTTTTCCATCACTACGGGACAAATGGCAGACAAAGTTTCCAGAGGGATAAACACACAACAGTAAAGGTGGAGCCAAGCTGGTGGAGTAGACAGATGCTTCCTGTGACCCTTCCTATAACAAAGATCCAAAATAACAAACGAACCAGTACATGTTACATCCTAGGAGCCCTGAACACCAAAGGGAAAGTTCAGAAATTGAACTGAACGATGGGGAAGGGAGAGTAGTGCCAGCCAGAAGCATACATGATTCCAGACACCTGACCTACTGGGAAACAGATGCAGCCATTGTACTGAGCTGAGCAGTGGATCTGCCTGAGCAGAAGAAATTGCCTGCAGGGACCATTCACGCCTCCAGAGCCAGGGGGAAACAGTACTGGATCATTGAAAACTCAGTCTTTACATGCAACATAACACTTGTATGGATCAAAATCTCTCCTTCAGCTTGGGACTCTCTTCTTTCTTTCCAGTGACACCTCCTCCCTTCCCTGCATTGTGCCTGGCTTGGAAGTATGGCACCATTAACTTAGCCAGAAGTAGGACTTTTTAAGCCTACCCAGAGCAATTCTCTCTCTCTTCTCTGTATTGTGCTGGGCTCTGGAGTCTGATGCCATTAAATGAGCTGAAAGTAGGAGTCCTTAAGCCCACCCTGATCCATTCTGAGACTCAGAGTTGGAACAATTTAACAAACTCGAGGAAGAGGGGGGATAAAAAAGAAATAAAAATGCTGCCAGTGTGTCTAAGCCAGAAAATCAGAGCAGAAGTTGTTCCTTCACCTAAATTCAGACATAAAGAGATACATGATCCTTACATATACTCAGGGATGGCTGTCACCCCCTGCATTACATAGCAGCTGCAACCAGACACCAGTGTCTATACCAATCACCCTTACCCATCTAGGACAGTAGGCAAGAGCCTGCAACACATGCTTTGTGACTGACTACCTAGACACCTGAGCTGAATTCATATAAAAAAAGTAAATGGGCCACTGGGCTTTAAACAAACACAACTTACTGATGGTTCAAAGACAAGAGTCAATTTCCATCACTTAAAAAAGCAGACCATAGTTTCTTCAAAAATCGTCCAAAACAAAGAACCAAATTGCCAAAGGAAGAGAACTTCCTGGAATTATCAGAGGTAGACTACCAAAGATTAACATTTAGAGCTCTTCAAGAGATGAAGAATGAGACTAAGCCAAATGCAGCACAGTATAGTGACAAACTGAATAAGCTGGAAGAAGGTATACCAAACGCCAAACTAAACAGCAACAATTACTAGAAATTTAGGAAATTAATAATGCAATTATAGAATTAGGCAACTCAATAGAAAGTCAAAGGAGCAGAACTGAGACAATGGAAGGCCAAATTACTGAGACAGAAGAGAAAGTATATGACATCACACATTTCAGGAAAAATTAGATTAAAAAAATTTTTAAATGAAGAGAAACTAAGAAATATGTGGCACTCTATGAAGAGGAACAATCTATGAATGACTGGAGGACCAGAACTGGGGGGTGCTGTAGGGGGCTAACAGAGAATACAAACAGAATTGTTGAAGATTTGTTAACAGAAATCTTCCCTTATGTCATCAAAGATGAGAAGATTTCTATCCAGGGCACTCACTGAACTCCACACATGGTAGACTCCAAATGAAAGACACCATGACATAATCATTTATCAAAACTAAAAATAATTTTAAAAGAGACTGTGGATAAACAAAAAATAACTTACAAAGGAAAATCAGTAATACTAAACTCAGACAATTCAGCAGAGACCATATGGCAAGAAGGCAATGGGATGACATACACAAAGACCTGAAGGGAAATACTTTCCAGTCAAGAATTGTATATCCAGCAAAGCTGTCTCTCAACTATGATAGCAAAATTAGGATATTTCCAGATAAACAGAAGTTTAGGGAATTAGCAAAAAAACAAATAAAAATTACAAGAAATACTAAAGGAAGTCCTTTTGTGGGAAAATCAATAACACCAGGTAACAATCCAAGACCAGAACACAGAACAGAGTAATCGACTAACAACCCAAATAGGGAAATCACAAAAATAACCATAGGCAAAACACTGAAAATAGGGACACAGAAATGTCATTGTGTAAACAGTATAACAAGACAGACGGACTCAAAAGAAAATGCAGTCATAGGTCCCCTATATGCAGAAGAAGTCAAGGAAATATAAAAAAGTTAAATCCTGGTTTAAATCTAGAAAACCAAGGGTAAATACGAAAGGTAGAAAGGAAACTATCATTTCTATGCATCAAAATAAAACACAAGAAAAACATGAAGTCTCAGCAAACACAAAACCACCAACACTGAAAAACATGGAAACACAAAAAGAAAAGACTCAACACAGAACAAAAGAATTGTCTATAACACACAAATAAATACATTTAAAAGAACAGCACTAAGCTCGTACCTTTCAGTAATCACGTTGAATGTAAATGGAATACATGCACCAGTAAAAAGACAAGAGAGTGGTAAACTGAATTTAAAAAAAAAAAAAAAAAGATTTATCTATGACTACAGGAGACACACCTTAGGCTCAAAGACATAAAGTAAAACTCAAAAAATGGAAAAAAGTGTATCAAGCTAACAACATTCAAAAAAGAGCAGAAGTGACAATACAAATCTCTGAAAAAATAGACTTTAAAGAAGTATACTCTAAGAGGATATGACCACATTGAATAACTATGCACCCAGTGACAAGAATCCAAAATACAAAACAAGCACTAACCTTATTGAAAACAAAGGTAATAATAGTAGGAGATTTAAACACACCACTTTCAGTGAAGGACTGAATATGTAGGAAAAAGTTCAATAAAGACATGGAAGATCTAAATGACACTATCAACCAACCTAACATCATAAACATATTCAGAACATTACACCAACAGCAGCGAAGCATTCTTTCTGTTCAAAAACACACTGAAAATTCTCCAGAATAACCACGTATCAGGCCACAAAGCAATCTTTAGCAAAATTCAAAGTGTTGAAATATTCTAAAGCATCCTGCACGCCATAAAGCCATAAAAGTTGAAATCGATAATAGAAAAAAAGAAGCAAAAGCGGTCAAACACACAGAAACTGAACAACACACTGCTTAATAATGACTGGGTTATTGAAGAAATCAAGGATGGCCTGAAGACACCCATAGAATCAAATGAGAATGAAAACACAGCCTATGAGAACCCGTGGGACATAGCAAAAGCAGTGCTCAGGCTCAATTTATTTCAATAAATGCACACATCCAAAAATAAGGAGGGGCCCAAATCAAACAATTAACTCAACAACTTGAACAAGAAGAAAGAGCAGCAGAATAACCCTCTGGGCACCAGAAGAAAGAAAATAATAGAAATTAGAGCAGAACTAAATGAATTAGAGAATAGAAAAATGATTGGAAGAGTTAACAAAACCAAAAGCTGTTTTTTTGAAAAGATCAACAAAATTGATAAACCATTGGCCAAATTGAAAAATAAAAACAGGACAGGAAGCAAATAACTTGAATAAGAAATGAGATGGGCCACATTATAACAGACCCAATGGAAATTAAAAGAATCATAAGAGAATACTATGAAAAATTGTTCTCTAATAAATTTAGAAATCTAGATAAAATGGACAAATTTGTACTAACACACTACCTACCAAAATTAGCACAAACAGAGGTAGAACAACTAAGTAAACCCATTACAAAAGCAGCAATTGAAAAGGTAATAAAAATTCACAGCTAAGAAAGGTCTGGCTGTGATGGCTCCACTGCATAATTCTACCAAACTTTTAGAGAAGAGTTAATAGTAATATTACTAAAGGCATTTCAGAGAATAAGAAAAGGATGGAATACTCCCAAACTCATTCTACAAAGCCAGCTTAACTCTGACACCAAAATCAGGTAAAGACCAATATCTCTCATGAACTTAGATGCAGAAATTTTCAACAAAATTCTCTCCAATAGAATTCAACAAGACATCAAAATAATAATTCACCGTGACCAAGTAGGATCATACTAGGGATGCAGGACTGGTTCAACATTAGAAAGACAACCAGTGTAATCAATCACATAAATAAAACAAAAAACAAGAGTGACTTGATTTTATCAGTTGAAGTAAAAAAGACATTTGACAAAATCCAATATCCTCTTATGCTAAACACTCTTAGCCAAATAGGAATAGAAGAGAAATCCCTCAACATAATAAGGGGCACCTATGCAAAGCCAATAGGCAATATCATCCTATGGAGATATTCTGAAAGCATTTCCTTTGAGAACTGAAACCAGACAAGGATGCCTTTTGTCACCACTTTTATTCAACATTGCGCTGGAGGTTCCAGCCAGAGCAACCAGGCAAGATGAAGGGTATCCGTGTTAGTAAGGAATAGGTAAAAATATCTCTATTTACAGAGAATGTGATCTTATATGCAGAAAACCTTAAGGAAACTACAGGAAGGAAAAAACCAAAAAAACCACAAACTCAAAGAAGAGTTAGGCAGAGTATCAAGATACAAAGCAAACATGCCTGTAAGCGTTGCTCATTAGGTTCACGAACTCATACAAAAATAAGTGCTACACACCTCATTGCTGAATAGCACTACAGTCACCTTGAAACTACTCCCCTTGAGAAGCTATGCACCGACGTCAAGGCCTAGTCCACCCTTCAAAGCAATTTTGGAAGTCTTTCTTGCATGGCCATCAGAACTGTTGCCATACCACCCTTAATGTCCTGAATATCATCAAAATGTCTTCCTTTCAACGTTTCCCTTATCTTCGGGTAAAGAAAAAAGTGACTGGGGGCTAGACCAGGTAAGTAGGGAGGTTGTTCCAACACAGTTATTTGTTTACTGGCTAAAAACTCCCTCATAGACAACTATAGAATTAAATTTGCAAACTTGCCACTGTGCCACGGTGTGCAATGATGATTCTAGAAAGTGTTCCAAAATAGCTCTGAAGGGTGGACTAGGCCCTGGTGTTGGTGCATAGCTTCCCAAGGGGAGTACTTTGAAGGTGAACATGGTGATATTCAGCAATGAGTTACATAGCACTTATTCTCTATCAGACCTCGTAGTCAGTTGGATACCTTTATACCAATAAAGAGGCCACCAAAGAGGAAATCACCAAATCAGTACCATTTACAATCATCCCCAGAAAGGTAAAATACCTAGAAATAAATCTAAGCAGAGATGTAAAAGACCTGCACAAAGAAAATTACATGACTCTATTGCAAGAAACCGAAGAGATCTTCGTAAGTGGAGAAACACTTTGCTCATAGATAGGAAGACTTACCAGCATGAAAATGTCTGTTTTACCCAAAGAAATCTACAAATACAATGCAATCCCAATGCAAATTCCAATGACATTTTTTAATGAGATGGAGAAACAAATCACCAGCTTCATATGGAAAGGGAGGGAGCCACAGATAAGTAAAGGATTACTAAAGAAGAACAAAGCGGGGCCTCACACTACCCAACTTCAGAACCTATTGCTGTGCCACCTTAGTCAAAGCAGCATGGTGCCGGTACGAAAACAGATATATAAACCACGGGATGGAACTGAGAATGCAGATGTAGCATCATCCACCTACAAGCAGTTGATATTTGAAAAAGGCCTACAGTCCATGAACTGGGTAAAAGACAGTCTCTTTAATAAACGGTGCTGGCGTAACTGGATATCCATCTGCAAAAAAAATGAAACAAGACCTGTATCTTACACCATGCACAAAAGCTAACTCAAAATGGATCAAAAACCTAAATATAAAATCTAAAACAATAAAGATCATGGAATTAAAAATAGAGACAATGCTGGAAACCATAATATATGGCATAAAGAGACTACAGTATGTTACCAAGAATGCAAAAACACCAGAAGAGAAAATAAATAACCAGAAACTCCTACAAATCAAACACTTGTGCTCACCCAAGACTACCTACAGACTGGGGAATAACTTTTTTTAAATTGTGATTAAGTGAATGTATACAATTCAAATTAATTTTGCATGCCTGCCTATCTGCAGCTCCTTCTGCTCTCCTTGCCTAGTGACAGCACACTCTTATTCATTCTATACTTCTCATGGCCTCTTAACAATCTCCCGTCCCCTCCTTTCCACCTTCTTCTCTCCTATCTAGAAAGAGACCAGTAGGATAGCATCCTATAAACGCACAGAGCCGTAAAGTACTCACACTGCATAGTCACATTGTATCCCAGAGTCCAGTCTTTTTTTTGTCTGAAGAGTTGACCGTAGTAGTATTTTCCAGATACAGGCAGCAGCAGTTCTAGGGGCCACATTCCCAGGGGATCTCCCAGGTTGTTGGACCGTCATTTGTGGTTCTTGAGCTACACCCCTCCATTTCTCGTGTTGCCACAGGACTCAACACTGTGTGCCCCATCACAGATGTCTTTGGTGGTGGCTGGGTACCACCGGGTTCTTCTGGTCACATGTTGATACAGGCTCCCATTCACATGGGTCATTCTGTCTCCTGAGCTCTTTTTTCCTTGTGTCTTTGTTATTCTCAGTTACCATCTGTTATGGATGAGTTGGGAGCATTTGATGTACTGCAGCTGGCGGCTTGCTAGCTTTTAAAATGCTAGACACCACTCATCAATATGGGATGTAGAGGACTCTCTCAGCAACAGGCTGTCTATGCCAACTGGCTTTTATGTCTCCTGAGAGCATGGTCCCCAGAACCCAGCCTGCTACTCTATCCTTTTACTATTGGGTTGAGATTAGAAGAGTTTTCAGTTCATGGTGAAGTCCAGTTAAGTTGATCTACTTTCTATTGTGCTCTGTCAGTGCTTTCACCGAACCAGATTTCTATCAACTATTTAATCTATGATCAGCCCTCTTCCGCTGCCCCCACTCTTGTAGCCATCAAAAAGTCTTTTCTTCTGTACATAAGTCTCTTTTTAAGTCCTCGTAGCAGGGGTCTCATACAGTATTTGTCCTTTTGCAACTGATTTCACTCAGCATAATGTCTTCCAACTGAAACCAGACTATGAGATGCTTACTGGTTTAGTCAGTTAGGGCTGCTCTAAAAGAAATACCATAGAGTAGATGGCTTTAACAAAGGAAAGTTTATTCTTATACCGTATGGTAGGCTACAAGTCCAAATTCAAGATGTCTGCTCCAGGGGAAGGCTTTCCCCCTTGTCGGTTTTGGAGGAAAGTCCAGTATTGAGTCAGTCTTTGTCCAGGGAGCATCTTGGCTCAGGAACCTCGGGTCTGAAGGACACGCTCTTCTTCTCATGCTGCTGTCTTGATGGTGTGAGGTTCCCAACTCTCTGCCTGCTTCCGTTTCCTTTTGTCTCCTCTAGGACGAAAGAATTAAGGGTGTGGCAAACCATACTCCAGGGAAACTCCCTTTACAGTGGGGCAGGGAGTTGATGCTATGAAGGGATTTACAGCCCCACCCTAAACCTTTAACACACAGCACAGGAAATCACAAAATGGAGGACAATCACAAAATATTGGGACTTATGGCCCAGCCACATGGCTACACATATGTTTGGGAGGAACACAATTCAATCTATGACACTTACTAAAATCATCATTGTTCTTTACCATTGCATAGTGTTCCACTGAGTTATATACCATCTAGAGATGAACGCTTACCCGTTCATCTGTTGATGGACATCTGGGTTGATTCTGTCTTTTAGCTATTGTGGACTGTGCTGCAATAAACATTCATCCATATGCATCTGTTCGTGTGACAGCCTTTGTTTCTGTAGGATATATGCCGGGCAGTGGGATTACTAGATCAAATGGTATATCTATTTCCAGCTTTTTAAGGACATGAGAAATTGCTTTCCATAGGGGTTGCACCATCTTGCAATCCCTCCAGCAGTGTAGGAGAGTTCTGATCTCTCCACAGCCTCTACAGCATTTGTTGTTTTGTGTTTTTTGGATCATGGCCTACATTATTGGAGTGAGGTGGTACCTCATTGTAGTTTTGACTTAGATTATTTTGATCGCTAATGATTGTGACGATTTCCTCATGTGTCTTTTGGCTGCCTGGGTGTCCTCTTTGGTGAAGTGTCTGTCCGTCTCCTTTACCCATCGCTTAATTGGGTTATTTACCTTTTTCTTGTTGATATTTTGCAGTACCTTGTAGGTTATGGAGATCAGACTTCAGTCTGACATGTAGTTGCTAAATACTGTTTCCCGTTCTGTGTATGGTCTATTAACTCTTTTGATAAAGTCTTTGGACGAGCAAAAGTGTTTGATTCTTAGTAGTCCCTACTCATTTTCTTCTGTTGATCATGGTTTGTCGGATTTTGTAGTCTGTCTAAGCTGTGCATTAGAACTTCCATTGTTGCCCTATTTTTTCTTCCACGATCTTTATCATTTTAGGTTTGATATTTAGGTCTTTGATCCATTTTGAGTTAGTTTTCATGTAAGGTGTGAGATATGGGTCTGGTTTCAATTTTTTTGCAGGTGGATATCCAATTTTACCAACACCATTTGTTAAAAAGACTGTTTTTTACCCCAGTTTACATTCTCAGGGGCTTTGTCTAATATCAACTGTTCGTAACAGGATGATGGCATTCTGGGGTCTTAACTCTGTTCCATTGGTCTATATGCCTCTTTTTATACCAGTAACAGGCAGTTTTGACTACTGTGTCGGTGAAACAGGTTCTAAAGTCAGATACTGTAAGGCCTCCCACTGTGTTTCGCTTCTTCAGTAGTGCTTTACTTATCCGGGGTTTCTTCCCCTTCCAAACAAAATTGGTGATTTGTTTCTCCATCTCATTAGAAAATGACACTGAGATTTGTATTGTGTTTACATAATGTATGTAGATCACTTTGGGTAAAATAGATGTTTTCACAATGTTAAGTCTTCCTATCCATGAGCAGGGTATGTTTCTCCATTTATGTAGGTCTCTTTTGGTTTCTGGCAGTAAAAGCTTGCAGTTCTCTCTGTGTAAATCTCTTATTTCTCTAGTTAGATTAATTCCTAGATATTTTATCTCTTTGAGGCTACAGTAAATGGTATTGATTTGGTGATTTCTTCTTTAATGATTTCTTTGTTATTATAAAGGAATTCTACTGATTTACTTATATTTATCTTATATCCTGGCATGTCACTGAACTCTTCTATTAGTTCTAGTAGTTTACTTATGGATTCTTTAGGATTCTCTGCATATACAGTCACATTCATCTTGAAAGACAGAGATTTTAACTTCTTCTTTGCCAGTGCGGATACCCTATATTTCTTTGTCTTGTCTAATTGCCCTGCATAGAACTGCTAGTACAATGTCGAATAAAAGTGGTAAGAGTGGGTGTCCTTGTCTACTTCTTGTTCTCAAGGGAAATTCTTTCAGTCTCTCTCCATTCAGGATCATGTAGACATTCAGCTTTTTGTAGATGCCCCTTATTGCATTGAGGAATTTCTCTTCTATGCCTATTCTGCTGACAGTTTTAGTATGAAGTGGTGTTGGACTTTGTTGAATGCCTTTTCTGCATGAACTGACAAAAACCAGTTGAATTTATCTTCTGTGTTATTTATGTGGTGGATTACATTAGTTGTTTCTCTGATGTTCAACCAGCCTTGCATCTCTAGTATGAATCCAACTTGGTCATGATGAATTTTTTTTTTGGTGTGTTGTTGAATTGTATTGACGAGGATTTTGTTGAAGTGTTTTGCATCTAGATTCGTGAGTGATATTGGTCTCTAGTTTTCTTTTTTTATGGGATCTTTCCCTGGCTTTGGTATCAGTGTTATGCTGGCTTCATAAAATGAATTTGAGAGTATTCCATCCTTTTGTACAATGTGAAGTAGTCTCAGTGGTATTAGAGTTAACTCTTCTCTAAAAGTTTGGTAGAATTCTCCCGTTATGCCATCTGGGCCAGGACTTTTTGATTGGTAGTATTCTGATGACTTTTTCAATCTCTTCCTATGTGATGGGTTTATTGAGTTGCTCTACTTCTCCTTGTGATAATTTTGGTAGGTGATAGAAATCTAGAAATTTGTTCATTTCCTCTAGGTTTTCAAATCTGTTAGAGTACAGTCTTTCATAGTATTCTGTTATGATACTGTTGATTTCAGTTGGGTCCATTGTAACATCTCCCATCTTATTCCTTATTTGGGTTATTTGTTTCCTCTCCTGTTTGTCTTTTGTAAGTTTAGTCAGTAGTTTATCAATTTTGTTGATCTTTTCAAAGAACCAGGTTTTGGTTTTGTTAATTTTCTTTCAATTGTTCTTCTAGTCTCTAATTCATTTAGTTCTGCTCTAATCTTTCTTACCTGTTTTCTTCTCCTGCCTGAGGGGTTCCTCTGTTGCTCTCCTTCTACTTGTTCAAGATGTAGGATTAATTCTTCAGTTTGGGTCTTTTCTTCCTTCCAGATGTGTGCATTTGCAGAGATAAACTGACCTCTGAGGACTGCTTTGGCTGTACTTCATAGGTTTTGGTACGATACGTTTCAATCTCATTTCATTCCATAAATTTATTTATTTCACCCTTGATTTCTCCTATAACCCATGGCTTTTTGAGCAAGCTATTGCTCAGTTTCCATGAGTTCAAATTTCTATGTTTTTTCTGCTATTGATTTCAGATTTCATGGCTTTATGGTCTGAAAAGGTGCATTGCGATAATTCAAGGTTTGGATTTTGTTGAGTCTTGCTTTATGTCCTAACACATGGTCTATTCTGGAAAACATTACATGTGCATTGGAGAAGAAGGTGCACTTATCTGTTAATGGGTAAAAGGTTATGTATATGTTGATGAGGTCTAGTTGGTTAACTGTCACAGTAAGATCTGTGTCTTTACTGAGCTTTCTTCTCAATGATGTGTCCGTTGCTAAAAGTGGAGCGTTGAAGTCTCTAACTATTATTGTGGAGTGATCTATCTCATTTTTCAAAGTAGGTGGTGTTTCTTTAATGTATTTAGATGTTCCATTAAATATTGTTAATTCCTGCTTGTGTATTGAAACTTTCAGCAATAGTGACCATTGTTGTCCACAATGGTGGATTTTATATTAAAGTCTGCTTTGTCAGAGATTAGTATTGCCACATCTGCTCTTCTTTGTATGTTACTAGCTTGATATTATTATTCCATCCTTTAGTTTTCATTGTGTTTGTATCTTTGAGTCTAAGGTGTGTTCCTCGTAAGCAACATATAGATGGATCATGTCTTTAGATCCACGATGTCACTTGTCTCTTTATTGGAGTGGTCCGTCCATTTGCATTCAGTGCAATTATTGCTAGTTATGTGTTTAGTGTTTTCATTTTGATGTATTTAATTTTGTGTTGATGTTTTCTTTGTTGCTCTTAATATTCTGTTCTTTCTGTTCTGAGTCATTCTTCTTTATGAGTTGACTTTTCATCTTTGTCAGTGTTGGTTTTGCATTTGTTGAGACTCTGATATTGTGTTTCTCATTTTGATATGTTGCATTGTTATTGTACTTTGCAGTTGCCCATATAATCCCCCTTAATATTCTAAGTGTAAATCCAGTTTTAACTTCTGCATATCTTTTTAACTTCCTCTCCATCTGAAAGGACTATAACTACTGTAGTGTATCCCTCATTTTAGTGTGATGATGTCACAGTTTCATGATATGATCACTGGTTCCCTTCTTTTAATATTGTAGCTCTGGCTGAGTTTTGTGACTTGGCTTGGCTGGCTAACTAAGTAGGATTCTGGATGCTGTGTCCTGCATTGCCTTTGTAAATATATACTTAATGGTTTTGTTTTTCCAAGTGAAGAGCTTCCTTCAGTATTTCTTGTAGTTTTGGTTTAGTTTTTACAAAGTCTCTAAGCTTGTGTTTATCTGTGAATGTCTTAATTTCATCTTCAGATTTGAGAGACAATTTTGTAGGATATATAATTCTCATTTGGAAGTTTTTCTCCTTCAAGGCTTTGAATGTATCATCCCACTGCCTCCTTGCCATCATTGTTTCTGCCAAGAACTCAGACAAAAGCCTATAGGAACTCCTTCTGAACGTTAGCTTTCCTTTGAGCCCCACTGCCTTTAAGAGTATCTGTTTATGTTTCATTTTATCAAGGCTGATTAAAATATGCCTTGATGTCTTTCTTTTAGGGTCTAGTTTTTATGGCATTAGATACAGATCTTGGGTGTCTATATTCTGCTCTTTCACTATTTCAGGGAAGTTTTCTGTGAGCAACTCTACAACAATAATCTGTATTTTCAGCGATTCCTCCCTGTTCAGGAACTCCAGTTAATCATAGATTATTCCTCTTAATAGAGTCACACATGTTTCTTAATGCACCTTCATTTTTTTAGTTTCTTTTCTTTGATTTCTCCTCATAAATGCTGGTGTCAGTTGCTCTGTTCTCAAGGTTGCTAAGTCTGACTTCTACCGACTCATTTATGCTCTTTTGGCCTTGGATTGAATTGTGCAATTTTGTAATTTTGCTATTGATATGATGGGTTTCAGATCGTTGATGTTCCATCAGTTTAAATAGCTTGCTTATTTTTTCATTTTATTCTGCTGCATTTTGTTTAATCTCTAGGAGAGCTCTATATGTAATCCTTTTGTACTTGACCTCCAACAGTTTCAGAAAAGCTTCTTCATCTGGGAAGTTTTTGATGATTTATTTTGGGAGATTTCTGGAGCCACGGTGACTGTTTCTTTAAATGGTTAGCTATGGTTTGTTGCTCACAGTCCATCTAGGTGCTGTTCAGTTTCAATGGTGTTACCTCAACAGGAGCCGAGATGTACTTCCAAGAAGGGAGTTGGTCACCAGCTGTCTCTGTATACTCTAGTGACTGGCCCCAGTGGACTCTCTGGGGTGACAGGCTCCACTTCCTGGCTAGCAAAGATGGCACCCTACTTATGGAGTTACTGGGGGACCATCAACCAAACCTATAATGTGGGCTAGTAAAAGCTGGGAGAGATGCTGCCAGCTGCTCAGCAGTTACTTCTCCAGGCAATCTTATTTTGAAAAGCTGGGAGCTGTCCAACAGCTGCCAAAATCAGTCAGTACATCAGGTGCAGCAGTCTCTGACTTCCACCTGACAATGGAAGCACCTGCTTGGCCGTCCCAAGATGCTGTGACATAGATCAAAGTACAGGTGGTTACAACCTTGCTGCCATTGTTAGCCAGGTCCCACCTATTAAGATAACACTATGCTAAACACAGCCCTTCTTTTGGCAAAGAACTCTCTGGACTGGCACTGTTTCTCAGCTTCTGAATTAGCCATCACTGAGTCTTCTGGTTGGATGACTCTACCTCCCAGCTCACCAAGGTAGCATTCCAGTTCAGCTGCCCTTCCTGCTGTAAAATATCAGAATCTATGGTGAAGCTCAGAAAAGAGAGGGTGGAGAGTCAGTGATGCCCTCATTTAGCATCTGGCATCTCAAAATGTGACTATCCCATGCACTGTCTCGCTGCTGCACTATACACTGTTTAGCACTGCAGTTCACTGTATTTGTCAGCTCATGCACCTCACCTGCCTCCTGGATAACAAAATAGGTGTCAGTATGTCAGTACCTGCGGTCCACTCAAGCAGTGAGTCACCAGAAGCCGGGCTGAGTGTACACTGGCTCATGTTAGAGAGAGGTAATTTTCCATTCAGTGGCACGTAGACCAATCTGGCAACCCTATGCCGTATCCTAGAGCTCCCTGGGTACCCATAGTGCTTCATTCAATTGTCAATCCAGGACTTACTTTTTAGAGGGAAATGAGGAGATGTGTGTCTAGTCTGCCAGCTCCGTGCTGCCCCTTTAAGTTTTTTTTTTTTAAAGGAAATGTTCTGCATGCCACGTTAGTGAGTGACATATGGGGTCTTAAAAACTAGCAAGTAGCCATCTAAGTAGCATAACGTGATCCCAAGCCACCTGAAAAAGAAAAGCATGAAGGATATCAGAGACACGAGGCAAGTGGGAGCCTAGCAGACTACATTAGCATGAGACCAAAACAACTATATGGTGCCTGGCTACTACCAATGACTGCCCTGAGAGAGAACACAATGTAAAATTTTTGACAAAGCGGGAGAAAATGAGTGTGCAGAACCAGAACTCTATTAAAAGCCCACACTACTGAGTGGGTCAGACTGGAGGGTCCCTGGATGTAGCCCTTGGATACTCTATTACACCAGAGCTTAAAACAATACTGAAGCCAACTCTTCAGACAAAGGTTGGACTGGACTATAAGACACAGAGCGATGCTGATGAAGAGTGTGATTATTGACGTAAATATATCAGCAGCCCCCACTTGTTTGTCAGTGGAGGCTGCTTGTTGCTGTGGTGCTGGAGGTTTTGCCACTGGTATCTAGGTATCAGCAGGGGCATCCATGCTAGACAAGTTTCATCTGAGCTTCCAGACTAACACAGACTAAAAAGAAGGACACAGCAGTCTATTTCTGAAAGGAATTAGCCAGGGAAAACCTTATGAATAGCAACAGAACATTGCCAAATATGGTATTGGAGGGTGAGCTCTCAGGTTGGAAGGCACTAGAGAGGTGATTGGGGAAGAACTGCCTCCTTGCAGCAGAATTGACCTTAATGAAGTGGATGGAGTAAGGCCTTTGGGGTCTTCATTTGCTGATGTGGCATTACTCAAAATGAGAAGAAACAGCTGCAAATATCTGTTAATAGTTGGAACAGAAAATGAAATATAGATCTAGAAAAATTGGAAATTGTCAAAAATGAAATGGAATGTGTACACATTGATATTCTAGACATTAGTGAGCTGAAATGGAGCAGTTTTTGTCGTTTTGAATCTGACAATCACATGGTCTACTATGCTGGGAAAAAAAACTTGAAGAGGAATGGTGTTGCTTTCATCATCAAAAAGAACATTCCAAAAACTGTCCTGAAGTACAATCCTGTCAGTGATAGAATAATAGCCATACACCTACAAGTAAGGCCAGTTAATATGACTATTATTCAAATTTACACATCAACCAATAAGGCCAAAGATGAGGAGACTGAAGATTTTTACCAGCTTCTGCAGTCTGAAATTGACTGCACACACAAGCAGGAAGCGTTGATAATTACTTGTGACTGGAATGCAAAAACTGGAAACAAAGAAGAAGGATTGGTAGTTGGAAAATATGGCCTTAGTGATAGAAATAATGCTAGAGATCACATGATAAAATTTTGCAAGACTAACAACTCCTTCATTGCAGATACCTTTTTTAACAAACAGGGACTGTACATATGTACCCCACCAGATGGAATACACAGGAACCAAATAGACTGCGTCTGTGGAAAAGACAATGGAGAAGCTCCATATCAGCAGTCAGAACAAGACCAGGTGCTGACTGTGGCACCGATCATCAACTGCTTATAGGCAAATTCAAACTGAAACTGAAGAAAATTAGAACAAGTCTACAAGATCCAAAGTATGACTGTTTTAGTCAGCTAGGGCTGCTCTAACAGAAACACCACAGAGTGGGTGGCTTTAACAAAGAAAGATTTATTCTTACACAGTCCAGTAGGTTGCAAGTCCATATTCAGGGTGTCTGCTCCGGGGAAAGACTTTCCCCTTGTCGGCTCTGGAGGAAAGTCCAGTGTTGCATCAGTCTTTGTCCAGGGAGCGTCCTCACACAAGAACCTCTGGTCTGAAGCACGCGCTCTGCTTCCGGTGCTGCTTGCTTGATGGTAGTGAGGTTCTCAAACTGTCCTTTGTTTCTTTTTCCTTTTATTCCTTGCAAGCTAAAAGCATTAAGGGTGGGGCAAGCCATACTCCAGAGAAACTCCCCCTACAGCAGGAATTTACAGCCCCACCCTAATCCTTTAACCTACAGGTTAGCAAAACCACACAATGGAGGACAGTCCCGAGACACTGGGAACCATATCCCAGCCGCGTGGCTGCACACATTTTTGGGGGGACACAATTCCAACCATGACAATGACCTTCAGTATATCCCTCCCTCTCAAGAACAGATTTGATGTGTTCATCACTAACGACCGAAGACCAGAAGAATTGTGGAATGACATCAAAGACATGATCCATGAAGAGAACAAGTCATTAAAAAGACAGGAAAGAAAGAAAAGACCAAATTGGATGTCAGAAGAAACTCTGAAACTTGCTCTTGAATGTCAAGCAGCTGAAGCAAAAGGAAGTAATGGCAAAATAAAAGACCTAAACAGAAGATTTTGAAGAGCAGCTCAAGAAGACAAAATGAAGTATTGTAATGACATATGCAAAGAGCTGGAAATGGAAAACCAGAAGGGAAGAACGTGTTCTGTATTTCTCAAGATAAAAGAACTGAAGAAAAAATTCAAGCCTCAAGTTGCAATAGTGGAGGATTTTACAGGGAAACTATTAAATGACTCAGGAAGCATCAAAAGAAGATGGAAGAAATACACAGAGTCACTATACTGGAAAGAACTGGTTGATGTTCAGCCATGTGAAGAGGTAGCATATGGTCAGGAATGAATAGTACTGAAGGAAGAAGTCAAAGCTACATTGAAATCACTGGCAAAAACAAAGTTCCAGGAATTGATAGAATACCAATTGAGATATTTCAACAAATGGATGCTGCGCTGAAAGTGCTCACTTGTCTGTGACAAGAAATTTAGAGAACAGCTACCTGGCCAACTGACTGGAAGAGATCCATATTTATGCCTATCCCAAAGAAAGATGATCCAACCAAATGCGGAAACTACCAAACGATATCATTAGTATCACATGCAAGAAAAATTTAACTCAAGATCATTCAAAAACGATTGCAACAATATATTGACAAGGAACTTACAGAAATTCAAGTTGGTTTCAGAAGAGGACGTGGACACAGGGATATCATTGCTGATGTCAGATGGGTCTTGGCTGAAAGCAGAGACTATCAGAAAGATGAACACATGTGTTTCATTGAGTATATAAAGGCATTCCACTGTGTGGATCATAGTAAGTTACAGCTAAAGTTGCAGAGAACAGGAATTCCAGAACACTTAATTGTGCTCTTAAGGAATCTGTGTATGGATCAGGAGGCAGTAATGTGAACAGAACAAGGGGGCACTGCGTGGTTTAAAATCAGGAAAGGTGTGCATCAGGGATGTATCCTTTCACCATAACTTTTCAATCTGTACGCCAAGCAAATAATCTAAGAAGATGGATTATACAAAGAACAAGGCATCAGGATTGGAGGATGACTTATTTACCACCTGTGTTATGCAGATAACACCACCATACTTGCTGGAAGTGCAGAAGATCTGAAACACTTACTGATGAAGATCAAGGACCGCAACCTTCAGTATGGATTGCACCTCAACATCAAGAAAACAAAAATCCTCACAACTGGACCAGTAAGCAACATCATCATAAAAGGAGAAAGGATTGAGATTGTCAAGGAGTTTATTTTACTTGGGTCCATGATCAGCAACCAGGGAAGCAGCAGTCAAGAAATCAAAAGACGCATTGCACTGGGAATATCTGCTGCAAAGGACGTCTTTCAAGTATTGAAAAGTAGAGATGTCATCTTGAAGACTAAGGTGCACCTGACCTAAGCCACGGTATTTTCTTTTCTTTTTTTTGTGAGTCATTCTTTTGCATTATTTTTTCATTTACTTCTTTTTTTATCAAATAAAAAATGAAAGTGTACATACTCTGTGCTTACAATAGTGAGTTAAGAGGAGTACACAAGTTGTGTAAAAGTCCCATTAATATTGATCTTCTTACTAATGTGTATTGTCACCAATTTCACCCTACCAAATTTCTAACAACTATCTAATGTAAACCCTCACCCATTGCCCACCCGCCCTCCCACCCTCCCCACCTTTGTAGCAATCAAAAAGTCTTTTCTGTTATGTATGAGTATGCTTTTAACTTTTTATCGTAGGGGTCTCATATAATAATTGTCCTCTGTCGCTGACTAGTTTCACTCAACATAATGTCCTCCAGTTGAGACCAAATTGAGAGATGTTTCCTGCTATCATCGTTGTTCTTTATCAGTGTATAGTACTCCTTGGAGTATACATACCAAAGTTTACCCATCCATTCTTCTGTTGTTGGACACCTGGGTGGATTCCAACTTTTTGCTATCGTGGACTGTGCTGCAACGAACTTTCGTGTGCATGTAGCTGTTGGTGTGAATGGCCTTGATTTTGTAGGATATATTCCAAGCAGAGAAATTACTGGGTCAAATAGTGTATCTATATCCATTATTTTAAGGTAATGCCAAATTGCTTTCCAAAGAGGTTGCACATTTCTACAATCCCACCAACAGTGAAAGAGAGTTCCAATCTCTTCACAGCCTCTCCAACATTTAGTGTTTTGTGTGTTTTGGATCATGGCCAATCTTGTTGGGGTGAGATGGTATCTCATTGTCGTTTTGATTTGAATTTCTTTAATAATTAATGATCGTGAACATGTCTGCATGTGTTTTTTGACTGCTTGGATCTCCTCTTTAGAGATCTGTCTGTCCATCTCCTTTGCCCATCGCTTAGTAGGATGATTTGTCTTTTTCTTATTAATATTTTGTAGAACCTTATAGATGATGGAGATCAGGCGCTGGTCTGACATAGAGTTGCCAAATAGTTTTTCCCATTCTGTAGGTGGTCTTTTAATTCTTTTGATGAAGTCTTTGGATGAGCAGAAGTGTTTGATTCTTATTAATTATATTATTATATTTATTATATATTATTTATATATAATATATCTTCTATGATATATTATATATATAACATTATATATAATATATTATTTATATATTATTTATTATATATTATTAATAGATAATAATTTATCTATTTTCTCCTCTGATGAATGTGTTTTGTTTGTCAGATTTTTAAGTCTGTATATATTGCATATTATAATGTCCATTGTTGACCCTGTCTTTTCTTGGATGAGCTTTATGCTTTAGCTTTTATATTCAGGTCTTTTATCCAATTTGAGTTGATTTTTGTATATGGTGTGAGGTATGGGTCTTGTTTCAATTTCTTGCAGATGGAGACCCAATTATGCCAGCACCATTTGTTAAAGAGACTGTTCTTACCCCAGTTCAAAGTCTTAGGACCTTTGTCAAATATCAGCTGTTCATAGGAGGATAGTGTCATCTCTGGGGTCTCTTCTTTGTTCCATTGGTCTATATGTCTCCTTTTGTACCAATACCAGGCTGTTTTGACTACTGTGGCAGTGTAATAGGTTTTAAAGTCAGGTAGTGAGAGGCCTCCCAGCATGTTCTTCTTTTTTAGTAGTGCTTTACTTATTCGAGGTATCTTCCCTTTCCAAATACAGCTCATAATTTGTGTCTCCATCTCATTAAAAACTGTCGCTGGAATTTGTATTGGTATTGCATTATATAAGTAGACTGCTTTGGGCAAAATAGACATTTTCACAATATTGAGTCTTACTATCCATGAGCAGGGCAGGTTACTCAACTTATGTAAGTCCTTCCTAGTTTCTTGTAGCAAGTTCTTGTAGTTTTCTCTGTAAAGATCTCTTATTTCTTTAGTTAGATTTATTCCTAGGTATTTTATCTTCTCGGGGGCTATAGTAAATGGAATTGATGTGGTGATTTCTTAATTAATAATTTCATTGTTGGTATAAATGAATCCTATTGATTTAGTTATGTTTATCTTGTATCCCGATACTTTGCAGAATTCTTCTGTTAGCTCTAATAGTTTACTTATGGATTTCTTTGGATTCTCTGTATAAACATTCATATCATCTGCAAAGAGGGAAATCTTTACTTCTTCACTGCCAATGTGGATGCCTTTTGTTTCTTTGTCTTGTCTAGTTGCTCTGGCTAGAACTTCTGGCACAATGTTGAATAGAAGTGGTGAGAGTGGGCATCCTTGTCTAGTTCTCGTTCTCAAAGGGAATTCTTCCAGTCTTTCACCATTCAAGATGATGAAAGCAGTTGGCTTTGCATAGATGCTGTTGATTATATTGAGGAATTTCCCTTTTATTCCTATTTTTCTGAGAGTTTTAAGTATGAATGAATGTTGAACTTTGTCAAATGCCTTTTCTGCATCAATTGAGAAAATCAGGTGATTTTTATCTTTTGTGTTATCAGTATGGTTGATTACATTAATTGTTTTTCTGATGTTGAATCAGCCTTGCATCACTGGAATGAAACCAACTTGATCATGATGAATTATTTTTTTTATATGCTGTTGAATTCTATTGGCTAGAATTTTGTTGATGATTTTTGCATCTAGATTCATGAGTGATACTGGTCTGTAATTTTCTTTTTTTGTGGGAGTTTTCCCTGGTTTGGGTATCAGGGTTATGTTGGCTTCATAGAATGAATTTGGAAGTATTTCCTCTCTTTCTATGGTATGAAATAGCCTCATTAGTATTGGAGTTAATTCTTCTCTAAAAGTTTGGTATAATTCTCTGGTAAAGCCATCTGGGCCAGGACTTTTTTTGGTTGGTAGATTTTTGATGACTTCCTTAATCTCTTCCTTTGTGATAGATTTATTAAGTTGATCTGTTTCTCCTTGTGATAGTCTTGGTGGGCCATATGAATCTAGAAATTTGTCCATTTTCCCCAGGTTTCGAAACCTGTCAGAGTATAGCTTTTCATAGTATTCTGTTATGATATGTTTTATTTCAGATGGATCTTGATCAGATTATTTGCATTTTCTGTTGTTTTTCTTTTGTAAGTTTAGCCAATGGTTTATCGATTTTGTTGATCTTTTCGAAGAACCAGCTTTTGTTAATTTTTTCAATTGTTTTTCTATTCTCTAATTCATTTAGTTCTGCTCTAATCTTCATAATTTGTTTTCTTCTGGTGCCTGAGAGGTTCTTTGTTGCTCTCTTTCTACTTGTTCAAGCTGTGAAGTTAATTCTTTAATTTGTGCCCTTTCTTCTTTCCGGAAGTGTGCATTTATAGAAATAAACTGACCTCTGAGTACTGCTTTTGCAGTATACCATAAATTCTGGTAGGATGTGTTTTCGTTCTCATTTGAGTCCATAAATTTATTTAATGTGTCTTTAATTTCTTTTATAACCCAAGGCTTTATGAGTAAAGTGTTGTTCAGTTTCCACAAGTTGGAATTTTTACCTATTAATTTTCTGTTATTGATTTCAACTTTTATAGCTCTGTGGTCTGAGAAGGTACTTTGTAATTAATCAATGTTTTGTATTTTATGGAGAATTGTTTTATGACCTAATATATGGTCTATTCTGGAGAATATTCCATGTGCTTTGGAGAAGAAGGTGTATTTATCTGTTGATGGATGAAAAGATCTGTATATGTCAATAAGGTCAAGTTGGTTGATTGTTGTAGTAAGATCTTCTGTATCTTTACTGAGCTTTTTTCTGAATGATCTATCCTTAATTGAAAGGGGAGTGTTAAAGTCCTCAACTACTATTGTGGAATGATCAATCTCATTTTTCGGTGTTGTCAGTATTTGTTCAATGTATTTAGGTGCTTTGGTATTGGGTGCATAAATATTTAATATTGTTAAGTCTTGCTTGAGTATTGAACCTTTCAGCAATAAATAGTGACCATCTTGTCCACAATAGTGGATTTTACATTGAAATCTATTTTATCTGAGATTAATATTGCCACACCTGCTCTTTTTCGTGTATTATTAACTTGATATATATTATTCCAAACTTTAATCTGTTCTTATCTTTAAGTCTAAGATGTGTTTCTTGTAAGCAACGTATAGATGGGTCATGCCTTTTGATCCAGGATATCACTCGCTGTCTCTTTACTTGAGCCACGGTATTTTCACTAGCATTGCATGCATGTGAAAGCTGGACAATGAAGAAAGACAAGAGAAGAATTGATGCTTTTGAATTGTGGTGTTGGAGAAGAACGTTGAATTTACTATGGATGCCAAAAGAACAAGCAGATCTGTTCCAGAAGAGGTAAAACCAGGGTGCTCCTTGGAAGTGAAGATGGCAAGACTGCATCTTACATACTTCGGCAATATTGTCAAGAAAGATCTTTTTTTTCTCTGTCTTAGCAGACAGGCGTAGCTGGAACTTGATTAGGAGCTAATCTCAGATGCATAGCTGGTGGGATCAGCAGACGAAATTGTCACATTTTGAGAGCCTAGCTTTGAACTCTGTGCATCTCGGCACCTTTGGCTTCTCTTTCTGCCTCTGTCATCGAGTAACCTGTACTGAAGCAGATGGGGAGCTTGTGCAGGATGCCATCTTGTTATACTGGGAGGCAGAGATACCCATACAAAGGCCTCAGCTGGACCTAATTCCTGTCAGGGAGGCAGCGCCTGCTCAGAGGAGAGCACTTTTCTGGCAGAAAAACAGCATTTTACACAGTGTTGCCTATGGCTGTGGCCCAACAGGGCAGTAGACTTCCTGTATTTTGAACTAGTTTACGGCATCTGGGGTTGGATATAGAGGTGCTTACTTTGCCAGCTGGGAAGAGGGAACTATGCATCTGAAAACCTGACTGACTTTCAAAGTTCTCAGATACCTTTTATCTTTCATTTTAAGACAGCCTAGAGAAACAACTGTGGTCAATCCTCACAGCATCTCTCCCAGCCTTTATTGACTTACATGAAGTCCCCAAAGCAATAAACTCTGCATAAAAGCATAACAAATAAATCACTCATGGCTTTAGAAGGCCCCCAAAAGAAACAACCAAAGAACTTCCCAGACAAAGAAGCCTTTCTGAAACTATTGGAGAGTGAGTACAAAAGGGTTACATATAGAGCCCTCTTAGACCTTATATAAAATGCAGCACACCAAAATGAAAAATTAAGCAAGCTGTTCGATCTGGTGGAACACCAGTACTCTGAAATCCAACAGATCAAGACCAAAATCTAAGACATAGAAACTTCAGTTCAAAACCAAGAAAACAGAACTGAACAAACGGAAAACAGACTTTCTGACTTGGAAGATAGAGCTACTGACTCCAGCATCTATGAGGAGAAATCAGAAAAAAGAAAGAAGAAAGATGAAGAAGGATTAAGAAACATGTGGGACTCTATTGAGAGGAACAATCTACAATTAATTGGAGTTCCTAAACACAGCAAGACACCTGAGAACACAGAGTATTGTTGCTGAGCTGCTCACAGAAAACTTCCCAGAAATTATGAAAGAAGAGAATATAGATATCTAAGATGCATATCGAATGCCACTCAATATAGATCTCAAAAGAAAAACTCCAAGACATATTATAATTAAGCTTATCAAAATAAAACAGAAACAGAAACTCTTAAACACAGTAAGACTCAAAGGAAAGCTAACATTCAGAGGGAAACCCTGTAGGCTTTCGTCAGATCTCTCAGCAGAAACAGTGCTGGTATGGAGACAGTGGCTTGACACATTCAAAGCTTTGAAGGAGAAGAACTTCCAACAAAGAATTATATATCCTGCAAAACTATCTTTGAGTTATGAAAGTGAAATCAAGACATTCACAAACAGAAACTCAGAGACTTTATAAAAATCAAACCAAATCTACAAGAAATACTGAAAGAATCTCTTGGCTTAGAAGAACAAAACCACTAACTTCATATTTTAGAAGCAAATTCAGGATGCATCACCCGGAACCTACTCTGTTAGGGAAGGCTCCAAGCTCAATAAAACCTATAATAATGAAAGAAATGATCCAGTCATCATATCATGAAAACTGTGATGTCATCAGATGAAAAAGAGGGGTCTACTACAATGGTTACAGTCCTTTCAGGTGGAGAGGAAGTTAAAATCTTCAGTCTCTTCATCTTTGGCCTTATTGGTTTGTGTGTAAATTTAAATATCAGTCATATTAACTGGTCTTCCTTGTAGATGTATGGCTATTATCCTATCACTGAAAGCATTGTTCTTCAGGACAGGTCTTGAAATATTCTTTTTGATGATGAACATAACACCATTTCTCTTCAAGTTTTCATTCCCAGTATAGTAGAACATCAGATTGTCAAGATTCAGAATGAACGAAACCAGTCCACTTCAGCTCAGTAATGCTTAGAATATCAATGTTTATGTGTTTCACTTCATTCTGGATGATTTCATACTTTCCTAGATTCATACTTTGTACACTTATGTCCCAATTATTAATAGATATTTACAGCTGTTTCTTCTCATTTGAGTCGTGCCAAATCAGGAAATGAAGATCCCAAAGGCCCTACTCCATCCACATCATTAATGTCAATTCTACTCTAAGGAGGCAACTCTTCCCCAGTCATCGTTCGAGTGCCTTCCAACCTGGGGGGCTCACTTTCTGGTGCTGTATCTGACAGTGTTCTGCTGCTATTCATAAGGTTTTCCCTGGCTAATTCTTTTCAGAAGTAGTCTGTCTTAGTCTGGGAAGGTCAGCTGAAATCTGTATACCATGGTTGACTCTGCTGGTACCTAAATACCAGTGGCATAGCTTCCGGCATCAGAGCAACAAGCAAGCCTCCACTGACAGACAAGTGAGGGCGGTTCACTCTGTCTTTATCTTCCTCACCCAATGTTGTCATCCTCCTTACCCGATGCTGTTACCCTCCTTACCCAACAGTGTTACCCTCCTTACCCAGAGGTGTTACCCCCCTTACCCAATGCTGTTATCCTCCCTACCTGATGCTGTTATCCTCCGTACCTGATGCTGTTATGGTCCTTGTCAGATCCTAAAGGCCTCACCCTCTTCACCTTGATGTCCTGAATGTCATCAAAATGTCTTCCTTTCAATATTTCCTTTATCTTTGGGTAAAGAAAAATGTCATTGGTGGCCAGATGAGGTGAGAAGAGAGGAAAGTCCAATATAGTTATTTGCTTGCTGCCTAAAGACTCCCTCACAGACAACTATATCGTTACGTTTGTGAACCTGCTGTCATGCCACCATGAGCAATGGCCATTCCAGGAGGAGTTCCAAAATTGCTTTGAAGGGTGGACTAGGTGCCAGCATTGGTGCACAGGTTCCCAAAGGGAGTACTTCAAAGGTAATCATAGTGATATTCAGCAGTTAGATTAATAGGACTTAGAACAACTGGTTGTTGGACCTTGTATGTTATATTTCACTTACATACAATAATAACCTCCCAGTCCACATAAATTTATTAGTGGCATTTCCTGTATTAGCTTCTAGGAAATTGCTAGTGAATTTTCACTATAATTAAAGCAAACATAACATTGTCTTTATGCTATAAGCATAAACAAAAACATAGTTTTTGTTCTTGCACTTTAAGGAACTAATTTCGGTGCTGTTGTTTAGATCCATGCATATCACCGAGTTCATTTGCTAAGATAAACGTAGAATCTGCAATTAATTTTTTTTAATTTCCTTATATATTTTCTTGTTCTCTTATGGATTTGAGTGTAGGATACATTTCCAATAAAAATTTTTAAAAACTTTGTTATGGAAGTTTCAAACATATTAAATAGGATAATAGACTCCGTACGTACCTACAGTCACCCAGTTTTAACAATTCTTACCTCATGTTTAGTTTTTTTCAGACATGTCCTACTCCGTAGGTTATTCTGAGATTTGTTCTGACATCATATCCTTTTATCTGTAAACATTTAAGTGTTTGTTTTAGAAGTTATGGTTTTGAAAACTGTAAGTACTGTACCATTATCACACCTAAAATTAACAACTGCTGATATCATCCAGGAACCCTGGTGGTTTAGTGGTTAAGTGCCTTGGCTGCTAACTAAAAGTTTGTCAATTCAAATCCACCAGCCACCCCTTGTAAACTACATGGGGCAGCTCTACCCTGTCCTACAGGGTTGCTGTAAGTCAGAATTTTCTCAACGGCAACAGGTTCAGTTTAGTTTGGATTGTTAAAAGTCGTTTCCCAAATTTAGCACCACCCCACTCCACCCACCAGAGATCATATTCTTTTATGAGTATTTTGGTATATTTCTCTAAAAATTAAGAACACTCTATAAAATAGCCATGATACCATTATTACCACCAGCATCTTTATCATTGTTATCTTATAGTAGTGCAGTGACTAACAGCTCAGGTTGCTAGCCAAAAGGGCAGCTCAAATCCACCAGTTCTACTATGTCTTGTAGCATCACTAAGAGTCAGAATTGACTACGTCTGCTAATCAAAAGATCGGCAGTTCAAATCTACAAGGTGCTCCTTGGAAACTCTATGGGACAGTTCTACTCTGACCTCTGGGGTTGCTATGAGTCGGATACGACTTGATGGCATGGGTTTTTTATAAGCTAACATGTTAGCCTGCCATTTCATGAATGCTGGCAGCAGACATGAAACTCCTGAGTCAAAGACCAAGGACTCTGATGCCGGTATAGCAGGTATTATGAGCTTCATGTCTATGTTAGTCGACCTTTCCCCCCAAGTCCCTTGGACAGTGTTGACAGATGGATGCTGTTCATGAAACACAGACATGAAACTCCCAACTTTTAAAAGGGAGATAATGCAACCTATTCCCCCGAGAAAGGTATATTTATTATATGAGGTAGCAAGTAAATTTACCCTCTACCCTGTAAGGAAACACCATCTGTTTGCTATGAAAATATTTTTGAAAATAGTCTGGAACAAAAGCTGTCAAATGTCTGTGCTGATAACACATGCAGAAATGCAACAGACCCATGGAAAATTGTCTCCTAATAAAACTATTCTAATATATGTATGTTAAAAATTTTATAACTTTCTTTAACACTTAGGTCTTCAATTTGTTATATATCTAAAATTTATATTTCTGTACAAAAAATAGGAAATCCAGAACATTTAATTGTGTTCATATACTGTCTGCTTGTGGAAAAAGAGACAGTTTAAATAGAACAAGAAGATACTGCATGGATCCAACTCAAAAAATGTATGTATCTTTTTACCTTAATTATTCAATCTGTATGCTAAACAAATAACTTGAGAAGCTGGACTATGTGAAGGACACTGTAACATCAGAATTGCAGTAAGACAAATGAACAATCTGCGATGTGTAGATGACACAACTTTGCTTGTCAAAAATGAAGCAGAGTTAAAGCATTTACTAGTGGAAGTCAAAGAGAATAGCTTTCAGTATGCATTATGCTGGAACATAAAGAAAACAAATGCTCTCACAATGTACTTATAAGCAGCGTTATGAGTGGAGAAAAACTGAAATTGCCAATGATTTCATTTTACTTGCTGTTATGTATTGAAATGTGTCCCTAACAATGTGTGTCAACTTGGCTATGCCATGAGTCTTAGTAACATGTCATTGTCCTCCATTTCATGATTTTCCTATGTATTGTAAATCCTAACTTTTACGATGCTAATGAGGCAAGATTAGAGGCAATTTTGTCAATGATGCTAGACACAATCTACAGGATTAGATTGTATCTTGAATCAATGTCTTTTGAGATATAAAAGAGAAGTGAGCGCAGAGGAGAGGGACCTCATTACCACCAAGCAAGAAGAGTCAGGAGCAAAGCATGTCCCTTGTGCTGAAAAGTTCCTACACCAAGGAAAGATTGATGACAAGGTCCTTTCTCCCACAACAAAAAGAAAACCTTCCTCTGGAACTGGCACTCTGATTTCACACTTTTAGCCTCCTAAATTGTGCGAGGGTAAATTTTTGTTTGCCTAAACCAGTCACTCGTGATACTTCTGTTAGAGGAGCATTAGATTGGTACTGGGAGTGCAGTGCTACTGTAACAAATACCTAATGTGAGGAAACTGTGAATAGATAGAATCTGCAAGAGTTTTTTTGTCTTTTTATTTGATATGACTGAGTGAAAATGTACATTCATGTATAAATTTACATGCCCACCTATATGCAGCTTCCACTGCTCTCCCTGTCTGGTGACAGCACACTATTCCTCTCTGCTCCATACATGTCTCATCCTCCTTTCCCCTCCTCTCCACCCACTCTCCTTCCTCTGACCCTAAAATGTCTAATAATAAAGGGGAAACCTTAGTAGTATAGTGGTTAATTGCTATGACTGCTGACCGGTTAGCCGTCCACATCCACCAGGCACTCTTTACAGACTCTCTGGGGGAGTTCTACTCTGTCCTACAGCACTGCTATGAATCAGAATCGACTCACTGGAATTTTTTTTTTTTTTAGTAGTAAAAGACTAGATTGGCTTGATGAGACTGTTGATGGAATTATGGACATCAAAGGCAATTCCGGTGAGAGCACAGAAGGAAGTGAGGAGAACTGTGACACTGGAGACAGCACGGACAGTGAGAGGCAGCTCCAAAGAAATGGTAGCAGCAGTGTCAGCAGACCAGCCCAATACAATGTAGGAGCCAACCCACAGAGCAAGAAGGCTGAGTGTGTAGGCAGGAGGATTCCTGGTGGAGTGAGATGCTTCTGGGCACTTATTGGTGGAGCTAGGCTTGCCAACCCATGGAGCTAAGCACCTTTGGGCCAAGACTTATTAGCAGAATGGGTTGCCTCTGGGCACTTAATTGGTAGAGCTAAAAAGCTTTGTAACATTTGCCCAAGCAGGGCAGAGGCCTGGTGGGACAAGAGGACCAAGAGATTGACAGGCTGAGAAAACAGGAAGCAGACGCTGAAGAGGCAAGGAGGTCCAGAAGCAGAGTTTCTTAAGTTTTGAAGGCGAGGGCCACAACCTCTGAGGTCTCAAAGAGTGGAACCATGGCCTGCTGAGTCTGAAAGGGTGGGGCCACAGTTTCTCAGATTTCAAAGAGGCAGATCATCAGTTTGGAGTGGGAGGCTGCTCTTCACAAGTGTCTGGGGGATAGTCCAAGTCTGATGCCCAAAGTTGAGGAAGTGGGGCTTCTGTACCCACACGGCAGAAGAACAAGATTTGTTAGAGACAAGTCGTGGGGTCACTATCCACATGGATCAAGATAACAGGACCATCCGAAGCCAAAAGAGCAGTGTTTCCATCCCACTACGTCCAGAAGGCAGAATGGCTGCCCAGGGCCAAGGAGCCTCCACCAAGAATGCAGAGAGTATGTTCATCACCAGAGTCTGGCGGGCAGGGTTATTGTCTAAATGGTCTCAGGAAAGGGAGGACTATTTTCAAGCCTTGAGAGCTAATGTAAAATGTTCTGCTGGACTTGATTTATTTGGTGCCTATAGCCACTTCTAGCCACTTCTTTCCTTCTCCCATTTGTAATAAAAATGTTTACTCTGTGCCTGTTCCACCACTGTACTTTGGAAGCAGATAGCTTGTATTCTAGCTTTCACAGATGAAGAAAAATTTTTCAGAAGATAAGATTTTGAACTTGGAGTCATTTAAAACTTTTTTGACATTATGGGGTGAATGTGTTTTACATGTGACAAGAACATGAATTTTGGGGAGGGCTAAACATAGAGTGTTTTGGATTGAATTGCATCCCCCCAAAAATGTGTATCAACTTTGCTAGGCCATGATTTCCAGTACTGTGTTGTTGTCCTTTATTTTGTGTCTTATGCAGTTATACTATGTACTGTAAATACTAACTTCTATAATGTAAATGAGGCAGAATTAGACGCAGTTATGTTAAGGAGGCAGGGCACACTTTACAGCTTACGTTATGTCTTGGGTCAGTCTCTTTCGAGATACAAAAGAGAACAAGAAGCAGAGAGGAGAGGGACATCTTAACATCAAGCAAGAAGAGCCAGGAGCAGAGCACATCTTTTGAACCCAGGATTCCTATGCTAAGTTCCTAGACCAGAGGAAGATTGATAATAAGGACTTTCCCCTGCCAGCAACACAGAGAGAGTCTTCTCTTGGATCTGGCGCCATGAATTCAGACTTCTAACCCCCTAAACTGAGAGAATAATTTGTTTGCTAAAGCCATCTACTTGATGTACTTGTGTTATAGGAGCGCTAGGTAACTAAGACAATTATTGTAGTCATGGGTAAATGTATTTTATCAATTTTTTCTCCCATAGTCTTATTTAATCTTTGACTGTGGTGAATTACATTAAATCTTACTTTTTAACTCGTGGTTAAACTCAAGTTGGTCATGATTATCCTTTTTTGTATATCACTTAATTTAGTTTGCTAAAATTTTATTTGACATTTTTGTGACTGGCTTCATGAGTAAAGTTGGTTTACAGGTTTACTGTCTTGTGCTGTCCTTTCCTGTTTGGGGTATTAAACTATGTTAAAGTCTCAAAATGATTCAAGGTAAAGTTCTCTGTGTTTCCTACCCAATGGAATAGGTTAAGATTGGAACTGTTACTTGAAACATTAGAACAATCTGAGATTGAGTTCTTTGAGGGTGAGACATTTAACTTCTAACTCAACTTCTTTAATGGTTATAAAACTTTTAAATTTCTGCATGAGTGATTTTTGATAAGCTATATTTTTCTAGGGTGTTTTTTTTTTAATTTAAGCTTTCCAATTTAGTGGCTTTAATTAGTTATAGTCTCTTTTCTTTTTGATGCATGCTGGTTCTTCAGCTTTGCCCTTTTAAAATTCCTAGTATGGTTTTACTTGTACCTGTTCTCATTTTTCTTGATAAGTCTTGCCCCATGTTTAACAGTCTGTGCTCTTTTCCTACCATTTATCTGTTTCTTTTTTGCTCATTTGTTTTACTTGTTCCTCTAGTGCCTGTATTTTGCTCTTCTTTTCTACCTGTAAAGCTGGATGTTTATCTCATTAATTTTCAATATTTCATGAAGAATTTTTATCATTCAGTACAAAATGCACTCTAATTTTCATTATAATTTCTTCTTTAATCCATAATTTATTTAAACATATTTTTAAAATTACCAAACATATGGATTTTTCTAGTATTTTATGTTACAGATTTCTGTTAATTGTACTGTTTAAATAACCTGATATATGTGATATAAATCCACAGAAATTTGTTGAGACATGATTTACACATCCTGTCTTCATGAGTGTGCCCAAGTCTTACAAATGTTTCCTGTTTGCTTAAAAAGAACGTATCACCTCCAAATCTAGGCTCAAGTATTACCCATGTTTCCATTCAAATAATCTATATTCTTGGTTTTCTTGTGCATGCTTTATCAATCAGATACTGAGAGACATAAACTTCTTTTTATAATTCTGTCAACTGTTGTATTCAGTATTTCAAGATTAGGATATTAGGTTTGTATTTGCCTAAAATTATCTTCTTTGTGAATTAAACATTTATTGTGATTACTGACATTTTTGGATTTATATCTCCTATCTTATTTATGGTTTTCCTTTTGCCTTGCTTTCTCTGTTCTTTTTCCTCTTTTCTTGCTTTTTAAAAAAAGATTCTGAATTTTCTCCTCTGTTAATTTGGAAATTATATACTTTTTTCAACAGCTTTAATCATTATCCTAGAAATACTTGTTATCAAATATGAAGTCCACCAGTAATTTTTTACCCTAATTCTGTAAATAGTAGGAGCTTAGAATATTAACTCTACCCACTTCTTGACTTACAGATTTTCTTCTGTGTTTAAAAATGCAATGAGATATTATTATTGTTTCATACTTTTTTCTTCATTCTGGTATGTTGCTTCTGCCTCAAGTACATTCCTTATAATTTCCTTGGGAGAGGGTCTGCACATTATAAGATTTCTTGGTTTTTCTTTGAAAATGTGTTTTTCTCCTGGTCTTTTCTGGGTTTTAAAGGAACTCTAATTTAGTTGTATTGCTTTTTCCTTCCCACATCATGTTGAAGACAGGCTTCTATTATCTGCTATCATTCACTGTTACTGCCAAAAATTCCGCTGTTGGCCAATTGTTGTGTTAAAGGCAACCTAGCTTTTTTGGTTGCTTCTGACATTCTGTTTTTGTCTTTGTTAATCTACAATTTCACTGTGATTTCCATTTATTCATCCTCCTGGTACTTGTCAGTTTTCTTGAATGAGTGGGTTGTCATTTTTCATTTGTACTAGAGAAAACTTCGCTATTGCCTCAAATATTGCTTCCTCATTCTCCTTTTCATGTCCATCTGCAAGTCCCGTTAGACAAATATCTTCTCAATCTCATCGATCTCAGCCTGTTTCCTTCCCATATCTTAACTTCCTGGGGGTGGTGGGTGGAGTTTCAGTCAAGTTGATTCCAATTTATACTCACCCTATAGGACAGAGCAGAACTGCCCTGTAGATTTCCAAGGGTATAAATCTTTATGGAAGCAGACTGTCATGTCTTTCTCTACTGAGTAGCTGATGGGTCAAACCCCCAACCATTCAGTTAGCAGCTAAGTGGTTAACATTACTCCACCAGGACTCCTCTGCACTGCACTGTTTATTTTCCGCTTGTCCGTCCAGATCCATTCTGTGCCTTTGGCTTTCTCTGCACTGCTCTGTGCTCCAGAAAGCTGACCTCTTCAGACTGGGACACCTAGGCTTCCTTATATTCTAGCTGCTTGGATGCAAAGGTCAAAGACAGGACAGCAGAACTGAGGAGGAGACATTGGTTTGGTTACTTATTTTCTTTGCTGTCTCCTTGTCAAACTGACGTATGGGCATCAGTGATTCTTCTATGGCTTCAGCTTCTGTCTGGAGGGCCTTCTTTCGTGATTTTATTACTTGCTATGTTGTTTCATTGGAGCCCTGGTAGTGTAGTGGTTAAATTCTTGGCTGCGAACCAGAAGATTGGCAGTTCAATTTCATTAGGTGCTTCTTGGTCAATGGCACCTAAGAACAATTTGTTCTTTCACTACTGTGACCCTCATTCCTAAGGACTGTGATTGTTTCTTACTGTTGCTAATTAACTGGGTCTGTCATCATCCTTCGTTGGTTTTATTTGTCCATTCTATACTCCTGTTAACAGTTCCTGCTTTTAATTCTATCCTTTAAATTGTCAGAGTGTGCCATTCTTTTCCGTCTGAAACAGAAACTTAATATATGTTTACACTTTCTACCACTTTTTTTGTTGTTGGATTCTAGATAATTTCTTCAAGTCTACATTTTATTTCTCTGATTTTCTTCAGCTGTGTCTGTTCTGCTGTTAAAGTTGTCCACTGATTTTCCATTTTAACTTACTATTTTTTCAAGTCTATAAATTTAGCCATATTTTTTCCAAATCTCAGTGAACCTTTATACAGGCACACCTCATTTTGTCATGCTTCACAGATACTGCATTTTTTTACAAGCTGAAGTTTTGGGGCTACCCTGTCTTAAGTCAATCTGTGTCATTTTTCTAACAGCATGTATTCACTCCATGTCCCTAGGTCACATTTTTGGTAATTCTGGCAATATTTCAGACATTTTATTATTAAAGCTGTTATGGTAGTCTGTGATGAATGATCTTTGATGTTTCTACTGTAATTGTTTTGGGGTGCCACAAATCATGCCCATATAAGATGGCAAACTTGATAAATGTTGTGAGTGTTTTGACTGTTTCAGTGACTGGCCATTCCCTGTCTCTCTCTCTCTCTCTTTTTCTCTCTCCCCTAGGGCATCCCTATTTCCTGACACCTGACAATATTGAAATTAGGCCAGTTAATACTTTTATAATATCCTCTAAGTGTTCAAATGAAAGAAACAAGTGCCCACCTCTCACTTTTAAGAAAAAACTAGGAATGATTAAGTGTATCCAAAGCCGACATACAGCAAAAGTTAGGCCTCTTGTGTCAACCAGTTAGCAAAGTTATGAAGGAAAAGGAAAAGTTTGTGGCAGTAGTTAAAAGTTCTACTCCAGTGAACACATGAATATAAGAAAGCAGAACAGCCATGTTGCTGAGATGGAGAAAATTTTAGTCATCTGGGTGGAAGATCAAATGAGCTACAACATTGTTTTAAGCCAACCTATTCCGGAGCAAGAAATTGTCTTCAATTCTATGAAAGCTGAAAGAGGATGAGGAGGCTGCAGAAAAAATGTCTAAAGCTAGTAAAGTTTGGTTTATGAAGGTTAGGGAAAGTTGTCTCCATAACATAAGCTGCAGCAAGCTATCCAGAAGATCTAGCTAAGCTAATTGATGAAGGTGGTTAAACTACAGATTGGAAGAAGACGCCGTCTAAGCCTTTCATAGCTAGAAAGGAGAAGTCAGTGTCTAGCTTCACCCTCTTAGAGAATGCCTAGCTTACTCTCTTGTTAGAGAGTAATGCAGCTGGTGACTTTAAGCTGAAGTCACTGCTCATTTACCATTCCGAAAATCATAGGGCCCTTGAGAACTATACTAAATACTCTGCTTGTGTTCTAAAAATAGAGCAACAAGACCTGGATGACAACACGTCTGTTAACAATTTTTTTTTAATTTTTTATTTAATATAACTGAGTGAAAATGTACATTCCCGTATAAATTTACATACCCACCTATATGCAGCTTCCACTGCTCTCCCTGCCTGGTGACAGCACACTATTTCTCTCTGCTCCATACATGTCTTGTTCTCCCAACAGTCTCTTTTTTCCCTCCTCTCCACCCACTCTCCTTCCTCCAGCCAGAGGTCAGCAGGATGACATCCTATAGACGTATAGAACCATAAAGTGCATCCAATTTATGGTCACTGCATCACCAAGTCCAATCCATTCCTGTCCGAAGCATGGACCTTCTTTGTGATTTATGGTCAAGGGCAGCATCAGGGCTAGGGGCCATGCTCCCAGGGGAACCCCGAAACCACTGGACCATTAATTGAGGTCTTTTAGTGGGGATTTCAGGGTGCAACTCTTTTTATTCTTGTGTTGCCAGTGAGACTCAACTTAGTGAGCTCCATTGCGGCTGTCGCTGGTGGTGGCCGGGCACCATCTGGTTCTTCTGGTCCCAAGTCGATGTAGGCACCCACTGATGTGGGTCTCTTTGTGTTCTGGATTGTCTTTCCCCCATGTCATTTTGGTCCTCAGTGAGCATCCATTCCTGCTGAGTTGGGACTGTTTACTGTGTCCTCGGATGGCAGCTTGGCAGCTTTTAAGACCCCAGACGCCAATCACCAACGTGGGGTGCAGAGAGCCCTCTTAGCAAAACGGTAGTTGTGCCAATTGGCCTCGCTTTCGCCTAAGAGCATGGTCCCCCACCCCCTGCCCCAGCTACTCTATCCTTGAAATATTGGGTTAAGATGGAAGGAGTACTCATGTTACGTTTAAGTCCACTTAATATTGTTCTTGTTTCTAATGTGTGCTATCACCGATTTCACCCAACCAGATACCTAGCAACTATCTAATCTAAACCCTCTCCCCTCTCTCCCTCCCCTCCCTTGCAGCTGTCAAAGAGTCTCTTCTTCTATATACAAGTCTGTTTTTGAGATCTTATGGTAGAGGTCTCATACAATATTTGCCCTTTTGTCGCTGACTACTTTCATTCAACATAATGTCTTCCAGTTGAAACCAGGTCATGAGATGTTTCCTGAAGTCATCGTTGTTCTTTATCATTGCGTAGTGCTCCATTGAGTATATATACCATAGTTTACCTATCCATTCTTCTGTTGTTGGGCATCTGGGTTGATTCCGACAATTTGGTTTATTGAGTATTTTAAGCTTACTGTTTAGATCTTGTTGTTAGCTGCTATCAAGTCACTTCGGACTCATTGTGACCCTACATACAACTGAATGAAACTCTGCCTGGTCTTCCTCCATTCTTAAAGCCATTGCAGTGCTTAAGTCCATTGTTGTGGCTACTATATGAATGAATGTATCTTGCTGAAGATCTTCCTTCCTTATTTTTTTTTTTTTTGCTGACCCTCTACTTTACCAAGCATGATAGCCTCCTTCAGAGACTGCTCCCAGCTAATAACGTATGAGACCAAGTTTCATCTTCCTTGCTTCTAAGGAACATTCTAACTGTATGTCTTCCAAGAGAGATTTGTTTATTCTTCTGGTAGTTCATGGTATATTCAGTATTCTTCTCCAACACTGTAATTCAAAGGCATCAGTTCTTTGTTCTTCTTTATTTATTATTTAGCTTTTATATGCATGTGAGGCAATGGAAAATACCATGGCTTGGGTCAGGTACCCTTAGTCCTCAAAGTGACGTATTTGCTTTTTAATACTTTAAAGAGATCTTTTGCTACAGATTTGTCTAGCATAATACGGTGTTTGATTCCTTGACTACTGCTCCATGGACACTGACTGTGGATCTAAGTAAAACAAAATCCTTGACAACTCCAGTCTTCTTACCATTTATCATAATGTTGCTTATTGGTCCAGTTGTGAGGTTGAGACATACTACTTAGAAAAAAATATTCCTTTCAAAATGTGACACTGATTGACAATGCACCTGGTCACCAAGGAGGTCTGATGGGGCTGTACAAGGAGATCAATGTTGTCTTCATACCTCCTAGTGTAATATTCTACAGCCCGTGGACAAACAGCAATTTTGACTTTTAAGTCTTACCATTTAAGAAATACATTTCATAAGGCTATAGCTGCCATAAATAGTGATTCCACTTATGGCTGGGCAAAGCAAATTAAAAACCCTCTGGAAAGGTTTTACTATTCTAGGTACCATTAAGAACATTCGCAGTTTATCGATTGTTGTTGCTGTTACACGCTGTCAAATTTGTTCCAACTCATAACAGAAATAAACACTGCCCAGTCCTGTAACATCTTCACATTGTTGCTATGTTTGAGCAGTAGCTACAGTTACTGTGTCAATCCATCTCTTGGGAGGTTCTCCTCTTTTTCACTGACCTTACACCTTACCAAGCATGATGTCCTTTTTCAGGGACTGGGCCGTCCTAATACCAAAAAAAAGAAAAGAAAAAGAAAAACAAGCCAGTGTCATCAATTCTGACTCACAGCTCCCCTACAGGACAGAGTAGAACTGCTCCATAGAATTTCCAAGGAGCACCTGGTGGGTTCCAACTGCTGACCGTAGTACTTAGCCACTGTGCCGCCAGACAAAGTCTCGCCATTTTTGCTTATAAGGAACACTCTGGCTGTACTTCCTCCAGGACAGAATTGTTTACTCTTCTGGTAGTCTGTGACATATTCAGTATTCTTCACCAACACTGTAATTCAAAGGCATCAATTCTTCAGTCTTCCTTATTCACTGTCCAGCTTTTGTATCTGTATGAGGTGATTGAAAATACCACAGCTTGAGCTAGTTGCATCTGAGTCCTCAAAGTGACATCATTGCTAGTCGCTGCTTTAAAGTGGTCTTTTGCAGCAGATTTGCCCAACACAATATGTCCTTTGATATCTTGACTGCTGCTTCCATGGGTGTTGATTATGGAACACAGTGTAAAGTGAAACCTTTGACAACTATATTTTTTCCATTTATCATGATGTTGCTTATTGGTCCAGTTATGAGGACTTTTATTTTACTTTTGTTGATGTGCAATCCATACTGAAAGGTGTAGTCTTTGATTTTCATCAGTGAGTACTTCAACTGAGCTTTTCCATCATCTCTTTTCACAAATGTAATCAGTTTCATTTCATCTGCTGTTTACATTGCTGAAAAAAGTTATTTGTAGTGAAGAAGTCGTTGGTCTTGCAAAATTTTTTCATGCGATTTCCAGCATCATTTCTATGAGAAAGGCCATATTTTCCAACTGTTGATATTTTGTTTCCAACTTGCCCTTCTCAATCACCAGCATCTATACAACTTAACTGTATGTTTGATCAATTTCAGACTGCAAAAGTTGATAGAAATTTTCAATTTCCTCACCTTTGGCATTAGCGATTGGTGTGTAAATTTGAATAACAATCACACTGAATGGCCTTACTTTGTAAGTGTAGGGATGTTATCCCATCACCAACAGCACTGTACTTCAGGACAGATCTTGCAATTTTCTTTTTGATAATGAATGTGGCAGCATTCTTCTTCAATCTGTCATTTCTAGCGTAGTAGGCCATATGATTGTGTGGTTCAGAACAGCCAATAGTATTCTGTTTCAGCTCGCTGATGACTAGGATATAGATGTCTGTGAACTCCATTTCATTTTTGATGGCTTCCAATTTTCCTGGATTCATATTTTGTACATCTCACTTTCTCATTATTAATGGATATTTGCAGGTGTTTCTTCTCATTTTGAGTTGTGTCACATCAGCTAATGAATGTCTCCAAATCTTGACTCCATCTATGTTATTAAAGTCAACTCTACTTTGAGGAAGCACCTCTTTCCCAGTTGTATTTTAAGTGCCTTCCAATCTTTGGGGTTCATCTTCTAGCATTCCTATCAGGCAGTTCAAAAGGTTTTCACTGACCATTTTTTTCAGTAGATCACTGGGTGTTTCCTCCTAGTTTGTCTTAACATGGAAGCTCAACTGAAATCTGTTCATCATGGGTAACCCTGCTGCTACCTGAAATGCCAAAGACACAGCTTCCATCATCAAAACAACACATAGGCCCCCACAGTAGGACAAACTGACACAGGATGGAATTCACTGGAGGAGGTCCAAATATAAACATTGACAGGAATTTGGAAGAAGTTGATTTCAACCATCATGGATGACTTCAAGTGGCTGAAGAACCTCAGTGGAGAAGTAGCTGCAGATGTGGTAGAAATAGCAAAAGAACTAGAATTAGAAGTGGATCCTGAAGATGACACTGAAGTGCTGCCATCTCATCTTAATCTTTAATGAATAAGGAGTTTCTTCTTACAAGCAAGCAAAGGAAGTGGTTTATTGAGATAGAATTGACTCCTGGTAAAGATACCGTGCACATTATTGAAATTACAACAACATATTTAATGCATCACATAAACGTAGTCGGTAAAGCAGCAGCAAGATTTGAAAAGACTTTAATTTTGAAGGAAGTTATGTGGGTAAAATATTATCAAACCATCACATGCTAGAGAAATCTTTTGTGAAAAGAAGAGTCAATCAATGGCATAAACTTTGTTGTTGTTATTTTAAGAAATCATCACAGCCATCCCAGCCTTAAACAACCACCACCATGATCAGTCAGCAGCCGTCAGCACCAAGGCAAGATCTTCCACCAGCAAAAAGATTAAGACTTGCTGTAGATTCAGATAATGGATAGTATTTTTTTTAGCTAGAAAGTATTTTTACTTAAGGTATGTACTATTGTTTTTAGACATATGCTGTTGAAAACTTAAGAGTACAGTATAGTGTTAGCATAATTTTTATATGAGGTCTGACAATTATGTTCATAAACTTGCCACCATGTGATTATGTTGGCAGCACTGTACAAGCAACTCAGTAAGGTTTCATAACCTTGGTATAATGGTGTCTCATGTCTGTGTCCAGACAAACGTGTGGTGATATCTTGCTGAGTGGCATTCATTATTGTTGTTGCCTACTTTTGTGTGCCTTTGCAACAATGTGGGACCTTGAATTAGAGCAATGAACAAACATTTCATTTCTTGTTAAACTTGGCAAGAGTGGAAGTTCACTTTCAGGGACATGTTAGTCCAGATCTATGGGAATAACACCATGAAGAAATCATCAGTGTACAAAGGATTAAACATTTTTCTGAGGGGAGAGAAAGTGTCACTGATGAAGAAAGATCAGGGCAGCCAGTAACAAGCAGAACTGATGAAAACATTGCAAAAATTCATCGAATTATGTGTCAAAATCATTGGCTGACTGTGAGAAGCATAGCAGACCAAGTAAACATCTATAGAGAAACAGGGAAATCATAACTAAAAACCTTGGCATGAGAAATGTATGTGCAAAAATGGTCCTGAAGGAGCTTGATGATTAATGAAAGTAAAGGAGAACTGAAGTTTGCCAAGACCTTTTGGAGAGGCACAACAATGTTTTGGGCTGTGTTATAACTGGTAATGAAACATGGGTGTACCAACATGACCCTGAAACAAGACATCAAATTTCACAATGAAAGTCAGCAAGTTATCTGTGACCAAAAATGTTCTGCCAGTCCAAATCAAGAATCACAACGATGTTGCTAACCTTTTTTTTATATCAGAGGGGTTGTTCATTATGAATTTGTGCTTTGTTAAGAGCACTCTAAACCCTCTATGCGTGTCTTGGTTTGGACCATTCAAGTAATATGACTCCAGTCTGCAAATTACCATATGGCTTAGCGTTCAGTTACAACTTCTGAGTCTCCACTTTGCCCCATTTCTTAATGTCAAGACGTATACCCTTTGAAGTCCAGCTTTACAGGAGTAAGTGCTCTATCCACATTTTTCTCTGGATGGACCCTGAACTTTATTTCTGTTGTCCTCCCAACCTTTTTGTTAGTGTTAGCTACTGTGGAGTCAGCGCCTGTTGACTTCTGGAGACCTTGTGCAAAATAGAATGTGGACTGTTGTGATCCATAAGGTATTCATTGACTGATTTTCAGAAGTACTGTCATGGGTTGAATTGTGTCCCCCAAAGATACATGTAGCAATTTAGCTAAGTCTTGATTCCCAGTATTGTGTGATGCTCCTGTGTGTTGTAAATCCTACCTCAACGATGTTAATGAGAAAGGATGGGCATGATTTTGTCAGTGAGTCAGGACTCAATCTACAAGACTGTTTTGTGCCTTGAGACAATCTTTTGGGATATAAAAGAAAGAAGCTATCAGAGAGAACCAGGGACCTCATACCATCAGGAAAGAAGCAGTTCATGGAGCAGAGCTTGTCCTTTGGGTCTTGGGTCCCTGTGCCTCAGAAGCTCCCAGCCCAGGGGAAGACTGAAGACAAAAACTTTACCCCAGAGCCAACAGAGAAAGCATTCCATTGGAGATGATGCCCTGAGTTTGGATTGTTAGCCTACTTTACTGTGAGGAAATAAATTTCTCCTTACTAAAGCCATCGACTTGTGGGATTTCTGTTACAGCAGCACTAGAGGTATAAGACAACTGCATTTCCAGGACTTTTTTCCTAGTTCATCTTTATCTAAAGGTTCCACTGAAACCTGTTTATACCTATATTATCCAGCATAGTTGTGAACCTGGGATGGATGAATAGAAAAGAGCTTACTGTCTGTCCCCTAATATGTTTGGTTATAAATTTAAATTTTCTAGTTAAAGGTAAGTATTTTAGTGTTATATGTTGTAAAATATTTGAATTAATTATCAGTTATACATATATTCATGGAGCATCAACTTTAAATGTCAATGTATTAAATACTAACCCTTACACTTGGGGGAGAGGTCCAAGTGTTATAGTGGTTAAGCCCTTGGCTGCTAACCAAATGAACGGCAGTTTGAACCCACCATCTGTTCCTAAGGGAAAAGATGTGGCAGTCTGCTTCTGGAAGGATTTACAGCCTGGGAAATAACATGGAACAGTTCTACTCTGTCCTATAGGGTCACAGCAAGTTGGAATCAACAGGACAGTACACAACAATGGTATACTTGTGGGTGCAATCCCATTTGGGAATGGAGTTTTCTTTGTTATTTTAATGAGGTGATATCACTGAAGGGCTGAAGCCAATCACTGATGAGATATAAAAAACAGCATATAAGGCTAGGTGCAGCAAAAATGCAAGAAAAATGAATAAAAGTATCTGTTTTAGTCAGCTAGAGCTACTCTAACAGAAATACCACAGAGTAGATGGCTTTAAAAAAGCTTATTCTTACGTAGTCCAGTAGGCTATAAATCCAAATTCAGGATGGCCACTCCATAGGAAGGCCTTCCCCCTCATCATCTCTGGAGGAAAGCCCAGTATTGCATCAGTCTTTGTCTAGGGAGCATCTTGATGCAAGAACATCAGCTCTGAAGGACACACTCTTCTCCCAGTGCTGCTTTCTTGACGGTATGAGGTTCCCGATTTTCTGCCAGCTTCCCCGTCTTTTTATCTCTTGTGGGATGAAAGGATTAAGGGAGATGCAAGCCATATTCCAGGGAAACTCCCTTTACAGTGGAGCAGGGAGGTAATCCTCTTACATTTTCTGAGACTTTCTGCACAATGGCCCTACCCTCCAGACTCTAGGTATTGCCCACAGTCTGGATTCTGAGTGGAGACCTCCAGTCCTGTGCTACAACTGTCTTCAAAGCCCACTTGGACAGTAACTCTGCCCCATCAACTTTAGGTGCTACTAAGCCCAAATGAGAGGTAATTCCACTCTAACAAAACACAGAGCACCATGGTTCCGCCCTTTCAAACCCCTGAGGTCACTGTCATACCTTTTGAGACTGAGGCAGCTCAGCTTCTCATGTTCTTTGTCTCTTCAACTTCTGTTTCCTATGGCCTCATGGCCCGGGCCTCAGGCCCGCATCTGCCCTTCAGGGGTCAGTGTTCCAAAGATCTGTAGCTCCAGTGATTCAAGTGCCCTAAGGCACCCTGCTCAGCTAGGAAGCTTCCTGCACAAAGGCTCTAAGCTCTCTCGCTCTGTTGGTCTGCAAGGCTAGCTCCACTGATTAAAGTACTCAGAGGCACCCCACTTCACCAGGAAAACTCTGAGCATAGGCACTTAGCTCTCTTGCACTGTTGGATGCTCCCAGGGCTGCCACTGGTTCTGCTGCTGCCACTGGTTTCTGGCTGTTTTCACCATCTACACCTTCTTCAGTGTTAACAGTTCTCCTCAGTTCTACTGAGTGTTCTATCCAGTCATAGTTTCAAAACCACTTACACGTTGTAGGTCTTTGCTAGAGCAGCACCCTACTCTCATGGTACCAAATTCTGTTTGAGCAACGCTAGCTGACTAAAACAGTATCCAAATTGGAAAGGAAGAAATAAAATTACCCCTATTTACAGACGATATGATCCTATACATAGAGAACCCCAAAGATTCCACAAGAAAACCACTAGAGCTGAAAAGAGTCAACAGTATAGCAGGATACATGATCAGCACTCAAAAATCAGTTGGTTTTCTATACATAAACAAAGAGAATTTCAAAAAGGAAATCAAGGAAACAATATCATTTAGAATAGCCTTCTGGGAAAATAAAACACTTAGGAATAAATCTAATCAGGGACATAAAAACCTATACAAAGAAAACCATAAAACACTACTGAAAGAAACCAAAAGAGACCTACTTAAAAGGAAAAAAATACTATGCTCGTGGATAAGAAGACTCAACATTATGAAAATACTGATTCCACATAAGGTGACATATAGTATAAGGAAATTCCCCTCTAAATACTGTCAGCATTCTTTAATAAGATGGAAAAACTTATCACTGAGCTTATACAGAAAGAGGCCACAGATAAGAAAACATTACTGGAAAAGAAAAACTAAGTAGAGGCCTCACAATACCTGATTTCAGAACCTAATTTACAACCATGGTAGTCAAAATAGCCTGGTACAACAACAGATGCAAAGATAAATGGAACAGAACTGAGAATCCAAGGGTGAGTTCACCCACCTATTATCAGCTGACTTTTGACAGAAGCCCAAAACCCATGAAATACTGAAAGGACACTCTCTTTAACAAATGATGCTACAATAACTTGATGTGTATCTGTGAAAAAAGAGAAAGATAAACTGGACCCATGCCTCACACTATACACAAAAGCTAATTCAAAATGGATGAAAGATTTAAATAAAAACTTAAAGCTAAAAAGACAATAGAAGAAAAAATAGGGACAATGCTAGGGGCCCTAATACATGCATAAATTCAATAAAACCGTAATTAATAATTAACAAACACCAGAGCACCTAAATCGAACTCTTAAACACGATCATCAAAAGATCACACTAAAATTTTATTTTAGCCAGCTAGTGCTGCTCTAACAGAGATACCACAAATGGATGGCTTTAGAAAAAGAACTTTTATTTTTATGCTGTCCAGTAGACTACAAGTCCAAATTCAGGGAGTCTGCTCCAGGGGAAAGCTTTTCCTCTTAGCTAGCTCTAGAAGGGGAGAAGGTCCTTGTGTTACATCAGTCTTTGGTCAGGGAACAGGACTCTTACAGATTGTGAGGGTCAATAAATTCCAGAGCTATTAGTTCAAGCCCCAAGAACTACGTATAAAAAGAAAAGAGAGCGGGAGTAGCACACCCAAACGAGGACTACGTTGCCTTCAAAATCCAAAAAGACTCAGTAGCCACTGTGTCTCCTTTTTAGTTGTCGGAGCAGCCAGATACAGTAACTTATCCTTCACCTTACAAGGAATATCTCGACATACCCCACGTCACTGGACTCACAGAAATTTCATTGAAATGAAAGATGTCCGAATTTTGAGGGATTAATTTCCCACCCTCTACCATGTAAATGTACAACTAATAAGTCCAGATTCATTGACACTTACACCTTACCAGGTCCAATCAGCATTAGCATCATCAATTTAATGGACCAGTGTGACATCTTGAGGGAGAGAGAGGCAACCAAGTTCCCTGTGGACTAAATTATGATATAGGGCTGGAGAGTTAACGCAGCCCTGAGGTATGCAAATGAAAGTATGTTGCTAGTCTTACCAGCTGAAGGCAAACTGCGTCTGGTGATCCTTTAAAACAGATTTGGAGAAGAAGGCATAAGCCAGATCAATAGACCTGGAAAGGCTGTTTTTGGTGGCCCTCTAACTGAGCAGTGTAGCACAGCCCAGTGAATAAGGACTGGGGCTAGATGTGTGGGAGAAAAGAAAGAAGAGAAAGAGAAAGAAGAAACAGAAGAAATTAAAAAAGACAAAGACGTATACATGACACTGAAAGGTCAGGCTGTTGGTGGTGGGGTGGAGCATGGGTGGCAGTAAGCTGGTGTCTATCTTACCAGGTGGTACAGCAAGACCCATTAGGAAAGGGTAAAGACAGCACAGTGCCTTAGGTGGGAGGCAGAAGGAAAGGGAAAGGGAAAGAGAAATAAAAAATACGATGTGGAGGGAGCTGGCTGTTGGGGGCCTCACAGATCTCCCTTCTAGAAAGAAAACCATAGGACAAAACCACAAAGTACACATACCACCTGCTCACACCCCAAGCCCAGGCCATTCTTTGTTCAAAGCATACAGTACTAGTTTCAGGTCTTGGGCAGCAGCAAGTGTAGTGGCCATGTTCCCAGGGGACCATCCAGTTCACTGGACCATCATTTCTGGTCTTTCAGTAGAGTTCTTGATCTGCACACCTCTTTTTCTCTTGTTACATCAGGAACTCTATATTGTGTCTCATATCAAGGCTGTCTTAGATAGTGGCTGGGCACCTTCTTGTTCTTCAGGTCTCACACTGATGTAATCTCCGCCTTACATGGGTCTTTCTGTCTCCTGTGCTCGTTTTTCCTGAAGTCTTTGATGTTCTCAGTTGTCATCTGTTTCAGGTGGGTAGGAACCCACTGATGTTCCTCACATGGCAGCTTGCTGGCTTTTAAGACCCCAGATGCCACTCACCAATATGGGGTGCTGAAGAGTCTCTTAGCAAAAGACTAGTTATGGCAGGTGAACTTAATGTCCCCTGAAAACACGGTCCCCAGGCCCCTGTCCATGCAACTCAATTCTTAGAAAAGTTGAGTTGAATTTAGAAAATCTTTTAGTTTAGGGGGAAACCTGGTAATGTTGTGGATTAAGCACTACATCTGCTAACCAAAAAGTCAGCAGTTCAAACCTGTGAAGTGCTCGTGGGAAACTCTATGGGCAGTTCTACTCTGACCTCCAGGGTTGCTATCAGTTGGACCCGACTTGATAGCACCAGGTTTGTGGGTTTTTTGTTTTTTCGGTTCATGATGTAGTCCAGTTATACTGACCTGCCTTCTACTGAGTGCTGTCACATGCTTCATCCACCTGAATTCTTACTGACTATCTGGTCTGTGAACACCTTTCTCCCCCGCTCCCTACCTCTGTAACCATCAAAGAGTCTTTTCTCCTGTGCATAAGTCCTTATTTAAGTCTTTGTAATGTCATTTTGATGCTGACTGATTTCACTCAGTATGTCTTCTAGTTGATGTCCAGTGATGAGATACTTTCTAAAACCATCATTGTTCTTTAACACTGCATAGTGTTCAATTGTGAATACATAACATAGTTCGTTTATCCATTCATCTGTTGATTGGCACCTAGGTTGGTTACATCTTTTTACTATTGTGGACTGTGCTGCAATAAGCATTCATGTGCATATATCTGTTAGTGTGACAGCCCATATTTCTGTAAAATATATTCCAAAGAGTAGGATTGCTGGATAGTATTTCTATTTCTAGCTTTTTAAGAAAGTACCAGATTGCTTTTTGGTGAGTTTGTGCCATTTTGCATTCCCATCAACAGTGTAGAAGTGTTCTAATCTCTCTACAGCCTCTCCAGCATTTGTTGTTTCGTGTTTTTTGAATTATTGCCAACTTCATTGGAGTGAGATGGTACCTCATTGTAGTTTGGATTTGGATTTCTCTAATAACAACTGATCATGAGCATTTCCTCACATGTCTTTTGGCTGCCTGGATGTCTTCTTTGGTGAAGTATCTGTCCATCATCTTTGCCCATTGTTTAATTGGGTTATTTGTCTTTTTATTGTTGATATCTTGAAGTACCTTGTAGATGGTGGAAAATAGACATTGATGCAATATGTAGTTGCCAAATATTTTTTCCCATTCTGTAGGCAGTCTTTTAACTCTCTTGAGAAGGTCTTTGGATGAGCATTAAGTGTTTGATTTTTTAGCAGTTCCCACTTATTAATTTTTCTCTTCTGTTGTTTGTGCATTGTTGGTCAGATTTTATAGTCTGGCTGTGTACTAGAACTTCCATTGTTGTTCCTATTTTTCCTCCATAATCTTTATTGTTTCGGGTTTGACATTTAGTTCTTTGATCCATTTTGAGTTAGTTTTTGTGTAAGGTGTGAGACATGGGTCTTGTTTCAGTTTCTTACAGCTGGATATCCAATTCTGCCAGCATCATTTGTTAAAGAGACTATTTTTACCCCAGTTTACAGTCTTAAGAACTTTGTTGAGTATCAGCTGCTCATAGGAGGAGGATGATATTTCTGGACTGTCTATTCTGTTCCACTGGTCTTATATCTGTTCTTGTACCAGTACCAGGCTATTTTGACTACCATGGCAGTGTAATAGGCTCTAAGGTCAGGCAGTGTGAGGCCTCTCACTGTGTTCCTCTTCTTCAGCAGTGTCTTACTTATTCGGGGTTTCTTTCCTTTCCAAATAAAGTTGGTGATGTTTCTCCATCTCATTAAAAAATGCTATTGGAGTTTGCATTGTGATTGCATTGTATATGTAGATCGCTTTGGGTAAAGCAGACATTTTCACAATGTTTAGTCTTCTTAAACCAGGGTAAGTTTCTCTATTCATGTAAGTCTTTCTTAATTTCTTGCAGTAGGTTCTTGTAATTTCCTCTGTATAGGTCCCTTACATCTCTGGTTAGATTTATTCTCAGGTATTTTATCTTCTTGGGAGATAATATAAATGATATCAATCTGGTGTTTTCTTCTTTGATCATCTCTTTGTTGGTGTAAAGGAATCCAACTGATTTATTTATGTTTATCTTATAGCCTCATACTTTGCTAACTGTTCTATTAGTTCCAGAAGTTTATTTATGGATTCCTTAGAGTTCTCTGTGTACATGATCATATCGTCTACAAATAGGGATCTTTTTATTTCTTCTTTACTGAAGCAGATGCTCTTTACTTCTTTGTCTTGTCTGATTGCTCTGGCGAGAACCTCTAGCACAATGTTGAATAGAAGTGGTGAGAGGGGGCATCCTTGTCTACTTTCTATTCTCAGGGGGATTTCTTTCAGTCTCTCTCATTCAGGATGGTATTGACAGTTGGCTTTCAGTAGATGCCCCTTATTGTGTTGAGGAGTTTCCCTTCTATTCCTATTTTACTCAGAGTTTTTAACATGAGTGGGTATTGGACTTTGTCAAATGCCTTTTCTGCATCAAGTGATAAAATTAAGTGATTCTTATCCTTTGTGTTATTTATGCACTTGATCACATTAATTATTTTTCTGATTTTGAACCAGTCTTTCATCCCTGCTATGAATACTAATTGGCCATGATAAATTATTTTTTTTATATGTTGTTGAATTCTGTTGCCTAGGATTTTGTTGAAGGTTTTTTGCTTCTGGATTTATGAGTGATATTGGCCTGTAATTTTCTCTTTTTTTGTGGGGTCTTTACCCAACTTTGGTATCAGGGTTTTGCTGGCTTCGTAGAATGAAATTGGGAACATTCCATCCCTTTCTATGTTGTGAAATAGCTTCAGTAGTGTTGTAATTAACTCCTCTCTGAAAGTTTGGTAGAATTCTCCAGTGAAGCCGTTTGGGCCAGGACTTTTCTTGGTTAGTAGGTTTTTTTTTTTAATTGCTTTTTCAATCTCTTCTTTCGTGAAGGTTTATTAAATTGTTCTACTTTTCTTTGTGATAATTTTGCTGTATAATGTGATTCTAGAAATTTGTCCATTTCCTGTAGGTTTTCAAATCTGTTAGAGTACAATTTTTCACAGTATTTTGTTACGATAGTTTTAATTTTGGTTGGGTCTGTTGTGACATTTCCTTTCTGCTCTCTTATTTTGGTTATTTGTTTCCTCTCCTGTTTTTCTCTTGTGAGTTTAGCCAGTGGTTTATCAGTTTTGTTGATCTTTTCAAAAAAACAGATTTTGATGTTGTTAATTTTTTCAGTTGTTTTTCTATTCTGTAATTTGTTTAGTTCTGCTCTAATTTTTATTATCTGTTTTCTTCTGGTACCCGAGGGGTTCTTTTGTTGTGCTCTTTCTACTTGTTCAAGTTGTAGGTTAGTTCTTTGTATTAGGCCCTTTCTTCTTTCTAGATGTGTACATTTAAAGAGAAAAATTGACCTCTGAGCACTTCCTTTACAGTGTGCCATAGGTTCTGGTAGGATGTGCTTTCATTCTCACTTGATACTAAGAATTTCTTTATTGTATCCTTGACTTCTTCTATAACCCATAAATTTTTGAATGAGGTATAGCTCAATTTCAATGAGTTTGAATTTCTACCTATGCTTTTTTCTGCTATTGATTGCAGCTTTATGGCTTCATGGTCCGAGAAGATGCTATGAGCTGTTTTGATGCATTGAATTTTGTTGAGACTTGCTTTGTGGCCTACTATGTGGTCTATTCTGGAGAATGTTCCGTGTGCATTGGAAAAGAAGGTGTACTTGTCAATTTGAGGGTAAAAAGTGCTGTATATGTCTGAGGTTGAGTTTGTTGAGTGCTGCAATAAGATCTTCTGTATCTTTGTTGAGCCTTTTTTTCTAGATGATCTGTCCATTATTGGAAGCGGAGTGTTGAAGTCTCCAGCTATCACTGTGGAGTAACCTATCTCAGTTTTTGATGTTGTAAGCATTTGTTCAATGTATTTTGGTGCTCTGATATCGGATGCATAAATATTTAACATTGTTGCATCCTGCTATGTATTAAACCTTTAAGCAATAAATAGTGACCATTCTTGTCCATGATGGTGGACTTTACTTTAAAATCTATTTTATCTGAGATTTATATTGCCACTCCTGCTCTTCTTTGCATTTTGTTAGCTTGGCATACAGTTTTCCATCATTTGTTTAACAGTTTGTTCGTATCTTTGAGTCTAAGGTGTGCTTCCTGTAAGCAGCGTATAGACAGATCATGTTTTTTGATACAGCCTGTTACTCCTGTCTGTTTATTGGAGCACTCAGCCTATTTACATTCAGTGTAATTATTGATAGATATGTATTTAGTGCTGTCATTTTGATGCCTTTATTTTTGTGTCATTGACATTTTCTTTTTTCCACTTAATATTCTGTACTGGGTCATTTTTCTTTATGGGTTTTCGTTTCATTCTTTTCGATGTAGTTTTCCGTCTGTTCAGACTCCTGTGTTGTGTTTCTTGTTTTGATATGTGGTTTTGTTAGTTTGATTTGTACCTATCCCTTTGTTCGTCCCTAATGTTCTGGGTTTAAACCAGTCTTTAACCTCTTTGTATCTCTTAAACTTCCTCTCCATCTGAAAAGGCTGTAAGTGCTGCAATATATCCCTCTTTATAATGTAATGTTGTCACAGTTTACATGTTAAACTTTCTGTTTCCGTAATTTTAACATTTTAGCTTGATTGAACTTTGTAACTTCCCTAACTAATTAGGACTCTGGATGCTGTGTCTTGCAGTGCATCCTTGAGTATATATCTGGTGCTATTGATTTTCTAATTGAAGAGCTTCCTTCAGTATTTCTTGTAATTTTGGTTTGATTTTTACAAAGTCCCTAAGCTTCTGTTTATTTGAGAATGTCCTAATTACACTGTCATATTTGAAAGACAATTTTACAGAATATATAATTTCTGGTTGTTAGGTTTTTTTTCCTTCAAGGCTTTGTATATATCATCCCACTGCCTTCTTGCCAGCACGGTTTTTGCTGAAAAGTCAGAACAGTTTACAAGCTTCGCTTTATATGTTCGTTTTGGTTTAAGCTTAACTGCCTTTGAGAGCCTCTGTGTCTATTTTTATTAAGCTTGATTATAATACGTCTTAGTGTCTTTCTTTTGGGATCTACCTTTAGTGGAGTTTGATGAGCATCTTGAATAATATCTTTTCTTCTTTCCTGATGTCAGGGAAGTTTTCTGTCAACAACCCTTCAACAATTCTCTCTGTGTTTTCTGCTATCCCTCCCTGTTCTGGAACTCCAATTACATGTAAGTTGTTCCTCTTGATAGAGTTCCATATGATTCTTAATGGTTCTTCATTTTTCTTGATTCTTTTCTCTGATTTCTTCTCATAAACAATGGTGTTAGTCGCTTTATCTTCAGTTTCATGAATGCTGCATTTCATTTCCTCAGTTCTACTCTTTTGACTTTCCATTGAATTGTCTAACTTGGTAATTTTGTTATTAATCTTCTGAATCTAGCAGTTCATATAGCTTGTTTAATTTTTCATTTTGTTCTGTTGCACTTTGTTTAATCTCTATATGAAAATCTAGGATGGCTCTCTATATAATTCTTTTGTGTTCTACCTCCAATAATTTCAGGCAGGCTTCTTCATCTGGGAAATTTTTTGATTCTTTATTTGGGGAGTTTTCTGAAACCATGGTGGTCTGCTTCTTTAAATCGTCAGACATTGATTGTTGTCTTCATGACATTGGAAAGCTGTTCATCTTCTCCAGTGTCACACCTGCTGAAGGTATGGTGTAGTGCTAAGAAAGGAGTGGAGAAGGACACTGCTTTACTTGGCCACCAGACACTGCTGCATTTTCCAGGTGCAGCTGTCTTAAGTACAGCTTCTCTGGTGAGAGAGATGCTGTCCAGCCTGATGGTGCTGCTCCACTTGGCAGTTGACCCCAGTTGAGTGCTCAGGTGTGGTGGGTTCCACCTCCTGTTCACAAAGGTGGTGACCTACTTGTGCCAACTCCCCAGAGTCATGCCTGCAGACACTGTAGCATAGTTCAGAGAAGAGAGGAAGAACGGGCATTGATGCACTTGGCCACCAGCCACTGCTGTATTCTCTAGGAGCAGCTGTTTTAAGGATAGGCTTTCTGCTGAGAGACACCATACAGTGGCAGCTAGTACCAGCCAGGCCCTCACGGCTGGGAGGCCCTGTCTCCTGGTTGACCAAGATGATGACCTACTTGTGGAGTCTCTCCAGGGCCACTTCAGCAGATGCTATGGCATGACTCAGAGAAAGGAGGGGGATATGAAGCTGCGACACTTGGCCACCAACCACCACTGTATTCTCTAGGTGTGACTGTCCTAAAAAATGATTTTCTGCTGAAAGCGGCACTGTCCAGCAGCAACTGGTACCAGCTAGGTCTTCATGGGTGTCAGGCCCAGCCTCCTTAGTGATAAAGATGGAAACCTACTTGAGGAATCTCTCTGGGGCTGCATCAGCCCATGCTATGGCATGGCTCAGTTAAAGGAAGTGGTGAGGGAGCTGCCACACTCACTCACCAGCCACCACTGCATTCTCGAGTTGCAGTTGTCTTAAAAACTGGCTTTCTGCTGAGAAACCAGTCAGGCCCTCAGGGGTGGCAGGTTCCCACCTCCTGGCTAATAAAGATGGTGACCTACTTGTGGAGCCTTGGCAGGTGTTATGACATGGCTCAGAGAAGGGAGAGGGAAAGGGTGCTGCCACTCTCAGTTGCCTACCACTGCTGCACTTTCTAGGTGTGACTGTCTTAAAAACAGCTTTTCTGCTGAGACCAACACTCTCCACTCAGGAGCTGTTGCTCAGTGTGGCAGCCAGCCCCAGCTGGGCTCGCAATCATGGCTGACTCCACCTCTCAGTTGACTAAGATGGCATCCTGCCTGTGCAGCCTTTCCTGTGCTGAAACAGCAGAATCTATGGAGCAGCTCAAAAGAGAGGAGAGAAGGGCACTGGTACCCTCAGCCACCAGCTGCCACTGGGTTCTCTAGATGTGACTGTTTTAAGTATCGCCTTTCTGCTATGAGAGCTTCTGTCTACTTAGGCACTGCAACTCAGCATGGCAGCTAGCCCCAGTCAGGCTCTCAGGCTCAGCAGCCTCAGCCCCAGTCTCCTGGTTGACAAAGACAGTGACTGTACGTTTAAGCCCTTTGCTGCCATGCAAGTAGAAGCAGAAGCACATGTGCTGCCATCTTGCCTCTGCAAAAGGTAGTTTTCCCCTACCTGTTGCCCAGTCTGATCTCACAACCCTCCACCTGATTTGGGGGCTCCCAAAATGTCCTTTCCACTCCATTTAATTGTTTTCATATACCTAAGGTCCCAGAGTGAATTGAGGAGATGTGTGACTACTCTGCCACCTTGGCCCTGCCCACCTGCCTTTTTTTCTTTGTATAGTCCAGTTTCTCAGATTATTTGTTCAGCGTGCAGATTGAATAAGTATGGTGAAAGAATGCAACCTTGATGTACATGTTAAATGACAAAATATCCCTTTGTCCTCTTCGAATGCCAGCCAAATCTACAGGTTCCTCAAAGGTACAATTAAGTGTAAATATCTCTCTGATATTCTCTGCTTTCAGCTAGGATCCCTCTAACATGAGTAATGATAGCCCTTCTTCCATGTCCTCTATCTACTCCAGCTTGAATTTCTGGCAGCTCACTGTGGATGTACTATTGTAACCACTATCAACTGATCTTCAGCAAAATTTTACTTGTGTCTGGTATTAGAATATTATTTGATAATTTCCACATTCTGTTGGATAACCTTTCTTTGGAATGGGCACAGATATGGATCTCTTTCAGTCAGTTGGTGAGGTAGCCACCTTACAAATTTCTTAGCAATCTTACAAACTTCTTAGCATAGATGACTCAGCATTTCCAGAATAGTGTCTGTATGTTAAAATGTCTCAGTTGGTATTCTGTCAGTTTCTTGAGCTTGTTTTTTGGCAATGCCTTCAGTGCAGCTTGGACTTCTTTAGTGACGTTGAATCTTGAGCTTATGCAACCTTCTGAAATGGATGAATGTCAAACAATTCTGTTTGGTATAGTGACTCTGTATATTTCTTCCATCTTCTTTTGATACTTTCTGCATCATTTAATAATTTTCCCATAGAATTCTTCAATACTGCAACTTGATGCACAAATTTTTTTCTTCATTTCTTTCAGCTTGAGAAATGCTGATCATGTTCTCGCTTTTTGGTTTTCTAACTCCAGGCCTTTGTACATTTATTTATGATTGTTTGTGTTCTTGAGCTGTTCTTTGAAATCCTCTGTTTGTCTCCTGTACTTCATCATTTCTTTCTTTCACGTTAGCTACTCTCTGTTCAAGAGCAACTTTCAGAGTCTCCTGAAATACATTTTAGTCTTTTCATTCTTTCCTATCTTTTTAATGACTTTTTACTTTCTTCAATATGATGTCCATAATGCCATGCCACAGTTCTTCTGGTTTTCAGTCAATAGTGTTCAATATATCAAATTTATCCTTTAGATGGTCTCTAAATTAGGGTGGGCTCTCATGGACTTGTTTTAATTTTCTTCAACTTCAACTTGCAGATGAGTGATTGGTAGTCTGTCCCTTAACATCTGACGATATTAAGCTTTTCCGTAGTCTCTTTCCACCAATGTAGTTAATTCAATTTCTGTGTATTCCATCTGGTGAGGTTCACATGTATAATTGATGCTTGTGTTGGTGAAGAAGGCACTGACAATGAAGAAGTTGTTGGTCTTGCAAAATTCTATGATGCCATCTCCAGTGCAATTTCTGTCACCAAGATCATATTTCGCAACTACCAATGCTTCTTTGTTTTCAACTTTCACATTCCAGTCACCATGTCCACCAACATGAGACTGCAATAGTTGGAAAAAATCTTCAGTTTCTTCCCCTTTGGCCTTAGTGGATGGTAAATAAACTTTAATAATAATCATGCTAACTGGTCTTCTTAGGCATATGGACATTATCATGTGACTGACAGCATTGTACTTCAGGATAGATTTTGAAATACTCTTCTGGATGTTAAATATGATGTCATGCTACTTCAGTTTGTCTTTCCCAGCATCACGGATTGAATTGTGTAGGCCAAAAATAAAGGGTCCTGTTTTTACAGCTCATAGCAGCAATATTTGTGAAGCTTTAATGGCCAATTAGTCTTGACAAACTGTCATGAAAAGTTACACAAGTCCATAATGCATAGAAATTATTAAAATTTATTATCAAAATGGATGTTCTGTATGCCAAACATTCTGTGTGCTGTGTGAAATTTACAATGCTCATAAGCATCCCACCAAAAGAAAAATTTTACATTTAATCAAAAAATTTGAGACAATTAGGTCTGTTGCCAATCAGACAATACCTGTGCATCAATGAACTGCATGTTCCAATGAGAACATCACCACTGTTCATCAGAGCATGCACAAGAATCCATCTCAATCAATTTCTCACCAAGTACAAGAACTTATGTCAACCACAATTTGACAGATTTTATACCTGGACTTGGAGCTTTCCCCCTGGAAAATCAAAATTGTTTTAACTCAAGAACTAAAGTCCAACAACTATAGATTGCACTCTATAATTGCTGATCTGGATCTGGAAGAATTGGAAGCTGACTCTGCTTTTGACCAGAAAATCATCTTCAGCAACAAGGCTCATTTTTGGATGAATGACTTTATTCACAAATAAAATTGTTGTACTTGGAGTGATGAGAATCCAATGGAGATTCAAGAATGTCTGATTCATCACCAGAGAGTTACCATTTGGTATAGATTTTGGTCCAACAGAATCCTTGGCCCTTATTTTTTCCAAGATGAACAAGGAGAGGCTATGATTCTCAATGATGAAAGATTATCAGGCTATGATAACTGATTTTTTTTTTTTGGCCCCATTTGGGAGGTGCCATAGCAGCCATTTATCTGAAGTTCTTTTCCACACATAATGTCATCATATGTACTTCAGAATAAGAAAACAATTACAATTGTATGATTTACACAACTTATTTTATTCAAGTTAGAAGATAGGACACACTGACTGGAAAACTCTTTGTGTGTCAATTTTGCTAGGCTGTTATTTCCAGTATTGTGTGATTGCCCTCCATTTTGTGATTTTAATTTTCTTATGTGCTGTAAATCCTAACCTCTGGCTGTGGTTAATGAGGTAAGATTAGGTGGCTAGAGTGTGACTGTAACACCTTTGCTAAGGTCACATACCTGATCCAGTGTAAACAGAATTTCCTTGGGGTGTGACCTGTACCACCTTTTATTGGTAGACCTACACAGCCTTGGAACACTTGCCCTAGCAGGACACATGAGGATGTGAGGCCCAAGAGGCTGAGATACCAAGGAACCAGGAAGCAGAAGCTGAAGAGATAAGAAAAACAGGAAGTCGTACTGCCTCAAACTCAAAAGGTGTAACCATGACCTCTGGAGTTTCAAAAGATGGAGCCATGGCTTCTGATGTTTCCAAGGGTGAAGTTGCCACTCAGATGGACTAGTAAAATGATGCACCTAAAGCTGAGGGTATAGAGTGGCTGTCCCAGTTGGTCTGGAAGGTAGAGATGAAGCCCTGTGTTCCACTCAGAATCTGGAGAGTTGGGCAATACCTAGAATCTGGAGGACAGGGCCATGGTGTAAATCATCTCAGAGAACACAGAATTACTTGCAAAGCCTTGAGGGCTAATGTAGTGTGTTCTGTGGACTTGCTTAGTGACTGCTATGCCTGCTTTCCGTCCAATTTCTCACGTTTGTAATGGAAATGTCTAGCTTGTAACTGTTATGCCATTGTACTTCAGAAGCAGATAACTTGTATTTTAGATTTCATGGATGAAGACAGATTTTTGGATTTGGGACTTGGAGTTGATTTAAGACTTTTGCTGTGATACGATGGAGTGCTTTTATTTTGCTTGTGGCAAGACATATATTTGGGGCTACCAAAGAGTGCAGTGTCATGGATTGAATTGTGTCCCACAAAACTATGTCTCAACTCAGCTAGGCCATGATTCCCACTATTGTGCAGTTGTCCTCCATTTTGTGGTTGTAATTTTCCTATGTGTTGTAAATCCTAATTTCTGCCTGCGGTTAATGGGACAACTTGAGAGGACTAGGGTGATAGTGTAACACCTTTACTAAAGTCACATTCCTGATCCAATGTAAAGGGAGTTTCTCTGGAGTGTGGCCTGCATCACCCTTTATCTTACAAGAGATAAAAGGAAAGCAAGGAGAGAGGAGGCATCTCAGACCACTAAAATAGCAGTGCCAGGAGTGAAGTACATCCTTTGTACCTGTGGTTCCTGAGCAGACAAAATTGATGAGAAGTATGTTCCTCTACAGCTCACATAGAAATAAAGTCTTCCTGAGCTATTAGTTAGCAGACAAATTCTTAACCACTGCACACCAGTTCCATATAGCCACAGTAATCAAAACAGCCTGGTACTGTTACAACAACGTACACAATAAAAATTAGGATGAGTTTGAGATACCAGATGTAAATCCATTCACCTACAATCAGCTGATTTTTGACAAAGGCCTCAAATCCATTAAATGTGGTACCTGGTTTCCACCACTGACTACTCTGATGGGGATCGTAAGAGTGGGTCCTCTACAGAGCTGGAGAAAATTATAGAACAAAATTTAAACTCACAGAAAAGATCAGACTTACTGGTCTGATGAAGACTGGAGAAAACCTGAGAGTACAGTCTCTATCTAGCCATTTAAATCAGTAATAATGTCAGTCCTTAAGGTTCACCCTTTGGACCAACATTAGACAGGCCCATAAAACAATCACATTCATAGTTCAATCCTGTATGCAGATTAATGGGCACACCAGCCCAGGGGCAACAACAGAAAGCATCATGAAACAGGAAAGCAGGATAAGTGGAAATGAAGTACCTAAGACTTATAAAGGGAAGTGTTGACACATCAAGGGGTTGGCAACCAATATTACAAAACAATTTGCATATTAATTGTTCCATGAGAAACTAATTTGCTTTGAAAACTTTCACCTCAAGCACAATAAAAAAAAATGAAGGAAATTCTACTTTTATGTATTTAAAATAATTCAGAACCTGATCATATTTACATACATAAATGGATTCCTAGCCTTTATCATCACAAGTGTTCTCTAACAAATGGGACTGCAAGATTTTTATTAAACCTAAAGGTCCTTTGGAGAATTGCAATGTGGAAAGAATATTTTTGCAATAATTCAACAGATTAGATTTTGTTGAAATTTGCTTTATGTCCTGTGAACTTTCCATGTGCTCTGTGGAAGAAAGTGTAGTTACCTGTTGATGGATAAAAAGTTCTGTATATGTTTATGACATCTAATTGGTTAACTGTGGCAATAAGATCTTCTGTGTCTTTACTGAACTTTTTTCCTAGAAGATCTGTCCGATACTGACAGTTGAGTGTTGAAGTGTCCCACTATTATTGTGGAGTGATCTATTTCATTTTTCAACATAGTCAGTGTTTCCTCAATGTATTTAGATGCTCTAGTATTGGGTGCATAAATATTTAATATTATCAAGTTCTGCTTGTGTATTGAATCTTTCAGCAGTAAATAGTGACCATCCTTGTCCACGATGGTGAATTTTACATTAAAATCTATTTTATTGGAGATTAGTATTGCCACAACTGCTCTTCTTTGTATACTGTTAGCTTGGTATATATTATTCCATCCTTTAATTTTCTGTTTGTTCATATCTTTAAATCTAAGGTGAGCTTCTTGTAAGCAACACATAGACGGTGGTGTCTTTTGATCAAAGATATCACTTGTCTTTTTCCTGGAGCCCTCAGTCTGCTTACATTCAGTGTAATTATTGATAGGTGTCGTTTAGTGCTGTTATTTTGATGTATTTATTTTTCTGTTGGTATATTCTCTGTTGCTGTTAATTTTCTGTTCTGGGTCTTTCTTTATGGGTTGAGTTTTCATCTTTTTCAGTGTTGGGTTTGTGTTTGTTGAGACTCCTGGATTACATTTCTTGCTTTGATTTGCTGCTGCTTTATTGTGCTTTGCAGCTACCCTGATGGTCCACCCTAATAACCTAAGTATAAACCCCACTTTAATTTCTACGTATCTTTCCACCTGAAAGGACTGCAACTACTGTAGTATATCCCTCTTTTTAATGTTACGGTGTCTTAGTCTTTGTGATATGGTCACCAGATCCTTTCTTTTGATATTATGGCTTTGATTTTGTGCCTTCTGTAACTGAGTACATTTCTGAAAGTTGTATCCTGCATTGCCTCCTTAAATATAGACTTCATGATTTTGTTTTTCTAAGCCAAGAGCTTCTTTCAATATTTCTTGTAGCTTTGGTTTGATTTTTACAAAGTCTCTAAGTTTCTGTTTACCTGTGAATGTCCTAATTTCATCTTCACATTTGAAAGACAGTTTGGCAGAATATGTAGTTTTTGGTTGGAAGTTTTTCTCCTTCAAGTCTTTGAATACATTATTTCACTGCCACTGTGCCAGCATTGCTTCTGCTGAGAAGTCAGACAAAAGACTACAGTGCTTCCCTCTTAACGTTAGCTTTCCTTTGAGTCTCACTGCCTTTAAGAGTTTATGTTTTATTTTGTTAAGCTTAGTGTCTTTCTGTTAGGGTCAACTTTATGTGGCACGTGATACACATGTTGGATATCTATGTTCTCTTCTTTCATAATTCCAGGGACATTTTCTGTCAGCAAGTCAACAACAATACTCTGTGTTTTCAGCTATCCCTCCCTGTTCAGGAACAGTCATAGATTGTTCCTCTTGATAGAGTCCCACATGTTTCTTAATTCTTCTTAATTTTTCTTGTTTCTTTTCTCTGATTTCTCCTCATGTGTGCTGGTGTCAGTAGCTTTGTCTTCAAAATTCAGGAAGTCTAGTTTCCAGTTGTTCAACTGTCATCTTTTGGCTTTGGGTTGAATTGTCTAATTCTGTACTTTTGTTATCGATTTGTCAGATTTCAGAATGCTAATGTTCCATCAGATTGAACAGCATGCTTAATTTTTCATTTTGCTCTTCTGCATTTTGTATAATGTCTAGGAGGGCTCTTTATATAATTCTTTTGTCCTCAATCTCCGATAGTTTCAGAAAGGCTTCTTCATCCAGTAAGTTCTTTGGTTCTTTATTTTGGGAGTTTTCTGAAGCCGTGGATGAATGTTTTTTTTAAACATTTCATTAGAGTCTGTTGCTTTCTGAAGATCTAGAGACTGTTTTCTCCTGTGTTGCTTTAACAGGAGTGGAGGCACAGTTCTGAGAAGGAAGTTGATCACCAGCCACCTCTGCGTACCCCAGTGAGTGGTCCCAGTAGAATCTCTGCGGTAGCAGACTCTGCCTCCTAGCTAGCAAAGACAGTGTCCTGCTTATGGAGTCACTGGGAGGTTGTCAGCCAACCCTATAATGTAGGTCACTAAAGGCTGGAAGAGATGCCATCAGGCTGCGCTGTAGTTATTTTTCTAGGCAGTCTTATTTTAAAAAGGTGAAAGCTATCTGACTGCTCCAAAATCAGTCTGTCGGGTGTGGTAAGTCCTTCCTTCTGGCCATCAACAGACAGGGCTCATCAGCTCTTACCAGGAGCTGTGATATAGTTCAAAGTAGGACAGACTACTGGTCTGCTGTCATTCCATTCTGGGCCCCTCCCGTAATGCTACACTGTGCTAAACACAGCTTTTCTGCTGGAAAAGTGCTCCCTGAACTGGAACTGCCTTCCAGCCTGGGAATTAGCGCCTGCTGAGACCTCCAGTTGGGTATGTCTGCTCCCCATCAAACAAGATGGCATGATGGTCAATCTATCTCACCCCTGCAAAAGAGTAGAATCTATGGCAGAGGTCCAAAAAGAGGGTAGAGGGGCTATGGTCCTCTGAGTCTGGAGCCAGGCTCTTAAAATGTGGCTATTTTACCATCTATCACTTTATCGCTGTGGGTCAGCTTAGCTGCTGTTTGAGCTTCACCCCAGCCTGCAGCCAAGAAAAAGAAAAAAAGTTAAAAACACCAGTTAACCTTTAGTCTTCGGTAGCTGGCCGATTCAACCAGAGTGGGGCTCAGCTGAAAACAAGCAGTTTCCAGTTCAGTGGCATGCAGTCCAAACTGACAGCCCTGTGCCATGTCCTAGAGTTCACTGGGTGTCCAGAAAACTCCTTTCATTTATCAATCCAGGTCTTAGTTTTCAGAGGGAATTAAGAAGACATGTGTCTAGTCTGCCATCTTAACTCTGCCTCCAGTAAAGAATATTTTTAACAATATGTTAACATAATAGCATAATTCACATTTTGGTGCTGAAATTAACACATGGCAAACATCTTTTATCAAACAACTGGTGACAGAAGCATGGTTAGCAGTTTATCAGTATAAGCAGTAGTTGTCCTGCCTGTCTTTCATGTTCTAATAATAACAGCATGTTCTTACAGAAGGAATCTTACCCATGCATACATACAATTAGTGGAAACTCATGTGCATTGGTATTAACGGTGTATGTTCCCTACTCAATTTAGTTCATCATGCACGTTCATCTGAATATCAAAAAAAAAGATAATTTTTAAGGAGGTCAAGAACAGTGTCATTCTTGGAAGGCAGTATAACCTGGAAAAGCAGTTTTGGTGTCAAAACTCCTGAATTTAATTTGATCTTGCTTCACCTACTATTGTTGTTGTTGTTAGGTGATAGTTTTCTCATCTGAGACACAGAAATAATTATATCTATCTCACTGAGCTACTGGGAAAAATAAAAGGGCTATCTGGCATATAGTAGAGGTTCTCTGCATTTCAATCATAAGAGTCTATGAGAATTTAACATGTAAGACAAAAATCATTGTTGTAAATAAGCATTTAATAAGTATATGAATAACATTCCTGCTCATAGTATATAATCTTTTTGTACACTTACTGTATACCAGTGTCATGGATTGAATTGTGTCACCCAAAAAAATGTGCATAGCAATTTGTCTAGGCTATGATTCCTGGTATTGTGTGATGTTCCTACGTGTTATGTTGTAAATTCTGCCTCTGTGAGGTTAGTGAGGGAAGATGGATGACTAATATTTTGCCGAGGCAGGACTCAATCTATGAGATTATCTTGTGCCTGAGGCAATCTCTTAGGACATAAATGAAAAGGAAACAAGTACAACAGTTTGGAACCTCACACCATCAGGAAAGAAGCAGTGCTGAGAGCAGAGCATGTCCTTTAGATACGAGGGTTCTTATGCCCCAGAAACCCCAGTCCAGGAGAAGAAGGACAAGGACCTCACTTTAGATCCAACAGAGAAAATATTCCCTTTGAGCTTATACCCTGAATTTGGACTTTCAGTCTACTTTACTGTGAGACAATAAATTTCTCTTCACTAAAGCCATCCACTTGAGCTATTTGTGTTATAGCAGAACTAAATGACAAAGACAACCAGTTATGTGGTAAGTACTTAAATTTATTACCTCCGTATTAACTTGTTCTGTTAGCATTATTGTCATCCCTATTTACAGGTTAAAAAATTGAGGCTTCTGGGAATTGTAATAATTGCTGAGATCACTATGGGTAGCACTAGACCTCAAAAATGGAGCTTATACTTAAGAGTGCTACACAGCTCTGAAGAGAATATTAGGGCTGCTACTTTTGACATTGACTCTAATATCATCACTGTCTTTTGTTTCATTGTTGTTGTCATTGTTAGGTGCCTTGAAGTCAGTTCATAGCAACCCTATAGGACAAAGTAAAACTGCCCCACAGAGTTTCCAGGAGTGGCTGGTGGATGTGGACTGCTGTAATTTTGGTTAGAAGCTGAGCTCTTAACCATATGCTAAGCCCTGGGTTATGATTTATTTCTCTGTAAAGTCAAGGTAATATCTAACCTTTACCTCTCTATTTTTCAATGTTATTGTGGTAAAATGCTACAACAAAGAGTTAGTCATTTTAACGATTTTTAAGTGAGCAACTCAGTGAAAATTAACTGCATTCATCATTTAGTGTATCACCACTACCCATTCCCCAAGATTTTATATCACCCCAAACACTCAGGACCCCTCAGCATTAACTCCTATTCCAAGTCACTTAGCTATATTTTAAGATTCAGTAAGGCTTACGAAATTCTGTAGACAAGAACTATATAAAATCCACTTACTAAGTCATGACATTAAAAGGAAATTCCCTTTGAGTTTTCAGTGATCATGTATGCTTAAGGAAAACCATGGTGAGTAAGTCTTTCACCCTTGTATCATAAAATGAGCTCTTGCTTTGTTTTGTTTTAACAACCAATGATTCCAACAACTAAGGAAACACATAAATCCATAGACACCCGTTTGGGGAATCCAGCTTGCCTTGCCTATAACTAACAATTGAGGCCTCGTTGCATTCATTCTGTGAGAAACTAGGTCAGCATCTGGAACAAAAACAGACCTGCATGGCTGAGTGTGGAGCAGTGGTATTGGGCAAAGTAGAGGTGTGCATGTGTTGCAGTCCAGCGAAATGTCATCAACCTGCTCTGTGGGCTCCATGTCTGGCAGTTTTTATTTTAAAGTAGAATGGCCTGGATAAAAAATAAAATGCACTGAATTGAAGTATAGTTTGCTGGCTGCAAACTCATTTGGGTATAGTTTGCGTCTGAGGCATCTGGGAATATAGCCCTAGACTCTGAAGTCCTCTGAATCTCTTAGCTCTCAAGGGCAGAGGGTAAGTGCAACAGGCTCAGGGAATCAACCCTGGTGGAGGCCCTGGCTTTCGTTAAGGTAGAGGGTCAGAGCTGGCTATCTCCCCTGTGGTATACTGTGGGATACTGATCTATCTCATGTTGTGTGCAGAGGATATCACGCAGTGAGCTTGCTGAGACTGCCAGAGTACTAGAGACACAAATGATTCTAAATGCTTCAGCACCAATTGTACTGGGAACTTACTCCAGCCATTTTTCAGTCAGTAAATTGGCTTCTAATTTTTAATAAACACTGCTGGGAAAATTGGATGTCCGTCTGCAAAAAAAAAAAATAAAGCAGGACCTATACCTCACATCATATGTAATAACTCAAAATAAATCAAAGACCTAAATATAAAGCCAAAAAAAAAATGCCATGAAGGAAAAATAAGACTGACAGTAGAAGCCTTAATACTGGACCTTAACAGGATACAAACCATAAACAACACCACACAAACTTCAGATAAAAAGGTAGGTAATTGGATAATTCCAAAAATTAAACACTTACGCTCGGCAAACAATTTCACCAAAAGAATAAAAAGAGAATCTTCAGACTGGGGGAAAGCATTTGCCTCTTGTAAATCACACAAATGCCTAACACCTTAAAATCTACAACAAAATCCAGTAACTCTACAACAGAGTAGCAAGCAATCCAATTAAAAATGGGCAAAGGAAATGAACAGACATTTCGTTAAAGAAGACATTTCAGCAGCCCACAGAGACATGAGGAAATGCTTGAGAACACTAGCCATTAAAGAAATACAAATCAAAACCACAATGAGATATCGTCTCGCCCCAGCATTACTGGCACAAAACATCAAAGCAGGTAATAATAAATGTTAGAGAGGCTCTGGGAGGATCAGAACTCTTATGCATTGCAGGTGGGAAAGCAACCATTTTGGAAAACAATATGACATTCTTAGAAAGTTGGATCTAGAAATACCATATGACCAGCAATCTCACTTCTAGTGATACGTCCTAAAAAAATGAGAGTTGTAGCCCTAATAGACATTTGTACTCCCATGTTCATTGCAGCACTGTTCACAACGGCAAGAAGTTGGAAACAACCTAGATGCCTATCAACAGATGGATGAACAAACTGTGGTATATGCACACACTGGAGTATTATGCAACAATAAAGAACACTGATCAAAGTGTGAAGCATCTCATAACACGGAGGACACTGGAGGGCGTTACACTGACGGAAATAAGTCTATCACTGAAGGACGAATATTGTGTGAGACCACTACCATAAAAACTCATTGAAAGGTGTACACATAAAAAGAAGCAATCTTTGATGGTTACCAGGAAGAAAGAGGCAGAACACTAGACAACAGGTTAGTGTTAACTTTGGTGACGGTAAGTCAGCACACAATACCGGGGAAGCCAGCACAGCTTGTAAAAGACAATGTTATAGAAGCTCCATAGACATACCCTAACTCCCTGAGACGTCAATTTGCTGGGCTGCCTGTGGGCACCATGGTCTCAGGAAACTTCTAGCTCAATTTACATAATACAAAGAAAATGTTCTACATTTCTACCTTGATGAGAAGCTTCTGGGACCTGAAAGCCTGCAAGCAGCCATCCAGGATGCTGTACTGGTACTCATCCCATCCGAAGTAAGGAGGAATCAAGAAAAGAGGCAAGGGAAAGATGAGTTCAAATCTGCCTAATGGACCACGTCCACAGTGGCCTCCAACAGACTGAATCCAATACAACTGCTCCTACCACTGACTGCTGTGACAGGGATCATAGCAGAATGTCCCAGGCAGAGGCAGAGAAAAATGTAGAACAATGCTCTTATTCAAAAACAAAAAATCAGAAATGCTGGCCTGGTGGAGACTGCAGAAACCCTGAGAGTACTGCATATTCTTTCAGCTCAGTAATGAATTCACATCCGAGTTTTACCCTTTAGCCAAAGTTTGGACAGTCCCCTGAAACAAAAGGAGACTTAGGGGGAGACTTAAGGGGAATGCCAGTCCAATGGCAAGGATTAGAAGACAGGAGGGAACCAGAAAGCTGCTCACAGGGAACCGGGTTGAGAAGGGAGAAAGCTGACCTGTTGTGGAGTTGTTAACCAATGTCACAAAACAGTATGTATATTAACGGTTTAATGGGACATTAGTTAGTTCTACTCTTCACCTAAAACACAATTAAAAAAAAATTATTAGTTTTGTTCTTGTTGAGAATATATACAGGAAAACATACGCAAATTCAACAGTTTCTACACGTACAATTTAATCACACTGATTACATTCTTCGAGCTGTGCAACCATTCTCAGCTTTCTCTTCTGAGTTGTTCTTCCTTCATCAACATAAACTCATTGGCTCTTAAGTGTTCTTATCTAACCTTTCAAGTTGCTGTTGTCAATTTGATTCATACAGATAGTTCCTAAAAGAGTATAATGCTCAACGCAGACCTTTTCTTTCTTCGTTTTTTAAAACCAATTAAGCTAAACTATTGCTCAGTTATAGAGCAACATAATATCTTGTGAGGAATGGCAAGGAGTATGAGATGTAGTCCTTGCCCTAGAATAGTTAACTATCTCTTTAGGAAGTAAGATAAAAGCAAGGGGAGTCTGTGTAAGACTGCAAAGAAGCACAATTTGTATTAAATGAATGGATTAGAGCAAAATTCCAGTGGGGAATCCAGACAAACGGCAGATCAATGCACATTCCATATTTTTAACACCTTCTAATATCTGACAGCTAGCCTATGGTTAGATGACTAATTCCCACGCAAAGGCTCTTTTTAAGCAAGACATTCAGGCACAATTTCCTAGCACACGGTCCGCTACAAGATGTACTTTTCATCGATCAGAGAACTACGGCAATAGAAAAAGGAAAATAGAGAAGACCAATCTGACAGAATAAAAAGGTTTACCTCAAAGTGCTCTGACAGTCAGAAACTATAAGAAAGAGTTGCAGAGGACCGTTAAGAGCTTCTTTTTGTATAACCAAAGCTTACCTTTTTTTCCTTCACGAAGTTCACTTTCCTGAAGAAGTCCTGGTAACTGATTACTTCCAGGATATAGTCAAAGTCAGCCTGTGAACTGGAGCTCTCCCTTCAGTGCAAGTGGCTTTTCTCAACTCTCCCTACAAAGGAACTTGACAACCCTAAACGCCCAGATGAGGAGACCCTACAGTGTTTTAATGAAGGAGGACGGCTTCCTGTTAGTGGTCTGGAAGACACACCTGCCACCAAGAAGCTGCACACAGCAAAAGCAAAGGATGAGCAGAACAGGGAAGACGGCTGGTACTCATCAGCGATGCAGGTGGTGGAGGGTATTTGGTACCCTGTCATCAGTGTTAGAGCTCTGGACTCATGGTGACTCATCGTGCTGCTGCATTCATTTGTGGATGCACAATTTATGAACAGTGTTTGGCAAGTGGTCTTCTTTTGCCATACCCCCTTTTTCAGCCCCACAACTGCTGGTACCAATGAAAAGAGGGTATTTTCTGTGTCTTTTCTCTCATATGATAGTTCTTATACCTTGAAAAGCTGTCAAATAATTCAGGTTCTGCATGACTAAGGGGTGATCTGATTGCCACATTTGGAACTCAGAATTCGCAAAAAGAAAGCTGGCACTTAGTACACTTTACAAAAACGTACAGATTGTTACCTGTGCCAACCCAGTAAAATCTGAATGCATAACTTTATTAAATGGTGTTATCATTACTTCACACTTTATACTTCATACCACATAATCTCGAATAGCCATCAGAAACAGTCCTTTAAAGCTGGCTTTACTCCCTGCATTTTGCAAAAGAAAAAGTCAAGGTTCCCAGGGGTTATATTATTTTACCTATATTCCTGTCACTTGTAATTTGCACAGCTGGAGGGTGAACTTGGGGCCTCTGGCCCTTCACTATGGTATAGAGACCATTTGAAGAAATCAGTAAGTTTTAGGCAAATATTATTTCAAATTCTTATGATTGAATGGTCTTATGTAAACAATGGATTAAGAAATATCAAAGACCTGTCAGTTTTTTATTGATAGGAGTTTTAAAACCCTCACACGTTTACTCTTTGATACGAATACCAGTACTCTTACTCTTCACCTAAAGCACACTTTTTTTTTAATTGTGATTGAGTGGAATTGTATAATCCAGTTTAAATTAGAATGCCCGCCTATCGGCAGCTCCTTCTGTTCTCCTTGCCTGGTGACAGCACAATCCTCCCTTACGTTCTATACACGTCATATCCCCTTAACAATCTCCTGTTCCCTCCTTTCCACCCTCTCCACTCTCTTCTAGTTAGAGAGCAGGAGGACAACATCTTATAGATGCATAGAATCATAAAGTGCACACACGATACGGTCACTCTGTGTCCCTGAGTCCAATCCATTCCTGTCCAAAGAGTTGATCTCAGTAACAATTCATGATCAAGGGCAGCATCAGGTCTAGGGGGTGTGCTCCCAGGGGAACCCTCAGGTCTTCAGACCATCAGTTGCAGTCTTTTAGCGGAGTTCTCAGGGTACACCACTTTCTTTCTCATGTTGCCACTAGAATACAACAGCGTAGGCCCTATCATGGCTGTCATTGGTGGTGGCCAGACACCATCTGCTTCTTCAGCTCACATGTTAATGTAGTCAGCCACTCACATGGGTCTTTCTGTCTTCCAGGTTCTCTTTTCCCTGTATCATTCTTGTCCTTGGTGATCATCTGTTCCAGCTGAGTTAGGACCATTTGGTGCACCTCAGATGGCAGCTTGCTAGCATTTAAGACCCCAGACGCCACTCACCAATACGAGGTGCAGAAGACTCTCTTAGCAATAGGCTAGTTATGCCAGTTGGCCTCAATGTCCCCTGAGAGCATGGTCCCTGGACCCCCGCTCCTGCTATTCTATCCTTGTGATATTAGGCTAGGAACATAAGAGTTTTCAGTTTGTGTTGAAGTCCAGTTAAATTAATCTTCTTTCTAATGTGTGCTGTCACTGATTTCACCCAACCAAATTTCTATCAGCCATCTAATCTATAAACAACCCTTTCCCTCCCTCACTCCTCTCACTAGCAGCTGTCAAAGAGTCTTTTTCTCCGTACATGAGTCTGTTTTTAAGTCTTTATAGTAGGGGTTTCATACAATATTTGTCCTTGTGCTGCTGAGTAATTTCACTCAACATAATGTCTTCCAATTTAAGCCAGGTTATGAGATGCTTCCTAAAATCATCATTCTTCTTTATCATTGCATAGTGTTCCATTGTGTATATGTACCATCGTTTGCATGTCTATTCCTCTGTTGTTAGGTATCTGGGTTAATTCCATCTTTTTGCTATTGTGGACTGTGCTTGAATGAATATTCATGTGCATGTATCTGTTCACGTGACTGCCCTTGTTTCTGTAGGATGTATTCCAAGTAGCGGGATTACTGGGTCAAATGGTAAATCTATTTCCAGCTTTTTAAGGAACCCCGGATTGGTTTCCAAAGAGGTTGTACCATTTTGCAATCCCACCAGCAGTATAGGTGAGTTCAAATTTCTCCACAGCCCCTCCAGCATTTGTTCTGTTTTTTGGATCATGGACAACCTTGATACGGTGAGATGGTATCTCATTGTCTTTTTTATTTGAATTTCTTTAACAGGTAATGATTGTAAGCATTTCTGCATGTGTCTTTTGGCTGCCTGGATATCCTCTTCAGAGAAGTGTCTGTCCATCTCCTTTGTTCGTCGCTTAATTGGGTTATTTATTCTTTTCTTGTCTATATTTTGCAGTACCCTGTAGATTATGGAGATCAGACGTCAGTCTGACATGTAGTTGCCAAATATTTTTTCCCATCTTTAGGTGGTCTTTTAATTCTTTTGACCAAGTCTTCGGATGAGCAAAAGTGTTTGATTCTTAGTACTTCCCATTTATCTATTTTCTCTTCTGTTGATGGTGCTTTGTCAGATTTTCAAGTCTGTCTATGTTGTGTATTAAAACTTCCATTATTGATCGTACTTTTTCTTGGAAGGTCTTTATCATTTTCGGTTTGATATTTAGGTCTTTTATCCAGTTTGAGTTGGTTTTTATGTAAAGTGTGAGATATGGGTCTTGTTTCAATTTTTTGCAGATGGATATCTAATTTTGCCATCACTGTTTGTTTAAGAGATTGTTTCTACCCAACTTTACAATCTTAGGGCCTTTGTCGAATATCAACTGTTCATAGAGGATGGTAGTGTCTCTGTTGCCCCAGTTCTCTTCCATTGGTCTGTATGTCTCTTTCTGTACCAGTACCAGACAGTTTTGACTACTGTCGCAGTGTAATATGTTCTAAAGTCAGGTAGTAAGGGGTCGTCTAATGTGTTCTTCTTCTCCAGTAGTGCTTTGCTTATCTGGAGTTTCTTAGCCTTCCAAACAAAGTTGGTGATTTATTTTTCCATCTCATTGTAAAATGTCACTGGACTTGGTAGTGGGATTGCATTGCATATGTAGATTGCTTTGGGCAAAATAGACATTTTCACAATGCTAAGGCTTCCTATCCATGAGCAGGGTAGGTTTCTCCATTTATGTAAGCCTCTCTTAGTTTCTTGCAGTAGGGTCTTATAGTTCTCTTTGTGTAGGTCTCTTATTCCTCTAGTTAGATTTATTCCTAGGTATTTGATCTTCTTGGGGGCTACATTAAATGGCATTGATCTAGTGATTTTTTCTTTAATGATCTCTTTGTTGGTACAAAAGAATCCTACTGATTTACTAATGTCTGTCTTATATCCTGATACAATGCTGAACTCTTCTATTAGTTTGAGAAGTTTACTTATGGATTCTTAAGGATTCTCTGTGTACACAATCATATCATCAGCAAATACGGAGCTTTTTAGTTCTTTGCCGATGTAGATGTCCTTTATTTCTTTGTCTTGCCTAATTGCTCTGGCTAGAACCTTTAGTACAATGTTGAATAGAAGTGATTAGAGTGGGCATCCTTGTGTTACTTATGTGGTTGATCACATTAATTGTTTTCCTGATGTTGAATCAGACTTGCATACCTGATATGAATCCAGCTTGGTCGTGATGAATTCTTTTCTTGATGTGTTGTTCAGTTCTATTAGCAAGGATTTTGTTGAAGAGTTTTGCATCTAGGTTCATGAGTGATGCCAGCCAAGCCAAGTGCCATCGGGTTGGATCTTTCCCTGGCTTTGGTATCAGGGTAATGCTGGCTTCATGGAATGAATTTGGGAGTATTCCGTCCCTTTCTATGCTGTGAAATAATCTCAATAGTGTTGGGGTTAACTCCCCTCTAAAAGCTTGGTAGACTTCTGTGGTGAAGCCATCTTGGCCAGGGATATTTTTGGTTGCTAGTCTTTTGATGACTTTTTCAATCTCCTCCTTTGTGGTGGGTTTAAGTTGTTCTACTTCTTGTCATCATTTTGGTAGGTGATAGGAATCTAGGAATTTGTACATTTCCTCTAGGTTTTCAAATCTGTTAGATTACAGTCTTTTGTAGTATTCTGTTATGATAGTTTTGATTTCTGTTGGATCTGTTGTGAAATTTCCCATCTCATTTCCTATTCAGATTATTTGTTTCCTTTCCTGTTTTTCTTTAGTAAGTTTAGCTAATGGTTTGTCAACTTTGTTAATCTTTTTAAAAAGCTAGCTTTTGTTCTTATCAATTTTTTCAATGATTCTTCTATTCTCTAATTCATTTAGTTCTGTTCTAATCTTTATTATGTGTTCTTCTGGTGCTTAAGGGGTTCCTCTGCTGCTCTCTTTCTACTTGTTCAAGATGTAGGGTTAATTCTTTGTTTGGGTCCTTTCTTCCTTCTGGATGTGTGCACTGATAGAGATAAATTGACCTCTAAACACCGCTATGGCTGTGTCCCATAGTTCTGGTAGGAAGTGTTTTAATTCTTACTTGATTGCATAAATTTCTTTATTTCATCCTCTATCTCTTCTGTAACTCCTGGCTTTATGAGCAAGATGTTGTTCAGTTTCCATGAGTTTCTGTTTCTGTCTATGGTTTTTCTGCTATTGATTTAGACTTTTATAGCTTTATGGTCTGAGAACATGCTTTGCAATAATTTAATGTTTTGGATTTTGTTGCCAGCCGAGTGCCGTCGAGTCAGATTTTGTTGAGATTTGCTTTATATCCTAACACATGGTCTATCCTGAAAAACATTCCATGTGCACTGCAGAAGAAGGTGTAGTTATCCGTTGATGGATTAAAAACTTCTGTATATGTTTACAGGTTCTAATTGGTTAACTGTGGGAGTAAGATCTTCTGTGTCTTTACTGAGCTTTTTCTGAGAAGATCTGTCCAAAACTGACAGTGGAGTGTTGAAGTGTCCCATTATTATGGTGGAGTGATCTATTTCATTTTTCAGTGCAGTCAGTGTTTCTTCAATGTATTTAGATGCTCTAGTATTAGTGCATAAATATTTAATATTGTTAAGTCCTGCTTGTGTATCAAATCTGTCAGCAGTAAATAGTGACCATCCTTGTCCACGATGGTGGATTTTACATTAAAATCTATTTTATTGGAGATTAGTATTGCCACAACTGCTCTTCTTTGTATACTTTGGTATATATTATTCCATCTTGTAACTTTCAGTTTGTTCATAACTTTAAGTCTAAGGTGAGTTTCTTGTAAGCAACACATAGAGGGGTCATGTCTTTTAATTGAGGATATCACTCACTGCCTCTTTACTGGAGCCTTCAGTCTGTTTACATTCGGTGTAGTTATTCATAGATACATGTTAGTAGAGACTCCTGTGTTACATTTCTTGCTTTGATGTGCTGCTGCCTTATTATGCTTTGCAGCTACCCTGATGGTCTCCCCTAATAGTTTAAATTTAAACTCAATTTTAACTTCCACATGTCTTACTAACTTCCTCTCCAACTAAAAGGACTATAACCATGGTAGCATATCCCTCTTTTTAATGCTATGGTATCTTAGTCTGTGTGATACGATCACTGGATCCCTTCCTTTAATACTATGGCTTTGAGTTTTATGCCTTCTCTAACTGAGTAGGTTTCTGGATGTTGTATCCTGCACTGCCTTCTTAAATATAGACTTAATGATTTTGTTTTTCTAAGCCAAGAACTTCTTTCAATATTTCTTGTAGCTTTGGTTTGTTTTTTACAAAGTCTCTAAGTTTCTGTTTACCTGTGAACGTCCTAATTTCATCTTCACATTTGAAAGACAGTTTTGTAGACTAAATAATTCTCAGTTAGAATTTTTTCTCCTTCAAGTCTTTGAATGCATCATTCCACTGCCTCCATGCCAGTATTGTTTCTGCTGAGAAGTCAGACAAAAGGCTACAGTGCTTCCCTCTGAATGTTAGCTTTGCTTTAAATCTCACTGCCTTTAAGAGTTTCTGCTTATGTTTCATTTTGTTAAGCTTGATTATAATATGTCTTGGTGTCTTTCTGTTAGGGTTAACCTTATATGGCATTTGATACACATCTTGAGTATCTATGTTCTCTTCTTTCAAAACTTCAGGGAAGTTTTCTGTCAGCACCTCAGCAATAGTACTCTCTGTGTTTTCAGCAATCCCTCCCTGTTCAGGAACTCCAGTTAATCATAGATTGTTCCTCTTGATAGAGTCCCACATGTTTCTTAATTCTTCTTCATTTTTCTTGTTTCTTTTCTCTGATTTCTCCACATGTGTGCTGGTGTCAGTAGCTCTGTCTTCAAAGTCAGAAAGTCCATTTTCTAGATGTCCAATTCTGATCTTTTAGCTTAGGATTGAATTGTCTAATTCTGTAATTTTGTTATTGATCTGTCAGATTTCAGAATGCTGATGATCCATCAGATTGAATAGCATGTTTAATTTTTCATTTTGCTCTTCTGCATTTTATGTAATGTCTAGGAGGGCTCTCTACATAATTCTTTTGTACTCAATCTCTGACAGTTTCAGAAAGGCTTCTTCATCTGGGAAGTTCTTTGATTCTTTATTTTGGGAGTTTTCTGGAGCTATGGATGAATGTTTTTTTAAGTGCTTCATTAGGTCTGTTGGTTTCTGGACATCTAGAGGCTGTTTATTTTCTCTGGTGTTGCCTTAACAAGAGCTGAGGCACAGTTCTGAGAAGGAAGTTGATCACCAGTCACCTCTATGTACTACAGTGAGTGGTCCCAGTGGAATCTCTGGTGTAACAGGCTCTGCCTCCCGGCTGGCAAAGATACAACCTTACTTATGGAGTCACTGGGGGGCTATCAGCTGACCCTATAATGTGGGTTTGTAAAGGCTGGAGGAGATGTCATCTGGACACACTGCAGTTATTTTTCCAGGCAGTCTCATTTTAAAAAGGTGAAAGCTATCTGACTGCTCCAAATCATCAGGCTGTCAGATGTGGTAAGTCCTTCCTTCTGGCCAACAACAGAGAGATTTCATCAGCTCTTACCAGATGCTGTGATATAGTTCAAAGTAGGACAGGCCACTAACCTGCTGTCATCCCCTTCTGTGACCCTCCTGTAAGGCTACACTGTGCTAAACTAAACACAACTTTTCTGCTGGAAAAGTGCTCCCTGAACTGGGAGTGCCTCCCAGCCTGGGAATTTGCCCCTGCTGAGGCCTTCAGTTGGGTACTTCTGCCTCCCAGTCAAACAATATGGTGTCATGGTCAATCTGTCCCACCCCCAGGAAAGAGCAGAATCAAGGGCAGAGGTCCAAAACAAGAGTGTAGAGGGGCTGTTGGCACTCTGAGTCCAGAACTGGGCTCTCAAAATGTGGCTATTCCACCCACTGATCACTTTAGCCCTGCAGGCCTGCCATAGCTGCTATTTGAGCCACTCCCCTGCCTGCAGCCAAGAAAAAGAAAAGAAAGTTAAAAACACCAGTTACTTTCAGGCCGCAGTAGCCAGCCATTCAACCAGAGCAGTGCTCAGCCAAAGACAAGCAGTTTCCCATTCAGTGGTATGCAGTCCAAACTACAGCCTTGTTCCCTGTTCTAGGACTTGCCAGGTGTCCAGAAAGCTCTGCTCAGTTAGCAACCCAGGCCGTAGTTTTCAGGGGGAATTAAGGAGATGTGTGTCTAGTCCACCATTTTGACTCTGCCTTGTTCTTCTTCTTTTTGTTCTTTTTTAATGAGTGGTTCCCATTCCTGAACCCCTGGTAGCATAGTGGTTAAGTGCTACATCTACTAAATGAAAGGTTGGCAGTTTGAGTCCACCAGGCAATCCTTCAAACTCTGCAGAGCAGTTCTACTCTTTCTTAAGGGTTGTTCTGTGGGTTTGGTTTGGTTTGGTTCCTATTCTAGATGAATGAGTAGGCTTCGTTTGCACTGTATAAAGCCAAGGAAATCACATATATTGATAGTTTACATTGTTATCTTTTAAAAATATTCAGCCCCTTTTACATTCAGTTTCTGTAAATAATCATGTTTATGAGAGAGCTGAAGGTCAACTGAAGGGTCTAGACCTGTTTGACATTCTCAGCCCATGTCCCTTGGGGAAGAAACAAGCTCTCTAATCTCAGTGTTTATCTTTATAATAGACAAACCACTGTGTTATAAAACTGTTGGGAGTTTTTGATGTACTACAATGTAAAGCACTTCATAAACATTAAAATGTTATAGAAATCTAAGCTCTCATTTGATTATTGTCTAGAGTTAAGAGCTAAAGAAAGGATAGTGGCCAGTCTAAAGTGACATTAAAATGTGTCTTTCGCCATATTGACCGAGTTTATCTAAACAGTGAATTAAAAGGAAGAGGAAGAGATAGTTTGCTATATGAGAGCAAGAAGAACACCAGTAACTGAAGAAAATGTAGATGAGTATGAGGGTAGCTTCTTTGATCTTAGAAATGGTACACAAAGCTACTGTGTAGATTATCAAGCAATTATTGACAAAGAATCTTAACTATCGTGGATGCTTATTTTTGGTGAAGTGCCATAGGCTTCAGGAGTTGTACCAATCAAGACAAATTTACTACCTTGCTGATGGACAAGTATGGGCAACAAACTAAATACAACAGATAGGAAAATCATGATTCAAAATTATTTTGAATATTGGAATGCTGGGAATTCATAAGAAACACTTTCATGTAACATTGATGGATTTTTTTAAGAGGATATGTTACTGAACTTGGAAAGGTAGGTAAAACTTGCAAATTATCAGGCCGTCAGTCTTTGAGATACAGAGAACAACTTGACTGCAATGCACAGAGCAAGAAGCTGGGAGGAAGTTCCTCAGATTCAGCTCCCAAAGCTATGGGAAAGCAGGGCTTATATGTGATTTGGGAAGGAATGTGGTGGCCACTCAGACATATTAGGAAGGGAAAATTCTAGAAGGTGTTCAGGAAGCAGATGAACTGGTTCTTATCAAACTTTTCTTCAGAATGTAGTCTCAGCGATGACTATCCTTCCAATTTGTTCCTCCGTTCCTGCATCCTCTGCTGAGGTCAACTGGCTATCATAAGGGGCTCTTCTGTGCATGCTGGGCAGGTCAAATCTGGCTTTGGCTTATCTAAGGACTAATGGAACTTACTGGAACTTGTTGAGTCAGATTACAGATAAACTCAACCATTAGCTCCTCAGGAGAAAGATGTGGCTATCTGTTCACATAAAGATTACAGTCTTGGAAACCCTATAGGGCAGTCCTACTCCATCCTATAGGATTGCTAAGAGTCAGAATAAAGTGGGCAGCAATGGCTTTGGTGTTTTGTTAAAAGAAACTGAGAAGTGAGAATCCAAGATGACTGGGAAGCACTATATAGTAGCTAATGGTTAAAACAAGTATGCTGGAGCCAGATCACCTAGATTCAAATCCCAGTTCTGCCACTTATTAGATGTATGACCATGAACTGACTACTGACTTTGCTGTACCTTTGATTCCCCCATCCACCACATGGTATTGTTGTAGTAATTAAATGAATTAAAATATGGTCAGTTTCTTTGAACAGTGCTGAACACATAGCCAGAAATACATAAGGTTTAACATGAAATTTGACCCTGGGTGACTGGGTGGTTATGTGGCTAGTGGAAATTAGAGTACTAAATGCCCACCGAACTCCTCCATTAGCTTTCTCCTTTGACTGCAAATGATTGTGCCTCCCATCTGTCCCCCTGAGCTCTCTTAGTTCCCCTGTAAAACCAGTTCCAGTATTTTGCCTAAGATTAAGTTACTATCTCTCTGCTTCTCCTTTGGGTTTAACATTTCTTTTGGATTGTCTTCCTTTGGTTTTCTGGCCACTCACCAGTGTCTCTGGAGGCTATTGGACTTGCTTACCTGAAGGCCAGCCTGGCTTTTAACTCTTTCCCATTCACATTCCTGAAGTCTCAGGGACATCAGGATCACAGATGTCCCTTGTGAACAGATAGTGAGAATGGTTTTAACTGTTAGGCAGGAGAAGACAATGATTTTAATTTTCTAGATATGCTGTTGGACATATCTAGGTTCATGCTGATGGAAATATTTCACAGGCAGTTGTAAATGCAGAAATGAAGTTGATCAAGAAATTAAACAGATCGATTTCATCCCAGTCAACACTGTGTATGTAATAGGTAAATCTATTATCAGCAAGGAAATCCTGGTGGTATAGTGGTTATGGTGCTAAGACTGCTAACCCAAAGGATCAGCAGTTCAAGTCCACCAGGCACTCCTTGGAAACTCTAGGGGCAGTTCTACTCGGTTCTACAGGGTCGTTATTAATCGGCATTGACTTCATGGCAGTGGTTTGGTTTTATTATAAACAAAACATGAGTTTCTAAGGGGCCCCCCTCTAGAGAGGAAGAGTAAAGGGAAGACAAAATCTTGCAAGACTATCAAGTTAGGAAGAGGACGTAAGAAAGTAAGTTGGGGGAAAAAAACACCCACAATCACAGATACTAAGAACCGAAATAATATGGCCCTCAATCTATGTTTGAGCAGCAAGGCTGTAGGATAATGGAACATCTCCGATTCCTTTACTTTTTTGGATATATTGCTTCATGGAAAGGTATTCTGTTTTCTCATTAGATGGGTTCAGCTTTTTAAATATTTTTTCTAATAAAATGTTACTGCTTTTAAAGAATTAAGTCAGTACTACACACCGTTGGGAAAAAAAAAAGTCCAACATCATGAAGCCTAGAAATCAAAGGTATGCACACGTTATTTATAAACCTTAAAGCACTACACCTTATCTCTCTTTCTTCCTCTCTCGCTTTGCGTTTCTCCTTCCTTTAACTCTTATTCACCGAGACCGGTAAACCTTAAATGGCTGGTGAATAACAGCTAAATTCAGGTATTTTAAAAGTAGGAATCCGATCAGGGTTTTGGAAGGTGCTCCTGATCTCCTAATGAATGAACTCAGCAGCTTGTAGGAAATTTAGGTTCTAAACAGTCTGGCTAGGCGCTGGGAAGGAGAGGGTGAGTGAATTTCGCAGGTGCGAAATTTCGCAGGTGCGCCTTGAGTTGTATGGGTCTCCCGCCACCGCGGATGGTGTCCTGAGGCTGCTGACCAGGGCACTTTGTGGCACTTCAAACGCCTGCCTCCAACTAGGACACACAGCCGTCTCCAGAGCAGCGCAGTAACTCCTCCCCGCCGCGCAGGGGCGCGGTGCGAAATGAACGGCGTGCGTAGGAGACCAAGGGCGGGCCCTACGTCCGAGCTACGGTCTCCGGAAGTGACGTACCCTCCTCCACGTGGTGCTGGGCCTGGGGGCGGAAGTCCCGTGCCGGCCGTCTCAGCGCTGGTTGCTTGTGAACTCAGGTGCGACTATGGCGTACTACAACTTCAAGAAGATCATGGTGGTTCCGTCTGCCAAGGTAAACGATGTTTGTGAAAGGTTTTCCGCTTTGGCCGACTCTGAAGAGGCGTCGGTGTTGGTGACACGTGCGCGGCAGGGCCTGGGAAGCCCGCCTTCAGACACCAGCCTTGCATTTCTGTGTCTGGGCCCCGCGGGCGCCTTCGGGGAAAACCTGTTGGGCTCTGAACCCCCGTCAGCCGTGTTTGTCCTCTGGGAGGAGGACATTATTGGCTGCGTGATTGGTTTTTTCTGTAACTGGTGTTGGGAGAGAAGTTCACGTTCCTCTCTGTTGTCCGTTTCCACTTTTAGAACAGCTCCTGGCTCTCTCGAGGTTAGGGTCTCCCTCAGTCTTGGGGTCCCAGTCACCTGGAAGTGACTAGTTGAAAAGGTAGGGTGGGGTGAAATCCCACCCGCGGCCGTCCAGTGGATTCCGACTCGTAATGCGTCTACAGTGCCGAAGAGAACTGCTCCATGGTTTCCAAGGAGCACCTGGTGGATTCGAACTGCGGACCTTTTGGTTAGCAGACGTAGCATTTAACCACTATGGCACCAGGGTGTCCGAGGTTAAGTGGCATTCCAAATATCTGAGGAAGGAAACTCCAGCCATGGCCCCACGGCTACTCTAAACCGTTGGCCTTCTTACTCAGATTCAGCGTAGTTTTTTCTCCTGCCTCTCAGTAAGTGTGGGTTCATGGCTTAACTTTTTAAATTTTTGAATTACACACTTTCTTTTCCTGATGCAGTAGGGTAAACATGGCTAGGGTAAATTTGTATAGTATTCGATTTAGTAAGAATGAGTCCGAAAGCTTCGCGTGTTAGTGCTTTTCAAACGTAGTTTTTGTGTAGTGAGTGTTCAGTACTCTCACTGCATACATGCAAGCGTTCATCATGAACACTTGTTCCTTGTGGATGTGAGGACAAATTTATAGGAGGAATTGCGGATGTGGTTAAACTACCTTTAGTGTGAATAGATCCATACATGTCAGCATTTCAGTTTCCTTTAGTTTTCAACAGTAGAGTCAGACTTGGAAAGCACTGTTAAGTATTAGTTATTTTAGATTCATAACAATGAATTGTCTCATTAATTTGATTATATTATTTAAAGTGGCAGATAATCTTGCTAGATTGTAGTATTTGTGAGTGTAGGGGTTGTGTTTTGTTTGTATTTTTGAATCAGGTTTTCTCAGCAATCCAGTTAAATGAATTCTTTACCTGTCAAATATGCAGAGTTTTTTTGCATTATATGAAGAATAGAGCCTTTGAGTCATGTGACTTTTGTTGAGAGAATTGAGCTGTGTAGAGATCTTTAAAATATTAGCGTAGTGTGTATCTTGTTATCTGGAGAACAGATGTGTTTATGTTTAAAAATGGGTGATAGTAATCCTTGGGTGATTGAAATTAAAGAACAGCATTGGGAAAATATAGAATAAAATTCATTTTAGCTTTTTAGTGACTGTTATGACAGATACTGTGGTTATAAAAATGAGTAAGATACAGTACCTGCCTTTTTTGAAAGTATTTTTCTAGAGATATGTGAAAATACTTATAACCATACTAGAAAGATTCAGGTTGTTTAAAGGAACGAATTTGGAAGAAGGGTGGTTTGTTACAGTGGCTTTTTGAAGTGTTGTAGAAAACTGAATGAAGTGGATAACTTGACTCAGACACGGAGATGGTTGTGGAAATAATCTCTCACATAGACACAGGTGCGTGTCCCCAGTGGGCACTGATGGAAGTGCCTTACCCGTCTCTTTCCGTGTCACTAGGCCGTGAGTTCCATTCACGGAAGGACTGCACTTCATTATTTTGTCTTCAGCACCTGAGTATCCATATCATCATCATAAATGATTTGTACTGTTGAAGCAATGCAAGTATTCAGTGGGAAAACAAGTTATTTTGTACGGCGAGGCACATAAGGTTAGGAAGATAAAAAAGAAAGTCTGGGAACAGAGTCCTTGTTGCAGGAGGGACTAGATGTAAAAATCTTTCATATTTTCGAATAGCTACCATGTATATTCTTAGGACTGGAATCTTGAGAAATCAGAAAGAGTTTTAGTTTTACTCCTGTTACGTATTTTCAGAGTCAAAGATACACATATTAAAACTGGAACTGTAGAATTTGTTTTCTCTTTAATGTCTTCTAATTTACTCTTAAAGTGTTTGCTTAAATTTCAAAGCTTCGTCAGTATTTGGAAGTTAAAATAATATGAAGAAAGCATGGGATAAAATTTCAGGTATTTGGTAAGTATTCCTTGAGGATCCCAAACTAGACATTAAGATGAATAAAATTGTATATAAAAAAAATTAAAAGTTTATTATTTAACAGTAGTAAATGCTTGTTGTTTAATATATGTAGTACTACTCAGTCTTTTAAAGTTTCAAATAAGTGGATCAAAAATACTTTTTTTGGTACAACTGTATCTTACTTTCTTAATTGCAGGACTTTATTGATCTGACATTATCAAAGACTCAACGGAAGACACCAACAGTTATTCATAAACATTACCAGATTCATCGCATTCGACATTTTTACATGAGGAAAGTCAAATTTACTCAACAGAATTACCATGATAGACTCTCTCAGATTTTAGCAGATTTCCCCAAACTGGATGTAAGTCACTCTGGGATAAATCTTTTTAAATGTGTCTGTATCTATCTGTGTCTGCTTTTACAAATGTGGTTTTGCAAAACCTATAAATAGTCAGTGTTTAACCAGTTTATTAATTTGAGAGAAGGTGAGGGAAAGCAAGGTAATTGATTTGCAAGTGTAAAGTTGGGAACCAAATCCAGGTTTTTTTGACTTCCTGTGTTTTTTCTTTACCCCAGCCAAGCCATGTAAAAGGGGTGCAGCATGGTCTTTTCAGGATTTTTCTTACAACCGACAGACTTGAATAAACCATCTGAAGTTATTTAAAATCCTTGGATTATAAGTTCAGAAGCCAAGAATCCTGGCAGCTCACCAGCTGTTAAGCTGCTGCATGTCTGGGCTGCAGCTTCTCTTCCCTCTTTCTGAGACATCTTCATGTGTCTCGACTTCAGTCAGTGTCATAAGGTCCACCAGTTTTTGTGATCTTATTCCTTGTCTTTGGCAGATGATGGTCAGCTCAGCACTGACCATTTTCTTCACATGAGGAAGCTTTGACTTCTCTGTTAAACCTAAAAAAAGAAAGCCGAACTCAGTGTATGTTAACTCTGATACATGTTACAATTTGCCTTTTATTTGACTGTAGAAAAACAAATGTAGAAACTACTTGGCAAGGTCTGTTAACAGAGTTTAAAAAAGACCCTTGTCTTGTGATCACATGATTATAAGGTTCTTAACAGGTCATGAAATATGACAGGAACAACAGTATGCTGTTGAGCCTAAATCTGCCATTATCCTGCAGTAGACTGAAGGTAGGTAAAGGCGTAGAGATTTTTTTTTTTTAATATTTAAAAAGGTAATAAGTACTTGTTTAAAAATGAAGTTAAAAAGTAAAAAACACTTTTCTAAAGTGTATAAGAAGTAAAAATTCCTACAAGAGGACAGTCACTTGATATCTCTAGAGTATGTGTGTCTTATAAACATGCTTTTTGAATGAATGAATGAATAATTTCGTGGAGGAAGACAGGTACTAGGAAATAACTGGGAAAGAACAAGAGGTGAGGATGAGATTAAGGACATATAAACAATGAATTTAATACTAGGAAACACCTTATTTCAGCAAAAAGAAAAAATATGATTCTAAGACACTTTGTTTCTTACATCTTTGGTATTTTTTATATGTTAGAGGTAGGAGAATTATGTTGTGAACATTCTGTTGCTGTTTTTTAAAACCTAGAGTTAATTATCTAAGAACAATTTCAGTGTAAAGAGATTCCGTTATTCATGAAATGCTTTTTATATGTTGAGTACAATTCTAGGCAGGAGGAATGCAGTGAATAAAAAGTCCGTATTCTTGTTCTAGTGGGGAATAAAGATAGTAAATATGAAAATGTGTAGTGTGTTAGGTGAGAAGAATCAAAGGGTAAGGGGAACCAGTGCAGTGGAATTATTTATTTGATAAGGTGACATTGAAGCAGAGACCTTAAGGAGTGAGTCAACCTTACGTGGCCATCTGAGGAAAAGAGTGCTATATGCAAAGAAGGAGCAAGTGCAAAAATCATGAGTTCAAGAGTATGATGTCCTTGAGGAATAAAGAGACCCACGAGCCTGAGCATGGCATGTGAGAGACAGAATACTAGGAAATGTGTGCAGAGAGGTGACGGGGTGGGCAAGGCAAATGATGGAGGACTGAGTTTTATTCTTAAGGAAGACATTGAGGGATTTGGAGAATGGTAGTGACATAACATTGATTACCTTTTTAAGGGATGACTGGCTGCAGTGTTTTGAGTATACTGTTACAGGACAAGGCATTAGAAGGTGAAGACAGTAATCTTGGTGAGATTGTGATGGTGAAGGTGTTGAGAAACAGTTGGCTTCAGGATATTACATTTGAAGATAGAGCTGCCAGGATTAGCTTGTAGAATAGATGTAGGATGTGAGAGAAAGAAGAAACGTTTTGATGTTTTGAACCTCTGCACCTTGGATAATGGTGTTGCCAGGTGCCAAAACAGCAAAGACTGAAGGAGGAGCAGGTTTGAGGAAGGGAAATCAAGAATTTGGTTTGTAGGTGTTAATTGTGATGTGTATAAGACGTCAGGCAGAAATGCCAAATAATCTGAAGCTCAAGAAAGAGCTCTGGCCTGGAGATAACTAACATGGGAATTGTTAAGATGTAGATATTAAAAACTTCATCTGGGAAGTGAGTATACAAAGAAAATTGCTCTGGGTAACTATGCAGAGTTGGAGATGTGAGGAGGAACCAAGAACGGCGTTTAACAGAGGGTCACTTAGATAGCATGCCATGTAGATTAGGGTCATACAAGCCAGTTGAATAAAATACTTTCAGAATGATAACGTAACCAACCTGCCATGGCTGCTTAGAGGGCTAGTAAGATAAAATACTAGAATTGGTGATTGGGACAATCTTTGGGGATTTTTGTCTTTTAAATTTTGTTGTGTTTTAGATAAACATTTACAGTGCAGCTTTGTTTGTTTCATTCAAAAGGGTTATACAGAAATTGTTTTGTGACTAGTTGCAGTCCCTGCAGTGTGTCAGTACTCTCCCCTTTTTCACTTTTCACAACACACTTTCCCTGGATTCTCACTGTCTATTCAATTAGTTTGCTGGTCTTTGCTCTTGTCTTTGCTCTTAGGCAGCTGTTACCAGTTTGGTCTTGTGAGCTTAATTGAACTCAGAATCACGTGAATAAGCCTAACCGTTTGGTGAAAGGTGGACTTCGGGAGTACTTCAGTTCAGTTGGGTGTCATGGAGCCATAGTAGTAGGGGTTCCTCCAGTCTTTGTCATACCAGTAAGTCTTTTTGTGTGTGTGTGAATTTGAATTTTGTTCTGTATTTTCTTCTGCTGTGCCAGAGATTGTGTGTTGTAATCCTTGTCAGAGCAGTCTATGTTGGTAGCCGGGCACCATCTAGTTCTGGGCTCAGGCTGGTGAGGGTGTGGCTTATGTGGCACCTCAGTCCTTTAGACTAATATTTATCTCACATATTTTGGCTTTCTTCTTTCCTCTTTGTTCTGAATGGGCTGGGACCAGTACATGTATTTTAGATGGCTACTTCAAGCTTTTAAGACCCCAGATAGTGTTCACCAAACTAGATTGTAGAATGTTTTTGTAATGAACTGTGTTACCCTATTTGACATAGATGTACCCCAAGATCATGATCCCCAGCTCTCAGCCCCAGTAACTTGGTCCCTCAGGGTGTTTGGAATGGGTCCAGGAAGCTTCTGGAAACCGTGGTGGTGGTGTGGTGGTTGGGAGTTCAGCTGCTAACCAAATCAACCAGAAGGTTGAATCCAGTAGATACTCCTTGGAAATCTTATGTCGTAGTTCTAGTCTGCGCTTTAGGATTGCTTTGATTGTAATCAACTCCTTGCAGAGTCTGGTTTTAGTTTAGGAAGCTTCCGTGCCTTTGCCTTGTTCAAGTTGTGCAAACTTCCCCTGTGTTGTCTGTGGTCTTTTGCTTCACCAGTTAGTACTTGCCTGCCATCTAATTAGTAATTGCCATCCTCATAGTCATCAAAGATTGTTTTTTTTTTTCCCTGTGTAAGTATTTTCTTGGATTTTTATAAGAGGTCTTACATAATATTTGTCCCTTGTTAGCTGATTGATCTCATTGAGTGTAATGCCCTCCAGATTCATCCATGTTGAGAAATGTTTCATAGATTCATCATTGTTCTTTATCATTGCACAGTGTTCCGTTGCGTATATGCACCATAACTTGTTTACCCATTTCTCTGTTGATAAGCCATGCCCTTAGATTATTTCCATCTTTCTGCTTTTGGGAACAGTGCTACCATGAACAGCCAGAGCCAAGTGCCGTCGAGTCGGATCTGTGTACATATGTCAACTTGTTTGGCAGTCTTACTGTAGGGTATATTCCTAGGAGTTGGATTGCTGGATTTTTGTGTTTCTAGATTTCTGGTTTTTTCAGAGAGGTATCACTGTTTTCCATAGTAGTTGGACCATTTTACATTCCTGCCCACAGAACATAAAAAGTTCCAGTCTCCCCACAACCTCTCCAGCATTTGTTTTCTTTTTTTTTAAATTTGTATCAGTAATGCTAGGGTGAGATGGTATCTCATTGTACTTTTGATTAGTATTTTTCTAATGGCTATTGAGGAAACCCTGGTAGCATAGTGGTTAATTGCTTTGTCTGCTAACCAAAAGGTTGGCAGTTCTAATCTACCTGGCACTCCTTGGAAACTGTGGAGCAGATCTACTCTGCCCTATAAGGTTGCTATGAGTTGGAATCGACTTGATGGCAGTACAGTTTTGTTTTTAAATGAGTGTTGCTTGGGAGCTTTTTTTTTCATGTGGTAGCTTTCTGAATGTGTTTGGTGAATTGTCTGTCGATATTTTTGCCCATTTTTATTTGCAAATGTCTTGATTTCATTTTCATATTTGAAAGGTAGTTTTGCAGGATATGTACTCCTTGGTTGGAAGTTCTTCTTCTTCAAGGCTTTGAATGTGTCATGCCAGTGTCTACATGCCAGCATTGTTCCTGCTGAGAAATGTGACGAAAGCCTACAGGGTTTCTCTCTGAATGTTAGCTTTGCTTTGAGTCTCACTGACTTTTAAGAGTTTCTGTTTATGTTTCATTTTGTTAAGCTTGATTAGAATGTCTTGGAATCTTTCATTTGAGATCTGTATTGAGTGGCATTCAGTATGCGTTTTAGATATCTGTATTCTTTTCTTTTATAATTTCTGGGAAGTTTTCTGACAGCAGCTCAGCGATAATACTCTGTATGTTCTCAGGTGTCTCATCATGTTCAGGAACTCCAATTGATTGTAGATTGTTCATCTTAATAAAGCCCACATGTTTCTTAATGCTTCTTCATTTTTCTTGTTTCTTTTTTCTGATTTCTCCTCATAGTTCCAAGTCAGAAAGTGTCTTTTCCATTTGTTCAATTGTTCAATTGTGTTTTCGTGGCTTTGAATTCAAGTTTCTATGTCTTTGATTTTGTTCTTGATCTGTTGGATTTCAGAGTACTGGTGTTCCATCAGATCAAACAGCTTGCTTAATTTTTCACTTTGCTGCATTTTGTATAAGGTCTAGGCGGGCTCTGTATATAATCCTTTTGTATTCACCTTCCAATGGTTCCAGAAAGGTTTTTTCATCTTGGAAGTTCTTTGTTTTTTGGGGGGTGAGGAGGTGCCTTCTGAAGCCATGGGTGATTTCTTCGTTACGCTTTTATCCAGATTGTTGTAAAGGCTGGGGAGGTGCTGTGAGGATGGACTGTAGTTGTTGCTCTAGGTCGCCGTCTTAAAATGAAAGATAAAAGGTATCTGAGAACTTCCAAAGTCAGTCAGGTTTTAAGGTATACAGGTCCCTCTTCCCAGCTGGCAAAGTAAGCACCTCTATATCTGACCCCAGATGCTATAAACTAGTTCAAAATACAGACAGGCAACTGCCCTGCTTGCCTCTGCTGCCAGGCCCCAGTGGTAGGCGACACTGTGTAAAATACTGCTTTTCTGCCAGAAAAGCCTCTTCCCCTGATAGGCGCTGCCTCCCAACCTAGGAATTAGGTCCAGCTGAGGCCTCCATATGGGTAAATCCACCTCCCAGTGGACCAAGAAGGCATCCCACACAAGCTCCCTACCTGCCTTGTACAGGCTGCACAATGGCAGAGGAGGAAGTAGAGGCCAAAGGTGCCGAGATGCAGAGTCCAAAGCTGGCCTCTCAAAATGTGGCAATTTCGTCTGCCAATCCCACCATCTGTGCATCTGAGATTAGGTGCTAGTCAAGTCCCAGCTCCACCCACCAGCTAACACAGAGAAAAAAAAGTTAAAATGTATTTTTGCCCATTTTTAAAATCAGACTATTTGTCTTATTTTTGTTGATGTTATTGGTAATTTTGATGAGCTTTTATGACAGAGTCATGGAGGCAAAATTGGGATTGAAGTTGGTTCAGGAGAGTGAGAGGAGAAAGAAAAGACAGTATGGCTAACCCTTTTTGTAGAACTTGCCAAGAAAGGGAGTGAAGAAATACAGCAGTAGTTGGAAGAAGATTGGATTAGAAGGATTTTTTTAATTAGAAAAAATTAAGAAATAACAGCATGTTTGCAGGCTGGTAGAATTTATCAAGACGAGGTGGAAGAATTAAAAATGAAAATGAGAGGACAGGATTCTGGGAATGGAGTTCTTAAAGAGGAATAAGGGGATAGGATCTCATGCCTGAGTCCCATAAAGAAGAAAATGAAGACTTGAAAGGAAAAAGTGGGATCTGTTTCCTTAGAAAATCACTCTTCATGTATTATTTATACGTAGGGATGAGAAACTGTTGGTCCAGAATGACAGCTTTGTTTTTTATTGTAGGATATCCATCCATTTTATGCTGATTTGATGAATATTCTCTATGACAAGGATCATTACAAGTTGGCTCTAGGACAAGTAAACATTGCTAGAAACTTAGTGGACAAGTAAGGCATTTTCTTAATATAGTATCTGTTAACTTACTGTTATAAGTGAAAAAATAACCTGAAGCGTGTATTTTTAAGTGTTGCTAAAGATTATGTGCGGCTTATGAAATATGGAGATTCTCTCTACCGCTGCAAACAGCTGAAACGTGCTGCCCTTGGGCGAATGTGTACTGTGATCAAGAGACAGAAACAGAGCTTGGAGTACTTGGAACAAGGTATTTGTTTTACATAAGCAAAATGTTTTTTAGTGTCTTCTGATGAGATACTTGATTCTTGCTTAGAAATCTTTTTTTAAGTTTAAACTTGTGTAGGCCATTTTTAAATAAAAATGTACAGTGTAGCTTGGCGGTCCCTCAAGTGTACAGTTCACTGAGACTCACTGAGTTCACAGTGTTGAACGGCTATTACCACTATCTATTTTCAAAACTGTTTCAGTATCTGAAACAGGAACTCTGTACCTGTTAACCAGCGGCGCCCCATTCTCTTCTCTCCCATCTCCATAAATGTGCCTGTTCTTTATCTTACATAAGTGGGACCATGTAATAGTTGCTCTTCTGTGTCTGTCTTACTTCACGTAACACAGTGTTTTCACGGTTCGTCCGTATCATGTATCAGAACTTCATTTTCTTTATAGATAAATGATACTCCATTGTCTGTGTATGTACCATTCTTATCCAGTCAGGACAGCTGGAACTGTTTCCACCTTTTGGCTGTTGGTGATCAGTGCTGTGAATATTGGTGTACACATACTTGTCCCTTTTTGTCAGTTCTTTCATGTATATACCTAGGAGTAGAAGAAAAAAAATTTTTAAGTGTTCATTTTTGTTATTTGTTGCTGTAGAGTTGACATCTTTTTTTGATAGTGTTCTTATTCTCATACAGTTGTTTTTATTGAAAAAGTGATTAGTTCTTATAATGCTTACAAATTAATGGCAGTGTTGAGCAAATGGAACCCTGGTGGTGTAGTGGTTAAGAGCTTAGCTGCTAACCAAAAGGTCAGCAGTTTGAATCCACCAGTTGCTCCTTGGAAACCTTAACCCTATTAAGCGATTTTGTTCTGTCCTGTAGTTTCGCTGTGAGTCAGAATCGATGCAACTGCAGTGAGTTTTCAGGCTTTATTCAGAAAAATTATGCTTTTTACATTTGTTATGTAAGTCATAGGTACTAGAAATCATGAGAAAATACCAGAAGATATAAAAGTAATGTGATTCATAATTCTACCTATTATTTTATTTTCTTTAAAAAAAATGCTTTTTTGTGATGTCTCTTAGGATCCAGCTACTTTGCTTCTGTAGAGATTTATAGCCTTGGAAACCCTGTTGGGGTCACTGTGAATTAGAATGGACTTGATGGCAGTGGTTTTTTTTAATTTTTATTTAATAGGACAGTTTCTGGATTAAAGTATTATTTTATTATTGTGCTTTAAGTGCAAATTTACTATCCAAGTCAATTTGTCATACAAAAGCTTGCACACTAGCTACTGTCCCTACCCTGTGACAGTACAGTCTACCATGTATTTCTACCGTGTATTTCCCATGTCCATTCAGCCAACTCCTGTCCCTTTCCATCCTCTCCTCTGGCCTCTGGACAGGAGCAGCGTACATACTTAAGCCAAGAAGCCATGTCATCCAGGGACCCTCCAGTCTGTTGAACCATCAAGTCTGGTCTTTTAATAGAGTTTTAGTTCTGCACACCTGTTTTACTTCTGCTGAGACAGGGTCTCTTGTATTCCCTGTCAGGGCAGTCATTGGTGGTAGCTGGGCCCAACCTAGTTCTTCTGGTCTCGTGCTGATGTATCTCTGGACTGTATGGCCCTTTCTGTCTCTTACTCACGTTTTTGATAGTTTCCGTTCTCTGTTCCAGGCAGGTTAGGACCAACTGATGCTACACAGATGGCTGCTGGCTAATTTTTTAAGACCCTAGGCACCACTCACCAAAGTGGTATGCAGAACATTGTCTTTAAAAAAAACTTAGTTTTGCTGGTTAGCCTAGATGTCCCCAGACCCCTGTGGTCCGTAGACTGCTGTCCTTGCTGCTCAGTCCTTTGAACTGTTGAATTTTATTTAGGAAACCTCTTAGCTTTTGGTTTCGCCTAGCAGTGTTGACCGTCCTCTTGCTGCATGCTGTCTCTCCGTCTACCTGGCCTGCGTCTCGCGTCCGCTCTAACCTGTGAATGTCCGTCTCCCTCCCTCCCCACCCTTGTCACCATCAAAGACTGTCTTCTGTGTTTAAACCTTTTCTTGAGTATTTATAATAGTGTTCTCTTACAATATTTGTCCTTTTGCAACTACTAATTTCACTCAGTGTGATGTTCAAGTAGTAGGATTTTTAACAACAAAAGAAAAACAAAATAAAGAAATAGGTAAGGGACATGAATAGATGTTTCTTCAGCGAAGATACGCAAATGGCCAATAAGTAGATGAAAAGATGTTAAACATCATTAGTCAGGAGGGGGATGTAAGTCAAAATCGAAACCACAGTCATAACTTTTCACATCCACTGTGATGTCTTTTTAAAAGATACAAATGGAAATAACAAGTGTTGGGAGAATGTAGAGAAGTTAGAACCCTGTCCATTGTTGGAACTGTAAAATGGTGTAGTGCAGCAGCTGTAGAAAACAGTTTGGCAGTACCTCAGAAAGTTAAACAGAATTACTGTTTGAGCCTGCATTTCAACTGCTTTGTATATACTCGAAGATTTTCAGTTAAGGACTTAGATATGTTTGTATACCAGCATTTCAGTGATAGTCAGATTACTGAAAAGGCCCACTTTTGACCTATTGAATCAGAAGGTTGAGTTGGCAGATGCTGAGTAAAGAAGCCCTGGTGGCACCGTGGTGAATTGTGTGGCTACTAATCAAAATGTTGGTGGTTCAAACCCACCAGCAGCTCCACAGGAGATTAAAACCTGGTGGTCTGCTCCTGTAAAGATGGCAGCCTAGGAAAGGCTGTGAGGCAGTCTTGCTCTGTCCTGCAGGATCACTGTTATGTTGGAATCTACTCAGCAGCACACAGTAAGAGCTTAGTAATATGATTCTTAATACAACCAGTATTGGAAATGCTGTTCTGTATGCCATGTTGACTCTTAACTAGTCCTGTCTTCATGTATATTTTGTCTGTCATTTTTATATTATTATTGCCAAGAATTAATATAACCGTGGGTATGGGGTGTAATTAAGAATAAAGGAAAACTTCAGGCAACTCTTAAACTTTAAGTCTGTTTTCTTACAAAATTCAACACATTTAATTTAAACTTTCCATAGTGCGTCAGCATTTATCCCGTTTGCCAACCATTGATCCAAATACCAGAACTCTGCTTTTGTGCGGGTACCCAAATGTTGGAAAATCTAGCTTCATCAATAAGGTTGGTCTGTTTTTTTTATTATAAAGCTGATGATCTAATTATTTTAGGTGAAAGTGCTACTGTATTTTGGGTGTTTTGTATTTAAAATGGCTTGGGTAACATTTTTTGCCAGCTGGGTAACCCTAGCCTGCAAGAGTATTAAACACCTGGAAATACTTGATTTCCTCTTGGGTAGGGTTGAACCTAGATTGCCAAGCCAAGTGCCGTCGAGTCAGAGCTGACTCATGGTGATTATTTTACTGCATATCATAAAAGTTTCTGAGGCATTTGAGATATTGAAATAAATTTTTGTTACAAATTGGAGAGCTTTAAAAAATGTTACCTCTGCGTGTTGTGGGAATGGTATGGCCAGAAGAGTTACTTATTGCAGACACTCAGTGAACTGGATTTTCCCAATTCCTAAAGATGCTTCTTGTTTGGTTTGTCACCTTTCTTGCTGTATCAGCTTTTAGATAAACCATTTAGTCCACTGTAGTGCTAAATTGCTGAGTCACCATTTCCTTCAGGGAGTTAATTAGTTATAGAGAAGTTAGAATCATATCCATTAATACTTAAGCAAATTGTAGTTTAGTGCGTAGGGACAATTGAGCAGAGCTTAGGACCTGAGAAGAGTAGATTCGGATTTAAAATATGGGGTCAGACATGTTGTGGCTTAATTGGTGCTGAGAAGACTTGCTTTTAGGCAGATTTGTAGGTTTTATTTGTAGGTTTTATTTATCCAAGAGTTGGCTGTGATGTGGTGACAAGCCAAAAGTCTGCGGCATCAAGTCTTTTCAAACATAATTTCAACTAAAATTTTAAGTATACCGTGGAGTACCATGCCAGGATAGTGTGCTGTGTGATCTAATACGGTGGCTACTGGCTGCTGTGGCTTTTTAAATTTGAATTGATTAATGTTAAAATACTCGGTTTCTCAGTCACGCTGACCACATGTCAGGAGTTCATTAGGAACCTGTGGCTTGTGGCAGCTGCTGGACAGTGCACATATGGAACATCTCTGTCATCGAAAATTCTTTTTGATATTACTGTGATAGTATGATACAAAATGGGAAAATTAGAAGAGAGTTGAGCCTTTGGTTAAATGGTGTGTTTCCTCCACATACTGAGCTCTCCTTAGTCTTCTGTCTGATTCACATTCTTCCTCTCTGGGACCGGTAGTATGAGGGGAGCAGAGCTAGTCTACTTTAAAAAGTTTGTTATGTCCTTTTTATGCAGTTAAATGCAACAAGGTCTCTTTGTGTATTTTTTCTACCAAAACAAAAAACAAGTCTTATTAGTATGTCAGTGATGTCTCATAATAATTGAATTGTTTTTTTTCTGTTTTAAGGTGACGAGGGCCGATGTGGATGTTCAGCCATATGCCTTTACAACTAAATCATTGTTTGTTGGTCACATGGATTATAAGTATCTTCGTTGGCAGGTGAGCATTCTTATCTTTAAAGATTGAACAAGTGTCTTTCCTTTTTTTAATTAGTAGAATTGATTTCGATGATGTCTGAGACAATCTGTCCATTTAATACTGTGCTTAGTATACTTTCAACTGTGACCTGTATCTTCTGGAGATGGGGAAAATAGTTTTCCAAATGTTACCAAAAACTCGAAATTTCTCTGTCTGAAGAAAACCTAGGTGAGCTTTGGAGTTACATAAAAGCAGTTCTGCTTTCTCTAATGTTATTCAAGGGAGCAGCAAACTAACCAGCATGACTTCTGCATTTATATTAGTTATGGTAACATATTTTTTACTGAAATAAGGACTTTTGTCATAATTTATATTGTGTCATTAGAAGTAGCATATGCTATTTAAATGCATAAAGAAGTTTTTTTTCACAATGGAATTTTAACTGTAAGTTAGAAAGTCTTTGTTGAGAACATTTCACAGCAAAGCATACACCAGTTCAGTTTCTACATGGACCACGTACTAATACGGATCTTTGAGCTGTGCAGCCATTTTCATCCTCTCTGTCTGAGTTCTTCCTCTTCCATTAACATAAACTCACTATCCACTAGGGTTTATATCTAATCATTTCACTTGCTGTTATCAATTTGATCCAGCATAAATAGCTTTTAACAGAGCATAATACTCAGGGAAGACATTTTTTTACAAGTTGAGCTAAACTACTGTTTGATTTTAAGATTTCAGAGAATGCTTTTGGTTTAAGGTTTAAGGTTCATCTCAGGGCAGTAGTTCTGGGGATTCATCCAAACTCGGTGGCTCCGGAAAGTCTGCAGTGCATGAGAATATGCAACACTGTATTTGCACCTTCGGATCAGGATTCTTCTATGGAATCTTAGACCAAAATGGCAGTAATGTTAGCTAGGCACTGTCTGGTGCTTCTTATTTCATGGCAGAGGATGCAGTTGTTAAGGGAAGCAGTTAGCTCCATACTCCTTTTCCTCTTCCTGGCACTCTTTCCGTTGTTGCTGTAGGTGAGTGGAGACCAATTTCGCTTTGAATGACTGCTGTCAGGCTTTTAAGACACTAGGCACTGATCAACTAAGAGGTAGAGTGGAAGCACTGAACATGTCATTAGGCCAGTTAACTAGGATGGGCCGTGAAACCATGACCCTAACCATCCGAACCAAGACACCAAATCCCGTGAAGTTTTTGGTTGTATATAAGCAGCCTCAGTGGCTGTTGTTTTTTTTGGTCATTGGTGAAAATGTGTCTGTCACCCAGCTTTTTCCAATTCAACTTTTTACAGTGGTGCAGCAGTTATAATTGTGTAATTCTACTCGTAATGTGATTTTTACATCACCTGAATGGGAAGTCAATGCTTCATAATTAATAGCCTCCTTTTTCCCTTCCCTCCCACCCTGCTAACCACTAACAAACTTGGTCTCTATACACTTGCCTTTTCTTGGGAGCAAATTCAGTTCACAGTTAGCAGGGTATCTAGGAGCCGTAATCTCAGGGGATCCTCCAGTCTCTATCATACCAGTAAGTATAGTCTTTTTTTGGCAAATTTGAATTTTATTCTACATTTTTCTCCTGTTCTTTTAGAAATCCTCTGTTATGATCCCTGTCGGAGTGGTCAGATATTGTCTAGTTCTTCTGGGCTCAGGCTGGTGGGAGCTGTGATTCTTTAGCCCTTTGGCCTATTACTTTTCTAGTTTCTTTGGTTTTCTTCATTCTTGTTTGCTCTGGATGGGATGGGAATAATAGATATATTTTAGATGGCTGCTTGCATGCTTTTAAAACCCAGACAGTACTTACCAAAGTAGGATGTATAACATTTTCTTTATGATCTGTATTATGGCAGTTGACCTAGATATCTCCCAAGGTCTTATTCCCCAGCCCTAAGCCCCAGTAACTCAGTCCTTCAAGGTATTTGGAAAATTTGGTAAATACCATTCTGAAGCGCTTGTAGCAGTACATCAGCAGGAAACTGCCAGAAACTGAAGACAAATTCAGAAGTGGGTGTGGAACAGGGGCTATCACTCTTGATGAAAACAGAATACCAGAAAGATTTTACCTGTGTTTTACTGACTCTGCAAAGGCATTTGAGTGTGTGGATTATAATAAATTATGGATAACATTGTGAAGAATGGGAGTTCCAAAACATTAAATCATCTTCATGAGGAACCTGTATATTGTGGATTGAACTGTGTCCCCCCCAAAATGTGTGTAACCATGTGTCTGGGCCATGATTCCCAGTATTTTATGATTGTCCTCCATTATGTTAATTTTCTATGCTGTATGTTAGAGAATTAGGATGGGACTCTTAATCCCTGTATAAGATTACCTCCCTGTTCCACTGTAAAGGGAGTTTTCCCTGGAGTGTGGCTTGCACCACCCTTTATCCTTCGTCTTACAAGAGAGCAAATGAAAGGGAAGCAAGCAGAGGAATGGGGAACCCCGCAACATCAGGAAAGCAGCACTGAGAGAAAGTGTGTCCTTCAGACCTCGTGTTCCTGCGCCAGGATGCTCCCTGAACAAAGACTGCTGTAAGACAAGGGCTCTCCTTCAGGCTGACAGCAGGTGAAGCCTTCCCCTGGAGTGCACATCCTGAATTTGGACGTACAGCCTACTGGACTGTGTAAGAATAGACTTTCCTTTGTTAAAGCCATGGGCTCTGCGGTATTTCTGTTAGAGCAGCGCTAGCCGACTGGAACACTGTATGTCGACCAAGATGGAGTTATTCAGACAGAGCAAGGGGAAATTGCAAGATTTAAATCCAGGGAAGGTATGCATCAGTTGTATCCTTTCAGCATACTTACTCAGTCTGTATGTATGTTGAGCTGATAATCTCAGAACCTGGACTATATCATGAACACAAAATCAAGATAGAAGAAAACTCGTTTAAAAACCTGCCACATACAAGTGGGATCACCTTCCTTGCTGAAAGTGAAGAGTACTTAATGCAATTACTAATGAAGGTCAAAGATTACAGCTTTCATTGTGGATTACACCTCAACATGGAGAGAACAGAAATCCTCACAAGCGGGCCAGTAAACAACATCGTGATGTGTGGGTGATGCATTGAGAGAAGTGTAGCCAGAATGCTTCTTAGAAGTGAGGATGACAAGACTGTCTCATGCTGTTTGGAACGTAGAAGGGGCCAGTCCCTGGAGAAGGACGTCTTACTTGGTGCAGTAGAGAGTCAGTGAAAAGGGAAGACTACCCAAGATGGGTTGACACAGTGGCTACAGCCAGGGCTCAAGCACAACAGTGATTGTCAGGTTGGTGCAGGCACAGGTGGTCTCTGTCCTGCTGTACGTAGGGTCACCGAGTCAGATCCGACGGGGCAGCACGAACCTGACACGTGGCTTCTGTGACCTGGTCTTGGTCAGGTTGTGCCAAGTTCCCCTAGATTGTGTACTAATATTTCTTTTACAAAAGTTAACACGTGTTATCTAGTAATGTTTCCTCTCTGCATCTCCCTTGTAAGTATCAAAGAATGTTTTTCTGTGCATAAATGTTCTCTTGTTTAAATAACGGTCTTATATAGTATTTGTTTTTCGATAATTGACTTGTTTCACTCAGCATAATGCTTTTTGGATTCATCCATGTTGTGAGATATTTCCAGTTTCATCATTGCTGTTTATTTTTGTGCAGTATTCCGTTGTGTGTATGTAGCATAATTTGTTTAAGTGATGGGCACTTAGGTATTTCACAAATTTTTGATGATGCAGAGAATACTGCAGTGAACATGGATGTGCGTATCTGTGTTCATATGACAGCTCCTGCACACCTAGGGTGTTTTCCTAGGAATCAGATTGCTGGATTGTATGGTATTTATTTCTCTTTCTACCTTTTTAAGGAGGTGCCATGTTGTGTTCCATAGTGGTTGTACTATTTTACATTCCTCCCAGTAGTGTGCTCAAGAGTTCCAGTCTAACTAGCAACCTCCAGCACTTGTTATTTTCCTTTTTTTTGTTTTAGCATCAGTAATGTTGGAAAGAAATAGTATCCATCTCATGGTAGCTTTGATTTACGTTTCTCTAATGACTAGTGATACTGAACATTTCCTCATCTGTTACCTGCCTGAAATTTTTCTTTGGTGAAGTTTCTGTTCCTATCCTTTGCCCATTTTTTCCCATTTTTTAGTTGTATTGTCATTTTGTTGCTGAGGTGTTGAAGCATTCGTAGATTTAAAAGATTATATCCTTAATGAGTGTCTTGTAGCCAGAAGTTTTGTGCTGCTGTACAGTTTCTGTTACTACTCCCTTGGTGAAGTCTTGATGAGCTTAAGTGTTTCATTGTTAAGAGCTCCCAGTTGTCTAGTTTACCTTCTGGTGTTTGTGCATTGTTAGTTATAGTTCGAATACTATTTATGCCATCTATTAGGACTCCTCATGTTCCTTTTTTTTTTTTCTAATAGTTTTTGGTTTTGTTTATGTTTTTGATCAGTTTTGAGTTAGTTTTTGTGTATGGTGTAAGATGTGGGTTCTGTTCATTTTTCCCAGATGAACATCAGTTTTGCCAGCACCGTTTGTTAGAATGATCTCATTGTGCTTTTCGTGTGTACCTCTTATGGCGCTAAGCGTGTCTTTGTGTATTTGGTGGCCGTTTGACTGTCCACTTGGATGAAATGTCTTTTAACGTCCTTTGCCCTGTGAAGATAATCTACTTGGTAGCTTGTCTTCATTTTTTGTAAAATTTTTTGATGAACAAAATTTTTAATTGAAGAGATCTTTTATTTTGGCTTCTACAGGTTATACTTTGTTACTATAGGAAGTAATTCTTAAGACATGGGGCGGTTTGTCAAATGTTGCAGGTTTTCAATTGTATGATTTTACCAGTGACAAGAGGGATCTTCTGATGAGACCATTGTCTGGTTTTTTAGTGAGCTTTGAAAGATTTCTCCACCGCCTTTTTTAAAAAGTTATTTTAAGAGTTTGTACTTTTTATCTGGTATGTTGGTTTTCTCCTGTCTGATTTGTTGGTTCTGACGCAGCAGTCCAGTGCCCAACAGCCCGGTCCTGCTTGCTGCCCACGGTCATTATGGGGCTTAAGCCCGTTGTTGAAGCCACCGTGTCAAGCCGTGCTGTGGAGGGTCTTCTTTTTCGCTGACCTCCTGAGCATGGTGTCTGTCTCCAGGGGTTCCTCCCGACAATGTGTCCAAAGTATGTAAGTGGCAGTCCCTCCTGCCAAGTCCAGCATAGGTTAGTCTTGCCATCCCTGCTTCCAGGGAGCACTCTGCTTGTACTTCTTGGCAGTCCGTGCTACATTCGGTGTTCTTCTCCGACACCACAGTTCAGAGGCGTCGGCTGTGCTTCTGCCGTGCCCGTTCATTGTCCACCTTTTGTGTGCATGCGATGTAACTGAAAATACAGTGGCTCAGGTTGGCCACCCCTTAGTCTTCAGAGTGATGTTTTTACTTTGTAGCACTTTTAGGAGGTCCTTACCATTGCATGTTTCCAATGCAGGGGGTCTTGATTTTTTTGTTGTTGTTTCCACAAATGTCTGTGGAATCAAGTAAACTGAGACCCTAGACAACCTCAATCCTTGCTCCGTTTATCGTGATGCTGCTTACTGGTCCAGTTCTGAGGATTTTTGTTTCCTTGATGTTGGGGTGCAGTCCATACTGAAGACTGGTTTTTGATGATCATCAGTAAGTGTTTCAAAGCCTCTTGACTTCCAGTAAGCATGGTTGTGCCGTCTGTATGATGCAGGTTGTCAAGGTTGTCAGTGAGTCTTCCTCCAGCCCTGGTGCCGTCTCCTGCTTCATGTAGCCCAGCTTCTTGCACTACTTGCTTAGCATACCCGTTGAGTAAGTGTGGTGGAAAGAAACCCTGATGCAGTTTGCCTGACTTTAAACCATGCGGTGTACCCTTGTACTGTTCACACAACTGCCTCTTGACCTGCATGCAGATTCCTCGTGAGCATCAGTAAGTGTCCTAGAATTCCCAGTCTCCACAGTATTACCCGTAATTTGTTATGATCCAAACTGTTAAATGCCTTTCCACAGTCAATGAAACACAAGTAAGCATATTTCTGGTATTCTTTACTTTCAGCAAAGATCCGTCTGACACCAGCAATGGTATCTCTGGTTCCATGTCATCTTCTGAATCTGGCTTGAATTTCTGGTAGTTTCCTGTCAGTATATTGGCACAGTCATTATTGAATGATCTTTAGCAAAATTTTACTAGTATGTGATTTGTTCGATAATTTCTGCATTTGGTTGGATCACCTTTTCTGGGAATAGGCATAAATTTGGATCTTTTCTGAATGGAAGAGATCCATATTTAATTTGAGAGACCTTATTTTGTCAGATCTGATTTGGGTATGTTGTGATACTTCCAGGATGTTTGTAAATAAGTATACTGTGGAATAATGGAGTGTGATTTTTAGGTAGTAGATACCCCAGGGATTTTGGATCATCCCCTGGAGGATCGGAACACCATTGAGATGCAGGCCATCACAGCACTGGCCCACCTTCGCGCAGCTGTTCTGTACGTGATGGATGTGTCTGAGCAGTGTGGGCATGGATTGAAGGAGCAGGTTGGACTCTTCGAAAACATTAGGCCTCTCTTTATCAATAAGGTGAGCATAATAAACCAATGTTTCTGTTTATGACCTACAGTGAGAAGATAATATTAATTATATTGTTTTTCTTACCTTTTAGCCACTTATAGTTGTAGCAAACAAATGTGATGTGAGAAGAATAGCTGAACTTTCTGAAGATGATCAGGTAAATCACCTAAATATTTTGTAACAGTTTCAGTGCTGCTTATATGCTAGTTCCAGATCTCATTTTTAGAAAAAAATTATATGGAAAATTTTAGCAATGCTAATCTGTTTTTTATTTTCTAGTTAATGTAATAGCTTCATTATATTGAGTGGCATTACTGTTAGAAAAAACTTAGTGGCAAACTGGAACTAAAGTACAGGTTTCCCAGTTGCTTCTCCATGCCTGTTTGTGGTGGGGATACATGTGTATGTTTAATGGTTGGCGTGTTTAACCTTTGGTAAATACACTTACTTTATGCAAGGACTCTTGCCTCACATATGCCTTGTAGAAAGCAAAGTACCTTAAGGTGCACTTTATTTCTTTACCACTTCAGGATGTCTTGTATTATGCTACAGCCATATTTTCTAAAGGTTATACTTAGGCTATTCATAAGTATTACTTAATAAGAAAAGTTTCTGGCTATATGTATTTGGGAAATGATTGATTCAGCAAAGGAATGTGAGCTTCTATAAACTGTTAAAATACATGACTTCAAAACTTTATGTAATATTTACTGTAAAGTTTCATGAGGAAGACAGTGCTGTTAATGAGTTTTCAAACTAATTTGGCCCTGTAGTCTCTTGTAAGAGATGGTGTCCAGAAGAATCTGGCACTGTAGTACAGTAGCAGGTGTTAGAGTGCTGGACTAGCAGCATCACTTTTGAAGTTGTTAGGTGTGCAAATTCTTTTTTTGTTTTTCTACTGTGATTAAGTGAAAGTATACAATCCACGTTAAATTTGCATGCTCACCTGTCTGCAGCTCCTTCTCCTGTCTTTGTCCAAGAAGTGCAAATTCTTGGCTCCCACCCCAGATCTACCAAATCAGAAACTCAGCAGTATGTTTCAAACAAGCCCTCCAGGTGATTCTGATGTACACTAATGAGAACCACTGCTGTAAATAATAAATGAGATCTAACCATTTCTCCTGGAATATACTTCATTGACCCAAACATAAAGCGATCAGATAGAAGAAGTATTCCACCTTTTTTCCAGTGGCTCTTTCTTACTCTATTTAATATTTGATAAGCATTAAATTTTTTTTTTTTCAGAAGCCATACTGGTTTCTTTGAAGAGCTAAAATGTTGTCTTTAAATTACTGATTTTATAAACATGGATCTCGGAGAATTAATTTATCTTTAAAAGAACACACGTGCCTACTATGTAGTTTCCGTTTTCAGGTTAAAGTGAATTAGAGGGTGGTTAAGAGACATAGTTTGTACTTGTCCAATGATGAAAAGGTTGGCGGTTGACACCCACTCAGCAAAAGCCCAGGAGAAAGCCTTGGTGATTGGCTTCTGTTAAAGATGACAGCCAAGAAAACCCTATAGAACAGTTCTGTGTTAACACATAAAGTTGCCATGAGTCAGAACTGACTTAACCGCAGTGGATGTACACACACACAAAGAGGGACGACTAGGTAGCATCTGAAAGATTTAAAACATGTAGTAGTTAAAGACTCACACATTGGTTACATTTAGCTCTGAACTTTACTCCTTTCTGGTGGAATAGGGGAGTTCGTTAACCATAATGAATCTCAGTTTCTTCGTCTAAAAATGCAGGTAATACCTGTGTCACAGGCTTTGGGATGATATCTAATGACATTGGAAGACATGGGTAGTGGTAACTATTACAATGTTAGTAAGGAGTCATGGTGGTGCAGCAGTTAAGTGCTCAGCTGTTAACTGAATGATTGGCTGTTCGAACCCACCATGGAAGAAAGTCCTAGCTTTCCACTTTCTTGAAGTTTACAGCCAGGGAAACTTTTGGTACAGTTCTTCTCTGTCACATGGCATTACTGTTAGTCACATTTGACTTGACAGCACTAACAGCATCATAGAATTACTATATGGGTGGTGATTCTTATTTCATCAGAAGGATCCCTGGTAGTGCTAGATTAAATGCTCAGCTGCTAACCAAAAGCTTAAGAATTACAGACTTAAAAACTATCTGGGGCAGTTATAGTCTGTCCCATAGTGTTACTATGAGTCAAGAATTGATTCCGCAGCAATGGGCAGCTCCCACAAAGCAGCGTTGCAAAGTAGACTTCTTTTACAAATGATAAATGTTTAATAGTATGTGTTTAATATCAGATGGGTTCTGTGACTGTCCTGCTCACAGTGAAATGGTAGTAAGAACTGGCAGAGGTGATACTAAAACCCAGGTTTTCTGTAATACTAGTGCTCTTTCCATTAGAAGAGGAAATTTCTAAGCAGGTAAGTTAGATCCTCTGATAATGGAAATGTATCTTGTTCAAGAATAGCTTAAATAGATGTGACCGGGTTAGTCACACTGCATCTAACTGATGTTCAGGTTTAGAGTTAGATATAAAACTCATTTGATGGAGGAGCATAAAAGTGAAATCTCTTAGAATGTTAGTAATTCATAAGTGTCTAGATTGAGAAACATTTTTATATTGTTTTCTAACAACATGGCATTAAAAACATGTAGGCACTTGCTACCTTAATTTTACGTATCTCTTTGTTGGAGAATGAAATTTGCTTGCTATAGTCTGGTTTGATCCTGCCACTAATGTGTACTTTCTTAATCATGGAAGAACATAGGGGGAAGAAATAGCTATTTTTAAGAGATTTCTTCAGAAGGGTTAAAAAAGGCAAACCACGGCTGTTGAACAGTGAACATTTGCAATGTCCATTTGAGTAACAGTAAATCAATAATGCATTTCCTATTTTCCTTTGTATTCCCAGAAAATATTTGTAGATTTGCAGACCAAAGGAATTCCTGTAATCGAGACCAGCACTCTAACTGAGGAAGGTGTTATTAAGGTTAAAACAGAGGTCAGTACTTCTTTAGAATCAGAAATCAATGTTTTATTGTCTTTCTCTTGATTTAAAAGTCAGTCATGGGGAAAACAGTTTCCTGCCTAGGAATTAGTAATATCCTGAGCACTCATAGTGGCTAAAAAGGTGGTGTTAAACTCATACACCTGAACACTAGGCTTCTCATCTCTGGAAATTGGAAGAGATGAATTTGTTGTGGACTGAATTGTCTTCTCCCAAAGTATATGTGTTATAAATCTTTATACAGGTTGTTAAGAGCTTAGCTGCTAACCAAGAGGTCATCAGGTCAAACCCACAGCTGCTCCGTGGAAACCCTGTGGGGCTATTCCACTCTGTCCTATACCGTCACTGTGAGTCCTAATTGAATCCACTGCAACATATTTGGTTTGGTTTGGTTTTTATACTTGTGGATATAATCCCAGTTATGGACAGAATTTTTTGTTATGTTAATGAAGCCATATCAATGTAGGATATGTCTTAAGCCTGTCACCTTTGGGGTATAAAACAAGCTGTTTATGCAAGTGTAGGAAGCAGAGATAGGAGACCATAGATGCTATGCTGCATGAAAATGACACACACACACACACGAAAAACCCTCAAACCTGTGGCCTTTGTGTCACTTCTGACTCATAATGACCCTACAGGACAGAGGTAGAACATACCCATAGAATTTCCAAGGATTACATCATCGATTTGAACTGCCAGCCTTGTGGTTAGCAGCTGTAGTTCTTAACCACTATGCTACAAGACTTTCCAAAAAATCACCAAGGAGCCAAAGAATAAGCATCTCCCCGCAGAATCAACATTAGGGAAAGCCTTCCCATAGAGCCAGCACTCTGATTCAGGCTTAACTGTGTGATGAGATACATTGCTGTTTGCTAAACCACCCATTTGTGATAGTTTTGTGAAAGCATCACTAGGTAACTTAAGATAGTTGGTAATTCCAAACATAGGTCATTTTAACTTGAAATGACTGTCTTAGTCATCTAGTGCTACTGTAACAGAAATATACAAGTGGATAGCTTTAAAGAGAGAAATTTTATTCTGTCACAGTCCAGTAGGCTATAAGTCCAAATTCAGGGCATAGTTTTCAGGGAAAGGCTTTCTCTTTTGGCCCTGGAGGAAGATCTTTGCCATCAGTCTCCCTTGACTGGGATCTACTGAGGCACAAGGATCCTGGGTCATTTTCGAAGAATGTGCTCTGCTCCCAGCACTGCTTCTTGGTGGTACGAGGTTCCTAACTGTCTCTGCTAGCTTCTTTCTTTTATATCTCAAGAGATTGCTTCAAGACACAGGACAGTCTTACAAACTGAGTCCTGCCCCATCAACAGAAGTGCCACCCTTCATCCCTTATTAATATCACAGAAATAGGGTTTACAGCAGCATTACACAGTACGCAGAATCTTGGCCTAGCCAAATTACTACAGACATTTTGCAGGGCAGGGCGGGCACGGTTCAGTCCATGACATTCTACCCTTTGAACCTCAAAAAATCACATCCTTGCAATGCGTAAAACCTATTTACTGTATCATAGCAAAAATGTAAAATCCAAGTGCAAAATCCAGAGACTCCTCTTCAGCTGTGAATCCAGGACACAAGTTACCTGTTTCCAAAATACAGTGGCAGAACAGGCAGGCAAAAGCTAGATATTTCCTATACAAACAGAAGAAATTGTAGGGAAAGAAGGCGTAATAGACACCAGCCAAATTAGAAGAATGCGTTCTGTTGGCCCTCAAGGCATTGAGAGTAATACTTAATTCTCGGAGACAGTTTTTACAGTGGCCTTGCCCTCCAGACTGTAGATGTTGGCCATACTCTGGACTTTGAGTGGACGTTTGTCTTGAACTATGACTCTGCCTTCCAAGCCCACTGGAATAGCAATTCTGCTCCCTTGGCTTTAGAAGCACCGTTTTCCTAGCCCGTCTGAGTGGCATCTGTACCCTTAGAAACAGCAGAGGCCGTGGCTTGACCCTTAGAGACCCCTTAGATCATGGCCATAGCTTTCAAAACTGACGCAGCTCAGCTTCTCATGCTTCTTGTTTATTCAGCTTCTGCTTCCTGTGTTCTCTTGACCCGGGTCTCATGCCATGTCTACTGTTCTGGGGTAAATGTTCCAAAGCTCTGTTGCTCCGCTGTTGCCCAGAGGCACCTCACTCTGCTGGGAAGCCTCCTGCACATGGGCAGTCAGCTCTCTTGCTCTTGGGTCGGCACTGGTTTAGTTTTGTATTGCTGGGTCACTCCTGCTCCTGCTGGTCTTCTGCCGATTGTTTCTCACCGCCCACACCTTCTCCAGTGTTAACGATTACGCTCATTTTCTTCTGAGTCTTCTGTCCATTCACAGTTTCAGGACGCTTCTGCATTTTAGGTGTCTGTCAGAGCAGTACCTCACTAAATTCTGTCATAGTTATGTGGTACTGGCCTAACAGAAACACCACAAGTATCCACTTTAACAAAGTGGATACTTTAACAAAGAGAAGTTTTATTCTGTCACAGTCTGGTAGGCTAAAAGTCTTAAATTCAGGGCATCATTTCCAGGGGAAGACTTTCTCTCTTGGCTGTGGAGGAAGGTTTTCCCCTTGATTGGGAGCTTCTAAGGTACAAGGTCACCAAAACCTTTCCAGAGGACATGCTCTGCTCCTGGTATTGTTTCTTCGTGGTATGAGGTCCCCAGATCTCTGCTTACTTCCCTTTATAGCCCAAAAGATTGCCTCAAGGCACAGTATAGTCTTAAATTTGAGTCCAGCCCCACCAACACAACTGCCATCCATCCTCCCTCATTAACATCATCAATACGGGGTTTATAGCATATAGGAACATCACATAATACTGGGATTTATAACCTAGTCAAATGACTGCACACATTTTGGGAGGGATGCAGTTCAATCCGTGACAATAACTGTATTTTTTCACTGTTATTTTTTCATGAAATGAAAAAGAATAGCTATGATGCCGTTGATTTTACTCTGGGGTTTGTTAGTTTCTCAGGTTAGAAACATGAGATGGAAAATGAGAAAGAAAATTTTTTAAACTCCTTCAGGACGGGCAGTTACGGGTCACCAAAAATCTGGAAGAGGGTCACTGATGTTGGGAGGAATGGATAGAGAGGGGTGCGGGAGGAGATTAAAAGTGAACTTTGCCAATTTTTTCGGAATTTTCCCTAAGATTGGACCTCTGCCTGGAAAGCGTGACTGAAGCTTCTTCCTTTTTATATGTGTGTGGTGTGACACTGTAGTGTTAAGGTTAAATAGACTTTTGGGGTGCTACCTGAGGATTTAGCTTCCATGTGTTATGGATTGAATTGTGTACCCCAAAAATGTATGTTATCTTGGCTAGGCTGTGATTCCCAGTATTGTATAGTTGTCTTCACCTTTGTCATCTAACTTAAATATCCTGTATATTGTAAGTCATAACCTCTGTGATGTTAATGAGGTGGGATTAGATGCAGTTATGTTAATGAGGCAAAACTGAAATGGATTAGGTTGAGTCAGTCTCTTTTGTGATACAAATGAGAGAAGCAAACATAGATCAGAAGGGACTGCATTACCACCAATCAAAAGAGCCAAGAGCAGAGTGCATCCTTTGGACCTAGGGTCCCTGTGCTGTGAAGCTTGTAGACAAGGGGTAGATTAATGACAAGGGCCTTCCCTGAGAGCCGACAGAGGGAGCCTTTCCCTGGAGCTGACACACTGAAGTCTGATTTCTAGCCTCCTAGACTGAGAGAGAATACACTTCTGCTTACTACAGCCATCTTCTACTGGTATTTCTGTTACCAGAGCACTAGATAACTAAGACAATTATGTTAAATATTATTAAGGGAATTGAGTGGTAAGTCCCAAGAATGTAGTCGTAGACAAAACTTTGAACCATAAGCTGCTGACTAGTGGGTATTCTGATTCTTGCTTCTTTTCTTGATTTAACAAGTGGCTGTTTTGCCGTGGCTCTGTGACCCTGTGTCCTTTGTTTTGTGCATTACCAGGCTTGTGATCGGCTTTTGGCTCATCGCGTTGAAACCAAAATGAAAGGAAATAAAGTGAATGAGGTGCTGAACAGATTGCATTTAGCTATACCAAACAAAAGAGATGATAAGGTAAGATTGCCTTTTGAGAATACCTTTGAAATAAGATCATGTCTTATGTCATATTAAAAAAAAAAATCAAACCCTTGCTGTCAAGTTGATTCTGACTCAAAAAGCAACCCTCTGAGACAGTAGAACTGCTTCACAGCGCTTCCAAGGAGTACCTAGTGGATTTTCAGTTAGCAGACATAGCACTTGATGCTGTGCCACTCAGGTTTCACCCTATCATAAGAGAAATAACACAGTTGAATGGCTTTAAAAAGAGAAACTTGATTCTGTCACAATCCGGTAGTTAAGAGTCCGCATTCATTGTGTCAGCTCCAGGGGAAGGCTTTGTCTGCTGGCTCTAGAGGAAGGTCCTTTACGCTTGTCTTTCCCTGGACTGGGAGCTTCTAAGGCGCAGGGACCCCGATCCTTTCCAAAGGAGGGACTCAGTTCCTGGCACTGCTTCTTGGTGATATGAGATCCCCAAATCTGCTAGCTTCTCCCTTTTATATCTCAGGAGATTGCCTCAAGGCACAGTATAATCTTAGACGTTGAGTCCTGCCCCACCAACACAGCTGCCACCCATCTCATCATGTCACACATTTTTAGGGAGACACAATTCAGTCCGTGACAGATCATCATGTTGCTGGTATAGTCAGTAGATGCTGTTTGTATACCTTTTTCTCAGGGGTTATCGATCTAGTTAAGGGTATTATTTCTCATTCATAGTAGAAATTATGCTTACATATGATAAAAGAATTGAAAACATAAATGAGAGTATAAAGTGCCAGATTAAAAACATGCGTCTCATTCTACTGGAAGCAGTTACTGTTAATTCTTCCTTCCAAAGAATTCTTTGGTAGGCTGATAGCTGCTATTCAGTTGACTGTGACTCTTGGTGACCATACAAGGAAAAAATAAGAAACTCACAATCTTTGGCATGTTTGAGTCCATTGTTGCAACCACTGTGCCAGTCCTTTCTGACGGACTCCCTCACACCCCTCATCTCTGTGCTTGACCAAATATGATGTCCTTCTCTAGTTAATTGATGCCTCTTGATGTTCCAAAGCAAGTGAGCTGGACAGTGTTCTGCTGTGATCCATAAGGCTCAATTTTGAAAACACATTATTAGGACTTCCTTCCTAGTCTAATTCTGGAAACTGCTTAAACCTCTCCATTGTGATGACCATGTTGGTATTTGAAACAGTGGTGATCTAGATTCCAGCACTGCAGCAACACAGAGACCACTGTAGTGCATATGACGAACTTACAGATGATGATTTAACGTATAAGCATTTTAAAAAATACTTTAAATACAAACAGAAATGTGTTACATTCTCTCAAAATTTGCATTTTATCTTAAGAATGTATCACGTACAATGTATCTGTATTAGTATGTGAAGCTCCAACTCATTGTCATTTATATTGTGTGTATGTACTACAGCCAGCTAGTCCTCTAGGATTTATAACTGCCACTGCGAACAGCAGGGAGTACACATCTTTGTACACAGGTCTTTCTGTTTTGTACAAAGACTGTACCTACAATTTTGGATGTTATCTATAAATTGTAATCATTGGAATAGATTCATCACATGGTGTGTGCATTGAAAATATTGTTCTCCAAAATGCCTTTGTCATTTATACTTACTAGTAGTTTGAGAAGTGCTGATGCCATAGTGGGTAAGAGCTGTGGCTGCTAACCCAAAGATTGGCAGTTCAGGTCTTCCAGGTGCTCCTTGGAAACTCCTTAGGGCAGTTCTGCTCTGTCCTGTAGAGTCTCTCTTAGGTGGAATCAACTCAACAGCAGTGGGTTTTATTTTTGTAGCAGTTGAATGTATGTTTCCCTACATCACCTATAACATTGAGTATTAGCATCTTGCATCACTCTGGTGGTTTAAGATGATTTTATTGTTGTGGTATGTTTCTTAAGTGATAATTGCAGTGGGGCATTTTTTATATGCTTATTGGCTTTTTAAGTGCTTTAGGCTGTTTTTTTATTCCTCATTATTTGTATGCTAAAGAAGTCAGACCTTTCTCATATATACTGTAAAATTTTTCTTTTGGCTTCTTGACCTTGGTTTGGGGGAACTTTAATTTTTACCTCAAATAATTTAAAAGTTATTAACGTACGTTAATATGTCCTTTATAGGTAATGGACTTTTTTTGTCATGCGTAGGAAAACTTGCTATTCATTCCCCGAGTATTCTTAAAAAATGTATCTACTTTTTCCTACACATTTGTGGTTTAAGGAGTCCTGGTGGTGCAGTAGTTAAATGCTCCACTGCTGACAGGCTGGCAGTTGAAACTTACCAGCCACTGTGCAGATGAAAGATACGGCATTCTGCTTCCATAAAGATTTATAGCCTTGAAAACCCTTTGGGGCAGGTCAGTTTGGCTTTAAGATTTGCTATGACTTAGAATTAAGTCAGTGGCAATAGGTTTAGTTGTTTTTTTTCTTGGTTTAGTTTTCATCTTCTCTGTTTCTTGAATAGAAGTCTTTGATGTGTATTGAATTTATTAGAAGAGGTAGTGATGATTTTTTAGCTCTGTTTTAGATGGCTAGCCATTTGTCACAAATGTAATTATCTTCCATGAAATTGTCATATCTACTGGAGTTTATGTCCAAGTTTCCGTCTTCCGTTGATCTATTTCTAGGTAATTTTGGTGTTCATTTTTCTAACTGAACTTTAGGATATGCTTGTGGGCACTTCTTGGCATTCTTGCTTAAATTGCCCTTCAACTCTTTATTGCCAGATATTCTGTTGGTATTTTGATTGATCTGGTTATGTTTTTCTTTCCCTAATAGCTGTAGAATTTTCTTGTAGTTTTTAATTATTTTAAAAGTTTTTTTTCTCATTGAACAAGGTGTTTTACATGCATCTTTTCAATAATACCTTCTCAGGAGAGGCCTCCTTTCATCCCAGCAGGAGTAGTGGCACATAAGAAGAGAATGGAGATTGAGGAGCCTAAAAGGAAAAGGGTAGGTTACTTTAAATCTAACACTCAACCTGATTTAGATGTGAGGAGAAAGGCATGCTTCTGTAAGGATTGCTAGTAATGAAGTGTTAGGGTCACTAAGTATGTGTCAAGAGCCTGTTAGGTCCTGTGAAGATAGCAGTGAAAAACTGCCAAAGCCACTTCTGTCTGGCAACTTGCATTTTAGTTGATGGGAAATAGCATTTAGCAAAATATTTAAGTAAAAGTTATAGTATGTCAGATGATAGAAATCAAACAGCATTTGTAGCAGAAATTGTTCATTCCATAGGCTGTTGACAGGATTGGAGGCTGAATTGAAAGAAGAGATTATCTCATAGCAACAAGGAAGGTAAAATAACATGACTTTATTTTTTTTTTCTTTATTGCAGGAACGAGATATTGAGCTAGAAATGGGAGATGATTATATTTTGGATCTTCAGAGTAAGTCTTGTAGAGAGCAGAGTGTAGTCACTGTCCGAAAATGTCAGTTTTTATGTGTGAAGTATTTCAGAAAAGTGAAAGAAACTTAAGGAAAAGACTTGTAGTTTATTTGTTAATTTTTAATTTCTTATTGCATATCGGTAGGGTTTTATGAGATTTTTTTCCCCTTCTGGGTTATTTTCTGTCGTTTTAGGATGAGTGGATTATTTTTGTGGCTTTTACAGTATAAAAATGTTGAAATAGCTTAGTAGTGATGTTACCCTTACCTTTTGTGTCCTTTAGGGATTCATTTTTCCTTTTTTTGAAGTTTGTTTTTATTTTCTGGGCATTTGGTCCTTAGATAGCAAAATAATCTTGGACAGTGTTTGGAGTAATCATCAATCATAGTGTTTTCTTTCTGTCTTGTTGAATACAAACTCTGTTGTCTTTATAGAGAGATATAACTTGTTATAATAGCCCTCACTGGGTACATCATAGCTGAAGATACTGATTCTGGAAACTCTCCTTTTTTTTGTTTTTTAACTTTATAGAGTACTGGGACTTAATGAATTCATCTGAAAAATATGATAAGATACCAGAGATCTGGGAAGGCCATAATGTAGCTGATTACATTGATCCTGACATCATGAGGGTTGGTGACACCTTTTATGTTGTGTGCCTTTTTTTTCTTTTTTTAATATGACCAGTAGAAGATAGGGTACTACTCTTGGTTTACCTGTGTCTCTTCCCTTTGTTCTCTGTCTGCATCCATCCTGAAACCCAGCAGTCCTTTATGCTGTGAGTATTGGAGGAGATCACATAACTCTTGAGATTGGGGTCATTGCAAATGAAATTTTTGGGTCTGTGGGACCCTCCAGATGGCACTCTTAATCCTGTTATTTGCTTCTATCACATTAGTAGTTACTGCTTCTCAAAATTTGTACTGTATTTCCCTCTTCCAGTCTTGTCAGGTAACCTTACCTTACGCACATAGACTCCAGGGGATGTGAATTCTCTTCTGATCTATCCCTTTTTCTGCCAGTACCCCCACTGATACAATGATATGGGCAAGAGATTTCCCCTCTCCTCATGCATATGTATTTCTCTGCTTGGCCTGGTGGTCTCATCAGTTCTTTCTCGAGGATTTGTTCCATCAGTGCTGTCTTTCTCCCATTTCAGTTCCTTTCTCCTTCCTTGCTTTTTCTTATCACATAAACATCTACATTTTTTTCCCACCGTATTAAAAAACAAGTTTTCATTACCCTCTCCTTTAGCTGCTGTCCTGCCTTTGCATCTCCGTGTGGTGGGTGCACTTTATGGAGGCCGTCCTGCTGGTCTCTCTCTAGGTGAGGGACAGAAGGGTGGAGAGGAGGGGACAGGAGCGTGTTGAGAGGATACGACAAGTGTAGGGTGAAAAGGAGGAGGGTGCTGTCGCTGGGCAAGGAGAGCAGAGGGAGCTGCAGACAGGCACGCTTGCAGAATGAATTTGGATTTTATACTTCCACTTAATCACAATTAAAAAAAAAAACAAGTATTTTCTGTCTGCCTCCTTTTTCTGCGTCTCACCCTCCGTAATGTATATATTCAGTCTGCCTTTCTCTGCATTTTTTTCACACTCTACATTCCAACCTCAATTTCTGTTCTAGTAATTGATCTAGGTGATAGCATAATGATTTACATAGGTACCCAAAGAATAAACATTGTTAAACCTCCTTTACTCTCTTCTGCTTCTGTTTATTCTGTTTCTGAAATATCCTTGTCCTCTGTGTCTGATTGTTATATGCAGTCTTTACCTTAACTGGTCTTCAGTCTTTTTTTTTAAATTAAATGTATAGATAGATTATATTGGGATGGCATTATATTAGAATAGACAGTTGGGATATTGTACAAGATTGTAGTATATATATTTTTTAATTCTTTTAGAATCTATTTCTTATTTCCTGTAATTTATCTTTCAGGAGCTGAGGAATGAGGAAGGTGATGTCTTGGCATTTTAAAACTTAGTGTTTAGAGTAATTGTTTTTAAAGAAAAAAATGAAATGACACAGGGCAGTTAACAGTATGCTCTCAATTTAGTATTTGTGTGTTCATTTTCTTCACAAAGTCCATTTTTTGGGGGATAACAGCTGTAGCACATAGCATAAGGCTTAAATGTGACCCTGGACCATGGTATTCATTGTGTTCTCAAAGATGTAGGGGAAGCATAGTTACTATATGGGCATTACAGATGTTTGTGAGTTTTTCTAACTTCGTGTAATCATCTTTTAAAAGAAGTTACAAGAGCTAGAAAAAGAAGAGGAACTCAGAACAGCTGCGGGAGAATATGACAGTAGCTCTGAAAGTGAAGATGAGGAAATGATAGAAATCCAACAGTTGGCCAGACAAATTAAAGAAAAAAAGAAATTGAAAATTCTTCAATCAAAAGAAAAGAACACACAGGGACCCAGAATGCCTCGAAGTGCTAAGAAGGCAAGCTTTCATATTCTGTGTTCCTTGCTGAACAGAACTCTTTGGTTCATTTGGCCGTAATATGTTATGGACTATGTTGGTGTATATTGACTAGCAAGGTTGTTTGATTGTTAAATCTGGTGTGAGCATCTGTATACAATACTTTGTGTAGAAAAAGGTTTCTGTTTCTCTTGGGAAGATACTTGGAAGGGTTGCTGGGTAATAGGGTAAGTGTCTACAAAACACTGCCAACTGATTTTTCAAGTGTGCCTACCGTTTTTCATTGCCTGCACAGCTTTTGTCAGCAGAGATGCAGGTGACCCCGTGTCTCTGGTGCTGTCAGGGGTTTTAACTTGCGCCCCTCTAGTGACTAATGATGACCGTTGTCTCCTGTATTTGCTCGCCTGGTGTATCCTCCTTGGTAAAGTGTTCCAATCTTTTGCTCATTTTCAAATTACATTTTTAGTATTCTAAAATTACATGTTACAGATAAAGTATTTTTAATCGGATTCCGTTTTTTCAGATGATTTCCGTGGTCTGGCTTTCCTTTTATTTCCTTAACACTGACCTTTAAAAAAATCAAAATATTTTATTTTGATGAGGTCATCCAGTTTACTCGACGGCACTTGGCCTGGCATCCAGTCTATAAAAATTGTCTCCTATAGTTTATTCTTTTGTGTCCTGGTTAAGAAGCCTTTGCCTCCCAAATACTTGTTTGCACAGCTGTCTCCCCTACTGTATAGCCCTCTTGAGATAGCAGAGAGATTGTGTGCCATCCCGTGACCAGGGCAGGGTCCTACTACCTGGAATGGGACCTTAAAAGGGGAACCGCTCCCCTGAAGAAAGAGTAAGGGGCAGTGCTAAGGAGAAAGGAAAGGGAAATTACTTGAAATCTAGAAACCTTGCAGTAGGTATTCATATATTTGTTTTGATGGCATAGTCTTTCAGTACTGCATACTGGCTACTAAACCAAAGGCTAGCAGTCCAGATCAGCAGGCACTCTGAAAGCACTGTGGGGCGGTTCTGCTCTGTACTGTGAGTTTGCTAAGAGTTAGGTACAACTCAGTGGCAGTGGGCTTGGGTTGGTTTTTCTTTTAGGTCTGCTCCGTACGTGGTCTGAGAGAGGTGTTAGAGCTCTGGTGTCTGTTTCTGGGCACGTGTCCTCACCGCTGAGCCTTGGCAATGTCATCCCTGCTGCGGGAACCGTAGCCGCTCGTGCGTGGACTGTTGTGAAGTGTAAATAGGCATGCGCGCACCTCAGACGCCCCAGCAGCTTCTCTGTCCGCATTGCTTTCACGGTGTGTAGTGAATGAGTGTGAAAAATGAACCTAAGAGAAGCAAGAGCAGTTTCTAAAAAAAACTGTACTGAGTCATAAAAGTACATTTTCCTTTGAAAATTTTTCTAATATTCTGTCAGACTAGTTTTGTTTAAAATTTTTTTTTTTTCCAGGTTCAACGAAAAGTTTTGGAGAATGAGATGCGAAATCTTGGTGTTGATATGGATGATAAAGACAGTGTAAGTGTATAGGGATGATTTTAGATATGTGTTTAGTTGGATAGTGCTTTGTTAATAAGGATGGGTTTTAGAAATTTGGTAATAAGACGTTGATTAAAAATATACTAGAAAAAAGAATCCAATCTTTGTATATATCTAGTGAAGAGATTATTGGTATGACATTTTAATTTGAGTTGAGATAGATGATGAGCAGCTCATTAAATAAGATTTAATACCTTAAATGTTTCAGTTACACTATTTGGTACGGAAGGATGGAATTTTCAAAACTCAGCTCTTGTTATTCCTCACCATTTGTAAAAATGCATAGGACACTGCATATTCCAGAGTCTTTAATTGCCAAGATAAATCATTCGTAAGTGTGTGGAAGGTTTTCCTGTTAGAAATAAACAGTGCTGATACTGTGCATGTATTTAAAAAAAAAAAAAAAACAAAACCTCATGGCTATGAAATTGATTCTGACTCATAGCAACCCTGTAAGACAGAAGTGTCCCATAAAGTTTCCAAGAAGCAATTGGTAGAGTGAAGTACCGACCTTTTGGCTAGCAGCTGAGTTCTTTGACACTGTCCCACCAGGTCTCTGCCTGTGCATGTTACATCAGAGTTTTGTTCGTTTGTCTTTCCTTTATGGTATGCAGTTTTTTGTTTTAGAATAAATTTATAAAATAGAACCTTTTGATTGGGTTAGAAACAATGAACATGTTTGGGGAGTTTTAGACTTGAAATATCAAGATTCATTTATTTGCTATCTACTAGAATTTAAAGTGGCTTATAAGAAATATATAAGAAAATTTAAATATTAACATCAGGGAGGTAATACAAACTGGAGGATAGAATGTCAAAGAGAACAAATAAGTGAATTTGTGTTGTCTTGTATGATTTCTGTAGTTGAGCTGTGACTTCAATTTTAAGCCTTTTTAGTAACTAAAGTTACATAGTGCTTAATTATCAAAGAAATAGGAGGTAGAGGATGTTACTGAGTCTCAATATGAGGGACTTAGGCCCTAAATAGTTAAAAACTGTATTCCTGTAACCCTGAAGATTAGATGGCATCTCTGAGATATCAGCTGTTGTGAATTATGCTAGAGCATGCTTTCTGAAAGGATTAGAATAACTTGTGTTTTTATCAGCAGTTTGTGAATATACATATATGCCTGCATCTTAGCTTGCGTGGAGTTATTGTTTTGATGTGTGTATGTGTATAAGTATATAATAATTTGTTATTTAAGTGTTTTGTTTACTGTCTACTTATTTTTTAAAATAGTTTTATCCTTGTTTTACAGATAAAGGTAACCAAGGATTGGCAAGATTAAGGAATTTTTGTCTGAAATAAAAACTTGGATGCTAGTTTAATGATTCAGTATAACAAAAATTTTTTACATGGGTAGCAGTTAAAGTCAGCTTTATGATGTAAAGGAGCCTATGTTAAGTGAAAAAGAATGGTTGACCAGTGGTTATCTAGAAATTAGATATATTCTAAACATCTTTAATTTATCTGATAATGGTTTTAAAACTTCCTCACTGTTCCTGTAATTGGTGAAGTTATTTTTGCTAGATCTGGAAGCAAGGCTGAGGCCCTGAAGCTCTATACTTACTTTGCCTTACGTGATTTTCAGGCCCACTATGCAGTCCAGGCAAGGTCTCGGAGTGTCACTAGGAAAAGGAAGCGAGAAGATTCTGCTACACCCTCTTCCTTGGTCCGGAGTCGCAGTTGCTCTCGAACACCTCGTGATGTTTCTGGTCTTCGGGATGTCAAGGTAAGGGACTGTAAGAAATAATAGGAATAATAATGGTTTTTTTTTTCCCCTTCCTGTAAAAATGGGTTAGGTTCAGTGTCTAACCTTCTACAACTCCACAGGGGGAAAGGAGAACCAAGATTCATAGTGCAAGGATGACTCCCATCATGTAGAAGCCAAACAAACCTCATCTCTCTGCCGTCTTTAACTAATTCTGATTTCAGCCGTCACTTGTACAGCACTCTCTGCTTCTCTGTTGGATTCAATACTTCATTGTAAAGGCCGTGTAGAACTCACAGACTATCCTCAGGATTGTGGGCTTTATTAGGGAGTAACAGTTAAAAGGAAAGAAACCCTGGTGACATAGTGATTAAGTGCTACATCTGCTAACCACAGGGTTGGCAGTTAGAATCCACCAGGTGCTCCATGGAAACTCTGTTGGGCAGTTGGCTGTGTCCTATGGAGTCACTGTGAGTCGGAATTGACTTGATGCCAGTAAGCTTGATTTGTTTTTCTGGTAATAGCTACAATTCCAGATGCAGTTCTCTCATCAGGACAGCTTCTTCCCAGCCCTGTTTGTAGGCGTGTCTTCCTGGCACTCAGCCCCTGCCCAAGAACACCATCTGTCTCTTCATGGGCTGAGAAGCCCACTCCGCTGTCTCCTGCTGCTGGGGCTCTGCTGCCAGATCTCTCCTGCCACCACTTCTAACCATCTTCAGGGTTATAGCTTGCTTTCTCTTGGTCTCCTGCTTCCAGGACATCTCAGGACAGGGATTGGGGATCTTCTTTTTTTGGTGGTGATAGAATCCTCGTCTGCCCAGGAATTTTGGTACTCTTTTAAGGCAAAATTGACCAGTTTTCTTGGTGGGCCATAATTACCTTGTCACTCAGTCCCTTGGGTGGGAGTTACAAGCCCAGGTCCAGAAAGGGGATGCAGAAGTAATCAGTCGCACACCACTTACACAAAGGGTTTGGCACAAATGCCAGAATTTTTCATTTGGAGCAGGTGGCATCTTAACAGGCAGGAATTACAAGGTACAGTTCATCTCCCATTTTCTTGGCATCCCGTAGAGAGGTGTGCTTGAGCCAGGGCCCAATTGGGTGCCCTGTGAACCTGTTCCCAGCAGATAGGCTGTTTGTTTTTGGAGGGCTGAACAGAGGAGTGGCGTTAACAACAGAGATAAATAAAACTGGGGACCCCAGACCGTGGTCCGTCAGTTCCAGCAAGCCCATTGCCACGAAACTAGTCCAGACTGAGCCGTTTGGGTCAACTCTTTTGACCAAAATATATCACAATAATGAGGAGTTCCCTCTTATGGATGAGCAAAGACAGTGGTTTCTTGCGATGGATCTACTCCTGTTGAAGATGGTGTGAATACTGCTAAAATGACAACAAGGGATATACTTCTCATTATTGTGAGATATTTCGCCCTCCAGATAGTTTGCCTTACTATCTTGTAATCATTAGTAGTGTCTTTTGGGAAAGAGTTTTGAGTATACCAGGCATACTTCAGAAGATATTGTGGGTTTGGTTCCAGACCACTGTGATAAAGCAATTATCTCAGTAAAGTAAGTTACCTAAATTTTTGGTTTCATAGTACATATAAAAGTTATGTTTATACTGTACTATAGTCTGTGAAGTATACAATAGCATTATGTCTAAAAAAATGTGTGTACCTTAATTAAAAAATACTTTATTGCTAAAGACAATACCAACCATCACCTCAGCTTTCAGCGTGTTGCGGTCTTTTTGCTGGTGGAGGGTCCTGCTGCTGTGTTGATGGCTGCTGACTGATTAGGGTGGTGGCTGCTGATGTTGGTGGTAGCTTTGGCAATTTCTTACCATAAGGCGACAGTGAAGCTTGCCTCGCTGATCAACTCTTGTGTTCATGAAAGATCTCTTAGTACCACTCAGTGCTGTTTGATAGCATTTTACCTGAAGTAGGACTTCTTTCAAAATCAGAGTCTGTTTTCTGAAAGCTTACTGTTGCCTTATTTATTAAGTTTATGTAATACTGTAAATCCCTTGTTGTCATTTTAGCAGTATTCACACCATCTTCAACAGGAGTAGATCCATCGCAAGAAACCACTGTCTTCACTCATCCTTAAGAAGCAACTCCTCATCCATCACAGTTTTATTATGAGATTGCAGCAATTCAGGCTCTGCTTCTAATTCTAGTTTTCTCACTATTTCTACCACATGTGCAGTTACTTCCTCCACTGAAGTCTTGCACCCCTCAAAGTCATCCAGGAAGGTTGGAATCATCTCCTCCCATGAATAATGAATGTTCTCGATGGCATCTGGAGTGGTGGATGCTTCCCAGAATGCTTTTGATTCCCTGTGCCCATGTCCATCAGGGGACTCACTCCATGAGCATGCCCTTTATGAAATGTGTTTCTTAAATGATAAACTTAAAAGTCTAAACAACTCCTTGATCCGTGGGCTACAGGATGGATGTTGTGTTAGTAGGGATGAAAACAATAGTAATTTTCCTTGTAAATCTCATCACCACCCTTGGGTTACCAGGTGCATTATCAGTGAGCAGTAATACTATGAAAGGAATCTTGTTTTCTGAGCAGTAGGCCCCAATAAACCCAAAAAAACAAACCCACTGTCCTGGAGTCAGTGCCAGTTCATAGGAAGGATGGCCTCAGTATTGGGCTTGGGCTGTTCAGGCTCTGTTCCATTTACAGAACACAAAAGAACCTCATTGTTAGTGACCCATTTCTGACGCGTAGCGACCCTGTAGGACAGAGTAGAACTGTCTTCTAAGATTTCTAAGGAGCAACTGGTAGATTCAGACTGTTTAACCGGTGTACCACCAGAGCAGGTAGAGCCATGGGATTTTTTGAATAGTGAATGAGTGTTGGCTTCAACTTAAAGTCACCAGGTACGTTATCCTCTAACAAAACAGCTTGTGCTTCAAAGCATTAATAAAAGGCTGCTTCGTTTACATTGAAAATATGTTGTTTAACATAGCCACTTTCATCAGCTATCTTAGCTAGATCTTCTGGATAACTTGGTGCGGCTTCCAGTTCAACATGTGTTCATCACCTTGCACTTTATGGTGACGACTTCCTTCCTTAAACCTTAGGAACCAGCTTCTGTTCACCTTCGCAGTTTTCTTCTGCAGCTTCCTCATCTCTCTTAGCTTTCATAGAATTAAAGCTCAGACTTTGATCTGGATTAGGATTTGGCTTACAGAAATGTGACTGGTTTGATCTTCTGTCTAGAAAACTTAAGATTTTCTCCACATGGGCAATAAGGCTGTTTCACATTCTTAATCATTTGTGTGTTCACTGGTGTAACACTTATAATTTCCTTCAAGAACTGTCTGTTGCGTTCACAACATGGGTGACTGGTTCAAAGGTGTAGCCTTCAGCCTATTCTATGCCTTTCAGTGTTCCTCTTTCACTGTGCTTAGTCATTTCTAGGTTTTAATTTAAAGTAAGAACATGCAGCTCACCCTGTCACTTTTGGATTGTAGATTGCCTGTTTTCATATTGTCATTGTCTTAATTTATCTAGTGCTACTGTAACAAATACAAGTGGATTGCTTTAACAAATGGAAACATAATTTTCTTAGTCTAGGAGGCTAAATGTCCAAATTCAGGGTGCCAGCTCCATGAGAAGGCTTCCTGTTTCTTTTCATTCTAAGGGAAGGTCCTTGTCATCAGTTGTGGTTTAGGATCCTCTCAGCATAGGGGCCTCAACTCCAAAAGACATGTTTTGCTTCTGGTTCTTACTTGATGGTAATGAAGTTCCTCTCATCTCTGCTTGCGTCTCACTTTTGTATCTAAAGAGATTGGCTTCAAGACATGACCTAATTCTGTAGATTGTGCTTTCCTAATCTTGTAGTTATGTTTTAGTAACTACTTGTAATCCTGCCTTGTTAACATTGTAGAGATTAGGATTTACAGCACATCAGATCATAGACTGGAGGTAACCACAAAATACTGGGAATCAACTTAGCCAAGTAGACTCAGATTTTGGGGGAACACAATTCAATTGCTAGTCACTGGAACAGTAAGAATGGAAATTTATCGACGAAGTTTGCTGTCTTACGTGGGCAGTTGTGTTGCCGCAAAACACTTAACAGTGGTAATATCAAAGATCACTGATCACAGATCACCATTAGCAGTTACAGTAATAATGAAGAAGTTTGAAATGTGACAAGAACTACCAAAATATGACACCAAGACGTAAAGTTAGAACACACTGTTTGAAAACCGGAACCACTAGACTCGCTTAATGCAGTTACCACAGACCTTCATTTGGGGGGGGGGGGACAACACAGTATCTGTGAAACGCATTCAGTCTCTTTTGCCATTACATCCTTTTATTAAAAAACAACTGGAAGTTTCAACAGTTTGAAAATGTGGTTACATGATAAAGTATATAAACTGGGAAGCAGTCCTTTTGTGTTTTAAATGGTGATTAGTCTGAAAGGCATGTATTAGAAAGACCACTGGACTTGAAGGAAAGGAGAGGAATATTCTAGGCATTTAATCATATTAGTTAACCTTTGTAACAGCGGATCCGACTCGACGGCACTTGGCTTGGCTTGTAACAGCTTTAAGGAGTTTAAGTATTAGTATCTCCATTTACAAGAAGTACTGACTTGCGTGAAGGCATGGCCTGTCTGGCTTTGTAGCTGTAAGCTTTACATTTTATACCTTTTCTATCTAGAAGTCTGTTTTTAATATTTGCTTTGCCACTTGTTAAACAGGTGTGAGTTGTAAATTTTTGTGGATCTGAGTCTGTTTCTTAGTTTAGGTAAGAGGGATTTAGAACAGATATATTCTAAATACATCTAGGTCTAAAATGCATCTAGTCTTGCTAGGTGTAAAACCTGCCCTACATACAATTTTCATGTTCTTGACGTGCGAGTGTTATCGTATTATGCGGTGACTCAGGAAAAACAGCAATGAACAAGACTATCGAGGTCTCTTTCTTCATAGGTCCTAAAACAATGGAAGCATTAAGACAGACTGTTACCACATAATTACAATATTCTTGGAAATCTGTATTTTAGCAGCTTAAGTATTTTATGTTTCTCTCTTCTTTATAGATGGTGAAGAAAGCCAAGACTATGATGAAGAAGGCTCAGAAGAAGATGAATCGCTTAGGGAAGAAAGGAGAGGCAGATAGACACATTTTTGATATGAAGCCCAAACACTTACTCTCCGGAAAGAGGAAATCTGGTAAAAAGGACAGGAGATAAGTGTCCTTTTTGGATGAAACTGTTTGGCTGAATTCTGAGATTGTTTTGTTTTATTTTGTATGTATTTGTGTGTGTGGAGAAATATACGAAACATCAGAGTTATACCATTGTAACCATTTTGAATATATGATTCAGTGATGTTAAATACATTCGTGCTTTTTTTTTTTCTTTGCTTGATATGGTCTGTTGGGGTAAAGAACATAAATTAAAACTAATTAAATCACTTGTTGATTTGCTGAAAATCATGGTTAACCTTTAACTATACAATATAGAGTTTTTGTTGAGTACAATATTGCAGATACTTTGAGTGGACAGTGGTTTCCGGATTTAATGGAATTCTGATTGCTTCAGAGTCACAGTGTTGGAAAGATCTATTGATGTAACTATGTTGTATTTGAAAAAAATTACCTCTTTCTGCAGGGGAACCTTTGGTTCTCCACACAGGAATTGTCCTTTTTTTAAATGGAAAAATATCTCCGATTGTAGACTTGGGGAGAGGGCTACCGGGATCCATGCCCTGTAGCTATTGAAGGGAATGGGTAGTGATAAGTGTTTTTGGAACTTCAAAGCTTCAGGTGCTCTTTTAAGTTATTTTATATTGCTTTTGTATAATACATCATTGTAAATCCGTCTTCACTTTAATTTATCCCAGATAAATTTATGTCAGGAAGTAGTTTTCATTTACTTAAGTTTTCTTTAGTTTGTTTGGTTTAGTTACATGTGTTTGATAAGAAGTCCAAACAATCTCTGGAAAGAGGAAATCTGATAAAAAGGACTGTTGATGTAGATAAATGAAAATGAAAATATATGTATGTATGTTTTCAAAACAAAATATCTGGAGCTGAATTTTGCTTAAGTCATTGTAACAATTTTCTGCTTCCTTTGTTCATGGCTGAAAATTATGTGTGTTCAGTAAAACAGACAAAACACTCTCCAGAGCGCCTTTTGAGAGCCTATTTGCTATTAAAATTTGAAGAATTGTGAGGTACGTATCAGCTCGTACTTGTAAGCAGTTTTCTGAAATGTATCTGAAAGTAAGATGTAGCTATTATGTTAGACTGTTACATATTTAAAACATCATTTCATGAGAACAAAACAAACCAGCATTAAGTTGTTTTCCATGTAGTAATCTGAAACTGTCATGCATTTCTTAGCCCGTCATCTCTGCAGACACTAGTGCAGTTTTAAAGTACATGTGACATTCTTTTGTTATATTTGAAATACAGTTCTTCTACACAGTCATGTTTAAATTGTTGCATTACATTTGTGGAACATAAAAGTAAGATTTCCATATGCTGAAAAGGATTATATTAAAAGAAACTCCAAGAATTGTTCTAGGAAAGCATTAGCCAGAGAAATGGTCCGAAGGATATCTTGCAGTTGTTGAATGAATTAATAAGATTCTGTCTGTTTAATGTTGATTTAATATCATGGTGGAAGTCCAGGTGGGAGGTTGGGGTGAGAGAAACAAGTAAAGGAAATCACAGGAAATCAGACTTCCAGAACCAGGAATACAGGAAGGCATCATCAGCGATGAGTGAAATACATACTGTACTTTGGCACCCAGACTAAAACATTTTGTGTTTAATGATGCCTCTTTGGAGAGGAATGGGCTTGTTTCATGCCTTACTGTTTATCCTGCAGCCAGTTATGAAGAATATTTATAGGTTCTGGGAAAGGAATAGTATTCCTCCAGTATGGTGAACTTTATAGGTTACAAAGCCAGGTCAAAGGAGCCATCCCAGGTGTTCTTTACACCACAGGCAAGACCCATTCTTCAGACTTCTGTCAGGGCCGAAGTGACTTTGGAAATCATTGCTCTGTCTGTCCGTGGCTCTCAGTACCCCAAACCCTTGGTGGGCATAAGTCTTAGGAAATCTTGCCATGTGGTGAACTCATCACGGTTCTTGGACAGCATCTGAAATGTAGACGGCTCTGTACCTTCATGGCAGTATCTCAGTGTGATTCTTTGCTGTATTTTGTTGTTGTTAGGTGCTGTCAAGTTGCTTCCCACTCATGGTAACCCTGTGATAAACAAGGAAAAACTGCCTTGTCCTGCCCCATGCTGACAGTTGTTTTTATGAGTAAACCCATTGTTGCAGCCACTGTGTCAGCCCATCTCATTGACGGTCTTCCCCTTTTTTGTTGACCCTCTACTTTATGAGACATGATGTCCTCCAGGGATTGATCTCCCCTGATAGTATGTCCAAAGTATTGTACAATGCACCCTGGCTATCTTTGCTTCTAAGGAACACCCTGATTTATACTTCTAGAAGAGATCTGTTTGTTCTTTTGGCAGTATGCAGTATGTTCAGCATTCTTCTCTAACATCGCAATTCAAAGGCATCAGTTCTTCTGTTTTCCTTATTCATTGGCCAGCTTTCATGTGTGTATCATGTGACTGAAAATACTATGGCTTGGGTCAGGAATACCTTCAAGATGACGCCTTTACTTTACAACACTTTAAAGAGGTCTTTTGTAGCAGATTTTCCCAATACAAAGCATCTTTGGATTTCTTGATTGCTGCTTCCCTGGTTGTTGATTGTGGAACCAAGTAAAATGAAATCCATAACAACCTCAATCGTTTCTCCATTTATCATGACGTCACTTATTGGTGAAGTTGTGAGGCTTTTCGATGTTGAGGTGCGACGCATACTGAAGGCTATGGTCTTTGATCTTCATCAGTAAGTGTTTAAGTGTGCTTCACAACTAAGTGTTACAGAATTCCCATTCTCCGCATTGTTACCTATAATTTGTTATGATCCACACAATTGAATGCCTTGTACAGTCAATGAAACACAGGTAAACATCTTTCTGGTGTTTTCTGCTTTTGACCAAGATCCATCTGACGTCAGCAGTAATGCCCCTGGTTCCATGTCCTCTTCTAAATCTGGCTTGAATTTCTGGCAGTTGACTGTGAATATACTGTTGCAGTTGCTTTTGAATGGTCTTTAGCAGAATTTTACTTTTGTGTGATATTAATGATACTGTTTGATAATTTCCGCATTTGGTTCAATCACCTTTCTTGGTAGTGGGCATAAATACAGATCTCTACTGTTAGTTGACCAGGTAAGTGTCCTGTAAATTTCTTGGCATAGGTTAATGAGTCCTTTCAGCCCTGCATCTATTTGTCAAAACATCTCAACTGATACTCCACCGATTCCTGAAGCCTCGTTTGTCGCCAGTGCCTCAGTGCAGCTTCAGCTTCCTCCTTCAGTGCCATTAGTTCCTGGTCACACGCTGCCTCTTGAAATGGCTCATCTGTTCTTGCTCGTGTCATGATTCTGAGTTGTGTAATATTTTCCCTGTAGAATCCTTCACTGTTGCAACTCAAGGAATGCTTGAATTTTTCCTTCAGTTCTTTCAGCTTGAGACATTCAGAGCATGTTCTTCTCTTTTGGTTTTCTGTTTTCAGCACTTTGCACATGTCCTTATTTGTTAAATGTAGGTAGACCTGACATTGTGAAAATTTCATGTCTACCCAAAGCAATCTAGTGCAATCCTGATCCACATACCAATGCCGTTCATTAAAGAGATGGGAAAACTAATTATTAACATTATATGGAAAGGGAGGAGACCTTGGATAAATAAAGAACTGATGAAGAAGAAGAAAGTAGGAGGATTCACACCACCTGACCTCAGAACTTAACTGTACAGCTATCGTAGTCAAAAAACTCTGGCACACGGTCTGACAACTAAGTTCACAAATGTGCCACCATGCACTTATGTTGGTGGCTGTGTACAAAAAACTCAGTAAGGTTTTGTAGCTCTTATGTATCAGAGTCTCATAGCTGTGTGTGTCGACTTGTGGCGGTATCTTGCTGAGTGGCATTCATCATTGTGTGTTTTTGTGTGCTGTTGTGAGAATGTTGCAGCTTGAATCAGAGAAATGAACAAACATTAAATTTTTGGTTAGACTTGGCAAGAGTGGGAGTGGAATCAGGGACATGCTAGTCCAATTTAATGGGGATAATGCTCTGAAGAAAATGGCAGTGTACAAATGGATTAAATTTTTTCCGAGGGGAGAGAAAGTTTCACTGATGAAGAGAGATCATGGTGGCCACTAACAAGCAGAAGTGGTGAAAACATTGCAGAAATGCATCAAATTGTGCATCAAAATTGTCAGCTAACTATGAGAAGCATAGCAGACCAAATAACGTCACTATAGAAAGAGGAAGATCGTGGCTCAAAATCTTGGCATGAGAAATTTGTGTGCAAAAATGGTCCTTCAGAGCTCACTGATAGACAAGAGCAAAGGAAGGTTGAAGTTTGCCAAGCCCTTTTGGAGAAGCAAGATGATGTTCTGGGCTTTGTCACAAACTGGTGATGAAACATTAGTGTACCAGTACGACCTTGAAACAAAGCGTCAAAGTGTACAATGGAAGTCAGCCAATTCTCTGCAACCAAAAAAGTTCCATCAGTCCAAATCAAGTCACAACAGTGTTGCTAACTTTTTTTGGTATCAGAGAAATTGTTCGTTATGAATTTGTAACTAACTGGATGAACAGTTAACCAAGTTTACTATTTGGAAGTGCTGCAAATGTTGCATAAAAAGTTAGATGAAAATGACCTGAACATTTTGCTGACAACTCATGGCTCTGGCATCACAACAGTCTGTATTGGAACACACTCCCTGCTTACCTATCTGGCCCTGGGTGACTTTTGTTTACACAAAGATAATGAAAATTTTGAAAGAAGACATTTTGATGGCATTTAGCACATCAAGGGTTTTACAGCAACAGCTCTGATGGCCATTCCAGAAAGTGTTCCAAAATTGCTTTGAAGGGTGGCCTAGGCACTGACGTTGGTGCATATCTTCCCAGGGGGAGTACTTTTAAGGTGACTGTAGTGATATTTTGCAGTGATGTACGTAGCACATCAGACCTCGTATGCTCACATACCTACAAATTGGAAACAGCTGAAATGTCCATCAACTGACAAATAGAATGTATGCAGTAAAGTATTAGTTGGTCATAAGGTTGGATGAAGTACTGACATGTGCCACAACATGGATGAACCTTTAAAAGATGCCAGCTGAAAGATGCCAGGCATAAAATGCAGCCACTGGGTTAGTAAGAAATACCACAAACGGTATTCTCTCTCAGTTGTGGAGTCTACAAGTCGCAAATCAAGGGGTCAGCAGATTGGTTCGTATTGTAAGCTTTGCTGGAGAATCTTTTCTGGATCTCTGTTGGCTCCCAGGATTCCTTGGTGTTTCTTGGCTTGCAGTTGCAGAGCTCTAATTTTTGCCTCCATCTTCACATGGGCCCCCCCCCCTTTTCTTTTTCATTACTGGTTTTTATTGTATTCTGTTTTTGGCTTCCAGTTTAAGCCTTTTATTCTTTTTTTTTTTTTTTTTACTAAACCCTCCCCACCTCATCCTCCCTTCCTCCCCTCCCTTGCAGCTGTCAAAGAGTCTTGTCTTCTATACACAAGTCTGTTTTTGAGATCTTATCGTAGAGGTCTCATACAGTATTTGTCCTTTTGTCGCTGACGACTTTCACTCAACATAATGTCTTCCAGTTGAAACCAGGTTAGGAGATGTTTCCTGGAATCATCATTATTCTTTATCATTGCATAGTGCTCCATTGAGTATATGTACCATAGTTTACCTATCCATTCTCCTATTGTTGGGCATCTGGGTTGATTCCATGGCCCTCCCCTCTTAAAAAACATTTCTGTGTCTCAAATCTCCCTTTGTTTCACATGGGCACCAATCATTGGATATAGGACAAACCCTCAATTCAGGATGACCTCATTCAGAGATCTATAACTTAATTACGATGGCAAAGACCCAGTTTCCAAATAAAGTCACCTTCACTTGATACCAGAAATTAAACTTGAACTTACCTTCTTGGTGAACACAATTCAACCTACTACAACCACATATTGTATGACTCATTTTTATAAAATGTCCCAAATAGGCAAATCCATAGAGACAGAATTGGGAGGAAGAGGGAGTGAGTAGTGACAACTAATGGGTAAGATTGGGCAAAGAAAATGTTTTCATTAGCAACAAAAATGTTCTGAAATTAAAGAGTGTTTCAATACGGTGGTCGTATTTTTGACAGCTCTCAGTGGCCATGTTTATGAAGTTATAGTGGCCATATGTATCTTGTTTTTTGACTAGTCTTGACAAACAGCCATGAAAAGTTACACGATTCCGCAACACATAGAAATTACTAGTTTATCATCAAAACAGGTGTTCTGTTCACCAAACATTCCTTGCATTGCATAAAATTTATGATGCACATGATCATCCCACTGAGAGAACAATTCCATGCTTAACCAAAAAATTGGAGACAACCAGGTCTATTGCCAATCAGACAATGCCTGTGTGGGTGAACTGCATGTTCCAGGGAAACATTGCTTCCATTCGTCAGAGTCGGAGTGTATGTGACAATCTATCCCAATAAATTTCTCACCGAACACGAGAACTGGGCCTTTTGTCTAGCACCATTTGGCGGATGTTGCACCTGGACACATCACTTTTACCCTTACAGAAGTTTTTTAACTCAAGAACTGAACTCCAGTGAGTGTAGATTGTGCTGTACATTTGCTGACTGGGCTCTGGAGCAGTGTTGACCCTGCTTTTGGCCAAAAAATCATCAGTGACAGTTAACAAAACAGTCCTGTTAACAGGACTGTTGCATTTGGAGCAGTAAGAATCAAGTGGAGATACAAGAAGGTCCGCTTCACACCCTGGAAGTTACCATTTGTTGTGGCTTTGGGTCCTTTGGAATCGTTGGCCATTTTTTCCAAGATGAGTGAGGAGATGCTGTGACTGTCAATGGTGAAAGATAACAGTCTGTGATAACTGATTATTTTTGGCGCCATTTTGAAGGTGCCACCATGGCCATTTACCAGAGTACTTAAATGTAATTGAAAACGGTGAAACTATCATTTATACAACTTGTTTTATTCAAGTTCAAAAATAGGACACACTGGAAGACCCTCTACATAGTGGTGATAGTTGCATAACTTTGTAAATAAAGGTAGAACTGTAAACTGTATTTAACTGTGTGAAATATATAAGATGTGATTTATACGTCAATAAAGCTGTCATAATGAATGGAGGGTCTTGGAATGATGCGTGTGTTCATCTTGATTGTAGAGATGATTTCACAGATGTATACATGTGTCAGAACTTATCCAGTAGTATTCTATATTTACACAATTTAATATATTTAAATAAAGATGGAAAACATTAGATATGTGTAAACATTTTCCATAAATCTCTGGTTCTGGGATATTGTCATAAGTACCCTAACTGTGGTAAAGGATTTCTTAAGGAAGAAAATAAAACCTTACATACTAAATTCTAATCTAACAATCATAGCCAAGCCAATCATAATGCATATTAAAAGTTATAAAAATCATCTATATTAAGGAGACATGTAACCTTTAAAGTATCCATTAAATGTAATTTAAAAACCTTATTTTGTATCTTAATTCTGCATGTTCATTTTAGGCTGTCTGCTGTTTAATCAAAAATACACCACACTTAATTTGTGCATTCAAAACTTGTAATGTCTGACCTGTTATTTTCTGATAGGGCATTTCACAAGATGGTAATGCATTTGCTGTAGACTAATCTTTCCTATGTCTGAAAGGTCAAAGTCCTAAAAATACTGGCACGTAACATTTACAGGATGTAAGAAAATCATCATGTATTTCAAGAATAAAAATGCAGTAACGATTTAATATTTAAAAATACAAAAAATGGTTAAAATAGAGTAAAAAAGCAGGATTAAACACAATAAAAAGGTTCTTTTTTAAAACTTGTTTATCAATTACACTAAAAATAAAATTTCTACCATCAATTTTCTCATCTATGATAAACCTTCAGCCCCCCACCCATGTAGCAAAATGTACATTTTCACTCAGTCATAATAATAATAATAATAAAGGTTCTTATATCTTACTTCTGTAGAAGCATATTGACTTTATTCAGCTTTTGCATGCTCGATTTCTGGTAGCTCCTTGCTCTTGTTTCCTGTTGTTAGAGGCTACATTTTAGTGAAAGAGCTTGGCGTCAAACAGACTTGATGTCAAATATCATTTTGACCACTTCCTAGTCATGTAATCAGTGGAAAAATGTTCAGACATTTAGCTTCATCATACTTGTCTTCTCATCTGTAATAAGAGTAATAACACCTCAGAAGATACAGTGATTTGAATATATATAAAAATGTATTTAGGAATGCTAGAATTGAAGCTCTGTCCTCCTGCTTCTTTTAGGGACTAAGAAGATTATGTTTTTCCTATTCCTTACAAAACTAATTTTCAGATAATGATTTTCCGGAATCTTCTGGTGGTGGTTCTCTTTTCCATTATGTTTCAGGATTGTTTCATAAATGCCATAACACCTTTTTGTTTAGAGCTACTTATTGAGAATGGAAGGATATTCTAGATGCAGATTTTGCCAACAGACCAGTTGGCTTGCTGGTCATTGGATCCCCTTATGGGATATATGGGACATAGGGTTGCCTTCATTTGGGACGTAGACATTAAAGCAGAACACTGAGCTCATTTTGCATTTACCAAGCAGGTACTTGTCTTGTGTCGACCTTGTAACTGACATTGCAGAAGCTGCCACTTCTGCCTACGGATATTGCTGTTTGTTAACTTGGAGGAGTTACTTGGGAGTTGGAGTTATTTGCACAATGTAATGTTCTTTTCTACAAGAAATTTACAGGATACAGTGCAACTTTGATGATGATCCTCTACTTCCTGTCATGCTATATACATGGACAAAGTCTTAGTAAGATTCTTGGTGGGCTTTGTTATTTGTTAAATGTCATGGAGTCAGTTCTGACTCACAGCAACTCTATGTACAACAGAAAAAAACATTGCCTGGTTCTCTGCCGTCTTTGCTGTGCTGAAGTCCATAATTGTAGCGACTGTGTCAGTTCATCTCATCAAGAGTCATCTTTTTTGCTCATCTTCTATTTTACCAAGCATCTTGTCCCTCTCCGGGGGCTGATCCATCCTGATAATGTGTCCAAAGTATGTGAGATGAAGTCTTGTCACCCATACCTCTACAGAGCATTCAGACTGTACATCCCCCAAGATGGACTTGTTCATTCTTACGGCATTCCACAGTGTATTCAATATTCTTCAACAACACCAAGGTATTCTTCCTCAGTCACTGGTGTTTTTAGGATCTGCCAAAACTAAGTAGCTCTTCTCTGAATCATATCTCCCTTTGAGCCTTTCTGTAATTGCAAGCTGAAATTTACAGTGGCCAAGAGATAATAACCAAGTAAAATATTTATGTAGCGTTTATTGTTCCTAAGTAGCGTCCTGGTTAAGTGCTACGTATGCTAACCAGGTTGACTGTTTGAATCTGTCAGGTGCTCCTTGGACACTCTGTGGAGCAGTCCTCTATCTTAACAGGGTCACTGCAAGTTGAACTTGACTCAGTGGCACCAGGTTTGGTCAATAGTGTCTGACAACTACCCAGGTCTCACCTTTGCTAATCCTACTCTCAGACGCTTTCTGGAAAGGTTGGTTCTCTAGAACTCCACCAGTGCTTTGTATTCAAGAGGAGGACTACATGAAATTGTTCATTTCAGCAGCCAAGGATTTGCCAGTGTAGCTATAACACTTTTCCAAGAAGGTGTGTGTGGATGTGTGTGGCGGGTATGTGTGGTGGGTTGCAGTTGGGCAGGTCGTGTCTCGTTTTTACGAAGATGAAAAGTGATCTCTATTATAACATTGGTGTTAGGGTGTGTCCAATCACACTTTGTTTTTTAGCACACTAAGCATGGCTTTTTTGTTTTTCTCTTCTTTAAGAGAAACCTTAAAGGATGAAGAACACAGTTTCTACAGAATGAGCTATTTCTAACAGTCTTCTTCAACAGTGGTGCCCACAAACTGTCATGAGCACCCAGAAAGTATCAGGGGTCACGAGAGGAAAGTATTCAACTACAAGGCTTGGGGTTAGCAATAAGTTTTATCAAATCACACACTGACAATCATGGGGGAGACGATTTTAGCACCAGGGCACTGAAGCACTCCCTCACATTACTTAAAAACGTTTATCTACATTTGCGTTAGTTAAGCACTCTCACGGGTTAGTTAAGCACTTCCCACACGGGTTCACCCAGGTCCCACTGGGACTACTGCATGGTTAATCTTAACATCATCACTTACCCTCCCCTAAAAGCCGGTTTCACTCTTAAGAAATTTGGAGATTGGCTCTGCTCTCACCATTTAGACATCAGGAGCATCTGGAGTAGGATTCTTTGATGTGAGGTGTCTCAGAGGTGGAGCTGCCAGGGACAGCACAGGAAGCTCAGGCACAGTCACAGTCACTCAAACCAGGCCATTCAGAAGTCAGGAGAATATAAGGGATCTCAGAGGTAGATATTGTCAGCAGGAACAGCACAGGAGGCTCGAGTACCAACAGAAAACAGTCACAGCTAGTCAAACCAGGCCTTTGAAGGGGAAGTGGATAAGGTCTCAGGATCAGGTCACAACACAGCAGTAAAATGGCAGTCACTGACCATGTAGGGGACTGTGCACCCCAAATGTGGAGTGTTGGATTTTTATACAAGTTGTTCTCTTGGTTCTGGTTGTTAACATTCAATCCTAAGTCTTACCTTCTGGTACCTTCAGTTGTTGACTTCTTTCTGATTATTTTCTTTATCTTTCTGGCCAGCTGTTCATTTGGATTTTTTTAAACTCTCCATAAGAAGGTAAAAATTGGGAAAGAGGATAATAATTGAATAATTAAAATCTTTTACAGATAACAAAGTTCCTACATCAGGCACTAAGAACAATACTGAATACACTTAGGGCTTCATTCCTGAATGTGATCTAGCCTCTCACAAATGGCTGTTGTCATGGATTGAACTGTGCCCCTCCAAAAATATGTGTGGTCATTTGGCTGGGCCCGAGTTCCCTGTGTTCTGTGATTGCCCTCCATTTTGTGATTTTCTGATGCTGTAAATCCTAATCTCTGTGTGTGGTTAACAGAGTGATTATGCTAGAGAGGATTGGGGTGGGACTGTAAATCCCTTCCTGAGATCACCTTCCTGCTCCAACATAAAGGGAGTTTCCCTAGAGTGTGGCTTGTACTACATTTTATACTACAAGGGAAAAAAGGAAAGAGGAACAAGGAAAGAGTTGACAACCTCACACCATCGAGAAAGCAGCACCAGGAATTCCTTCAGACCTAAGGTTCCTGCGCCATGATGCTCCCTGACCGAAAACTTTCCTCCAGAGCCTGCAGAGGGATAGCCTCCCCTGGAACAGATACCCTGGATTCGACTTGTAGCCTACTGGACTGTGCAAGAATAAACCTTTGTTTGCTGAAGTCATCCACTTTATTTCTGGTAGAGCAGCAGTAGCTGACTTAAATGGTTACTTTCCCTAGATGAAATGAAAACACTCCCGAATGCTGTCCACTGACATTCTGAACACTGACTGAAGTGACATCATTACACCCCAGTCACATCTATGGGACTTTCTTGCAGAGATTCTGTCCTCATTCACTCCCCATCCAAGCTTGATTCAGCCTTCCCCTCCTCGGCTTTTCCAGAAACTTGGATCTGATCTCAAGCTTCCCCCAGTGCAATTATGTATAAAGTTTGTCCCAAATGGGTGTGGATATTTTGGACGTTCTGTCAGGTGCTACATGAGAAAGTGAATCATGTAGGAAAACCAGAAAACAAGTAGACCTTAGCAGTCCCGGGTCCCAGGGAGGAAACAATGGCCTCCTTGCACAGGCCACACGGGGCTGCACCTGGTGACAAGGCAACAACAGCTGTAAATGCAGCAGACACCTCACACGGGGCAAACATGGTAGAGTCTCCGGGTTAACAACCGCTGAAGTCTTCCTGGGTACTTCAGAGTTTTCCAGGGCGTTAGTGTGAGAAAAGGGAGAAGCTTTTACCACAGAAAACGGTATGAGGACTGCCCAGGAGGGACCCTTGGCACACTGAGTTATGAGGTAGTAATGGTTCCTGTCCGAGGATAGTGTGTGGGGGACATGGCCAGGAGGTCCAGTTAGATCCCGTAACTGTTGAGAGGCTGTATGACAGAGTAGAAATGGCCATGTCAAAAGCTAGGTGAGGGGGCAGCTGGCAGAACCAAGGTAGTAAACTACCTGGGCCACGAATTGGCCTTATGAAAGGCTAATGACTACACAGGGAGTTTCCTAAAGTCTCTCTGTTATCTCTGACTTTTATGATGAAGATCACTGGGACCTTATGAAGTTAGGGTATTCAGGTCTCCTGGCTCCTTCAGAGTTGCCAAGTCAGTGTTGTCTGCAGGTGTTTATGGTGGGGGAAGAATCACATGTGCATTAGCACTGGCCTGTGAGATTGGAAGCTGATAACTGGACCTGGTCAGTATCAAGAAGGACATGGACGTACCAGTACAGTCAGAGTCAAGTAAAATAAGAACAAAGCCAAAGAGAAATTTTAATTCTTGACCAGAGCAGCACATGCTGAGGCCATATGATGCACACTTCTAGGAAGCTCACCTCCGGGACAATAGTCCTCTGCTCCGAAGCCCTCCTAGTCGTGAGTTGTCAGAAGCAGGTAGAGCAGTGGCTCTTAGTTTCACGACCCCCGATGTGGAACTGGCTCCTTCTACTCCACATAATCTGTGGGAAACTGCCCTGAAGCAGGCTTAGTCAGTCACCTACATGGTGCTCTGTACCCCACACATCCTTAGGTTGTTCCAGAATATATATACTGTCAGTTGTGCCAAGGAGAGGATGGCAAGAACAGGGTGGGAGCAATGAAGGTGATCACAATCCTGCCTGGAAGCAGCCAAGGGGCAATGATCCTTCCTCTTGCAAACCCCAAAATGGCAAAATTTCTTAGGCAGGCTGAGAGATGAATTGGCATATTCTAGAATTCTTGACACTGATAGTGAAGAAAGAAGCAAATCACTCCTCATCCTATTGTCAGCAGGTGGAAGGGCTACATTAGCCTTGTGTCTAGTTTTATGGTCAAAATGCTAGGAAATTAATCTAAAAAAGGAGGACTCAGTTCTCCTTCTTCTTGGTGGGGATCCATGGACTTACCTTGCCTAGAAATGGTTGCCACAGAGTCAGCTCTAACTCATGGTGACCCAATGTGTGTCAGAGTAGAACTGCTCTCCATAGCATTTCCAGTGGCTGATTTTTCAGAAATAGGTCACCAGATCTTTCTTCTGAGAAACTTCTGGGTGTACTCCAACCTCCAACCTGTTAACAGTCAAGCATTTTAACTGTTTGCACAACCCATGGACTCCAAACTCTCCTGGTCAGTTAACCAAGGGAAACAAGTCTCCAGGAAGAAGTGCTTATGTACCCTGGTTAAGAGTTTATGTTCTGCGGACATGTTGAAGAGAATTGAAATTGATGTAATAAATAAAATAAATTCATAACCCAGTCTCAATGGCCTCACAGAGATGGGAGGTGCCTCAAAACTCAGGACTGAGGACACTCTATTAACCCTGAACTGAAACCATTCCCGAAGCTCATTCTTCAGACAAAGCTTAGGCAGGACTGTTAAGCAAAAAAAAAATAATACACATGATAAATGTGTTTCTGAGTTCATTCAGAAATACAAGATAAAACAGGCAGCTCCAGTCCAAGAGCAGAATGAGAATTCAGTAAGGGAAAGGAGCTGGTTGAATGGACACAGAAAACCAGGGTGGAAAAGTAGAATGTGCTGTCATATGGTGGGCATTGCAAATGTCACAAAACAATGTATTTATCAATTTTTGGATGAGAAATTAACTTGAGCTGTTCACTTGCACCTAAAGTACAATTTAAAAAAAGACAACAGAAAGAGAGTTTGGGTTCTGTAGCCATGCAATAGAATTTCAATCCCTGTGGCTCAGTTTTTTACTGCCTGGTTTGAGCAAGTGACTTACCTGTTCTGTGAATCAGTTTTTCATCTGTGTGACATGGCTAAAGGAAACAACTACATAATGTGGTTGTACTATGGAGACCACAGGTATTAAAACAGTGCATGGTGTACACAAATCACTCAGCATGGTTTAGCTATTATTGAATTACAAGCCTTAGCTCCTCCATGTCTCCAAAATAAATTAAAATTCATAAAAAATGGCTTTGGATACAAGTTTTCATATCGATGACAAACTTTTAAACACAAAAGTGTTTAAAATGTGATACATTTTCACGAACCCCAGACTATAGAGAGAAGGATCCCTTACAAAGCCCCCAGCACAAATTCCCTTATGACTCATTGCATAGAACAGTATTACATGCCAACATCTCAACCATTTCCAAAAAATTAGAGTAGTTTAACCATCTGTGGCCGCCTCATTCATCTACTGTTACTATAATGGAAATAGCGCAGGTAGATAGTTTTAACAAAGAGACATTTATTCTCTTACAGTTCAATAGGCTAGCAGTCTAAATCCAGGGTGCCAGCTCCAGGTGAAAGTCCTCTCTGGTTGGCTTTGTGGGAAGGTCCTTTTGATGCATCACCCTTCCCTCAATCTGGGAGCATTTCAGGGCAGGCACTGCCTTATTAGTGGTATGAGGTTCGCAAATCTCTGCTCACATCCCTTTCAGCTCTTGTCAAATAAAAGATTGTGTAGGCCACACCTCAGGGAAACTTCCTTTACATTGGATCAGGGATGTGACCTTATTAAGAATGTTACAGTCCCACCTTAATCCTCTTTAACATAATCCAACTTTGCCTCACTAACCAGAGACAGAGATTAGGATTTACACACATAGGAGAATCACAGGGAGAAAACAGACAATATCCACAATACTGGAAATCATGGCCCAGGCAACGTGTTACCCACATTTTGGGGGAAAACAATTCAAACCATGACAGTGGCCTAGATGAGTTACACTCTAAACCTGCACTGGGATATGGTCCCCTTCCCGCAGAGATTGTGTTGATAAAGAACAGGAAATAAATATTGGTTAGGTATACAGTCATACTATAATGACTTATGTGTTGCTGTGATGCTGGGAGTTTTGCCGCTGGTATTTCAAATACTAGCGGGGCCACCATGGTAGACTGGTTTCATCACAGCTTCCAGACTAAGACAGAGGGTCTGGTGATCTATTTTCAAAAATTAGCCATTCAAAACACTTTGAATTGTAATGTAACATTGTCCAATATAATGCTGGAAGTCATCTTCCCCATATATTAGAAGGGTCTCATCCACAATAGCGACAATAATAGACTTAAGCATACTATGATGATGAAGGTGACATGTGTCTTCTATTTTGTCGTCTTACACATAAGGTTCCCTTAAGTCAGAGCTAACTCGAAGGCAAATAACAAGGACAATATATGAGTGGGTGAAATGTTTTGAAGCCAGAGTTTATTGTGGCCTTGAAAGGGACCCAAAATATCTTTATTTTCATCTTCTTCTACTAACAGTATTCTGCCTTTGTATCACATTATTGAAGAATGAAGAATACTGTCCCTATATAAATAAATATGAAACAGTAACAAAGGAACAAAAGAACTAAGTGTCTGGTTGCAAGATAAAATACAGGAAACTTGGTTACATTTGAGTTTCAGATAAGCAAGAAATTATATTTATGTATAAATATGTCCCACTCGATATCTTCTTCTTGTTAACAGAATTCCACAGACAAAATGGACTCTGTTTTCAGTGTAGTATGGTTTAATCCTGACTAGTATAAACCAATCATGAAATCACTCCCCTTTCTAGGTGCCAGTTTAAGCATTTGCACTGTGTTAGTTGGGATTTTCAGAAGAAATAAAGCCAATGAAATATATATAAACATATTGTCATGGATTGACCTGTGTTCCCCCAAACATGTATGTAGCCATTTGGCTGGACCATGAGTCCGAATATATTATGATTGTCCTCCATTTTGTGTTTTTGCTATGCTGTATGTTAAGAGGATTAGGGTAGGACTGTAAATCCCTTCCCAAAGTCGCCTCCCCGCTCCACTGTAAAGGGAGTTTCCCTGGAGTGTGGCTTGCACCACATTTTATCCTTTGATCCTACAAGAGATAAAAGGAAAGGGAAGCAAGCAGAGAGCTGGGAACCTCGCACCATCAAGAAGGCACTTCTCGGAGTACAGCATGTCCGTCAGACCTGAGATTCCTGCACTGAGATGCTCCCCAGCCAAACACTACTGCCACACAAGGACTTTCCTCTAGAGCCGACAGAGAGAAAGCCTACCCTGGAGTAGACATCCTGAATTTGGACACATAGTGCAAGTCCAGTCCTACTGGACTGTGTAAGAATAACCTTTTCTTTGCTAAAGCCATCTGCTCTTGGTATTTCTGTTCGAGTAGCATTAGCTGACTAAAACAGAGAGAGAGAGAAAACTCTACCTCAAGAAATGGTTCATGTGATCATGGGGGCTGGCAAGTCCCAAATCTGTGGGTCAGAAGACAGGCTAAAATCTCCTACATACTCCCATGTTTCAAGGGTCTAGCAAATGGCAAGTCTGCATGTTATGCACTAGGCTGGTGGCCTCTGCTGGTTTACTGGAATGCCAGGGGTGGCAAGTCTAAAATCTGCAGGTCAGATGCCAGGTCAGAGGCTACTGTAGGCTTACATCCCAAGAAATGATAGTAGGGTAACAGGAAGCATACAGGGTAGAGAAAGAGAACAAAGTTTGCCAGAACATCCATATCTATCCAGGATGCTGGCCACCCTACCCAAGAATCTCACCGTTCAAATGATCAGCTGTTCATATGAGTTTACAAAATGGAATGTGATTACATAGTGTCTGCCAAACCACTAGGAATCATAGCCTAGCTAAACTGACACATAAAACTGACCGTCACAGGCACGTAACATGTTCCATACAACATTTGGGACATACTTAATCTAAAAAATTATGTGTTTACCTGATATTGTAACTTCTCTGGGTGCCCTACGTTTTATTTGCTGATTTTGTTAACCCTAACTAAAAGGTATGTTAGTGTAGGTATCTTAGCTATGCCAAGTGCCATCGAGTCAGATCCAACTAATGGCGACCCTAGGGGCCAGGGTAGACCTGATCCCGAGTATTCAAGAGGTAACATATTAGGTACATTAGTGTAATCGTTGAAAGAAAAACACAATTGTTTAGAAAAAATAACTGAATATGCATAGCTGAAGGAAAATTAATTGAGTGGATGAACTAATTGAACAACAGTCCAAGAATGAGAGAAAATAGTTTTACAGAAAACAAAACAAAACAAAAAAGCAGCAACAAAAAACATGTAGAGAGAGAGAGTTAAAAGATATAAAAGGAAGACAAAGTTAGAGGCAGTGATGTACTAGTAAATGCTTACCTACTGGCTCTCTAGGGATGAAGGTGATGATTTGTAGCATTTGTCAATTTGTTGACATTGTCATTAGCTGCCCAGTAATCAGCCATGATTCTTGATGACCCCAAGCACAAGTAGGTCAGACCGTTGTGATCCATAGCATTCTCAGTGGTTGATTTTTAGAAGTAGATCACCAGACCTTTCTTGTTACTCTAGCTCCCTAGTTGGCAAACTCCACTGGCATCTGTTAAGCAACAGAGGAACACTCAAGCCTTTGTTACAGACAGGTGGTGGCTATTGATAAGGTTCATTGACCAGGAATTGAACCCAGTGTCCTGAATGAAAGGTAAGAATTACACCAGTGAACCACCATTGTCCCATTATTTGTCAATTTACATGGTCTAAGTGCTCTTATACTACATATATTTTTTTCTCCATATTTATCATGCTTACGAGTTAAGTTTACAAACTCATACTAGAAAAAATGGCTACATAGTTCATTGCTGAATATCACTACAGTCACCTTGGGAAGCTGTGCACTGATGCCAGTGCCTAGTGCACCCTTCAAAGAACTTTGTGAACTCTTTTTCTGGAATGGCCTTCAGAGCTATAGTTGTATTTACCCTGATGTCCTGAATGTCATCAAAATGTCTTCCTTTCAGTATTTCCTTTATCTTTAGGTAAAGAAAAAAGTCATGAGGAGCCAGATCAGGTGAGTAGGGAGGGTGTTCCAATACAGTTATTTGTTTACTGGCTAAAAACTCCCTCACAGGCAACTATGCAACTGAGCTTGCGAATTTGCCACTGTGCCCAACGGCCGTTCTAGAAACAGTTCCAAAATTGCTTTGAAGAGTGGACTAGGCACTGGCATTGGAGTATAGCTTCCCAAGGGGAGTACTTCAAAGGTGACTGTAGTGATTTTCAGCAATGAGGTACATAGCACTTAGAACAATTAAATTCACAGACTTATTTGTTGTATCTCATATTCCATCTGAAGAAAAATAATCATTAAAAGGCATGGGAGTCAAGACTGTAGAGTAGTCAGATCCCTCCTATGATTCCTCTAGCAAGCACAAGTGAATCAATTGTATGTGATGTTCTTGGAGCCCTGACTATCAAAAGGAAAGTTGAGAAATCAGCCTGAGTGATGGAGAAGGGAGAGTAAGTGTAGGAGTATCTAGGACTAGTCAGACTTGACCTACTGGGAATCAGCTGCAGCCAGTGTAGTGAGCAGAGCTGTGACATTCGGCGGGGGTGGGGTGGCTCTCAAAGGAGAGACTGAGCAGCAGATAATCCACTTGTGCCTTCAGAATCAGAGAAAAATGGCACTGGATCATCGAAAGCTAAACAGCTTATGTCTAACCTACCACACACCATCTATAACTCTCCTTCCAGATAAACCTCTTTCTCTTTTGCCACTGCTTCCCTCTCCCTTCTCTGCATTGTGCTTGGCTCCAGAATCTGATGGTAACTGAGTCAGAAGTGGGACTCCTTATGTGTACCCCTAGCCATTCTCCTAGACTCAAAGAGGGAATAACTTAGCAAACGCGTGGAAGAGGAAAAAAAAAAAAATCTTACTCTCCCAAGCCGTATATTCAGGGCCAGAAACTATTCCTTCACATACAATCTGGAATTTGGGGAAACACCTTCCTCACAGGTACTCACTGAAGGCTGTCAGCCCCCTGCCTTTCTCAGTGCTTGTAGCCAGAGATGTGTGCCTACACCATTCATCCTTGCCCATCTAGGATTTTAGAAAAGAGATTGCACCACACACTTGGTTGCTAATTACCTGAACACATGAGCTGAATCGAAACACAAAAAGTAAATATGGATTTCATGCCCAGTAACAGCTCTAACCGCCTGGTGACTGGACAACAGTGTGCCAAAACAAACGATAATCAGACTACCTCACACTATCAGCCTATTTGTATATTTGAAAACAAAACAAGAAGACAGAGCACAGTAAGCAAACATGAGAAAAGTACAACTTACCGATGGCTTGGCAACAATCTTCAATGTCAAATCACTTAAGGAGGCAGACCATGATGGCTTCCGAAAGGTCCAAAACAAAGAATAAAAAATTTTTCCAGATGAAGAGAACTTCCTGGAATTATCAAAGGAAGAATGGAAATAAATTTAGAATTTTTCAAGTGATAAGGAAGGAGATAAGGCCAAATTTAGTACAGCATAATGAAAAAATAAACATGCTACAGGAAAGAATAGAGAGACAAGAATTAGATATTCAGAAAATTAATAATAAAATTAAAGAATTCAACAACTCAGTGGAAAGTAAAAAGAGCAGAACTGAGGCAACAGAAGGTTAAAATGTTGAGGCCGATATAGAACATGTGAAACCAACAAATCTGAGGAAAAGACAAATAAAGGAATTAAAAACAGTTAAGAAACATTAAAAATTACGTAGGAATCTATAAAGAGAAACAATCTATGAATGATTGAAGTAGCCTAATGGGTGGGGTGTGGGTGAGCATGGAAAATACTGAGAGAACTGACAAAGATTTGTTGACAGAAAATTTTACTGGTATCATGAGAACTGAGAAGATATCTATGCATGATGTTCATGAACTCCACACAAATTACATCACAGAAGAAAGAGACCAAGTTGTATTACAATCAAATTTACCAAAACAAAGATAAGGAGACAATTGTAAAAGTGGCTAGTGATAAATGAACAATAACCTAAAAGGGAAATCGATAAGACTTAGCTTGGAGTATTCAACAGAAATCTATAGGCAAAAAGGTGATGGGATGACATATACAAGGACTTGAAAGAAAACAACTGCCAGCCAAGAATTACATATGCAGTAAAACTGTCTCTCTAATATGATGATGAAATTAGCACATTTCCAGATAAACAGGTAATTTTGAAATTTCCAAAACACAAAACAAAATTACAAGAAACACTAAAGGGAACCATTTGGTTAGAAAATTGAAAATATCAAAAAGCAACTGAAGACTAAAGTACAGAACAGAGTAACCAGATAACAACCAAGACAGAGATATCACAAAAATAAGTCAAATAGGAAACATTGAAAATAGAGAAACAGAGATGTCATAATGTAAAAGATGTCATTATAACAAAGCAGAGGAACTTTAAGAATATACTAATCGATCTTTCATAATGAGAGGAAGTCAAGGAGATACAAAGATATTAAAGACTGGTTTAAATTTAGAAAAATAGGGGTAAATATTTTGGTAACTGCAAAGGAAACTAACAATCCTATGCAAAATCAAAATAAAAACAAGAAAAATATTGTTTCAGCAAATATAAAACTAACAAATTGGTAAAGATGAAAAGAAAACATGAAGAAAAAAAGACAGAAAATTAAGTGGAACAAAGGAATTATCTACAACACACACACAAAAAGGATCAAAATGACAAAGATAAATTTATATCTATTAAAATTTATGCTGGATATAAATGGACTAAGTGTACCAATAAAAAGACAGGGAGTGGCAGAATGGATAAAAAAAAATATGATCACTCTATATGCTACCTAAGGAGGCACACCTTTGACTTAAAGACACAAATACTCAAATGATGGGAAAAATATATCAAGAAAACATTCAAAAAAGAGCAGAAATAGCAATACTAATTTCTGTTAAAAGACACTTCAAAGTAAAATCCACTATATTGGACAAGGAAGGACAGTATATAATGATTAAAGGCTCAATATTTCAGAAGGACATAACCATATTAAATGTTTATATACCCAATTAGAGGGTTCTGAAATACATACAACAAACTCTAATGGAATGAAAAGAGAAATAGACAGCTCCACAGTAATAGGAGGAGACTTCAACACACCACTATCAGTGGAAGACAGAGAAAGAAGCTCAGTGAAGACATGTAAGATCTAAAAACCACATCAACCAATTTATCCTTATAGACATATGCAGAGCACTCCACCCAAGAGCAGACAAGTATACTTTCTTTTCTAATGTATATGGAATATTCTCCAGAATAGACCACATATTAGGCCGTAAAGCAAGCCTTAATAAAATGCAAAACATTGACATATTACAGAGTATCTTTCAGATAGCAAAACCATAAAAGTAGAAATCAGTAACAGAAAAACCAAGGAAAAAACATCAAATGCATGGAAACTGAACAACACCTTGCTCAAAAACAGCTAGGTTATAGAAGAAATTGAGGGCAAAAGACAGACATTCACAGGAACAAATGAGAATGAAAGCACATGCTACCCTTGATCCACAGCAAAAACAATGTACATAGAATAATTTACTTGAATAAATACACATATCCAAAAAAGAAAATAAAATGTCCTAAATCCAAGCATTAACCCTACAATTAGTAGAAAAAGAGAAGCAAAAGAACTGCTCCCTCACCAGAAGGAAGCAAATAACAAAACTTAGAGTAGAACTAAATGAATCAGAGAACAGAAAAACCATCAAAAGAGTTAACAAGACCACAAGCTGGTTTTTTTAAATGATCCAAAAAATTGATGAACCATTGGCCAATCTGAAAAGAGAAAACCAGGGGAAGAAGCAAATAATATGAATAAGAAAAGAGATGGGCAATATCATATCAGACCCATCTGAAATTAGAAATATAAGAAAATATTATGAAAAATTGCTCTGTAACTAATTTGGAAAGGTAAAGGAAATGGAAAATTTCTAGAAACACACTACTTAATTTAACCAATGCAATGAGGTTAGAATAGCTAAACAGAACCATAAGGAAAGAAGAGATGGGAAAAGTATTTAAAAATTATCAACCAAAAGAAGCCCTGGCCCTTATGGCTTTACTGGAAAATTCTGTTAAACTTTTAGAGAGAGTTAATATCACTATTAACTATATTAATATCACTATTATTTAGATCTTGATCCATGTTAGCTTTTGTGCATGGTGTGAGATATGATTCTTGTTTCATTTAGTTACAGATGGATACCGAGTTATGCCAACAATATTTGTTAAAGAGACTGTCTTTTCCCCAGTCAATGAACTTTAGGCCTTTGTCAAACATCAGCTGTTTATAGGCAGATGATACTTCATCTGGATTCTCTTTTCTACTGGTCTGCATATCTGTTGCCATACCAGCATCAGGCTGTTTTAACTACTGTGGCAGTGTAATAGGTTCTAAAGTCAGGAAGTATGAGGCCTCCCACTTTGTTCTTCAAAAAAGCTATTTCAGAGCACAGAAATGGATGGAACACTGCCAAATTCTTTTTGTGAAATGAGCATAACCTTGATACCAAAAATAAAGACACCAAAAAAAAAGAGGGAGAAATTACACATCAATTTCTCTCATGAACTTAGATGCAAAAACTCTCAACAAAATTCTAGCCAATAGAATTCATCAACATATCAACAAAATAATCCACCATGGTCAAGTGGGATTCATACCAGGGATGCAATGATGGTTCAACTTTAGAAAAACAATCAATATCATTAAGCACATAAGTAAAACAGAAGATAAGAACCATTTAATTTTATTAACTAATGCAGAGAAGCCCTTTGACAAAGTCTGACATGCACTCATGTTAAAATGAGAATAGAAGGGAAATTACTCAACATAATAAGGGGCATCTATACAAAGTCAACAGCCAACACTATCTTAAATGGAGAGAGTCTGAAAGCATTCCCCTTGAGAAAAGGAAGCAGATAAGGATGCCCTTTGTCACCACTTCTACTCAACATTGTGCTGAAGGTTCTAGCCAGAGTAAGCGGGCAAGAAAAAGGAATAAAGGGCATCCAAATTGATAAGAAAGAAGTAAAAGTATTTCTATTCACAGACAGTAGGGTCTTACACTCAGAAAACTCTACAGAATCTATAAGGAAACTACTGAAACTAAAAGGGCTCAGCAAAGCATCCAGATACCAGATAAACATACAAAAATCAGTTAGATTTCTTTATACCAACAAAGAGAACATCAAAGAGGAAATCACTGAATCAAAAACATTTACAACAGCCCCCAAGAAGGTAAAGTACTTAGGAATAACTCTAACCAGGAAGAGCAAAAGACTTAGAGAAAATTACAAGACACTGCTGAAAAAAACCATATGCAAGCTACAAAAGTGGAGAAACTTACCTTGCTCACGGATAGGAAGACTAAACATTGTGAAGATGTCTATTTTACCTAAAGCAATCTACAGACACAATGCAATCTCAACCCAAATTCCAATGGCAATTTTTAATGAGATGAGAAAAAAATCACTGGTTTCATATGGAAATGGAAGAAACCCTGGATAAGTAAAGCGTTACTGAAGAAAAACAAAGTGGGAGGCCTCATACTTCCTGACTTTAGAACCTATTACACTGCCACAGTAGTTAAAACAGCCTGATGCTGGTATGGCAACAGATATGCAGACCAGTAGAAAAGAGAATCCAGATGAAGTATCATCTGCCTATAAACAGCTGATGTTTGACAAAGGCCTAAAGTTCATTGACTGGGGAAAAGACAGTCTCTTTAACAAATATTGTTGGCATAACTTGGTATCCATCTGTAACAAAATGAAACAAGAATCATATCTCACACCATGCACAAAAGCTAACATGGGTCAAGATCTAAACAGCAAATCTAAAATGATAAAGATCGTGTAGGAAAAAAATAGAGACAATGTTCAGATGCATAATACACAGAATAATTGGAATACAAAACATTACTAACAATGTACAACACCAGAAGAGAAACTGGGTAACAAGGAACTCCTAAAAGTCAGACATACATACTTCTCCAAAAGAGCAAAAAGACAACCTACAGAGTGGGAAAAAATTTTTGACTACCATAAATTTGATCGGCATCTAATCTTCAACATCTACAAGACACTACAAAACCTCAACAACCTATTGACAACCCAATAAAAAATGCTCAGAAGATTTGAACGGATACTTCACCAAAAAAGACATTCAGGAGACTAATAGATACATGAGAAAATGCTCAAGATCATTAGCCATTAGAGAAATGCAAATTGATATTACAGTGAAATACTACTTAACCCCAACAAGGCTGATGTTAATCCAAAGAACACAAAATAATAACTGTTGGTGAGACTGGAACATTTATGCACTACTGGTGGGAATACAAAAAGGTACAACCTCTTCAGAAATAGATTTGATGCTTTCTTAAAAAGCTAGAAATAGAAACACCATATAATCCAGCAATGCCACTTCTTGGAATATGTCCTAGAGAGATTCAGGCTGTCACAGGAATAGATACATGCACACCAATGCTTATTGCAGCAATGTCCACAATAGCAAAAAGATGGAACCAACCAGGGTATCCATCAAAAGATGAATGAATACACAAACTATGGTATAGTTACATAATGGAAAACTATACAATGATAAAGAAAAGAGATAATATAATATAGAGGAATCTGGAAGGCATCATGCTGAGGGAAATAATCAGTTACAGAAGGACAAATATCGTATGAAACCACTACTATAAGGACTCAAGAAATGGTCCACAGAAGAAAACAGTCTCTGATGGTTACAAAGTTGGTGAGGGACGGAGAGCGGTATTCATTAATTAAGTAGTAGATAGGAAGTTAGGTGAAGGCAGGGACAACACACAGCAGAAGAGTTAGCAAAACTGGACTAACCCCAAAAGTGACAAATTTCCTAAATCAACTCAGCACGCTGAAGGACAGAGCAGCAGTAGCAAGGGTCCTGAATCTCTCTAGGATGTATCCCAAGAAGTGACATTGCTGGATTGTAATGGTATTTCTGCCAACCCAAGTGCCATCGAGTCAGTATTTCTATTAATAGCTTTAAAAAAAATTATTTATGATTGTTCATGATTTATATGATTGAGTGAAAGTGTACAATCTGGTTTAAATTCGCATGCCCTCCTATGTGCAGCTCCTACTGGTCTTTTTGCCTGGTGACAGCACACTCCTCCTTTCTGTTCCATACAAGTCCAATCCTCTTAACAATCTCCTGTCCCCTCTTCTCCACCCTGTACTTCTAGCTTTTTAAGAAAGCACCAAATTGATTTCTGAAGAGGGTGTACCATTTCACATTCACACCAGCAGTGCATAGTACTGCAGTCTCTCCAACATTTATTGTTTTCTGTTCTTTGGGGACCATAGTTTCAGGAGATATCTAGGTCAATTGGTATAACAAATTTTTTAAGAAAATGATCTGCATCTCACTTTGGTAAGTGGTATCTGGGCTTTTAAAAGCTAGCAAATGGACATCTAAGTAACATCAATTTGTCCTAACACTCCTGGAGCCAAGGATAATAAAGTATTTCAAAGACATAAGGAAAACTTGAGCCCACAAAACAGAAAGGGTCATGTAATCCAGAGACCACATTAGCATGAGACCAGGAAAAACTAGGTGGTGACTTGACACCACCAATGACTGCCCTGACAGGGAACACAACAAAGTCACTTCTTAGGGAGAAAAATGTGGTGAGGAACTCAAAGTCTACTAAATAGACTAGACCTGATCTTCTCACAGACTAAAGGATTTCCAGAAGACGTGGCCACCACACTCTGTTAGTCAGAATTCAAACTATTTCTGCAGAGACCCAGCCCGGACAGCTTTTCTGGGGCCCCACAAAGGGAGGGAAATGGTGTCGGCGGAGAAAGAATTTAGACAGAGACAGGAAAGAGTTTTGGAGAAATGGCAGCCTGTCAAGGTCTGTCTTTCTTTATTTTTTATAGTCAAGGTGATGTGATTTTCACCCTGCGCCCTGACCACACAAGCTATTGGCTAACTTGAAACTGAAACCTCGTGGTCTCCTTTTTTTTTTTGTTAATTGTCAAGGCCTTCTAGATAATGGCCTGAGGCAGGTGTGTTGTGATGATAATTGACAGTGAAAACAAAGTTATGCCCTGAGCTCAATCAGCCCTCCCTATACCTCAAGGTTAAAAGGTACATGAGGAGGGGTCTAAAGGTTATAATCTCTATTTGTTCCTACTTTGCTCTTTATTTTATCTCTTCCTGTGGGGACAGTAAAAACCTACTGTCCCCCACCCTATGCCTTTCTTAAGCTGTTCTAAGAAGGGTACTTCTTTTCACATGTGGTGGGGGATGTGCAGTTGGGGGAAGCCAGCGGGGCTGGGCCAGCTTTGGCATTCCCAACCTGGGTGTTCCCAGGCTCAGGCTTTGTCTTTGTGCCGGGGATAAGAGGGTATTTTTGAGGAGAATTTAATTAGGATGAAAAACATATGGCCAGAAATATGTCAGGGGTGAGATGCGTCCGCCTGCCATCACATAGGCTTGTGGCTTTGCTCACAGAGGTCTTTGTGGGTGACGGGCTTCAGCATCTTTCCCTTTTTTATTTTGTCAGCTTCAGCATTTGTAATTCCACTTATATGGTTTTTATGGTCTGCCTAAGTTGTCAGAGGATGACTGGAAGGCAAAACAACAATGTTAGGATTATCCCAGCACAGATGCCTAGATTTACCAAAAGAGAGCTCCAAGATTCTGTGGATAAGGCCGTCTTAAACATATTTATAAAATTAGATGCAACTTCCTCAGCTGATATTGTTTCCAAGGCAGAGTGACTGATGGCTTGTACCTGGGCATGTAACTGTGTTACGTTAAATGCAACAGGCGAGTCATTCCAGACTCCTTGTAGGTGAGCCTGTACCTGTGGCCATGTAAGATCTGGTTTTTCGTAAGGTAATGGGGTTATACAGATCCACTTGTATTTGGTATGACAGGAAACAGACAGGCGTACCTTCAGAATGTACAGTTGGTTGCCAATACGCACAACAGTTTCTTCTAGTGCGTCAACCTTGTTTTCTAATTTTCTATCTATAATTTCTTGTGTGGCCAATGCTAGTGAGACATTTCTAGCCAGATTATTAACATAGTGGGCTGTATGGACCTCCTTTGTAAGGGCTATAGAGGAGGCAGTCACTGAGGCTATAGCTTCAATCAAAGCAGTTATCCCCAATATCAAAGCTGTAATAAAGCGTCGAGGACGACTAAGATAATCAGTTACTATCTTCAAAGCATGCAAACCTGAATCTTCATACCACTCTCCTGTGAGATTCACAAGCAGCAGAGCATAAGGGGGTTGTCTCACTATAATAAAGGTAAGGGGTGACACAGAAGTTACCAATACAGTGCCTTTTTCAGGCATAATGGAGAGAGAACCTTTGGGGCCTGTGGATATTATAGCGTAAGGAGAAGGAACACAGTCATGGACGTTGAACATCTCAGAAGTCACCTTGTGGGGGCGTAGGAGGACAATGGCACCAGTAGCTGCAAACAACCTAGAAAAATCTCGGAAGAGAGGAGTTTGTATCTGAAAAGGGTTGATAAGGGGGGAAAAGAGATGGAGGAGTTGGTGGGCACCAATCACATAAAGTCTCTGCAGTGGCTTCCTTGTTGCTGGGGAGATTTCCCAGGGGGAGTGGTGTCAGGCTGCGTCTGCGGTATGACAGTGGGTAAAATTAACCTATCAGGAATCCAGATAGTGGAGTTAGTATCCTGTGGAGAAAACACAAACATGGCCTCTGTGGCTGGTTAATAATAGATTATTTAAATGTGTGGGGTTTTACTGGGGCTCTCCCAGTGTCTCTGCACAGCTGACAGTCCATTACTGTCTAGATTCAAGTGATTGATAACAAAAAGGGCATGATTTTACACTATGGCTTGTCCTTGGGGGTTATATGGAATGCCAGTAGTGTGTTTAATTCCAAAGGTGTTGCAAAATTCCTGAAAAGCTCTTAGAAGTATAAGCTGGAGCATTATCTATTTTAAGACGGGAGGAAATCTGGCAGTATGTAAAACAATAGAAGAGGTGTTGAATTACATCACGGCAGAGGGAGTCAATCTCCTGGGAAGGAAGGAATGCCTGCATTGTTTGTGGGACCTGGGGCTGGCCCCGCATCCAGTTTCCTGAATTAGGGAAAGGTGTGGGAGCAGTTTTAACTTGTTTGGTGGACTGACCTTTCAGGGCAGCTGCAAGAGTAAGCCCCTGCAGATAAGAGGGTGTAACCTCTGCACAAAGGCGGATGAAATCATTTAATGTCCTAGTCTTACGAACTGGACGAGGCAGGGTTTTGGAGGCTGAAGAGGCATTCTCGTAAGCCAATTGTTTTTTCAAAATCTCTGCAGCTTCGTCATTAGGTATGACTTCAAATAGAGGGAGAAGATCTGCAGTAGTTAATTTTAGTAACAGCCAGTTGATATCACCAAGCAATTTTTGGAAGTCATTTAAAGTTTTTAGGTGGGAGGTCCCCAAGACAAAGGGAGCATGAGTTACTGTGGCGTCATTTAATATGTGGCCCAAGTAGGATATTAGGGGCTGAGTTTGGATTTTATCTGGAGCAATGACCAAGCCTCTAGCCCCCAGGGCAGAAGTGAATGTCATTAAGCACTCCTGTAAAAAAGAACCATCACGGTGAGCTCAGAGAATATCATCCATACAATGAATGAGATAAATAGAATGGAATTGTTTTTGAACATTCTCTATAACAGTATCAACAAATTTCTGACAAAGAGTGGGACTGTTTTTTGTTCCCTGAGGGAGGACTTTCCATTGATACTGCTGGAAGGGCCGTTTAAAATTTTCTGACAGCAAATTGAAAGCAAAATGCTTTCTATCCTGGGGGTGCAAGGGGGTACAGGAGATTACGGCAGTTAGTGCCTCCTGGGGAGTCTGAAACTGATTAACAATAGAGACATAATCACCCTGTCCTAATATCGTATCCAAAGCAACCTGCTTGGATTTTTTTGCGGCAACTTCCTTTTTCACCAGCTCCTCAAACTCAACTCTCCACAACAAACAGTTTCCTCTAGATAAACTTTAGCAGTTTGATGCCAATCATAAGGAGTCATCCATTTACCACTAAGACCTTCCACCAAAGTTAGGGTATAAGGGGAAATAGCCACTTGTTTGATTTCCTTAAGAAACTTGAAAAAAGGGGTTCCCAAACAGGTTCATACAATACCAGACAGCACAGAAAAGAGGTATCCCCTTGGAGAGATGCCTGATGGAAGGCACCATGAATACCCACCGCTGTAGCAGATGGGGGACAAGGGTGACGCTGTCGCAGTCTTGGAGAGACTGGCATGAAAGGCTTAGGGGCAAGGCTGGGAGCAGAAAGAGAATAGGTAGCCTGTTCCTTTAAATTCTCCACGGAGGCTGGCTCAACAGGTTTCTTAGGTTTTGATTCTGAGCCAGAGTCGTCCCTGGTTAAATCTCTTAAAGAAGCTGCAGCTGCTGAGGAAGAAAACTCGAGAGGAGAATCTCCCATACCAGTCAGAGAGGGATAGATTAAATTCCAATAAGAAAAGGCACTTACAGGGGTGTTACTAGGCCCCTTGTCGTGATAGAAATTCTGCATACTGTGACCAACACGTTCCCATGTCTGTTTATCCAGCGTGCCTTAATGGGGGAACCAGGGGCAACATTTTTGGACAAAATCCATGAAAGCTGTTAAATCTGTGGTGGAAACTTTAACCTTTCACTGGCATAACAGGTTCTTAATTACCTCAATAAAGAGCCTTCTCTTCTTAGACTCTTTATGGCCTATAATCTACACTTGTTAATATCTATAAAGAATCCTCTTTTTAAAACTCTTTATGGCTCCTAAACTTGGCTTTTCAATATCTATAAAGAGTCTTCTTTTTTAAACTCTTTATGGCTCATAAGCTTCTCTAACTATTTGCCCCATCACTTATTCCTATTACTCTGTAATAGGGCATCTGCAACACCTCAGGGCAAAGTCCTAGTCACCCCGCTTACCTTGACTTTTTGCCCCTTCAGTTACAGGATGAAGTACAATCCACTCCATTAAGGGGGGGGTGGCATCGGCGGAAAACGTACTCTTCATTCCTGATGAGGGATGGGTGATGTCGGTGGGTTCTGACTTTCTGCCCCTTCACTTTAGGACAGAGTCCTAGCCATCCCGGTCTGATTATCCACCCCTTCAGTTACAAGACAGAATCCTATCCACTCGGTTCAGAGTGGCATCGGCAGAAGATTACCCTCTGTGCCCCACATTCGGGCACCAGATGCTGGGAGCCAGCCCTGACAGCTTTTTCGGAGCCCCACGAAGGGAGAGAAATGGCGACGGCAGAGAAAGAATTTAGACAGAGACAGGAAAGAGTTTTGGAGAAATGGCAGCCCGTCAAGGTCTGTCTTTCTTTATTTTTTGTAGTCAAGGTGATGTGATTTTCACCCTGCCCCCTGACCACACAAGCTATTGGCTAACTTGAAACTGAAACCTCATGGTCTCCTTTTTTTTTGTTAATTATCAAGGCCTTCTAGATAGTGGCCCGAGGCAGGTGTGTTGTGGTGATAACTGACAGTGAAAACAAAGTTATACCTCGAGCGCAATCAGCCCTACCTATACCTCAAGGTTAAAAAGTACAGGAGGAAGGGTCTAAAGGTTATAATCTCGATTTGTTCCTACTTTGCTCTTTATTTTATCTCTTCCTGTGAGGACAGTAAACACCTACCATCCCCCACCCTATGCCTTTCTTAAGCTGTTCTAAGAAGGGTATTTCTTTTCACATGTGGGGAGGGATGTGCAGTTGCAGGAAGCCAGCAGGGCTGGGCCGGCCTTGGCATTCCCGGGCAGGGTGTTCCCAGGCTGGGCATTCCCGGGCTCAGCATTTGTCCTTGTGCCAGGAGATGAGAGGGTATTTTTGAGGAGAGTTTAATTAGTATGAAAAATATAGGCCAGAAATATGTCAGGGGTGAGATGAGTCCGCCCGCCATCACATAGGCTTGTGGCTTTGCTCACAGAGGTCTTTGTGGGTGACGGGCTTTGGCATATTTCAAAGCCACTCTTTAGACAAATATTGGATGGGGCACTGTCATGGTTGGAATTATGTCCCCCCAAAAATGTGTGCAGCCACGTGGCTGGGATATGGTTCCCAGTATCTTGGGACTGTCCTCCATTGTGTGGTTTTGCTAACCTGTATGTTAAAGGATTAGGGTGGGGCTGTAAATTCCTTCTGTAGGGGGAGTTTCCCTGGAGTATGGCTTGCCCCACCCTTAATGCTTTTAGCTTGCAAGGAATAAAAGGAAAAAGAAACAAAGGACAATTGGAGAACCTCGCTACCATCAAGCAAGCAGCACCGGGAGCAGAGCGTGTCCTTCAGACCAGAGGTTCTTGCGTGAGGACGCTCCCTGGACAAAGACTGACGCAATACCAGACTTTCCTCCAGAGCTGACAAGGGGAAAGTCTTTCCCTGGAGCGGACACCCTGAATATGGACTTGCAACCTACCAGACTGTGTAAGAATAAATCTTTCTTTGTTAAAGCCATCCACTCTGTGGTATTTCTGTTAGAGTGGCACTATCTGACTAAAACCGGCACTAAGACATAAAATGATACTTCAGAAGAGTTTGCTTCTTGGCTTATGTAGACATGTGAGACTAACTGGGCAGCTAGTGTCCAGAGGCAAGATGAGAGAGCAGGGGGACAGACACTAGTTAAATGGACTGGAGAAATACAGGGAGGAAAGGAGAAGTGTGTTCTCACATTGTGGAGAAAGCAGCTAGAGTTACATAGCAACATGTGTGTACGTTTTTTATAACAAGTTGATTTGGATTGTAAACTTTCACACAAAGCACAATAAAATATTTTAAACTAAGAATAAATGTGTACACCCTACTACAAGAAAATGTCCAAGCCTAGTAAGAGGCATAAAAAAACATGGAAAATGAGGCAATAGGTGGCAGAAATCAAAATTTACAGACAGCAGATTTTCCCAAATTAATTTACACATTTCAGGTAATTACAAACCCAATCCCATTAGTATTTACAAAAATAAAATTTTATTATCTGTTGACACTTCTCACACAAAATAAATTTGAAATAACACCTCTGATTTTTTTCTAAAGTAAGAGTAATAGACAAGACTAGTCTACCTAACACTAGAACTATGATGATCAATTCAATGTGCTGTGGGAATCAGATACTGCGTGTAAGAACAGGACATAATAAACAGGTACAAAGCAGACCTAAAGATATCCTTTAAAACGTAGGTTGTTTGTTTCCATTTTGTTACTTTTTCTGATGTTCTCAGTTGTATGCTTTTTATATGAGGTCTGACAATTAAGTTCATGAACTCATCGTAGAAAGAGTGCTACATACCTCATTGCTGAATATCACTACTGTCACCTTCGAAGCACTCCCCTTGGGAAACTGCGCACGAACGTCAGCGCCCAGTTCACCCTTCAAAGCACTTTTTCTAGGATGACTTGATGAATTTAATTGTCAGACCTTAGCTGTGTCAGACCTCACCAATAACAGCTCCAGAAAAAGAGTTCCAGAATTGCTTTGAAGGATGGACTAGGCGCCACTGCACAGCTTCCCAAGGTGAGTACTTCGAAGGTGACAGTAGTGATACTTAGCAGTGAGGTATGCAGCATTTTTTTCTAGGATGAACTCAAGAACTTAATTGTCTGCCCTCATATTGTACTTTAGATGAAGGTTTAGAGAACAAACTAGTGTCTCAATCACTTAGTGCACACATTACTTCATGATATTGGTTAACAACCCCACAACATGTCATGCTCTCCCATCTCAACCTTGGTTTCCCTACTGTGAATTTTTCTGTCTGTTTCTACCTTCCATCATTGCCCATGAGCTGTATTTCCCTTTCAGTCTTGTTTTGTTTTATGGGACTTTTCAATATTTTGCTGAGGGATGAAAGGTAGGAGTAATGTCTTCATTAGGCTGAAAAGGTGTCCCCGAGCCATACTTTCAGGGTGTCTTCAGTCTCTCCCATGGCCATAAGTCTTGTCTTTCTTAATGTTTTTCTCCAGCTGTGTCCTAGACCATCTGTTATGATCTCTGTCACAGCAGTGAGTGGTGGTATCCAGACACCATCTGGTTGTACTGGGCTCTTTCTGGTGAAAGCCATGATAGATGTGGTCTATTAGTCCTTTCAAATAGTCTTTCCTTAGTAACTTTTTTCTTCAGTCTTCCTTGTTCCCAGATGGATGAGATCAGTGGAGTATACTAGATGGGCCATTACAGGCTTTTAAGACCCCAGTTACAACTCAACAAAGAAGAAAGTACATTTTTTAAAATAAACTTTGTTATGCCAGGTGAGACAGATGTTCCTTAAGACCATCGTCCCCACAGCCCTCAGCCCAGCAACTCACTCCCTTAAGAAGTTTGGATGTGTCTTTCAGAGCTTCCATACCCTAGTCATGTACAACTTGTGTTAGCTTCCCCAGTATTTTGTTCTGTGTTACTCTTCACCAAATTTGCTACTGATCTACTGTCTATTTAATGTATTTCCATCCCCACCTCTGCCCTCCTGCATAATCATGAAAGATGGTTTCTTTTTGTATGTAAACCTTTTGATGAGTTTTTACAGTAGTGGACTCACAGTATTTGTGCTTTGTGATTGGTTTATTTCACACAGGACAATGCCTCCACGTTGTAAGATTCCTCATAGATTCATTATTGTTCTTTATCATTGCATAATACTCCACTGTGTGCATACATCCCAGTTTATCCACTAGTCTGTTGATGGGCATCTAAGTTATTTTCATCTTTTGGTATTGTGAACAACACTGCAAGAAACATAGGTGTACATGTGTCTATTTGTGTGATGATTATTTCTCTAGAATACAGTCCAGGGGGTGGGGTTGCTGGATCAGGTGGTATTTATTTCTGTTTGTAGCTTTCTAAAGAAGTTTTATATTGTGTTTCAAAATGGTTTTTTCATTTTGCATTCCCATCAGCAGTGCATAAGAGTTCCAATCATCCTGCAACCTCTCCAACATTTATAATTTCCTTATTTATTATAATTTTTTTCCATTGTGTTTTAAGTGGATGATTATAATTACAGCCAGTTTCTCATACAAAAACTAAGGAACACTAAGCCATGTGACCCTAACTACTCTTCCAAAAGTGTGACAGCACCTTCTTCCTCTCCAACCCATATTTAACCGGCTACTTTCCCCCTGTGTCATTTTCTTCTATCTCCAAACAGGAGCTGCGCAGCTGACCTTTTCTATGTGCCCAAACCAAGGAGCACACTCTTCACTAGCATCATTTTATGCCTTATATACCAGTGCAATCTTTGTCTGAAGAGTTGGCTTCTGAAGTGGTTTCAGTTCACGGTTAACAGAGAGTCTGTTACTAATGTTTTGCAATCTGTTTATGCCTTGTAGTAAGACTGCGAGCGTTGTCCCAGTTTTTTTCCTCCATGATGTCTATCACTTTAGATTTGATATTTAGGTCTTTGTTCCATTTTGTGTGGGTTTTTGTGCATGGTATAAGGTATGGTTCTTGTCTGATTTTTTTTGCAAATGGATAACCAGTTATGTCAACACCATTTGTTAAATAAACTGTCTCTTACTCAGTTTACCAGATTTGGGTTTTTATCAAATATTAGCTGCATATAGGTGGATGAATTATGTCTGCATTTTTTGTTCTATTCCATTGGTCTATGTATCTGTTATTGTACCAGTGCCAGGCTGTTTTGACTATCATAGCAGTATAATACATTCTAAAGTCAAGTAGTATGAGGCATCCCACCTTATTTTTGTTTTTCTGTAATACTTTGTTTATACGGGCCTTCTTTCCTTTTCGTGATTTGTTTCTCCATCTCATTAAAATTGTCCTTGGAATTTGAGTCGCGATTGCATTGCATCCATAGAATGTTTGGGGTACAATAGACATTTTCCCAGTGTTGAGACTCCTGAGCAAGGTGGGTTTCTCCACTTATCTAGGTCACACAAACAGATACATGCATAATGTTGGCTGTCGGTTTTGTGCAGATTCTTTTTATTATGTTGAGGAATTTTGCTTCTGTTTTTGTTTTGCCAAGAGTTTTTAGCATGAATGGGTTTTTGACTTGTCAAATGCCCCATCTGCATCAAGTGATAAAATCAAGTGGTTCTTGTCTTTTGTTTTTTTTTTGCAGTCGGGTCTTGTAGTTATCATTATTATTATTATTGGTATAGGTCTTTTACATCTCTGGTTAGATTTACTCCTGAATATTTTATATTCTTGTAAGCTATTATAAATGGTATTGATTCATTGATTTCCTCTTCGACATTGTCTTTGTTAGTGTAGAGGAATCCAACTGATTTTTGTATGTTTACTTTGTATGTTGATAAGCTGCTGAGTTCTTTTAGTTCCAGGGGTTGTGTGTATGTGCGTTGAGTGGGGGGAGATTTTTTAGGGTTTTCTGTGTATAAGACCAATCGTCTGTGAATAGAGATACTTTTGCTACTTTCTTACCAATTCAGATGCCCTTTTTCTTTTTCTAGCCTTACTGCTGTGGCTAGAACTTCTAGTACAATGTTGAGTAGGTTTAAAAGTGTTTGCAAAGGGAGTATGTGTCTGGTTCCCATTCCCAAGGGAATGCTCGGCGTCTTACTACAAGGTATCTTCACCTGGCTTTGAATATCACAGTTATGTTGGCTTCATAAAATCAGTTTGCTAGTATTTCATTATTTTCTATGCTCTGAAATACCTTTAGTACTTGTGGTGTTAACTCTTCTCTGAAATTTTAGAAGCATTCCCCATGGAAGCCATCAGGGCTAGGGCTTTTGTTTGTCAGGAGTTTGTTAAATCACCTTGTTGATCTCTTCAAGTGCATGTAGTTATTCTGTTTATGTTAGTTCAGGTAAGTATGTGTCCATTTCACCTAGGTTTTCAAATTTGTTAGAATACAATTTTCTGTGGTATTCTGTTATTATTTGGATCTGTTGTGTTATCATCCATTTCATTTCTTATTTGAGTTATTTACTTCCTGTCCTGTTTTTCTTTTGTCAGTTTTGTCCGTGGCTTCTTAATTGTTTTGACGTCTCCAAAGAACCAGTTTTTAATGTTGTTAACTCCTTACATTGTGTCTCTATCTTCTACCTCATTTAATTCTGCTCTAATTTTTATTATTTGCTTTCTTCTGTTTCCTGAGGTGTGGGAAGCCAAGACTTATCGAATCAAGGCTAGGTCAAAATACGGTCAAGCAAACTCTTGTGTCACCAAGATCTAAAATAAGCATATTCCAAGTATTATACACCCAGCATTGTTCCCAGAATAAGCAGAAGTCAGCATGCCCCCGATCTTGCTTTGATATGATCAGCAAAAGAATGCTTAGGAAAAGGGAACAAGGAAGTGTGTAGAATATATATGTAACTGAAAAATAAAGCTTGGGGTCTCAGCTTGACTGGGTCCCTCCAGATGTGACTGTTTCAGCTCTTATTCAGCTCCTGCGCCTTCCGCTCCGTACTGTTCGTCTGTGACGGTTGGTACCGTCACTGAGGGATTCTTTTGTTGCTCTCTTTGTATTTGCCAAAGTTCCTTTGTATTTGTAAAGTTCCTGCTTTCATTTGGACCATTTCTTATTTTTAGATATGTGCATTTATTTAAATTGACTTCTGAGCACTGCTTTTGCTATGTCCCTAAGGTTCAGCTAGGATGTGCTGTCATCTCATTTGGTTCTGTTAATGTCTTTATTTCATCTTTGATTTCTTCTATAACTGAGTAGTTCTGGAGAGAGTGTTGTTCAGTTTCCACATGTTTGATTTTCCTCTTCATTTTTTTCTGCTAGTGATTTTGACTATTATGGCTTTATGGTCTTTAAAGATGGTCTGCAATATTTCAATGCTTTGGATTTTGTTAAGGCTGGCTTTATATCCTAATGTGTGGTCTATTCTGGAGAATGTTCTGTCTCTGCTGGAAAAGAAACTATACTCAACTGTTGTTGGGTGGAATTTTCTATATACGTCTGTGAAGTAAGCTGGTTGCTTGTGGCATTTTTTGAGTTTCTTTCTAGATTGTGTTTACCACCATAAGTGGTGTGTTGATATCTCCTACTACTATTGTGGAGCTATTTCACTTCTCAGTGTTGTTAGATGTACTTAAGGGCCCTGTCACTGGGTGCATAAATATTTAATATGGGTATGTCCTCCTGCTACATTGACTCTAATCAATTATATAGTTGATTGACTTATGTGTAATAATTGACTCTAATCATTATATAGTGGCCTTCCTTGTCTGTGATGGTGGATTTTACTTTCAAGTCTATTTTATCTAAAACTAACATACCCATTTCTGCTCTTTTTTGAATGTTGTTTGCTTGGTTTGTATTTTTCCATCCTTTGAGTTTTAGTTTGTGTCTTTTAGTCTTAAGTGTGCTTCTTGCATGCAGCACATGAACAGATCATGTTTTTTCTTTTCTTATTTTTTCTTTTTTACCAATTCCACCACTCTCATTCTGTTTGTAGGTGCATTTAATCCATTTACAGGCAGCTTAATTATTGATAGGTATGAATTTAGCGCTGTCATGTTGATACCTTTTTTGTGTTGTTGACATTTTCATTTTGTGTTGTTGACATTTTATGTGATATTCTGGGCTGAGTCATTATCTTTATGAGTTTACTTTTCACTTGTTCATTGTTGCTGGTTTTGTATTTGCTGAGATTTCATGGTTTGATGTGTAGAATTGTAAATTTCTTCTGTGGTTACCTTAATATTTATCCCATTTTTTCCTAAATTTAACCATTCTTTAATTTCTTTGCACTGCCTTGTCTTTCTTTCCATATGAAAGATTAATTATATATTACTTACTCTCTTTTTTATTTAATGTTGTCATCTTTTACATATTGACATCTCTGTTTCCCAATTCTCACTGTTTTAGCTTTTAATTATTTTTGTGGTTTTCCTGTCTGCATTGATATCTGGTTGTTCTGCTCTGCATTGTAGCCTTGGGTATTTTCTGATGTTATAGATTTTCTAATTGAAGGACATTATGTAATTTTTTTTTTTTTAATTTCAGTTTGGTGTTGGCAAATTCTCAAGTTTCTGTTTATCTGGAAATGTCTTAATTTTGCTATCATATTTGAGAGACAATTTTTGCAGAATATAGTTCTTGAATGACAGCTTTCTTTTTCTTCAAGACTTTGTGTATGTCATTTTATTGCCTTCTTGCTTGCATAGTTTCTGCTGAGTAGTCCAAACCTAGTCTTTTTGACTCTCCTTTGTAATTCAGATTATTTTGCATTTAATCCTAGCTGCCTTGAAAAGCATCCGCTCGACTTTCATTTTGGTAAGTTTGATTTTAATACGGCTTTGTGTCTTTCTTTTGGGGTCTACTTTGTGCAAAGTTCAATGAGCATCTTGGATCAATATCTTCTTATCTTTATTGATATCAGGGAAGTTTTTGGCAACAAATCTTCAACAATTCTGTCTGCATTTTCTGTTATCCCCTCCTTCTGGTACTCCAATCATGTGTAAATTATTCCTCTTGATAGACTCCCATGTGTATCTTAATGTTTTTTCATTTAAAAATTCTTTGATTTTTTTCTCAGATATGATGATGCCGACTTCTTTACCTTCAGTCTCCCTAATTCTGTATTCCATTGTCTCAGTCTGCTCCTTTGACTTTCTACTGAGTTGTCTAATTCTGTATCATTAATCTGCTCAACTTCGGATAGTTGTTGCTGAAGAATTTTTTTGCAGCCTGTTTAGCTGTTTCATTTTGCCTGATCTCCTTTCTGATCTCTTGAAGAGTTCTAAATATTAATCTAGTATTCTACCTCTGATAATTGCAAAACATTCTCTTCATCTATTTTTTTGATTCTTTGTTTCAAGAGAGCTTTCTGAAACCATTGTAAGTGCCCCTGTAAGTGGTTACATTATTGACTGTCATCTCCAAGCCCTCAGAAAGTTGTTGTAGTTTATTCACGCTTGCTTGCTGTGTTCTAACACATTTTCTGTTTTGTTTTGAAATGCCCAAATAGGTCAGGTGAGCTAGTTTCATTACTGGTGCTTTAAATAGTTTAACATCCTATTGCCAGATGGCTAGAGCTGTTACTACGCATGTGGGCCCAGGAGTCTGTTTCTTGTTCAACTCAGGTGCCAAGCGAGTAGGTCACTAAATGTGTGGTGCTGTCTCTTCCCTACAGTCCTAGCTGGGGAATGGTGATTTTTGTAGGCACTGGTAGTTCGTTTCACAGTAGAGTCTGACAGCTGTGTCCTCCCTCTGCCTGTGCCTAGCAAAGGGCCTGTTCCTGCCCTGAGCTCCTGGCTCAGGGGAGCCAGAATTTTATTACTCCTGCATTTGTCCAATTGTTCCCTCTTCAAGCCATGGAAAATAATCAGTTCATTGTGTGCATAAGGGGTCCTACTGTGGGCCAGGTAGAGCATCAGAAGTTGGCACCTGGTGCAGTGCAGTGAAGGGAGGGAGGAATGCTGGAGAAAGGGAGAGAAGTTTATTCTGAAGGAAAGTTTTAGATCTGCAAGCATGAAGTTAGATGCAAGACACTTAGCTTTTGAGGATAAAATGTCACTGCTTTGCTGATTCCAGAGGCATGAGTGGCACACTTAGTTTCACCTGCTGAGAAAGATGCTCTCAGATCACTGCCACTTTGCTCACCACTCAGGCAGTTGCAGATCTTTCTGTGGGTGTGGATTCACACCTGGTGAGGTCTGGCCAGTCCTAGGTAATTCTGGAACTACTTTTCCTTCCCTGTTGCTCAATCTGATTTTTCAACTTTCCCTCTGATGTTCAAGGATCCTAAAAAGTCACATACAATTCATTTCTTTGTTTTTCTTGTTAGAGGAATCACAGAGCATCTGAGTACTACACCATTTTAGTTCCACCTCCTGTTTTTCTGTTTTCCAGTCATGTCAGTAATGCTGGGGTGAGATATTTCTTACTATGATTTTGATACGTATTTCTCTAACTGCTAGTGATCAAAACAATTTCCTCATGTGTCTGTCGTCTACTTGAATGTCTTGTTTGGTGAAGTGCCTGTTCATTTCCTTTGCCCGTTATTTAATTGGATTATGTATGTTTTTGTTGTAGAAATGTTAGGTTTTCTTGCAGATTTTAGAGGCTAGACCCTTGATTTGCAATAGCTAGAAAGTTTTTTCCCAGTCTGTAGGTTCTCTTTTTACTCTTTTGGCAAAGTATTTTGATGAACATAGTTTTTTAATTTTTTTTTTTATTTAACATAACTGAGTGAAAATGTACATTCACATGTAAATTTCCATGCCCCCCTATATGCAGCTTCCACTGCTCTCCCTGTCCGGTGACTGCACACTATTCCTCTCTGCTCCATACATGTCTCATCCTCCCAACAGTCTCCTTTCCCCTCCTCTCCGTCCACTCCCCTTCCTCCGGCCAGAGCTCAGCAAGATGATATCCTATAGATGTATAGAACCATAAAGTGCTTCCAACATATGGTTACTCTGCATTGCCAAGTCTATTCCATTCCTGTCCAAAGAGTAGACCTTTGTTATAATTTATGGGAATGGGCAGCATCAGGGCCGGGGGCCATGCTCTCAGGGGAACCCCGAAACCGCTGGACCATCAATTGAGGTCTTTTAGTGGAGATCTCAGGATGCACCCCTTTTTATTCTTGTGTTGCCAGTGAGAGTCCTCTCTGTGAGCTCCATCGTGGCCATCACTGGTGGTGACCGGGCACCATCCAGTTCTTCCGGTCCCAAGCCGATGTAGGCACCCACTCTTGTGGGTCACTCTGTCTTCTCGGTTGTCTTTACCGCATGTCATTTTGGTCCTTGGTGAGCATCCGTTCCTGCTGAGTTGGGAACATTTGCTGTGTCCTCGGATGTCAGCTTGGCAGCTCGGCAGCTTTTAAGATCCCAGACGCCACTCACCAATGTGGGGTGCAGAGAGCTCTCTTAGCAAAATGCTAGTTGTGCCAATTGGCCTCGATTTTGCCTAAGAGCATGGTCTCCTGCCCCCGGCCACAGCTACTCTATCCTTGCAATATTGGGTTAAGATGGAAGGAGTGCTCAAGTTATGATGAAGTCCACTTAATGTTGTTCTTGTTTCTAATGTGTTCTATCACCGATTTCACCCAACCAGATTTCTAGCAACTATCTAAACTAAACCCTCCCCTCTTCCCCCTCCCTCCCTCCACTCCCTTACAGCTGTCAAACAGTCTTTTCTTCTATACGCAAGTCTGTTTTTGAGATCTTATTGTAGAGGATTCATACAGTATTTGTCCTTTTGTCGCTGATTACTTTCACTCAACATAAAGTCTTCCAGTTGAAACCAGGTTAGGAGATGTTTCCTGGAATCATCGTTATTCTTCATCATTGTGTAGTGCTCCATTGAGTATATGTACCATAATTTACCTATCCATTCTTCTGTTGTTAGGCATCTGGGTTGATTCCATCTTCTGGCTATCGTGCTCTGTGCTGCAATAAACGTTCTGGTGCATGTGTCCGTTGGTGTGAAAGGCCTTGATTCTATAGGATATATTCCAAGTAGTGGAATTACTGGATCAAAAGGTATATCGATACTCATTTTTTTAAGGAAGCACCAGATTGCCTTCCAAAGAGGCTGGACCATTTTGCAACCCCACCAACAGTGTAGGAGGGTTCCACTTTCTCCACAGCCTCTCCAGCATTTGTTGTTTTCTGTTTTCTGGATCATGGCCAATCTTGTTGGGGTGAGACGGTATCTCATTGTCGTCTTGATTGGAATTTCTTTAATAACTAAAGATCGTGAACATGTCCACATGTGTTTTTTGGCTGCCTGGATCTCCTCTTTAGGGAAATGTCTGTCCATCTCCTTTGCCCATCGCTTAATTGGATGGTTTACCTTCTTCTTATTGATATTTTGTAGTATCTTATACATTATGGAGATCAGGCGTCAGTCTGACATAGAGTTGCCAAAAATATTTTTTCCCATTCTGTGGGTGTTCTTTTAATTCTTATATTAATAAAGTCTTTGGATGAGCAAAAGTGTTTGATTCTTAATACTTCCCATTTATCTATTTTCTCTTGTGTTGATTGTGGTTTCTTTGACAGATTTTGGAGTCTGTCCTCACTGTGTATTAAAACTTCCATTGTTGTTCCTACTTTTTCTTGGATGAGCTTTATCGTTTTAGGTTTGACATTTAGGTCTTTATCCAGTTGGAGTTGGTTTTTGTATAAGGTGTAAGATACGGATCTTGATTCAGTTTCTTGCAGATGGATAACCAATTTTGCCAGCACCATTTGTTGAAGAGACTGTTTTTACCCCAGTTTAATGTCTTAGGGCCTTTGTCAAATATCAACTGTTCATAGGCAGATGGTGTCATCTCTGGGGTCTCAATTCTGTTTCGTTGATCCATCTGTTTGTTCTTGTACCAGTACCAGGCTGTTTTGACCACTGTGGCGGTGTAGTATGTTCTAAGATCAGGTAATGAGAGGCCTCCCAGTGTGTTCTTCTTCTTTGGTAGTACCTTACTTATCCAGGGCTTCTTCCCTTTCCAAACAAAATGGGTGATTTGTTTCTCCATCTCATTAAAAAATGATGCTGGAACTTGTATTGGGATTGCATAATATAAATAAATTGCTTTGGGTAAAATAGACATTTTCACAATGTTAAGTCTTCCTATCCATGAGCATGGTAGGGTTTTCCATTTATCTAAGTCTCTCTTAGTTTCTTGTAGCAAGGGCTTCTAGTTCTCTTTGTAAAGGTCTGTTGTTTCTCTAGTTAGATTAATTCGTAGGTACTTTATCTTCTTAGGGGCTATCGTAAATGGTATTGACTTGATAATTTCTTTCTTAACAGTCTCGTTGTTGGTATAAAGGAATACTACTGATTTCCTTAGGTTTATCTTGTATCCTGAGACTTTGCTGAACTCTTCTATCAGTTTGAGTAGCTTACTTATAGATTCCTTGGGGTTCTCTGCATATACAATCATATCATCTGCAAACTGGGAGATTTTAACTTCCTCTTTGCCAATGCAGATGCCCTTTGTTTCTTGGTCTTGTCTAATTGCTCTGGCTAGAACTTCTAGCACAATGTCGAATAGGAGAGGTGAGAGTGGGCATCCTTGTCTAGTTCCTGATCTCAGGGGAAAGTCTTTCAGTCTCTCTCCATTCAGGATGATATGGCCAATTGGCTTTGTATAAATGGCCCTTATTGTGTTGAGGAATTTGCTGTCTATGCCCGTTTTGCTAAGAGTTTTTAGCATGAGTGGGTGTTGGACTTTATCAAATGCCTTTTCTGCATCAATGGACAAAATCAGTGATCCTTGTCTTTTGTGTTACTTATGTGGTTAACCACATTGGTTGTTTTTCTGATGTTGAACCAGACTTGCATCCCTGGTATGAATCCCACTGGGTCATGATGGATTATTTTCTTGATATATTGTTGTATTCTATTGGGAAGAATTTTGTTGAAGATTTTTGCAACTAGATTCATGAGTGATATTGGTCTGTAGTTCTCCTTCTTTGTTGGCTCTTTCCCTGGCTTAGGTATCAGGGTTATGCTGGCTTCATAGAATGAGTTTGGGAGTACTCCATCGCTTTCTATACTGTGAAATAGTCTCAGTAGTACTGGAGATAAGTCTTCTCTAAATGCTTGGTAGAATTCTGCACTGAAGCCATCTTGGCCCAGACTTTTTTTGGTTGGCAGTGTTTTGATGACCTTTTTAATCTCTTCCTTTGTGATGGGTTTATTAAGTTGTTCTGCTTCATGTTGTGATAATTTGGGTAGGTGGTATGAGTCAAGGAATTGGTCCATTTCCCCTAGGTTTTCAAATTTGTTAGAGTACAGTCTTTCATAGCATTCTGTTATGATATTTTTGATTTCTGTGGCATCTGTGGTGACAACTCCCCTCTCATTTCTAATTTGGGTTATTTCTTTCCTTTCCTGCTTTTCTTTAGTAAGTGTAGCCAGTGGTTTGTCAATTTGGTTGATCTTTTCAAAAAACTAGCTTTTGGTCTTTTCAATTTTTTCAATTGTTTTTCTATTCTCTAATTCATTTAGCTCTGCTCTAATCTTTATGATCTCCTTTCTTCTGGTGCCCGAGGGGTTCCTCTGTTGTTCTCTTTCTACTTGTTCAAGCTGTAGAGTTAGTTCCTTGATTTGGTTTCTTTCTTTCTTCCAGATGTGTGCATTTATGGAGATAAAGAGACCTCTGAGCACTGCTTTGGCTGTATCCCATAGGTTCTGGTAGGAAGTGTTTTCTTTCTCATTGGAAGCCATGAATTTCTTTATTTCATTTTTGATTTCCTCTATAACCCATGTTTTTTTGAGCAAGATGTTGTTCAGTTTCCAAGAGTTCCACTTTCTATCTATGTTTCTTCTGCTATTGATTTCAACTTTGATGGCTTTAAGATCTGAGAAGATGCTTTGCGGTAATTCAGTGGTGTGAATTTTGTTGAGCATTGCATTATGGCCTATCACATGGTCAATTCTGGAGAATGTTCCATGTGCACTGGAGAAGAAGGTGTAGTTGTCTGCTGATGAGTGGAAAGTGCTGTATATATCAATGAGGTTTAGTTGGTTAATTGTGTCAATGAGGTCTTCTGTATCCTTACTGAGCTTTTTTCTAGGTGATCTGTCTAGTAATGAGAGTGGAGTGTCAAAGTCTCCCACTATTATTGTGGAGTCATCTAACTCTCTTTTGAGTGTAGTCAGTGTTTCTTTGATGTATTTAGGTGCTCTGATATTAGGTGCATAAATATTTAATATAGTTAAGTCTTGCTTGTGTACTGAACCTTTCAGCAATAAATAGTGTCCATCTTTGTCCACGATGGTGGATTTGACATTAAAATTGATTTTGTCTGAGACTAGAATTGCCACCCCTGCTCTTCTTTGTTCATCATTAGCTTGATATATATTCTTCCATCCTTTAATTTTCAGTTTGTTCCTATCTTTAGGTCTTGTAGTTTGGGTTTGGTTTTTACAAAGTCTCTGAGTTTCTGTTTATCTGGGAATGTTTTAATTTGATTTTCATATTTGAAAGATAGTTTTGCAGGATATATTATTCTTGGTTGGAAGTCCTTCTCCTTCAAGGCTTTGAATATGTCATGCCACTGTCTCCGTGCCAGCATGGTTTCTGCTGAGAAATCTGACAAGAGCCTACAGGTTTTCCCTCTGAATGTTAGCTTTGCCTTGAGTCTTGCTGCCTTTAAGAGCTGCTGCTTATGTTTCATTTTGTTAAGCCTGATTATAATATGTTTTGGAGTCTTTCTTTTGAGATCTGTATTGGGTGGCTTACAATATGCATTTGAGATGTCTATATTCTCTTCCTTCATGATTTCTGGGAAGTTTTCTTTCAGCAGCTCAGCAACAATACTCTCTGTGTTCTCGGATGTCTCACCCTGTTCAGGGACTCCAATTAATCGAAGGTTGTTCCTCTTAATAGAGTCCCACATGCTTCTTAATGTTTCTTCATTTTTCTTGTTTCTTTTTTTCTGATTTCTGCTCATAGACGCTGGCATCAGTACCTCTGTCTTCCAAGTCAGAAATTCTTTTTTCTATTTGTTCCATTCTGTTTTCTTGGCTTTACATGGAAGTTTCCATGTCTTTGATTTTGTTCTTGCTCTGTGTTCCATCAGATCAAACAGCTTGCTTAATTTTTCATTTTGTTCTGGTGCATTTTGTATAAGGTCTAGAAGGGCTCTGTATATAATCATTTTGTATTCACTTCGTGATGCTGTCATAAGTGTTTCTTCAACTGGAAAACTCCTTGGTTGCTTTGTTTGGGAGCCTTCTGAAGCCATGGGTGATTTCTTGTATGCCACAATTGTCTGTTGCTTTTTGGGTCCCACGTGAGTATGTGGAGGCTGGAAGAGGTACTGTGAGGATGGACTGCAAATGTTTCTCTAGGCTGTCTTCAAATGTAAAGCAAAAGGTATCTGACCAGTTCACAAGTCAGTTAGGTTTTCAGGTGTAGAGGTCCCTCTTCTCAACTGACAAAGTAAGCGCCACTATATCCAACCCCAGATGGTAACAAACTAGTTCAGAATACAGCAATGCTACTGCCCTGTTGCCCTCTACTGAGAGGACCTAGCCTTAGGCGACACTGCATCGAGTACTTCTTTTGTGATAGAAAAGCGCTCTCTTGTGGGCAGGCTCTGGCTCCCAAGCTAAAAATTAGGTCCAGCTGCAGCCACCATATCCAAGATGGCCTCCTCCATACAGGCAGCAGACAGAGGGGCTAAAGGTGCCGAGAGGTAGTGATTCCTCTGCTTCTGTTGCAGGGCCCCCAACGTAGGTGGCCTTCGGTAAATTACTGCTTTTCTGTTAGAGAAGCGCTGTCCTGTTTGCAGGAGCTGGCTCCCAGGCTAAGAACGAGGTCCTACTAAAATCTCGGTACCAACATGGCGTCCTGCACACTGACTGCGAAATTCCGTACAAACCCCCCTGAGGCAGCTATGAAACGAAAGGCTCAAAGTAGCTAGATTAACCGAGTCCTAAGCCTGGCTCTCAAAATATGGGAATTTCGCCTGCCTATCCCCTCAGCAGCGCGTCTGAGTCTAGCCGCCAGGCAGACCCAGCTCCGTCCGCTGGCCAAGACAGAGAAAAAAAAGTCAAAATGGTGCATTTACCTTCCGTCCGTGAGAGCCGGGGCTAGTCAGGAGCGGGAGTCAGCGAAAGAGATGAGGTTTTTCGCTCAGTAGTATGAAGTCCCAGTTAACAGCCCTGTGCTGTGTCCTGAGGCTGATTAGGTGATCAGAAGGCTCTGTTTCATTATCAATTCAGGTCTTGGTTTCCAGAAGGCTACAAGGAGACGGGGGCTTAGTCCGCCATCTTGACTCTGCCCTCCTTGATAACCTCTTAAGATCACTGTTTCATAAAAGAAGAACAACAGAGCACATAAAAGTTAACGTAGACTTAAGCATCTGAAGCTTGTAATGCCTGGTTCAGCATGGGCACAAAACTGGAATTAGTCTTCTTTCATTATAAACTTAATCATATTAGTAATTTGTTAATACTACTAAGATTAGGGTAAACTGAGTACTCTATTTACCCAATAAACTCTAACCACAAATCAGGAATCGGTGTAAGTTGACATCACTATTAGTTTCTTATTCAAAAATTAGTACACAAATTGTTTTGTGACTTTGTTGCAATCCTTGCAATGTTTCAGTGTTCTCTCCCTTTCCACATCTGGTTTCCCTGTCTGTTGGTCCAATTTACCTGTCCTTTCCAGCCATCTCATCTTTGTTTTTGGACAGCTGTTACCTACTTGGTCTAGTATACCTGACTGAAGAATAAAGCATGTTCCTCACTGTGTTATATGCCTGTCTAATCTTTGGCTAAATGGTAGACTTCAAGGGTGGCTTCAGTTCTGGGTTAACAGGGTGTCCAGGGACTGCAGTCTCAGGGTTCCTGCAGTCTTTATCAGACCAGTATGTCTGGTCTTTTTTTTTTTTAATTTGAATTTTGTTTTACGTTGTTCTCTGTCTGTGTCTGCGGCATGGTATTATGGTCCATGCCTGAGCAGTGAGTGATGCTAGCTAGGCACCATCTAGTTCTTCTGAGCTCAGGCAGGTGGAAGCTGTGGTTCACATGATCATTTTGTATAGATAGTCTCCTTGTCTCTAGTTTTCTTCCTTCTAATTTGCTATGGATGGAATGGGACCAATATATGTGTCTTAGATGGCTACTCAAAATCTTTAAAGACCCCAAATAATACCAAAGCAGGATATAAAACTTTTTCTTTATGAACCATATTATGCCAACTGACGTAGATGTTTACAGCGATCAAGGATCCCAGCCCTTAGCCTCAGTAATTAGGTCACTTAAGGTGTTTGGATGTTTCTTGACAGCTTCTGTGTCTTTGCTTTGGTTAAGTTGTGCTGTCTTCCCCTATATTGTGTGCTACCTTTCCCTTCACCTAATTAACACTGTCTACTCTCCAGTTTGTGACTCCATCCGCATACCTCACCTCTCCCTGGTAACCACCATAGATTTTTTTTCTGTCTGTAAATCTTTTCATGAGTTTTTATAATAGTGATCTCATACACTGTTTGAGCTTTTGTGATTAGCTTATTTTGCTCAGCATACTGCTCTCCAGATTCACCCACGTTGTGAGATGTGTCACGGATTCATCATTATTCTGTATCATTATGTAGTGTTCTGTTGTTCACATGTATCATAATTTGTTTATCCATTCATCTATTGATGGACACAGGTTGTTTCCATCTTTTTGCTATTGTGAATAATGTTGCAATGACCATAGCTGTGCATACAAATAGTTGTGGCATGGCTCATATTTCCTACAATATACTCCCAGAAGTAAGATTGCTTAATCATACTCCATTTCTGTTTCTAGCTTTTTAAAGGAGGCACTGTATTATTTTCCATAGTTTTTGTATCATTTTACATTCCCACCAGCAGTGTATAAGACTTTCAATCTCCCTGCAACCCTCCAACATTTGTTATTTTCTAGTGTTTTAATTCGTGCCAGTAATATCAGGGTAAGATGGTATCTCCTTGTAGTTTTGATTGACATTTTTCTAATGACAAATTATTTCAAGTATTTCCTCATGTGTTTTTTTGCCACCTGAATGTCTTCTTTAGTGAAGTATCCTTGCCCATTTTTAATTGTATTTTCTTTCTGGTGTTGAGGTGTTGAGGTATTTTACAGATTTTAGGAGACTCTTGTCAGTCAGATCTGGCTTGATGGCACTTGGCTGGCTTGTCTTATAAGTCACAGCCATTTTTTCCCCTGTCTGTAAGTTCTTCTTTTACTCTTTTGTTTGAATCTTTCGATGACTGTAAGTATTTAATTTTTGGAGCTCAGAACTATCTAATTCATCTCCTGTTGTCTGTACCTTGTTAGTTATGGCTTGTGTTCAACTTACACCACAAAATTTACTTATAAATATGTATACTAGATAATTATGTAAACTTTGACTTACTACTGAAGCCAATTTATTCTATAAGATCATATTATTATCAACACATTCATGGTAATTCTTAAGCATTCTTTGGCATGAAAATAAAACTTGATATTGATTAATGGCTTTCAATGATTCATCCTTTAAGAAGGTAAGAGGTTCTATCTACCTTGTAATATAAAATGACAATAAATTTCAGATTTCTGGAAATATAGTAGCCAAACGAATTTATTCCTCTCAGCATACAGACACATAGTTATTATCATATTTTAAGAATAAAAGCATTTTTAGACCCCATTTATTCGGTAAGCTGCTTCTCTACTTCTTTGCAGAAATACTGCTAGAGAATATTGTTTTTAGTCTCCAATTTCTCTCTCTGCCATCTTTAAATTTAAAACTATCAAAATAAGATTTATAACTTAACAAATTCATATAATTTAACCCAAAATATTAAGTGCAGTTATGGTTGAGCAGTTCAGATTCCTGACCTTTATTCGAAGGTGCAATTTCCTAAAATAACCACTTCATGACACTTTATGACACAGGTTGAAATACCTGAAGACCTAATAGATTATAATTGTGGTCTCTGCTAACTAACCGATATGCAGAGGCTGGCCAACCCAGGACTGGCAGGTCAGGAAACAGGACTCTAAAGAGCCAGCTATAAGTGTTCATGAATCCAACAGGTGCTAGTTCAGGTCCAGCAACCAGATGCCAGAAGAGAGCAAGAGCTGCTGGCAACATGAGCAGACAGGAAGTAGGTGGTGGAAGGTGGAGAGAGGAGAGCTGAGGGGCGGTAAGCCACCACAGGCCCCACACTGAGACTTGTTACTGCATCCAAACATGGAGTTGCCCAGTTGACGCAATCCTGACACCACGATGTTATAGCTCACAATGTGTTAAAATAAGAATAACTGCACATAGAACACATTAATAGTCAGTGCCTCTCCCTTCAGGTATCCACCTCTTTCCTCATTATTCCCAGAGGGATCCACCTGTTCTTTCTGGGGTCTAGAGGGAAAAGTCCAATCTAACTTGTTTCAGTCTTACTATGCAAGTACTATCTAAGTTGTGAAGTTTTGGGGTTTTTTTCCCATCACTTTTGTTAATCTGCTTACACAGCCACTCCTCAGAGGTAAGTCAGATTAGAACTGACTCTTGGGGCTGTCACTCAGGGTTCTAGAATGTGGTCCCTTTCCTTTTCCACTGAGTTATCAGATTTTCCTCTGAACCTCAAAAATGCAAAGGATCTTATTATACTTCTCTTGCTGAAGTATTCCCAAACCTTTCCTTTCCAGTGATGCCATTCTCAGTGACTTCCAGGTGGCATTATATTCCTTTGGATGAGACCAAATAGCTGATGTCCAGATCAGAGATGGAACTGTCTAGAAATTAAGAGAAAGACAATTTTTAGGTATGGGGAAGTGCACAAAAATAGGCAGTTAAATCACAAAAACAATTGTTTCCCAACTTTTACATGTATGGAGGAGCCCTGGTGCTGCAATGCTGAAGAGCTACAGCCACTAACTAAAAGGTTAGCAGTTTGAATCTAGCAGCTGTTGCTTGGAAACCTCATGGGGCAGTTCTTTTTTTTCCTACAGCATCTCTGTGAACTAGAATCAGATCAATGGCAATGGGTGGGTTATATGTACAGAAGACATACCATTTAAGCTGCAACTACTGCTAGCCATAAGTTAACGTCCCGAACCATGAATATTAAAGCAAACTACTTACCATGGTGAGGACAAGAGTATATACTTCCAAGAATAAATATGAGGCCATTTAATTTTAAGATTAAAAAAAATTAAATGGATCATCTGAGAGTTAAGGAAACTTTCAAGATGAATGATAGCATTTATATAAATAAGAAAAATGAAGTATTGTTGCCACAATTGTATTGTTATAAAAGAAAACATATTCAGGATTGTATTATTCCATTCTAGTAAAAAGAATAAATTTTTAAGTGAGCGGAGAGGATAAGAGAACACAGTTATTTATAGGTAATATAATCGATCTATGGTGCCCTCACTTTGTAATGGAATAAATATTTCAGTATAATAAACAAAAAAGGAAGGAAGATGGATATGACTAACTAGATAGTGTTCTTGGCACATTTTTAGCTAGGGTTAAAGGAGGATTTAGATCAAGGAAAACACAAGATTTTTGCTGAATGACAGAGACAATATACTCAAAGAAATATCACTGCCAGTACCAGGCAGGCTGTGACTCTCTCAGAGTCACAATGGGCTTTGGGTTTGATGGACATGACTCAATAATTCAAGAGCATAGATCAATCACTGTCATCACCGATGGCATTAAATGGGGTTCCTGAGTATAGAAATTTCCACAGAGTTTGAGTTGTGTACAGATCAGGAGTCACACTGAGAGCCTTTCATTATAACAGATGGTACAATTTCTATCATTCTAAAACCTGTAGTATTACACATACCCTATAAGGAGTCCAACACAGAGGGCTATATCTGACAATTTCACTTTTTAGTCTTTTTTAAGACATAAAGGATGATCACAATAAAATTAATATGTCTGTATAGCCAAAAAAACAACCCACTGCCATCAAGTCAATTCGGACTCACGGCAGCCGTATAGGGCAAAGTAGAACTGCCCCGTATGATTCGCAAGTAGAAGTTGGTGGACTCAAACTGCTAACCTTTTAGTTAGTAGCCAGATCCTTCATTGCCACTCCACATAGCTATTTATTCTAACTATGTAACTAATATTCATGTTTATAAAGCAATTTGCATGTGTCAGTATAATTTCATTGACTATGCAAAGACATTTGACTGTGTGGATCATAACAAATTAAGAATAACGTTGTGGAGAATGGGAATTCCAGAACACCTGTGTTCATGAAGGATCTGTATACGAATCAAGAGGCAGTCTAGTGAACAGAACAAGGGTACATTACATGGTCTAAAGTCAGGAAAGGTGTGCATCAGGGTTGTATCCTTTCACCACACCTTTTCAGTCTGTATGCTAAGCAAGTTAGTGTGAGAAGTTGGACTATATGAAGAAGAACAAGGTATCTAGATTGGAGAAAGACTTATTACTAACCTTCATTATGCAGATGACACAACCCTACTTGCTGGAAGTGAAGAGGATTGGAAACATTTTCTGATGAAGAGCAAAGACCACAGCCTTCAGTATGGATTGCACCTCAACATGAAGAAGACAAAAACTCTCACAATTGGACAATAAATAGAGAAAAGATTGAGATTATCAAGGATTTCATTTTACTTTGGTCCACAATAAATGCCCATTGAATCAGAATCATGAAATCATTGGGAAAATGTTCTGCAAAGGGCCCCTTAAAAGTATTGAAAGGTAAAGACATCACCTTGAAGACTAAGATGCACCTGACCCAAAACATGGTATTCTTCTGTAGCATCATATACATGCAAAAGCTGGAAATGAATAAGAAGAACTGATGCCTTTGAATTGTGGTGTAGGGAAGAATGGACTGCCAAAAGAACAAACAGATATGTTCTGGAAGAAGAACAACCAGAGTGCTCCTTAAAAGCAAAGATAGTGAGACTGCATCTCGCATACTTTGCACACGTTGTCAGAAGGGCTCCTTCTCAGGAGAAGGACATCATGCTTGGTAGAGTGGAGAGTCAGCGAAAAACAGAAAGATTCTCAACAATATGGATTGACACAGTGGCTGCAAGGATGGCACAGGCCTGGGCAGTGTTTCATTCTGTTGTGTATAAGGTCGCTATGAGTCAGAACCAACTTGATGGCACCTAACACAACATAAAGCAATGTGAAATTAAAGCTGTAATTCTTTTGATGAACAAAAAGACAGAAAATTGGTAAGTGGCTCTCTCAGTATATTAATGTTACTAACAGATTAATAATAGCAATAGCTAAGACTTATTGAATGCCTACTTATGTTAAACAAGAGTTTTACGTACCTAAACTCTTAACTGTAATAACAAATCTCAGAGTTAGAGTGTAGTTTAATGAGGTACTGAGGAGTCGAGTGACTCATCTGTGGTCACAAAGGTAATAATTGCAGAACTTGTAGATTTGAATCAAGGCAGTCTGCATGATTCAAATCCACAAAGTATTACCTCCAAATTATTCAGGTTGATTGACTACCATTGCTCTAGGCAGGAGAAGAGTTTTCGAAATCATCACAGCTCAAGTTTTGACTGTAAAACAATTGCTATTGTTTCCTTTCTGCTTCTTGACTGCTTAGCATTTCCTCTTTCCAAACATACACACACACACATTCACACACATACAAGAACACACACACACACTGCGAAAACACCTATTTCTGTCTCTGTGGGCTCAAGACAGTACTGTGATCTCATTACTGTGATCTCAAGGATATTTGGCACCATGCTATTCCTCTGCAACAAAGACCCAAAAAACCTAAACAGATACAAACATCCATCCTGGAACCCTAAGCAGCAAATGAAGGAAGAAAGAACTTGATCAAGCACTTCATGGAATAAGAAATTGACAGAGAACAGAGAATGAGGAGAGCTACAGAGTGCAATGCCCATACCCGCTCACATGGCTGATTCATCATCTTCAACTATAGCCACCAAGAAACACAGGGAGGGAGTATGACAAGGTGACTTCACAGACCTCCTAACAGGAGGCAGAGCAGTGAGTAATCAGGGATACAGACTTTTCTATCCCCCACCTTCTTCCCTGTACATGGCCTCCACCACTTTCCAAAGTGCCATAGGAGGACCGCCAGTTAAGTTTGTGAACTCATCCTAGAAAAAGTGCTACATAACTCATTGCTAAATATCGCTAAGGTCACATTCAGAGTACTTCCCTTGGGAAGGTATGCACTGATCCCAATGCCTAGTCTACCCTTCAAAGCAGTTTTGGAACTCTTTTTCTGGAATGGCCATCAGAGCTGTCATTACATTACCCTTGATCTCCTGAAGGTCATCAAAATGTCTCCCTTTCAATATTTTCTTCATTGTCAGGTAAAGAAAAAAGTCACTGGGGGCCCAATAAGGTGAGTAGGTAAGGAGTTCCAAAACAGTTATTTGTTTATTGGCTAAAAACTCCCTCATAGAAAACTATACAATTAATTTCATAAACTTGCCACTGTGCACAATGGTCATTCCAGAAAGAGCTCCAAAATTCCTTTGGAGATGGACTAAGTGCTGGCATTGTTACATAGCTTCCCAAGGGGAGTACTTTGAAGGTGACCATAATGATATTCAGCAATGAGGTATACAGCATTTAGAACAACTAAGTTCATGGGCTTAACTGTTAAACATCACAGAAGAGTTCAGCAGACTATCAGGATATAGGATAAAAATACGAAAATCAGTTTGATTCCATTACACCAATAAAGACATTATCAAGGAGGAAATCACTAAATCAACACTGCTTACAATAGCCTTCAAAAAGGTAAAAATGCTTAGTAACATATCTAACCAGAGACATAAAAGACCAATACAAAGAAAATTACAAGACACTACTGCAAGAAACCAAGACAGACAAAACTACCTTGATCACAAGTAAGAAGACTCAACATAGTGAAAACATCTATTCTACCCAAAGTGATCTACAGATACAATGCAATCTGAATACGAATTCCAATGGCATTTTTAATGAGATGGAGAAACACGTCATCAACTTCATGTGAAAAGGGAAGAAGGCCTGGATAAACAAAGTATTACAGAAAAAGAAAAATAAGGTGGGAAGCCTCAAACTACCTGACTGTAGAACCCATTACATTGCATAACTTGGGTGCATAGTTTCCCAAGGGGAGTACTTTGAAGGTGGACATAGTGATATTCAGCAATGAGGTATGTAGTACTTAGAAAAACAGCCACCACAAACTTCAGACGGGGAATATGGGGAGGCAGATTCACAGAGCTCCTAACAGGGAGTGTAACCAGGGATACACTCTACCTCTCACCCTTCTTCCCTCTGCACAACCTCCACTGCTTACCAGTGGGTCACAATTACTTGGCCAGAGACACACCAGGTCACTGCTGCCGGGGTCCACCCTACCTCCACCAGCCAACTCCTTCATCACCATTTTTTAGTTAGTTTGTTTTGTTGTTTCTTTGTTGACATTTGTTTTTTTTTTGTTGTTGTTGCTTCTCACTCCTAGAAATACATACTAGAGAAATAAAAGTCTTCACACATATAGACATATGTACCTCCATGTTCACTGTAGCATTGTTCACCATAGAAAAAGGAGACAATCTAGATGCCCAGCAACAGAGGAGTGGATAAACAAACTATGATACACACAATGGAGTACTATACAATAAGAAAAGACGATGGTGAATCTGCAAATCACCTTACAACATGGACAAATGCTTGGTGAAATAAATGAGTCATGAAAGTATACATATTGCATGAAATGAGTACTATAAAAACTCATGAAAATCTATATATACCAAAAGAAACAATCTTTATGGTTATGAGAAAAGGAAAGGGGTAGGGAGGGAAAAACACTAAATAGATGATAAGTGGAAACTTTGATGAAGGGTAAGAGTACACAGAATTCAGGAAGCCAGTAAAATATGCCCAAGGCAAGGTCATCGACTCTCCATAGGCACATCCAAACTCCTTGAGAGACTGAAATGTTGGGGCTGGGGGATCATGATCTTGGAGAACATCTAGCTCATCTGGCATAATGCATTTATTAAGAAAATGTTCTACATTCTACTTTGGTGAACAGTATCTGGTCTTAAAAACTTGTGAGCAGCCATCTAAGATAATCCACTTGTCTCATCCTGTTGGAAACAATGGGGAAGAAAGAAAACCAAGGAAAATATCAGTCCAAAGGACTAATGGACCGTAAGTACCACAGCTTCCGCCAGACTGAGTTGGGTACAACAAGATGGTGTCTGGCTATCACCACTGACTGCTCTCTGACAGGGATCACAATAGAGGGTGCCCAAGAGAGCTGGAAAGAAAAAGTAAAACAAAATTCTAACTCACCCAACAGGCCAGACTTACTGGCCTCACAGAGAATGGAGAAACATCAAGAGTTTGGCTCCCAGATGCCCTTTTAGTTCAGTAATGAGGTCACACGTGAGGTGTGCCCTTCAGCCAAAGATTAGACAGGCCCTTCAAACAAGACTAAAGGGGCATGCTGTAGCCCAGGGACAAGGGCTAGAAGGCAGGGGGTGATGGGAACAGGAAAGCTGGTATAGGAAACCGAGGTCAAAAATGGAGGGTACTGGCAAAAAGAAAAAGAAAAAGGAGTTATGCTGTTGTTTATATTGCTCTTTATTCTTAGACACTGTCTATATGAGGCCTGACAAGTTCACAGACTCATCATATAAAAAGTCCTACATACCTCATTGCTGAATAATGCTATGGTCACCTTCGAAGTGCTCCTCTTGGGAAGCTATACATCGATGCCAGCACCTAGCCCACCCTTCGAAGCAATTTTGGATCTCTTTTTCTGGAATGGCCATCAGAGCTACAGTATTACCCTTGATATGCTGAATGTCACCCAAGTGTCTTCTTTTCAATATTTCCTTTATCTCTGAGTAAAGAAAAAAATCATTGGGGGGCCAAATCAGGCAAGTAGGGAGGATGCCAAAATGGTACTGGTTTACTAGCTAAAAACTCCCTCACAGACAGTGCCTTGTGAGCTAGTGCATTGTTGTGATGCGAGAACCATGAGTTGTTGGTGAAAAGTTTAGGTCATTTTTGTCTAACTCTTTCATGCAGCTTTTTCAACATTTCCAAATAGTAAACTTGGTTAACTGTCCAGATGGTACAAATTCACAATGAACAATCCCTCTGATATAAAAAAATATTGGCAAGATAGTTTTGACTCTTGATTTGAACTGACAGAAAGTTTTTGGTCATAGATTTCCATTGTGAACTTTGACACTTTGTTTCAGCGTTGTATTGGTACACTCATGTTTCACTGCCAGTGATAACACAGCCCAAAACACCATCTTGCCTCTCCAAAAGGTCTTGGAAAACTGCAACTCTCTTTTGTTCATTGGTGAACTCCTTTGGGACCATTTTCACACACACATTTCTCATGTTGTGATTTTTAAAACTGTTTCTCTACTGATGTTTACTTGATCTGCTATGCTTTTCACAGTCAATCAATGATTTTGATGCACAATTTGATTAATAATTTGCAATGCTTTCATCAGTTCTGCTTATTACTGGCCATCCTGTCCTCTCTTCATCAGTGATGCTTTCTCTCCCCTCAGAAAGATATTTAATCTATTTACACACTGCCATTTTTTAAATGGCATTATCCACATGAACTTGTCACTGATTTCACTTCCACTCTTGCCAAGTTTAACAATAAATTTAATGTTTGTTTATTGCTCTAATTCAAGCTTTGACATGCTTATGACAGAACACAAAAACATGCAACAATAATAAATGCCACTCAGTAAGATACCACCACACGTCAACACAAACACAACTATGAGACACTTGTATGCCAAGGTTATGAAAACTTACCAAGTTGTTTGTACAGTGCCGCCAATGTAAGCACACTGTGGCAAGTTTGCAAACATAATTGTCAGACCTCATATCTCTCAGTAGAATATGAATTCCTTTAAAGCATGCACCTTATTCTCATCACCTATATATCCTCCACTCATTTAATTTAGTTGTACGTACTTTATTTTTAAAATAAATGAAAGCAATAAGTCACATACAAAGGGAGAAATGAGACTCAGCAGAAATTATGCAGGCAAGAAATTATTAGGATGCTATATATATATATATGTATATATATATATAAAGTCCTGAAGGAAAAGAACTTCTAACTAAGAAAAATGCAACTTGCAAAATCCTCACTCAAATATAACAGCAAATTAGGAGATTCCCAGATAAACATCTTAGGCCACAGAAACCCCTCAGCAATGTCCACAACACTTAGGTAATATAAAGCATCTTTTCTGATCACAATGCCATAAAAGTACAAATTAATAAGAGAAAAAAACTGAGTAATGCCTTGCTTAAAAACTACTGGATAATAGAAGTCAAAGACAGAATAAAAAAATTCAGAGTCCAACAAGCAAGAAAACATATCACACCAAAACATCTGGGATGCAGAAAAGGAAGTGCTTGGAGGTTAACTTACAGATTCACATATGAAAAAAGAAGAATGGAGAAAAAATAAAAATGTTGGCTATACAACTCAGACAAACAGAGAGCAGCAAAACAGTTCACAGCCACCAGAAGAAAGGAAATAATAAAGATCAGAACAGAAATCAATGAAATAAAGAATAGAAAGCAAAAGTTGGTTCTTTCAAAGGATCAACAAAATTGACAACTATTGGCAAAATTAACAAAATAAAAACAAGAGAGGATAAAAATAACATAAATAAATAAAATGAAGGACATTACAACAGACCCAATTGAAATAAGAGCGGCACAGTGATTAAATGTTATGGCTGCTAACCAAAAGGTCAGGAGTTTGAATCCAACAGGCACTTGTTGGAAACTCTGTGGGACAGCTCTACCCTGTACTATAGGGTCACTATGAGGCAGAATCAATTCAGTGGCAACAGGTTTAGTTTTTGGTTTTTAAATGAAATAAAAAGCATCACAACAGAGTATCTGAAAAACCATACTATGACAAATTTGAAGACCAAGAGGAAATGGACAAATTTTGAAATACATTACCTACCTAAACTAACAAACTGAAAATCTGAACACACCCACAACAGGGAATTGAAAAGGGAATTAAAAAACAAAAAAAAAACAAAAAAAACTTTCAATGACAACCAAAAAAAGCCCTGGCCCAGATGGTTTCACTGAAAAATTCTACCAAACATTCAGAAAAGAGCTTTCACCAGTACTATTCAAACTATTTCATAAGACAGAAGAGGAAAGGATATTTCAGGATTCATTTATGAGCCAGCATAAACTTGATGCCAAAACCAGATAAAGACATCTAAAGAAAAAAGAAAGAAAATTACACACCAGTATCTCTCATCAACATAAATACAAAAATTCTCAGCAAAATTCTAGCTGCTAGAATTCAGCATCACATAAAAAATAATATACCACCTTATTAGGTATGGAAGGATGACTCAACACTAGAAAATCCACCAGTATAATAATACACCACACACAAATAAAATAAAATTATCACAGAATTATCTCAGCTGACTCAGAAAAGGCATTTGATAATGTCCAACACCCATTCTTGATATAAGACTTTCAATAAAGTAAGTATAAAACGAAAATTACTCAACATAACAAAAGACATCTATACCAAACCAACAGCCAACGTAATTCTTAACGGAGAGGTTGGAAACTTTTCCTCTTAGAACAGGAATACAGCAAGGATGACCTTTATCATCATTCCTATTTAACATGGTGCTGGAAGTTGTTTCTGGAGCAGTAAGGTAAGAAAAAAGAAATCGAAGCCATATTAAATGGGTAAGAAAGAAATAAAACTTTTCTTCTTCACAGCTGATGTGATACTACAGGAAACTCTAGAGAACCAGAAGGTGTCCACAAGGAAACAACTGGAAGTATTAGAAAAAATTAAGCAGGGTAGTAAGCAGTAAGTGTACAAACATCTGTCGTAAAGCAAAAAAGAGAACTATGAAAAAGATACCAAGAAAACAATACTGTTTATAACATCCCCTAAAAAAAAAGTAAAATGTTTAGAAAGAAATCTAACCAGAGACGTAAAAGAACTATACAGAGAAAACCACAAGACACTATCACAAGAAACCAAAAAAAGACCTACATAATTGGAAACATGTACCATGCTCACTGATAGACAGAAACAATAGTGGGGAAAATGTGATTCTACTCAAAGCCATCTATAATATAGTGTAATCCCAATCCAAACACCAACAGCCTTCTTTAGTTGGACAGGAAGACTAACCATTAACTTCATGTGCAAAAGAAATAGGCCCTGGATAAGTTAAACACTATTGAAGAAAAATAAAGTAGGCAGCTACCATCAAATTGACCTCAGAAGGTGGTATACAGCTGCAGTAGTCAAAACAGCCTTGTATTGGTACAACAGACATACTGACCAATGGAACAGAATCAAGAACCCAGATGTAAATCTATCCACCTACAATCACCTGATCTTCAGTGAAGTCCCAAAATCTATTAATCAGGGAAAAACACAGTCTTTTTAACAAATAATGCTTGCAAAACTGGATATTTATCTGTAAACAAAATGAAACAGGACTTATACCTCATACCATCCACGAAAACTAATTCAGAATGTATTAAAGACCTAAATATAAAATGAAAAACTATAAAGATCATAGAAGAAAAAATAGGGTTAGTGCTAGATATCTTAATACCAGCATAAATTGCATATTAAGCATACACAAACATCAGAAGATAAGCTAGATAACTGAGATCTTCTAAAAATTAAACATTTTCATCAAAAGAGTAAAAAGAGAAATTATACACTAGGAAAAAAATTTTGCCTATGACAAATCTGACGAAGGTCTAATATCTAAAATGTATAGGAAAATTTAACACCTCTACAACAAAAAGACACATAATCCAATTAAAAACTGGGAAAGGATACTCATAGACACTTCACGAAAGAGGATGTTCGGGTGGATAACAGATCAATAGCTATGCAAATCAAAACTATGATGAGGTACCATCTCATCCTGACATTACTGATATGAATTAAAATTTTAAAAAAGTAGAAAATAACAAATGTTGGAGAGGCTATAAAGAGACTAGAACTCTTAAGCATTGCTGGTGGGAATCTAAAAGAGCACAACCATCTTGGAAAATGATATAAGTGCTTCTTTTAAAAATAAAAATATTACACAGTCCATCAATCCCACTCCTAGAAATGTACCCTACAGATACCAGACCACTACACAAATAGACATACGTGCACTGATGTTCTTTGCAGCATTATTTGTAGTAGCAAAAGGTAGAAAAACCTAAGTGCCCATTAGCAGATGAGGGAATGAATAAACTATGATACATATGCACAGTGGAATACTATGCAGCAATGAAGAGCAATGGTGAATCTGCAAAACATTCTATAACATAAATAAACTTGGAGGGCATTACGCTGAGTGAAATAAATCAATCACAAAAGGATGAATACTGTATGAGATTACTATTATAACAATTCATAAAATGTTTAAACACAGAAAGAAATTATCTGATAGTTAAGAGGGAGAGGAGAGGTGAACAGAGAAAAATACTAAGTAGACAATAGACAAGCGGTAACTTTGGTGGTTAATACAAGAATACACCATACTGGGGAGGTCAGCACAACTTGAGCAACACCAGATCATAGAAGCTTCATAGACACATCCAAACTCTGAGGAGCCAAGATATTGGTTCAAGAGCTATGGGGACTATGATCTTGTGGACAGCTTGCTCAATTGTCATAGTTTATAAAGAAAATGTTTCACATTCTGCTTTGGTAGTATCATCTGGGGTAAAACTTGTGAGCAGCCATTAAAGATACTCTACCAGTCGTACTCCACCTGGAGCAAGGGATAGTGAAAAACTCCAAAGAACCAAGGAAAAGATTAGTCCAAAATACTAATGTACCATAAGTATCACAGCTTCCCCCAGACAGAGTCCTGTACAACTAGATGGTGCCTGGTTAACACCACTGACTGCTGTGATAAAAAAAAAATAAAATAAAAAGCCAAGTGCCATCAAGTCGGATCCACAATAAAGGATCCTGGACAGAGCTGAAGAAAATTGGAGAACAAACTTCTAATTCGCAAAAAAAGACCAGACTTAACGGTCTGACAGAGACTGGAGAAACACTGAGAGTATGGTTCCCAGATACCGTTTTAACTCAGTACTGAGCTTACTCCTGAGATTCGTCCTTCGGCCAAAGATTAGACAGGCCCATAAAACAAAATGTGTACAGCAGCTCAGAGGCAAGGACAAGAAGTCAGGGAGGGGACAGGAAAACTGGTAGTGGGGAACCCAAAGTCTAGAAGAGGAGTGTTGACATATTGTGGAGTTGGCAACCAATGTCATAAACCATGGGTCTTGTTTACTGAAAAACTAATTTGCTCTGTGAGTGTTCATCTAAAGTTCTATTACAAAAGTCTCTCTTAGTCATCTAGTGCTGCTTTAACAGAAATAACACAAGTGGATGGCTTTAAAAAGAGAAATTTATTTTGCCACAGTCCAGTAGGCTACAAGGCCAAAATCAGAGCATCAGCTCCAGTGGAAGGCTTTCTCTGTTGGCTTTAAAAGAAGGTCTTTATCGTCAGTCCTCCCTTGGAATAGGAGCTTCTGAGGCACAGAGAACCCAAATCCTTTCCAAAGGACACATTCTGCTCTCAACACTGCTTCTTGGTGGTATAAGGTCCCCAACTCTTTGCTTGCTTCACTTTCTTTAATATCCCAAAATATTGCCTCAAGACACAACACACTCTTACATACTGAGTTCTGCTTCACAAACACAACTGCTGCCCATCCTCCGTCATTAACATCATAGAGGCAGGATTTACAACTTATAGGAACAGCACATCCTGAATCATGGCCCACGCGAACTGCTACACATATTTTGGGGGATACAACTGAATCCATGACAAAATCTGAAAGAAAAACAAGCAAAAAATGATGAATGAATGAACAAAATGTGGTACATATATACATTGGAATATTTCTCAGCCATAAAGGGAAATGAAGTTCTGAGGTGCATCCCAACATTCAAAACATTAGCCTGAGAAAAATTAATCAGTCACGAAAGGACAAACACTGTATGATCTCCCTTACATTAAATAAACAAATCTATGGAAGTCAAGGAAACCCTGGTGGCATAGAGGTTAAGCTCGACAGCTTCTAATCAAAAGGTCAGCAGTTTGAATCCACTAGGGCACTCCTTAGAAACTCTATGGAGCACTTCTACACTGTCCTATAGGGTCACTGTGATTTGGAATTGACTCAGCAGCAGTGGATTTGAGTTTGGTGGAAACTAAAGATTATTAATTATTACCAGGGGTGGGAGAGAGGGATTAAGGGAGAATCTTTGCTTATGGGATATTGAATTTATGTTAATGGTGGTGAAATAATTAGAAAAGGACAGCAAGAAAGGCTGCACAACTAGAATACAATCAATGTCAATGAATTATACATGTAGACATTGTTGTGAAAAAAGTGAACAAAGGTAAAGGTAGTTGATAATACAAGGCAGATTATGGCAAATGCAAAATGAGAAGTGAAGATTATTGCTATGATGAACTCTACAGAGACACACTGTAGAACATGCTGACATTTACCCTGAATCAGACACTCAGAGCTAGAGTTCTCACATCTTTGTCTCGTGTACTTAGTTTATGGCCCAGTAATTGCTTAATGTCACACAATAACAAGTATTTTCCATGCCCAGATATGTGTATTTCAAGCAGTTAACAGCTTCAAGGAAAAAGTCCTCAACTAACTCTTAATTTAGAAATAACATCTTGGAGGCAGAGTCAAGTTGGCAGCCTAGACACACAACTTCTTAACTCCCTCTGAAAAGTAAGGCCTGAATTGATAACTGAACAGAGCATTCTGGATACCCAGTGCACCCTAGGACATGGCTTAGGGTTGTCAGATTGGCCTACGTGCCATAGATGAGCATCTTCCTGTCTCTCACTGAGCCACATTCCTGCTGACTCACCACTTAGGCAGACTGCGGGTACTAGTGTTTTGCTTTTTTTTTTTTCTTTTTGTTGGCCAGTAGGTGGGGGGTCAGCACGAGCTGGCAGATACACTAAGCTGCAGTGTGAAAGTGAACAGCGTGTGGTGCAGCAGAGAGACAGTGTGTGGGATAGTTTTCAGAGCCAGACAGTGAATTCAGGGCACCACAGCCCCTTCACCTTTTCTTTTCTGAGCTCCACCATAGATTCTGCTGTTGTGTGGTGGGAGGGTCACTTGACTGGTTCACCACCTTGGTGGGCTAAGAGGTAGGGTCACTGAACCAGAGGCCTTTGCAAGAGTTAATTCCTAGGCTGCGAGGCAGTGCCAGTCTGGGGAGTGCTTTTCCAGCAGAAAGGCTGTGTTTAGCACAGTGTTGCCTTACAGGTAGGGCCTGGCTGAGGATGGCAGCAGGGTCGAAGCCCCTCCATACTTTGAACTATGTTATGGCATCTGGGACAGCAGAAGAGTTACTTCTATTACCAGCTGGAAGGTGGTGCCTGCCATACTGATGCACTGACTGATTTTAGCAGCTGCCAAATAGCTTCTAGCTTTTTAAAATAAGACTGCCTTGAGAAATAACTGCCGAGCAGTCTGATGGCATCTCTTCCAGCCTTTACTGACCCACATCATAGGGTAGGTTGACAGGCCTCCAGTGACTCCATAAGTAGGGCATCATCTTTGCCAGCCAGGAGGTGGAGCCTGCCACCCCAGAGAGTCCACTAGGGCCAGTCACTAGAGGACACAGAGGCGGCTGCTGACGAACTCCTTTATCACAAGTACACCTCAGCTTCTGTTGAGGTAACGCCTGAGAAACCAAACAGCCTTCAGATGGCCTGAAGGCAACAGACCATTGCTAACCATTTGAAGAAACAGCCCACACATGGCACCGGAAAACTCTCAAAATAAAGAAAGTTTCCCACATGAAGAAGGCTTTCTGAAACTATCAGAGGTCAAGTACAAAAGAATTGCATATAAATCCTTCCTAGAGACTAAACAAAATGCAGCAGAGCAAAATGAAAAATTAAGCAAGCTATTTGAAATGATGGACCATCAACGTTCTGAAATAAAATGGATCAATAACAAAATTACAGAAATACACATTTCAATACAAAGCCAAAAGAGCAGAATTGAGGGTGGAAGTCAGATGTAGCGACCTTGAGGACATAGCAATTGACACTAGCATCTCTGAGGAAAAATCAGAGAAAAGAAATAAGAAAAATGAAGAAGCATTAAGAAACATATGGGACTCTTTTAAGAGAAATGATCTATGGCTAATTGGAGTTCCTGAACAGGGACAGATAGCTGAAAGCACAGAAAGTACAGTTGTTGAGTTGCTGACAGAAAACTTCCCTGAAATTACACAAGAAGAGAACAGAGTTCTAAGATTTGTATCAAACACCACAAAAACTAGACCCCAAAAGAAAGACACCAACACATATTACAATGAAGCTTAATAAAACAAAACATAAGCAGAAACTCTTAAAGGCAGTGAGACTCAAAACAAAGCTAACATTCAGAGGGAAGCCCTGTAGCCTTTTCTCTGACTTCTCAGCACAAACAATGTCAGCAAGGAGGCAATGAGATGACACATTAACAGACTTGAAGGAAAAAAACTTCCAACCAAGAATTACATATCCTGAAAACTGACTCTCAGATATGAAGATGAAATTAAGACATTCTAAATTAATAAACTTAGAGACTTTGTAAAAACCAAACCAAAACTACAAAAAATACTGAAAAAAGCTCTTTACGTAGAAAAAAACCATTAAGTGTATATTTAAGGAGGCAATGCAGGACACAACATCCAGAAACCTACTCAGTTAAGGAAGGCACAAAACTCAGTCAAAGCTACAACATTAAAAGCAGGGAACCACTGATCATATCACAAAAACTGTGACACCGTCACACTGAAAAAAGGGATATACTACAGTAATTACAGTCCTTTCAGAAGGAGTGGAAGTTAAAAAGAAACTCAGAAGTTAAAACTGGAACTAAACTTAGACTATTAAGGGACATCATAAGAGTAACTGCAAAACACAATAACAATGCAACATATCAAAACAGGAAATGTAATACAGAAGTCTCAACAGACACAAAACCAACACTGAAAAAGATGAAAAGTCAACCCATAAAGAAAAATGACCCAGAACACAATATTAAGAGCAACATAGAAAACACACACACGAAAATAAATACATCAAAATGACAGCACTAAACACGTACTTATCAATAACTACACTGAATGTAAATGGACTGAATGCTCCAGTAAAGAGACAACAAGTGACATCTTGGATCAAAAGACATGATCTATCTGTATGTTGTTTACAAGAAACATACCTTAGACATAAAAGATATGAACAAGCTGAAAACTGAAGTATGGAATAATATATATCAAGCTAACAATGTACAAAGAAGAGCAGGTGTGGCAATAATAATCTCAGATCAAATAAATTTTAATGTAAAATCCACCATTGTAACAAGGATGGTCACAATTTATTGCTGAAAGTTTCAGTACACAAGCAGGACTTAACAATATTAAATATTTATGCACCCAATACCAGAGCATCTAAATACATTGAACGAACACTGACTACACTGAATAATGAAACAGATCACTCTACCACAACAGTGGGAGACTTCAACACTCCACTTCCAGTGATGGACAAATCATCTAGAAAAAAGCTCAGTAAAGACACAGAAGACCTTACTGCAACAATTAACCAATTAGACTGCATCAATGTATATAAAACTTTTTATCCATCACCAGATAAGTACACCTTCTTCTCCAATGCACATGAAACATTTCTGAGAGTATACCACGTGTCAGAATATAAAATAAATCTCAACAAAATCCAAACCACTGAATTATTGCAAGACATCTTTTCAGACCATAAAGCCATAAAAGTTGAAATCAACAGCAGAAAAAACATAAGTAGAAATTTGAACTCATGGACAATGAACAACATCTTGCTCAAAAAGCCATGGGTTATAGAAGAAATCTAGGATGAACAAAAAAGAAATTTATGGAATCAAATAAGAATAGAAACACATCCTACCAGAAATTAAGGGATAAAGCCAAAGCATTGCTCAGAGGTCACTTTATCGCTATAAATGAACACATCTGGAAGGAAGAAAGGACCCAAACCAAAGAATTAACCCTACAGCTTGAACAAGTAGGAAGAGAGAAACAGAGGAACCCCTCAGGCACCAAAACAGAATAGATGATAAAGATTAGAGCAGAACTAAATGAAATAGAGAATAGATGAACAATTGAAAAACCTGATAATACTAAAAGCTGGTTTTTGAAGAGATCAACAAAATTGACAAATCATTGGCTAAACTTGCAAAAGAAAAACAGGAGAGGAAACAAATAACCTGAGTAAGAAATGAGATGGGAGATGTCACAACAGACACAACTGAAATCCAATGTATTGTAATAGAATACTATGAAAGATTATTCTAACTGATTTGAAAACCCAGAGGAAATGGAGAAATTCCTAGATTTATATCATCTACCAAAATTATTGCAAGGAGAAGTAGAACAACTTAATGAATTCATCACAAAGGAAGAGATTGAAAAAGTTATCGAAAAACTACCAACCAAAAAAAGTTCTGGCCCAAATGGCTTCACCAGAGAATTCTACCAAGCTTTTCGAGAAGAGTTAACTCACAGCATAGAAAGGCATGGAATACTCCCAAATTTATTTTCTGAAACCAGCATAACCCTGATACCAAAGCCAGGGATAGATTCCACAAAAAAGGAAAATTAAAGACCAGTATCACTCATGAATCTGGATGCAAAAATCTTCAACAAAATCCTTGCTAATAGAATTCAACAACACACCAAACAAAAAAAAAAAAGTCATCATGACCAAGTTGGATTCATACCAGGGATGCATGGCTGGTTTAACATCAGAATAATAATTAATGTGATCAACCACACAAATAACACAAAAGATAAGAATCACTTGATTTTGTCAACTGATGCAGAAAAGGTGTTTGACAAAGTCCAGCGCCCATTCATGCTAAAAACTCTCAGCAAAACGGGAATAGAAGGGAAAATCCTCAACACAGTGAAGGACATCTACACAGAGCCAACGGCCTACATCATCCTGAATGGAGAGAGACCGAAACAATTCCCCTTTAGAATGGGAACTAGACAAGGATGCTCACTCTCACCGCTTCTATCCAACATTGTACTAGAAGTTATGGTCAGAGCAATTATACAAGAGAAAGAAATAATGGGCATCTGCATTGGCAAAGAAGAAGTAAAAAATCTTCCTATTTGTAGATGATATGCTTGTATATGCAGGGCATTATAAAGGATCCATAAGTAAACCACTGAAACTAATAGAAGACTTCAACAAAGTATCAGGATACAAGATAAACATAAGTAAATCAGTAGGATTCCTTTATATCAACAAAGAGATCATCAAGGAAGAAATCACCAAATCAGTGCCATTTTAGAATAGCCCCTAAAAAGATAAAATACCTAGGAATCAATCTAACTGGAGAAATAAGAGACCTAGACAAAGAGAACCACAAGACCTTACTGCAAGAAACCAAGAGAAACTTACATAAATGGAAAAATCTACTCTGTTCATGGATATGAAGACTTAGCATTGTGAAAAAGGCTATACTACCCAAAGCAATCTACATATACAATGCAATCTCCATACAAATTTCAGTGACCTTTTTAATGAGATGGAGCAACAAATCACCAACTTTGTTTGGAAAGGCAAGAAACCCTGGATAAGCAAAGCACTAATGGAGAAAAACAACACAGTGGGAAGCTTCACAACACCCAACCTTAGAACTTATTACACTGCCACAGTAGTCAAAACAGCCTGGTACTGGTACAAAAAGAGACATACAGACCAACGGGACAGAGTAGAGACCCCAGAGATGCTGCCATCCTCCTAGGAACAGCTGATACTCAACAAAGGCTCTATGATTGTAAACTGGGGTAAAAACAGTCTCTTTAACAAATGGTGCTGGTAAAATTGGATACCCATCTGCCAGAAATTGAAAGAAGACCCATATCTCACACCTTACACAAAAACTAACTCAAATTGAATAAGAGTCCTAAATATAAAATCTAAAATGATAACAATTGTGCAAGAAAAAATAGGATCAACAACAGAAGTTTTAAGATACAGCTTACATAGACTTCAAAATCTAACAAACAAAACACGATCAACAGAAGAGAAAATAGATAAGTGGGAACTACTGAGAATCACTTTTGCTTATCAAAAGAATTAAAAGACCACCTACAGAAAAGGAAAAAATATTTGGCAACTACATGTCAGACTGACATCTGATCTCCATCGTCTACAAGATACTGCAAAATACCAGCAAGAAAAATGTAAATAACCCAAATAAACAATAGGCGAAGGAGATGGACAGACACTTCACTAAAGAGGACATTCAGGCAGCAGAAAGGCACATGAAGAATTGCTCATGATCATTAGCTATTAGAGAAATCCAAATCAAAACTACAGTGAGATACCAACTCACCCCAACAACGTTGGCCGTAAATAAAAAAACACAAAACAAGAAATGCTGGAGAGACTGTGGAGAAATTGGAACTTTCCTACACTGCTAGTGGGATTACAAAATGGTACCTCCTCTTTGGAAAGCAATTTAGTGCCTCCTTAAAAAGCTGGAATAGATATATCATTTGACCCAGTACTCTCACTGCTTGCAGTATATCTTACAGAATCAAGGGCAGTCACACAAACAGGTACATGCACACAAATGTTTATTGCAGCACAGTTCACAGTGGCAAACAGATGGAATCAACCCAGGTGCCCAACAACAGAGGAATGGGTAAACAAACTGTGGTACATGCATGCAATGGAGCACTATGTAATGTTAAAGAACAACGACAATTTTAGGAAGCATCTCATAACCTGGTTTCAATTGGAAGACATTACTCTGAGTGAAATCAGTCAGCAGCACAAGGACAAATATAGTATGAGACCCCTACTATAAGGACTTAAAAACAGGCTCATGTACAGAAGAAAAGACTCTTTGGCGGCTGCAAGGGAATGGAGGGAGGGAGACAGCTGGTCACAGATAAAACAATTGATAGAAATTTGGTTGGGGGAAAACAGTGATGGCACATAGTAGAAAGAAAATGAACTTAACTGGACTTCAACATAAACTGAATACTCTTCCACTCTTAACCCGATATTGCAAAGATAGAAGAGTAGGGATGGGTGTCTGGGCACCATGTTATGGGACATCGAGGCCAATTGTCACAACTAGCCTATTTCTAAGATACTGTTCTGCACCCCATATTGGTGAGTGGTATCTGGGGTCACAAAGCTAGAAAGCTGACATCTTAGGTACACCAAATGTCCCAATTCAGCCAGAACAGGTGACAACAAAGACATGAGGGACAACAAAGACGTGAGGGAAAAAGGGCCCAGAAGACAGAAGGACCCGTGTCAATGAGTGACTGTATCAACATGTGGCCAGAAGAACCAGATAGTACCTGGCCACCACCAAAGACAGCCATGATGGGCACACAATGTCAAGTCTCTGAGGCATCACGAGAAAAAGAGGGGTGTACCTCAAGAACTCCACTAAAAGACCGCACTTGATGGTCTGAGGGCCAGGGTGTTCCCCTGGGAGCATGGCCCCTAGACCTCCTGCTGCCCTTGACAAGAAAACATTACTGAAGTCAACTCTTCAGACAAGAATGGATTGGACTTTGGGACACAGTGTGACCCTATGGTGTGTGTACTTTATGGTTCTACACATCTGTAAGATGCTGTCCTATTGGCTTCTTACTAGAAGGGAGAGGAGAGGGTGGAAAGGAGGGGACAGGAGATTATTAAGAGGATATGACATGTATAGAACAAAAAGAAAGAGTGTACTGTCACCGGGCAAGGAGAATAGAAGGAGCTGCAGATAGGTGGGCATGCAAATTTAATCTGGATTGTATACTTGTACTCAATCACAACAAAACAAAAGTAATAACATCTAAAAGTGGAATTTGTTTTGCTATGATTTCATCTCCTACTTATTTCAAATGGATTTTTAAAACTGCATGTGATGTTGTAAACCACCTTCAATAGTAATTAAATAAGGTTATCTATAAACATATGATTTTAAAAAGGATTCCGCTATGACATTCTCATCTTTATTAGAACTATATTTAAGTTATAAGACAACTGACACTGTATTTCCAGCAGGGAGTACGATGAGCCTTTTTAGTAAACTAAGATGGGACACGTCATAATAATGTTACCGGGGGTCCTCTGAAGACCCTCTGGGGGCCTTGTCAAACCTGCTAGAAAGAGTTACTCAGGGAACCTTGGCTGGCCCAGAGGAGAAATCTTTATTGGAAAACAATAGTGCTTTGAAGTGTGTCAACATCAGAGAGTAGGCTATGTCACTTAAAGATCAACTGTGATTCTTTTTAAAATGTATATATATATATTTTATTTTGTTTAAATCAAAAGTTTACAGAACAAATGAGTTTGCTGTATAACACTCAAAACTCACTCCATCATGCTACTCTAACTGCTCTTTCCCCTCTTCCCCACCACCCCTCGTCCCCGTGACAGTACACTTTCCCTGTCCACTCTGAACTTCCTGTGCCCATTCAACCAACTCCTTTCCTCTCTCACTCTACCATTTTGCTTCCAGTGAGAAGCTGCTCAGACAGCCCAATGTGCATATATCTAAGCCAAGAAGCATGTTCTTCACCAGTGTCTCTTCATGTCTTATGTAGTCCAATTCAGTCTGTCTGGAGAGCTGGCTCTGGTACTGGTTTCAGTTTGTGGTTAATAAAGAGTCCAGGGGCCATGTTCTCAAGGGACTTTCCTGTCTGAAGGACCATCAAGTGTGGTAATTTAATAGAGTTCTAGTTCTGTATGCTTTTTTTTCTCCCACTGTGTCAGGAGCTTTATACTGTGTACCCTGCCAGGGCAGTCATTGGTGATGGTCAGGCACTATCTAGTTCTGGTCTCATGCAGAATCAGTCTCTGGGTCATATGGTACCTTCTGCACGCTGGGCTCATGTTTTCCTCCTGGTCCTAGATGTCCTCTGTTTTCCTCTGCTCCAGGTGGACTGGGTCCAATTCACGCTAAATAGATGGCAGCTTGTTGGATTTTAAGACCCCAGGCACCACTCACCAAAGTGGTATGTGGAACATTTTCTTAAAAAAAAAAGAAAACAACTTAGGTGTGCCAATTAAACTAGATGTCCCCTAAAAATGTGGTCCCCAGATCCCCATCCTGTTACCCAGTCCTGTTACTCTGTCCTTCAAAAAGTTCGCTTGTATTTAGGAAGCAATCTAGTATTGATGTAGTACTAAGACGATTAACTGTCTACAAAATTCCTAGGACTCATAAATCTTTATCCCTTCCTATATAACCTCCAGCTAGTCTCCATTTCAGGGAGGTATATTTTGGAGGAATGAACCCCTCTGTCTCCTTGCCTACCAGTACACAATAAACATCTTGCTCCTCATCTCACCCTTGTCTCAAAGAACAGCTGTTTGTGGCAGGTGGCATGAACTCTGCTTAATTTTGAGGTAATAAATGTGGTGACCCAGATGGGACCTTGCCATTTGTGACTCAGGGGCCCTGTGGTAGGCCTGGCCTTCTCATCAGCTCTATAGCAGACGGCCACTGCTGGAAACCCTTTTGTCTCCAAAGTGAGCTGCCAGGAGTGTCCAGGTCTGGCCATTGTATCACCAGTATCCAAGGCAGCATAAAAGAGGTGACTTGGATGGAATCCCTGAGTCCACAGTGTTTCTCCCTGGACACCACAGGGCCCAGACAGATAGGCAGAGAGTCCATTGGTTTCTGGGGTAAGCGATGTCCCAGATGATGAAATCCATACACAGAATTGTCTTGAGGGACTCCTGGAGAATCTAGAGTCTTGGTTTAGGTCTAAAGGTACCTGGGAGGCTGAGGTAGCCAAGAGCACCTCCATCAAGCTCATGCAATTGTCTGGGGGACTGAGGTGGCCAAGTCTGTACTTTCTAGGGTGTTCAAGTCTGCTCCAGGAGGAGATTGAGGGGACCAAAAGTACTCCATCAATCTAATGTGACTGTCTGGGAGACTGAAGTCACCAAGAATATTGAGGTTCTCCAAGAAGACTCTGTCAAGCCCATGTGATTGTCTGGAAGACTGATGCTGCCAAGAGCGCTACGTTCTCTTAGAGGTTTAAGTGTTTCTTGTGTGTCTTATGTGTCTCGGACGTCTTATCCATACTCCTGTAGTGTCAAGTTGTATTTCTAGTTTACATTCTTTGAGATTGACACCTGGTTCCACTGCTAAAGTGAGATTTTGCATGTCCAGATACTCGGGCAGATACGGCTGTGCCAACATGCTTTTTCGCACTTCTCTGTATTCTGTAATGCTCTCTAGACTTGGACAGACATGGTTATGATGGTATGCTGGTGAACTTTTATCACTTCTGCCCTTTTGACTACATGCCAAATAAAACTTTACTTTTGCTTTACTTCCCTACTACAGTTAATGGTGCAGTCATCAAGGATTTCTGCTTCTTGGAATCTAGTCAAACTCAGGAGATGTGGACTATGGAGCAAAGCTGACAAAACAGAGGTCCTATCTTCTGGACCTAGATGTTCCCACTCCATGTCTGTTCTACACTGACAAGGTGAGTAGTCTTGGAAAATGAGACTTTGCTTATTTCTTTCTGTTCTCTTTCTCGTGTTTTGTCTGGCATGCTTGTTTGTTTCATTAAGGAGAATTATATTTTTGCTTGATCATTTGGTTAAGCTTGACCCTTAGCAATTCTTTGGATAAACTCTAGTTTCTGTCTGAATTCAGACATTTGAAACATTGAAGAACTAATTCTATTTTCAAAGATCTCTGGATCACCACAAGCCACAAAACATGGGCCTTTTTCTGACTCAGAGTAGACCTGGAAAATAGGGCTGTTTTGCCAAATTCTCAGGGGGAGGTGGTAGCTCCTGACCTGTGTTGTAAAACTGAAGAGAGAAGTGGTTAATTCCTTACCTTTTTTATGACGAAGTTTCTCATGAAGAATCACAGTGTTAAAATTAAAAGCATTGGCAGTTTTAAAGTACTTTTTCAATTGGAGGAACTAGTGTATTAAAGTCTAAAACAAGAGATTAGGTCTCCAGTCATGAGAAAGAATTAAGTTCAAAAAGAAGGAAAGCAAAAGACTGAATCTTAGAGCTTAATATCCTTGATAAATGAGCCTGGATTTCCCACCCTGCCACTCCCTCCTCCTCCTCCCCCCCAACTGAGACAGTGGTTTGGGGTTCATATTTTAAAATGCTATAAACTAAGTATATTAGAAGTAATTTTGAATTTAGTAACCAATTTGGGAAAAAGAGTTTTCATTTGTGTTGTCCTTTCTTTTCTTTTTAGGGAAATTTTTCTTGGATGTTTAGGTTTTGCGAAAGGATCTAATATTCATCCATCTGAAGCTCTCTTGAAGGTGAATAAGTTACCTAGAACCTGTTTTTTTCTGCTGAATTGACTCAATTTTGCCAAAAATTGCTCTACATGCTTTAAAAAACTAGAATCCCCATATCCTTGTTTTTGTATGGTGTTGTTTAGTGATCTTCCTGCTCGTTTTGTTCTAAGAGTCTGTTTCGGGTCTAAAGCATTGCGTGTACATTACTGTCTTGTGTTAAGGTGATAGCTATAGCTGTAAATTGCTGTTTATTGTAAGGTTACATTGTCCACCAATTAAGTTTGTGAACTCATCCTGGAAGAAGTGCTACATACCTCATTGCTGAATATGACTACAGTGACATTCAAAGTACTCCCCTTGGGAAGCTATGGACTGACACCAGTGTCTAGTCCACCTTTCAAAGCAATTTTGGAACTCTTTTTCTGGAATGGCCATCAGAGCTGTCATTGTATTACCCTTGATGTCTGGAATGTCATGCAGATATCTTCCTTTCAATATTTCCTTTCTCTTCAGGTAAAGCAAAAAGTCATTGGAGGCCAGATCAGATAAATAGGGAGGGTGTTCCAATACAGTAATTTGTTTACTGGAAAAAAACTTCCTCACAGACAGTGCTGTGTGAGCTGGTACATTGTTGTGATACAAGAGCCATGAGTTGTTGATGAAAAGTTCGGGTCGTTTTCATCTAACTTTTTTATACAGCCTTTCAGCACTTCCAAATAGTAAACATGTTTAACTGTCCAGCTGGTATAAATTCATAATGAACAATACTTCTGATATCAAAAAGATTAGCAACATCATTTTGACTCTTCATTTGGACTGATGGAAGCTTTTTTGGTCATGGAGAATTGGTTGACTTCCATTGTGCAGATTGATGCTTTGTTTCAGTTGTATACCAATACAAGATATTGTTTAGGTTTTGTGAAAGGGTCTAACATTCATCCATCTGAAGCTCTCTTGAAGGTTGATAAGTTACCTAGAACCTGTTTTTTTCTGCTGACTTGACTCAATCTTGTCAAAAATTGCTCTACATGCATTAAAAAACTAGAAGCCCCATATCCTTGTTTGGAAAGATAGGTATACCTATCTTTCATCATCAGTGATAACACAGCTCAGAACATCATCTTGCATCTCCAAAAGGTCTTGGCAAACTGCAACTCTTCTTTGCTTTTGTTCATCAGTGAATTCCTTCAGAATCATTTTTTTGCATACACCTTTCTCATGCCAAGATTTTCAGTTAAGGTTTTCCTGGTTCTCTTTTGATACTTGCTCTGCCATGCGTCTCACAGTCAACCAATGATTTTGATGCACAATTTGATGAATTTTTGCAATGTTTTTGTCAGTGCTGCTCATTACTGGATGTTCTGATCTTTCTTCATCAGTGATACCTTCTCTCCCCTCAGAAAAATATGTAATCCATTTGCACACTACCATTTTCTTCATGGAAATGTCAACATAAACTTGGACTAACATGTCCCTGATTTCACTTCCATTCTTGCCAAGCTTAACAAGGAATTTAATGTTTGTTCATTGTTCTAATTCAAGGTCCAACATTCTCAGGACAGCACACAAAAACAGGCAACAACAATAAAGAATGCTACTCAGCAAGACACTGTCACACATTGACACAAACACAGCTGTGAGACATGGATGTACCAAGTTTATGAAACGTTATCAAGTTGTTTGTACAGTACTGCCAACATAAGCACACAGTAGCAAGTTGGCACACTTAATTTTCAGACGTTGTATATTAGAACCTCAGTACTTTCCTTAGCCAAGAAAACGACATCTTGTATGTGTCTTATGATTTAGACTTTTAGCAGCAAGTTGGAGAAATTTTGATATAAACTGATCTATCTGAAAAGTAAAAACAAAGCTTCTGTTATATGAAATATGTTTTATTTAAAGAAAAAAGAGTTTGGTTTTAAAGTAAAATTAGCAAATCCAGAAGAGCAAAAGGAGAGAAACTAGTTCTCTTCTGCTTTTCAAAATGCTTAGGTGAATTTAAACATATGTAAATAATTTGGAAAGACCTAACATTGTCTTCTCCATCACACAAGAAAATAGAAGGCTAGAGGGATGGGGCCAAGATGGTGGACTAGACACACATCTTCTTAATTCCCTCTGAGAACCAAGGCCTGGAGTGATAACTGAATGGACCAGTGTGGACATCCTGGGAGGCCCAGGATCTGTAATAAGGCTGTCAGATTGGACTAGGCACTGGTAGGGTGGAAACTACCTCTTTGGAAGATGAGGCAGTGGCACACTGAGTCCTCCTTCTACTGACACATCTGTTTGAAAAGACTGCAGGTATTGACACTTTCTTTGTCATCTGGGAGGCAGGGACTGGTCATGAGCTGGCTAATGTACTGAACTGCAGGGCTTAAGTAAACATCATGTAGTGCAGCAGAGAGACTGTGCTTAGAATAGCCACATCTTCAGAGCCCAGTTGCCAACTGAGGGCACCAGTAGGTCTCTATTCTCTCTTCTCTGAGCTGCACCATAGATTCTGCTGACTCCTGGCAGGAAGGGCAGCTTGTGTGGGGTGCCACCTTAGTCAGCTGTGAGGCAGAGTCAGCCTTGCCGAGTGTCTCAGTTGGAGCTAATTCTCATGCTGAGCAGTGGTTCCTGTCTGGATAGAGCTTCTACAGCAGAAAAGCTGTGTTGTAGACAACTGTGCCTACACATATGGGTGGGGCCTGGCAAATGATGGTGGCAAGGCCCTAACCTTTCCTTTCTTTGAACCATGTCATAGTGTCTGGCGATGGCCTATTAGGTTAATTTCATTGTCAGCTGGAAAGCATAGCCTGCCACACCCGAGGACCTGCTGATTTCAGCAGCTGATGGACAGCTCCTGTCTCATCAGTAAAGCATCTTTCTAAAATAAAACCACCTGGAGAACAGACTGCTAAGTGGGGTGGCATCATCTCCACCAGCCTTCATTGCTCCACATCATAGTATTGGCTGGTGGCCTCCTAGTGACTCTATAAATACAGTGCCATTTTGCCAGCCAGGAGGAAGAGCCTGCCACCCCTGAGGGCCCAGATACTATTGGTGCATGCTGCATAGCACCCATCTCAGCAAATAAGCAGTTTTTAAGCTAAGCACATCTACAGAGCACAGCAGTCCCAGGCAGCTTAATGGGGTGAGATCCTTCTCTCCTCACATCCCTGAACTACATGAAAGGCTCAGATGATGCAACAACAGTCACTACAAGTAACTCCCACCTTTAGCAGCCAAGAGGAGCCAAAGAATACCCCTGGGGCCAGTTACTAGAGAACACAGAGGCAGTTGGAGACCAAATATAGTAGAGCCCCTACTTCCCTCTTAGAACACCTTAGCTCCTGTTGGGAAAACACCAGAGAAACTGAATAGCTTCGTGATGACACAAAGACAGTCAATATCTAACCATTTAAAGAAACAGATCACCGTGGCTTCAGAAAACTCCCCAAATAAAGAATCAAAAAATTTCCCAGATGAAGAAGCCTTTCTGATATTATTAGAAGTTTAAACAAAATGCAGCAGAACAAAGTAAAAATTAATGAAAGCAATTTGAACTGATGGAACACCAACAATCTGAATTTCAGCTGATGATAAAATTACAGAATTAGACAATTCAATCCAAAACCAAAAGAGCAGAATTGAGGAGATGGAAGGCAGAGCTAGTGAACTTGAGGACAGAACAACTGACACCAGCATTTATGAGGAGAAACCAGAGAAAAGAAATAAGAAAGATGAAGAAGCATTAAGAAACATGTGGGACTCTATTAAGAGGAATAGTCTATGAATAATTGGAGTTCCTGAACAGGGAGGGATAGGTGAAAATACTGAGAGTATTGTTGTAGAGTTGCTGACAGAAGACTTTCCTGAAATTACGAAAGAAGAGAACATAGATATCCAGGATGTATTATCAAGTGCCACAAAAACTAGACCCCCAAAAGAAAGACACTAAGACACATGATACTCAAGCTTAATAAAATGAAACATAAAGAGAAGTTCTTAAAAGCAGTGAGGCCTAAAGCAAAGCTAACGTACAAAGGGAAACCCTGTAGGCAATCGTCTGATTTCTTGGCAGAAACAATTTTGGCAAGAAGGCAGTGGGATAACATGTTCAAAGCCTTGAAGAAAAAAACTTCTAACCAAGAATTACATATCATGCAAAATTGTGTCTCGAATATGAAATTAAGACATTCACAGATAAGCAGAACCTTGGAGTAAAAAGACAAACCAAAACTTACAAGAAACACTGAAAAAAGCTCTTTGTTTAGCAAAAATAACCATCAAGTGTACATTTAAGGATGTAGACAGACAGTGACAGCCTAGATCAAAAGACAAGATCTGCCTATATGTTGCTTACAAGAAACACATCTTAGACTCACAGATATAAACAAACTGAAAATTAAAGGATGGAAAAATATATACCAGGCTAACAACATACAAAGAAGAGCAGGAGTGGCAATATTAATCTCAGATAAAATGGATTTGAATGTAAAATGCACCAATGTGGACAAGGATGGTCACTATTTATTACTGAAAGTTTCAATACATAACCAGGACATAACAATATTAAATATCTAGGCTCCCTATACCACGTCATGTAAGTATATCAAACAAACACTGGCAATGTTGAGAAATGAGACAGATCACAACAATAGTGGGAGACTTCACTCCACTTTCAGTAATGGACAGATCATCCAGAAAAATACTAAGTAAAGATACAGAGGATCTTATTGTGACAATTAACCAAATATACCTCATCAAAATATACAAAATTTATTATCCATCAACAGATAAGCACAACTTCTTCTCCAATGCACATGGGACATTTTTGAGAGTAGACCATGTGTTAGCTCATAAAGCAAGCAGAAACAAAATCCAAACGATTGGATGATTGCAAAGCGTCTTCTCAGACTATGAAGTCATCAAAGTTGAAATCAATAGCTGTTGTGGATTGAATTGTGGGATATAAGGGAGAGCAGTGAGCAGAGGAAGTTGGGAACCTCACACAACCAAGAAAGCAGCACCAAGAGCAGAGCACATCCTTTGGACGCAAGGTTCCTGTGCTGAGATGCTCTCACTGGATTTGGACTCAGCCTACTGGACTGTGATGAATTCTCTTGTTGAATGGACTTGCAACTTATAAATGGATTTGTGGCTTACCAGACTGTGACGATAAAAATTTCTCTTCATGAAGCCTTCCACTGATGGTGTTTTCTGTTGGAGCGGTACCAGGTGACTAAGACAGAATTTGGTACCAGGAGTGGGGTACTGCTCTAACAAACACGTAAAATGTGGAACCTCTTTTTTTTTTCTTGAGACTGTGAATGGATGGAAGAAGGTACCCAAGAGAAATGCTAGTACCTGAGAGGACAGCAGATGGTGAGAAAAGCAGCAGCAGCAGTGAACTGGCAGCAGCAGAACCAGGAGCCAACCCATGGAGCAAGAATGCTGAATGCCTGTGCGCAGGCTTCCTGGCAGAGTGGAGTGCCTGTGGGCACTTGAACAGGTAGAGCTAGGCTTGTGACCCATAGAACAAGAGAGTTGAGTGCCTATGTCCAGTAGGCTACTTGATGGAGTGGGGTGCCTCTGGGCACTTGAATCAGTGGAGCTATGGAGCTTTGGAACACTTGCCCCTGCAGGGCAGATGTGGGCTTGGGGCCCAGGCCATGAGGCCACTGGAAACAGAAGCTGAAACAGGGTTGATGAAGATGTGGGTTTGAGACCCAGGCCATGAGGCCCTAGGAAGCAGAAGCTGATGAGACAAGGTGGATGAGAAGCTGAGCTGCCTCTGTCACAGAAGGTATGGTCATGGAAGGGTAGAGCCAGGGCTTTCCGTGTTCGTGGGAGTGGAATTGCTGCTCAGTTGGGCTTAGGGTGCACCTAAAGCTGAGGGGGCAGAGTTGCTGTCCAAGTGAGCTGAGAAGGCGAAGCTGATGCCCAAGGGCCTCCACGCATAATCTGGAGAGTGTGGCCAATACCTAGAGTCTGAAGGGAAGGGTTATAAAACATCTCAGAGTTTGGAATATTGTTTTGAAGCCATGATGGTTAATGTAATGTGTTCTGATAATCTGCTTGGTGTATGCTATGCCTTTCCCTGCAATTTTTCCATTTGTAATGAAAATGTGTAATTCATGCCTGCCTGTTCTACTGTTGTATTTTGGAAAGATAACATGCTCTGGATTTCACGGTTGAGGAGAAACTTATAGATTTTGGACTGAAGACTGTTGCTATGCTCTGAATGAAGGCTGTTACTGTTGCTATGCTCAAATGAACATGTTCTGTATGTTCTAATGATGTGATTTTTGGGTTCCAAAGTGTGGTAATGTTGTGGGTTGAACTGTGTTCCCCAAAAATGTGTGTGTTGATTTGACTTGGTTAGAAGCTCCAGTAAGGTGCCATTCCTCCCATGTGTTGTGAATCCTGCCTCTGTGATATTGATGATGAAGAACAGGCTACCGTTGTGTTAGTGAGGCAGGACTCAAGCTATAAGCTTGTGGGATAGAAGGGAACCTCACACAACCAAGAAAGCAGCATGAAGAGCAGAGCACATCCTTTGGACCCAAGGTTCCTGTGCTGAGATGCTCTCACTGGATTTGGACTCAGTCTACCAGACTGTGATAAATTCCCTTGTTGAATGGACTTGCAACTTATAAATGGATTTGTGGCTTACCAGACTGTGACAATAAAAATTTCTCTTCATGAAGCCTTCCACTGGTGGTATTTCCTGTTACAGCAGTACCAGATGACTAAGACAATAGCAGAAGAAAACACAGGGAGAAATTTGAATTCACAGAAACTGAACACCTTGCTCAAAAACATATGGGTTATAGAATAAATCAAAGATGAAATAAAGAAATTTGTGGAATCAAATGAGAATGAAAACACATCCTACCAAAACCTATAAAGCCAAGCCAACCCCTATGGAGTGTAGTAAAAGCAGTGCTCAGAGGTTACTTTACCTCTATAAATGCACACATTGGGATTAAAGAAAGGATCCAAACCAAAGAATTAACCCTATAGCTTGAACAAGTAGAAAGAGAGCAATGGGGGTGGGGCCAAGTTGTCAGACCAGACCCACATCTCCTCGATTCCTTCTGAGAACTAAGGCCTGGAATGATAATTGAATGGAACAGCATGGACATCCAGGGAGCAGCAGGATCTGGCAGTGGGTTGTCAGATTGGACTGTGTGCCAGTAATAGGATGACTACGTGTCTCCAAGATGAGGCAGCACCTGCTTCTGCTGACTCACCATTGGGAGGACTGCAGGTACTGACACATCTTTGTTTTTTGGAGATGGGGACATGAGCTGGGCAATGTGTTGAACTGCAGTGCTTAAGTAAACAGCGTATGGTACAGCAGTGAAACTGTGTTTGTGATGGCTATATTTTGAGAGCCCAGCAGCTGATTGAGGACACAAATACTTTTCCACCCTCTCTTTTCTGAGTTGTGCCATAGATTCCACTGTTTCATGGCAAGATAGGCAGATGGGGTCAGACACCATCTTGATCAGCTGGAAGGCAGCAACACCACCAACCAGAGGTCTCAGGAGGGTCCAATTCCCAAGCTGAGAAGCACTTACTGTCTGGAAAATGAATCTACCACAGTAAAGCCGTGTTTAGGACCATGGTGCCTTATTTGTGGGGCCTGGCAGAGGATGGTAGCAAGGCTATAATCCCTCCATACTTTGAACCACATCACAGCATCTGGGGACAGCCTGTGAGGTGCTTCCATTGTCAGCAGAAGGAGGAACCTGTCACACCTGAGGGCTTGACTGATTCCAGAAGCTCATTGGACAGCTCCTCCCTTAGTAGTACAGTACTTTTAAAAAATAAGACCACCCGGCAACTGACTGTTGGACAGCCTGGCAGTATATATTCCAGCTATCACTGATCCACCTCACAGGGCTGGCTGACATCCCCCCAGTGATTCCAAAAGTAGGACACTGTCTTTCCCAGGCAGGAGACAGAGCCTGCCACCCCAGAGAGTCAACCGGGCACCAGTCAGTAGAGTACACAGAGGCAGCTGGTAATCAATTCCCCTCTTTGAACTGTGCCTCAGTTCCTGCTGCTTCTAGATGGCATGAAGGCAATAATTCTTAGCTAACCATTTAAAGAAACAGTTCATCGTGGCTCCAGAAAACTCTCAAAATAAAGAACCCAAACACTTTCCAGATGAAGAAGCCTTTCTGAAACTATTGGAGGTTGAGCACAAAAGGGTTATATAGAGAGCCCTTCTAGAGACTAAACAAAATGCAGAACAAAATGAAAAATTAAGCAAGCTGTTTCAACTGATGGAACAGCAACAATATGGAATCCAGCATCTCAATAATAAAATTACAGAATTAGACAATTCAATCCAAAGCCAAAAGAGCAGAACTGAGGAGCTAGGAGCCAGAATTATTAAGTTTGTAAAGAGAGCAACTGACACCAGCATTTATGAGGAGAAATCAGAGAAAAGAAATAAGAAAAATGAAGAAGCATTAAGAAACATGTGGGACTCTATTAAGAGAAATACTCTAATAATAATCAGAGTTCTTGAACACAGAGGGATAGCTGAAAATACAGAGGGTATTGTTGTAGAGCTGCTGACAGAAAACTTCCCTGAAATTATGCAAGAAGAGAACACAGTGTTCCAAGATTTGTATTGAACACCACAAAAACTAGACCCCAAGAGAAACACCAACACATATTATGGCCAAGCTTAATAAAATGAAACATAAAAAGATGCTCTTACAGACAGTGAGTCTTAAAGCAAAGGTAACATTCAGAAGGAAGCCCTATAGGCATTCATCTGACTTCTTGGCAGAAATGATGTTGGCAAGGAGGCAGGGGATGACATATTCAAAGCCTTGAAAGAGAAAAACTTCCAACTAAGAATTATATATCCTGCAAAATTGTCTCTCAAGTATGAAGGTGAAATTAAGATATTCACAGATAAACAGAAGCTTAGAGACTTCATAAAAACCAAACAAAAACTACAAGAAATACTGAAGGAAGCACTTTGCTTAGAAAAACAAAACCATTAAGTGTGTACTTAAGGAGGCAATGCAGGACACAGCATCCAGAATCCTACTCAGTTAGTGACATCACAAAGCTCAATCAAAACTAAATATGAAAAGAAGGGAATCACTGACCATATCGCAAAAGCTCTGACATCATCACACTAAAAAGAGGGATTTATTATAGTAGCTATAACCTTTTGAGATGGAGAGGAAATTAAAAAAGATATACAGAAGTTAAGTCAGGTTTAAATTTAGAATAGGAAGGGGGATTGTATGAGTAGCTGCAAAGCAAAATAACAATGCAACATATCAAAACAAGAAACATAATTCAGGAGTCTCAACAATCACAAAATAAACACTGAAAACGATGAAAAGTCAACTCATAATGAAGAATGACCGAGAACAGAATAATAAGAGCAACATAGAAAACATCAACAACACAAAAATAAAGATATCAAAATGAGAGCACTAAACATATGCTGTTTTAGTCAGCTAGGGCTGCTCTAACAGAAATACCACAGAGTGGATGGCTTTAACAGAGGAAAGTTTATTCCTACATAGTTTGGTAGGCTGAAAGTCCATATTCAGGGTGTCCGCTCCAGGGGTCAGCTTTCCTCTTGTTGGCTCAGGAGGAAAGTCTGGTATTGCATCAGTCTTTGTCCAGGGAGCATCTTGGTGCAGAAACCTCAGGTCTGAAGGATACGCTCTTCTCCCGGTGCTGCTCTCTTGACGGTATGAGGTTTCCAATTCTCAGTCTGCTTCACTTTCCTTTTATCTCTTGCAGGATGAAAGGATTAAGGGTCGGGCAAGCCATACTCCAGGGAAACTCCCTTTACAGTGGAGCAGGGAGGTGATCTTATAAAGAGATTTACAGTCCCACCCTAATCCTTTAACACACAGCATAGGAAAACCACAAAATGGAGGATAGTCACAAGATACTGGGAATCATGGCCCAGCCACATGGCTACACCTATTTTTCGGGGGACACAATTCAATCCATGATATCCCACTCTTTGGCACACCAAAAATCACATTATTGAAACATGTAACACATTCATCCCATCATCACAGCAAAATCATGTCCATTCCATATGATAGAAGTCTTAAATCAGTTCCAAGTCCAAAATTCAAAAATTCCTTTACATCTGTGAAACCTAGAATACAAGCTATCTGTTTCCAAAGCTACAGTGGCAGAACAGTTACCAGTTAGACATTCCATTACAAATGGGAGAAACTGCAGGGAAAGATGTCATTAACAGGCGACAAACAAGTCAGCAGAACACATTACATTAGCCCTCAAAGCTTTGGAAATACTCTGACATTTTCTGAGGCATTCTACACAATGGCCCTGCTCTCCAGACTCTAGGTATTGGCCACACTCTCTGAATTTTGAGTGGAGACCTCCAGCCCCGTGCTTCAACTCTGCCTTCAAGGCCCACTTGGACAGGAACTCTGCCCCAATGGCTTTAGGTGTACCCTAAGCCCAACTGAGTGGCAATTCCATGCTTATGACACAGGACACCATGTGTCTTAGGCTGGGTTTTCTAGGGAAGCAAAACCAGTAACACATGTAGGTACAAGGAAAGATTTGTAATATATATAGATAGACAGATAGATACAAATATAGGAAACAGCTCACGTAATCACAGAAGCTGAATGTCCCAAGCTCTGGCACAAGCCTCACGTGGCCATGGAAGTTGAGGAACCCAAAGTCAGCAAGTCAGAGACCAGAGTTCTAGATCACCGGTTGTGTAGGTCAGTGGATTCCAAGCTGGTGGCGAAATGAAGCGACAGAGGCTGGCAAAACCAGGATCAGCAGGTCAGGGAGCAGGAGCAGGCAGAGGCTAGCGAACCCAGGATCGGCAGGTCAGGGAGCAGGAGCAGGCAGAGGCTGGTGAACCCAGGATCAGCAGGTCAGGGAGCAGGACTCTCAAGTGCCGACTGTAAGGACTGATGAGTCCAACAGCTGCTAGTTAAGTCCCAGAACCAGACGCTAGAACAAGAGAGCAGGAGGTCCTGGCCATGTGAACAACCAGCAGCCGTAGTAAAATGTCGTGAGATGAGAGCTGAGGGGCAGGGAGCCACCACAAACCCCGCCCTGCCACTTAATACAGCAGCCAAATATGTAGAAGACAAGTTGACATAATCCTGACCACCATACCGTGGTTCCACCCTTTCAAACCCCTGAGGTCATGGCCATAGCTTTTGAGACTGAGGCAGCTCAGCTTCTCATGCTGTTTGTCTCTTCAGCTTCAGCTTCTTGTGGTCACATGGCCCGGGCCTCAGGTCCACATCTGCCCTGACAGGGCAAGTGTTCCAAAGCCCTGTAGCTCCACTGATTCAAGTGGCCAAAGGCACCACACTCTGTGGGTCAGCAAGGCCACTTCCACCAATATAAGTGCCTGGAACACCCCATTCCACTAGGAAAACTGTGCACAGGCACTCAGCTTTCTTGCTCCATAGGTCAGCTCCAGTGCTTCCCCTGGATCTGCAGCTGCCACTGCTGCTGCCATCAGTCCTCTGTTTCTCACCATCTGCACCTTCTCCGTTCCTTCTGAATTTTCTATCCATTTGCAATTTTAAAATGGCTTCCACATTTTAGGTATTTGCTAGAGCAGCACTCAGCTCTGACGGTACCAAATTCTGTTTTAGTCAGCTAGGGCTGCTGCAATAGAAACATCACAGAGTGGATGGCTCCAACAGAGGAAGGTTTATTCTTACATAGTCTGGTAGGCTGCAAGTCCGTATTCAGGGTGTCCGCTCCAGGGGAAGGCTTTCTCCTTGTCGGCTCAGGAGGAAAGTCTGGTATTGCATCAGTCTTTGTCCAGGGAGCATCTTGGTGCAGGAACCTCAGATCTGAAGGACACGCTCTTCTCCTGGTGCTGCTTTGTTGATGGTGCGAGGTTATCAATTCTCTGCCTGCTTGTCTGTCCTTTTATCTCTTGTAGGATGAAAGGATTAAGGGTCAGGCAAGCCATACTCCAGGGAAACTCCCTTTACAGTGGAGCAGGGAGGTGATCTTATAAAGGGATTTACAGTTCCACCCCAATCCTTTAACACACAGCATAGGAAAACCACAAAATGGAGGACAGTTACAAGATACTGGGAATCATAGCCCAGTCACATGGCTACACCTATTTTTGGGGGGACACAATTCAATCCATGACACATACCTATCAATAATTACACTGAATGTAAACAAACTGTATGCTCCAATAAAGAGACAGTAAGTGACATCCTGAATCAAAAGACACAATCCATCTATATGTTGCTTACAAGAAGCACACCTTAAACTCAAAGACATGGAGAAACTGAAAATTAAAGGATGGAAAAAATATACACCAGACCAAAAAACATGAAAGGAGAGCAGGAGTAGCAATACTACTCTCAGATAAAAGAGACTATCAAGTAAAATCCACCACCATGGACGAGGTTGGTCACTACTTATTGCTGCAAGGTTCTATACATAAGCAGGACATAACTATATTAAATATTTAGGTACTCAATACCACAGCACCTAAGTACATCAAACAAACACTGAGAACACTGAAAAATGAGATAGATTACTCCACAGTAATAGTTGGAGACTTCAACACTCCACTTTTGGTAGTGGACTGATCATCCAGAAAAAACTCAGTAAAGATGCAGAAGATCTCATTGTGACAATTAACCAACTAGACCTTATCTACATATACAGAACTTCTTACCCACCAATGGATAAATATGCCTTCTTCTCCAATGCACATGGAACATTTTCCAGAATAGACCATGTATTAGGATACAAAGCAACTGTCAACAAAATCCAAGCAATTGATTACTGCAAAGCATCTTCTCAGACCATAAAGTCATAAAAGTTCAAATCAATAGCAGAAAAAACACAGATAGAAATTTGAACTCATGGAGGCTGAACAGCACCTTGCTTAAGAATCCATGGGTTATAGAAGAAATCAAGAAGAAAGTAAAGAAATTTACAGAATCAAATGAAAACACATCCTACCAGAACCTTTGGGATACAGAAAAAGCAGTTTTTGGAGGTCAATTTATATCTATAAATGCACACATCTGGAAGGATGAAATGACCCGAACCAAAAAATTAACTCTACAGCTTGAACAAGTAGAAAGAGAGCAACAGAAGAAACCCTCAGGCACTAGAAGAAAACAAATAAAGATTAGAGTAGAACTCAAGGAAGCAAAGAATAGAAGAACAATTGAAAAAAATTTTTTTAAAAAAGGTGGTCCTTCAAAAAGATCAACAAAAGTGATAAACCATTGGCTAAACTTACAAAAGAAAAACGGGAGAGGAAACAAATAACCCAAATAAGAAATGAGATGGGAGATATTACAACAGACTTAACTGAAATCAAAAGTATCATAACACAATACTATGGAAGGCTGTACTTTAACAGATTTGAAAACCTAGAGGAAATGGGCAAATTTCTAGATTCATGTCACCTACCAAAATTATCACAAGGAGAAGTAGAACAACTTAATAAACTTATCCCGAAGAAGAGATTGAAAAAGTAATAAAAAAAAAACACTAGGCTGTTTTGGCTACGTATTATACTGCCACAGTAGTCAAACCAGCCTGGTACTGGTACAAAAAGAGATATATAAACCAATGGAACAGAGTTGAGACTCCAGAGATGTCACCATCCTTTCATGAACAGCTGATTTTCAACAAAGGTCCTAAGAGTGTAAACTGGGATAAAAACTGTTTCTTTAACAAATATTGGCAAAATCTATCTGCAAAAACTGAAACAAGACCTATACCTCACACCATACACAAAAACTAACTCAATATGGATCAAAGACCTAAATATCAAACCTAAGACAAAAAGGATTACCCAAGAAAAACTTGGGTCAACAATGGAAGTTCTAATACACAGCTTAGACAGACTTCCAAACCTGATCAACAGAAGAGAAAATAGATAGGCTGGAACTACTAAGAATCAAATATTTTTGCTCATCTAAGGACTTTATCAAAAGAGTTACAAGACTACCTACAGAATAGGAAAAAAATTTTTGACAACTACATGTCAGACCGACATCTGATCTCCACGATCTACAAGGTACTGCAAAGTATCAGCAGTAAAAAGTAAATGACCCAATTAAGTGATGGGCAAAAGACATGGACAGACAATTCACCAAAGAGGACATTCAGGCAGCCAAAAGACGCATGAGGAAATGCTCACACTTATTAACTATCAGAGAAATCCAAATCGAAACTACAAACAGAGACTATCTTATCCCAACAAGATTGGCCATGATACAAGAAACACAAAACAACAAATCCTGGAGAGGCTGTGGAGAGATTGGAGCTCTCCTACACTGCTGGTGGGATTGCAAAATGGTGTGACCTCTTTGGAAAGCAATTTGGCATGTTTAAAAAGCTGGAAGTAGATATACTATTTGGTCCAGTAATCCTACTGCTTGGAATATATCCTACAGAATCAAGGGCAGACACATGAACTGATACATGCACACAAATGTTTATCGCAGCACAGTCCTGAATAGCAAAGATGGAATCAACCCAGATGTGCAACAACAGATGAATGGATAAACAAACTATGGTACACATACTCAATGGAACACTATGCATTGATAAAGAACAGTGATGATTTTAGGAAGCATCTCATAACCTGGTTTCCATTAGAAAGACATTATGCTGAGTGAATCAGTCAGTGGCACAAGGACAAATAGTATATGAGACTCCTCTTATATGTTCCAATCCCAACAAGATATTTAAGGCTTATAACCATATCAATGAATTGATCAGCTGAACAGAGACTTTGTGATTTCCAAAGCCAGCTGATAAAGCAAACTAAAATTTGAATGAAAACTTGGAATGTTTAAACAAACTTTATTTTAATGATAAGCTTAAAATAGTTTTCAGAAACTTTTAGATAACTTACTGATATTAAATTGAGGTAATAGATTATTTGTTATCAGTTTCTACACCTTTACTTTTCATGAGACAAGAGAATATATATATATAAAACACACTGTTGTTGAGTCAGGTCTGACTCATAGCGACTCTACAGACAGGAAGGAACCGCCCCATAGAGTTTCCAAGGAGCACCTGGCGGATTTGAACTCCTTACCTTTTGGTTAGCAGACGTCATACTTAACCCACTATGCCACCAGGGTTTCCACACATATATATATGGAATATATATATGTATACGTGTACATATATATGTTTATTTGTATGTATGTACATATACTTGTATATGATGGGATACACTAGATTTATTGAAGAATGTTTGATATAGTCAGAAGTTTTGTCTGTGTGACATGTTTAATGGTTTATGAGATTTTTATGAGAATTAATGTTAGAATATAAAACAAAGAATTGGTTTTTCACTGTTAAAATTTTCTCTGATTTCTGAGTAAAAGGCAGCTGTTTAACCCCTAATTAAAGTAAGATTCCTGAGTCAAAACCAAGCCACACAGCTTGAGAAAGAAGAAAAATCGAAGGTTTTTACTGTAAGATCTTTAGTTTTATTTTATAAATTACAAAGTTGTAAATATCAAAACCAGAAAACAGTCTGAAATTTGAGCTATGATTTTACAAATTAGAATAACATTAGATTTCCTAGTCTAGCAAGAAACTTTTTGCTTTAATAGATAAATGTTGCTGCATTTATACTACTACACAAACTGAGGTTTATGGAATGTGGTTGCTGCTGAGGCACATAAAAGACAGTTATTGAAGTTGCTTAGGCATAAACACACCTCATGAGATTGTTACCTCATTCAAACACACTAGTGTTGTAATTTCACTGGTTATTTCAGCCAACTGGCCTGATATTATTGTTAGTATTTCTATTCTACTTCATATTCTAGACCTGTATGCTTTTCTGTGTCCTCCTTGCTGGACTTAATCATATGTTGCCCCAACAGCAACTACATTCCATAAGACCTCAGTTTGTGTATTAGTACAAACACAGCAACATTTACCTATTAAAGCACAAACTGTTTCTTGATAGACTAGGAAATCTAATGTTATTCTAGTTTGTAAAATCATATCTCAAATTTCAGACACTGTTAGGGTTTTGATATTTACAACTTTACTGAGGTCTGACAATTCAGTCCACAAACTTAATTGTTCTAAGTGCTACATATCTCATTCCTGAATATCACTATAGTCACCTTCCAAGTACTCCTCTTGGGAAGCTGTGCACCAACATCAGTGCGTAGCCCACCCTCAAAAGCAATTTGAACTTTTCCTGCAATGGCCATTGCACATGGTAGCATGGTGGCAAGTTTGCAAACTTAATTGTATAGTTGTCTGTGAGGGAATTTTTAGCCAGTAAACAAATTGCTGTATTGGTACACCATCCCTACTCCCCTGGGCCCTCAATAACTTTTTTCTTTACCCTGAGATAAAGGAGATATTAAAAGGAAGATGTTTTGACGAGGGACATTAAGGGTAACACAGTGACAGCTCTGATGGCCGTTCCAGAAAAACATCTCCAAAATTGCTTTCAAGGGTGCACTAGGCACTGGTGTCAGTGCATAGTTTCCCAAGGGGAGTGTTTTGAAGGTGACTGTAGTGATATTCAAAAATGAGGTTTGTAGCACTTCTAGGATGAGTTCGTGAACTTAACTGGCAATCCTCATCTTCTTTTGTTTTTCTCCTGGATGGCAAAAGACGCCAAGGAACAAACTCACCAAAATGTGAGAATTGGACTTGTAAGTCTAAAACTTTAGTTATTTGTTTTCCTGGCACCTTCCTACATGGCATGTGTTTTCTCCATGCTCACCATCTTATCTATAAAGATGTAGTAAATTTTTACTCTGCCTTTCCTACAGCTCACTACTCCTGAGGGTATCTCTTAAAACAAGGCACCCATCCAGCATGAAGTAGTCAGAAATACACAATGCCCTGTTTCCCAAAACTGAGAAACCCACAACAAAAAGGGAGGATTGGAACAGGCAGACTAAAATAAGTGGCTGCATCTTCAGTATAACCTACACATTTTATTTCCTGCTACTGTCTCCAAGCATGAATCCATTGTTTCCCTTAGTTTCTCTCAAGATTAGGGACTAAGGTATGTTCTCCTTAGAACAGTGGAGAAACCAATGATAATCTAAATACCATAACATGAAAACAAAGGAATTGACCAGGAGATTATATTAACTTTGTAAAAATTCCTAGGACTTACAAATCCTTATTCCATTCTTCTATAAAACCTCCAGCTAGTCTCCATTTCAGGGAGTACTAGCAGTCAGCTAGTGCTGCTCTAACAGAAATGCCACAAGTGGATGGCTTTAACAAAGAAAATTTTATTCTTACATGGGCCAGGAGGCTAGAAGTCCAAATTCACTCTCCAGGGGAAGTCTTTCCCTCTGTTGGCTCTGGAGGAATGTCCTTATATTGCATCAGTCTTTGGTCAAGGAGCATCTTGGTGCAGGAACCTCAGGTGTGAAGGATGCGCTCTTCTGCGGGTACTGCTTTCTTGGTCACATGAGGTTCCCAAACATCTCTGCTAGCTCCTCTCCTCTATATCTCAAGAGACTGCCTCAAGGCACAAAACAAACTTACACATTGAATCTTGCTCTACCAACACACATGCCGCTCATCCACCCTTGTTAACATCATAGAGGCAGGAATACCAACATGGTGGAACATCACACAATACCAGCAATTAGGCCTAGCCAAACTGTTACAAAATTTTAGGGAACACAACTTAATCCATGACAGGGAGGTAGATCTTGGAGGAATGATCCCCTCTGTCTCTTTGCCTACTGGTATGCAATAAACATCTTGCTTCTCATCTCACCCCTCTCTCAAAGACTGGTTGTTTGTAGCAGGCAGTACATATTCCACCTAGTTTTTCAGTGACACTAACAAGAGAGTTAAAGTCATATCTATATCAATGGATTGGTCAGTATGATTTCCAATGCCAATGCTTTGACTAGGAAGTTCAAATGATTTACCTATAAATTTATTTTTGTGCTATTTAGGTATTCAGAGGCTTGATAATCTTGGTGTAAATATAATCTTGGTATATCCTAACTATGTGGTATTATACCTGAAGATTATTATGTATGATGTCTGTCATGGATTGAATTATGTTTCCCCAAAAGTCTAGCAATTTAGCTAGGCCATCATTCCTGGTAAACCCTGGTGGTATAGTGGTTAATGCTACGTCTGCTAACCAAGAGGACAGCACTTCAAATCTGCCAGAAGCTTCTTAGAAATCTTCTATGGAGCAGTTCTACTCTGTCTATAGGGTCTCTATGAGTCGGAATTGACATGACAGCAGTGGGTTTGCGATTCCTGGCATTGCCTGATGTTGTAAACCCTGTCTCTATGATGTTAATGAGGGCAGATGGCCAGCAGTTCGTTGGCCAGCAGGACTTGATGTGTAAGATTGTTTTGTGCCTTGAGGCAGTCTCTCGAGCTCCAAAAACAGAAGCTAACAAAGAGATTGAGGGATATTATACCACCAAGAAGCAATGCAGGAAGTTGAGCCCATCTTTTAGAAAAGACTGGGGTCCCTGAGTCTCAGAAGCTTCCAGTCCAGGGGAAGATTGATGACAAGAACCTTCCTCCATTACCAGCAGAGAAAGCCTCCCCCTGAAGCTGATAGCCTGAATCCGGACTTCTAGCCTCCTGGACTTCTCTTTGAATGTCATCCACTTGTGGTATTCCTGTTAAAGCAGAGCTAGCTGACTAAAACAGTGTCTGCAGTTCTTTAAAAATATGGTTAAGTTTAGAAATACTACTGTCTAAAATTTTCTAACAGACTTGATTTTACCTGTCCTTTACATTTTTTTAAAATTTTTTATTTAATATAACTGAGTGAAAATGTACATTCCTGTATAAATTTATATACCCACCTACATGCAGCTTCCACTGCTCTCCCTACCCGGTGACAGCACACTGTTCCTCTCTACTCCATGCATGTCTCATTCTCCCAACAGTCTCTTTTTTTCCCTCCTTTTCACCTACTCTCCTTCCTCCAACCAGAGGTCACCAGGATGATATCCTATAGATGTATAGAACCATAAAGTGCATCCAATATACGGTCACTCTGCATCGCCAGGTACAATACATTCCTGTCCGAAGCGTGGACCTTCGTTATGATTTATGGTCAAGGGCAGCATCAGGGCAAGGGGCCATGCTCCCAGGGGAACCCTGAAAACGCTGGACCATCAATTGAGGTCTTTTAGTGGGGATTTCAAGGTGCACCCCATTTTATTCTTGTGTTCCCAGTGAGACTCAACTTAGGGAGCTCCATCATGGCTATCACTGGTGGTGGCCGGGCACCATCCGGTTGCTCTGGTCCCAAGTCGATGAAGGCACCCACTCCTGTGGGTCTCTCTGTCTTCTAGGTTGTCTTTACCACATGTCATTTTGGTCCTCGGTGAGCATCCGTTCCTTCTGAGTTGGGACCATTTGCTGTGCCCTCGGATGTCAGCTTGGAAGCTTTTAAGACCCCAGACGTCACTCACCAACATGGGGTGCAGAGAGCCCTCTTAGCAAAACGCTAGTTGTGCCAATTGGCCTCGCTTTCACCTAAGAGCATGGTTCCCCGCCCCCAGCCCCAGCTACTCCATCCTTGCAATATTGGGTTAAGATGGAAGGAATACTCATGTTATGTTTAAGTCCACTTAATATTGTTCTTGTTTCTAATGTGTGCTGTCACCAATTTTACCCTACCAGATACCTAACAACTATATAAGCTAAACCCTCCCACCCTGCTTCCATCCCTCCCCTCCCTTACAGCTGTCAAAGAGTCTTGTCTTCTATACACAAGTCTGTTTTTGAGATCTTATCGTAGAGGTCTCATACAATATTTGTCTTTTTGTCACTGACTGCTTTCACTCAACGTAATGTCTTCCAGTTGAAACCAGGTTAGGAGATGTTTCCTGGAATCATCTTTATCATTATTCTTTATCATTGTGTAGTGCTCCATTGAGTATATATACCATAGTTTACCTATCCATTCTTCTGTTGTTGGGCATCTGGGTTGATTCCATCTTCTGGCTATCGTGGACTGTGCTGCAATAAACATTCTGGTGCATGTGTCCATTGGTGTGAAAGGCCTTGATTCTGTAGGATATATTCCAAGTAGTGGAATTACTGGGTCAAATGGTGTATCAATATCCATTTTTTCAAGGAAGCGCCAGATTGCTTTCCAAAGAGGCTGGACCATTTTGCAACCCCACCAACAGTGTAGGAGGGTTCCACTTTCTCCACAGCCTCTCCAGCATTTGTTGTTTTGTGTTTTTTGGATCATGCCCAACCTTGTTGGGGTGAGATGGTATCTCATTGTTGTCTTGATTTGAATTTCTTTAATAACTAAAGATCACGAACATGTTTGCATGTGTTTTTTGGCTGCCTGGATCTCTTTTTAAGTGAAATGTCTGTCTGTCTTCTTTGGCCATCACTTAATTGGATGATTTGTCTTCTTCTTCTTGATATTTTGTAGTATCTTATAGATTATGGAGATCAGGCGTCTGTCTGACATAGAGTTGCCAAATATTTTTTCCCATTCTGTAGGTGTTCTTTTAATTCAATTAATAAAGTCTTCGGATGAGCAAAAGTGTTTGATTCTTAATAGTTCCCATTTATCTATTTTCTCTTCTGATGATCGTGGTTTGTTTGACAGATTTTGGAGTCTGTCCACATTGTGTATTAAAACTTCCATTGTTGTTCCTACCTTTTCTTGGATGAGCTTTATCGTTTTAGGTTTGATATTTAGGTCTTTTATCCAGTTGGAGTTGGTTTTTGTATAAGGTGTAAGATATGGATCTTGTTTCAGTTTCTTGCAGATGAATATCCAATTTTGCCAGCACCATTTGTTGAAGATACTGTTTTTACCCCAGTTTAACGTCTTAGGGCCTTTGTCGAATATCAGTTTTTCATAGGCAGATGGTGTCATCTCTGGGGTCTCAGTTCTGTTCCACTGATTGATCTGTCTGTTCTTATACCAGTACCAGGCTGTTTTGACCACTGTGGCAGTGTAATATGTTCTAAAGTCAGGTAATGAGAGGCCTCCCAGTGTGTTCTTCTTCTTTAGTAGTAGCTTGCTTAACCGGGGCTTCTTCCCTTTCCAAACAAAATTGGTGACTTGTTTCTCCATCTCATTAAAAAATGACGCTGGAACTTGTATTGGGATTGCATTATATAAATAGGTTGCTTTGGGTAAAATAGACATTTTCACAATGTTAAGTCTTCCTATCCATGAGCAGGGTAGGTTTTTCCATTTATCTAAGTCTCTCTTAGTGTCTTATAGTAAGGGCTTGTAGTTCTCTTTGTAAAAGTCTGTTATGTCTCTGGTTAGATTATTTCGTAGGTACTTTATCTTCTTAGAGGCTATAGTAAATGGCATTGATTTGATAATTTCTTCCTTAACAGTCTCGTTGTTGGTATAAAGGAATCCTACTGATTTACTTATGTTTATCTTGTATGCTGAGACTTTGCTGAACTCTTCTATCAGTTTGAGTAGTTTACTTATAGATTCCTTGGGATTGTCTGCATATACAATCATATCATCTGCAAACAGGGAGATTTTAACTTCCTCTTTGCTGATGCAGATGCCCTTTATTTCTTGGTCTTGTCTAATTGCTCTGGCTAAAACTTCTAGTACAATGTTGAATAGAAGAGGTGAGAGTGGGCATCCTTGTCTAGTTCCTGATCTCAAGGGAAAATCTTTCAGTCTCTCTTCATTCAGGATGATGTGGGCAATTGTCTTTGTATAAATGGCCCTTATTGTGTTGAGGAATTTCCCATCTATGCCCATTTTGCTAAGAGTTTTTAGCATGAATGGGTGTTGGACTTTATCAAATGCCTTTTCTGCATCAGTGGACAAAATCAGGTGATCCTTGTCTTTTGTGTTATTTATGTGGTTAATCACATTAATTGTTTTCCTGATGTTGAACCAGCCTTGCATCCCTGGTATGAATCCCCCTGGGTCATGATGGATTATTTTCTTGATATGTTGTTGTATTCCCTGTCATTTACATTTTGCTTGCAGCTAACTTGTATCAGGTCTTTTCACTATTAAGAGTATTTATTGTTATAGATTGGTCATGATCATATTAGTTTTGTCATCTACAAATAAGTCTTTGCTGATTCTATGAAAATATTTGACCAGAATATCTCAACAAAAAGATAGTAGACTTGTGAAAAGGACCATGACTGGAAATGTCTAAAATTCTTCTGCAGAAGCTGATGGGCTTGCAGGCTGCAGCTGATCCAGAATCAAGTGAAAGAGAAAAATCACTATATAAGACTGAATAATGACAAGATACTATTGGTTTTATGTGAGAACGTTGTTGCTAATGCATATACAAGCAGCTCATGAGATTTGTTTCCTCATTCAAAGACCTTAGGCTATAGTTTCATTGGTTATTTCAGATTGTTAGTGTTTCTACTCTATTCCTAGTTCACTGTGGTACCTGGGATCTTAAAAATCTGATGGTGTACAGTTACCATTTATTGAGCATTTTTGATCAAAGATTCTCTAGTAAGATCATGATTCATAAGAAAGAACCATGAAAAATATATGTGATTCTTCTAGAATCTAAGTTTCTGAATTTCATGGAGTTTGAGTTAAGTCTACATAGGCTACTGCCTTTGGATATTCTTTTAAACTACAAGGTTTGAAAAAACTGGTTGCTTCAGGCTCTCTGAGTTGAATAATAGTTCAGATAAACTAGTCCAGGTGTTTTACTCTGGACATTTAGTTTTTTGTTTTTAAATTCAATCTGTTTTTTAAGTGTAAGGGCAAATAGAGAAAAATTCTTTATATACAGACTTTTACGGGCCATTATCAAGACCCAGATCTAAAAGCAAAGAGTCTTAACAAAATCAAAAGAAAGTAAAGACTCACTTTCAAGACTTCTTCTTAGCCAGGGACCTAAAGAAAAGCCACCTCTCTTTTTCACTAGACTGACTGAACCCTTTAGAACGTATACCAGTACTGATCCTGAGAGGGGAGAGAGGGACTGAGAGATTGAGAGAGAGAGGCCATTATGGCCATGCATTTTCTATTCCTGTCCACATGAGACATAACATAAAAATTACAAAAGCTCAAGGCAGAACCTCAGACCCCACTCTTCCTATTGGTAAAAGGAGACCTTCAACGTGTTTGATAACAGAGATTTAGCAGCAGAGGAAAAAAGATAAAAAACAAGGCCCAGTTGTTGGCAGCTATCCAAGGTCTGCCTTGAGGTAATCCAGTTGGCCTCTGGAGATCAGCATTTGAATCGCCTCACTGGCCGCCGAGTATTGACCCCAATCAATGCAGGTACTATCAAAGATGAGGCTATTAGAAGGCAAAGTATCCTGAGAGCTCTAAAAGAGGATGCCCAGTTGACTCTCCCAAAGGCCTAGACAGACTGTTCCTTTGGAAGGTGGATGGCTGTCTCAGAAGAGGGGTTTGAAGAGACCAATCATAATGCAGCCCTGAGAGCTGCCTAGCTCCCAGCTATGCCATCAATATCTCCGTGGGGGAGCAGAGGGTTACAGTTGACGTAGACAGTAAAGAGAATGAATTTGTCTTAGATACAAGAGTCACCATGTCTCTACCTTAAATTACTCCACTGTCCAAGTGGGACTGTGTTATTACTGGCTAAGATTAAAAAACCCAAGGTGAGGAAGTTTACTCTTATAGCTGATAGGGTCACTGTTGGTAAGACATTCCTTTCTGTGTATCTCTGAATGCCCTGTTGTGTTGCTGGCACAAAAATTATTAAGCACATTGAGAACATAAATATATTTAAAAACTCAACTAAACTTAAGAAATGAAGACTCCTTGCAAAAGCTTAAAGAGGTGGCAATCTGAGTCAACTCAGAATGGCAATCATTAGCAGAACCCAGGGTCTTCCCTGCTCAAATTGTTCTGCACTCATTAACATGGATAGCAGGGCTATAGTTCATTTGTGCCTGGAACCAAGCCCACACCCTTCTTGCACCTACTTACATTCCAGATTATGTAACACTTACTAGACAAGATAAATTCATTTTCTTATCCTTCACCATCCCTACCCAAGACACCAATGGATCCTTATGTCAAGGGAAGCCTAGTGCCAGCAGTGCTCTTGACCATGGGTGTGGCCACCTTAGTGTCTGGAGCCCTGACTGGAGGAATAATACAAGGACTGCCAATTAAGTTCAGGAACTCATCCTAGAAAAAGTGCTACACACCTCATAGCTGAGTATCACTACAGTCTCCTTCAAAGTACTTCCTTTGGGAAGCTATGCACTGATCCCAGTGCTTAGTTCACCCTTCAAAGCAATTTCAGAACTGTTTTTCTGGAATGGACATCAGAGCTGTCTTTGTACTACCCTTGATGTCCTGAATGTCATACAAATGTCTTCCTTTCAATATTTCCTTTATCTCTGGGTAAAGAAAAATGGTCATTCTGGGCCAGATCAGGTGAGTAGGGACAGTATTCCAAAACAGGTATGTGCCACTGCACACAATGGCAATTCCAGAGAGTTCCAAAAGAACTCTGAAGGGTGGACCAGGTGCTGGCATCAGTGGATAGCTTCCCAAGGGGAACACTTTGAAGGGACTGTAGCAATATTCAGAAATGAAGTACGTAGCACTTAGACAAATTCAATTCATGTACTTAATTGTCTGACCTTGTACACACAGCTAAACATACACCAATTCAGCAATTTTGTTGTTCAGTTCAGTGACATTGATTACATTCTTCAAGTTGTGCAATCATTCACACCCTCTTTTCCAAATTGTTTCTCTGCATTAATTAACATAAACTCATTGCCTCAATTTTCCTATCCAATCTTTTAAGTGATTGTTGTCATTTTGATTCCATATGGATAGATCCTAAAACACTCAAGGCAGATAGTCTTCACCAGTTAAGTTAAACTACTGTTTGGTTTTAAGAAGCCTTCACATGATAATGTTGGTTTATAAGGTTTAAAGATATTCTCAATGCAGTTATTTCAGGGGTTCATCTAGCCTCCATGGCTAAAGAAAGGCTGGATGCCATGAGAATTTTAAATTCTGCTCTACATTGTCCTCCTTTTGATCAAAATTCTCCTAATGACTCTTTGATCAAAGTGTTCAGTAAGGGGAGCCAGGCATTATCCAGTGTTTCTGGTTTCATGGCAAAGGACACAGTGGTTCACAGAGGTAATTAGCCACACTCCGTATCTTCTTCCTAGTCTTTACTGTTTTTATTCCTCTGTTGTCCAGAGGAATAAAGACTAACTGCTGTGTCTTGGATGGTCATTTGCAGGCTCTTAAGATCCCAGCACTACTCAATAAAACAGGGAGGTAGAACAGAAACACTAAACACATCATTAGGTCAATTAACTGGGATGCCAAATGAAACGATGACCCTGGTTCCCTAAACCAAGGAACCAAATCCCTTGAGGCATTTAGTAGCACATAAGAAGCCTCAGCAACTACTCTCTCTGTTGTTATTGTCATTGTTGTAAATGTGTCACTCACACCTCTTTTGCCGCTTCAGTTTTTTACAGCTATATAACTTACTGGCAGCAATTACATCAGTCAGCTGTGCAGCCGTAGTCTTGATTAATGTGATTTTGCCATCACAATAAGCCGAAAGTCAGTACTCCATAAGTAATGGCTGCTTGCCCTTTTCCCTCTCCCTCCTACCCTTAGTAATTACTAGTAAACTTGGTCTATTCTTGTCTTGCCTATTCTTGTCTTTTCCCGTTAGTGGAATAACACAGTATTTTCCTTTTTGGTTGACTTACTTCACTCAGCATAGTATCTCCCAGCCCCATCCATATTGTACCATGTCTTAAGACTTCATTTCTCTTAATGGCCGAATAGTGTTCCATTGCATGAATGCATCACATTTTGTTTACCCATTAATCTGTCAATGGGCATTTAGGTTGTTTTCATCTTTGGACTATTATGAATAGTGCTGCAATGAACACTGGTGTACGAGTATCTGTTTGAGTCTGCTTTCAAGTCTTTTGGGTATACACCTAGGAGTGAGATTGCTGGATTAAATGGTAGTTCTACTTTTTAGGTTTTTTTTTTTTAAAGAATTGGTACACTGTTTCCCACAACAGTAATACCATTTTAAATTTCCACCAGCATGAATAAGTGGTCTAATTTCCCCACATTCTCACAAACACTTATTTTCTGTTATTTTTATCTTAGCTACCTACTAGGAGTGAAATAGTGTCTCACTGTGGTTTCGATTTGCGTCTTTTGAATGGCTAATGATGTGGAACATTTTTAATATGTTTGGTGGCTATTGGAGTATCTTCTTCAGTAGAGTCTATTAAGCCCATTGTCCATTTTGTTTGGGTTGTCTTTATGTTATTTTAATATCGATTCCTGTAACTGGATTCTTACCAGATGTGTGAGTTTTGAAGACGTTCCCCCATTTGGCAGCTTGTCTCTCTCACTTTTTTGGTAAAGTCTTTTCATGACCAAAAGTTTTCAGTTTTAATGAAGTTCCCTTTCTTTAGTTCTTTGGTTTTTGTGCTTTTGTTATCACTGTCAGATAATCCACTGCTAAAAGCTAGGCCTAACAACATGACACACACATTGTCTTTAAGAATTTTTTGGTTTTAGTTTTCATGGTTAGGTGTTTAAATCATCTGAAATTTGTTTTTGCATATGGTGTGAAGCATGGATTTGGTTTAATTTTTCTGCATGTGGAAATCCAATTTCTCCAGTGCAATTTTTTGAGGAGACTCTTAATTCCCCCAGAAGTGCACTCAACACCTTTGTCAAAAAGCACTTGTCTGTAGAAGGTAAATGATTGCTAGTGTATAGAAAATCAACTGATTTTTGTTGCCTTTGTACCTTGTAACTGCTAAATCCCTGTGTTAGCTCTAGAAGTGTTCTTGAGGACTCCAGCATTTCCTATTTATAGGATAATGTCATCCACAACTAGACACGATTTTGTAAAATCCTTCTTTACTTCTATTGTATGATTGATCTACTTGTTTATTATTCATTATGATTATAAGCCCACATACATTAAGCCAAACCCATTGCTGCAGAGTTCATTTTTGCTTAGGGCAATGCCTTGTGTGTGAGAACAGAATTGTGTTCCATTGGATATCAACTCAAAGGCAGTAGGTTTGGGTTCTTTTTGTTTGTTTAATGTTAAAGAAGTAGGCATCAGGCTTTTCTTCTGCAGGGCCACCAAGTAGATTTGCATGGCCATCTCTTTAGTTAGCAGCTGAGCACAAAACATTTGTGTCAACCAGGGATTTGTATCTATTAATGACAGGCCTCACTTTGGAAACAAATTAAAGTTGAAATTCAAGGTGATATTCTGGATGTGGAATATGACCCTCATCTCTGTACCACCGACTTAACTGGAGTAGTTAGAGGAATTGTCCTAAATTGGGGTGATTGGGTGTAGGGTCAGAAACTACTTGTTCTATTAGCCTTATAGAAACAATCCTGAATTATACTGTCACAGTCCAGTAGACTGTAAGTCCAAATTCAGGGTATCAGCTCCAGTGGAAGGTTCTCTCTGTTGGCTCTGGTGAAATGTCCTTGTCATTACTTTTCCCTTTGGGCTGGGATCTTCTGAGGAGCAGGGACCTGGGGTCCTTCCCAAAGCATGCACTCTTCTCTGGGCAATGCTTCTTGGAGGTATGAGTTCCCCAAATCTCTCTGCTAGTTTCTATTTCAAGAGATTGCCTGAAAACACAACATAATCTCACACACACACTGAGTTCGGCCCCAACAAAATTGCTGCTCATCCTCCCTCATCAACATCATAGATGCAGGGTTTACAGCATATAGGAATATCCCAAAATACCAGGAATCAGGGCCTAGCCAAACGGTTACACACATGTTCAGGGAGATACAACTCAATCTGCGACACCAACTCATACATCTTGGACAGCCACTTGGTAGCTTTTGAAACCTGAGATTTCACACACCAAAGTGGGATGCAGAACACTTTATTAAACTTTGATATGGCAATTGAAACTGCTTCCCAGATCCCTGTCCATGTTTCTCTGTCCCTTGAAGTGTTTGGTTGTATTCAAGAAAGTTTTAGCTTTTGGTTTAGTCCACTTGTACTGACTTCTCCTGTACTGTACATTGCCATTCCCTTCATCTAATTGTTGTCTACTGTCTAGTTAGTGGAAAACCCCTGGTGGTGTAGTGGTTAAGTGCTACAGCTGCAAACCAAAAGTTCAGCAGTTTGAATCCACCAGATACTCCTTGAAAAGTCTATGGGGCAGTTCTCCTCCATCCCATAGGGTTGCTATGAGTAAGAATTGACTCAATGGCAGTGGGCTTTTTAATCTAATTGCTGTGAGTCAGAATTGACTTGATGGCTATGGATTTGGCTTAGTTAGTGAATATACCTATTCCTGCCTCCCTCCTTCCCTTGTAACCATCAAAAAGACGTCTTCTTCTGTGTTTAAACCATGAGTTCTTGTAATAGCAGTGTCATGCATGATTAATTTCACTCAGCGTATCTTCCAGATTCATCCATGTTGTTTCACAGATTCTTCGTGGTTGTTCATTGTTGTGTAGTATTCCACTCATTCCATTCATCTCTTGATGGACACCTAGGTTGCATCCATCTCTTTGCTATTGTGAACACTGCTCCAGTGAACTGAGTGTGCATATGTCTATTTGTGTGAGGGCCCTTACTTCCCTAGGATACATCCCAAGGAGTGAGACTGCTAAGTTGTATGGTACTTCTATTTCTAGCTTTTTAAGGAAGCACCAAATCAATTTCCAAAGTGGTTGTACCATTTTACATTGCCACTAGCAGTGTGCAAATGTTTGAGTCTCTCCAACATTGTGTTTTTGGATTAAGGCTACCCTTGTTGTGGTGAGATGTTGTACCATTTTATTTCTGATTTGCATTTCTCTAATGGCTAACGATTGTGAGCTATTATGTATCTTTGTTAGCTACCCAAACGTCTTTTTTGGTGAAATGCCTGCTTACATGCAAGTTTATGGTTTCTATACCTGTGTTACAAATTCCATTCAGGAATGGGTTTCATTATATTAGTAAGCCAGTATTAGCTTAAGGTGTATCTTAAGTCAATCTCTTTTGAGATTTAAGGAGAGATTAGGTATGCAGAAGAAAGCAGAGATGCCAAGCCATGTGAAGATCACCCAGGAGCAGAAAATCAAGAGACAAAGACCTTCCTCCAGAAAAGACAGAGAAAGGCTCCCGCTAGAGCCGGCACTCTGAGTTCTGATGTCTAGGCATCTAAACCGTGAGAAAATAAAGTTCAATGTTAAATCCACCCACTTGTAGCGTTTCTGTTACAGCAGCACTAGGAACCAAGACAGAAGGCAGTGGGGTAGGAGCAGAGCATTGAGGGGAGTAGAAAATGAAGTCATAGGCACTGACGGCACATTAGAGGCCTTGTCAGTGCTGTGAAGATGTGTTGTTGTATTTTGGTAGAGGAATAAAATACTAAGATTACTTCAGCTGTTGAGAAGAGACATTGTGAGCCAAGTGTGGAAGCAGTTTGGAGTCAATTGTAATGTAAGAGTAAATCTAAAACTACTGCTACAGAATCACTGAAATATAGGAAGACTTAACATTGTGAAAATATCTATTTTACCCAAAGCAATCTACTTATATAATGCAATCCCAATATAAATTCCTGTGACACTTTTTAATGAGATGGAGAAACAAATCACCAACTTTGCTTGGAAAGGGAAGTAGCCCCGGGTAAGTAAAGCATTACTAAAGAAGAACACATTGGGAGGCCTCTTACTACCCGACTTTAGAACCTATTACACTGCCACAGTGGTCAAAACAGTCTGGTACCAGCACAAAATGAGACAGATCAATGGAACAGAGTTGAGACCCCCAAGATGACACCATCCTCCTACGAACAGTTGCTATTCGACAAAGGCCCTAAGACATTAAATTCAAGTAAAAGAAATCTCTTCAACAAATGGTGCTGGCAAAATTGGATATCCATCTGCGATAAATTAAAACAAGATGCATATCTCACCCTCATATGAAAACCAACCACACTGGATAAAAGACCTAAATATCAAAGCTAAAATCATAAAGCTCTTCCAAGAAAAAATAGGATCAACAATGGAATTTTTAATACACAATGCAGACTTCAAAATCTGACAAACCACAATCAACAGAAGAGAAAATAGATAAATGGGAATAACTAAGAATCAAACACTTTTGCTCATCCAAAGACTTTATCACAAGAATTAAAAGACCACCTACAGAATGGGAAAAAATTATTTGGCAACTATATGTCAGATTGATGTCTGATCTCAATAATCTATAAAGTACTACAGAATATTGATAAGAAAAAATAATCCAATAAAGCAATGGGCAAAGGAGATGGACAGACACGTCTCTAAAGAGGAGATCCAGGCAGCCAAAAAACACATGCAGACACACTTATGATCATTAGTTGTTAAAAAATTCAAATTCAAACTACTCTGAGATAACATCCTACCTCAACAAGGTTGGCCATTATCCCAAAAGTGCAAAACAACAAACGCTGGAGAGGCTGTGGAGAAAGTAGAACTCTCCTACACTGCTGGTGGGATTGCAAAATGGTGCAATCTCTTTTTGGAAAGCAATCTGGCGCTTCCTTATAAAGCTGGAAATAGATATACCATTTGACCCAGTAATTCCACTGCTCGGAATAGAATATATCCTACAGAATCAAGGCCATTCACACCAACTGATAAATGCACACAAATGTTTACTGCAGCACAGTCCACAATAGCAAAAAAGATGGAATCAACCCAGATGCCCAACAACAGAGGAATAGATAGGTAAACTATGGTATATATACTCAATGGAACATTACACAATGATGAAAAAGAATGACAATTTTAGGAAATATCTCACAATACGGTTTCAATTGGATGACATTATGTTGAGGAAAAGTAGTCAGTGAAAAAAGGACAAATACTGTATGAGACCCCTACAATAAGAACTTAAAAACAGACTCATGCATAGAAGAAAAGACTCTTTTGAGACAGCTGCAAGGGTAGGAAGGGAGGGAGGGACAGGGTTGGGCATAGATTAGATAGTAGACAGAAATTTGGTTGGGTGAAATCTGTGACAGCACACATTAGAAAGATCAATTTTAATTGGACTTCAACATAACATGGTTACTCCTCCCATCTTAACCCAATATTGCAAGGACAGAGTAGCTGGAGCAGGTGGCTGGGGATCACTCTCTCAGGCGAAATGAGGCCAATTGGCACAACTAGCATTTTTCTGAGAGTCTTCTGCATCCCACATCGGTGAGTGGCATCTGGGAACTTAAAAGCTGCCAATCTACCATATGAGATACACCAAATTGTCCTGACTCAGCAGGAATGGATGATCACCAAGGATGAGAATGAGGAAAGAGAACCCAGAAGACACAGAGACCTACGCTGAGTGGATGACTACATCGACACGTGACTGGAAGAACTGGATGGTACCGAGCCAACACCAGCAATAGCCACGATGGAGCTTACAATGTTGAATCTCACTAGCAACACAAGAATAAAAAGGGGTGCACCCTGAGATCTCCACTAAAAGACTACAACTCATGGTCCAGGGGCCTCGGAGTTCCCCTGCAAGCATGGCCCGACCCTGTTGCTGCCCCTGTCCATAAATCACAAAGGAGGTCAACTCGGCGGACAGGAATAGATTGGATTTGGTGACACAGAGTGACCATATGATGTGTGCACTTTACGGTTCTATGCATCTATGATGTCGTCCTGCTGACCTCTTGCTCGAGGTGGGGGAGAATGGAGAGGATGGGATGTGAGACTGTTAGGAGGACATGTAATGTACAGAACAACAGGAAGAGTGTGCTGTCACCAGGCAGGCAGAGCAGCGGGAGCTGCACATAGGCGGGCATGCAAATTTATATGGGAATGTACATTTTCACTCAATCATAAAAAAAAAAAAAAAAAAACTTCTCAAGGTGGTGTTTCTACCTCTTTAACCTTTCCATGAAGAATTTTGCACTCTGATTTACACCACATCAAAACAGCTGTTTTGACATCTTCAAGTGACTTAAATCGTGTTCCTTTTAACTACTGAATTTTGGGAACAAAAGAAAGTCTAAAGAGTTTTAATATTAGGCTTGTAAAGACAGCCCTTGCTACCCTCAAAGAATGCATGGGTATTGTAACGATGGCAAAAGATTCCTCAGTGCAACTTTCCTGGCCTTTTTCTCACCACTGCAGTCTTCAGTTTTTTTAAAACTTCGTAAGTGCTTGTGACTGTCAGCTGCCATAAACTTCTGAGTGGTCTTCTCTTTCTGGTTCATCACTGAGGTCTTTCCAGCTTCTTTAAAATTCTTGACCCATGTAAAAACTGTTGTTTTATGTGGAGCGGCATTCCCAGAAACTTGTTGCAACACTTCAATGATTTGGGAGGATGTCCACTTCAATGTAAGGCATGTAAAGTATACAGAACGTGTGAAAATTTTAAAGGTAGACCAGTATTTGTCAGGGTATTTAAAGGTACACAAATATATACATACACCAGATCACTGAGTGAAACTTGAGTGAGAAGGTTTAGGGCTGATAAAGCACCTACTTGACAGGTGAGTTAAATCTGAAAAACTAAATAAAATACATCTGTCAAGAGATGGGATTCAAAGTACCAGAAGAAGAATACACATATTCCACACTTGCACAGGAGTGGATACCCAATACTTGAATGGGTACAAAAGATAAGGCTGACCCAACTGAGGGAATGAAACCATTCAGCAGCATCCCCAATGGACCAGACTGAAGGACTTCAACCCCCAAATTCTCAGAGGTATGCTCCAGTAGCCTTCTAACGTGCCTGTGAGCTTTGGAGAGATACCTGAACTTGCTGTATAACCTGTACCTGTCCCCTTTGCTATGACCAAGAATGAAGAAAATAATTTGCCCTCCTCCCCACATTACTTTACGTTCTGGATCATATACCCACTGTCTTAGGTTGGGTTTTCTAGGGAAGCAAAACCAGTAACACGTATACAGACAAGGAAAGATTTACGTACAAAGGAAGCAGCTCACGCAATTGCAGAAGCTGAACGTCCCAAGTCCTGGCACAAGCCTCATGTGGCCACAGGAGCTGGTAAACCCAAGGTCATCAAGTCAGAAACCAGAGCTCTGGATCACTGGTGTGTAGGTCTGTGGATCCCAAGCTGGCACCGAGATGGAGCTGCAGAGGCCGGCAAACCCAGGATCGGCAAGTCAGGGAACAGGACTCTCAAGAGCCAGCTCTAAGGGTTGATGAATCCAACAACTGCTAGTTCAGGTCGAGAACCAGGTGCCAAAAACAAGAGAGCAGGAGCTGCTGGCAACATGAACAGACCAGCAGTGGAAGGCGGAGAGCTGAGAGCTAAGGGGTGGGAAGCCACCACAGGCCCCGCCCTGCCCCCTGATATACTAGCCAAACATGGAATAGCCAAGTTGACACAATCATGACCACTACAGCCACCCACTGCCATCAAGTTGGTCCAACTCACAGTGACTGTAGAGGTCAGAGCAAAGCTGCCCCAGTTTCCTAGGAATGCCTAGCAGATTTGAACTGCTGACCTTTCAGTTAGCAGATGTAGCATTTCACCCACTACACCACCAGGGTTTCCTTGGATAACAAAGGTATGTAAAAAAAAAAAAAATTATAGGCCACCTGTTTTTTGTACGTGGTCCTTAAAGTAGCTGGCAGTGGCTTAGCCAAAATTAGTTATATTTTAGAGACTATTAAATTTAAACAGTTTAAAGAAAAAAAGTTTAACGTCTCTACTAGCTTTAAAGTTAAATTTTATATACCAACTCATACCTGCGTATTTCTGAGTAGCATTCTAGTGTTGTTAACAACGGTAACATGTAACATTTGCTGAACGTACTTACAAAGCACCATCAGGTCATGGGCTGAGGCTCCACTCTCTAACACAAGTGGACACCAGCCACATGTGGTCACTGAGCAATTATGGGTTGCTTTCAGCCTCAGAATTCCTAGAAACTGAAACTGAAGAACTAGAAATAACATTATAAATTCACTTGAAACTATCTGGCACTTGTCTTGTGTTAGCTATTAAAGGAAGATTTGTCTATTATTAAAAAATTTAACAATCTAGACAACAGCATGGAACTGTGACATTTTATTGTTTTCATTTTTCAATAAAGTAAATATGTGCTTCATAAGAGTCTTGCTAAAAATTACAAGTTACCTGTTTAGGATTAACAAGATTTTTTTTAAACTGAGTATAAACATAGGCTTAACTTTGTAAGAAACAAATTTTAATTATTTATTACATAGCATTCAAGAAAATTAAAGACATCTTTAGATTTAAAATCTAATAAATCTGTCAACAGTCTAAAAACTATGTAACATATGATATTAAATATATAAACATACCTATTCTATAACTTGAATCTACTTAACATGAACACTGGCCTTTTCTGTTATTCCTCATACAGTATGGCTTGACTTCGTATGCCTATGCCTCCACCTCATACCTAGGGATATCTAGCGATATCTTGTGCCATTTTTGGTTGCTGCAAATGGATGTTACTGGCATCTAGTAGGTAAAGCCCAAGGGTGCTACAGTGCATGGGGTGAACTCCAAAACAAGAAGATCTGGATGTAAATGTCAACAGTAGCAACATTAAGAAACACTATTGCTGAGTATGATCCAATTAGCACTTTATGAATAGCCTCACTCCAACATAATTCTGAAAACACATACTCTGCTCATTACTGGCAAAGACTATTTAATAGAAGTCTGGTGGCACAGTGGTTAAGTGCCCAACTGCTAACTGAAAGGTCAGTGGTTTGAATCTACCACTCAGTGGGATAAAGCATGCCAGTCTGCCTCCATAAAGACTACAGCTTTGAAAACCCTACGGGAAATTCTGTCCTACTGGGTTGCTAGGAGTTGAAACTGACTTGATGACAATGAGTTTTTGTTTCGGTTTATTTAAAGGCAATGGATTTTTGTTTACTTAGAAGAAGATTTAACCTAATATCTATTCCTTCTTGTGACCAAAAGCAACGGTGACTTTTAAATATCAAAATAATTTCAGAATGCTTAAACGACAAAATCAATTCAGAATGGTAAAAAAATTAGGGTATGTAACATTTAATTTCCCTACAACTTGTCTGACAATTTTAACACGTTAACACTCAAAGTTAATTAGGACTGTTGTGAAGCAGCTAACTGCTTTGCCTATTTTTCTGGACAACAGTAAGAATACAAGGATATACAAAGTGCCTGGTAAAGAGCAACGTGCTCTCCATATGTTCTGAAGTGTTGATTACAACAATATAAAAAATGAATACCTTCGTTTATTAGTTCAAGTATGTCATGGACATGTTTTTTGGACAGGTTAAATTGTTTTATTTTATTACAATAATCTCTTATGTCTTCTTTTACAGCAGTGCACATGTATGGGTATGTGATACAAAATTAAGCCCTTTCCGCACAACTTCTAGTTGTCAAAGCATCAGTGTATCAAAAGTGAGTTCTCCTAATCAAGAACCAAATTTAAAAACGAAACACACAACCATCACTCTAAGTTCACTACAGAGAAAGTGTTCGGGCCTTAACTAATCACTCATCCCCACTTTCACATTCTATGTATTTTCTCATGTTCAGAAAATTGATTCAAATGATTTAAGTTATCCCACCATTTAAAAAGAAAAGTATCTGCAATAATTTTAAACCAAGGAGTTATCTTAATTTCACCACTGGCTGCTTTTTTCAGAAGTTCCTCTAGTTCTTCTTTTGACACATAACAATAGCTTTTAACCTCATTAGGATCTGGATTCAAAGTTACATTCTTCTTCACAAACAAAATATAATCAATTTCATGTTCACCCCAAACACCATCAGACTGAGCCTTATAGTGAATTCGTGTTAGATAATTAATTTCTTCCGGTAGAACCTATAAAAAAAAAACAACACACACACACACACAAAAAAAAACAACAACAACAGTAATTAAAGAAAAGTAATCTAAAAGTAAGTCACCAAAGTTCACTTTATCCTGGCTGGCAGTACATTCTGAGAGTTATATTAGGTATCAACCTGGAGCCTTTGTGGCACAAGAGTCATGAGCTACTGCTAACCAAAAGGTCAGCAGTTCAAATCCACCAGCTATTCCTTGGAAACCCTACGGAGCAGTTCTACTCTGTCCTATAGGCTCTCTGTGAGCTGGAGTTGACCAGTGGTAACAGTTTCACTTATTGGTCCAGTTGTGAGGATTCTTATTGTATACGGAGGTACAACCTAGACCACAGGTGGCAGTCTTTGATCTTCATGAGCAAGGGCTTCAAGTCCTCTTCTTCTCTTTCAGCAAGTGAGCATCTGTCACCTACATATTGCAAGTTGTTGTCTTCCTCCATTCTTGATACCCCATTCTTCTTCATGGAGTCCAGCTGCTCAAACTACCTGCTCAGCACACAGACTGATTAAGAATGGCGAAAGTGAACAGCCCTGACATGCACCTTTCTAGGCTTTTAACTGCACAGTATTCCTCCGTTCTGTTTGAATGACTGCCTCTTCGTCTATACTACAGGTTCCTCATGAGCACAATTCAGTGTGTTCTGGAGTTCCAATCACAAGAAATTATCAACGCAATAAAACACAGGCACACACCTTTCTGGTATTCTTTACTTTCAGCCAAAAATTCATCCAACATTAGCAATGATGTCCTTTGTTCCACATCCTTTTCTGAGTTCAGCTTGAATTTCTAGCAGTACCCTGTCTATATACTGCAACAGTTGTTTCCAAGTCATCAGCACAATTTTACTTGAGTGTGGTGTTAATGATACGGATTCTGGTGGATCACCTATCTTTGGAAATGGCACAAATACGGCCCTCTCCCTCTCAGTTGGCCAGGTAGCTGTCTTCCAAATTCTTGGCACAGACCAGTGAGCACCTCCTGCACATCTGCTGTTTGCTGAAACATCTCAAGTGATAGTCTACCAATTCCCGAAGGCTTGTTTTCAGCAATGACTTCACTGCAGCTTAGACTTCTTCCTTTAATGCCATCAGTTCTTGATCGTATGCTGCCTCCTGAAATGACTGAAATGTCCACCCAGTTCTTTCTGGTACAGTGACTCTATGCCTTCCTGCTATCTTCTCTGGATGTTTTCTGTGTAGTTCAATATTTTCCCACAGAATCCTTCAACACTGCAACTCAAGGCTTGAGTTTTTCTTCAGTTATTTCAACTTGAGAAATGCTGAGTACATTCTTCCCTTTTGGTTTTCTAACTCCAGGTCTTTACACATTTATTCCAACACTTTGTCTTCTCCAGCTGCCATTTTAAATCTTCCATTGAGCTCTTTCACTCTGTCTATGTCTTCCATTCACTTTAGCTTTTCTATGTTAGAGACCAAATTTCAGATTCTCCTCTGATATCCATTTTCGTCCTTTCTTTTCTTTCTGTCTTTTAATGGACCGTTTACTTTTACCATATATAATGTCTTCAATGTCATTCTACAACTTGTCTAGCCTTCAATGATTAGTGTTCAGTGTGTCAAATGTTCTTCAGATGGTCTCTAAATTCAGGTGGGATACACTTTAGATTGCACTTTGTCTCATGTGGACTTGCATTAATTTTCTTCAGCTTCAACTTGAACTTGCATATAAGCAACGGATCCAGTCCTCACTTGGACTTGCTTTGACTGATGACAGTGAACTTCTTCATTGTTTCTTTCCATACATACAGCCAATTTGATTTCTGTGTATTCCATTTTGTGAAGTCCACAGATTAGCTGTATTTTACTGAATAAGGTACAGGATCTGCCGATGAAATTCATAAACTCATCCTAGAAAAAGTGCTACAATACCTCACTGGTGAACATTACTACCGTCACCTCTGAAGTACTCCCCTTGTGAAACTATACATTGATGCCAGCACCCAGTCCACCCTTCAAAGCAATTTTGGAATTTTTTTCTGGAATGGCCATCAGAGCTGTCATTGTATTACCCTTGATGTCCAGAATGTCATACAAATATCTTTCTTTCAATATTTTCTTTCTCTTCAGGTAAAGCAGAAAGTCATTGGAGGCCAGATCACGTAAGTAGGGAGGGTGTTGCAATACAGTTTTGTTGTTTACTAGCTAAAAACTCCCTCACAGAGGGCTCTCTGCACCCCACATTGGTGAGTGGTGTCTGGGGTCTTAAAAGCTGCCTAGCTGCCATCCGAGGACACAGCAAATGGTCCCAACTCAGCAGGAACAGATGCTCACTGAGGACCAAAATGACATGGGGTAAAGACAACTCAGAAGATAGAGAGACCCACATGAGTGGGTACCTACATCGACTTGGGACTGTAAGAACCAGATGGTGCCTGGCCACCAACAGTGACAGCCGCGATGGAGCTCAATAAGGTGAGTCTCACTGGCAACACGAGAATAAAAAGGGGTGCATCCTGAGATCTCCACTAAAAGACCTCAATTGAAGGTCCAGCGGTTTCGGCGTTACCCTGAGAACATGGTCCCCAGCCCTGATGCTGCCCTTGTCCATAAATCATAATGAAGGTCCACTCTTTGGACACGAGTGGATTGGACTTGGCAGTGCAGAGTGACCATATATTGGATGCACTTTATGGTTCCATGCATCTATAGGAGAACGTCCTGCTGACCTCTGGCTGGAGGAAGGAGAGTGGGTGGAGAGGAGGGAAAAGAAGGCTGTTGGGAGGATGAGACATGTATGGAGTAGAGAGGAATAATGTGCTGTCACCGGACAGGGAGAGCAGTGGAAGCTGCATATAGGAGGGCATGTAAATTTATACGGGAATGTACATTTTCACTCAGTTATATTAAATTAAAAAAAAAAAAACTCCCTCACAGACAGTGCTGTGTGAGCTGATGACTTGTCATGATGCAAGAGCCATGAATTGTTGGTGCAAAGTTCAGGTCATGGTTGTCTAACTTTTTTACACAGCTCTTTCAGCACTTCCAAATAGCAAACTTGGTTAACTGTCCAGCTGCAACAAATTCAAAATGAACAAGCCCTCTGTTATCAACAGTGGTTAGCAACATCGTTTTGACTCCTGATTTGGATCGACAAACGTTTACTGGTTGTAGAGAATTGGCTAACTTCCACTGCATACTTCGATGATTTGTTTCAGGGTCATATTGGTACACCCATGTTTCATCGCCAGTGGTAACACACGCCAAAACATTGTCTTGCCTCTCCAAAAGGTCTCGGCAAACTTCAACTCTCCTTTATTTTTGTGCATTGGTGAGCTCCTTCAGGACTATTTTTGTACACTTCTTTCTTGTGCCAAGACTCTCAGTGAAGATTTTCCTGTTTCTCTGTTGATGTTTACTTGGTCTGCTATGCTTCTCACAGTCAGCTGATGATTTTGATGAATAATTCAACAAATTGTTCAATATTTTCATCAGTTCTGCACATTAGTGGCTGCCCTGAACTCTCTTCATCAGTAACGCATTTAATTCATATGTATACTTTTGTTTTCTTCAAGGCATTATCCCCATAAACTGGGAGTAATATGTCCTGATTTCACTTACATGTTTGCCAAGTTTAACAAGAAATTTCATGTTTTTTCTTTGCTCTGATTCAAGCTCTGACATTCTTGTGATGACACACAGAAACACACAACAATACTGAAAGCCACTCAGCAAGGCACTGCCACATGTTGACACAAACACAGCTGTAAGACAATCACATACTAAGGTTATAAAACTTCACTGAGTTGTGTGTACAGCACTGCCAACTTAATTGTCAGAACTGTGTCTTTGTAACTAATAGTCTACTAGTGTTGCAAAGTTCTACTTTTATCTCCAGCATTGTTTCTATTACCAAGGCCATATTTTACTCCTATAGATTTTGTTCCAACTTCTGCGTTCCAACCCCAATTATCAGTGCATCTTGAGTGCATGTATGACTGATTTCAGACTGTAGAAGTTGATAAAAATGTTCAATTTCATTATCTTTGGCAGTAATGGATGATGCACAAATTTGACTAATATTTGTCTTGTTTTCTTTGTGAACATATGGATACTGTCCATCACTGACAGTGCTGTACTTCAGGATAGGCCTTGAAACGTTTTTTTCGTGATGAATGCAAAGCCAGTTGTCTTCAGTTTGTCATTTCTGGCATAGCTGACAACATGAATGTGATTCAAAATGTCCAGTGCCAGTCCATTCCTGCTTCATATTGCCTCGGATATGGATCTTTATGGGCTCCATTTCATTTTTCATGACTTCTAAATTTTCCCAGATTCATACTTCATACATTTTATGTTCTGATTATTAATGGATACTTACAGCTGTTTCCTCTCCTTTTTCTGTTATGCCAGATTAAGCAGATCAAGGGTCCCAAAGCACTACTCCACCAACGTCATTCAAGTTAACTCTACCCTGAGAAGGCAAGCTGAGTGCCTTTCAACCTGAGGGGCTCGTCTTCCTGCACTTTGTCAGACTGTGTTCTGCTGCTAATCACAACATTTTCACTGGTCAATTTTTTTCAGAAGTTGACTGCTGGGTCCTTCTTCTAAGTCTTAGTCTGTAAGCTCTGCTGAAACTTGTACATCGTGGCTGATAACTGCTAATATTTGAAACATGAGTGGTCTAGTTTCCAGCATCACAGCAACACACACCATAACAAACTGGCCAACAACTCTTGGAGTCAGAATTTTAAAAATATTCATCTCTTGTTGATTATACATGAAATATTATTACACTATTAGTCTGAAAAGTCTAAATCCTTTTCCCACAGGATCAGACACTGATGTTGATATGTTAAAGCAATGATTAAAGAGAAAAAAAAGCAGCCACTCATAGACTATAGAATTGTACCATTTTCCTTTACACTTTAAGGTAACCTTTTATTGAAAAGTAACTTACCATTTTAACTAGATGAGACAATTTATTAACCCAGGGATCTTAAAGGGAACATATCCAAGGGAGGAAAAAAAAAAAAGATCATTATATTTCACCCAGTTAAGGTGTATAGTTTGGATTCCTACAGAATTTCACTAGGAAATATTTACCTTTGAATTATCAATTACAAAAAGTCAGCTATACATGCTAGCTTAAAGATAAATCCATCTCAGTTTGGAATTAAATTCTGATAAGTAATGCTAAACCAAATTTAAATAATCTTCTTTATTCGAGATGTTGTTTGGGGCTAACTCATAACTTAAAAGGTTAGAGATCTAAACTTGAATTTGAAAATTCTATAAAACATTTTGTAAATGTATGCTTAGATTTCAACATACGGTTTTTATGTACAGTAAAACTAGTCACCTGTTCCATGGGAATTCCGAGCTCAGCTTTTAAACGCCTCTGTGCTGCTCGTCTTACCCCGATTGCATCATTTTCATCAGCTTCTCCTGGATTACTTAACGGATGACTACAACAAGTATTGGTAAAACAACCTGGAAAATGTAAACACAGATGTAGATCAGCTTTTCTTCAAAGTGGGTCTGAAAGATCAAGAAACATGGTTTTAAAAATAACAGAAAAACGGAATGATTCTTCAGGATTTTAAAATCACTTATAATGGAATACCACTAATCATTTTGTAAAACAGACATCTGTAGGTAAGTTCTTTACTAATGCCTGATTAACAAGAGATACTCAACACGTATAGATGGAAAATATATATGTAAATATACACATACACCCCTATCCCTTAGCAGTTCTTTTTCTTTATTGCTGTCTCATTAAGTTGTACTCACTGTACAAGCTTCTTTTATGTAGACTACAAAATTATGTCATGCCAAGACTTTTCGTTTTGATATTGGCTACAAGGAAGCTGCAGTAGTCTGTGCTCAATGACACCACTACCTAGCAGGTTATCAGTACACTTTTATTTCCTTTTCCTTTAAACATTTTCTACTTTAGTTATCAAGCTTTAATTAGTTTCCAACATTTAACAGCTTTAACTATTTTATATACTCTGTCTATACCTAAATACACTTCATTTGGGGCAAGGAAAGCTATTAATAACAACAGATTCTCAAATGATTAAGAACGTTTACCTCTAGTATCATTCTTAACTGCCTTTTCTCCATTCCCAGAGATTAATTCCCAATATCATTTCCTCTACAAACAACATTAAAGCATAATTTTAAATACAGTTCTCACCAATATATTGCCTATTAGGTATACTAACCTGGAAAGGTAATTTTAGCATCTGATCTCTGCTGTAGTAGGAGCTTATTTTCTGTGTTGAATAAAAAGACACTAAAAGCTCGATGCAATAATCCTGAAAGCAAAAGAAATCCTGTTATTTTAGTTTTAAAACAGTAGTTATTTGCCTGATTTTCCATGTAGAGTTCAGGATAGTATTAGTAAGGTGTTGTCATTTTGTCTTTTCCCATACTCTTCAGCCTGGTAAGCCTCTGCACGGCAGCGAAAGAGAAGAGCTCTTCTGCACCAGCAAGGATGTCAGACTATAGGGGAAAAAAATGGGGAACTGTTGCCTAGCTTTGCTACCGACTAGATTTCCTTCCAGAGCCCTTTAGGTCAGGCCCAGTCAGTTTTCTGCTCCTGCCAAGACTTATTTTTTCCTTTATGACGCCTGCCTGTCTCCATTTATTAGAAGGCTTGACAATTGTTGTTATGTTAGGATTAATCTATTCCTTCTTTTACAAAATAACCCTGAAGAAACTCAGTAAAAGACAGATGACATGGAGAGACCTTCTGTTTAACAAAGGAGGTGGCAAGGTAAATCTTACTAAGACACTTCCTTAACTAAGATAAAATGCAAAATGGTTAACCACTGTATCTCCTATGATCAGACTACTTTTCTCAGGTAACCTGGAATGTCTAGCAAAATCACTTTAAAAGACAGAACATTTTAGACCAGTACCTTTCTCAATGTTTTCATTCAAGTGACAGTTCTTTTTCGTCTCAGCCCCAATTCTGTTGTCATCTTCATCAATAAGAATGCACATCTCTGCTAGAAGTTGAACCTGCTGCTCATCAAGGTTGTCAGTACTTACTTCAGGCATTCTTACAGTATGTCTGATTTGTCCTACAATACTATCACTGGGAAAACCAAAGAGAAAAAAAAGACCTAAATTACCATATATCACATTTCTCTTAAAGTCACAAACACAGCCATTAGCCAGTTACTGTTCAACAAACTCCAACTCAGTGACCTCATGTGAATTACAGTAAAACTGTGCTCCAGAGGGTTTTTAATAGCTGATTTTTCACAAGAGGATCACCAAGACTTTCTTCTAAGGCATCACTGGTTGGCCTTAGACTGCTACCCTTTCAGTTAGCAGCCACATGAATTAACTGCTCTCAACACTCAGATCCATATGAGCATAGTGAGGGAATCAGTTACAGATCTCTCACCACAGTAATTCAACCATTTCAAAAACAGGTATGAACTGTATCTGCTGCTACTATCTGCTGTATCACCATCAGGATTTCCCAGCCTGGCTATCGCTCCTCCCATAGGTAGTAACAGGGAGTCCTTCATCATAGTTGCTCTTTAATTACCACCATCAGTAGTTTCCTCTCAATCTTTGTCCTGCAGGACTCTCTGCAGCACTTGATCCAGTCAACTTCCCTTTGTTCATTTTTCCCCCCTTTCTTAGCTGGCTGCCTGTCTACGATCTAGTTCCAATCTAACTTTTTATACTGTTTTTCCACAAAAAGCTTCTATGTTATCTAGTACTTGTTCCTACAGTTGTCTAGAACATTCTTTGCCATTCCTTGCCTCTGTATATTTAGTTTCTCAACAATGCCAACTGGTTAAAAAATTTTTTTCCATTCATGTACTAAACATTAAATATCCCAGTGAGATTTAATTCTGGCTTTCTCAACCTGGTTTCTAATCAGAAAAATAAATAATTTGAATGACTGTGTGTTTTCAGTTTTTCCAAAGGCACATACCATTCTAGACACACAGGCAAAAACTTAATTCATTATATTCAACAAATGTGTTAGGGTAGTCCTTCCCTAACTTTTTTTTTTCTTAAGAGCCAGACAGTATCAACTCTGACTTTTTAGTACTAAAGTAGCCACCAAGCCAAGCCAATGTTTAGACTAGACAATGCATAAACTGAGTCTAGCCATGTTCCAATACAAGTTTATTCAGGATATTGAAATTTGAATTCAGTTTGCCCATCCCTACCTTAGAGCATTAAGGCTTGTTCTCTCTCTGATCCCCTATGCTGATTTAACTTTAAAATACTATTAAGACACTTTCTATATCCTTCCTCTCACTTTTTGCACATCCAGTAATTTCTAAGATCTCTAACCTTTGTATCCTTCAGATATAGCGGGTTCTTAGTAAGCGTTCCTTGAGTTTTCTCCACACTATGTATTTTGAAGTATGTGCACTCTGCTTTGTGACTTTCTTTCATACAGTTAGATTTCTGAAATATTTTCAACAGTGTTCAAGCACAGTGCAGAAGTATATAAAAGGTGTAAGTACAAAAATGGTTACCTGACAAAAAGTTCTCACCTTACAGAGTTTGGGGTGGACTATGTGTGGGAGGGTTGCTAAGTGTTGCTGATGATGTGAAAGTCAAACTGAAAATATGCAATACAAAAAAATGGAAAATATTCTTAGTGATTCAAACAAGAGGTCAACAGGAAAAATACTGAAGGAAGGAAATTTTAGCCACATTCTCAAAAAGGTATATTTACAACTTTCACAGACAACTTTAGTATATTTCAAAATTATTGCTAAGGGAGCTTTTATAACTACACAATGGTGAGGTTTTTCAAAACAACATTTTACATCACACTGGTTTTCAAGATTTGGGCAACTTAAAATTTAAGATGGAATTTCACATTAAATTGCAAGTATTTATTCACTTAAAGGTGATATATAGATCCAGAACACACACAAAACCAAAACACAGATCGTTACATCTGTTTATGTGATGTGCTTCACCTCTTCTCCGGTTTCACTACCAGAAATAATTGTTTCCTGGAATTTGTTACCATTCCCTTGCATTTATGTAACATGTATATATGCATGTGTGCGTGTGTGTAAACAGAGACAGGAAGTGACAAAAGTTTTACTGAATATAGACAGATGCCTAACCAATAAACTGTTGCAGCTTGGTTTTAGGATGGAGTCTTCTACAATTTGCCTCTATACTTAGCATTTTACTTAAGTTGAACCGTATTTTCACATGCACATGGTCTTCTTCCTTTTTGACTACTTGATAGTGCATGATAAGATTTAAAATACCCTAAATTAAAAAGGCACAGTCTAATAATGTACCTGAAGATTCACACATGAAAAAACAAACAATGAAACCTTGTTTAAAAGGCCTGTGAACCATACACAAGCCACAAAATTTTCAAGCCATCTTAATCTAGCTGAAAACGAAGTCGGGAATTTTACCTATTTATTTAATCAGAAAAGGCAACTGAATTGCCTTCTAGGTGAAGTGGTGACTAAGAGCTCTGTTGGTAACCAAAAACCTGGCAGTTCGAATCCACCAGGTGCTCTCTGGAAAGCCCACAAGACAGTTCTACCCTGTCTCTTAAGGTTGCCATGAATACGATTTGACTAGACAGCAGTGGGTCTTTCGGTTTCTTCCTTTCCTAAGAGTCAAAAGTACCTGAATATTATCCATTATCAAACATCATTCTGATCAGAACACGTCAGCAAACTCTAAGGACCAAATAATACTTTCTAATCCTGTACTGCAAGTTCTACCAATAGTTCACTCTCCTTATCCGATTAACTGTTCCTAGAACACTGGCTCCAATTCAACGATACACACTGCTTTCCAGTGTCTACATTCACAACCAAAAGCATGCAACACTTCTCATACGGGAACGTCTTCATCGCAAAACTTGGCTTCTCAATACCCTGGTGGCACAGCAAGGAAGAGTTAGGCTTCCAACCAAAAGATGGAATCCGACAGGCGTTCCTTGGAAACGCTTTGGGGGCAGTTCTACTATACTTGTACTCGCTGAGTTGGACTACGAGGTGGAAGTGACTCGATGGCAGTAGGTTTAGTTTTCCGGTTTTGACTTTCCTTGGTTCTAATTTCTCGTTGGGTCTTGAATATAACAGAATTTTTACACAACTAGTGTTTAAAAATGAATGCAGAACGAAAGTAAAAGCATTTGTTATATAGCCAACAATTTTAGATTTCCTGAAATGCAACAGATTTCGAGAATTTTTTTTTTAAGTGGAATAGATTTAAATACTGCTCATCTTGTGTGTGTAGCTTGTAACGTATTTTTTCTTTTTTTTTTTGAAATAAGAGAAGGCATGTATTTTCACCGATCATCCTGTACTTTCAGAGGTGATATGACCACGGGTATCATCCAGTCATCTACGCCTCAAAGATGCAGAAATGCCCACGTTCCACTCTCCCGCACCGAGCTCAGCCAGAGGCAACAGCTGGGACTGCCGCTCCAGCACTCGGAGGGCTCTGGGGCAGATTCCGCTTCCCGGGCCAGGCGAGACCGCATCCCGGGGACAGCGACACGGCTGCAGCCCCGCCACCCAAGCGGCCAGCCGGGTCCCACGCCGAAGCGTCCTGGCCGCACTGTCCCACCTCCCCATTTCCGACGGGAAACCCGGTCCGGGCACTGCGATCCCCGAGAACCCCGAAGCACTCACCCCGCGCCCCCGCCGAAGCCGCCCAGCCGCTCACCGAGCCCCGCCGCGCGACCTTCCACCAGCCGGGGCCGCGCCGCACGACGACTGGCCCCGGCCGCGGCGCGCAGGCCCCGCCCCTGGGCGGAGCCCCGGGCCCCGCGCCCGGCCGCCTGAGCCAGCGAGGCGGCGAGCCAGTCGCGCCACATCCCGCCGGCGGCCAACCGCGCGTCGGCCCGCACCTGACGTGATCAGCTCGCCAGGTGGCTCCACGCCGGGGGGCGGCGCTTCCCCTCCAGTGCGGCTGCACCCCGCGGCGTCGACTCCGCTGCCGCCACCGACCGCTCGGGTGAGAGAAAAGGCAGAGCGTAGGCCAGACGCGGGCCACAGACCGCGACGGGAAACAGACGCCACCGGTTCGTTTCCGCGGCCCCCGGAGCCAGCCGGGCTTAGCCAATCAGAGTGAGGCTTTCAGTGCGTGACCCCGGACTCTACGTGCTGACGTCAGAGCCTGGGGGGTCACGGCGCGAGACAGGAGGCTGATGTTCTGGAAAGATGTAGTTATGGTCATTACAGAAAAAACGTATGTGATAGAAGGCAGAACGGTTTATATAGGGTATGAGGGAAAGCCGAAAGATCAGGACTGCTGAACTCGGGTGAATTGAACCGTTTTTATGTAAAAAAGTAAGAAATCACACTTTTGGAAGCCTTTTTTTTTTTTTTTTAAATCCCAATGGGAAAGTAGGTTACTTGGAATCTTGGAAGAATCTGCCAGTAAAAACTCTGAAACACTGACATTTCCAAAGTGATCTGAAACTGGAGAACACCTGTTTAGCAAAGCTGATTGGGGAAGAGGCAGGCTTAGGTTTAGGTTTATACTAGCGTCGGAAGAAAGGCCTGGTGATTTGCGTCTCAAAGATCACAGCATTGAAAACCCTGTGGAACAGTTCTGCTCTGCACACATGGGGTTGCCATGAGTCAGTATCCAGTCCATGGCAACTAACAACAGTAACATTAAAGAAGCCATCTGATGGCAAGTATTTACGTATTCGAATAATTTAAATGGAATAAAATAGAAGTCTTTTACTTAAGATTTCATGTGAAATCAATTTCAACTTTTTAAATAACTACAAAATATGTGTATAGTTGAAATAAAAGTTTATTTCTTTCACTTCTGCAGGTGAAAGCCAAAATTTGTTAGCATGATATATTGTAGCAATTCTCAAAACTTTGTGGTCTCAGGACACTTTACACTCGTAGAATTTAGTTAGGACCTCAAACAGCTTTTGCCTATTCTTTGTATCTATCTCAGCCTAACTTCATAAATTAAAATGGATACATTTAAACATTAATGTAAAAATGACAGTCTCATTATAGACTATTGTAACATTTTATGAAAATACTTTTCCAAAGCAAAGAAATTGAAAGTGTCTTTTTAAAGAGTTTCTGCAAACTCTTGAAAGTCGACTTAACAGAAGACAGTCAAATTGTCTGTCTGTGTTTAATCTTCTATGTTATCTTGGCTGAAGTTAATGAAGAAAATCAGGACTCACATATATGTAGTTGGAAAATGGAAAAATATTTTAATAGCCTTTCTGGAGTATCATGGCTATTCTTTTTTTTTTTTGGTGAAGGGTAGGAAACCCTCATGGTGTACTGGTTAAGTGCTATGGCTGCTAACCATAAAGATGAGCAATTCAAATCTTCCAGGCATTCCTTGGAAACTATGAGGCAGTTCTCTGTTGTATAGTGTCGTTATGAGTGGGAATCAACTTGACAGCAGTGGGTTTGTTTGAGGTTTTACTCTTTCGGTTCTACGCCCGAACACTGTAAGTGGAATATTTTTAAAGTTTAGCTGCTATGTGGAATTTGAAGCCAAATCGATGAGAATTTCATACCCTGCAACATTAAAATTCATTGTTTTGGATTGCTTCTTAACTGCATCTTTTTCCATGCATGATTTTATGGTATCACTCATTGATCATTTGGAAAATATTGATTCATTAAATTACACAGATCTTCTAAATGTTGAAAAATGTTATTATGCAGTGATAAAGAAAAAATCACCTTTATTGATACTACACTAATCTGATAAAAAATTGTTTAGATATTAGGAAGCTGTCAAGCTCTTAGTGAGTACAAGTTTTTAAAAGTTATTAATTTTTGAATGAAATTTTAAGTTTTATAATTGGCAAGAAATGCACTGTCAGCTGTTTTCCTTGATAGGACAAGCTTTCACTTATTTTTAAGAAAATATCTGTCAAATACCTAGGTATGAGTACTCTGTTTCCAGTAGCACTGAGGTTCTGTGAAGAAAGCATCTGGCTAGTTAAGCTCAAAACTCCAACATCTCAGGAATGCTTTTCTTTAAGACAATCATCCAACTTCAGTATACAGCATAAGTGCTTTATGTGTACCGCATATTTTGTTTACAGAGTATTAAAAAGAGTACACAAGGCTAAGATTATTAAAATTAATACCTTTTTTTACATTAGTGAAACCCACATTTTTTTACTGTAAATGTGTGACAGTGCAGCATAAAATGACCTCTAGTAGCTCCACCTTGACAATTGTCAAGATACTATAGTTTTATTCCCTGTCCCCATCCCCTGCTTTTGTACCATTAGTGCCTATACCAGCACACTTAAAAGGGCAAAGAATTTTTCAGTATTATTGTAATAGTAGTTTTGATGTTACAGACCCTGAAAGTTTGGGGGTAAGCTTCAAGATCCTGTGGACTATACTTTTGAGAACTACTGCCTGAAACCTACTACCTTAGATAATTCTAAAAAGCGTTAACTGTGGTAGTTGAGATTGTGTGTCATCTTGGCTGGGCTGTGATTCTCAGTGCTTATATATGATCATTCCCATGACTGAATCTGCTGTGAGTAGCCAGTCAGTTGAAATGGAGTTTCCTTCGGGGTATGGCCTGTATCTGAATATAAGCAGACTTCCTGACTTTTTTGTTTGCACTGGATCCTGTGGTTACCTCCTGTTTATGTGACCTCTGGCAAGTGGGACTTGAGCTATCAGTTTATCTGCATATCTTGGAATATATCTATCTTCACAGCCTGAGAGCAGGAGCCTTGCTCTCTAACCTGGTGATTTTAAGTTTGCTAGCCTCTGCAGCTTCATGAATCAAGAGAAACCTGTATCCTGATCCATGGACTCTGGACATTCCAGCTTCTACAATCACACAAGCTGCTCCCGTGATATAAATCTCTACCTGTATATATTTATATGCTTCACTGATTTGCTTCACTAGAGAACCCAACATAAGACATTTGGCATTAAGAATAGTTCTAGAGAAACAAAATTATAGGGATAAATTTTCTCAGTTGCTTCTCAAGCCTGCTAGATGTCAAGATACTAATGATGTTGCTTCAAGCAGTTACTGAGGTCACTGCCAATTCGTGGCATGAGATGACAATACAAATATGCAAAATTTCATTACCAGTAGATAAGGTATTGGTGAAAAGCAAGACTCCCAGTGAACACATGTCATAACTTTGTACAATTTTGTTAGAATGAAAAGTGTAAGGAAGTTGGTTGATGAGTCCCATTTTCACTAGACAAGTGAAAGAAAAGAGATGAGCTCATGGCTTCAGAGTCAAAGCTCAAGTGCCACATAAATGACCTCAAGGCTACTTCTTGTGCTTTGAAAGAAAGCCTTGTTTCTTATAGTAATAGAGCTGAAATTGCTGAAAACCAAATCCAGAGTCTTACTGTAAGAGTGGCTGAATTACAACATGAGCTCAATTACCAACTTTCAAAGGCACTTAAAATTAAAATAAGGGCATTGACTGGGGAGAAATAGGATCCTGAAATTTGGAGGATATATAATTCTTGGTTGGAAGTTCTTCTCCTTCAAGGCTTTGAATATGTCATGCTGCTGTCTCTGTGCCAGCATTGTTTCTGCTGAGAAATCCGTGGAAAGCCTACAGGGTTTCTCACTGAATGTTAGCTTTGCTTTGAGTCTTGCTGCCTTTAAGAGTTTCTGCTTATGTTTCATTTTGTTAAGTTTCATTATAATATGTCTTGGAGTCTTTCTATTGAGATCTATGTTGAGTGTTGTTTGATATGTATCTTGGATATCTATATTCTCTTCTTCATAGTTTCTGGGAAGTTTTCTGTCAGCAGCTCAGCGACAATACTCTGTGTGTTCTCGGGTGTCTTGCCCTGTTCAGGAACTCCAAATAACCGTAGATTGTTCTTCTTTAATAGAGTCCCACATGCTTCTTAATGCTTCTACATTTTTCTTGTTTCTTTTTTCTAATTTCTCCTCATAGATGCTGGAGTCAGTAGCTGTGTCTTCCAAATAAGAAATTCTCTTTTCCATTTGTTACATTCTGTTTTCTTGGCTTTGAATTGAAGTTTCTATCTCTTTGATTTTGTTCTTAATCTGTTGGATTTCCGAGTATTGATGTTCCTTCAGATCAAACAGCTTGTTTAATTTTTTGTTTTGCTGTGCTGCATTTTGTGTAAGATCTAGGAGGGCGCTCTATATAATCCTTTTGTATTCACCTTCTGATAGTTTCCGAAAAGCTTTTTCGTCTGGGAAGTTCTGAGGTGGTTTCTTTTGGGGGCCTTCTGATGCCATGGGTGATTTCCGGGTTAGTGTCTTCTCCAACGTTGATTGCTTTTTGGGCTTCATGTGGGTCAACAGAGACTGGGAGAGATGCTGTGAAGATGGACCACAGTTGTTTCTCTAGGCTGTCTTAAAATGAGAAGTAAAAAGTATTTGACAGCTTCCAAAGTCAATCAGGTTTTCAGGTGTATATGTCCCTCTTCCCAGGTGGCAAAGTAAGCACCTCTATATTGAACACCAGATATTGTAAACTAGGTCAAAATACAGAAAGGCTACTAGCCTGCTGGCCTCTGCTGTCAGGCCCCAACTGTAGGCGATACTGTGTAGAATTCTGCTTTTCTACTGGAAAAACAGTCTCTTCTGGGTAGGTACTGCCTCCTAGCCCTGGTATTAGGTCCAGCTGAGGCTTCTGTATGGATGACTCCACCTCCTAGCAAAACAAGATGGCATCCTGCACAAGCTTGCCAGCTGGCAGGGCCCAGGATTTATGGGTCCAGGAATGAAGAGGTGGAAGTGGGAGTGGCATTACTGACTATTGCTGCTAATGACCCAGTTACAAGATTCTTGCTTTCTGTCCCTGCAGCCTTATGTTCTGCTGCTCTAGAGGTGTTAGTTCCAAAGGGAGGAATGTTCCCACCTGGAACATTGAGCCCCTTGAACTGGAAGCCGTTGTATGTGATGTAGTATTTGTAAAATTCCACCATATACTCAAGAAGAATGATAGTCAAAAAGACAACCAACATCCTATTATTATTATTATTAAAGTATTTTAACCTCAGGGAAATCCTGAAAGGGTCTCAGGAACTCATAGTGGATTCTGGACCAATATTTGAGAACTGCTAATGTAATGGTAAGCCCACCGAACTCAGAAGACCTCATTTCCTATCCGGGCTTTGCTACTCGTTTTAGTCAGCTAGTGATGCTCTAACAGAAGTACCACAAGTGGATGCGTTTAACAAGAAAAGTTTGGGGGGCGGAGTGAAGCTGGCAGACTAAGCACATGTCTCCTTATATCCCTCTGGAAACCAAGACCTTAACTGACAATCAAACAGAGCCTTCCGATCACCTAATCAGCCTCAGGACACGGCACAGGGCTGTTAATTGGGACTTCAGACCACTCGGCGAGAAACCTCCTCTCTCGCTGACTCCCACTCCTGGCTAGCCCCAGCTCTCACAGATGGAGGGTAAATGCACCAGTTTGACTTTTTCTTTCCTCTGTCTCGGCTGGCGGGCAGAGCTGCCACTGCCTGGCGGCTGGACTCAGACACGCTGCTGAGGGGATAGGCAGGCGAAATTCCCATATTCTGAGAGCCAGGCTCGGGACTCTGTTAATCTAGCCACGTTGATCCTTTCCTTTTGTAGCTGCCTCAGCGGGGTTTGTGCGGAGCTCCATGGTCAGTGTGCGGCACGCCATGTTGGTAGCGAGATTTTAGCGGGACCTCGTTCTTAGCCTGGGAGCCAGCGCCTGCAAACAGGACAGCACTTCTCCAACAGAAAAGTAGTGATTTTGCACAGTGCTGCCTACGTTGGGGGCCCTGCAACAGAAGCAGAGGAATCACTGTCTCTCAGCACCTTTAGCCCCTCTGTCTGCTGCCTGTGTGGAGTACGCCATCTTGGATACGGTGGCCGCAGCTAGACCCAATTCTTAGCTTGGGAACAAGAGCCTGCTCTCAGGAGAGTGCTTTTCTATCACAAAACCAGTACTTGACGCAGTGTTGGCTAAGGATAGGCCGTGTCAGCAGAGGCCAACAGGGCAGTACCATTGCTATATTCTGAACTAGTTAGTTATCATCTGGGGTTGGACATAGTGTTGCATACTTTGTCAGATGAGAAGAAGGACCTCTACACCTGAAAACCTAACTGACTTGTGAACTGGTCAGATACCTTTTGCTTTACATTTGAAGACAGCCTAGAGAAACATTTGCAATCCATCCTCACAGTACCTCTTCCAGCCTCTGTATACTCACATGGGACCCAAAAAGCAACAGACAGTTGTGGCATACAAGCAATCACTCATGGCTTCAGAAGGCTCCCAAACAAAGCAACCAAGGAGTTTTCCAGATGAAGAAACTTTTATAAAAGCATCAGGAAGTGAATACAAATTGATTATATACAGAGCCCTGCTAGACCTTATACAAAATGCAGCAGAACAAAGTGAAAAATTAAGCAAGTTGTTCGATCTGATGGAACACCAGTACTCTGAAATCCAACAGATCAAGAAGAAAATGAAAGACAAAGAAACTTCCATGCAAAGCCAAGAAAACAGAATGGAACAAATGGAAAAAAGAATTTTTGACTTGGAAGACAGAGGTACTGATGCCAGCGTCTATGAGCAGAAATCAGAAAAAAGTAACAAGAAAAATGAAGAAACATTAAGAAGCATGTGGGTCTCTATTAAGAGGAACAACCTTCGATTAATTGGAGTCCCTGAACAGGATGAGACATCTGAGAACACAGAGAGTATTGTTGCTGAGCTGCTGAAAGAAAACTTCCCAGAAATCATGAAGGAAGAGAATATAGACATCTCAGATGCATATCGTACGCCACCCAATATACATCTCAAAAGAAAGACTCCAGGACATATTATAATCAAGTTTAACAAAATGAAACATAAGCAGCAGCTCTTAAAGGCAGCAAGACTCAAAGCAAAGCTAACAATCAGAGGGAAACCCTGATCAGATTTCTCAGCAGAAACCATGCTGGCACAGAGACAGTGGCACGACACATTCAAAGTCTTGAAGGAGAAGAACTTCCAACCAAGAATTCTATATCCTGCAAAACTATATTTCAAATATGAAAATGAAATTAAGACATTCCCAGATAAACAGAAACTCAGAGACTTCGTAAAAACCAAACCTAAACTACAAGAAATACTGAAAGAAGTTCTTGGCTTTGGCTTAGAAGAACAAAACCACTAACTTTATATTTTAGAACAACACGCTACTCAATACTCTACTCATTTAGGGAAGGCTCCAAAGTAAATCATAGCTTTGATATGGAAAGAAGCAATCCAGTGATCATCATGAAAACTATGGTGTCATCATAATAAAAAGAGGGATGTACTACAGTCGTTATAGTCCTTCCAGATGACAAGACTGGTAGTAATTAAAATTGGGTTTATAAATAGTTTATTAAGGGGGTTCATAGGGGCAGTTGTAAAGCACAACAAAGATGTATCATACCATTTCAAGAAATCTAATATACGAGTCTCAACGACTATAAACCAGCTCTGAAAAAGGTGAAAAATCAACTCACAAAAAAGAGTGTCTCAGAACAGACTAATAAGAACAACAGAGAAAACATCAGCATAAAAATAAACATATCACAATGGCAGCAGTGAACACATACCTATCAATAATTACATTGAATGTGAATGGACTGAATGCTCCAGTAAAGAGACACCGAGTGTCATCTTGGATCAAAAGACACGACCCATCCATATGTTGTCTACAAGAAACTCACTTGAGACCTAACGACAGGAACAAACTGAAAATTAAAGGATGGAAGAATATATATCAAGCTAACAATGAACAAAGAAGAGCAGGGGTGGCAATTCTAATCTCAGACAAAATGAATTTTAATGTCAAATCCACCATTGTGGACAAAGATGGTCACTATTTATTGCTGAAAGGTTGAGTACACAAGCAAGACTTAAGTATATTAAATATTTATGCACCTAATGCCAGAGCACCTAAATATGTCGAAGAAACACTGACTACGCTCAAAAGAGAGTTAGATGACTCCACAATCATAGTGGGAGACTTTAACACTCTACTCTCATTACTAGACAGATCATCTAGAAAAAGGCTCAGTAAAGATACAGAAGACCTCATTGACACAATTAACCAACTAAACCTCATTGATATATGCAGAACTTTCTGCCCATCAGCAGACAACTACACCTGCTACTCCAGTGCACATGGAAAATTCTCCAGAATTGACCACGTGATAGGCCATAATGCAATGCTCAACAAAATCCATGCCATTGAATTACTGCAAAGCATCTTCTCAGATCATAAAGCCATGAAAGTTGAAATCAATAGCAGAAAAAACAGAGACAGATAGTGGAACTCTTGGAAACTGAACATCTTGCTCAAAAAAACATGGGTTATAGAGGAAATCAAGGATGAATTAAAGAAATTCATGGATTCCAATGAGAATGAAAACACTTCCTACCAGAACCTATGGGATAGAGCCAAAGCAGTGCTCAGAGGTCTTTTTATCTCCATAAATGCACACATCTGGAAGGAAGAAAGAAACCAAATCAAGGAACTAACTCTACAGTTTGAACAAGTAGAAAGAGAACAACAGAGGAACCTCTCAGGCACCAGAAGAAACGAGATCATAAAGATTAGAGCAGAGCTAAATGAATTAGAGAATAGAAAAACAATTGAAAAAATTCAAAAGACCAAAAGCTGGTATTTTGAAAAGATAAACGAAATTGATAAACCACTGGCTACACTTACTAAAGAAAAGCAGGAAAGGAAATAACCCAAATTAGACATGAGAGGGGAGTTGTCACCACAGATGCAACAGAAATTAAAAATATCATAACAGAATACTATGAAACAGTGTACTCTAACAAATTAGAAAACCTAGGGGAAATGGACCAATACCTTGACTCATACCACCTACCCAAATTATCACAACATGAGACAGAACAACTTAATAAACCCATCACAAAGGAAGAGATTCAAAAGGTCATCAGAACACTGACAGCCAAAAAAAATTGGGGCCCAGATGGCTTCAGTGCAGAATTCTACCAAGCATTTAGAGAAGAGTTATCCCCAATACTACTGAGACTATTTCACAGTATAGAAAGGGATGGAGTACTCCCAAACTCATTCTATGAAGGCAGCATAACCCTGATACCTAAGCCAGGGAAAGATCCCGCAAAGACAGAACTACAGACCGGTATCACTCATGAACCTAGATGCAAAAATCTTCAACAAAATTCTTGCCAGCAGAATACAACAACATATCAAGAAAATAATCCATCATGACCCAGGGGGATTCATACCAGGGATGCAAGGCTGGTTCAACATCAGGAAAACAATTAATGTGATTAACCACATAAATAACACAAAAGACAAGGATCAACTGATTTTGTCCATTGATGCAGAAAAGTCATTTGATAAAATCCAACACCCATTGATGCTAAAAACTCTTAGCAAAATGGGCATAGACGGCAAATTCCTCAACACAATAAGGGCCATTTATACAAAGCCAGTTGACCACATCATCTTGAATGGAGAGAGACTGAAAGACTTTCCCTTGAGATCAGGAACTAGACAAGGATGCCCACTCTCACCTCTCCTATTCAACATTGTGCTAGAAGTGCTAGCAGAGCAATTAGACAAGACCAAGAAATAAAGGCCATCTGCATCGGCAAAGAGGAAGTTAAAATCTCCCTGTTCGCAGACGATATGATTGTATATGCAGAAAACCCCATGGAATCTATAAGTAAGCTACTCAAACTGGTAGAAGAGTTCAGCAAGGTCTCAGGATACAAGATAAACATAAGTAAATCAGTAGGATTCCTTTATACCAACAATGAGACTGTTAAGGAAGAAATTATCAAATCAATACCATTTACAATAGCCCCTAAGAACATAAAGTACCTAGGAATTAATCTAACCAGAGAAATCATAGACTTTTACAAAGAGAACTACAAGCCCTTACTGCAAGAACCTAAGAGAGACTTAGATAAATGGAAAACCCTACCCTGCTCATGGATAGGAAGACTTAACATTGTGAAAATGTCTATTTTACCCAAAGCAATTTATTTATATAATGCAATCCCAATACAAGTTCTAGCATCATTTTTAGTGAGATCGAGAAACAAATCACCAGTGTTGTTTGGAAAGGGAAGAAGCCCCGGATAAGTAAGGTACTACTAAAGAAGAAGAACATACTGGGAGGCCTGTCATTACCCGACCTTAGAACATACTAGACTGCCATAGTGGTAAGAATAGCCTGGTACTGGTACAAGAACAGACAGATGGATCAATGGAACAGAATTGAGACCCCAGAGATGACACCATCTGCCTATGAACAGTTGATATTCGACAAAGGCCCTAAGACATTAAACTGGGGTAAAAATAGTCTCTTCAACAAATGGTGATGGCAAAATTCGTTATCCATCTGCAATAAACTGAATCAAGATCCGTATCTTACACCTTATACAAAAAACAGCTCCAACTGGATAAAAGACCTAAATATCAAACCTTAAATGATAAAGCTCATCCAAGAAAAGGTAGGAACAACAATGGAAGTTTTAATACACAATGAGGACAGACTCCAAAATCTGTCAAAGAAACCTCAATCAACACAAGAGAAAATAGATAAATGGGAACTATTAAGAATCAAACACTTTTGCTCATCCAAAGACTTTATTAATAGAATTAAAAGAACACCCACAGAATGGGAAAAAATATTTGGCAACTCCATGTCAGACCGACGCCTGATCTCCATAATCTGTAACATACTACAAAATATCAATAAGAAGAAGATAAACCATCCAATTAAGCGATGGGCAAAGGAGATGGACAGACACTTTACTAAAGAGGAGATCCAGGCAGCCAAGAAACACATGTGAACATGTTCACGATCTTCAGTTATTAAAAAAATTCAAATCAAGACAACAATGAGATACCATCTCACGCCAAGAAGATTGGCCATGATCCAGAAAACACAAAACAACAAATGCTGGAGAGGCTGTGGAGAAAGTGGAACCCTCCTACACTGTTGGTGGGGTTGCTAAATGGTCCAGTCTCTTTGGAAGGCAATCTGGTGCTTCCTTAAAAAAATGGATATTGATATATCATTTGACCCAGTAATTCCACTACTTGGAATATATCCTACAGAATCAAGGCATTTCACACCAACGGACACATGCACCGGAATGTTTATCGCAGCACAGTCCACGATAGCCAGAAGATGCAATCAACCCAGATGCCCAACAATAGAAGAATGGATAGGTGAACTATGGTACATATACTCAATGGAGCACTACGCAATGATAAAGAATAATGATGATTCCAGGAAACATCTCCTAACCTGGTTTCAACTGGAAGAGATTATGTTGAGTGAAAGTAGTCAGCGACAAAGGGTCAAATACTGTATGAGACCTCTACGATAAGATCTCAAAAACAGACTTGTGTATAGAAGAAAAGACTCTTTGACAGCTGCAAGGGAGGGGAGGGCGGGAGAGTGAGAGGGGAGGGTTTAGTTTAGAAATCTAGTTGGAAGAAAGTGGTGATAGCACACATTCGAAACAAGAACAACGTTAAGTGGACTTCAGCATAACTTGAGTACTCCTTCCATCTTAACTCATTACTGCAAGGATAGAGTAGCTGGGGCAGGGGGCAGGGGACCATGCTCTTAGGCGAATTCCAGGCTGATTGGCACAACTAACGTTTTGCTAAGAGAGCTCTCTGCACCCCACATTTGTGAGTGGCGTCTGGGGTCTTAAAAGCTGCCAAGCTGCCATCCGAGGTCACAGCAAATGGTCCCAACTCAGCAGGAACGGATACTCACTGAGGACCAAAATGACATGCAGTAAAGACAACCAAGAAGACAGAGAGTCCCAGAAGAGTGGGTGCCTACATCGACTTAGGACCGGAGGAACCGAATGGTGTCCGGCCACTACCAGTGATAGCCACGATGGAGCTCGCAGAGAAGAGTCTCACTGGCAACACAAGAATAAAAAGGGGTGCATTCTGAGATCTCTACTAAAAGACCTCAATTGATGGTCCAGTGGTTTTGGGGTTCCTCTGAGAGCATGGCCCCCAGCCCTGATGCTACCCTTTCCCATAAATTATAGCAAAGGTCTACTCTTTGGACAAGAATGGATTGGACTTGGCAATGCAGAGTGACCATATATTGGAAGCACTTTATAGTTCTATACATCTATAGGATATCATCTTGCTGACTTCTGGCTGGAGGAAGGGGAGTGGACGGAGAGGAGGGGAAAGGAGGCTGTTGGGAGGATGAGACATGTGTGGAGCAGAGCGCAATAGTGTGCAGTCACCGGACAGGGAGAGCAGTGGAAGCTGCATATAGGTGGGCATGTAAATTTATACATGAATGTACATTTTCACGCAGTTATGTTAAATAAAAATAAAAAAAAAGAATTAACAAAACCAAAAACTATTTTTGGAAAAGATCACCAAAATTGATAAACCATTGGGTAGTTTTACAAAAGGAAAAAAAAAAAAAAGAAGGGGAAACAACCTGAATAAGAAATGCAATGGGTGATGTCACAATTGACCCAACTGAAATTAAAAGAATCATAATAGAATACTAAGAAAAATTGTATTGTAATAGATTTGAAATCTACAAGGAAATAACCAAATTTGTAGAATCACATTACCTCCCAAAATTGTCACAAATAGAAGTATAACAATAAACGTGTCACAGAAGAAGAAGTTGAAAAAGTAATTTAAAAAAAGTATTAATTCCAATACTGCTGAAGCTATATTACAGCACAGAAGAGGATGGAACACTCCGCAGTTCATTCCATGAAGCCTAATCCTGATAACCAAAGCCAGGTAAAGATAGCCCCCCAAAAAGTAGATTACAGACCAGTATCTTTCATGACCCTTGATGCAAAAATCTTCTACAAAATCCTAGCCAATAGAATTCAACAATGTATCAAAAAAGTAATTCACCTTGACCACTGTGCTGGAGGTTCTGGTCAGAGCATTGAGACAAGACAAAGAAATAAAGGGCATCTGAATTGGTAAAGACGAACTTAAAGTATCCCTATTTGCAGATGAGATGATCTTATACACAGAAAACCCTAAAGAATACACAAACTACTGGAACTAATAATAGAGTTCAACAAAGTATCAGAATATCAGATAAACATAAATAAATTTGTAGGATTCCTTTTCACCAACCATCAGAGTAATTCACCAAATCAATACCGTTTGCTATAGGCTGCAAGAAGGTAAAATACCAGGGAGTAAATCTAACCAGAGATGTAGGAGATCTACACAAAGAAAATTACAAAGACCCTACTGCAATAAACGAAGAGATTTACATAAGTGAAGAAATGAGCCTAACTCATGATCAGATACTTAACGTTGTTAAAATGGCTATTCTGCACAGAGCCATATGCATATACAATGCAATCCCAGTTCAAATTACAATTGCAGTTTTGAACAAGGTGGAGAAACAAATCAACTTTGGAAAGGGAAGAAACCCTGGATAAGTAAAGCACTACTGAAGATGAGGAACACACTGGGAGGCCTCACACTACCCAATCTTAGAAGCTATTACACTGCACCAGTAGTCAAAATAGCCTGGTACTTGTACAAAACAGATATATAGAACAATGGGACAGAATAGAGAATCCAGAAATACTACCATCCACTTGTGAACAGTTGATATTTTGCAAAGGCCCAAAGATTGTGAGCTGGGGAAAAAAAAACAGTCTTTTTAACAAATGATGCTGGCAAAATTGGATATCCATCTGCAAAAAACTGAAACAAGACCCAATATCTCACACCTTAAGCAAAAACTAACTGAAAATGGATTGAAGACGTAAATATCAAATCGAAAATGATAAAGATCATTGAAGAAAAAAATAGAGACAACACAGGAAGTTTCAATAGATGGCTAAAAACAGACTACAAAATCTTACAATGCACAAACAGCAGACAAGAAAATAGGTATTAGAGAACTACAAATAATCACTTCTGTTCATTCAAAAATTTTATCAAGAGAGTAACAAGATTGCCTACAGACTGGGAAAAATTATTTCACAACAGCATATCAGATGGACGTCTGATCTCCATAATCTGCAAGATAGTCCAAAAAAATCAAGAAAAAGAAAAAGGACCCTATTGAACAATGGCAAAAGAGATGGGCATGCACTTCACGAAGGAAGACATCCAGGCAGCTGAAAGACACATGAGGAAATGCTCATGATCATTAGCTATTAGAGAAATCCAAATGAAAATGACAGTAAGATACTATCTTAACTCAACAAGGTTGGCACTAATCCAAAAAACACAAAACAACAAATGTTGGAGAGGCTATGGAGAGTTTGGAACTCTTCTGCACTTGTAGTGGGAATGTCAGATAGTACAACCTCTTTGGGAAGCAATTTCATGCTTTCTAGAAATAAAAATACCATGTGATCCAGCAATCCCACTTCTAGGAATATATACTACAGAAATAAGGGCTGTTACATGAACAGATACATGCACATGAATGTTTATTGCAGCACCAGTCCACAACAGCAAAAGGGTGGATTCAACCCAGGTACCTATCAATAGATGAATGGATAAACAAACTATGGTACATACTCACAATGGAACACTATGCAATGATAAAGAACAATGATGATTTTAGGAACCATCTCATAACATGGAATCAGCTGGAAGACTTCATACTGTGTTAAATCAGTCAGGTGCAAAAGCACAAATATTATATGAGATCACTATTATAAGGACTTAAAAGAGTTATGCACATTAGAAAATACTCTTTGGTGGCTATAAGGGTGGGGAGAGAGGGAGAGAGTTATTCATAGATTAGATAGTCATTAGAAATTCAGTTGGGTGAAGGGAGTGATAGCGTGCCATAGAAGGCAGGTCAGCATAACTGGACTACACCGTAAGCCAAAAGGCTTTCTAAGTTCATCCCAACATTTTGAAGGACAGAGAAGCAAGGACAGGGGTTGGGGGACTGTGTTGTCAGGGGACATCAGGTTCATTTGGCATAACTAGTCTTTTTCTAAGAGAGTCTTCTGCACCCCATGTTGGTGAGTGTTATCTGGGGTCTTAAAAGCCAGCAAATGGCCATCTGAAAAAAATCAATAGATCCCAACCCACCTGAAACAGATGACAACGAAAAACATCAAGGAATTGAGGAAAACTGAGCCCAGTAGACAGAAGGACCTATGTGATTGGGAGACTACATCAACATGAGGTCAGAAGAACTAGAACCTAAGACTGTCCTGAAAGGTAGGCAATGTAAAGTACGTGATGTAGCATGAGAAAAAGAGGTGTGCAGATAAAAAGCTCTATTAAGAGATCAGAACTGATGGTCCGACAACCTGGAGGGTCCCCTGGGAACATGGCCCCTAGACTTGTGACTAGCCCAGTGCTGAAACCAGTACTGAAGCCAAGATTTTGGAGAAATAATGGACTGGACTTGGGGACACAGAGTGATGGATATGCTGTGTGTGCTTTACGGTTTGTATGTATATGTACAGGAAACCCTGGTGGTGTAGTGAGTTAAGTGCTATGTCTGCTAACCTGCCAGGTGCTCCTTGGAAACTCTATGAGGCAGTTATGCTCTGACCTCTAGGGTTGCTATGAGTTGAAACCAACTTGACAGCAGTGGGGATTTTTTTTACATTTATATGTATGTATATGAGGGTGTCCTACTAGTTTCTTTTCAGAGGGAAGAGGAGAAGGTAGAGAGGAGGGGACAAGTGTGGACTGAGTGGATACTGGAAGAGTGAGAAAGAAGAGTGTGCTATCACAAGGTGAGGAGAGCAGATAGAGTTGCAAAGAGGTGGGTACATGGGGTTTTATGCAGAAAAGTGACTTGGATTGTAAACTTCACTTAATCCAAATAAAGAAAATTGGAAAAAATGAAATACTAACAATTATCTGGGATGCTATAAAGAGGAATAATCTACATGTGATTGGAGTACTATAATGGGGGATAACAGAAAATGCAGAGAAAATTGATGAAGATTTGTTGTCAGAAAATTTCTTTAATATTGTGAAGAATGAAAAGATATGTATCCAAGACCCTTGTCGAACTTCACACAAGTTGGGGCCCAGTGGAAAGACACCAAGGTATGTTATAATCAACCAACCTTGCCCAAACCAAAGATGAGACAATTTTGTTTTGTATTGTGATTGAGTGAAAGTATACAATCCAATTTAAATTTGCATGCCTGCCTATCTGCAGCTCCTTCTGCTCTCCTTGCCTGGTGACAGCACACTCCTCCTTTCCGTTCTATACATGTTATATCTTTTTAACAATCTCCAGTTCCTCCTCTCCACCATCTCCACTGCCCTCTAGTAAGAGGCCAGTGGGATGGGATGACGTCCTGTAGATGCACAGAACCATAAAGTGCACATACAATATGGTCACTCTGTGTCCCCGAGCCCACTCCATTCCTGTCCAAAGAGTTGACCTCAGTAAAGGTTTATGATCAGGGGCAGCATCAGGTCTAGGGGCCATGCTCCCAAGGGAACTGCCAGGACTTTGGACCATCAGCTGCAGTCTTTTAGTGGAGTTCTTAGGATGTACTCCTTTTATTCTTATGTTACCCCTGGGACTCAACCTTGTGAGCCCCATCATGGCTGAAATGAGGCAATTATAAAAGTAGTTAAGAATAAACAAATATACAAAGGAGAGAATAAGCCCAGACTTGGAGTACTCAACAGAAACGTGGCAGGAAAGAAACTTAAGGGGTGACATATACAAAGCCTTGAAGGAAAATGATTGCCATTCAAGAAGTACATATCTAGACAAACTGTCTCTCAAATATGATGATACAATTAGGACATTTTCAGTTAGGGAATTTGCAAAAAAAACCAAAGAGAAATTATAAGAAATACTAATGGACTTCCTTTGGTTATAAAATAGACAACGTCAGATAACAACACAAAACTAGAGTGCAGAACAGAGCAACCAGATATGAACCCAGATAGGAAAATCAGAACTCAAAGGCAAACAGAAATTTCATCATGTAAACAGTATAACAAACAAGAGCAACTTAAAAATTGCATTCATAGATTTTTCATATGAAGAGGAAATAAAGGTGACATAGAGGCTTAAATTTAGAAAAATAAACATTAAGGTAGCCACTAAGGATGTTAATAATCCTATGCATCATAATAAAACAAAGTATCAACAACTACAAAAACCAACAACAATGAAAATGATGGAAAGAAACCACATAAAGAAAAACAACTCAGCGTAGGAAATTAAGTAGAAGAAAGGAATTATCTACAGTGCAGAATAAAAGACCTCAAAATGACTGCATGGAAGTTATGCCTACCAATAATTTTGCTGAATGCAAATAGATTAAATGAACCAATAAAAAGATGAAGATTGGCAGACTGGGTGAAAAAACAAAATCCATGTATATACAGCCTACAAGAGGTGCACTTTAGACTTATATATATGAGCAAACCAAAACTTAAAGGATGGAAAAAAGTCATCAAGTAAAAAAAAAACCAGTAGTGGCAATATTAATTTCTGCTAAAGTAGACTTAAAAGTAAAACCCACACTTTGGATAAGGAAGCATAGTATGTAATAATTAAAGGGTCAATACTCCAGGAAGACGTAACCATATTAAATATTTACATACCCAATAGGGTTCCAAAATACATAAACTCTGCATTGAAAACAGGAATACACAGGTCCACAGTAACAATAACAAGCTTCAATACACCACTTTCACTGAAGGACAGAACATTCAGAAAAAAGCTCAACACAGCCATGGAAGGTCTAAGTGCTATAGTCAAGCAACTTGACGTCACAGACATATACAGAACACTCCACCCAACAGCAACCGAGCATACTTTCTTTCTCCACAAACAGAATATTCTCCAGAATAGAACACGTATTACATTATAACAAAATTCAAAGCACTGGAGTACTACAAAGGTTTTCATACCATAAAGCCATATAAGTGGAAGTCAGTAATTGAAAAAGCAAGGAAAAGAAATTAAACACATGGAAACTGAACAACACCTTACTCAAAAACTACTAGTTTGCAGAAGACGTGAAGGATGAAATAAAGAAATTCACAATATCAAGCAAGAATGAAAACGCATGCCACTAGAACCTTTGAGACACAGCAAAAGTTGTCTTCGGAGGTCAATTATCGTCAATAAATGCACACATCCAAAATGTAGAAAGGGCTTAAATGACAGCATTAGCCATGCAACTCTAACAGCTAGAAAGATAACCGTGAAAGAAGTCCTCCAGTACCAGAAGAAAGCATCACTAGGTGAGTAAGACATAGGGTTACCAAATATTTTTTCTCATTCTCTTGGTTATGATTTCACTTTCCTGATAAAGTCCTTTTGTGCACAAAGTTTTTACTTCAAGTGCAGCTCATTATTTTTCTTCTGTTGCTTGTGCTTTTGCTTTCCTATCTGAGAATTCCTTGTCCGCAATAAGGTCCTGAAGCTTTACCCTTGTATTTTGTTCTGAGAGTTTAATAATTTTAGTTCTTACGTTACTGTTGGGTTAGTGTTTGTGTATTGTGTGAGGTAGAGATCCAGCTGTCTCTGCACTATTTGTTTAAGAGACTATTGTTTCCTCTTTAAAAGCCTTGAAACCCTTGTCAAAAATCAACTGGGGGTATATGGGTGTATTTCTGGATTGTCAGTTCTGCCTGTTGGTGTATATGTCTATCCATTTACCAGTACTAACATTTTGATGGAAACCCTGGTGGTGTAGTTAGTAGGTGCTACAGCTGCTATCCAGAAGGTTAGCAGTTCAGAGCCACTAGGTGTTCTTTGGAAACTCTGTGGGACAGTTCTGATCCATCCTGTAAGGTTGCTGAGTTGGAATCTACTTGATGGCAACCTTTTTTTTTTTAAAAAAACAGTTTCATATTAAAGTCCCTCTATGTTGTGGCCCACTAAGATCTAGTTTTGGTTTTGCCACAGAACATACATTTCTCTTCATGCCAGCCATGTCAGTCTCCTTGCTGACCTTTTTTACTCATCAATTCTGCTTTTGCTTTCTTAATTTCTTTCTGAATTGTTCTGCTTCTCATTACATTTCCCTATTTTATTCATCCTTCAAACTTGAGTGTAAGTTTCATTTCCTTATGCATTCTCCAACTATTCCAACAAAACAGTACTAAATGTCGAGGTCATGTAACTGATTAGATCCCAAGTGACCTGATCCGGTTCTGGAGATAAAGCTAGCAAGTTCGGTTTCCTGACAGGTGGCAAACTGCCCACCCACCACCCCCCAGCCCCTAAAGCACATGAGTATGCATCCTTTTGGTAGCAAATGACTATCCTTTTTGTAGCAAATGACGGAAAAATTTATTATGGGGATGTATGTTCCAAAGAGAGAATTGATCAGTCTCCATGAGTGGAAAAAGACCCAGTATAGATTTTGGCAGTCTCTTTTATTGGCAAATGCAGGGAGTGATGTCACAGATGGGAGGCGGACGTAGTAACTTGGTTTTTGATTGGGTTTGAGGCTACTGTAGCCACTTTACAACTGCCAGGAGGAAGTGTTATATTTGTATCATGACTGCAAGGAAGAACTGTTGTATTTGCATCATAAATTGCCATGGACAAACTATCGGTATGTGGCAGATCTAGTTCCCTTGATAACCTTATCAGTACTGTGTGTGTTCTATAATATAAACCATGTCCTTTGTTATCCCTAGAAAATGTTAGATTCTGGAGTAAAATATGTTGGCTTGTGGCAGCAGCATGATCAGTTTCCCTAGCTAACTGTGTCACTATTTACCCAAAAAAGCCCCACTGCCATTGAGTTGATTTCAACTCATAGTGACCCTGTAAGACAGAGTAGAACTGCTCCATAGAGTTTCCAAGGAATGCCTGGCAGATTTGAACTGTCAGTCTTTTGGTTAGTAGATATAGCACTTATCCACTATGCCACCAGGGTTTCCACAGTACTATATATATTTTTTGAGTTACGAATACTTTTGTAGTAATATCATGCTTAATTGATTTTGTTTTGCTTGTTATTAGTTTCGCTTTAAGTAATTTGTAATTTCTTTGAGGTTAGCGACCATGTCTTAATGCTGTTGCTTTTCTGTCCACTGATGCATAAACATAGTTGTGGGAAAATAAGGACTCACTAAATAATGAATACTTAATAGTGAACAGTGTTATTGGTACCAGGACCCTCTCTGCATATGTACAGCTGCTTAGTGAAATCAGGAATGCTAGGGAGAAAATAGAGGATGTTTGGCTTTCAGAACTTTAAGGAATTTTTTCTTACATGATATCCAGATCATGTGAGTAAACATACACACAGGTTTAAAAAAATAATAACAATGAAGAAACTTTTCCAGTTTCCTGTACTCTCATCACTGTAAACAGCCCACAGTAATCTGTTGTGGTTCAGTTGATTCTGACTGGTAGAAAACCTATAGGGCAGAGGAGAACTGTGTGATAGGTGTGAATGGTAAATTCAAACTGCTACTTTTTCATTAGCAGCAGAGCTCTTAACCAATCCCAGTGCTGCTGAATAGCTAGAGTCCTTAACAGTTCAGACTTTAGCCTCCTGTGACAAAAAATTTTTTTCACTAAAGCCACCCACTTGTATTATTGTTATGACAACACTAAGAAGTTTGAAAATGACTTTTCTAAGAAGTCAGATGCCGTTTCCTTAGAAGTTTGTCTTACAGAACTTTTTCTAGTGGTAAACTTACTCTTCTTAATGCAGAAATAACTTTAGATTTTATTCTACTATTTTAAAAAATTATTTTAATCTCATGGTATGTTAATTTTTTGTAGAACACATACATAGTACTGTTCTTTGAATTCGAATTTTAAGATTTAATTTTTAAAAGGAGCAAGAATTTGAAAGACACTTTCATGTATGTGTAGTTTTTATTCTAGGTGAGCTTTAAAGGTCCAGTTACTTGTTCATAAAGCCTGGAGATGGCTATTTATATATAAGGACTCCAGTCTGTTAAATGGTTTTTTCCAGTCTAGATCCTGGTGTGGGAGGGAGGGAGGGACAGAAGGAGGGAGGAAAGGGGTGGGAGGTGGGAGGCGTGGCATTCCAGCTTTTGCAGCCAACAGCTGATTTTGTTTTTTCTTTCTAGCCAATGGTGATCAAATATTTCAGAAAGGAAACTGGGTGAGTCATCTTTTGCAGATAAGCTGAAATGTTAATAGTTCTGTCGTGCAGTCGTATAACATCATTTCCACAGAGCTCTTATTGCAGTAGTTCATGGCAAATAAATTTATGAAAGCAATTTGAATGTGAAAGGTTTTGAAACTGATTAGCAGTTATGAATACTGTACTTGAACTTGTATCTTAAGGGATTTTATTTTTCCTTCCTCGGTTCTTAGGCTTAAGGAATTTTTACAACAGATGGACTTAAAACCTGCATGATCTTGGAACATCCCCAGAACACCTGCTGCAGTGAGTATACCCTCCAAAGAAGGTCTCTTCTGTTTTCCAGAATTTAAGCATGTTGAGGAATCCTAGGGAGGTTGCTATTTTGAACGTTGTGGGCGGGGAAGGGAGGGTCAGGGGACAGGGTAGTGGTGCAGGATTTTAAGTATATACAGGGCAGTGAATTCACAGTAGAGATATTTTAGATTTTTATAGTTTGTTGATGCAATGAATGTGGGCAGGTGAGTTTTACCTCTTTTGTGACACTTTTTTTTTAAAATGAAGAAAATTCTGTATTTTCCTATTATGATGACGAAGAATGCTTAAACACGATTGCATCTCACAGACCGGTGCCTGCAGGTGGCGCGGTATCTGTTCGCTGCCACTAAGGTCATTCATCTTGTCCTCTCGCAATGGCCTGCCATAGACGCGGCGGCTCGCTGTAACGGTCTCAGCGTGCTCTAGTGATGAGTGGTCAGTATCTCTCGCGCCACGGCCCCGGGGAAGCACTCGCTGTGTGTCATCTACGGAGATCTCCCACTGCTGCCCCCCGACACCTTCCTCAGGGGAAGGTTCCTCCCGAAGGAGGCGCCGAGGACGGGAGCCGGGGGCGGGACTTCCGGTGGCGCCGGAAACGAGGGGCGGCGGCCGGGCCGGCCGGGTTGCTCGGGGCTGGAGCAGTTGCTGGAGGCAGCGGGCGTCCGCCGCCAACTGCCGCGTCGGTGGTGTCCGCGGTCGCCGGAAGCGGTCGAGGTGCAGCCAAGCAACCTAGCTCCCGGTGCTGGAAGGCCGCGGGCCACGGCAAGCTTTGACAGGTGAGAGCGGTTCTTCTGGGATGCCCCGCTGGGCTTTTCTGCCGGCGTTTTCCTTGCAGCCCCCTCCTTCGTCCTGTCCGGGCCGCAGCGCTGGCCACGCGGGCTGCCTTCCTCTGGCACACGGACTCGCCCGTCGCGGGGTACCTGGGGCCGCCATCTTCATGCCCGGAGCGGCCGGCGGAGGGTGCACGAAGGCCCCGCTTTCTTCCCCTCCTCTGGCCCTCTGGTGATGCAGCTCTGCGGTCTTGCAGTGGCGTAAGCCGCACGTAGATCTTCGGAAGGACTGGACCTCTTCTTTGGGATACCATTTCCTTCAAGAGATACTAGCTGCTGCCCTGTCCTCAGGAGATGAGGGCCCTGCGCGCTAATTAAACACGGGGCATCTTCGCCACCCACAGTACGGGGGTTGTGCTTGCACCAGGTGCTCCGGGGGTTTCCTACGGCACCCCTGTGAGTCAGGTTTCCGATTCATGGAGCCTTCCCGGGAGCTCTCCGTCCCGCCCCTCCTTCCTAACCCGTTTCCCCGCACCAGCCGCGTCTGCGTCCTCCGCGGGGAGCATGCGCTGTGGGTGCTGCCGCGGAGCCCCGACGTGCACGGGGAAGGCTTTGTCACTGGCAGCGGCTGACTTTGCTTAAGGGGTTTCTTTGGAAGCTTTCCAGTAACAGTGACTTCGCACTACCAGAGTTGAATTGGCGAGAGCCACTGCCACTGAGAGAAATAGGTGAATGAACTCAATCACAATGAGGTAATACTTAAGTGTTTAAGTCCATCAGTGACCATTTTATTCTCCCTTTTCTCTTTTTTTTAGTTTTCCACTGTAGAAAGCCCCCACTGGCTGGAGGAGGAATGTCAGTTTTAAGATAGTTGTTTACCAGTGTACACAATAATATATGTTTTTTAAACTGAGTTGCATAAATAGACATTTCCATTTTATGAGCAGATGCTATTATGGTGGGTTAGGATTTTAAAGGCTTTATAATCAAACTGAAACTCTGACATTCTTTATGCTTGAAAAATTCTGTTATAACTATTACTGTTGTAGGAGAGTGCGCTTGTATGGAGGTTTCATTTATTTATGTGGAAGTGGGTCTCGTTTAAATTCAAAGTCTTGTCATAGCATGACACTGAAAGTACCCGATGAATTAGTTTCCTCCAAATAAGTAAGATACCTTCCGTATGGTTAATACCACTTAACTGCACGATCTCATTTCTTCGGAATCCGATGACCCCTACTGCCCCCTCACTGTGAGCACACACACTGTTCTAAATATCGTCCTCATCAAATTTTAATCTTTCGAATTCCAAATGTGACCATGCTGTATGATCTGACCCAAACAGAGTAAATAGATTTTGGAACATTGCTTTTATTAGGACAGCCCTTGAGAGACAGAGTGGGACAGTGGGCACTGGCCATACTTAATAACAGCATTGTGACCTTGGGCTAGGAACTTAAGTCTCTGCTTCCTATCTTCCGCAGTGGTCTTCAGAAACCCTGGCTGCATAGTGATTAAGTGCTACAGCTGCTACTTAAAAGGTTGGCAGGTCAAATCTACCAGGTACTCTTTAGAAATACTGTCGGGGCTGTTCTGCTTTGTCCTGTAGGGTTCTCTATGAGTTGGAATCGACTCGATGGCACTGGGTTTGGTTTTTGGGTTACAGTGGTCTTCGTATTAACCTCCTTTTGTTGTTGGTAAGATTATGCCACACCTTGCAAAATACTAAGACAGAAGATACGTTGAAGTAGGTTTCTTTCCTCTTCTCAGTCTCTCTGTTTTGTGGGTGGGGCGGGGAAATCAGCTGTGTTAAACTGTTTGCTTACCTTGTACTTGCCCTGAATTAAAATCTTTCATGCTCCCTACCCTCTAAATTCTGCCTTTGAGTTTTTTAAGGATGAGATTTTACATTTATCCCTATTAAATTTCATCTTTGGTTTGAACTTGTTCTTTTAGCTATTGAGAAATCATAAAAAATCTTGATCATTTATCTTGTTAGCGATTTCTTGCATGCATCTGGGTCAATGATAAGATATTTGAAACAGGTTAACGCTGATGACCGAGTTCTGAGGTGGTCTTTAGAGATCATCCTCTCCATTGTTAGCAGTCAAGTTTGGTGTTTCAGCCTGCTAGGAATTTACCTAACAGTGCTGTAACAATATAATGTTATGAAAAAATTTAATGGACTTTTTGTGTGAATTCAGCCCATATTTTGTATCTTTTAATGTCAAATATGTATTATATCCTTTTGCCATTCTTTAGTACATAATTAGCATTCATAAAATTAACCATTTAAGCAAGTGTTTTCTAGTTAAAATGTTTTAAAGTCCCACTGGATATGAAGCTGAGAGCAGTGTTTTGCATTGTTTCAAATGAAAGTATAATTTTATAATCTGTTTTGTTGCTTTTTAAAACTGCTCTAGTGATCTGCTCTTCTCAAATTATATGCCCTTAGTTGAATCTGTTAATTTATATAATTATAATTTGAGTCACATTGGAAAGACTTAAGAGCCTTTTAAAAAATTCAGAAAACTGTTTATTGAGTTTTCGTTAATAATATTTAGTTTTACAACATTTGCAAAGTAGGGAATGTAAATACAAAGTATGTTGATTGATTAATTTGTTAAATACTTGTTCATGCATGTTATGTGCAGAGCACTATGCTGCATACATAGCTTTATGTATATTCTAAGCCAAGCCTCTTAAAAACAGTAGGAGAGATATCATGTATGTGGTAACGTACCATAAGGGCAGATGAATGGGACAGATCTTAAATCAGCAAAGTTCAGAAGGAGTTGTTATGTGCTGTTGAGTCCGTTACAACTCACAGTGACTGCTTAAACAGAACGAAACACTGCCTGGTCCTGGCCATCCTTAGAATTGTTGCCGTGTTTGAGCCTATTGCTGCAGCTGCTGTGTCAGGCCATCTCTTTGAGGTCCTTTCTCTTTCTGTCTGACCTACTTTACTAAGCATGATGTCCTTCTCCAGGAGCTGAATCCTCCTGATAATATGTCCAGCTTACGTGAAACAAAGTCTTTCCATCCTTGCTTCTAAGGAGCACTCTGGTTGTGCTTCTAAGACAGAGCTGGTCATTCTTTTGGTAGTTGATGGTATAGTCAGTATTTTTCACCTATGCCACAGTTCAGAGGCATCAATTCTTCTTCAGTCTTCCTTATTCATTGTCCACCTTTTGCATGCATGTGATGTGGTTGAAAACACTGTAGCTTGGGTCCAGTGTACCTTAGTCCTCAAGGTGACATCATTGGTTTTCAACACTTTTGCAGCTGATTTGCCTGATGCATTGCTGCTTTGATTTCTTTGTTACTTCCATGGACATTGATTGTGGATCCAAGTTAAATGAAATCCTTGACAACCTCACTCTTCTTTATCATAATGATGCTTATTTGTCCAGGATTTTTGGAGTTTTTTTTTTGGCTCATTTGTGAGGATTTTTGTTTTCTTTATGTTGAGATGTAATTGACAGTGATGGCTGTGGTCTTTGATCTTCATCAGTAAGTGCGTCAAGTCTTCACTTTTAGCAAGCAAGGTTATGCCATCTGTATGTCTCAGTTTCTTAGTAAGTCTTCCACCAAACTTGGTGCCCCGTTCCACTTCATACAGTCCAGCTTCTCAGATTATTTGTTCAGCATACGGGTTGAGTAGATGTCGTGAGAGGATACAACCCTGAAGCAGAGCTTCTCTTTCTTTAGATAGTGGAGTGGCCTCTCTGTTTAAATGACTGCTTCTTGATCCACATTCACATTCTTCATGAGCAGGATTAAGTGTTCTGAAGTTCCCATTCTTTGCCAGTGAAGTGCCGTCGAGTTGGATCTGAATCATGCAGTGTTATCTATAATTTGTTATGATCCATTCAGTTGAATGCCTTAGGATACTCAGTGAAACACGGTCAGTAAAACATCTTTCTGGTATTCTCTCTTTCTAGCTGAGATCCATCTAAAATCAGCAGTGATTCCTGTTTCCACTTCCTCTTCTAAGTCTAGCTTGAATTTCTGGCAATTCCCTGTCAGCATGCAGCTGTAGCTGCTTTTGAATGATTGTCAGCAAAATTTTGCTTGCATATGATTTTAATAATATTGTTCAATCATTGCTGCATTCGGTTGAATCACCTTTCTTGGAAATAGGTATAAATATGGATCTCTTCTAGTCAGTTGGTCAAGTAGCTGTCTTCCAAATTTCTTGGCGTAGATAAATGAGTAATTCCAGCACTGCATTCATTTGTTGAAACATCTCAGTTGTTATTCCATCAATTCCTGGAACCTTGTGTTTTTTGCCAACACCTTCCCTACAGCTTGGACTTCTTCCTTTGGTACTGCTGGCTCCTGAGTACAGGAGGACTGCCAGTTAGGTTCGCAAATTCATCCTAGAAAAAGTGCTATGTACTTCGTGCTGAGTATCAGTACAGTCACCTTCAACGTGGGAAGCTATGCATTGACACCAGCACCTAGTCAACCCTTCAAAACGATTTTAGAATTCTCTTTCTGGAATGGCTGTCAGAGCTATGGTTGTATTACCCTTGATGTCCTGAATGTCATCCAGATGTCTTTCTTTCAGTATTTCCTTTATCTTTGGGTAAAGAAAAAGGTCATTGGGTGCCAGGTGAAGTGATTAGGTAGGGTGTTCTGATATAGTTATTTGTTTACTGGCTAAAAACTCCCTCCTGGACAACTGTTAAGTCTGCAGACTCGCTGCCGTGCACAATGGCCATTCTAGGAAGAGTTCTAAAATTGCTTTGAGGGATGGGCTGGGTGCTGGCCTTGGTGCATAGCTTTCTAAGGGGTGTACTTCGAAGGTAACTGTGGCTCATTTGATTCCTGTGTATTTCATCTGGCAAGGTCCGTGTGTATAGTCACTGTTTATGTTCGTGAAAAGACATATTTGTAATGAAAAAGTTGTTGATCTTGCAAAATTCAATCATGTTATGAGGTATGTAGCATGTAGAACAATTAATTTCCGGGACTTAATAGTCACGCTTTGTTTGTAACCCCCAAAAATGGTTGAATGTGGACCAGTTCTTTTTGGTATAGTGACTCTGTGTACTCCTTCCATCTTCTTTGATGTGTTCTGGTTCATTTAGTATTTTCTCCTTAGAATCCTTCAGTATAGCAGCTTGATGGACTTGAACTTTTTTGTCATTTCTTTAAGCTTGATGGAATGCTGAGTATGACCTTCCCTTTGGTTTCCAGATCTTTGCACATCATTGTGATACTTTGTATTCTTGAGCTGTCCTGTGAAATCTTCTGTTTAGCTATTTTACGTCATCATTTTTTATTTTTGCTTGTGCTACAACATTCAAGATCATATTTTAGAGTCCTTTCTCACATCCATTTTGGTCTTGACTTTCTCTCCTGTCTTTTTAATGATCTCTGGGTTTCTTCATGTGTGAGGTCCATGATGGCATTCCACACCTTGTCTGGTCTTCAGTTATTAGTGTTCAGTATATAAAGTCTAATCTTGAGATGGTCTCTAAATTGAGGTGGGGAATCAGGGTCATGCTTTGTCTCTCATAGATGTCTTTTATTTTTCTTCAGCTTCACCGTAAACTTGCATATGAGTAATTGATGTATTGAGGCACAGTGTCTCTCCTGCCCCAGGCTTGTTGTTGCTGCTGATTATATTAAGCTGTCGTCTCTTTCCACGGATGTAGTCAGTTTGATTCTTGCGTATTCCTTTTGGCAAGGTCTGTGTGTATAATTGCCATGTATAGTAGTGAAAAAACATATTTGCAATGGAGAAGTTATTGATCTTGCACACTTCAGTCATGTGATCTCCAGCATCATTTCTGTTAATCAAAGCCATGTCTTTTGTTGACCCTTTGTTTCCTACTTTCACATTCCAGTCTCAAGTAATAGTCAGTGCATCCTGATTGCATGTGTGGTCAATTTCAAACTGCAGAAGTTTGTAAAAATTGTCAATTTCTTTACCTTGGGCCATAGTGGTTGGTGTATAAATTTGAATAATAGTCATATTAACTGGTCTGCCTTGTAGGCATATAGAGTGTGTCCTGTCACTGACAGCATTGTACTTCAGGATAGATCTTGAAATGTTCTTTTTGAGAGTGAATGCAGCAGCTTCCTCTTAAAGTCATTATTCCTGGCGTAGTACATGATGTGATTGTCTAATTCAAAATGAACAATACCAGTCCATTTAAGTTTGTTAATACTTAGCATATTGATGTTTATGCACTCTACTTCATTTTTTGTGATTTCCAATTAGACTCATAATTCATGCATTTCACATGATGATTACGAGGACTGCCAGTTAAGTGTGCGAACTCTTCCTAGAAGAAGTGCTACATACATCATTGCTGAGGTATTGGAAATGTGTTCCCATACAGTTATTTGTTTACTGGCTAAGAACTGCCTGACAGGCAACCTAACAGTTAAGTTCTGAAACTTGCCATTGTTCCACCGTGTGCAATGACCATTCCAGCAAGAGCTGCACAATTGATTTGAAGTATGAACTAGGCTCTCATGTTGGTGCATAGCCTCCCACGGGGAGTACATTGAAGGTGACTGTAGTGATATTCAGCGTGATTTATGTAGCACTTAGAACAATTAAGTTCATGGACTTAATTAATTGTCAGGCTTCGTATATATCCCAGGAAACCCTTTTGGTGTGATGGTTAGGAGCCTACTTCTGCTAACCACAAGTTAGTAGTTCAACCCACCAGATGTTCTTTGGGAGTAGTTCTGTTCTGCAGTATAGGGTTGTTAATGAGTTGGAATAGACTTGATGCCAATGGTTTTGGTTTTATATATTCTACACTTGGTGCCGAAGAAGCTAGCAACCTTTAAACACAGAAGAATGCAGACAGTACCCCCAAGAAAACTTGCCCTTGTTAGCCAAGAATCTAGCACAGGAGCTTCTTAGCAGACAAAGCACGTTTAGACAGTAACTGCTTGACTGAAGCCAAATATCTTAGTAAAAACCGTGGCTTCTATCCTCAGCCATGCAAGCCAATTCTTGGAGGGGAATCCAGATTTTCACCCTTGGAAGGCTGTAAAAAGGCACCCCTTTTTGTTGGGTGGTGTCATAGCTGCATGGAATAATGAGTGAAAATTTCCTAAATTTGGCAAAAGACATACTTACAAGTTCAAACCCCAAACAGGATAAACTCAGATCTATGCATTATAGTTAAACCTCTGAAAACTAAGAACCGAAAAAAGTCTTGAAAGCGTTGAGAATCAGTACTTTAATTATAGGAGGAAAAACAATTTGAATGATAATGGATTTCTTATTAGAAGCCATGGCATCCAGAAGAAAGTGGCAGTGTATTCAAGTGCTGAAGAAAAGGAAATGTCAATTCAGAATTCTGTGTCAAGTGAAAATACACTTTTGATGATTTGTTGGTGTCTTAGTCATCAGTGTTCCCTGGGTTTGGAAGTTCTCAGCACAGGGGTGCAGGTCCGAAGGACATGCTGTTCTCCTGGTTCTACTTTCTTGGTGGTAGGAGGACCCTCTCTTGCTCGCTACTTGCTTCTCTCTTTTATATGTCAGAAGAGACTGAATCAGGATACAACCTTATCTTCTGTATTCTGCCTCATTAACATAACTGTGTGTAACACTGCCTGATAAACAGCAAAGAAGTTAGAATTTACAACATGTAAGGAAATTACATCAGATGACAGAATGGAGGACCACCACGCAGTACTGGGAATTGAGGCCTAACCTAGTGGACACACATTTTGGGGCAGACACAGTGCAGTCCATAATATTCTACCCTTTGGACCCCAGAAATTCATGCCCTTCCCACATGTAAGATACACATCCCACCGTATCATTCTAGAAGTCTTAAATCAACTCCAAGTCCAAATTCTATCCAAGGGAAACTTTTTTTCCTCTTCATCTATATGAAATCTAGAATGCTTTTTAAGTGCAGTGGTGAAACAGGCAAAAGGCAGACATTTCCAAATGGGAGATACTCGAGAGACAAAAGAAATAATGGCCACTAAGCAACTGAAGAATTCAGCAGAACACATTACATTAGTATTCAAGACTTGAAAATAATCATCATTTCTCTGAGACCATTTAGGTAATGGTCTTGCTCTCCAGTTTCTTGGTGTCAGACACACTGGATTTTGGGTGGAGGCTCATTGCGACTGGGCTTCAGTTGCATTCCAGGCCCACTAAGACAGCAGCTCTGCTCCCTTGGATTCCGGTGGGTCCATTCTCCTAATCTGAGTGTTGAGCGTACCGCTTAGCCTCAGCTGTCCTTGTTTTTCTGCTGCTTGGGCGTGGCAACCCTGTCCCCTCAGCCGCAGGCCCCATCCCTTTGGCACTCTTGAATGGCAGCACTACACTCCAACTGAGCTGACAAAGATCTGACTGTTTGAAACTGAGAAGGTGATAGCCCTGCTGCTTTGAGACCCAGCAGACTATGATTCTACCGTTTAAGACCCCAGAGGTTGTGACCTGCACTTTAAGACAGCTCTCCTTTGTCTGCACATTATCTCTTCAGTTTCTGCGTTTTGGTTCCTTATCCTCTCAGCCCTCTGACCTTTTGGCCTGGCCTAGCCTCTGCCCTGCTTGGGCAAGTGTTACAAAGCTCTTTAGTTCCAGTAATAAGTGCACACAGGTACCCTGCTCTGTCAGTAGGTCTCGAAGGCACTCAGCTCTCCAGCTGCATGGATTGGTAAGCTTGGCTTTACTGACCACTGCACAGAGGCACCCTGTGCCACCAGGAAGCCTCCTGCTCAAGGGTGCTCGGCTTTCCAGCTCTGTGGGTCAGCTCCCACGTTGTCTTTTGCTGGTCTCCTAGTTTCCCTGCTTCTGTTGCTGCTGCTTTTCCGGCGTGACTTTCTGTCCTGTGCACGACTTTTTGGTATTCTAGCTCTCCTCCTTTCCTTCTGACTCCTCGCCAGAATTGTCTTTAATTCCACCAGCAGTCTTTTTGAGGCAGTCTAGGCTTTTACTGGTAGGCATTTTAAAACTCTTCTAACCTTTTTACTCATTACTAAATTCCAAAGCAGCTTCTATATTGTAGGTGTCTTTTAGAACAGTGCCCCATTCTTAGTACCAAACTTATGTCTTAGTTATTCTCTCAGGGGAAACTTTTTTGTCAGATCTGGGGGATGATCCCTGTGAACAGTCTTCCCCAGGTCTGAGAGCTTTTCAGTACAGGGACTACAGTTCCAAAGGATGTCTTCTAGTCCTGGCTGTTCTTTTTGTGGTAGTAGAGAGTACTCTCTTCTGTCTTTTATATCTCAAAAGAGGTTGACTCAGGGTACAGCCTAATCCTGTACATTGTATCCTGTTTTATTAATATAACGGCCTCTAATCTGGCTTCATTAATACCATAAGAGGTAGGGATTTATAACAACAGCAACAGAAACCCACTGACATTGATTCAGTTCCAACTCATGGAGAGCCTACAGACAAGTACAACTGTTGCATAGAGTTTCTAAGGAGTGCCTGGAGGATTTGAACTGCCAACCTTCTCGTTAGCAGCCATAGCTCTTAGCCACTATGCCACCAGGGTTTCCAGGATTTGATTTTTTGGTTTTTAGGGTTTACAACACATAATTACATTATGTTACAAGCTGAAGGACAGCCTCACAGTACAGGGAATCATGAGTGACCAATGCATCAGGACTATTGAATTTCAGCTGCTCACTTTTCAGTTAGCAGTCACAGCTCTTAACCGGGATGCCACCAGGATTTCCAGTATATCTGTTAAAATAACTAAAATAAAAATAGCAACAGTATCAGTAGGTGACGAGGATGTGGAAAACTGAAATTCTCACGCATTGCTATTGGAAAATATATATTGCCACTCTTGAAAATACCTTCACAGTTTCTTATAAAAGTAAATATGGTTAAAGGCAGAGTTACTTTGTGACCCAGATGTTGTACTCCTGGGTATATATCCCCAGCCAGCCAAGCCAAGTGCCCACTCGTGGCGACTCCAGAGGCCAGAGTAGAACTGCCCTCTAGAGTATTCGAGGAGCATACCCAGGAGAAGTGAAAATACATATCTGTGTAACAACTTGACCATGAATGTTCATGGTAGCAGTATTCTTAATAGCCTAAAAATGAAAATCTCCCAGATGTAGTAAAGTCCATGTGGTTATTTTGGTTAATGGAACTGTTACCCCCGGGGTTTGTTACACCGTTGTACTCTGGGTGGGTGAAAAATCAGTGAGAAGTTAAAGGGAAGAAAAACATCTAAATTTTCCAAAGAGTTAATATTTATGGGATTTAAGATCAAGGTGCTTGTTTTTAAGTTTCTGATTACTGCTGGAAGCTTTGGAAAAGGTCTGTGTTTGAGAGCAGGGTAGTGCAGCAGTGAAAGTGCTTCTGGCTGGTATTAGAAAAGCAGGTTGTTAATGTTAGTTTTTTTTTTACATTGTGATACTTTGTATATGTTCTTAGAAGTAGTTTTTCCTCTTTAGATGAAAGTCTACAGCGCAAACTTCTCATTAAACAATATGTGTGTTATGATACTAGTTGCAGCACTCCCCTTGTCTACCGTGTGTTCCTCGTTGGTGGTTTTCCTGTTCCCTCCTGCTTCCTCCTCCTTGCTCCTGGGCTGCTATGCCCATTTAGTCTCATTTTGGTTTAGGGGCTCATCCAGTCTTTGGCTGAAGGGTGAACCTCTGGAGTGACTTCATTACTAAGGTAAAAGAGTATAGAGTGGCCATACTCTGGCGGTTTCTTTAGTCTTTGCTAGACCTGAAAAATCTGGCATTTGTTATTTTTTCCGTTAGAATTTCAGTCTCCATTTTTCTCCAGCTGTGTCCGTGACTCCCTGTCGTGCTCCGTGTCAGAGCAGTTGTTGGTGGTAGTTGGGCCACCTTCTGGTCGAGCTGGATCCCGTGGAGACCGCAAGGCTGTGGTCCTTGTGGCTACTGGCCCTTTGACCTGTCGTTTCCCTCGGCTCTTTGGTTTTCTTCATCCATTCCTCTGGACAGGTGGAGACCAGTGGGGCATCTCAGATGGCCACTCACAAGGTTTTAAGACTCACTGAAGTGGAATGTAAAACATTTTCTTTAGAAACTGTGTTATGCCAGGGGAGCTAAATGTCTCATAAGACATGATCCCCACGACTTGGAGCCAGTTATTGGATCTCTCATGGAATTTGGATGTCAGCAAAGCTTCCAGAAAACCTCGTGATTTAGTGGTTAAGTGCAGTCTCTGCTTACCAAAAGGTCAGCAGTTCAAATCTACCAGGTGCTCCTTGGAAACTATGGAACAGCTGTACTCTGTTCTGTAGGGTTGTTGTGAGTCAGAATTGACTTAATGGCAGTGGGTTTGGTTTTGGTTTTGTTGAAGCTTCTGTGACGTCTCTTTGGTCAAGTTGTGCTGACTTCTTCAGTGTTGTGTGCAGTCTTGCCCTTCACCAGTTACCACTTATTTGTTGTCTGTTTACTGTTTTTTTCATTCCCTTCTCTCCGTAACTTTCGAAGACTGTTTCTTCTTGTGTGTAAACACTTTCATAGGTTTTGTATTAGTGGCCTCATACGATATTGATCCTTTCTGAGTTACTTCACTCAGTATAATACCTTCCAGATTCATCAATGTTGTGAAATGTTTCAAAGATTAATCATTGTTCTTTATCATTGTCAAGTGTTCCCTTGTATGCATGTACCACAGTTTATCCTTTCATCTGTTGGCGGACACTTAGGTGGTTTCCATTTATTTGCTTTTGTGAATAATACTGCAGTGTACATGCATGTGCATGTGTCTATGTGACAGCTATTATTTCTGTAGGATATTCCTCTGAGTGGAATTGCTAGAGCTTTTGTTTATAACTTTTAAAGGAAGAGCTGTATTGTTTTCCAAAATGGTTATACTATTTTGCACTCCCAACAGCTTGTGCAGGAGTTCCAGTCTCCTCGCAGCCTCTGCAATATTTGTTTTCTGTTTGTTTGGTTTTTTTTTTGGTTAGTGCCAGTGATGCTGCCGTGAGATAGTATCTCATTGTGTTTTGGTTTACATGTCTGTAATGGCTAGTGATCCTGAGCATTTCCTCACATGTCTGTTAGCCCTTTGAATGTTGCCTTTGATGAAGTGTCTTATTCATTTTCTTTGACCAGTTTTTAAATTGAATTATTTGTCTTTTTTGTTGTAGAGATGTTGGATTTTCCTGTAGATTTTAGACATTAGACTTTTGTTAGATTTCTCATAGTCAAAATTTTTTTCTGTCTGTAGATTCTCTTTTCTTTTGGTGAAATCTTTTGCTCAGATAAGTGTTTAATTTTTAGAAGATCCCAGTTACCTAGCTTAAGTTTTAGAGTTTGTGTGTAAGTACTTATGGTTTGTATCCTGTTAATGGCATATAATTGGTCTTCTAGTATTAGTCCTGTTTTTTCTCCTGTAATGTTTATATGTTTTCATTTTGTATTTAGGTCTCTGATCCATTTTGAATCAGCTTTTTGTATGGAGTGAAGTATGGTTCCTGTTTCATTTTTTTGCAGGTGGACATCCAGTTTTGACAGTGCTGTTGAAAAGACTGTCTTTTCCCCATTTCACGGACTTTGGGTGCTTGTTTAAGATCAGGTGTCTGTAGGTGACTAAATTTACAAATGGGTTCGGAATTCTATTGTGTTATTCAGTTCAGTGTACGTATTACTGTACCAGTACCAACTTGTTTTGGGTACTATAGCTGTATGGTAGGTTCTGAGATCAGGGAGTGTGAGTCCTCAGACTTGATTCTTCTTTATTAGTGCTTTGTTTATTTGGGGCTTCTTCCCTTTCCATATAAATTTAATGATTAGTTTTTCCATCTCTTTAAAAATGCTGTTGATATTTGGACCAAAATTGCATTGTATTTGTAAAGTGCTTTGGGTAGAATTAACATTTTCCCATTGTCCAGTCTACCTATCCGTAAGCATGTTGTGTTTTTCCATTCATTTATGTAGGTCTCTTGTTTTTGTTTTTGCGGTAGGGCTTTATACAGTCCTTTGTATCCTTTTACATCCTTGGTTAGATTTATTCCTAAGTATTTTATTTTTCTCTAGAAGCTATTATAAATGGTATTATTTTCCTCATTTGCTTTTTGTCATTCCTTTTATGGGTGTACAGGAATCCAGTAGATTCTTCTGTGCGTCTCTTGTAGAGGCTGCGTCTTCCTGTTACTTAGAGGAGTTTTCTTGTGGTGTCTTTGGTTTTTCTGTGTGTGGCAGTGTATCATCCACGTATAGGGACTGCTTGAGTTTTCCCTTTGCAGTTTGAATGTTGTTTCTTTCTTTTTTGTGCCTGATTGCTTTAGCTAGGACTTCCAGCACAGTGTTAAATAGGAGTAGTGATAAGGGCGTCCTTGTCTTATTTCTGTTTCAACTTCTTATTCCTGTATCAACTTCTCTTCATTAAGAGTGATGTTGGATATTAATGTTGTATAGATGCCTTTTATTATGTTGAGGAATACCTATTTTATGGAGCATGTTTATCAGGAATGATGTTAGTCTTTTTCAGATATGTTTTGTGCATCAATGGAGATGACATGTGAATCTTTATTTATGTGGTTGATTACATTGATTTTCTAATGTTGAACTGTGCTTCTGTATCTCATGTGAATCCCACTTGGCCGTGGTATTTTTTTTCGATACAGTGCTAAATTCTGTTGGGTAGACTCTTGTTGACAATTTTTACATCTGTATTCATAAAAGATTGGTTGGTAATTTTCATTTTGTGTTTGGTATCAGGGTTATGATGGCTTTATAGAATGAATTTGAAAGTATCCCTCCCTTTTCTATGTTCTGAAATAGTTTGAGTAGTACTAGTGTAAGCTCTTCTCTGAATTTTTGGTAGTATTTTCCCGTGAAGCTGTCTGGGCCAGGGCTTTTTGTTGTTAACATTGAGAGTTCTTATGTGAACTTTGTAATTTCTTGTTAAAGGTCTGTTTAGATTTTCAAGATCAGTTTATGCTAGTTTGGGTAAATAGAGTGTTTCTAGAAATTTGTCCATTTCCTCTAGGCTTTCACGTTTGTTAGATTATAGTTTTCTATAGTGTTGTCTTGATCCTTTTTCTTCCAGCTGCGTCTGTTTAATGTCCCCCATTTCAGTTATCTGTGTCCTCGTCTGTTCTTCTTTTGTCACTTTGGACACTGGTCTGTCTCTGTTGTTAGTCCTGCCTAAGCACCAGTTTTTGGTTTTGTGGAGTTTTTCTGTTTTCTGTTTCATTTGTTTCAGCTCTAATCTTTATTATTTCCTTTCTCCTTTTGGCCAGGGACTCCTTTTGCTATGCTCTGTTTTTTTCAATTGTGTACTAATATTTTGATTTTGTTCATTGTAACATCTTACTTTGTCTTTTTGACCTGCCCTTGGAAATCTGAAACCTGAGTGCTTTATGGATTATATCTCAACAAGTTTTTTTTTTTTCTTTTTTAAAGCACTACAAAATGTGAATTTATCGTATGATCCAGCAGTTGCATTACTGGACAGTCATTCTAAAGAAAGGAAAACTTAGCATCACATAGAAACCGTGTATACTGTTGTTCACTGTGGCATTTTTAATAGTCAAAAACTGTAGAGAACCTTTTTTTGGCAGTAGTGAATGGTTAAACTGTAATATATCCATACCAGGTTTTACTGCTGAGCAGTGAAGATGGAATGAGCTACGGATACATGTAACCAGTTAGATGACTCTCCACCATTTTACTGAGTGGAAAAAAAATTTCAAAGGTGCATGTGCTCTGTGATGTCATTTATGTAACATGATGGTAAATTATTAGTTGTTGGGAGTTAGGGGTGGTACTGGGGTAGAATGATTTTGTGGCTGTAATATTTGCTAGAATTGTGATATTTGTAGTGATGTAAAAGGTTTGTATCTGATTGTGATGGTATTTATTACAAATTTACACATATAATAAAATGGCACAGATTATATATGCATTGTACCAATGTCAATTTGCTGGTGGTCTTAGGCTAGGTTCTCTAGAGAAGCAAAACCAGTAAAGTATATAACTATATAGAGAGAGATTTATATCAAGGGAAGAGCTCACACAATTGTAGACACTGAAACGTTCCAAGCCCTAGATCAGGATACAGGCCTCATGCAGTTGGAAGCTGGCAAAACCAAAGTCAGCAGGTCAGAGAATGGTGTTCCCGCTTGCAGGCTGTGAAAGTTGCCAGATCCCAAGATGACAAGGTTTCTCCTGATTCACGTAGTTGCAGGGAGTGGCGAACCCAAGATTGCAGGTTGGGGAACAGGACTCATATTTGCAAACTGTGAAGACTGACAAATCCCAAGATTGAAAGGTAAGCCGCTAGCTCATGTCCCAAGAACCAGATGTCCGAAGACAAGAGTAAAGTGGTTGCTGAATCCACAACAAACCAAAACCAAGGTGAGCAGGGAGTAAATAGGTGGTTGAAGGTGGAGAGATGAAGAGTGAGGGGGTGGTGAGCCCTCAGAAGCCCCACCCCTGCCAGTACCACTCAGCAGATACCATTATGGACATGATCACACAATTATAAAACTGTTAGAACACTGAGAATCATGGCCCAGTCACGTCAACACATGATCTTAACCATCACATTGGTTTTGATATTATACTGTAGTTATGTAATATTTCACCACTGGGGCAAACTGGATAGAAATACATGGGAATTCTCCATATAGTCTTTACTCTGTGCTGTGTGTCTGTGATTATTTCAAAATAAAAAGTTAAAAATGATTCAGCTGTTTATGACAAATGAAAACTTTATAACAGAAGATTGTTTTGAAGGCAAGTAACTAGAAGGCTTTATGGGTAAATTAAAGCTGTTCCCAAACTGTCTTAAATAAGTCTGAACTGCTTTTCAAGTTTCTGATAATATTGTTGGATTAGGCTTTGCTTCAGAATGTTTTAATAACATTTATGTAGAAGTTCAAAGTAGTGTGTAATAAAGAAAGAATAGTAGCAAAATTGTACTCATATTCATATAGTGCTACTTAGAGAAAGAGTCATAGGCTTTTCCTTATATTCTGAGATTAGATTCATTACTTTCTATTATTTTGATTTAGTATTAAAAATAATACAGATACATTGAGCTTTTGAAATTCTTTGACAGTATTTTCTCATGTTGAGAAGAAATTATTTCCAGCCTTGGTATTTTGAATTATAATTGTTGTTAGATGTTAGGTGTGGTCCAGTGAATTCTGACTCATAGCAGAATGAAGCACTGCTCAGTCCTGTACCATGCTTAAAATCATTGCTGTTGCACCATTTTCACAGTCATTGTTATGTTTGAGCCTACTGTAGCAGCCACTGTGCCTGTCCGTCTCATTGAGGGTTTTCCTCTTTTTCACTGACCCACTACCTTACCAAGCATGATGTCTTTCCAAGGTTTGGTCCCTCCAGATTAACATGTTTCAGTTTTGAGCTGTGCCACATCAGCAAATTCCTATACATTGTCAAGCTCAGCTCTACTCTGAGAAGGTAGAATGTAAAACATTTTCTTTATAACTGTTTTGACAGTTGATTTCGATGTTTCCCAAGACCATGGTTCCCAAAGCCCTCAGCCTATCAATTTGGTCCTTTTTGGAGTTTGGATATGTCTCTGGAGCTTCCATGACCTTGTGCCGGTTGTGCTGGCTTCTCCAGTATTGGAAAAACACTACATGGAAAAACATATATGTTTGGGTAAAATTTTCTTCTTTTAAAATGGTTAACTGTATTTAAAATAAAAGGAAGGCTAGAGATCTTAAAATACAGTACTTGATAAGTAATTCTGTAAAAAGGTATGCATTGTTATGATTGTCAGATAAATCAGAAGGAACTGAATAGAAATTTAAGGCAGTGATAGAAATCACCATGTGGTAATAACTGAGTAGTTAATAAGGAAGAAGGTTGTATACACTGGAAATAAGATTTGGCACTGGGAAACAGACCTACTATTGTGTACTTGGAATTCGGACACTTACGTAGTCTTTACAGTTATTTTAAAGGTTCATGTATGTTCCTATCACGTTGATAAATTTGTTACTTTAGTAGAACCACCTCTCTACAGCTGGAACTTGTTTTCCTTTCTAAATCAAGGTAAATTTTGGCGTATTAGTTTCTTAGAAGTTGGGGGTGGGTGCTGTTTTGCCATATACAGTAGTTGTTGGAAAGGTAGTTTATTGTAGTGAAGAACAGTGCTGCATTTGGGAAGGTAGATAGGCATAATTGAAATTTAATAGGGTTATCAAGACTGTTCCATCTGAAATAGAGAACAGTGAGACATTCTGACTTAGCAGTGGTATTTCTAGTTCTTTCATTTGTCTCCTAAGAGACCAGTTTTACCCTTAGAAGGGGAATAATGACAAGTACCATCTTAAAATTGTGCCGTTATGAGATTGGATTATGTAGTGCCTGACGTATAACCTTTACTAAGTAGATTTTTAGAATTATTTATTTCTGCTATATCAGGTTCTTTATGCTTTCCATTGATAGATACATTGTTATGCTTTAACTCAGTTCAGTTTTACAACTTTAATGTTAGAAGTATGTGCTTGTTAGGTGCGATTGAGTTGGTTCCAACTCACAGTGACCCTGTGCACAACAGAATAAAAACACTGCCCAGTCCTGTGCCATGCCCACAGTTGTTTTTATGCTTAAGCGCATCATTGCAGCCGCTGTGTCGTTCCGTCTCGTTGAGGGTGTTCCTGTTCACTGACCTGCACTCTACTGAGCATGATGTCTTTCTCCAGGAATTAATTGATAACAAGTCCAAAGTCTGTGAGCCATAGTCTCTCTGTCCTTGCTTACAAGGAGCACTTTGGTTGTACCTTTTCCAGAACAGATGTTTGTTCTGTTGGCAGTCCATGGTACATTCAGTCCTCTTCTCCAGCACGACAATTCAGAGGCGTCAGCTCTTCTTCTGTCTTACTTATTCACTGTCCAGTTTTTGTGTGCGTATGATGGGACTGAAAATATCATAGCTTGGGTCAGGTATACCTGAGTCTTCAAAGTGACATCTTTACTCTTCAGTACTTTAAAGAGGTCCTTTGCAGCAAATTTTCCCAGTGCAATGCATTCCCCCCCCCCCCCCGACTGCTGCTTCCAGGGGTGTTGATTGTGGAACCAAATGAAATGATACCTCAGACAACCTCAGTCCTTTCTCCATTATCGTGATTTTGCGTACTGGTCCAGTTGTGAGGGTTTTTGTTTTCTTGATGTTGGGGGTGCACCCTATATTGAAGGCTGTGGCCTTTGACCTTCATTAGCGAGTGTTTCACATTCTGTTCACTTTCAGCAAGCAGAGCTGGGTCATCTGCATGATGCAGGTTGTTAATGGTCTTCCTCCCGTCCTGATGCCCCATTCGTCTTGTTCATGTAATCCAGCGTCTCTGATTGCATGCAGATTGAAAAGGTATGGTAAAAGAATACAACCCTCATGCACACCTTTCCTGATATGATACTTTAAATGTTGATATAGTCACTGATATATACTGATAGTCACTGATGGTCATACACTGCTTCTAGGAGTTATTGCTACTATTAGAAGGGAGATTATAACAGTTAACAAAGTTCTTTTAAATTTGGAAGGCAGTCCTACATATAGTAATTAAATAATGCATGAATATTTATATATCTATAGTGGTAGCCTTTTTTTCTGATTGTGAAAACATACAAATTAATTGTAAAACATTTCAAAATACAGAGAAACACAAGAACCACCCCTAGTTCTGCTACTAACCCATGATCATTAATGTCCATATTTCCAGACTGTTCTGTTTGTGTATGTATATATGCTTCTATATGCATTTTATGTGTCTTTATAAAAATTTTACAAACACAAAAGCATCACATTATGCGTAAACCAAACCAAACTTATTGCTAATGATTTTAATCCAACTTATAATGACCCTGTTGGCCAGAGTAGAACTTCCCCGTGGGGTTTCCAAGGCTGTAATCATTATAGAAGCGGATTGCCACATCTTTCTTGCTCAGAGCAACGGGTAGGTTTAAACTGCTGACCTGTCAGGTAGCAGCCAAGTACGTTAACCACAACATGACCAGGGCTGCTCCACACAATGCATACTATTTTATAATTGGCTGCGTACTTTTCCCTTTTAAAAATATAGTGTAACCATATCTCATTAATAATGGCTGCTTGCTATTTGTAATTGTGCAAGTGTATATTATAATATCTAACTGTGCTTTTATTGTTTTTAGATTTTACATCTTTGGTATTGTAGTAATAAACCTAAAAAAGGTACTTTAATTTAGAGCTTACAATTCAATTCTTATTCAAAAACTTATACACATAGTTATTGACTGTAGTTGTGCTATAGACTGTGACAGCACACTGCACCTCATCGCCCTGTGTTTCCTGTGTCCCTTCGGCCAGCTCCTGTCCTTCTTCCTTCTCGTCTTGCTGCCAGGCAGGAGTTGCCCAGTTAGTCTCATGTATGTACTTGAGCCAAGAAGCAAACTGTTCAGCAGTACCACTTTATGTATCTTTCAAGTCCAGTGTAATCTTTGTCGGAAGAGTTGGCTTTGGGAATGCTTTCAGTTTTGGGTTACTGGAAAGTCCAGTGGCCATGTCTCCTGGCATCCCTCCAGTTTGTCAGACCATCCAGTTTGGTCTTTTTGTAGCATTTGAGTTCTGTACCCTACTTTTCTCTGCTCAATCCAGGACTTACTGTTGTGTTCCCTGTCAGGGTGGTTATTACAGGTAGCCAGGCATCATCTTGTTTTTCTGATTTCAGTGGATGGAGTTTCTGGTTTTTGTGGCCCTTTTTGTCTCTTGGGCTCATATTTTTCATAAGACTCTGGTATTCTTCAGACTGCTTTGCTCCAGATGGTTTGGAACCAATGGCTATGTCTTAGATGACCCCTTGCTAGCTTTTAAGACCCAGACACCACTCACCAAACTGGAATGCAGAACATTTTCTTAATAAACTTTGTTATGCCGATTCACCTAGATGTTCCCTGAAACCATGGTTGCTAGAATCCTGCCCCTGCTACTCTTGTCTGTCGAAGTGTCTGGTTGTATGTAGAGAACTTCTTAATTTTTGGTTTAGTCTAGTGGTTGTGACTTTTTCTGTGTTCTTCTTCCCTTCATCTAAAATAATTCTCGGCTACTGTCTAGATACTTGGAAACCCTGGTGGTGTAATGGGTAAGTGCTATGTCTACTAACCAGAAGGTTGGCAGTTCAAATCCTCCCGAGGCTCCTATGGAGGCAGTTCTCTTCTGACCTATAGGGTCACGATTGAGTTGGAATCAACTTGACAGCACTGTTTTGTTTTTTTTTTTCAATTGATCTAGATGCTGAATATCTTTTTCCCTCGTTCCCCACCATTGTAACCATGAAAACATGATTTCTTCTATGCTTAAACTTTTTTTTTTTTGCCCTTAGAAACAGAATTTTTTTTTTTTTTTTGTAACAGTCCCTTATGCTAAAAGTCCAAATTCAGGGTGTCAGCTCCAGGGGAAGGCTTTCTCTGCTGACTCTGGAGGAAGGTCTCTGTCGTCAGTCTTCTCCTGGATGGGGAGCTTCTGATATGCAGAGACCCCAGGTCCTTTCCAAAGGATGCACTCAGCTCCTGGCAGTGCTTCTTGGTGATAGGAGGTCCTGAACTCTCTGCCTGCTTTCTTTTTATCCCAAGAGATTGCCTCAAGGCACAATACAATCTTTTTTTTTAAATTATGATTGAATGAAAATGTACATTCCCATATAAATTTGCTTGCTGACCTAGATGCAGCTTCTACTACTCTCCCTGGACGGTGACAGCACACTCTTCCTCTCTGCTCCGTACATGTCTTATCTTCCCAATAGTCTCATATCTTCTGCTCTCCAACCATTCCTCTTCCTCCAGTATGAGGTCAACAGGACGACCTCTTACAGATACCTAGAACTATAACGTGCCCACACAATGTGGTCACTCTGCGTCTCCAAGTCCAATCCATTGTTGCCTGAAAAGTTGACCCCTTCGTTATGATTTATGGACAGGCGCAGCATCAGGGCCAGGGGACAGGCTCCCAGGGGAACTCTGAAGTCCCTGGACCATCAATTGTGGTCCTTTAGTGGCGATCTCAGGGTGCACCCCTATTTCTACTTGTGTTGCCAGTGAGACTCAACTTTGTGAGCTCCGTTGTGGCTATCACTGGTGGTAGCCGGGCACCATCTGGTTCTTCCGGTCACAAGTCGATGTAGACATTCACTCATGTGGATCTGTCTTCTGGATTCTCTTTTCCCCATGTTGTTATGGACCTTGGTGATCATCCGTTCCTGCTAAGTTGGGACCATTTGCTGTACCCTCAGATGACAGCTTGGCAGCTTTGAAGACCCCAGATGCCACTCACCAATGTGGGGTGCGGAGAGTCCTCATTAGCAAAATGCTAGTTGTGCCAGTTGGCCTCTATTTCCTCTGAGAGTACGGTTCCTGACCCCCTGCCTCAGCTCCTCTTTTCTTGCAATATTGGGTTAAGGAGTACACAAGTTGTGTTGAAGTCCCGTTAATATTAATCTTCTTACTAATGTGTGCTGTCACTGATTTCACCCAGCCAAATTTCTAACTATCTAAGCCGTCCCCCCTCATCCTCCCACCCTCCCCACCCTTGCAGCCATCAAAGAGTCTATTCTGGTATGCATGAGTCTGCTTTTAAGTTCTTATCGTAGGGGTCTCATACAATATTTGTCTTTCTGTCGCTGACTACTTGCACTCAACATAATGTCCTCCAGTTGAAACCAGGTTAAGAGATGTTTCCTGCTATCATTGTTGTTCTTTATCAATGCATAGTGTTCCATTGAGTATATATGCCGTAGTTTACCTATCCGTTCTTCTGTTGTTGGGCATCTGGGTTGATTCCATCTTTTTGCAATTGTGGACTGTGCTGCGATGAACATTCATGTGCATGTGTCAACTGATGTGAATGGCCTTGATTCTGTAGGATATATTCCAAGCAGTGGAATTAGTGAGTCAGATGGTATATCTACATCCATTATTTTAAGGTAGCGCCAGATTGCTTTCCCAGGAGGTTGCACCATTTTGCAGTCCCACCAAGAGTGTAGGAGAGTTCCAATCTCTCCATACCCTCTCCAGCATTTAGTGTTTTGCATTTTTTTGGATCATGGCTGACCTTGTTGGGGTCTTTTAAAGCTAATGATCGTGAGCATGTCTGCATGTGTTTTTTGGCTGCCTGAATCTCCTCTTTAGAGAAGTGTCTGTCCATCTCCTTTGCCTGTCACTTAATTGGATGATTTATCTTTTTCTTGTTGATATTTTGTAGTACCTTATAGATTATGGAGATCAAGTGTCAGTCTGACATAGAGTTGTCAAGTATTTTTTCCCATTCTGTAGGTGGCCTTTTAATTCTATTAATAAAGTCTTTGGGTGAGCAAAAGTGATTGTTTCTTAGTAGTTCCCGTTTATCTATTTTCTGTTGTTTGTGGTTTGACAAATTTCAAAGTCTGCCTACATTGTGTATTAAATCTTCCATTGTTGTTCTTACTTTTTCTTGGATGACCTTTATTGTTCTAGATTTGATATTTAGGTCTTTTATCCAGTTTGAGTTGGTTTTTGTAAGATATAAGATATTGCTTGAGGTCTTATAATAGTGGTCTCGTGCAGTATTTGTCCTTTGTGACTAATTGCACTCAGCCTAGTACCTTCCAGATTCCTTCATATTATGATATGTGTCTTAGGCTGGGTTTTCCAGGGAAGCAAAACCAGTAACACGTGTAGCCACGAGGAGAGATTTATAGTATATATGTAGATAGATAGATAGATACAAATATAGGAAACAGCTCACGTAATCACAGAAGCTGAATGTCCCAAGCTCAGGCACAAGCCTCACGTGGCCACGGAAGCTGAGGAACCCAAGGTCAACAAGTCAGAGACCAGCGTTCTAGATCACCGGTTGTGTAGGTCAGTGGATCCCAAGCTGGTGCCGAGACGAAGCGACAGAGGCTGGCAAACCCAGGATCGGCAGGTCAGGGAGCAGGACTCTGAAGTGCCGACTGTAAGGACTGATGAGTCCAACAGCTGCTAACTCAAGTCCCAGAACCAGACGCTGGAAGAAGAGAGCGGGAGCTCCTGGCCACATGAGCGACCAGCCGCCGTAGTGAAAGGTCGCGAGATAAGAGCCGAGGGGCAGGGAGCCACCACAAACCCCGCCCTGCCACTTAATACAGCAGCCAAATATGTAGTAGCCAAGTTGACATAATCCTGACCACCACAACATGTTTCACAGATTCATCACTATTTTTTGTTGTTGTGTAGTATTTCATTGTGTCAATACCGATAACTCATCCATTTGTCCTTTGGTGGACATCTAGGTTCTTTCCTCCTTTTTGCTGTTGTGAGCATGAGTGTGCATATATTCCATTCTAAGTCCCATTCTAAAGAGTGGGACAACCCTGTCATATGGTACATCTACTTTTAGGTTTTTAAGTAAGTGCCAAATCAATTTCCAAAGTGGTTGTACTGTTTTACATTCCCACAAGCGGTGAATAAAGTGTTCTAGTCTGTCTGTAATGTCTCTAACATTTATTATTTTGTGGTTTTTGTATTAATGCTACTCTTGTTGGAGTGAGATGGTATCATATTTTGATTTGCCTTCCTTTAATGGTTAATGACAATAAGCACTACCTCATGTATCTGTTAGCCACCTGAATGACTTCTTTGGTAAAGTACCTGTTCATATCCTTTGCCCATTTGGTTTAAATTGGGTTATTTGTCTTTTTGTTGTTGAGGTTTTACAGTATCTTGTAGACTTCGGAGATTAGACACTGATCAGATTTTTGTAGCCATTTTTTTTTCCTAGTCTGTAGGTTGTCTTTTTCCTCTTTTGATGAATTTTTTTGATAAGTGTAAGCATAAATGTTTGATTTTTAGGAGCTCCCAGTTAACTATTTTGTCTTCCGCCGTTTGTACATTGTTAGTAGTCTTTGTATTCTGTTTATGCCATGTATCATTGCTCCTAGCATTGTCTTTGTTTTTTCTTTCATGAGCTTTGTAATTTTAGATTATATTTAGTTCTTTGATCCAAGTTGACTTAGTTTTTGTGTATGCTGTAAGGTATAAGTCTTGTTTCATTTTATTTGTGGATGGATATGCGATTTCCCAACACCGTGTATTAGGGAGAATATCTTTTCCCCAGTGAAAAAAACTTTGGGGCTTTGTCAGTATCAGCTTGTCATAGGTGGATGGTATTATGTCTGGATTCTCAGTTCTGTTCCATTAGTCTGTGTATCCATTGTGGTGCCAGTACTAGGCTGTTTTGACTACTGTGGCCGGTTCTCAAGTCAGGTTGTGTGAGGCCTCCCGTTCTAGCCTTCTTCAGTAATGCTTTTCTTATGCAGAGTCTCTTCCCTTTGCTTATGAAGGTGATGATTTGTTTCTCTGTTTCATTAAACAGTGCAGTTGGAATTTGGATTAGAACTGGATTGTATATATTGCTTTGGGTAGATCAGACATTTTCACAGTGTTGAATCTTCCTGTCCATGAGCAAGTTCTGTTTTTCCACTTATGTAGGTCTCTTGGGTTCTTGTAGCAGTGACCTGTAGTTTTCTTTGTATAGCTCTTTTATGTGTCTGGTTAATTTTATTTCAAGTATTTTATCTTCTTGGGGGCTATTGTAAATGGTATTTATTGATTAAATCATTTCTTCTTCTCTGTTCTCTTTGTTGGTGTAGAGAAATTCCACTGATTTTTTTAATGTTTATCTTTATCTCGTATCCTGATACTTTGCTGAACTCTTCTACTAGTTCCAGTAGTTTTTTTTTTTTTTTCCTGGAATCTTTAGGATTTTCTCTGTATAAGGTGATACCATCTGCAAATAGAGATTCTTTTACTTCTTCCTTACCAGTTTGGATGCCCTTTATTTCTTCTTCTAGCCTAATTACTCAGTCGAAAACCTTCAACACAATGGTGAAGAGTGGTGATAAAGTGCATCTTTGTCTGGTTCCTGTTCTCAAAGGGGAGTGGATTTTTTCAGACTCTCTATGACTCATTTAGGATGATGTCAGCTGTTGGCTTTATTATGTTGTGAAATTTCCTTTCTGTTCCTATTTTGATGAGAGCCATTAGGAATGGGTGTTAGACCTTGTCAAATACCTTTTCTACCTCAGTAGTAAGATCATGTTGTTCTCATCTTTTGTTTTAGTTTTTCTGATGTTAAACCATCCTGGTATACCTGATATAAATCCCACTAAACTCATACCTCACAGTAATTATGCAGCATAATTACTGTGAGGTATGAGTTTAGTGTGTCATTTTCATTTCCTTTTTGTTTTGTGTTGTTGGTTTCTTTGTTCTACTTAATTTTCTTTGGTGTGAGTCATTTTTCTTTATTTTTTCTGTCCTTTTTAATGTCATTGGTTCTGTATTTCCTGAGTCTTTGTTTTTGTTTTTTATTTTGGCATGTAGGATTGTTAGTTTCCTTTGTGATTACCTTAATGTTTACTTTTATTTTTCTAAGTTTAATAGTCTTTTATTTCTTTATATTGTCTTGACTTCCTCTCCATGTAAAAGATCTGTAATTACATTTTAGTCCATTTTTTGAAAATAGTATCTTTTATATATATATATATATATATATATACATATTTCCTTGTTTTCTATGTTTCAGCTTTACTTAGTTTTAGTTATTTCCCTGTCTACTTTAAATATTTGGTCACTCTGTCCTGTGTTCTAGTTCTGATGTTACTGATTTTCTAACCAAAATGTGTTCCTTTTTATATTTCTTGTAATTTTGGTTTGCTCTTTTCAAGTTCTCTGAATTTCTTTTTATCTGGAAATGGCATAATTTCACTATCATATTTGAGAGACAGTTTTTACAGGATGTATAATTCTTGATTGACAGTTCGTTTCGTCTAAGGCTCTCATGTGTGTCATTGTATTGCTGTCTTGTGTAATGGTCTCTGCTGCATAGTTCGAGCATAGTGTCAGTAGCTTTTCTTTGTAGGTGACTTTTTTGTTTATCCATGGCTGCTCTTAAAATTCTTTATCTTTGGCTTTGGCTTGGTTGAATATAATATGTGTTTTGGGATCTACTCTGTGTGGCATTCAGTGAGCATCTTGAGTAGATGGCGTCTCATCCTTTGCGATGTCAGAGAAGTTTTCTGCCTAAAGATCTTGAAGAATTCTCTCTGTATTTTTTGTTATCCTCTTCTGTTCTAGTATTCCAATAAATCGTAGGTTATGCCTCTTGATTTAGTTCCATATAAGTTTTTGTTGTTTCTTTTTTAAATTCTTTTATCTGATTTTTCTTCAGCTATGTTGGTGCAAGTACTTTTGTTTTCAGTGCCTCAAATTCTGATGTTTCCTCAGTTCTGCCCCTATTTTCTGTTGAGTTTTATAATTCTGAAATTTTATTTTTAATCTTCTGAATTTTTAATTTCTGTTCCTCTGTGGATTCTTACAGCCTGTTAAATTGATTAATATGCTCCTCTCTAAGTTTCTCTATTGCTCTGTCTGTGTGCTTGGCTTTTTCTTTGTTTTGCTTGATTTCTGATCTCTTGGAGAGTTCTGTATGTTAATATCTTGTATTTTGCCTCTGGTAATTCCAGGAAGTTCTGTTCATCTGTCATTTCTTTTAGGGGGTGTGGAGCTTTCTGAAGCCATTATGGTCTGCCTCTTTATGTGATTTGACATTGACTGTTGTCTCTGAGTCATCAATAAATTATGTATTTGTTTATGTTTGCGTACTGTGCCTTAGCTTCTAGGTTTGTTTTGCTTTGATGTGCCCAAACAGGCTACTCACGTGAGCTAGTGTGATCATTGGCACCGTCGAGGCTCTGACGTCATGTCATCTAATGATTAGAGTTGTCATTAGGCATGGGAGCCCTTGAGCTCATTTCCTTTCTTTGTGTAGATCTACCTCAGGTGTCTAGGTAATCAGTCACCAAGTGTATGGTGCAGACTCTCACCTACAGTCCTAGGTGGACGCAGGTGATTGGCGCAAGCACAGCTACCTGGCTGCAGTAGATCCCATACTTACCGAGGCATGGGGCTTAAGTGTGAGAAAAGTGTGTCCCTGTTCCCTAGGGTGCACAGGTGGGTGACCTTCACACCTGGGTTGTGGACACCCAGTGCTGTTTACTGAAGGGCGTCCCTTATTCTTCTACTCTGTCTCAGGTGACTAGGTGGCATGGGTGGAGCCACCAGCCTCAGACCCCGCTGTGGATAGTGAGGCAGCAGGGTGTCAGACACCACAGACCTGACTTTCTACTATGTAACTGGCAGTGAAATTAGGTTTCAAGTGTATTGTCTGTTGTACTGTGTTAATGAGCATCTAAGCTGCTGTAGTGGGTGTATGCAAGTTTCTGCAGGGGCGAAAGGCATTCAGAGTCCATGGACTGCTTATGTCTATGTCTAGGCAAAAGAACTGTTTCTATTCTGAGTTCCTGGTTCTGGGGAATTGGCACATTATTTTTTTCTTTTTGTTAATATGTTCAAGGCAGGGAAAATGGCTCAGAATACTTAAAGGGTCCTACTTGTGGCCCTGGAGATGTGTCTGGTCTCTGAGGGCAGTTTGTAACCAATAAATAGAGGGATGAAAGCATTAAATGGGAGGGAGGTTTATCTTAAGGGAATGGTTTTTGGTCCACATGGTTAGACGCAGTTATGTATTTCCAATCAAGTGCTGCTTTTCAGTGATTTTAGAGAGGTGTGTGGAGTTGCCAGCATATGGTCTCTCCTGATGTGGCAAATGCATTCTGAATGTCACCCCTTGATTCACTGTGTATGCACCACCAGATCTGGCCTGTGGGGTGCTAGTTCCTGCTGGGTCAGATTGGGTAACCCCTCCCTGCTTCTGAACCATCTGTCCCTTCCCTTGCTGCTGCTTGGTCCGATTCCTCCGCTTTGCCTTTGATATTCCTGGCTTCTAGCACGTTATACACAGTCAGTTCACTTGTTCTTGTTGTAGGAAGGACCGCAGGAGACATCTGACTGTTGTGCCGTCTCGGTCCGTCTCTGTTATAAACAGTCTAGTTAACACCTTTTGCAAGTAGTTGTATGTTAAGTATAATTATTTAAAATAATTTCTCTTCCCTTTTCCTGTTTCTGCTTCCTCATTTATGTCCTCAATCACTTTGATCTAGATTGCTAGGCCAGTCTGACAGTTGAGTAGAGCCTTGTAATTGGGCTTTCATATTGATGCAAAACAGTCTTTTTGAAATCCAACTTTTATTATGTGAGTCTCTTTGATAAAATTTATTGGCATTTTTGGTATTTTAGAATTAAATCTAATAATGTACCATAAATGTACCTGTCTCCTTGGCTACTCTGTAAGCTTTCTTTCTGCCACTGCTTTTTTTATACTTTACATACTATGATTATAGATTATCATGTCCTTTATGGAATAAGCCATGGTTTTTTTTTTTGCTTTAACCTTTTCTTGTGAGATTTTTATTGCATAGAATTCTTTTCTTTGAACATCTACCTACAGACTTCGTCTTCTGGTCTTAGTTTGAGTGCTTTCTCCTCTGATGCTTACCTTAATTCCCACAAGCAGGTTAGCTGTTCTCCTTGTATTTCATTACTTCACTGTTTTCATTACTTCACTGTTATGTGGGTGTCATCATTATTAGTCCTTGTTTCCTTTTTGTCTTTTTTGGTAGAGAATTTACTGTGACCAACCCTCCCAGTTTGCCTGCTGCTGAGATTGCCGCGGTGTAGGACTTTTCAGAATGTTGTGTCCCGTGGCGTTGATTCTGACACAGAGGACCCTTACAGGACAGAGTAGAACTGACACGTTTTGTTTCCTAGGCGGTAGTCTTTACAGGAGCAGATGGCTGGTTCTTTTCTCCTACAGAGCCATTGGCACATTCTAACTGTTGACATTTCAGTTATCATCAAAGGATCTAACCGTCGGTTACAACCAGGGTTCCTTAAAACCAGGACAGCCCTAGGCAGACTGGGATGAATTGGCCTCCCTGTTTGTCTTTGCGTTCCTTGAGCTCAGCGAGGCCTTGGTGTAGAGGTATTAAGTAGATTTGTTCTCTGTGAATACATGGTAAGTAAACCAGTTAAAAGACTGTTGTATTTATTTCAAGTTGAGGGTGACAGATTGAGCACATGTGTTTATCTCCTTTCTTTCTTGATACTCCATTAAAATTGTATTAAAGGAATAAGATATAAACAATTCCAAGAAGATAGGTGAAGGATATAAGCAGACAGTTTTAAACATTTGTGGAAGGTGGAAAGAGGGTGGAGAAGGTGTCACTGATGACGCACAGCAGAGGAATTCCCTGACTCAGAGATGCATAGAAGATGATCAAGGAGAGAGTTCACTTGTCCTGTACAATCTTTGAAAAGTCTATAATTTGTATTCATGTATGTGTATATATGAGTTGTGGAGAGTTCTTCAACCAAAGCTAAAACCTGAACCAAAATCAAGTGTGTTGCTGTCAAGTTGATGCCTATTCCCTGTGATGCTGTAGTACAAGCTGGGACTGCAACCCACAGTTTTCAAGAGAGTGGTAGATTCGAACTGCAGACCTCTTGGTTAGCACCCAGGCTCTTAACCATTTTGCCACCAGGGTTCCAAACCAAAACCAAGGGGAAAAAACTGTGTTGCCGAGGAGTTAAATGAATTGGCTAAGGAAAACAACTCCATGAAGAGTTTCCTCTACAAACAAGCCCTTGAAATTCTGGCACTTCCAGATCCTTCCAGTCTAATGACCTGTTTCTTGCTTTCTGTCCCAAAGCCAGTGTCCGTTCTGCAGGTTCTGCCAGTGTTGTCTTTTTCCCTAAGACAAGCTTTCTAATCATCAAGGCCTGCCATCACTTAAAGATCTTCTGTCGGCTTTTCTGTTTGTCTTACTCATAATAGATTAACAAATAGTGTAACAGATAAGCAAAGGTAACCAGATAGTTTAGGAAAAAAATACATGAAGAAGAAAGACCGAGATGCACAGAAAAAGTGATTTTGGAGGAAATAGTTAATTTTTAGGAACAACTTTGGGAGCAAAAGAAAACTTGAAAAACAAAAAACTGGTCATTGTTGTCAGTTCAGTTTGAGATAGCCTGATAAGCACAAAACAGCAGGATATTATGAGAAATGAATTCATACAGACTGTTGAAAATCCTTTGGAAATTGAAAATATTTCCCACTCACCCTTCTCCTTCTGGAAGAAAGAAAATAGGTAGTAGATACAGTTACCTAGACTGTAAAATCATTAAAGATAGAAAATAGAATTTATGACATATAAATGAAGATCAGCCCACTGATCACTACTGAGAGGAATTCTAGTAAAAGAATACTGCAGTGAAGGGAAGAAATTTTCAAATATATGGTATGAACATTTCCCAGAAATGAGGGGAGGCCTCAATTTTCAGATTGAAGCGGCCCATCAAGTGAGTAGCAGGAGGAGTGAACAGATAAGCACCTCTGAACACATCACTGAAGACTCCATATAGCCACGATAATGAGAAGATGTCAGACATTTGAGAGGGTGAAGGGCAAAATTAAATAGACCAGGTTGCCAACAAACTGATGGCACACACTCTGGCATCAGACTTCTCATTAGCTGACTCTAGATTCTTCTAGAAGACAGTGGAGCAATTCCTTTGGAGTACTGAGTGCAGTTGATTTTTTGTTTTACCTGAATTCTGTATTTAACAGTCCAACAAATGTGTGACCAAATTGAAAACATTTTAGGAAATCTCATCTATTTGGGATTCTGACTTCAATGTACTCTTTCTTAGGAAGTTAGTAGTGGGTATAGTGCAGGAGAGTTGGTGAGCAAACCAGAAAAGGTAGTTGCCTGGGATCCAGGAGATAATAGATTTCACCTCAGGAAAAGTAGTAAAGAAAAGTCTTAGGAAGTTACGTGTTCAGCAGACCTATAAAATAGATCATTGAGCCTGGAGTGGGAAAATAGAGAGATTTCAGAAGGAAGAACATACGTAAGAGGAAGGAAGAAATCAAAATCTGTTATCTTTGAGAAGTTGGAAGACTTGAAGGGTAAAATAAAGGCATATAATGCGAGATAATGAAAACCACTCAGGTTTCAAGGGAATAAAAAGTATAAAAGAAATGTTTATTCAGTAGTCAGTTGTTACCACAATATTTCTATAGTCAGCACTGTTAAAATATATAAACTCTTTCAACCTGTATGTTATGCGCCTTACAGTACAGGAATAGAATATAAATAATTAGCCTTCACAAAGTTGGGATGAAAAATGGGAAATGGGTAGTTGTGGTATGTCCTAGTTATCTTGCGCTGCTGTAACAGAAATACCACAAGTGTCTGGCTTCAGCAAACAGAAGTTTATTCTCTCACAGTGTACTACGCTAGAAGTCTGAATTCCTAGTGCCTGCTCCAGGAAAGGTTTGTCTTTTGGACCTGGGATTCTTGAGCTGAAATATTCCAAGACCAGGGGAAGATGGATGACAAAAGACCTTCCTCTGGCGCTAACGAGAGAGAGAAAGCCTTTCCCCTGGGCTGGTACCCTGAATTTGAACTTTTAGCCTTTTAGACTGAGAGAATACACTTGTCTTTGATAAAGCCATCCACCTGTAATATTTTCATTATAGGAGCACTTGATAACTAACACATGGGGGAAACTTCAAGAAAAGTTGAGGGAATCCTTTAAAGTGTCTTTCAAAGGAGAGGAGGGTGTGTTTGAAGATGGTGGAAGGTTACTGCTGGTATTTGAAGACGAAACGTATAAATACAAGGACTGCCAATTAAGTTCAGAACTCATCCTAGAAAAAGTGCTACCTACCTCATTGCTGAATTATCACCTTTGAAGTCCTCTCCTTGGGAAGCTGTACACCAATGGCAGTGCCCAGTCCACCCTTCAAAGCAGTTTTGGACCTCTTTTTCTGGAATGGCCATCAGAGCTGTCATCATATTACCCTTGATGTCCTTCCGGAATGTCATCAAAATATCTTCTTTGGGCATTTCCTTTATCTGTGGGTAAAGAAAAAGTCATTGGGATCAGATCAGGTGAGTAGGGAGGGTGTTCCGATACAGTTATTTGTTTATTGGCTAAAAACTCCCTCATAGGTAATAAACTTAACCATCATACGCAGTGGCCGTTCCAAAAAGGAGTTCCAAAGTTGCTGTGAAGGGTGGACTGGGTGCTGGCATTGGTGCGTCGCTTCTCCAGAGGAGTACTTCGAAGGTGACAATAGTGATAGTCAGCATTGAGGTACTCGGCCCTTGGAACAGTGAAGTTTGCAGACTTAATTGTCAGACCTTGTATATTGATCAGGTTGTGTGACCTACTGTAAGAATGGCTGGAGGAGGCGCAGTAAGGTCTCCTTTTGTAAGTTGACAGCGCTGAAGTTGAGTCCAGACCAGCAGCCCAAGGCCGCATCCTCTGAGCTGGGAGCCAGACCCGCTGCCCCTTCCAGCCTTCTTCCAGCCGCCACTCCAGCAACACTCTGCTGGGCTCTGTAATTTGTTCCAGCGACCACAGCACTCACAAATCATGACAGTTTCTCTCTCTCTCGTTTCTCTCTCTCTCTCTCTTTTTTTTTAGAGGGAACTAATGGGTTACAATTCAGATTCAGGAATGCTCAGGATAAAACCTTTCAATTGGGACAGTTTTTCGGTCATGCCAGGAGGCATGCCTCTTTCTAGCCCTCCTTCCCTTAGCCTCTTCACCCCATTTGGCCTCTGCCTTCTTCAGGCAAGCATTATAGAACTCTTTGAGCTCTTCTGATAGCTGCCCTGAGGCACTCCACTCCGCCAGTAAGACTTGGTCCTAAGGTGATTAGCTGTCTTGCTCAGTGAGTCTGTGAACCAAGCTCTGCCACCAAGTACCAGAGATACCCCACTCTTCTGGGAAACTACCTGCCTGAAAGCACTCAGCTTTCTTATTGCATGGGCCAACAAGCCCGGCATGCTTTCTCTGCTGGACTCCTGTCTCCTGCTGCATCTGCTGCTTCTATTTCTTTGCCACAGCTTTTTGCTCTCTCCAGTGTTACAGTACTCTCTTTTTCTCTCTTTGCTGACTCAAGAGGTTCTCAGCTCAGGGATCCTGGGTCCGAAGGATGTGTTCCACTCCTGACTCTTCTTTCTTAATTGTAGTGAGGTCCCTCCCCGCATTCTGAGATTGGCTGTCTTTTAAGCTTAGGACGGTGGTAGAATTGACCAATCCCCTCTTTAGGATTCCGTACCCCCTTATTTTTATGGTTCAACCCCACAAAGGCGCCATGCACCTGGTGAGCCAAAGCACCATATTTGCATAGTTTCACTCAGTCATTTGATGGGTATTAATTACACTGTAGCTGGAAGGGCCATATGAAGTAATTAACTGTGCTGCAACTTGCATAGCGATATAATTATATAGGAAGAAGGAATGGTCAGTAATAGCAAAATATTAGTAGATGATATCCCAAATGGATAAATCTATAGTCAAAGGAGGAAAATACAATGTGTAAGTATATTATTTATAATTAGCATAACCATTTAATTGTATTGGGAGGAAGGATAGATAATAGCAAGATGAGAGTAAGTAATGTCCAAAATGAATAAATCAAAATGTTGATATTTGCTGATTTGAGTACTAACATTTAGAACTGTGCTTGAGTGGCAGCCACTCATCCCTGTGGCTACTGAGCACTTGAAATGATCCTCGTCTGAGATGATCTGTTCTGGGAGTGTGAAATAAAGTACACACTGAGTTTGAATGAGGACTTAGTTTAAAAATGAGGATTAGCCATCTCATTAAAGTTTTTGTGTTCATTTTATGTTAAAGTGACAGTATTTTAGATGTATTGGATTAAATGAATCACTAAAATTAGTTTTTACTGTTTCTGCTTTTTTAGTGTAACTGCTAGAAAATTTAAAATTACATATGTGGCTTGCATTATATTTCTCTGGGAAGTGTTTCTCTAGAATCTAGTGTAGAGTAGGCAGCTAAAACTGGTTCCATTTTGGAAATGGAGCCCTGCTTACACAGCAGCTGCTTACCAGAAGTTGGACAGTTTCATTGTATCAGCTGCTCCATGCAAATCCTATATTTCTTTCTCCTGCTTTTGTTTAGCTTATTGCAGGACTGTCCAGGACATTGTCTTCTAGAAGTAATGCCCACAGAAAGCACAAGTTGTTCCACTGCTCGCCAAGCAAAACAAAAACGCAAGTCACACAGTCTTTCTATAAGAAGAACTAACAGCTCGGAACAGGAAAGGACGGGACTACCAAGAGACATGTTAGAAGGCCAGGTAAGTCAGTGTTGGTCAGCGTCACATTTAAATGATGCTGATAATATGTAATGTCATCAGAATAGCAAAATCTATGTAAATCTCTGAAGTTAAAAAAGAAAGGTTTGGGTTATCAAAAATAACCCCCAAATAATGATAACAACAAAAGCCCCAAACCATTAAAATTACTGTCAGATACAGCGACATACACAGAGATGGAATTAGAGTCCTAAATTGACCTTTATTTGTCGTACTTGCTAAAAAAGACTGTGGTGGGACAGTTGGGATTAGGTTTTTTTTTTTTTTTTTCGTCTAGGTTGATTGACAGTATAATTTTAAGGTTTTTTTGCCTTTGATAATCTCAAGAAAAGAAGAGCACTATATATAATTCTCCTGTTTTCTAAAGACTTTTTGGAATTAGATCTTTTCATAAGTTGACTTCGCTCAGGCGGCTCTGCTGCAGTGAGTGCTCCATCTACTGTTTTTTTTATCATGTTACGCATTTTTCCAATCTGATACTCCCTTTTATTCTAAGAGTGGCTATTTTGTTGATAAAATTTTGCTTATACTTCTTCTAGTGAATACCTTTATAGATGATGAAAATGGTAGAATTTTTAAAGAATATTGCTGTGAAGCCTAGACAAAAATACGTGTTATATGAAAATAAATTTTAACTATGTGTATATACTTATATGTGTATGTTGTATGTATATATGTATATGTATTATATGTGTGTATATTATATGTATATAAATGAAATTTATGACCGTTCACAACTGGAACTAATATATAAGCTATAATGTTACAGAAAAATAAGATAAATCTGAATAATTGACTCATGATGTTAGATCTTGTTGGAATCATAGATAATTTTATGTTATCTCTTTGAGCTTCTCATCTCTTTGAGCTCCTAGGATATAATCTTTACAACAGCAGTAGTTTGTACTCAGAACCTAACCCAATTCCTGGCATATATTAGATCTTCAACTATAATTCAATTATTATATATTGAGTAAATAAATAAACTGAGTAAATAAATGAATAAACCAACACATGTTTCTGTTCTCGGTATGAAATGATTGAATTTTAAATTTAATATTGGAAATAAAATAATAGATTTAAGGCACTCCCAAATATCTCTGATACTCTTTGGAAAAATGTCTCAACCAGAATGATTCCATAGAACTTCTGTGATGATGATTGCAGTAGCAGATAGCAGATTGCAATATCCGATACCCTACATATGTGCTATCTGATACTATAATTACTGTGTGTGGATCACTAACCATATACAGCTGTTGAGCAGATGAAATGTGGCTAATGTCACTGAGGAACTGAATGTCTTCCTCTTCTAATTAATTTGCATGTAAATAGTCATGGGTAGTGACTACCATATTGTATAGAATAAGTAAGCAGTCTGAAATGAGTTTAATTTTTAGATTTACTTACATTTCTGATAGTCAAAGTTCACAATCTGCTTTGCTCTCTGATTCTTGATGTAACTTTTTCTGTAAGGTAGATACATTTTTATTTTCTTGGCCTTCTTGAGTGCCACTTCTCTATTGTGATGTAAAACAGGTAGGTGATTGTAACTTACAACAAACCTTTATGAAGGAAGGTAATTCACAATTCTTTCTACCTAGTTAGTGGTAGCTCACCTGTGGCATTCATCTTTGTGTTGGTGACATTTCCTAGACAATGCTTATTTGTTGAATGAATAAACTTCTTTGCAGTGGGACTGGTCAGCGTGTTTATCTCAGTGGTCATTGTAACTGTGGCTCTCCTTAGTTTGGAAGCAAGAGGGATAAGATAATAATACGTACGTTTTAGTCCAAGCATTTGACATGATAGGTGTATGTGGAAGGATCTGAGCGTTAAAATTAGTTGACTTTGGACAGATTTGAAGTGAATGATAGGACTGATGACTTTCTAGGCAAAGAAGTTAGTAATGCTCTTTCAGTTGTTGAGGAACAGTGTCTTAAAAAAAGTAATAGTGTGCAGGAAATGTTCTGGTAGATTTATGTTTTATGTCATATATTCATAAATATGAAGTATTCTGGAAAGCATTCACTAACCCACCGATGAGAAGTTGTGATGAGAAGTTGACTTTTTATTATAAAGATTGTTGAATCTATATGTGTATTAAGCATCCAAAAACCAAACTCACTGCCATCATGCTGGGGCGGACTTATTGTGACTCTAGAGGTCAGAGTAGAACTGTTCCATAGAGTTTCCAAGGAGCACCTGGTGGATTTGAACAGCCAGCTTGTTTGTTAGCAGACGTAGCACTTAACCCACTATGCCACCAGGGTTTCTGTACTAAGCATAGTCTGAAAAAAATTTTTTGTTTTATTTACTGTAGTTTTTCAGATATTTATAAATATGGGGTGATAAAAATAGAAACTTATTCAGAAACAATTCTGAATTTATAGCAGCTTTTCTGTCACAAATTTTCTGAAGAAGTACTAAAATTATGTGTGTGTTGGGAGGGGTACAGTCTCTAGAAGCTACATGTATACATACACACACACACAGATATATATATTTAGATAGGTAGGTATCCACTGATTTAAAAATTGAATCAATAATGCAGACTTTCCCAGTTTTCCTCTGCAATACCAATGTATTGTTTTTCTTTGCATTTCATCAGTGAAACATCATTTCAAGACCTGTGAAATTTAATGGCATCAAAAACTAGTACTATTAAAAAAAGGTTAACAAACAATTTTGTCAAGTATTTCTGTTTTGCTCAACTCACCCTCTAGTGGAAGAGTTCTCATTTCACTTTATGTTAAGTTTCTTGATTATTTTATAAAGTGAGATCAGTGCTTATGTCTTTGCTTTGTTTTCAGTAAATGTTTAACATTTTAGTTGTTGAATAATGAGAGTCTTAAAACATGCTATAAATGAGTAGGAGGTGGTAAGTATGAAGAGTAGATTTGACCTTGTGTAGAAGGTGAGAAAGGTTTCCATAAGGAAGTGGTACTAAGCCTGAACACAAGGATGAGGAAGAATTAACTAGGTGAAGGGTAAGGAAGAATGTTCCACCAAGACAAAATAGAATATGTAAAGACTAAAAGCTGGTTAGAGTATGTTAAAAAATTGTTTTAATCCTTATTTCAAAATGTTGTATCTTGTAATTACTGAAATTTCTTCCCATAATTGTTTAGTTTTCATTTTCATTTTTAACTGTTCATCTTTTTCTTTGTTGATGAAACATGAAGAAAAACAGTACATTGGTATTTTAGAGGAAAACTGGTACCAGATTCAATTTTTAAACCAGTGGATGCTTCTCTCTCTCTCTCTCTCTTTCATCTCTCATCCCTCTCATCTCTCTCTATCTCTCTATCACTCTAATTTCTCTCTCTCTCTATCCCTTCTAGAGATAATAAAAAACAAACCCATTGCTGTCTAGTTAATTCTGACTCATAACAACCCAACAGGACAGAACAGAACTGCCCCATGGGTTTCTAAGGCTGTAAATCCTTGCAGAAGCAGACTGACACATTTTTCTCCTGCTATCAGCATTTTGGTTAGCAGCCAAGTGCCACCAGGGCTCCTGTATATTTATAAAAACTGAACCAGACCCACTGCCTCAAACCAAACCCAATGCCATCACTCATAGTGACCCTATATGACAGAGGAGAATTGCCCCATAGAGTTTCCAAGGAGCAGCTCGTAGAGTCTTTGAACTGCATACCTTTTGGTTAGCAGCTGAGCTCTTGACCATTGTGGTAGCAGAGCTTCATTTTAATGAAGCAAATACATATATATACATATATTTAGATATACATTAATATGTGTGTGTGTGTAAATGTCTATACAGACACCTGTATGTACAAGGCCTGACAGTTAAGTCCACGAGCTTAATTGTACTAAGTGCTGTATACCTCATTGCTGAATATCACTATGGTTATCTTCAAAGTATTCCCCTTGGGAAGCTATGCACTGATGCCAATGCATAGTTTACCCTGCAAAGCAATTTTGGAACTCTTTCTGGAGTGGCCATTGCACACGCTGGCAAGTTCGTGAACTTAATTGAATAATTGTCTGTGAGAGAGTTTTCAGCCAGTAAATGAATAACTGTATTGTAACACCCTCCGTACTCACCTGATCTGGCCCCAATGACTTTTTTCTTTTTGGATGACACTCAGGACATCAAGGGTAATATAATGGCCATTACAGAAAAAGAGTTCCGAAATTGGTTTAAAGGGTAGACTAGGCGCTGGTGTCAGTGCATAGCTTCCCAAAGCAGAGTACTACAAAGGTGACTGTAGTGATATTCAGCAGTGAGGTATGTAGCACCTTTTCTAGGATGAGTTCTGAACTTAATTGTCAGTCCTCGTGCACACAGACACACATGGATACATATACATTTATTGTAAGTTGCTGTTGCATTGATTCTGATTCATGGCAATCAATGTAGTGGCCTATAAAATTTATTTAAAAATTCTGTGATTTTGAACTCAGTATTGCTAAAATACTTGTCACTCAGTAGCATTTTTCCCTAAAATTTTGCCTTCCTAAAGGTTAATCTGAGAATGAATTTGTAATAAACAATGTATATATATATATATTTCTCTCTCTTTCTTTTTTTTATATTATGACTGAGTGAAAATGTACATTCCCATATAAATTTGCATGCCCACCTATGTGCAGCTTCCACGGCTCTCCCTGCCTGGCGACAGCACACTGTTCCTCTCTGTTCTATACATAAACATTGTATATATATATTTTAAATTATAATTCAATAGACGTAAGAAATTTTGTTCTGTATATAAATTTGAAAGGCACTTGAAAAATGACAGTAAAGTATTAAAACATTTTTAGAGATGTTTGTTGAGACCTTTGAAAATTGCTCTGAATGCTGTGGGAATAAAATGCTGTGGAGGTTGGAATAGAATATATACTCTACATTTCCTATTAATAGTGCCCACGAAAAATAAGCATCTTGTGAAAATTTTTGATGTCACTGATTCATTTGACCGTACTTAAAAATTCAGCTGAGACATTTGCTTCTTTCCTTGACTGTTTAGACAGAGGTTAGAGGTGTGTGATAGCACATGCTCCGCCGTGCAGGCCTGAAGATTGTGGCACAGTTGGAGCATTTAAACATTCTCGTTTTCGTTTTAGCTAATAGAGACTTTGATCTGATAGGTGAGCTGTTTCTTCCTGTTCACAACTCAATCTCGTATCTATTAAGTAGTAGTATAAGAAATAACCAGTTTGTTTGTGTTCGAATTGAAAAATAATGAGGACTCTGTAGAGGCATGGGTTCTGTTGGTGTATACTGTATCAAAATATATTTATAATAACATAATGGGATTTAAAGACTTTATAATTTTATTTATGGAAACTGCCCTCCTCCTCTACAAATCTGGAATTTTTGAATAAAGTAGGCATATTTCTTTCCCTTTAAAAGGAAAATATGTGTTATTTTGAAAAAGTATTTATTCTTAAATCTCATAGTGCACTAGGTAGCCAAATTATAAAACACAGTTTTTCTCTGTAGAAATTTGAAACTTTAAATTCTTTGTATTTTAAGTGTAAGAAGTACAGTATGTAATGATATAAGAATTTAAGATTAATTATAATTGTCAAAAAAGTATATTGATAGTTGGTGTCTAAATTATTATTGTAAACAATCTTCCTTTTATATAGGATTCTAAACTGCCTTCCTCAGTTCGTAGTACTCTCTTGGAACTGTTTGGTCAAATAGAAAGAGAATTTGAAAATCTTTATATTGAAAACTTAGAATGTAAGTATCCCCTTTCTGAATGTACTTTTATAATTTTTTATTTATTCATAGGAATCTTTGAGTTAGACTGTGAATAGCTAATGGAGCTACTGTATTTTCTGTTCTGCTGGGACAGATTGAGTAACTTAACACAACATAAATTTATCACTTTATACTTCTGAAGGTCAGAAGTCTAGTATGGGTCTTACAGAACTAAAGAAAAGCTATACTTTTTCTTGGAGGCTTTAGTGGAAAATCCATCTCCTGCTTATTTCGATTACTGGCAGAATTCAATTCGTTCTGTGGATGTAGGACAAAGGTCCCAATATTCTTGGTGTTTATAATCTGAGAGCCGTTTCCAACTTCTAGAGACTGCCATGTCCCTTGGCTATGAACTCCTTCCTCCGTTTTCAAAGACAGCAACAGTAAATCAAGTTCTTACCCTTTTGTACATCTCTGAACCACTTTTTGACTTTCCTTTTCCATTTAAACCAGTCATGGGATTGGATTGGGCACATTTGGATAATCCTAGATACTCCACCTGTTTTAAGGTCCTTTAACTTAATCTTACCTGCAAAGTACCCTTTGCTGTGCAAGGCAACATGCTGAGTGGTCAGAGCAAGAGAATGATCGTTCTGCCTATTGTGAATTACCAGTGTGAATTATAATTTTATAAAGAATAAATTCACCTTGTAATGTTTTATAGACCAACTGTATTGTAAATTGAGAAAACGGATTCACATTTGTTTTTTTCATATGATTTGAAAATTTGTTAGAACACTTAAGTGTTATTTGACCTGTTAAAGGTAAATCAGAAGAAGAATTTTGAGTTACTAGTTTTTTTTTAAAGTAATGCTAACATATGCTTAAAAGTAAAACTAGCTGAGCATTATAAAAATAAAAAATAACTCTCCTGATTTTACTTGTTCACCCTATCCCACACTTCGAAGGAAAATATTTTCTGCATTCTTTGCTTTTAGTTCTGGTGATTATTTTTATAAATATAAATAATCTTCATGTTTAGATTTGTCAAATTTAAGTCATGTGTGTTAATGCTTTGTTGAAATGTTAGGAAATAAACATTACCTTTTTTATCCCTCTTGCTGCTCCAATTGTAACTTCCCAAGTTTTGCTAGTTATTTTATAGTTGTACCTATAAAATTGATGTTATGCAAATGTAACTATAATTAAGTCTCTCATGCTGTGTCTATTAGCTGATTCCAAAAAATGGAATAGAAATTTTACCATATTAAACTGTTAAACTGTTTTTCATTCCAGAGCTAAGTGGTTGGAACAGTAGGGAAGAGCATGTAATTCTGTGCTATTTAGACTTCACTTTTTGTAAAATTTAATCGTTTAGTATTAGATTCTCTTCTTCTAAGTCTGCCGTGAAAACTTACAGAGGTAACTATTCCAGCTTAGTATTTTAGGTAACATGTACTGCTTGTAATTTTATTTCTTTAGGTATCATAGTATTAACAACAGAAGTATTACTGAGTTTGCTTTAAGATCTGAAGTTTTATGTAATGAATTTATGCAGTTTGCTAAAGAAACTGTAGGGTTAAGATTATTATATTAGAAGTTATTTCCGAGTTTATATTGATAGCTTTCTCCTACTTATAATAATAGTCAGAATTGCTTAGATTAGATGATATTTACAGCGTTTTGTCCTTCACCGTTTTAACCTTATCTTACTCTGTTCTTTTCAGTCAGACCCTTCATCTAGACCAGCCTTCTCATATATACCCTAAAAAGATGTGCTCTGTAGTGGGATGTTACGTAGTACAGTGGCAAGGATATAGGCTTTAAAGCTGGGTAGGTTTGTGTGCAGGTTACTTCAGCTTTATCACTTTCTTTGTCTTTTATGGTGGATTTTACCTTAAGAATCTCTTGTATATGATTAGCTTTGCCACTCCTGCTGCTTTTTGATTACCGTTCATTTTATGTATGTTTTTCCTGCTTTGGTTTTTAATATATTTTGTCTCTGTAAGGTGTGTCTCTTGTGGATAGTGTATTGATGGGTCGTGTTTTTTTCTGTATCCATTCTGCTGCTTCCTCTTTGTGGGGGCATTTAAGCCAATTATGTTCTGTGTGACTATCAACAGGTACGAGTTTATTGTCATATTGTTGCCTTTTTTGGTTCTGATGTTTTCTTTGTTTCTGTTACTTTTCTTTGCTGAATTCCTTTTGTTTGTGGATTTTCTTTTGTTATTGTAGTTTTTCTGTGTGTTGACTCTTTTATGTTTGTCTTTTGTCCTTTGACTTTGTTTGGTTGCCTTGATATTTACCCGTATTTTCCTAAGTTTGAACCCGTCTTTTTTACCTGATGTTGCTGTGACCTCTTCATCTGACAGTTCTGTGCTTACACCACTGATGCTCCTTTTCGTTGTTTTGACGTTGTCATCAGTTACAGGTTGGTGTCTCTGTTTCCCTGTTTTAAGTCTTTTAACATTGTTTTATTATTGAGAGTCCTTACCCTAGGTTGATACCTGGCTGTGCTGTTCTGTATCTTAGGCTCCAGTTGTTGGTTCTGTAACAGAAGGACTCCCTTTAATGTTTCTTGTTTGGTTTGGCTTTTACAAATTTGTTTAATTTCTGTTTTCTAGAAGTGTCCTGAATTCCCTATTGTATTCAAGAGAGAGTTCGGCAGTATATGAGGTCAGACAATTAAGTTTGTAGGCTCAACCCAGAAAAAGTGCCACATACCTCATTGCTGAATATCACTATGGTCACCTGTGAAGTCCTCCCTCTGGGAAGCTATGCACTGACACCAGCACCTAGTCCACCCTTTAGAGCGATTTTGGAACTCTTTTTTTGGGACTAGCCATCAAAACTGTCATCATGATTAGCCTTAATGTCCTGAATTTCATTCACATGTCTTCCTTTCAGTATTTCCTTTATCTTTGGGTAAAGAAGAAAGTCACTGGGGGCTAGATCAGGTGAGTAGGGATGGTGTTCCAATACAGTTATTTGTTACTGGTTAAAAAAATCACCTCACAGACAACTATACTATTAAGATCTCAAACAGCCACCATGCCACTGTGCACAGTGACCATTTCAGAAAGAGTTCCAAAATAGCTTTGAAGGGTGAATGAGGTGCTGGCATCCGAGCCTAGCTTTCCAAAGGGGGGGGTACCTCGAAAGGGACCATAATCGTTATCATAGTGATACTCAGCAATGAGGTATGTAGCACTTAGAATACTTAAATTCATGGATTTGATTGTTGGACCTCTGGTGTTGTTCTTGGTTGACAGTTTTTGTCTTCTGTGGTTCTGTATATGTCACTGCATTGCCTTCTTTCCTGCATAGTTTCTACCAAATAATGAGAGCTGAAATATACTGTTTCACCTTTATAAATGCCTTTTCCTTTTTCTCCAGCTGCTCTTAGGATTCTTTCTTTGTCTTTGGTTTCATCAAGTGTGATTTTGATGTGTCTTGTTGACTTTCCTGTTGAATATATCCTATATGGGGTTTGTTGAGCTCCTGAATGGTCAGCTCTTTGTCTTTTCATGATATTTGAGAAGAGTTCTTCCAACAAGTCTTCATCCATTTACTCCCCTTCTTCTGGAATTCTCAACACATAGCAATACTTGCTCTTTATTTTGTCTCATATAATTCTTAGATTTTCTTCTTTTCTCAGATTTTTCCTCAAAGTAATATGTGTAGATTTGTCTTTAATCTCACAGATTATATCTTCCATTGTTTCAGATTTGCTCCCCAAACATTCTTTTGAGTTGTCCATTTCTGAAATTTTGTTGTTTATCATTTGGATTTTAGTTGCTGTTTTGTATTATTTCTAATTGTGTATACCTCTTCCTAAGAAAGATGATTCAACCACATGCAGAATTTATTGAACAATATTGTTAATATCACATGCAAGTAAAATTTTGCTGAAGATGATTCAAAAGTGACTGCAGTGGGAGCTGCCAGAAATTCAAGCTGGAATTAGAAGAGGACATGAAACCAGTGATGCCACTGCTGATGTCAGATGGATTTTGGCTGAAAGCAGAGAATACCAGAAAGATGTTTACCTGTGTTTCATTGACTATATATAGACATTTGACTGTATGGATCATAGCCAACCATGGGTAACATTTTGGAGAACGGGAATTCCAGAACACTTAATTATGCCCTTAAGGAATCTGTACATGGATCAAGAGGCAGTCGTGCAAACAGAACAAGGGGACACTGCATAGGTTAATGCCAGGAAAAGTGTATATCAGGGTTATAGACTTTCATTATCCTCTTCAGTCTTTATGCTGAGCAAATGTGAGAAGCTGGACTATATGAAGAAGAATGAGGCATCAGGATTGGAGGAAGGCTTGTTAAAAACCTATGTTAGGCAGACGACACAGCCTGATTTGCTGGTGGTGGAGAGGACTTGAAACACTCATGAAGATTCAAGACCACAGCCTTCATTATGGGTTGCACCTCAACATCAGGAAAACAAAAATCCTCAGAACTTGACCAGTAAGCAACATCATGATAACTGCAGAAAGCATTAAGGCTGTCAAGGATTTCATTTTCTCTTGGTTCCGCAGTCAATTCCCATAGAAGTAGCAATCAAGAAATCAGAAGATACATTGCACTGGGAAAATCTGGAAAAGACCTCTTTGAAGTATTGTGAAATAAAGATGTCACCTTGAAGACTACAGTGCGTCTGACCCAAGCCGTGGTATTTTCAGTTGCATCATAATACATTCAAAAGCTGGACAGTGAATAAGGAAGACAGAAGATGAATTGATTCCTGTGAATTGTGGTGTTGGAGAAGAATAGTGAGTATACCATGAGCTGTCAAAAGAACAAACAGATCTGTTCTGGAAGAAGTATAATCAGAATGCTCCTTGGAATCAAAAATGGTGAAACTGAGTCTTAAATACTTTGGGCATGTTGTCAGAAGTGATCAGTCCCTGAGAAGGACATCATGCTAGCTAGAGTGGAGGGTCAGTGGAAAAGAGGAAGGCCCTCAACCAGATGGATTGACAGAGTGACCGCAATGATGGGCTTAAACATAAAAATGACTGTGGGCATGGCACAGAACCATACAGTGTTTCCTTGTGTTGTGCATAGTGTCTCTATGATTCGGAACGAACTTGACAGCACCTAACAACAACAAAGATTTGTTTTGTTGTTGTATTAGTCTCCTGAATTCTATTTACTTTTCTGTATTTTCCATGATTTTTTCTATTTTTTATTTGGTTTTATCTGTTTTTCGTTTTATCTCGTTCCTAATCTTTTTGGCGTGCTCTGTGTATTAGTGTTTTGGATCCCATATCGAGTAGTTCCACTGCTTTTCTTCTGCTGGAATGCTGTCTGAGTCTCTTTTTTGGTCACTTGCTGGAGTCACATTGTCCTTCCTTTTTTTACATGTTTTAGTATTGTCTGCTTTCTACTATATGTTAGGTATTATTTTCTTTATTGACGGTGTGTTCATTTGCTTTGTTCTGCTATTTCGTTTTGCTTTGATCCACCAAGTTGGGTTGCTCATGCAGGCTTTACTCATTGCTTGTCAATGGTCATGATGGCTCTCACCGCCTTTTCTTGATTGACAGGGCAACAACAGGCTAGGCAAGCCTGCTGGACCATATATTGGTTTGGAGAGGTAGCTGAGTATGGACTGAGTAGGTGTTACATACCTCTTGGTGTTGGTCCACTAGTGTGAGTGTTTGTAGCCACTTGTCATGTGGGTGAGGGTGTTGGATGTTGTGTGGTACTAGCTTGCTTCATGCCGTTCAGCTTCTAGTTAAGATCTAGGGGGGCATTGTGGTCCCAGTACAGCAGCTGGACTAGTCACCAGAGACTCTGTAGCACAGTGTTGCTGTGGGGACCAGAAAAAAGGTTAGGACCTGGGGCAGTGGGCTGGTGACTAGCCATGATAACATGCCAGGAACTGGTCTGATTGGGTAGATGGTGGCATATAGGGATGGGTGGGGGTCAGAAAGAAAAGGAAGAAAGCAATGAAAATTTTAAAAAAGAAATGGAAAAAAAAAAAGAAAGGAGGGGAGGCCACTTGGCTGTTGGAGGAAAGGCAGGTCTTGGGGGAGTCTCATTTTTGAACCCTCATCGTGGGAGCTGCCACAATGGGGTTGTTCTGGTGTCTACTCATCAGAAATGCGAAGGGTGAAAAAGTGCATTTCTCTGGTGGCTGGGTGCTCTGAAGGTGCCTTCTTACGCTCCTCGTCTGGGTTCGTTGGTAGTGGTATTCCAAGGTGGCTGCATTGTGCCACGCCATTTGTCAGGGGCCCTCCACTCCTCATTCTTGTTTTCCTTCAGTTTCTTCTTCCCTTCAGTGTTTGATTTAGTTCTTTATTCCTTCATTTGATGCTTGTGGTTCTGAGATTGACATTTTTTACGTCTTAGTTTTTCAGGTCTTTGCTACAGAGGGATGGCATGGAGCATCTGCCTGTGGCACCATGTTCTTAAATTTTTAATCTTTGTTGTTGGGAACCCTCACTTGGTGGTTGTCTGTGCCATACACTAATAATTGCATTTTATTGTTGTCCATCTTTTTTGTCCAATTGTACTATTCTCAGCTAGACTGTAAATCTTTCATTGAATTACAAGAGAGTATTTGAATTCTTAAATGCATATGCTAAAAATACAAAGGAAACTATATTGAAATGTGGGACACTTACTCCCCCCAGCTTGAGATCCCTGAGAACATAGTATCTTCCATGGTGCAGGCTGAAAGTTTCATTTGTGGAATGGTATCGTACTGCTTTCTCTTTTTAATAATAAGAATTATTCTTTTATTCCTAATATTTTAGATGAGCATGTAGTCCAAAATTGAGCTTGTCTTTTCTATACTTGTTATATATGAATTGTATTATTTTGAGAACCACGATTTTGCTTATTAGATTATGATTCATGTTTTCACCAATACTAGCTTTAGACAACATTAATATATAACATTTCTATATGCTGAGTATTAGAAGTGGTGAGTATATTGAAACAAAGTTTGTGTTTTACATTTTTGAATTTTTTTTTATTCTTAGTACGTAGAGAAATTGATACTCTTAATGAACGTTTAGCTGCTGAAGGGCAAGGAATTGATGGAGCAGAGCTCAGCAAGGGCCAACTCAAAACAAAAGGTAAGGTTGACTGCTTGTAAGAGGATTGTCTCACAGATTATATGTTGAGATAATTTGGAATTTAATGAAGGGCACTGATTCTTTTGATTTTTCTGTCATCAAAATTTGAAATGCATAACTGAGGTGTGGATATAGAAGAATAAAGAGCCAGGAAGCTCAAGTTCTTGGTCCCCCTGCATTGGCTGGCTGGCCATTGCCTACATGCCACTTTGAGCAAATGAACCTTTCTTGGTTTGATTTTCTTCCTGTGTCATTGAGAGACTGGATTTGCTATCTCAGGTGCTTTCAAGCTTTTGAGTTCGGTGATTGTTGGAGTGTATGATTATATTTGATTGTTAATTCTTTGTCTCTACAGCCAGTCATAGTACCAGTCAGCTTTCTCAGAAATTAAAGACAACTTACAAAGCTTCTACTAGCAAGGTATGCAAGACCATAACTCTTGGTTCCACATCAGTATTTACTGTTGAACCAGTCATGTGGTATTTAAGATGTGTAGATGTGTACTTTAAATTACATATTTTTCAGTTGGAAATATTTAAAAGATAAATATCTTGCTTTGGGAAAATTTAATTTTTAAAAGGAATATCATGGATATGTTAAATGGCCACAGTACATAGACGCTTAAACGCTAACGTTAGTCAGTATTGCCTTTAGAGAGAGAATGGCTTTTTTGATGTTAACTGGCTTAACATAAAGGCTCTGAATTTGGAAAAAGCAACTAAATGTGTATAAAATCATGGAAGTTATATTCTGAGTTACAGTTGCATTTTAGTTCATTGCCTTCTTTTCCTAATTTTCTAAGTGTGATCAAGATGTGAAGGTCTGCCTCTCAGGCGTACAGAGTGATTCCTGGTATTTTGCTTTCTCTTAAAATACTTTGTTATTGTCGTCTTAGAGTGGCAAGGATATAAGTGTTTGTGCATTAATTTATTTATTTATGATGAAATACTGTTACAAAGTAATATTTTGAGATGATTTAGTATAATTTGCATCTCTGAAGTATTTTGAGTATGCAAAAGATACCCCACCTAATCTTATTAATATCTTACCATTCATTTTGCTAAACTTGCAAAAAAAAAACTTGAAATTTTCAGTGAATCTGTTATGATGCATGAATAGTTAACCTTTATTTTTCTTCCAGTTATTCCCTTGAGATTAAAGTTGTTTAGCATGTCATCCATGGTGAGATTAGCTGCGATTATAGTAGACTTAATGCAGTCTTCTGCTATTTCTGCATATTTGAAAGCCTTTGGGAATTTTTCAAAAGTCTGAATATTGTTGGTATTTTTCTACTGTTTACATTTTTTGGATAACCTCTAGAATGTAAGTTGCTAATTAGTTTGATACTTTTTTGATCATGGAATATCATTTAGGTTATGCTTACTAGTCCGACTCAGCGGCACTTGCCTTGGCTTACTAGTTTTGAGAATTTTAATAAATTAATACTGAAATTTTTTTTCACATGAAGTGTGAGATTTTGTTTTCTCATTTATTTTCTGTTATATTGATTATTCTGGTAGTTGCAGTTGTATGTATGCCATGTATAGTCTTCAAATTTCAAATTTTATACTTTCTCACTATTTCTGAAGTAGAAGAGATGATTGTGTAACATTACCCCTTATTATGAGCCGTTAAAATCTGGGCAAAGGTAAGAATATGTACAAGAATACTTTGCTTTAAAACATGTGTTAGAGATATTTAAAGTCTCAGTCATTTTAGATACTGGAAGTTCATCTGAATTTATAAGAAGGATATATTGCTGATGATCTCTTTAGAACTTTACACACCCTGTACACCTGTTTTAAAGAATAATGAGGAAAACACATCATTTGAAAGTTGAAGAAGTAATTTGGCAACAGTATATTCTGATTTGTACCACAGCATAAGTTCTTGGTGTTAGAGCTAGGCGTGGCTACAAGAAGAAAAAGACTGCAGTCTAGATTCATTGCTTTGCCTCCTTCTGACTCAGAGCAGGTTTGGTGAAATGGTGGGTAGACAAAATGTATTAAATGAGCTCAGAAGATGTTTGTCCCCTGTGTGGCTAATAACATAACGACTTACTGGGAGGTAGGGAAGACAGTGTAACACATAATCCACTTTAAAGAATTTTCTGAAAATATTCACAAAGTAATATTTTTATAAACATCAGTATATTTCATGGTGAAAAAATACAAGCTCTTCATTAAAAAGTGTTTTAGATTATAGCTTAATTAAAATGATAAATTAGGAAAACAGGAGTAAGCACCATTTGCTGTTGGATTCTCTTGTTTTTGTTCATGAATGTTCCATCTGAGAAATTCATTCTGTGTCATTGGGGCCTCTGTAATTTTCACTAAGCATTTTTAAGAGCAGAAAGTTAAAGGTAATAGATGACCAAAGTGTATAGATATTTTAGAAAGAATATATTGAGTGATTTGTTGTAATACCCATAAACAGTATAATGTCTTCTGCTTCCAAAGCAACCGAAAATGTGGTTGGAGTGAGTTCCAATAGCAAAGGGAGAGCTTTCTTTTGTTATGTAAAAGTAGAATAGATAAAGAATTCAGTTTATGGTAGTGTATTTCTTATGACAATTATTAGAAATGCTGAGAGACTTGGAAAATGAAATTTACTATAACTTAATTATGTGGGAGAATTTTTGCATTAAATGTTGTAGTATGTTAAATGCTATAATATTAATGTCTAAAAAGATTTTGTGACAGCAAAAGCAGTTGTATACATTTTAGAATAAGTTTTTTTTGTAATTTCTTCTAAATGTTAACCAAGTCAGATGGAACTTTCTGTATATTACTGATGAAAGAGTCATTATCTTCAACTATTTTGTTTTAATCTTTCACTGTATGAGTGGAGTAATCTGCATGCACATGCCTGAATTGTTATAGCAGTGAATTGTATTTTAATGTAGTAAAAATGCATTTAGAGAAATTTTCAGGATTTTACTTGTAGTTTAAAATCAGCAATATAGTACCACCAGCTTTTTTCACTTAATTATAATTTCACTATTCTGAATTATTCTGAATAACCTACATTTACCTCTGGTTTATTCAAAAGCTCAAAAGCCATTTTATATCTGAGAGCAGTTTAAAAACAGAACTCTGAAGAAATTTTTGTGTTTAGTTTCTTTCTCATTTGATATTTTTCCTTGTAAAAGAAAATTAGAGTTGGTTGTTGTGTGTCATGATGCAAGACACAGCCTTTACTGTTGGATGTACCCCATTGTCTTAGTGTTCTCCACGTCCGTCTTCTGTTAGACTGTAAGCTTTTTAAAGGCAAGGAGTCTGTGTTTCGTTCATCTTTGTGTTTCCTGCGTCTAGTACAGTAGCGGGCACCTAAACAAGTACTCAATAAATGATTTTGAAACAACCTGTTCATTTGTTAGAAGTGTCTTTTTGATTCCTTCCTTGTGGCTTTATTTCCCTCCTGATAGTATGTGATTGTTTTAAATTATTAAATAACAGGAAAAAAAGAAAGTTCCTCAATAATAATAATTTTTGTTAGCACTTTGAGTTATAACTTTCTTCATTTTTCTTGCCTTGTTAGCTAGCAACTTTTTTTTCCTTTTTAAAGAATTTGGAAAGTTTATCTCTTTGGATTTGTGAAACAGCAACTTAAAATATCTGAGTAAACCTTTCTTCCGTAGTAACATATTATTTATCTGAATAATATCAAACTGAAATAGAGGGGAAGCCCTCTGAAACTTTCATAAGGACTCTGTTAATTACAGCAGAATGCATTGACCATTGCCACACAAGGCATTTCAGTTCTGCTGCTTACATTTGGGTTGCGTTCCCTTAATGCTTTAAATATTTGAATAAAAGTTTATGCATTTTTAAAGACTTTTTTTTTTTTGTTTTACCTTTTTTAACTTAGGAGCATTCAGTTTGTTGTTTAAAAATATACCTTCGCTTTACTATTTTAGATTGTTTCCAGCTTTAAAACTACAACATCAAGGGCAGTCTGCCAGCTTGTGAAGGAGTATATTGGTCACAGGGATGGAATCTGGGATGTGAGTGTTGCAAGGACACAGCCAGTGGTGCTGGGAACTGCATCTGCTGGTAAATTTTGAAAGATTTAAAATAGAGAAAAAGTAATTGAACTAGCTTAGTGAAAAATAATTGCTTGATGTCTGGCTGAAATAGTTGATGACTGATGAGTCACTGAAAGTAACAGATTGAACTGTGTATTGGAGCACTCAGCAGTACTTAGTACCGAAGACCTTTTGGGCTGTCTTTGCTGTGTGTCTTGCCAACAGTGACTTTACATATCAAGAGTAGGGAGATACTTGTTTTATCTGGATTTAATTTAATTTTTTTGAAAGAACCAATGCAATATTCTTCAAACAAAGTAGACATTTTTTTTTTAATTGGTTTCTTGTTATTCATAGCTAAGAGTGTTTCTTGACATGAAAGTTTCAAAACAAACCTTTTCTGCTAGTGAAGGACATCTAAGAGAAAGTGCTGATTATTGCGTATTGTACAAGGAGCTCAACCGAAGGGAAGGATAGACTTTCGTAGAGCTTACCTTAGGGAGTTGGAGAAGTGGGCTATTATGGATCCCTTTTGTCCATTAAAGACACTTTTAGGAAAGTAGATATTATGAAAGTTGTCTAAGGTAGGATAAAGATCTACTCCTTCAGATAAAAATTGCCAAAATTAAAAAATAATACTTGTTGAAAATTTTGAAGTTACCCATTAGATTCCACTTTTTAAAGTGGAAATGGAAAATAATAAACTAGTGAAAGTAATGAGGAAAGTTCCTTCTCACTGTTTTGTTTTTTCTCTCTTGTTTGAAATTATGTTCAACCATGAACACCCCAGATTGCCTGGGAAATTATGTTGAAAAATGAGTAAAAAGACCCTTTTCTGATATTTTGGAAATTCTACTTGGATAATTGACATTTATTTCTGAAGATTTTCCTAAAGCAAAAGCATATATAGTTTTAAAAATTTTATCTATTAAGAGGAATGGCCCAGATCATTATTTATTATCTGAATTAATTTGTTTCTGGATTTGGATGGTATTAATTTGAAGTTAAATATTGTATGAGTCAGACATGACTCGATGGCATTGGGTTTAGTTTTTTTCTTTTTGGTTATTCTAGCGAAGCCAAGTGCCGTCTAAGATGTCTGAAAAAGCTTAATACTGAGACGAAATAATGAAACTATTATATAAATAGAATATATTCCATTTATGGAATATTTTCATTATTATATAAATATTTTATATAGTATATACATTTAAATATTATGTAAAACTATTATATATTTCAAGTCTGTAGTATGATGAAGACAGTGTAATAATGAAGTTTGAAATTTTGTCCAGGATTTCCTGTTTGCCAGTGTTGTGACTTTAGACAGCTCTACACTGTCTGTGGTCTTTTTTGGAGGCTTTGTTTTTTATTGATTGAATTACATGGTAAAAATCCCTTTGCCATTGAATCGATTTTGACTCATAGTAACCCTGTAGGACAGTATGGAATCTGCCCCATAGGACTTCCAGTGTGTGTCTGATAGATGCAAACTGCTGACCTTTGGCTTAGTAGCCATAGCTCTTAACCGCTGTGCCAGCAGGGTTTGGGAGTTACACAGTAGTACGTATAAAAGTTGCAAGAGATATTAATTGCACTTTAACTTTATGTTTTTAGAACATTGAATCTTATATTTTTACTTAAAAGACCGTAAAATAGGTCATGGCTAAAATACTACCTTTTTATTTCAACCTTCCAGATCATACAGCTTTGCTGTGGAGTATAGAAACAGGAAGGTGCCTTGTGAAATACTCAGGTCATGTTGGGTCAGGTAAGCATATATGTAAATCACCAGTTTATTTTCAAATGTTGTTTTCATCTTTGATTTGATTTTAGAATTTTACATTATAGAATCAAGTAGATTGCCTGATTGAAAATTCTCTTATTTTGGCCATGCAAGGGCAGTGTAGTATAGCCACAGAGTAGGATAAGCTGTGCCTTTAGGGTATAATTTGAATAAAGGGGAAAAAGTGAAACTCCCTAAACAAGGTAAAAATGTTATCAGTCTGCACCATATTTAATATAGCTTATGAAGCCAGATATAGAAAATTTTCAAACTGAAATACGTTATTTATCAAAGACCATTTCTATTTTAGAGATTTATTTTTTATTTTAGAAAAATATTGACTATATTTTCAGAGAAACTTTACAGAGCAAACTAAAAAAAAACAAACAGCTACCGTTGATTCCAAATCATAGCGAACCTGCATAGATTAGGTTCCTATTTAACCATTTCTACATGAGTTATTAGTTATATTTTCACAATGTGTCAATATTCTTGTTACTTGTATTTCCAATAATCTAGTTTCCCTGCCCATTTTGCCATTAGAGTATTTGTTGACCAATTATTTGGTGGTATTAAGAAAATCATTTATTTTTTTTAATTAATTTTTTTGTGCTTAAAGTTTACAGTCGAAATCAATTTGCCATATGAAACCTTGCACATGCACCACTGTACAGCTCTAACTGTTGTACACACCCCTTTCCCAATGACAGGACACTCCTCTTTACCATGTACTTGTCATATCCATTAAACCAACTCCTCTCTACTCATCTTGCCTCTGGACAAGAGCTGCTCAAACAGTCTCTTGTATATATTAAACCCAAGAAGCACATTCTTCACCAGCATCATTCTGTCTTTTGTAGTCCAGTCCAAAAGAAGAGTCTGAAGAGTTGGCTTTGGTACTGGTTTCAGCTCTGGGCTAACAGAAAGTCTGGGGACCATTTCCTCAGGGGACCTTGCAGTCTGATGGACCGTCAATGTCATCTTTGTTATTAACAGAGTTCCAGTGTTTCACCCATTTTTGTCTTGCTATATCAGAGACTTTACATTGTGTTCCCTGTCAAAGAAGTCGCAGGTAGTTGCTGGGCACCATCTAGTTCTTCTGGTCTCATGCTGATGAGTCCCTGGATCTATCTGCTGGGCTGGTGGTTTCCTCATGTCATTGATGTCCTTCATTCTCCTCTGCTCCAGGTAGATTGGGATCAATTCATGCTCATTAGATGGCAGCTTACTACTAGCTTTTAAAACTCCAGACACTGCTCACCAAATTGGTATGGAAAACATTTTCTTTGCCAATACTTTTTTTTCTGGTGGTCTAGTTAAAGTTTACATTTCAGTTTTACATGCCTGTGTATCTGCAGCTCCCTCTGCTCTCCTTACCTGGTGACAGCACTTTCCTCCTTTCCATTGTGGACATGTCATATCCTCTTAGCAATTTCCTGTCCCTTCTTCTCCACTTCTCTCAAGTAAGAGGCCAGTAAGACAACATCCTGTAGATGGATAGAACCATAAAATGCACACGCGATATGGTTGCTGTGTGTCCCGAAGTCCATTCCATTCCTGTCCAAAGAGTTGTCCTTGGTGGTGATTTATGATCATTGGTGGCATCAGTTCTAGGGGCCATACTCCCAGGGGAACTCTCAGGCCTGCAACTATCAATTGTGGTCTTTTAGTGGAGTTCTTAGGGTATACCCCTTTTTTCTCGTGTTTCCCCTGGGACTCAACATTGTGAGCGCCATCACGGCTGTGATTGGTGGTGGCTGGACATGATCTGGTTCTTCTAGTCACATGTTGATATACTCACCGATTCACGTGGATATTTGTGTCTTTGGGGCTATTTTTCCCTCATGTCACTGTTATCTTTGGTGATCATGTATTCCAGCTAAGTTGGGACTATTTGATCATCTATTCCAGCTGAGTTGGGACCATTTGGTGTACCTCAGATGGCAGCTTGCTAGCTTATAAGACCCCAGATGCAACTCATCTATATGGGGTGCAGAAGACTCTCTTAGCAAAACTCTAGCTGTGCCACTTGGCTTCTATATCCCCTGAGAGCATGGTCCCCAGACCCTCACCCCTGCTACTCTGTCCTTGCAGTATTGGGTTAAGATTGGACAAGTTTTCAGGATATGTTGAAGTCCAGTTAAATTGATCTTCTTTGTAATGTGTGCTGTCACTGATTTCACCCAACCAAATTTCTATCAACTATCTATAACCAAACCTCTGCTTCCCTACCATCCTCCCTTGCAGCCTTCAAAGAGTCCTTTGTTCTGTACATGAGTCTGTTTTGAAGTCCTTATAGTAGGGGTCTCATACAGTATTTGTCCTTGTGCTGCTGATTTCACTTAACATAATGTCTTCCAATTGAAAGCAGGTTATGAGATGCTTCCTAAAATCGTCATTGTTCTTTATCATTCCATAGTGTTCCATTGAGTATATATGCCATAGTTTGTTTATCCATTTGTCTGTTGTTGGGCATCTGGTTGATTCCATCTTATTGGTGTTGTGGACTGTGCTGCAGTAAACATTGGTGTACATGGATCAGTCCATGTGACTGCCCGTGCTTCTGTAGGATATATTCCAAGCAGTGGGATTACTGGGTCAAATGGTACATCTGCTTCCATCTTTTTAAGGAAGTGCCAACTTGCTTTCAAAAGAGATTGTACCATTTTGCAATCCCACCAGCAGTGTAGTAGAGTTCCAGTTTCTTCACAGCTTCTCCAGCATTTGTTGTTTTGTGTTTTTTGGATCGTGGCCAGCCTTGTTGGGGTGAGAAGGTCTGTCATTGGTTTGATTTGGATTTCTGTAATAGTTGATGATCGTGAGCATATCTGTATGTGTCTTTCGGCTGCCTGGATATCCTCTTTGGAGAAGTGTCTGTCCATCTCCTTTGCCCAGTGCTTAATTGGGTTATTTATTCTTGTTGATATTTTGCAGTGCCTTGTAGATTGGAGATCAGATGTTCGTCTGAAACATAGTTGCCCCCAATTTTTTCCCTTTCTGTAGATGGTATTTTAATTCTTTTGATAAATTCTTTGGATGAGCAAGTGTTTGATTCTGAAGAACATTTTCTTTCCTTGTTTTTTTAAAACTTTATTATTATTATTTTTTAATTAACTTATTTTATTTTTATGACTGATTGAAAATGTACATTCCCATATAAATTTACATGCCCAACTATATGCAGCTTCCACTGCTCTCCCTGCCCAGTGACAGCACACTATTGCTCTCTGCTCCATACATGTCTCATCCTCCCAACAGTCTCCTTTCCCCTCCTCTCCACCCACTCCCCTTCGTCCAGCCAGAGGTCAGCAGGATGATATCTTACAGATGCATAGAACCATAAAGTGCATCAAATATATAGTCTCTCTGCATTGCCAAGTCCAATCCATTTGTGTCTGACGAGTGGACCTTCATTATGATTTATGGGCAAGGGCAGCATCAGGGCCAGCGGCCATGCTCCCAGGGGAACCCTGAAGTTGCTGGACCGTCAGTTGCAGTCTTTTAGTGGAGATCTCAGGATGCACCCCTTTTTATTCTTGTGTTGCCAGCGAGGCTCAACTTAGTGAGCTCCATTGTGGCTATCACTGGTGGTGGCTGGGCACCATCTGGTTCATCTGGTCCCGAGTCTGTGTAGGTACCCAGTCATGTGGGGCTCTCTGTCTTCTGGGCTGTCTTTACCCCATGTTCTTTTGGTCCTCAGTAATCATTCATTCCTGCTGAGTTGGGACAATTTGCTGTGCCTTCGGATGGCAGCTTGGCAGCTTTTAAGACCCCATATGACAGTAACCAATGTGAGGTGCAGAGAGCCCTCTTAGCCAAACACTAGTTGTGCCAATTGGCCTCGATTTCGCCTAAGGGCATGGTCCCCTGCCCCCTGCCCCAGCTACTCTGTCCTTGCAATATTGGGTTAAGATGGAAGGAGTATTCAAGTTATGTTGAAGTCCACTTAATATTGTTCTTATTTCTAATGTGTGCTATCAACAAATTTCTACCAACTTTCTAGTCTAAACTGTCCCTGCCTCACCTTCCCTCACTCCCCTCCCTTGCAGCCATGCAAGAGTCTTTTTGTCTATACATAAGTCTGTTTTTGAGATCTTATCATAGGGGTCTTATACAATATTTGTCATTTTGTAACTGACTACTTTCACTCAACATGTCTTCCAGTTGAAACCAGGTTATGAGATGTTTCCTGGAATCATCATTCTTTATCATTGCATAGTGCTCCATTGAGTATATATATCATAGCTTACCTATCCATTCCTCTGTTGTTGGGCATCTGGGTTGATTCCGTCTTTTTGCCGTCATGGACTGTGCATGTGTCCATTGGTGTGACTGGCCTTGATTCTGTAGGATATATTCCAAGTAGTGGAATTACTGGGTCCAGTGGTATAGCTGTGTCCATTTTTTTAAGAAAGCGTCAGATTGCTTTCCAAAGAGGATGGACCATTTCGCAACCCCACCCAACAGTGTAGGAGAGTTCTACTTTCTCCACAGCCTCTCCGGCATTTGTTGTTTTGTGTTTTTTGGATCATGGCCAACCTTGTTGGGGTGAGATGGTATCTCATTGTAGTTTTGATTTGAATTTCCTTAGTAAATAAAGATCATGAATGTGTCTGCATGTGTCTTTTAGCTCTTGGATCTCCTCTTTAGAGAAATGTCTGTCCACCTCCTTTACCCATTGCTTAATTGGATGATTTATCTTATTCTTACTAATATTTTGTAGTACCTTATAGATTATAGAGATCAGATGTCGGTCTGACAGAGAGTTGTGGAATATTTTTTCCCGTTCTGTAGGTGGCCTTTTAATTCCATTAATAAAATCTTTGGATGAGCAAAAGTGTTTGATTCTTATTAATTCCCATTTATCTATTTTATCTTCTGTTGACTGTGGTTTGTTTGACAGATTTTGGAGTCTGTCTGTGTTGTATATTGAAACTTCCATTGTTGTTCCTACCTTTTCTTGGATGAGCTTTATCATTTTAAATTTGATATTTAGGTCTTCTATCCAGTTTGAGTTGGTTTTTGTATAAAGTGTAAGATATGGATCTTGTTTCAATTTATTTCAGATGGATGTCCAAGTTTGCCAGCACCATTTGTTGAAGATACTGTTTTTACTCCAGTTTAATGTCTTAGAGCCTTTGTCGAATATCAACTGTTCATAGACAGATGGTATCATCTCTGGGGTCTCAGTTCTGTTCCATTGATCGATCTGTCTGTTTTTGTACCATTGCCAGGCTGTTTTGACCACTGTGGCAGTGTGATAGGTTCTAAGGTCAGATAATGAGAGACCTCCCAGTGTGTTGTTCTTCTTCTTTACTAGTACGTTACTTATCCGGGGCTTCGTCCTTTTCCAAACAAAATGGGTGGCTTGTTTCTCCATGTCATTAAAAAATGCCACTGGAGCTTGTATTGGGATTGCATTATATAAGTAGATTGCTTTGGGTGAAATAGACATTTTCACAATGTTAAGCCTTCCTATCCATGAACAGGGTAGGTTTTTCCATTTATCTAAGTGTCTCTTAGTTTCTTGTAGTAAGGGCTTGTAGTTCTCTTTGTAAAGGTCTGTTATTTCTTTGGTAAGATTAATTTCTAGGTACTTGATCTTCTTAGGGGCTATAGTCAATGCTATTGATTTAATGATTTCTTCATTAACAGTCTCATTTTTGGTATTAAGGAATCCTACTGATTACTGATGTTTATCTTTTATCCTGAGACTTTGCTGAAGTCTTTTATCAGTTTGAGTAGTTTACTTATAGATTCTTTGGGATTCTCTGCATATACAATCATATCATCAACAGATAGGGAGAGTTTGACTTCTTCTTTGGCAGTGCAGATGCCCTTTATTTCTTGGTCTTGGCTAGTTCCTCTGGCTAGAACTTCTAGTACAATGTTAAATAGGAGAGATGAGAGTGGGCATCCTTGTCTAGTTCCTGTTGTCAAGCGAAAGTCTTTCAGTCTCTCTTCATTCAGGATGACGTAGGCAGTAGGCTTTGTATAAATGGCCCTTACTGCATTGAGGAATTCGCCATCTATGCCTGTTTTACTAAGAGTTTTTAGCATGAATGGATGTAGGACTTTGTCAAATGCCTTTTCTGCATCTATGGACAAAATCAGGTGATTCTTGTCTTTTGTGATATTTATGTGGTTCATCACAATAATTGTTTCTCTGATGTAGAACCAGCCTTGCATCCCTGGTATGAATCCCACTGGGTCATGATGGATTACTTTTTGGATATTTTGTTGTATTGTGTTGGCAAGAATTTTGTTTAAGATTTTGGCATTTAGATTCATCAGTGATATTAGTCTGTAATTCCCCTTTTTTGTTGGATATTTCCCTGGTTTTGGTATCAGGGTTATGCTGGCTTCATAGAATGAGTTTGGGAGTACTCCATCCTTTTCTATACTGTGAAATAGTCTCAGTAGTATTGGAGATAACTCTTCTCTAAAAGCTTGGTAGAATTCTTCAGTGAAGCCATCTGGTCCTGGGCTTTTGTTGGTTGGCAGTTTTTTGATGACCTTTTCAGTCTCTTCCTTTGTGATGGGTTTGTTAAGTTGTTCTCCTTCATGTTGTGATAATTTGAGTAGGTGGTATGAATCAAGGATTTTGTCCATTTCCTCTAGGTTTTCAAATTTGTTAGAGTACAGTCTTCCATAGTATTCTGTGATGATATTTTTTATTTCTGTTGGATCTGTTGTGATCACTCCCCTCTCATTTCTAATTTGGGTTATTTGTTTCCTTTCCTGTTTTTCTTTCATAAGTTTAGCCAGTGGTTTGTCAGCTGTGTTGATCTTTTCAAAAAACCAGCTTTTGATCTTGTCAATTTTTTTGTCCTGGACAAGTATGCCCTCTCTCATCTCTCCTATTTAACATTGTACTAGAAGTTCTAGCGACAGCAATTACGGAACACCAAGAAATTTTTCTATTCTGTAAGTCAGTCAGCTCTGCTCTAATCTGTATGATCTGATTTCTTGTGGTGGCTGAGGGATTCCTCTGTTGTTCTCTTTCTACTTGTTCAAGCTGTAGGGTTAGTTCCTTGATTTGATTTCGTTGTTCCTTCCAGATGTGTGCATTTATGGAGATAAACAGAGCTCTGAGCACTGCTTTGGCTGTATCCCGTAGATTCTGGTAGGAAGTGTTTTCATTCTCATTGGAATCCATGACTTTCTTCATTTCGTACTTGGTTTCTTCTATAACCCATGGTTTTGGGGCAAGGTGTTGTTCAGTTTCCAAGAGTTCCGCTTTCTGTCTATGTTTTTTCTGCTACTGATTCCAACTTTTATGGCTTTATGATCAGATGATTTGCAGTAATTCAATGGTATGGATTTTGGTGAGAATTGCATTATGTCCTAACACATCGTCAGTTCTGGAGAATGCTCCATGTGCACTGGAGAAGAAGGTGTAGTAGTCTGCTGATGGTTAGAAAATTCTGTATATATCGATGAGGTTTAATTGGTTAATTGTGTCAATAAAGTCTTCTATATCTTTATTTAGCTTTTTTCTAGATCTGTGCAATATGGAGAGTGGAGTGTTGAAGTCTCCCACTATTATTGTTGAGTAATCTAACTATTTTTTGAGTGTGGTCAGTGTTTCCTCAGTGTACTTCGGTGCTGTAATATTAGGTGCATAAATATTTAATATAGTTAAGTCTTGCGTGTGTACGGAACCTTTCAGCAATAAATAGTGTCCATCTTGTCCACAATGGTGGATTTGACATTAAAATTGATTTTGTCTGAGATCAGGATTGCCACCCCTGCTCTTCTATGTTCATTGTTAGCTCGATATATATTCTTCCATCCTTTAATTTTCTATTTGTTCCTATCTTTGGGTCTCAAGTGAGTTTCTTGTAGACCACGAATCAATGGGTCATGTCGTTTGATCCAGATGTCAGTCGGTATCTCTGTACTGCAGCATTGAGTCCATTCACATTGAATGTAATTACTGATAGGTGTGTATTCACTGCTGCCATTGTGATATGTTTATTTTTGTGTTGATGTTTTCTCTGTTGTTCTTATTAGTCTGTTCTGGGACATTCTTTTTTGTGAGTTGATTTTTCACCTTTTTCAGAGCTGGTTTTATAGTTGTTGAGACTCCTGTGTTACATTTCTTCATATGGTATGTTACATCTCTGTTGTGCTTTCGGCTGCTCCTGTGATCCCCCTTAATAAACTATATGTAAGCCCAATTTTAATTGGTAGCAGTTTTGTCATCTTCCTCTCCATCTGGAAGGACTATAATGACTGTAGTACATTCCTCTTTGTAATATGGTGGCACCACACTTTTCATGATAATCACTGGATTGTTTCTTTCGGTATTAAAGCTGTGATTGAGTTTGGAGTCTTCCCTAACTCAGTAGAATTCTGAATAATGTGTCGTTTTAAAATATAAAGTTAGTGGTTTTGTTCTTCTAAGCCCAAACCAAGAACTTCTTTCAGTACTTCTTGTAGTTTTGGTTTGGTTTTTACAAAGTCTCTGAGTTTCTGTTTATCTGGGAATGTCTTAATGTCATTTTCATACTTAAAAGATCGTTTTGCAGGATATATAATTCTTGATTGAAAGTTCTTCTCCTTTAAGACTTTGAATGTGTCGTGCCGCTGTCTCTGTGCCAGTATGTTTTCTGCTGAGAAATCTGACAAAAGCCTACAGGGTTTCCCTCTGAATGTTAGCTTTGCTTTGAGTCTTGCTGATTATGTTTCATCTTTTTAAGCTTGATTATAATATGTCTTGGAGTCTTTCTTTTGAGGTCTGTATTGGATGGTGTACAATATGCATCTGAGATATGCATATTCTCCTCCTTCATGATTTCTGGGAAATTTTCTGTCAGCAGCTCAGCAGCGATACTAACTGTGTTCTCAGGTGTCTCATCCTCTTCAGGGACTCCAATAAAGCAAAGGTTATTCCTCTTAATGGTGTCCCACATGCTTCTTAATGCTTCTTTTTCAGGGTCTGAGAGTTCTCCGACGTGAACATGGGTGGAGGAGAAGCGGCACCGAGCACTTACGAAAAGATAGACATGAAACAGTTTGGAATCGGGGGCTAACGGTCATTCCAGCGGAGAGCCCAGAGCAAAGTTTTATTAGAATATAGATACCTTTTGGTATCTTAGAATACAGGGAACTGAAACATTCAGTAACTAAGCGAGTTATTTACAGTTTCGGTTGTACATTGTTCCACATGGTTGGGCCAAGGGCTTGGAGGTGTTCCCACATTGCTTCTGGGTTACAGTACACAATCAGTAGAAGATGTTATATAGAGTTGAAGTAACGGTACAGTAGCTAAGATGGCTGCACTTATGTCAAGAGAGTTTTACATGATTTCCCACACTTCTTTATTTTTCTTGTTTCTTTTTTCTGATTTATGCTCATAGACACTGGCATTCGTAGCTCTGTCTTCCAAGTCAGAAATTCTTTGTTCCATTTGTTGCATTCTGTTTTCTTGGCTTTGAATGGAAATTTCTATGTCTTTGATATTTTTCTTGATCTGTTGGATTTCAGAGTACTGGTGTTCCATCTGATTGAACAGCTTGCTTAATTTTTTGTTTTGTTCTGCTGCATTTTGTATAAGGTCTAGAAGAGCTCTGTATATAATAATTTCGTATTCACCTTCTGATGATTTCAGAAAAGTTTCTTCATCTGGAAAACTCCTTGGTTGTTTTGTTTGTGAGGCTTCTGAAGCCATGGGTGCTTTCTTGTATGCCACAAGTGTCTGTTGCTTTTTGGGTCCCGTGTGAGTAAGTAAAGGCTGGGAGAGATACTGTGAGGATGAACTGCAAATGTTTCTCTTGGCTGCCTTAAAATGTAAAACAGAAGGTATCTGACCACTTCCCAAGTGAGTCAGGTTTTCAGGTGTAGAGGCACCTCTTCCCGACTGGCAAGTAGACACCTCTATATCCAACGCCAGATGATACAAACTAGTTCAAAATACAGCAGTGCTACTGCCCTGCTGGCCTCTGCTGACAGGGCCCAGCCTTTGGTGACTCTCTGTAAAATACTGCTTTTCTGGTAAAAAAGCACTGTCCTGTGGGCAGGCTCTGGCTCCCAAGCTAAGAAATAGATCCAGCTGCGGCCGCTGTATCTAAGATGGCAGCCTCCACACTGATCGCAGATAGATAGGCCAAGGGTGCCGAGAGGTAGTGAGGCTTCTGCTTCTGTTTCCTGACCCCCACCGTTGGTGACACTATGTAAACTGCTGCTTTTCTGTTGGAGAAGCGCTGTTCTGTTTCCAGGCACTGGCTGAGAATTAGGTCCCACTAGAATCTCCAATCCCACATGGCGTCCCACACATAGTCACTGCAGTTCCATACAAACCACGCTGTCACAGTGATAAAAAGACATGCCCAAAGTGGCTAGATGAACAGAGTTCTAAACCTGGCTCTCAAAATACGGCAATTTCGCCTGCCTATCCCAGCAGTAGTGTGTCTGAGTCTAGCCGCTAGGCAAGACCTAGCTCCTCCTGCCGGCCAAGACAGAGAAAAAAAACTCCAAATGGTGTGTTTACCTTCAGTCTGTGAGAGCCAGGGCTTGCCAGGAGCGGGAGTCCGTGAAAGAGAGGAGGTTTTTCGCTCAGTGGTGTGAAGTCCAGATTAACAGCTCTGTGCTGTGTCCTCGGGGCTCAGTAGATGACCAGACGGCTCCATTTGATTGTCAGTTCAGGTCTTGGTTTCCAGAGGGACATAAGGAGACGTGGGCTTAGTCCGCCACCTTGACCCCGCTCTGGGGAGATTTTCTGAAGAAAAAATTTGCTCCTACCAGTTATGCTGCATGTTTCCCTGAGACCGCCGGCTGACACTGCTGTCCCTGCTACTCTGTCCTTCAGAGTTTTCAGTGGTCGTTATAAAACCTTTCAACTTTTGGTGTAGCCGAGTTCTGCTAACCTCACTTTTACTGCATGCTGTCACTCCTGTCGATTGACTCAGTTCCTATCAACTGTCTAATTTATCCAGAGTTTGTGTTGGTTAAAAAAGGTGTTTTCAGTGAAAAAGTCATTAGTCGAGCAAAATTCTGTTACGCAGTCTGTGGCATGATTTCTGTAACCAAGGCCGTATTTTCCAGCTACTGATCCTTTCTTCTTTGTTTCCAACTTTTGCATTCGAGTCACCAGTAATTGTCAGTGCATCCTGATTGCATGTTTGATCAATTTCAGACTACCGAAGCTGGGAAGAATCTCCAGTCTCTTCATCTTTGGCCTTAATAGTTGGTCTGTAAATTTGTATATAATAGTCATGTTGACTGGCCTTCTTTGTAGGCATATGGATATCATCCTATCAGTGACAGCACTGTACTGCAGGAGATCTTGAAATGTTCTTTTTGCTGATGAAGGCAATACTGTTCCTTTAAAAGTTTTTGTTCCCAGAATAGTACATCATATGATTGTGAGATTCATAATGGCCAATACCTGTCCATTTCAGTTCACTAATACCTAGGATATCGATGTCTATGCGTTCTGTTCCATTTTTGATGATTTTGTATTTTCCTAGATTCATACTTTGTACATCCCATGTTCTGATTATTACTGAATGTTTGTAGCTGTTCCTTTTTGAGTCATGCCAGATCAGCAAATGAAGATCCAAAAGGCTTTAGTCCATCCACATCATTAAGGTCAACTCTACTTTGAGGAGGCAGTTCTTCTCCAGTTGTTTTATGAGTGCCTTTCAATCTGTGGGGCTCATTTTCTGACACTGTATCTGACAGTGTTCCAATGCTATTGGTAAGATTTTCCCTGGCTAATTCTTTTCAGAAGTAGACAGTTAGGTCTTTCTCCTAGTCTGCCTAAGTCTCGAAGCTTAGCTGAAATGTGTCTACCATCGATGGCCCTGCTGGTACCTAAATACCAGTGGCATAGCTTCCAGAATCACAGCAACAAGCCAGCCTCCACTGAGAGACAAATGGGGGCTGCTCACTTTATCTTTACTCCTCCTATCAGCCTCCTGTCAGTTAAGAGACTCTTAAACTTGATCTCAAATGTCAAGCAGCTAAAGCAGAAGGAAGGAACGGCTAAGTAAAAGACCTAAACAGAAGATTTTTCAGAGGACCTCAAGAAGACAAAATCAGGTATTACAGTGACATGTCCAAAGAGCTGGAAATGAAAAATCAGAAGGGAACAACATGTTGTGCATTCCTCAAGTTGAAAGAACTAAAGAAAAAATTCAAGCCTCGAGTTGCGGTAGTGAAGAATTCTACATGGAAAATAGATAGAAGATGGAAGGAATACACTTAGTTATTATACCAGAAAGAACCGGTCAGTGTTCACACAGTTGAAGAGATAACGTAAGATCGGGAACTGATGGTACTAAAGGAAGAAGTTGAAGCTGCATTGAAGGCATTGGAAAAAAGAAGGTTCCAGGAATTTTTGGATGCAGTACTGGAAGCGCTCACTTGTCTATGCCAACAGATTTGGGGGACAATTGCCTGGCCAACTGACTGGAAGAGATCCATAGTTATACCCCTTCCAGAGAAAGGTGATCCAACCAAATGTGGAAATTACCAAACAATATTAATACCACATGCAGGTAAGATTTTGTCAAGACCATTGAAAAGTGACTGGAACAGTACATTGAGAAGGAACTGTGAGAAATTCAAGCTGGATTCAGAAGAGGACGTACAACCAGGGATATCATTGCTGATGTCAAATGGATCTTGGCTGAAAGCAGAGAATACCAGCAAGATGTTTACTTGCGTTTCATTGACTATGCAAAAGCATTTGACTGTGGATCATACTGAATTATGGCTAGTTTTCTGGAGGATGGGAATTTCAGAACACTTAGTTGTGCTCTTAAGGAGTCTATGTGGATCAAGAGGCCGTTGTGCGAGCAGAACAAGGGGACACTGTATGGTTTAAAGTCAGGAAAGGTGTGTATCAGGGTTGTATCCTTTCACCATACTTTTTTAATCTGCATGCTGATCAACTAATGCAAGAAGCTGGAGTCTATGAAGAAAAATGAGGCACCAGGATTGGAGGATGACTCCTTAACAGTCCACATTACAGAGGCGACACAACCTTACTTGGGGAAAGTAAAGAAGATATGTAACACTTACTGATGAAGATTAAGGACCACAGCCTTTAGCATGAATTGCACCTCAACATCAAGGAAACAAAAATCCTCACAACTGGACCAGTAAGGAATGTCATCATAAATGGAGAAAGGATTGAGGTTGTCAAGGATGTCACTTTACTTGGGTCCACAATCAACGCCCATGGAAGCAGCAGTCAAGAAATTGAAAGACACATTGCATTGGGAGTATCTACTGCAAAGGACCTCTTTAAAGTATTCAGAAGTAAAGATGTCACCTTGAAGACTGAAATGCACCTGACCCAAGTCATGGTATTTTCAGTGTCATCATATGCATGTGAAAGCTGGACCATGAACAAAGATGACAGAAGAAGAATTGATGCCTTTGAACTGTGGTGTTGGAGAATGGTGTATGTACCATGGACTGCCAAAAGAACAAACAGATCTGTTCCAGAAGAAGTACAACCAGAGTGCTCCTTTGAAGGAAAGGTGGCAAGATTGTGTCGTACGTACTTTGGCCATGTTGTCAGGAAGGATCCATCCCTGGAGAAGGACATCGTGCTTAATAGAGTGGAGGGTCAGCAAAAACGAGGAAGACCCTTGATGAGATGGATTGACACAGTAGCCACAACAATGGGCTTAAGGACAAAAATGCTTGTGGACATGGTGCAAGACCAGGCAGTGTTTCATTCTGTTATTCAAAAGGTCACTGTGAGTCAGAACCTGCTCAGCAGCACCTAACAACAAGAACATAGGTGGATGATGTTATATTTGAATTGTCAGTGTGGCTGTCCACGAGCAAGGTAGCTTTCTCCACATGTTTGTTGCAGTAGAGTCTTGTAATTTTCTTTATGTAAATCTTTTTCATCTCAGGTTAGATTAGCTGTTGGGAGTTACTGTATATGGTATTGCTTGGTGATTTCCTCTTTGATGGTTGCTTGTTGGTGTAAAGGAAGAGACCGTTTTATGTTGTATTGTGATACTTTCTTGATCTCTTTTACTGGTTCCACTGGTTTTTTAGTGGGTTGTTCAGAGTTTTCTGTGTATAGAATCATATCATCTACTAATAGAGATACTTCTACCTGGAACCTGACTGGAACAGTACGTTGACAAGGAACTGTGAGAAATTCAAGCTGCATTCAGAAGAGGACATACAACCAGGGATATCATTGCTGATGTCACAAATTTGTTACAAATTTGGATTACCTTTATTTCTTTATCTTGCCTGATTCCTCTTGCTAGAACTTACAGGATAATGTTGACTAAGGGTGATAACAATGGGCATTCTCGTTTCCTTCCTGTTCTCAAGGGGAGTGCTTTCAGACTCTAGGATGGTGTTGGCTTTTGGCTTGTGTAGATGCTCCTCATTATGTTGAAGAATTTTCCTTCTGTTCTATTCTGCTGAGTTTTTAAGATACATAAGCATTGGGCTTTGTCAAATGCCTTTTCTGCATCTGTTGATAAAATCAAGTGGTTTGTCTTTTATTTATGTGGTTAATTATGTTAGTGTTGAACCATCCCTACTATGACTCCCACTTCATCATGGTGAGCTGTGATTTTTTTTTCCCCAAATACGTTGTGGGTAGAATTTTGTTAAGAACTTTTGCATGTAAGTTCGTGAGAGATATTGGTCTGTAACTTTCCCTTTTGTACTGTATTTATGGGGTTTTATATCTGGGTTATTTCTGGTTTTATACAATGACTTTGGTAGTATTCTGTCGTTTTCTGGGCTCTGGAATTCTTGTTGTAACTCTGGTCTTGAAAGTCTGGTAGAATTCTGTAGTGAACTGATAAGGGGCAGATCTCTAAAGAGAGAATTTTTTAATTAGCTTTTCAGTCTTTTTTTTTTTTGTGATAGGTTTATGTAGTTCTAGTTTTGTTTGCGCTAGTTTTGGTAGGTGATGAGTTTCTAGAAATTTGTCAATTTCCTCTAGGTTACTAAATTTCTTAGATTACAGTTTTTTATAGTATTTTGTTATGGTTCTTTTAATTTCAGTTTGCGTTGTTCTGATATCACTCATCTCATTTCTTGTTCAGGTTATTTACTCCCTCTGTTTTGCCAATTTAGCCAGTGGCTTATGAATTTTGTTGATCTTTTCAAAAACCAGCTTTTCGTCTTGGTAATTCTTTCACTTGTTTTTCTATTCTCTAATTGATTTAGTTCTGCTCTGATTTTTATTACTTGCTTTCTTTTGATGCCCAAGGGGTTGTTTTAGTGCTGTCTTTTCACTTGTTTGAGTTGCATAATTAATTGGTTTGGGTCCTTTCTCTTTGTTAGATGTATGCGTTTTTTAGAGATAAGTTGACCTGTGTGCACAGCTTTTATTGTGTCCCATAGATTCTCACAGAATGCAATTTCATTTTTCTTTTGAGTTGATGAATTTCTTTATTCCATTCTTGATTTCTTTTGTAACCTGTTCATTTCTGAGTAAGGTGTCACTCAATTTCTGTGTGTTTGATTTTTCTTGCTTTTTTTTCTGTCTTTGATTTCTAATTGTATAGCTTTATTGTCTGAGAAAATGCTTTGTAATATTTCCATATTTTGAATTTTCTTAAGGATTAGTTTGTGGCCTAATACGTGTTTAGTTCTGGAGAATGTTCCATGTGCATTGGAAGAGAAACTCTACTTGGCCATTGTTTCGTTGAGTATTCTGTGTATGTCTTTGAGGTCAGATTGATATATTGTGGCATTTAGAACTTCCATGTCTTTATTGAGCTATGTTCTAGATGTTCTGTCTTTCATTGAGAGTGGTGTGTCGAAGTCTCCTGCTATTATTATGGAGCTATTTCTGTTTTAAGTGCAGTTAGAGCTTATTTCATGTATTTTGGAGCCCTGTTGTTGGCTGTGTACATACTTAATATGGTTATGTCCTCCTAGAGTATTGATCCTTTAATTATTATGTAGCATCCTTCCTTATCCACTGAGGTAGATTTTACTTTAAAGGCTATTTTCTCAGATTTTAATATTGCATTATTCCTGCTGTTTTTTGAGTGTTGTTAGCTTGTTGTAATTTTTTTCCTTCCTCTGCATTTTAGTTTGTGTCCTTGAGTCTAAGGTGTTTCCTCCTGTAGGCAGCATGTAGATGGGTCATGTTTTTCCATCCAGTCTGCCACTGCCTTTCTCTTCACTGGTGCATTTAGTTCATTTATATTCAGTGTGGGTATTGGTTAAGTATGATTTCAGTGCTGTTGTTCTGATGTCTTTTTTGTTGTGTTGTTGTAAACTATTCCTGCATTGTTTTTATTTTTCTATACTGTTTCTTAATTTGTGTTTTCATCTTTTTTGATGAAACTTCGTGTTTCATTTATTTTTATTTGCTGAGACTTCATGTTTTTCTTGTTTATTTTAATGCACAGGATTGGTGCTTTCCTTTGTAGTTCCTTTAGTATTTATCTCTACTTTTCTAAACTTAAACCAGTCTTTAGTCTTTAATTTCTCGACTTTCTATGTGGCATATCTGTGGCTTCATTTTCTTTTGTTTCCTCCTTTTTTGTTATAATGTTTATGTAATGACATCCCTGTTTACCTATTTTCAGTGTTTTGCCTGTGATTAATTTTTGTGATTCCCCTATTTGGCTTGATAGCCAGTTTCTCTGTTCTGTTTTCTGGTCTTGGGTTGTCACCTGTTGTTAAATTGAGTTTCTATCCAAATGACTCCCTTCAGTACTTCTTTTAGTTTTGGTTTGGTTTTTGCAAATTCCCTAAATTTCTGTTTATCTGGGAATGTCCTGATTTCATCATCTTATGTGAGAGGCAGTTTTGCTAGGTATATAATTCTTGGCTGGCAGTTGTTGTTTTTCAAGATTTTGTGTCATTCCATTGCCTTATTGCTGCAGGATTTCCAAGTAGTCTGAGCTTAGTCTTACTGACTGTTTTTGGCTTTTTTGTTTGTTTGTTTGTTTATCCTTAGCCACTTTTAATTGTCTCCTTATCTTTAGTGTTGATAAAATTGATTATCGTATGCTTGGTGTCTGTTTTTTGCGATCTACCTTAACTGGAATTTGGTGAGCATGTTGGTTAGGTATCATCTCATCTTTCGTGATATCCGGGAATTTTTCTGTCAGCAAGTCTTTGACAACTCGCTCTGTATTTTCTATTACTCTCCTCCCCACCCCTCAATTTTGGTACACCAGTTATTTGTAGAGTAGTTCCGTTTATATAGTCCTACATAATTCTTCGTGTTTCTTGATTTTTCAAATTGTTTTAACTGACTTTTCCTTAGATATGTTGATTTCATGTCCTTTATCTTCAGCCTCACTTATTTGGCCTTTCACTGCCTCAGTTCTGTTCTTTTGACTTTCTGTTGAGTTGTGTAGTTCTGTAATTTTGTTTTGAGTACTGTGAATTTCTAGTTCTTGTCACTTTATGCTTTGTTGCAGCTTAGTTTGCCATCATGCCCTGCTGCATTTTTCCTTGTCTCTTGAAGAATTCTAAATATCAACCTTTTGTATTCTACCTCTGATAATACTAGGAAGTTTTCTTCCTGTGGAAAATCTGATTCTTTGTTTTGAGAGCTTTCTGAAGATATCATGGTCCATCCATTAAATGGTTTGATATAAACTGCTATTGTCAAGCCATTAGTAAATTGTATTGATTCATGTTTTTCTACTGTGTTCTAGCTTCTTGTTTTGAAATGTGTGGTTTGCTTTTCATGTATGGATTTAGCTCAGGTTTGCAGGTAGTTAGTCACTAAGTGTGTGGTGCAGGCTCTTGCCTGCAGTGTTAGATGAGCAGGGGTGATTGGTATAGGCTCTGGTGTCTCACTGTAGCCGCTGAGAAAGGCAGCAGGTAACAGTCCTCCTTGAGAGTTTGTAAGGATAGCCTTTCCCCTTATGTGTAAGTCTAAGTGAAAGAACAGTTTCTGCCCTGATTTTCTGTCTTAGGGGAGTCAGCAGAATTTTTTATTTCCAAATTTGTTAAATACTTCCACTTCTGAGTCTCAGAGAATGGCTCAGGGTAGGCCTAAGGAATCCTACTTCTGGCTAAGTTAATGGTGTTAGACTTCAGAGCTGGGTGCAGTGCAGAGAGGAAATGGGGAGAGTGGCTCAGGGTGGCCTTGGGGAGTCCTCCTTCTAGACCAGTCAGTGGCACCAGACTCTAGAACTGGATGCTGTGCAGAAAAGGGAAATAGAGAATGGCTCAGGGTGAGGTTGAAGAGTCCCACTTCCAGCTTAGCTAATGGTATCAGACTTGAGCACCAGGCACAGTGCCTAGAAGGGAGGAGGGAGTGCCAGGAGAAGAGAAACAGGCCCATCTTGTAGAAAATATTCAGATCCACATGTAGCAGGCTATATGCAAAGACTTAGCTGTCAGTGATCTGGTACTGGCTTTGACTGGTTCTGAAGGCATGAGTGGACTGTCCAGACAGTTACTCCTACTAAGGAGGGAATCCTGCCAACCTTCTCTCTCAACCTGCCACCGTGTCTGTGGCTTTCTCCTTGTAGGTCAGGTCTGTGGAATACTGTGTACATTTTGCACTGTTCTCACATTCCCATTGCTCAGTCCAGTTTCTCAACTTTCCCTTTGATGTTCAGGACTCCTAAGATGTCATATGTAATGGATTCATTTGTTCTTTGGAGTGTTTATTGTTAGAGTGATTATAGGAAGCATCTCTGTACTCAGCCGTTTTGGCCGTGCTCCTCTAAGATTTATTTCTAATGCAGTGATAATATGCATATGTTTTTGTTGATGGGTGCCATAAAGTGGGTTCTGACATACAACAGCCCTGTGTACAACAAAACAAAACAAAACAAAACACTGCCCAGGCTTGTGCCATCCATACATTTGTTGCTATGCCTTGAACCCATTGTTGCAGCCCACATCATTCAGGGTCTTCCTGTTTTTCGCTGATCCTCTACCAAGTATGACATCTTTGTCCAGTGACTGTTCTTCTTGGTAAAATGTCCAGCGTATCTGAGATGAAATCTCCATCCTTGATTGTAAGCACTGTGGCTATACTTCTTCCAAGACAAATTTGTTCATTCTTCCGGAAGCCCAAGGTACATTCAGTGTTTTTTGCCAACACCCTAATTCAAAGACATCAGTTTTTCTGTCTTCTTTATTCATTGTCCAGCCTTTACTTGTGTGTGAAGTGATGGAAAACACCTTGAGTTAGGATACATGTACCTTACTTCTTGAAGTGATGTCTTTGCTTTTCAACAGGTTAAATTTGAATATATTCAGACCCAAATTGAGGGTAGTCTCTATTATTGTACTTCTTGTAGTTAATTCTAGGTAGAGTAACTCTTTTCTGTCATTTCCACTGTAAATACTGTGTATTCTCACCTAATTTTATTTCTCACGGTTTTCCCCAAACTCCCTTTGTGATTCTTTCTGCTGGAATGCCCTTATCTCCAATTTTTTATGTGTCAGGAGTTGCCTTCTACACAAATGCCTCTACCAACTGATACTATTCAGGTAAACTTTAAAGACAAATGAGAGAGGGTTTATTTAGGTTTATTATCTTTAAAGTTAGGTCTATCCCCCAGTTACAAAATTCACTGAACCCCCCTCATCTGAATGTCTTATTGCCCATATTTGTGGAAGAAATATCTGTTGTCATATTCAGGGCTAGTGTATCTAAGTGTACTGGGGGTCCCTGCCACCTCTCCTTTCTTAGGACCATCACTCCTTCATTCATCCCTGTCACGGCCCTATAGGACAGAGTGAAATGGCCTTATGGTGTTTCAAGGCTATAAATCTTTACAGAAGTAGACTGCCACATCTTTATTTTGTTGAGTGGATGATAACTTTTACCACACATTAGCATGTAAACAAGCTCATGTTTCCTGTTTTAAATATCTCCTCTCCATACTATATGTCCCCCCCTCTCTTCATGCAGGACTGTGTCTGTGTTAGCACTCTATTATCTGCAGTTATCTGTGACAGTGCCTGGACTATGCGTAATACGTATGTGGACATGTAACCGACACGTTAAGTGAATGAACATGCATTCTCTGTTTCTTCACCTCAAGTTTTCTTTAAAAACATTTTTAAAATTACATATATATGTATAGATAGCCAGAAAGCGAACAAAATGAAGACAGTTTGTGTAAGAAAAGAAGTTTCGTACGTCATCACTCCTTATCCTCCCTTTTTGCTGCCCCAAAGGCAACGACTTTTAATACTTTCAACATTCTGCTTTTTTCTTCCGTTTGTCTAAGTGATAAGTTTATTACTTCTCAATTTTTTCTTTTTTTTAAGTGAAAGTATGCATTCCATATCAATTCTGCATGCTTGCCTGTCTGTAGCTTCATCTGCCCTGCTCACCCTGTGACAGCACATTTCTCCTTTTCACTCTGTGGTTCTCATATCCTCTTAATGAGCACTCTTCACCCTTTTCCCTCCCATCTAGAAAGAAACCAGTAGGAGAATTTCCTATAAATGTATATAAAACCATCAAGTACATGCACCATGTGCTGATATTATGCCCCTGAGTCCAGTCCATTCTTGTCTGAAGAGTTGACCTCAGTACTGGTTTCAGGGCAGGGCCAGCAGCAAGTGCAGTGTCCATGTTCCCAAAGGGCACTCCAGGCTGTAGGACTGTCAATTCTTGTCTTTTAGTAGAATTCTTGAACTGCACATCTTTTTCTTGTGTTGCCAGAGACTCTACATTGTGTCCCCCCCGCTTCCTTTGGTGATGGCCAGGCACTATCTGGTTCTTCTGGTCTCATGCTGATGAGAGTCCCCTGTTCATATGAGTCCTCTTGTCTACTGATCTGATTCTTCATGTGTCTTTGATGTTCTCAATTGCTGTCTGTTCCAGATGAGTTGGGGCCATTTAGTACACCTCAGATGGCAGCTTGCTACCCAGAGGCCACTCACCAATATGGGGTACAGAAGACACTTAGCTAAAGAGTAGCTATGCCTATTTATCTCAACATCCCCTGAAAATGTGGTCCCCAGACCCCCGTCCCTGCTACCCTATCCTTTGAAATACTGGGTTGAGTTTAGAAAACCTTTCAGTTCATGGTGTAGTCCAGTTATGCTGGTCTGCTCTCTGCTGTGTCCTGTCACTCGCTGCACCTAACCAGATTGATTCCTATTGACCGTCTAATCTGTGAACATCTCTCTCCCTCCCTCTCCACCCTTGTAGCTGTCAGAGTCTTTTCTTCTGTACTTAAGTCCATTTTAAAGTTCATATAGCAAAGGTCTCATACAATACTTGTCCTTTTGCAGGTAACGGATTTCACTCAGGATAATGTCTTCTAGCTGAAACCAGATGATGAGATGCTTCCTAAAATTGTCATTATTCTTTGTCATTGCATAATGTTCCATTGTGAATGTGTACTGTAGTTTGTTTATCCATTCGTCTGTTGATGAGCACCTAGGTTGATTCCATCTTTTTGTTTTTGTGGACTATACTGGAGTAAACATTCATGTGCATGTAGCTGTTCGTGTGGCCAGCCTTGCATCCCTGGTATGAATTCAACTTGATGAATTATTTTTTTTTGCTGTGTTGAATTCTTTTGACTAGGGTTTCATTGGAGATTTTTACATGTAGGTTCGTGAAGTGATATTGATCTGTCATTTTTTTTTTCGTGGGATCTTTCCCTTGGTATGTAGATTTGTTCATTTCTTTTAGGTTTTCACATCTGTTAGGAGTACAGTTTTAGATAGTATTCTGTTAGGTATTTTTGATTTTTGTCTGTTGTGACATCTCCCATCTCGTTTCTTACTTGGGTAATTTGTTTCCTCTCCTGTTTTTCTTTTGTAAGATTGTCCAATAGTTTATCCGTTTTGTTGCTCTTTTCAGAAAACCAGCTTTTAATTTTATTAATTCTTTGAATTGTTTTTCTGGTCTGTAATTTATTTGTTCTGTAATTTTTATTATCTGTTTTCTTCTGGTACCTTGTTTCTTGTTCTCTTACTGCTGTTCAAGTTGTAGGGTTAATTCTTTGATTTGGGCCCTTTCTTCATTCTGGATATGTGCATTTATAGAGGAAAATTGACCTCTGAGCATTAGTTTTGCTGGGATGTGTTTTCATTCTTATGTGAATCTGTGAATTTTTCTATTGCATATTTGATTTCTTCTAGAACACATGAATTTTTATCATTTATTTATTTATTGTGATTGAGTGAAAGTATACAATCTGGTTTAAATTCGCATGCCTGCCTATGTGCAGCTCCTACTGCTCTCCTTGCCTGGTGACAGCCAGTTCCTCCTTTCTGTTCTGTACAAGTCATATCCTCTTAACAATGTCCGGTCCCCTCTTTTCCACCCTCTCCACTCTTCTCTAGTAAAAGGCTAGTAGGACGACATCCTATAGATGCAGAGAACCATAAAGTGCACACATGATATGGTTGCTCTGTGTTGCCGAGTTCAATCCATTCTGTCCAAGGAGTTGACCTCAATGGTGATTTATGATCATGGGCAGCATCAGGTCCAGGGGCCATGCTCCCAGGGGAACCCCCAGGCCTTTGGACCATCAGCTGTGGTCTTTTAGTGGAGTTCTCAGGGTGTACCCCTTCTTATTCTCGTATTGCCACTGGAGCTCAGCTTTGTGAGCCCCATCACGACTGTCACTGGAGGTGGCAGGGCACCGTCTGATTCTTCTGGTTGCATGTTGATGTACCATTCACATGGGCCTTTCTGTCTTTTGGGTTCTCTTTCCCCCATGTTGTTTTTGTCCTTGGTGATCATCTGTTCCAGCTGATTTGGGACCATTTGGTGCACCTCAGATGGCTTGCAGATGCCACTCAACAATATGGGATGGAGAAGAGTCCCTTAGCAATAGGCTAGTTATGCCAGTTGGCCTCAGTGTCCACTGAGAGCGTGGTCCCTGGACCCCTGCCCCTGCTAGTCTGTCCTTGTCATATTGGGTTAAGATTGGAAGTTTTCAGGTTATGTTGAAGTCCAGTTAAACTGATCTTCTTTCTAATGTGTGTTGTCACTGATTTCACCCAAACAAATTTCTGTCAACTATCTAATCTGTAACCAGCCCTCTCCCTCCCTCCCTCTCCTCCCTTGCAGCCATCAAAGAGTCTTCAGTATATGAGTCTGTTTTGAAGTCCTTATAGTAGGGATCTCATACAATATTAAATCTTTGTGCCTCTGACTGATTTCAATCAACATAATGTCTTCCCATTGAAAGCAGGTTATGAGATGCTCCCTAAAATCATCAGTTCTTTATCACTGCATAGTGTTCCATTGATATATACCATCATAGTTTATCCATTCATCTGTTTTTGGGCATCTAGGTTGATTCTGTCTTTTGCTGTGTGGACTGTGCTGCATTAAACATTTATGTGCATGTATCAGTTCATGTGACTGCCCTTGCTTCTGTAGGATATATTTCAAGCAGTGAGATTACTGGGTCAAATGGTAGATCTATTCCCATCTTTTTAAGGAAGCACCAGATTCCTTTCCAAAGAGATTGTACCATTTGGCAATGCCACTAGCACGGTAGGAGAGTTCCAATTTCTCCACAGCCTCTCCAGCATTTTTTGTTTCGTGATTTTTGGATCATGGCCAACCTTATCGGGGTGAGATTAGAACACATGAATTTTTAAGTAAAGTTTTGTTTAGTTTCCATGAGCTTGAATTTCTGTCCATGTTTTTTTCTGCTATTGATTTCAACTTTTATGCTTTATATAATGGCTTTCTAGATGGCTTGCAATAATTCAGTGGTTTGGATTTTTTAAGACTTAAACATGGTGTGTTTGGGGAATGTTCGTTGCACATGGAGTAAGAAGGTGTACTCTGTTGTTGGGTGTAAAGGTCTGTGTATGTCAGTGATGTCTAGTTGGTTGACTATTTCACTAAGATCTTCTGTATCTTTATTGAGTTTCTTTCTGGATGATCTGTCCATTACTGAAAGTGGAGTGTTGAATTCTCCTACTATTATTGTGGCGTGATCTATCTCATTTTTTGTTGTCAGCATTTGTTCAATGTATTTAGATGGTCTGGTGTTGAGTACATAAAAGTTTAATATTGTTACATCCTGCTTATGTATTGAAACTTTACCAGTAAATAGTAACCAAATCCTTGTCCACTATGCTAGATTTTATAGTCAAGTCTATTTTATCTGAGATTAGTATTGCCACTCGTGCTCTTCTTTGCATGTTGTTAGCTTAGTATATATTTTTCTATCCTTTGATTTTCAGTTTGTTCGTATCTTTGAGTGTAAGGTGTGTTTCTTGTAAGCAGCACATAGATGGATTGTGTTTTTTGATCCAAGCTGTTACTCTCTGCCTGTTAATTGGAATGTTCAGTCCATTTACATTCAGTGTAATTATAGACATGCATTTCATGCTGTCATTTTGGTGCCTTTATTTTTGTGTTGATGTTTTCTTTGTTCCATGTAATATTGTCTTCTGGGTCATTTTTCTTTATGGATTTTCTTTTCTTCCTTTTCAGTGTTGGTTTTGTGTTTGTTGAGACTCATGTATTATGTTTCTTGTTTTGATATGTAGCATCATTAGTTCACTTTATGGCTAACCTTTGGCTCCCCCTTAATGTTCTAAGTTCAAACCAATCTTTAATTTTTGTGTATCTCCTTAAATTCCTCTCCGTCTGAAAGGGCTATAACTGTTGTTACATCTGTCTTTATAGTGTGATGATACCATAGTTTACAGGTTAAGATCTCTAGTTCCCTAGTTTTAATATTTTAGCTTTGGTTTACCATTGTGACTTCCTTAACTGAGTAGGAGGACTCTGGATGCTGTTTCCTTTGCATTGTTGAGTATACATCTGATGTTACTGAATTTCTAAATGAAGAGCTTCTTTCAATACTTGTAGTTTTGATTAGGTTTTCGCAAAGTCTCTGAGCTTCTGGTTATCTGAGAATGTCTTAATTTCACTTGCATATTTGAGAGACAGTTTTACAGGATATATAATTGTTGGCTGGAAGTTTTTCTCCTTCAAGGCTTTGTATGTGTCATTCTGCTGTCTTCCTGCCAACACTGGCTTCCTCTGAGAAGTCACAGGACAGCCTACAGGGCTTCCTTTTGTACTTTAGTTGTGCTTTTAAGCCTAGCTGCAGTTAAGGGCCTCTTTGTTTCATTTCATTAAGCTTGATTATAATATGTGTTGCTGTCTTTCTTTTGGAGTCTGGTTTTTGTGGTGTTTGATAAACATCTTCAGTATCTGTGTTCTCTTCTTTCATGATGTGAAGGAAGTTTTCTGTCAGTAACTCTTCAAGTACTCTCTTTGCTGTCCCTCCCTGTTCAGGAATTCCAATAATTCATAGATTATTCTTTGTGATGGAGTCTCACGTGCTTCTTAATGCTGCTTCATTTTTCTTGTTTATTTTATCTAATTTCTCCTCATAAATGCCAGTGTCAGTTACTTTATCTTCAGTCATGCTAATTCTACATTCTCTTTCCTCAATCCTGCTCTTTTGGCTTTACATTGAATTGTCTGACTGTAATTATATTATTGATCTGCTGGATTACAGATTGTTGATGTTCTTTCAGTTCATATAGCTTAATTTTTCATATTTTTCTACTGCATTTTGTTTAATCTCGAGAAGGGCTGTATGTATAATTCTTTTGTATTGTACCTCTGATAATTTCAGAAAGCCTTCTTCATCTGGGGAGTTTTTTGATTCTTTATTTTGGGAGTTTTCCAGAGCTATTGTGGTCTTCTTTAAATGGTCAGATTTTGATTGTTTTCTTCACAGCATCAAAAAGCTGTTCAGTTTCTCTGGTGTTACACCAGTGGGACCTGTAGCAAAGCTCCAGGAAGAGAGTAAGGGCACTGCTCAACTTGGCTGCCAGCCATAACTGTGTTCTGTAGGTTCAGATGACTAATGTAGAGTTTCACAGGTAATGGAGATGCTGTCAAGCCCCACCCTGCTGCTCAGCTTGGTGGCTGGCCCCAACTGGATCCTCAGCAGTGACAGGCCTCACGTCCTGGCTGATAAAGATGGTGACCTACTTGTGCAGAATCTCTGGTGTCACACTAGTCAAGACTATCGTGTTCAGGGAAAGGAGGAGAGAAGGATGCCTCCATGCTTGACTCCCAGGGACTGCTGCATTCTCTAGATGCACCTATCTTAAAAGCTGCTTTTTTACTGAGAGAGGCATTGACAAGTGGCTGTCAGCAGTCAAGTGGCATGGGTGGCGGGCCCCACCTCCTGCTTACAAAGATGGTGCTCTACTTGTGGAGTCTCTTGGTTGCTGTCAGTAGACCCTGTGATGTGGCTCGGTGAAGGGAGGTGGAAATGGTGCTGTCACACTCAACTGTCAGTCATCTCTGCATTCCCTAGATGGGCTTGTCTTAAAAACTGCTTTTCTGTTGGAAGAGGCGTTCACCAGTGGCAGCCCAATAGCTGCCAGACCCACTGGAATGGCAGGCCCCGCCTCCTGGCTGACAAAGATGGTGCCCTACTTATGGAGTCTGTAAGGAGCCATCAGCAGGTGTTATGATGTGGCTGAAAGACGGGAGAGGTTAGGGCACCTTCACACTTGGGCACCGTCACACTTAGCCACCAGCTGCCTCTGCGTTCTCTAGGTGTGATTGTTTTAAATATAGCTTTTCTGCTGGGACAAGTGGCACCCAGACTGGCACTGTTGCTCATCATGGGAGTTAGCCTCAGGGCAGCCCTCAGGCTAGGCTGACTCAACCTCTCAGCTGACCAAGATGGTGTCCTGCCTGCCCTGCCTCTTCAGCACTGCGTAAGCAGTATCTATAGTACAGCTCGAAGAAAAGACGAGAGAGGAGCATTGGCACTCACAGTTACCAGCCACTGCTGGGTTCTTTAGATGTGCCTGCCCCAAGCACAGCCTTTCTCCTGTGAGGTATACTCTTTTCTTAGGCACTGCAGCTCTGCACAGTAGCCCACCCCTGCTAGGCTCTCAGGCTTGGGCAGTCCTTTCCTGGTCTCCTGGTTAATAGAGAGGGCATCCATACCTGCAATCCTTTCAGCTGTTGCATGACTCCCTGTGCCACTGTCTCACCTCCAGCAAAGATAGTTTCCCTGTTCCTGTCACCCCCCAGTCTGTTCTCACAACCCTATGCCTGATCTTAGGGCTTCCAGAATGTTCACACTGCACCTTTTAATTATATTTCTAAGCCTTAGTTCTCAGAGGGAATCAAGGAGACATGTGATTAGTCCACCATCTTCGGCCCCACCTTTTATTTCTTAATAGTTAAGAAGTTATTAAGGAAAGTGAAGACTTACCTCACTTGTGATGTACATGTTTCTCTACCATTTATCCCTCTCAAATACTTACGTCATAATTTTTATTTAACTACACGTGGATTTTGTGTAATTTTGACTATATCAGTAGTGTTCTCAATCATCCATTTACTGTACTGTTTTCATTGCCATTTTTATCTTCTGTGAAGTGAATAATTCCATTATTTTTCATTTGCCTTGTTTTCTATCAGCTATACACATTACCACTGGGTTAATTCTGACTCACAGTGAACCTGTAGGACAGAGTAGAACTGCCGCATAGGTTTTCATAAATCTTTATAGAAGTAGACTGCCACGTCTTTGTCCTGTGGAGCAGCTGGTTGATGCAAACGTCCAGTCTTTCAGTTAGCAACCAAGTGCTTTGACCATTGTACTACCAAGGCTCACTGTTTGTGTTCTCAAATTACAGTTACACTCTGCCAGATTGGTAAAATTACACAGTGTGATAATATTCAACGACTAGCCTGTTTGTTCCTTTTCATCATTGTTTCGTTCTTGGAGTTCTCCATTCTTGCTCTTGCCCTAGTGTGGTATCTACTCCTCCAAAGGTGCTGCCCTAGAGATTCCCTCCTGTTATCATCCTGGGCTTTCTTCTCCCCTAGGTTATGTACTGTTGTTTTTTGTTTGTTCGTGTAAACACACCTTTCAGTAGTTTCCTTATAAAAGGTGTCTTGGAGGTAAAAATTTTGTGACACTGGAAGTTTGAAAAACCTACTTTTGCTTACATTTGAGTCATAGTTTGGCTGAGTGTATTCTACACAGAAAGTGACTTTTAGAAATTTTGAAAATGTTCTGTTGTCCTACTTTATAGGCTTTTAGTATTGATATTAAGAAATCTAGTACTGTTTTGAATCTTGATCATTTATAGATGATCTAAGTTTTCTCTTTTGAAGCTTTTAGAACTTTTTCTTCTCATGTAGGTCTTTTTTTATTGTCTCTAATTTTGTTGGACATTCAGTGGCACTTTTCAGTCCAGAAATGTACATCACTGTGTTCTGAGAAATAGTTATTTGTCAATTTTTTTTTCTGTTTTTTTTTTCCTTGGGTCTTTTTTCTACCTAATTTTTTCTGCTGTTGATTTCACCTTTTATGGTTTTATGATCCAGAAAGATGCTATATGATAATTCAGTGGTTTGGATTTTGTTGAGACTTGCTTTATGTCCTAACACATGGTGTATTCTGGAAAATATTCCATGTGCATTGAAGAAGATGCCCTTAATCTGTTGATGGGTGAAAAGTTTTGTATATGTGATGAGGTCTAGCTGGTTAATTGTCACAATAAGACCTTTGTATTTTTACTGAGCTTTTTTCTGGATGGTCCATTACTGAAAGTGGAGTGTTGAAGTCTTCAACTGTTAAGTGTGGAGTAATCTATCTCATTTTTCTGTGTAGTCAGTGTATTTTAGTTCACTGTATTTAGATGCTGTGGTAGTAAGGGCACAAATATTTAATATTTTATGTCCCACTTGTGTTTTGAACCTTTCAGCAATAAATAGTGACCATCCTTGTCTACGATGGTGGATTTTACATTGAAGTCTATTTTATCTGAGATTAGTATTGTCACTGCTGCTCTTCTTTATATGTTGTTGGCTTGGAATGTATTTTTCCGTCCTTTAATTTTCAACTTGTTCAAGTCTTGAAGTCTAAGATATATTTCTTGTAAGCAGCATGGAGATGGTCACGTCTTTTGATCCAGGATGTCACTTGCTGTCTCTTTATTGGTACATTCAGTCTGTTTACATCCAGTGCAATTATTGATAGGCATGTGTTTAGTGTTGTCATTATGGTGTCTTTATTTTTGTGTTGTTGATGTTTTCTGTGTTGCTGTTAGTGTTGTGTCCTGGGTCATTCTTCTTTATGGGTTGACTTTTCATGTTTTCCTGTGTTGGTTTTGTGTTTGTTGAGAATCCTGTATTATGTTTCTTGCTTAGTATGTTGTGTTGTTATTTTGCCGTGCAGCTACCTGTATGGTCCTCCTTGCTATTCTAAGTTTAAATCAGACTTTAACTTCTGCATGTCTTATTGATTTCCTCTCCATTTGAAAGGGTTATAACTACTGTAATAGATCCCTCTTTTTAGTGTGATGATGGCATAGTTTTTGTGATACGGTCACTGCTTCCCTTCTTTTGATATTTTAGCCTTGACTGAGCTTTGTGACTTCCCCGAGTAGGATTCTAGATGCTGTACCCTGCATTGCCTCCTTAAGTATATGTTTGATGTTTTTGTTTTTCTAAGCAAAGAGCTTCTTTCAGTATTTCTTCTAGTGTTGGTTTGGTTTTCATAAAGTCTCTAAACTTCTGTTTATCTGCAAGTACCTTAATTTCATCTTCATATTTGAGATACAGTTTTGCAGGGTATATAATTCTTGATTGGAGGCTTTTCCCCTTCAAGACTTTGAATGTGTTATCCCGTGCCTCCTTTCCAACATCATTTCTGCTGAAAAGTCACATGGATACCTACAGGGCTCCCTCTGAATGTTAGCTTTGCTTTAAGCCTTGCTGTATTTAAGAGCCTCTGTTTATGTTTTATTTTATTAAGCTTGGTCATAATAAGTTTGATGTCTTGACCTTTGGGGGTTCTAGTTTTTGTGGTGATCTATATGCATCTTGCAAGTCTATGTTCTCTTCATAATTTCAAGGAAGTTTTCTGTCAGCAGCTCTATAGCAGTACCCACCCACTGCCGTCGAATTGGGTCTGACTCATAGTGACAACAGTACTTTGTATTTTCGGCTGCCCCTCCCTGCTCAGGAACTCCAATTACTTGTAGATTATTTCTCTTAATAGAGCCCCATGTGTTTCTTAATGCTTCTTTATTTTTCTTATTTCTTAGCTCTTGTTTCTCCTCATAAATGCTGGTGTCAGTTGCTCTACCCTCAAACACACTAACTCTGGCTTCTAACTCCTCAGTTCTTCTCTTTTGGCTTTGGATTGAGTTGTCTAATTCTGTAATTTTATCATTGATGTGCTGCATTTCAGATCGTTGATGTTCTGTCAGTTCAGATAGCTTGCTTAATTATTCATTTTTTTTCCGCTGCATTTTGTTTAATTTCTAGGAGGGATCTCTGTATAATTCTTTTGTACTTGATCTCTGACAGTTTCTTAATGGCTTCTTCATCTGGGAAATTTTTTGATTCTTTATTTGTGAGTTTTCTGGAGCCATGGTGGACTGTTTCTTTAAATGGTTAGTTATGGTTTGTTGCCTTTGCAACATCTAGAAGCTGTTCTGTTTGTCTTGTGTCTCCTCAGCAGGAGCTGAGGCATAGTTCTAAGAGGAGAGTTGGTCACCATGCACCTCTGTGTATTCTAGTGACTGGCCCCAAATGGAATCTCTGGGGTGATAGCCTGTGCCTCCTGGCTCTCAAATACTGCACCCTACTTTTGGAGTTAGGAGGGGCCATCAGCCAGTGTTGTGATGCGGACCAGTGAAGGGCGGATGTTTTAGTCAGCTAGGGCTGCTGTAACAGAAATACCAGAGTGAATGGCTGTAACAAAGGAATGTTTATTCTTACACAGTCTGGTAGGCTACAAGTCCGTATTTAGGGTGTCTGCTCCAGAGGAAGGCTTTCCCCTTGTCGGCTCTGGAGGAAAGTCTGGTATTGCATCAGTCTTTGTTCAGGGAGCATCTTGGCACAGGAACCTCAGGTCTGAAGGATGTGCTTTTCTCCCAGTGCTGCTTGCTTGATGTTGTAAGGTTCCCAGTTCTCAGCCTGTCTCCCTTTCCTTTTATCTCTTGCAGGCTGAAAGGATTAAGGGAAACTTTTTACCGTGGAGCAGGGAGGTGATCTTATAAAGGAATTACAGTCCTTTATAACATACAGCATAGGAAAATCACAAAATGGAGGGCAGTCACAAGATACTGGGAATCATGGCCCAGCCACGTGGCTACACCTGTTTTTGCAGGGACACAGTTCAGTCCATGACAGTGGGTGACATTCTGCCGGGTGCTCAGCAGTCAGTTCTCCAGGTGGTGTAATTTTAAGAAGGTCTTTTATTGCTAAGGGAGGAGCTGTCCACCAGATGCTGAAATCAGTCTTGCCCTCAGGTGTGGCCTTCTAGCTGGCAATGAAAGCACATCATAGATTGTCCCCAGATGCTATCATGTGGTTCAAAGTAGGGAGGGGTTAGGGCTTTGCTCCCACTGTCTGCCAGGCCACACCGATACCTCTGTGCACCATAGTCCTAACACAGCTTTTCTGCTGGAGAAACAGCTGGGACTCCGCCTTCCAGCTAACCAAGATGGTGTCTACCCTGAGCTGCCTTTCCCAGCCATGAAATAGCAGAATGTATGATACAGCTCAGAAAAGAATGTATGGTATAGCTGAGGGGTAGTGGTGCCCCTCAGTCAGCAGCCAGGCTCTCAATATGTGGCTGTCCCAGCTACAGTCTCTCTGCTGCGCTCTACGCTGTTTACTTCAGCACTGCAGTTCAGTGTATTAGCCAGCTCATGCCCAGCCCCTGCCTCTCACATAACAAAGACGGTGTCAGTACCTCCGGTACTCCCACGTGGTGAATCAGCAGAAGCCGACTGAGCATGCCACTGTCTGGTTTTTGAGAGAGGTAGTTTCCCACTTAGTGGCAGCTGGTCCAGTTTGGCAACACTGTGCCGGATCCTGGGGCTTCCTGGATGTCGATGCTGCTCTGTTCTCTTAGTTCTCAGAACTCTTAGTTCTCAGAGGGAATCAAGGAGATATGTTTCTAGTCCACTGTCTTGACCCCCTTCCCCTTTGGTCTTTTTTTAATTATTGTTTGGGAACTCCTGTGCATAGGAGAAGCCCTGGTGGCATAGTGATTAGCCCTTTGTCTGCTACCTAATAAACTGGAAATTTGAACTCCCCGTGTGCTCTATGGAGGAAAAATATGACAGTGTGCCTCTTTAAAGATTTACAGCCATTGGAACTCTGTGGGGCAGTTCCGCTGCATCCTGTAGGGTTGGTGTGAGTCAAAGTTGGTGACAGTGGCTACTAGTAGGATGTTAGAATTCCTAGATGATTCACAGTTTAATTGGTATTTACCTTCTTATTTCATTTTCTTTTTCCTTATTTCTCGCTTTCTTGAACATCATCTTTTCTCATTTCTGTTAAAAATATTTTACATTTCATACCGTCATGTTTTTATATGAACTCATGAACCTACTAGCTGTTCTGTGGGAGAAAGATGTGGCAGTCAGATTGTGTAAGTATCATAGCTTGGAGACCCTGTGGGATAGTTCTACCCTGTCCAGTAGGGTTGCTATGAGAGTTTGTTTTAATAGTTTTTTTCCTTGTTCTCTTAAATTTGCTTTTTTATAAAGTCCTACAAAGTTTTCTCCTACTTCTCTAGTCTGTCAAGAAACTACTTGTCTTTTTCTTGAGATGACAAAGTGGAAGTACAGAGAAAGAAGGGATCCTTTCTGGAAATATAACTGCATCTTAGGCAAACTGTGTACTAATTCTCCAGTCTTCAGTCCCCTGCCGTACTCCTGCCTTCAGTAATACCTTAAAGCTTTTAAATTTTTTTCTTTGGAAACTTCTTATTGTATTGTGGCACTGCTTTTTAGTTCTCCAAAGAAACAGAGCCACTGAAGTAAATACTCACACGCACACACATGCACACATGTTGATTGGCTTGAGGAATTAGTGGTTTGGGGGGCTGATAAGTTCAGAACTCTGTAGGTCAGACGACAGATTGGAGCTCTGGAAGTGTTGTACCCAAAGTCAATCTTGAGGCAAAATCCTCCCTTGGGGAACCTCAGGTTTTACTTGTAAGGCTTTCATCTGATTGTATGAGGCCCACCCACAGTATGGAGATTGATATATATATACATATAGATACATACATATATTAAGGTCATCTGATTTAAAGATTAATCACCTGTAAATGCTTTCACAGCTGTATCTGCACAGCTTTTTCTTTCCTCAGAAGTTCCTTCTCCTCGATTTCTTGGCCTCTTGATACATGTGCACTGTGAAACTGTAATCAAGATAGCTTACCTACTTCTTAGTGATTACTGTTCCAAAGGAATTTCCGTCCCTTAAGTCCCAGCTGCTTTGGTGAATTGGAATTCCAGTTGTTTTGTCCTAGCAAGTAAGGATAATGAGACTTTGTTAACTTTGGACACATCATGAGCAAAACAGTTGCTAGAAAAGCACATCATGTTTAATGAAGTCAGGAGTCAGTGAAATGTAGGGAAGCCCTTGAGAAAATGAATGACAAAGTAGCTTCACCACTGAGCTCAAGCACATCAAAGATCATGGAGATAGTACAGGACCAGGCAGTGTTTTCATTCTGTCACATGTAAGATCCCCGTGAAACTGAGCCAGCCGGATAGCAGTTAACAGCAAACAGCTTACGGGGTTACTGCCACTTTAGTTTTCTGCTCAATTTGTGTGCCTTTGCTAGGAATTAGCAAATTCCTTGAGAGGAAACAGCCTAATTGTAGACTCATTTCAGTGCTTGTTTTAGGATCTCCTGGCTGCCTTGGTTGCTTATTTCATGAATTAAAAAAAAAAAAAAGACTAAAGAAGTAGTACAGATTTTATGAATGATCCTGGTAGGAAAAGCGAGCTAGTCTGATAAAAGCTTCTTCATCATAGCAAAAAGAAGTCTCTTCTTATTCTTGAGCCTTAATTTTTATTTTTTTATGACTGTCCTTCTGTCATTAGGTTTCAGTTTCAACCTTGTGTGTGCTCGATTAGTTAGCATTATCCAGTTATCCATCTGCTTTTCCAGCTTCTGGTATTTTGTTGATGTCTTTTACCTACCTTTTTCCTCTTATTATTTATCTATTTTTATGTGTCTGTGGAGTAGGGCAGCGGGATATGTGTCTATTTCTTTTTGACCAGTCTTTCATTTTAAAGAAGTCTCAGGAGAGAGTGGAGAAAAAGCCCATGTTTTTGGCACTGAGTTTATCATTCTTTCTTTTCCTATGCAGAAGTTCCATTCTCAGTTTTTTGCTTTTTTCTACTAGGTAGTCGTGTGATTATAGATCAAAAAAACCCACTTCCATTCTGTTGGCTCTGACTCATAGTGATCCTGTGAGGTTATTTATAGGAGTGGGTAAGCCACCTGGAATTTTTAATCACTGTAACTCATTCAAGAGATAGTTTTGAGTTTTTCACTTGCTTTGTTTCTTTTGGATCCTCTAAACAAGATACTTGGGTATAGATTATTCCCCTCTGATACACAAGAGTAAAACGTGTGAGATTCAGATTTTGCTACTTTAAAAATAGAATATGACTTGTGGAGTAAATTGCTGTTTCGCTTTTTATACTCTTTTTAAATTATACTTTTTTTCTTAAAGTTATATGTGTACATAATTTAAAAACTTGTGTCTTTGAAGTTTGCTGTGAGCAATAGCAGTGTCTGATATTTTTCTCCTATTTTCTGCTCCTAGTTGTCCATTATATTAGCTGAATTTTGAGTATTATTGCCTCAACTTTAAAAAAAAAATACTTATGACACTGTCACCTGATTATTCTCTTTTAGCAATTTCTGTCTTTTTACTGTGGAGGATGATTTAGCACTCTTATGAAAACTCCTTTTCTGTGTCATATCCACCCATGCATGCTTTCTGTTTCTATGCCTTGATACAATTATATTGCAATTTTGATAAGATCATTGAGTAGTTTTCACTACATTATGTCTGTAAACTTGAAGCATATTAATATCTTAGGCACTTGTTTTCTTACTGAAATGGAGAATATTAATAATACTTATCTCATAGAGTTATTGCAAGGTTTGGGTGAAATAATGCATGCAGGTATTTAGGGAATCTGGCACTTAGTAGGCACATAATAGCTACGAGTTGGAATGGGCTCAACAGCACTGGGTTTTTGCAGATGGCGATAGTTGTGAAAACCTGTTATAAATGCTGATAGTTCTTAAACCTTGTTACAAATGCTGATAGTTATAAAAAAATTGTTGTATAGGTTTTTGGTAATTCCTAAAACAGAAGAATCAAGTGATAGCAACATAAGCACCTTTTTAACAGTAATGATTTATTTTTGGCATTATTTGTTCTTGAGTTTTTAAGTGGCCAAAATTTTCACCAGCTCATCCCACAATTATCTTTAGTCTCATGTTGTTAATAGTAGAAGAGTATCTTCTAGCATTTTCATTAGTACCCCAGAAAAAAACACTTGAATAAGATAGCTAACTCTTTCTGCCTTAGTAAAATTTCCTGTACTCTCTGTGTAAGGGGCCTGCATTTTTTTTCGCAAGTTATAGAGTTAGGGTTAGGCTTTCCCAGAGTGACTTGGAGTTGAATTTATCAAACGTGAATGCTTGCTTTCGGAATTGGAGACCACCAGATCAGCAGTGGCTTTCAAACCATTCTAAGATCTGTCATTTACTTGACACAAATCTGTAGGTAGATATGGTGGGCTCAGGATTGATTCAGCAAGTGCACACTTGAGTCAAAGCTGTACCAGCCTCAGCGCATTGATTCTGTCCTCACGCTTGTTGTTTTGTTGAGTAGACCTTTCACGATTAGGTCTACTCTGAAAGCAAGGAAAAGGGACACTGCAAGAAATCTCTTTTCTTCCTCTAGCTCGTTTACTTAGAAAAAGGAGGCTTTCTCAGAAGACCCTCAAGAAATTCTGTTTTGTTTCATTGTGATTTATTTTCATCTCTAAATGACTTCTATTTCTCTTAAAATAAGTAGAATATTAGCATTTTTTAAAGCATATACCGTGTAGTAATTTGATAGTTCATGCTTAACTTATTTTTTATAGTCCCTTTAACATACACATTTATTCATACTATAATTTGAATGTGAGGATATGGTAGCTTGTAGATAGTTCCCTTAATTTTTCATTTTAAGTTTGTAATACATGCTATGAATGATAAATACTGATATGCTTTGTTGCTTTAAGTTTATTTTGTAACTTTTATTTTACAGTAAATTCTATAAAATTCCATCCCTCGGAGCAGTTGGCTCTTACTGGTATGTTCATTTTTCTTTATTGTACAAAATGATATATAGTAGTCTGAAAACAACTGTAATATTCCTTTACCAACATCAGAATTGTCTAGTCTTTTATAAAAACTAGATCATTTAGCAGACATTTTATGAATTAAGTGAGAAAGAAAGAAAAGTAGAATAGTACTTTTTTAAAATCAGTAGTGGATCATCAGTTGGATTAGTGTGAATTTATTGTGAGATCAAAATTCCTATCTTCCTGCAGTCTTTTCATAAACATTTTGTTATTACATACTTTTTATATGCCCATTCTATAAAGGGTAATGGTAGTTTGTAATCCAGTTCTTCGAAGCACTGTAATTATTTACATTTTTCTAAACCTTATATGCATCTGGATTGAAGAAATGAGAAAAGTAGTAACACTGAGACCTGGAAATTTACTCAAGTCTGTATTCATTTTACTTTTTAGATTGTTTACCTAAATTGTGATAGCTCAGATTACAGTTACATTGTCATTTTGAATTTGTCATGATTTGTCTTCTGTGGTGGTTTTAAAAATACACTTGCATATGTGCCTTTTGGAGGGTAGTCTTACTGGACTGAGGATGTATCCTGTAAAATTTAGAGTCTTATCTAGCTACACATGACTAAACAGTTTGTCAGATACCTTAGAGCCTATGATATTTTGGAGACACTGACCATAGTGTTAAAAAATAAGTGAGCTATAGACTATAGATTGGTGACCTTCTTCTGTAAAGGGCTAGAAAATCAATATTTTTAACTTTGTAGACTTTATGGTCTTTGTTACATCTGTTCAACTCTGCTTTTATAGTTTAAAAGCAGCCATAAACAATTATTAAATGAATGGATATGGATTTGTTGCAGTAAAACTTTATTTACAAATATGAGCAGCTGCCTAGATTTGGCCAGTGGGCCGGGTTTTGCTGAACTCCGGGAGAGAACACAAAAGGATAATGGCTTCTTGGTACACATGCAAGTGTTTGAGATACAACCAAAACTCAGTTTGGTTGCATGGGTTTGTTTTTTATATATAAAAAGAATATGAGGGAAGGTAGTTTATGATATTTTAACAAACCTCCATTGTAGTAGCTTAACTCATTCCTAATTACGTATTTGAAGGTGCAAATAGTCTGAGAAATTTAAACGTGATTAAACTGATGGTTGGACTGGAAAGAGGGGTGAGAACTGACAGTGAGGTGATCAGTGTAAAGGTGATAGGAAGTGTCCAGATTCATACCAAAAGATTAAAAAGGAAGGGATGAATCTGGACACTTCCTATCACCTTTACACTGATCACCTGACTGTCAGTTCTCACCCCTTTCCAGTCTAACCATCAGTTTAGTAAAGTTTAAATTCCTCGACTATTTGAATATGTCTTTCAGCTAGTGATGGCTGTGACATTGTCTTATGGCTTGCCATTCGGAATCAGCATTTCCTTGAAAATGGGTTGGGAAAAAGGATAGCAGCGCAAATAAGATAGTAGTACATAGTTGATGCCTGTCAAATTGTAAGGTTTTCAAAATGTTCAGTCAGCAAACATGCATATATATTTTACTTTTCTGAGACACAGAATCCATATAATAAAACCTGTTTGTAAATTTTCCTGAAACTATGTAACTTTCTACCCTAAAATGAAATGGGAACGTTTTTATATGTAAGAGATTATCCTAATTTTGTACATTTACTCTATTTTGCACATTTACTCTGTTCGGAATAGCATTGTGTCATCTGAGAGCTATTTAAATGAAGCATGTTTGTTTTAAATGATTGCTTAGCCAGAGCGTATCTCAAAGCATGCTGTATACGTGGTATGTAGAGAAGATAACCTTTGCTCCTGCTTCTTCTCCTTAGCTTCTGGAGATCAGACTGCTCACATTTGGAGATACATGGTACAGCTGCCAGCACCCCAGCCCGTCATGGATACTAGTGTAAGCAGCACATTCACTTAGCCTGAAAACTCACATGGCATTTGTTGGTAGGGTTCTTGAAGCTGTGCAAATTCTAGAATAAATTTATAATATTAAAAAAAGAACTACCTTTGTTTATATAAATGCATGTTTGCTTTAATTTGCCTTCCCACAAATATTAAACATCTTTCATTAAGTCGCAATTTTTATATATAAATGACATTTCCTGAAGTGTTATATGGAAACCCTAGAGGCACAGTGGTTAAGTCCTCCATCTGCTGACCACAGGCTCAGCAGTTCAGGTCTGCCGGCTCCTCTTGGCAGCTCTGTGGGGCAGTTCTGCTCTAACCTGTAGGGTCTCTGTGTTGGAACTGACTTGGTTGTAGTCGGTTTGGTTTGGTTTTGGTTAATGTGTTATATATTCAATTTTAGACAATGTGCTTATCTTTCATGAATTTTATTAACATGTCCATTAATGTGTGGTGTTCTTATGTGTGTAAAATTTTTATGTAAGTAACAAAAGTGGTATATTGAGAAGAAGAATGAATGAATATCACCTAAGCCATAAATCCTTACATTATTGTTTGCTTTGTAGTGTTGGATAAATTTGTATCTCTTCGGCCCAATAGTTCATATTTATAATCCGATAGAGATTTTAATGATACTTTGGGCAAGATGATCTTATAATTTTTGTTTGTTTCAGGGCAAATTTTAGCTGTAGCGCCTTTATCAGTGATTTTCTTTTTTCATTGTGCTGCCTAAACAGGTAGAAAAAGTATGTCAAGCAGAGCTGGCTGACTAATTTTATGTAGTGAAATTTTTTTAAAAACTTCATTTTTGGTTTGTGTTTTTGCTACGAATTGTTAAACTGAGGAAGATAGCAGTCTTTCAGTTTTGATAATTTCTTCTTATTTTGAGACGTCTATCTATTTGAAGAGGGATTTAGCAATTATTAAATTCCAGTGATAAATAAGAATGAATTTTCATTAGTTAGCCAAGTGCCAAGTAATTTCTATGTGAATTTAGTTAAAACAGTTCATTTTAATTGAATATTGTAATTGAATGTTTTATTTTAACATGGTCTTTTTCCCTCAAGGAAATACCAGAATATTCATTATGTACCATACTTAATGCACACATTCATTCTAGAAGCAAAGGTAATAAACACTGATGATGGTGGACGTGGTCTGAGAGATGACAATGAAAATTAGTGCTCAGAAATGCATGAACATTTTATTGATTTTTTTTCAAATTAAAGAGAAAAAAACCCACCAATTTTGTCAGAAGGAAAAAGTGTGTATACAGTACTCACACTAAAAAATTTTATAATGTGCATAAAATACTGAGTTTATTTTCCTCTTTGTTTGCATTGAGTGTAGGGAATTTTCATGTTGATAGTTACTACCTCAGGATTTAGGGCTAATGAGTGGGTGAATTCAATCTGGATTATATACAGTTAACTTGAACCACTTTAGAAGCATTGCCAAGAGCAATGCTAATTGTCTTTTCCTAAGAAAGCAAAAACGTATTGCCATGTCATAGCAACCCTATAGAACAGACTAGAACTGCTCGATAGAGTTTCCAAGGAGCATGTGATGGATTTGAACTGCTGACCTTTTGGTTAGCAGCATAGCACTTAAGCAGTATACCACCAGGATTTCCCTGTCTCTAAACGGAATAGATAATATTCTCTTTTAGTTATCATTAAATGCAAATAATACTTATTAGATTGAAAACAACTTGTTTTCTTAGCTTTTCCTGGTTTGTTTTGACTGCCAGCTTGACTGCTTAGTTCTAATCTTAGATTTAAAAATACTCTTACGATAACCTGTTAAGATCTGTATACATTTTGAGTCATTACAACTTTGGGACAGACCCTCCTTTTAATTTGCATCAGTAAGTTTACCAGTAATATTGATGAAAAAATATGGGTGGCATTGTATAAACAGGTTTGGGCTACTGTGGTACTAGTTACATGAATAGTTGCTATGACTTAGTTTTGTTTTTCTCATTTGTATGTGGAAACTGAAGGAAGTTAAGAGGTGTTTAATGACTCTCCCAGTATTAAAATACCATAACTTAATATTCATTGATTTTGTAGACCACTACTACTCAATAGTCTAGAAGTATCAAATTAGCAATTCTTGGACCTTCTATTAAAATTTTGCTGGCAGTAAAAATGATGAAAGTTGAATAGATTAATGATCTTTAAGATAATAGCAAAAATACATATAAACCCCTCCCACTTTTTCCACCCCCTGCTGTTGGCCAAATTAAGGTTAATAAAGCTTATAAATATTGAATATGACTTGTTACATTTATGTTTTTAAAATGTCTTTTAGTTGCTTGTTTAGTATAAAAATCATTTTCTAAATGTGCTGACTTTGTTTCACCTCTTAAAACTTGGATCTTGATTACAAGGAGTTTTTAAAATGGGGAACGCAAGCTTCAGACATGTCTCATCTTTAACTACACACAAGGTATCACTACCTGAGTGCCTTACAAGTGCCTCAAACTCAGTGTGACCCAAGCTGAACAAACATAAGATCATCCTCCGAAACTTCTGCAGTGTTTACTCTACGGAAATAGCTGTATTGTATGTCTAGTTGTTTCATTTCTTTCACAAACACTTAAGTGAATAATCTGTTAAGTCTGGGGCACAGCAGTTAATAGAATTGTCAGGAAATTTGGAATTATCTTTGGCTTTGCTCCCCCCTCCGCCCATTTAATGCATTAAATCTTACTCATTTCAGTTCCTGAATAGTTTCACAGTCACTTTTCTTTTTCCCTGTGATACCACTTCATAGCATCCACCCTGAGGGGTTCACCTTTCAAGTGAGTGGACTACCTTAGGCCATACTCAGCCCAGATTCACTCAGAAGAGTAGCATTGAGCGTCTGCTTGTTAGCCGTTTGCATATCTTCTTTGGTTAAATGTTCAGGTCCTTTGCTCAGTTTTGAATTGGTCTGTTTCTATTTTTGTTGCTATTTAAAATTTTTGGATATTAGGCCCTTATTGGATATATGGTTTCTAAAAAGTTTCTTCCACTCTATGGGCTGTTGTTTCACTTTTGATCAAGTCCTTTGATATACAAAAATGTTTAAATTTATGAGGTTTCACTTGTCTTTTTTTTTTTTTTTTTTAATAGCTTATGCTTTTGTTGTCGTTCCTGATAGGCCGTCACAGAAAACTAGATCCTGTGATTTCACCCCTGCCTTTACTTCTAAGGATTTTATGGTTCTAGTTTTTCATATTTAGGTCCTTGTTACATTTTGAATTGTTTTTTGTGTATAGTGTGAGAGTTGGATCATGATATATTCTTCTGCATGTGGAAATCCAGTTTTCCTAGCACATCTGTTGAATAGACTCTTCTTTCCCTATTGGATGGGTTTAGCATGCATGTTGAAAATTAGTTGGTCACAGATACATGAATTTAATTTTTGGACTGTCAGTTCTATTCCTCTGTTTTATATGAATCTTACTATGCCGGTACCAGGTTGTTTTCATTACTGTAACTTTATATTATGTTTTGAAGTCAGGAAATATGAGTTCTTCCTACTTTATCCTTTTTCAAGATTTAGCCCTTCGCTATAAATTGATCATTGGCTTTTCTATTTCTGTCTAGAAGGCTGTTGGCGTTTTAATGGGGATGCTACTGAATTTCAAGTTAGGTTTTTATTCGGGCTACTGTACTGATACCACTCTAATCAAAGTCATCTCCATATTGCTACATCTGGTGGGTAGTTTTCAACCTCAAAAATTCTTCTTTTTTGATAACCCAATGCGCTTGACCATCTGTCCATTAAATATTTTCTGTTGCTGTTTTGTTTTCTTGCTTCCTCACTAAGCTATTCCTTTTCAGCTAGCTGGTTTGCTGGGTCATTCTCTTCCTAACTAACATTGTCATGCTCTTAGAGTAAGCCCTCTTATTTCTTTCTCACACTTATTCCCTAGGTGATCCCATTCAGCAGCCGTTTGGATGCTCCTGACTCCCACCTTAACATGTCATGTCATCCCTCTGTTTTCCTTGTAACTCCAGACTTCCCATCTAACTGTGTCTTCACTCTCTACTTGAGTGTCTTAGAGACGTCTCAAATCTGTATAACCCCTGTAACTTCCTCCTTTTTTTGTATTCCCTGTATCAGAAAGTGCCACCATCATTTACCCATTCATTTAGATTAATAAAAAAGCTAAATCCATTGCCATGGAGTCAGTTCTAACTCACAGTGACAGGAGTTCATGGGAGATTAAAAGGTTTGTAATCTAAATGTGTGTTATTTAGATTGCAAACCTTTAAATCACCCATGAGCGCCTGTCTTTTTCTCATATTCCATATCTAACCTACCAGTAAATCTTAATGCTTTATTCAAAATATGTTCTAATTCAAACTTTTTAACTCTGTTACTACCTACTTATTCTAGTCTGCTTTGGATTTCAGCAGTCACATTCTATCTGCCACCCTTCTTTCATGTCTTCCCTCTGTATAGTGGCCCCTGCACAGCAGAGTGGTCCTTTTTAAAGCATAAGATGAATTTTACCATGTCTTTGCTCAGGACAGTCTGATCCTCTTCCATTACACTTAAGATAAAACCCAAAGTTCTTTGAATGATCCACCAAGTTTTGTGTGGCTAAGTTTCTGACTCCCTTTTCTACCACTTCCACACCTGCCCACGTCTTTCACCTTCATTGTACTCCAGGCACACTGGCATCTCTGCTCCCTCGGGAGCATGCCACAGGTACCCGTTTTGCAGGACCTGTGCAGTTATTCCTTCTGCCTGGAATGTTGTTGCCACCGAGTATTTGCAGGATTTACTCCCTTATTTTCTTTCTACCCTGTCTAAATTGTTTTCAGGGTTCTTCTCTGACAATCAAATATAAGATAGAAACTTCTGACTCTTTATTTTTATTTAGTTTGCTTTATTTTTCTTCTTCACACTTATTTACATCTCTGTGTGTGTGTGCATGCGTGTGCGTATTTGTGTTATCTGTTGCTAAAATATAAGCTTCTTGAAGGCAGAAACTTCATCAGTTTTGTTCACTCCAGTATTCTCATCACCTGCTGTATGCATAGCCTTACCTAGACACATATCTAACAGAAATAATATTTCACCTTCTCTACTCCTTACCAGCACCTGATCCAGTACCTCGCACAGTTACACCACTGGTAATTTTTTGTTGAGTTCAGATAGTCCATCTTATGGCAGGGTTCCATTCTAATGACACTGTCATAAGTTGGTTCTGACATAAATTGAATACTTTTTTTTAAGTTTTCATTAGTATTGCCTTTTATTAGTATCTTTATAAAGCTGATCTTTATTTGTCTCTGTAGTTTGGAAAAATTGCATATAAATTTGCAGATATGATGACAGCAAGTTACCTGCTCCAGTCTTGTATGTGGCACATATTGTTAATGATAAGATGTACTAAAAAAACAGTCCTAGTGTGGTTTGTTGTAACTCAGGTATGTTGTAAATTGGGGACTGCCTGTAAGTAGATGAAGGTATTTCCTTAAATAGCTGAGACCTAGACTTAAAGTTGGTCATATTTTCATTTAATTCTTGACTTTGGGGAATAGGCTTCATTGGTATTATAGGAAAATAGAATAAACCCATATTTATTATAACAATAGAATTCTAAGTATATTTGAATCAGGCTGAAGAGAATTGAAACATCTCATTTTTTAAATGTGATATATTGGTTTTCAATTATATTTTCTCAAGTTTCATGTTACATTTTACTAATAAGTGGTAAACACTTGAAATGTGGAGTAATCATTCTGTTTTCTGTCTTACTGGTTGCCTGCAATGAATTATAGCTCATTTGATGTCATATCATAGTGGCCTTGATTTTTTTCTTTTATTTACCTTAAGTTTTAGCCAGGTAGCTAATTATGATTTGACCAACACTCGCTGAGCACCAGTCGTGTCCCAGTGATTGTGCCAGTTTGGGTCACAATGACGAGTAAGTCCTAGAAAGTGAAACAGGAGCGATCTGATTATGTAGTCCTTTTAGAAAAAGGCTGAAGATCCCCAGGAAATTTTTTTTCTCTTTTGATCTTATCTTTAGCAACAAATATCTGGAGAAGATGAAGTAGAGTTTTCTGATAAAGATGAACCTGATGTAGATGGAGATGTTTCCAGTGATTGTCCTACCATTCGAGTTCCACTGACATCTCTTAAGAGCCACCAAGGAGTGGTCATAGCAGCTGATTGGTTGGTTGGAGGGAAGCAGGCAGTGACAGCCTCCTGGGACAGAACAGCGAATCTGTATGACGTGGAGACATCTGAACTTGTACATTCTCTGACTGGTACTTTACTTTGAACACTTAAATTTTCTGTTCGATTATTTTTGATTTATGTTGATGTGTTAATATCTTATATTGCAAGTTTTTTCTTGGTCAAAATTATTTTTATACGCCTGATTCTTAGGTTTCTTAAGTTGTGATTTTCAGAAGTCTTTTCTAATTAATAGAATTGTTGGTAGCTAAAGTTGTCTTATCTTTGTGGGAATTAATTGTAGCATATAGTTTTAAGGTACGTGAAATAAATGGTTGTTACATTAGCTTTTTATTGCTTTGTAACAATTACCATAACTTGAGTGGCTTGAAACAATAACAAATTTATTATCTTAACAGTTTCGTTGGTCAGGAGTCCCACTGCAGATTAGCTGACCCTTTGCTTACGGTCTCACCAGGCTGAAATCAAGGTGTTGCCTAGGGCTGTGATCTCTGGGCAGAATTTATTTCCCTACAGCTGTCTCACTGAGATCCCTGTTTTCGTCCTCTCTGTTGGCCAGGAATGGCTTTTTGCATCTACATGCTGCCTTCAGGTTTCTCATGGCCCCCTTCCAAAGGCATTTTGCTGCATAGCTGTTTGCTTTCTTCTAGGCTGGCAGGAAAGCAGTTCTGCTGCTTTTAGTCTCTCTGGCTTTGGGAAGACATGGACTCTTTTGGAAGCCCTGGTGGTGCAGTGGTTAAGAGATGAGCTGCTAACAAAAAGGTTGGCAGTTTCAGTCTACCAGGTGCTGCTTGGAAATGCTATGGGGCAGTTCTACTCTGCTCTATAGGGTTGCTGTGACTTGGAATCGACAGCAATGGATTTGGTTTTCACTGGACCCTTTTAAGAGCTCACCGGATTCAGTAAGGCCCCAAGCCAACAGATTTAGGAATCTTAATTACATTATAAAAACCTCTTTACCGTATCTTGTAACATGATTATCAGAACCATATCTCATATTTACAGACTCTGCCCAAACTTAAGGGTGGTATTCAAGGGGTATACCAATAAGTGGAATCCTGGGACCTGCCTTAGACTTCCTTCTGCCACAGTTGGTTTTACACATTTATCAATAAATATGTTTCCTAAGTCTTAGAGATTATATTTAACTGAGGGTTCTGTAATACCATATTATTACATGGTATTCTGAAAATACAGAATTAAGTTGTTTACATACTCAGACTGTTAAAAAGTGTTTTACTTGTGACTGTTAGGATCAGAAAATGTATTGTATACATTTGCATCTGTTCCTCTTAAATACATGAGTGAGAGAACTTCTGGTTTCTGAGGAAAACAGGTTCTTCCCACTGACTGGACATTCTGTTAGATTATGTCTTTTACATTGAATTTCAGTACCAGAGCCCCTGAAGATATTTTTTTTCCTGTTTTTAAAAATAACTTTATTCTAATTGTCTATAAGCAAGTAGATAATCTTGCATTTTTGTTATTGTGTATATTTTTTGTGTTTAATTATAGGACATGATCAAGAGTTAACACACTGTTGTACACATCCCAACCAGCGACTTGTGGTAACCTCATCTCGAGACACAACTTTCCGTCTTTGGGATTTCAGGGATCCTTCAATCCATTCTGTGAATGTTTTTCAGGGCCACACAGAGTAAGTCATGGTTGTTTTAGCATTGTATTTTTATTCTTAATTATTATTGAGAAAACTCAATTTTAATCTTAATTCTTAGTATTAATTTTTAAGTCCACTGTCTTTCAAAATGACTGTTCTTTTCCTAAACATTTACCTTGATTTTTAAGATTTTAAAAGATTTAGGCAGCTAAGAAAAGCCATTAACGTACTCAAGAAATTGGACCAGGGGTATGGAATAGGGCAGAAGGAGAGAGGGGAGCTTAAAAGAAGCGAATCAAGCAGTGTTCCAAGGTTTTCAACATGAGTAAATTGTATCATTTATTGAAGGGGAAAGGCTGGGACTATTCACAGACACACTTACAAAGAGTCTTACTGGCGTGTTTTTAATCTGTTTTTATTGTTATGGCAGGGCATTCTGGGAGAAGACACACACACACATACATACACATGCATTCACACAGATTAGACCCTCGGTGTAGTGTGAACCCACTCTGTTTGGACTTTCATTAGGCAACTCAAACACGATGTTTAAACAGAATTCTTGTCTTCCTTTATATTCCCAGTGTGTAGGAAAATACCTGGTATGTAATTGCCATAAGTATTTTTTAAAGGAATGAATAACTTGCTGATTCTGCTATCCAAAATACAGATTTCTTTCTTTTTATCATATATTTTCAAAACCTGTTATACATATTTATTATTAAATCCAATAACATCTAAACATATTTGATCTAATTAAATTGAACCATTTTTAATATTTTTAAATCTAATCGTAAATGTTGGATTTAGTGTTACAGTGTTGGTAAAACATTCAAAAAGAAAATTGGACAGTTTTTGTAAAGACACTTGAGATTGAAAAAAAATTAGTATACTGTATCTGAAGAGCTGTTGAAAGGTTAGCAGAAAGTAACCACTAACATGTATTGTGATGTTACTGTATGACTCCCTCTGTTCTAAAAGCTTCATATGTATTACAATTAAATTCTTGAATCATAACATAAGAAAGGAAATTCTGGTGGTATAATGGTTAAGACCTACCTCAGCTAACCAAAAGATCAGGAATTCAAATCCGCCAGTTGAAAATTGTGAGGCAGTTGTCCTCTGTCCTGTAGTGTTGCTATGAGTCAGAACTGACTCAACGGCTAGGGATTTGGCAACATAAGTTAGGCTTTTATTGTATTAGCTGGGGTAGTAGTAGCCACTGTAACAAAACACAAAAAAACAAACCTGCTTTGTCAAGATGATTCTGATTCATGGTGAACCGACGAGTCACAGTGTAGGATGCTCCTTAACGTTTTTCTGACTATAATCTTTATGGATGTGATTTGTCAGGCCTCTCTTCCCACAGAGCCACTGGGTGGGTCTGAACAGCCGATCTTTATCAGCCCATCACAATCCACTTGTGCTACTCAGTCTCCTGGAATAGACAGCCATTAACTATTCATTACAACCTTTTTTTTTAAATTGAATTTTTCTTCTTTTTAATTGTGATTGAGTGAAAGTGTATAATCCAGTTTAGATTTGCATGCTCGCCAGTCAGCAGCCCCCTCGGTTCTCCCTGCCCGGTGACAGCACACTCCTCCTTTCTGTTCTATACACGTCATATCCTCTTAACAATCTCCTGTCCCCTCCTCTCCACCCTCCCCACTCCCCTGTAGTAAGAGGTAAGTAGGACAACATCCTATAGATTCATAGAACCATAAAGTGCACACATGATAAAGTTACTTTGTGTCCCCAAGTCCAGTCCATTTCTGTCCAAAGAGTTGATCTCAGTAAAGATTTGTGATCATGAGTAGCATTAGGTGTAGGGGACATGCTCCCAGGGGAGCCCCAGGCCTTTCGACCATCAGCTGTGGTCTTTTAGTGGAGTACTTATGATGTGTTGCTTTTTTTATTCTCTTGTTGCCACTGAGACTTAACATGGTGAGCCCCATCACGGCTGTCATTGGTGGTCTCTGGGCACCATCTGTTTCTTCTGTTCACATGATATAGTCACCCATTCACTTGGGTCTTTCTGCCTTTTGGGTTCTGTTTCCTTCATGTCATTGTTGTCCTTGGTGATCATCTGTTCCAGCTGAGTTGGGATAATTTGGTGTACCTCAGATGACAGCTTGCCATCTTTTAAGACTCCAGATGCTACTCACTTATATGGGGTGCAGAAGACTCTCCTAGCAATAGGCTAGTTATGCTGATTGCCCTCGATGTCCCCTGAGAGCATGGTCCCCGACATTTGCCCCTGCTATTCTGTCCTTGCAATGTTGGGTTAAGGTTAGAAGAGTTTTCGGGTTATGTTGAAGTCCAGTTAAACTGATCTTCTTTCTAGTGTGTGTTGTCATTGATTTCACCCAACCAAGTTTCTGTCAACTATCTAATCTATAACCAACCCTCTCCCTGGCTCCCTCTCCTCCCTTACAGCCATCAGAGTCTTTTCTTCTGTACCTGAGTCTGTTTTTAAGTCCTTATAATAGGGGTCTCATACAATATTTGTCCTTGTGCCACTGACTGATTTCGGTCAACATGATGTCTTCAAATTGAAACCAGGTTATGAGATGCTTCCTAAAATCATTGTTCTGTATCATTCCATAGTGTTTCGTTGAGTATATATACTATACTTTGTTTATCCATTCATCTGTTGTTGGGCATCTGGGTTCATCCTGTCTTTTTGCTATTGTGGATTATGCTGCAGTAAACGTTTATGTGCATGTATCAGTTCGTATGATTGTCTTTGCTTCTGTAGAATGTATTGCAAGCAGTGGGATTATTGGATTAAATGATGATATATCTATTTCTATCTTTTTAAGGAAGCATCAGATTGCATTCCAAAGAGGTTGTACCATTTTGCAATCCCATCAGCATTGTAGGAGAGTTCCAGTTTCTCCCAGTCTCTAGCATTTGTTGTTGTGTGTTTTTTGGATCATGGCCAGCCTTGTTGGGGTGAGAAGGTCTGTCATTGGTTTGATTTGGATTTCTGTAACAGTTGATGATTGTGAGCACATCCGTATGTGTCTTTTGGCTGCCTGGATCTCCTCCATCTCCTTTTCCCGTGCTTCATTGGGTTGTTCACCCTTGTTGGTGTTCGGCAGTACCTTGTAGGTTATGGAGATCAGACGTTGGTCTGACATATAGTTCCCAAATATTTTTTCCCATTCCATAGGTGGTGTTTTAATTCTTTCGATAAAGTCTTTAGATGAGCTGAAGTGTTTGATTCTTACTAGTTCCTATTTATCTGTTTTCTCTTTTGTTGATCGTGCTTTGTCTGTTGGATTTTGAAGTCTGTCTGCGTTGTGTATTAAAACTTCATTGTTGATCCTGTTTTTTCATGGATGATCTTTATTGTTTTAGGTTTGATATTTAGATCTGTTATCCAGGTTGAGTTGGTTTTTCTCTAAGGTGTGAGATATGGGTCTTGTTTCAGTTTTTTGCAGATTGGTATCCAATTTTAACAGCATGATTTGTTAGAGAGACTGTTTTTACCCAGTTCACAATTTCAGGGCCTTTGTCATATATCAACTGTTCATAAAAAAATGTGGCATCTGTGGGGTCCTAACTCTGTTGTGTTTGTCTCTGTGTCTGTTTTTGTACCAGTACCAGGCAGTTTTCACTACTGTTGCAGTGTAATGGGTTCTAAATTCAGGTAGTGAGAGGCCTCCTCATGTGTTGTTCTTCAGTAGTGCACTGCTTTTGCCCATTCCAAACAAAGTTGATGATTTGTTTCTCCATCACTGAAAAATGTCACTGGAATTTGTGTTGGGATTGTGTTGTATATGTAGACCGCTTTGGGTAAAATAGACGTTTTCACAGTGTTAAGTCTTCCTGTCCATGAGCAGGGTAGGTCTCTCTCAGTGTCTTGCAGTAGGTCTTGTAGAGGTCTCTTCTCTAGTTAGACTGATTCCTAGCTATTTTGTCATTGGGTGATTTCTTTAATGATCTCGTTGTTGGTGTAAAGGAACCCTGCTGATTTACTTCTGTTTATCTTGTATCCTGCTACTTGCTGAACTCTTCTTTTAGTTTGAGTAGTTTACTTACGGATTCTTTGGATTCTCTTCGTATACAGTCATAATGGGAAGATTTTTACTACTTTGCTGATGCAGATGCCCTTTATTTCTTGGTCTTGTGTAATTGCTCTGGCTAGAACGTCTAGTACAGCACTGAAGAGAAGAGATGAGAGTGGGCGTCCTCCTCTAGTTCCTGTTCCCAAGGGGAATTCTTTCAGTCTCTCTCCATTCAGGATGATGTAGGCCGTTGGCTTTGTGTAGATGACCCTTATCGCCTTGAGGAATTTGCCTTCTTTTCCTATTTTGATGAGAGTTTGTAGCATGAATGGGTGTTGGACTTTGTCAGATGCCTTTTCCGCATCAATTGGCAGAATCAGGTGATTCTTATCCTTTATGTTATTTATGTGGTTGATCACATTAATTGTTTTTCTGATATTGAACCAGACTTGTGTCCCAGGTATGAATCCAACGTTGTCATGGTGAATTTTTTTTTTTTTGATATGTTGTTGAATTCTGTAGGCAAGGACTTTGTTGAATATTTTTGCATCTAGGTTCATGAGTGATGTTGATCTGTAATTCTCCTTTTCTGTTGGTTCTTTCCCTGGCTTTGGTATCAGAGTTATGCTGGCTTCCTAGAATGAATGTGGAGATATTCCATCCCTTTCTATGTTGTGAAATGGTCTCAGTAGTGTTGGAGTTAATGCTTCTCTAAAAGCTTGGTAGAATTCTGTGGTGAAGCATTCTGGGCCAGGGCTTTTTTTGGTTGGCAGTTTTCTGATGACTTTTTCAGTCTCTTCCTTTGTGATGGGTTTGTTAAGTTGTTCTCCTCCTTGTGATCATTGTGGTAGGTGATACTGAATCTAGGAGTTGGTCCATTTCCTCTAGGTTTTCAAATCTTTCAGAGTACAGTCCTTTGTAGTATTCTGTTGTGGTGCTTTTGATTTCTGTTAGATCTGTTGTGATATTTCTGTCTCATTTCCTATTTGTGTTATGTGTTTCTTTTCCTGTTTCTTTTAGTAAGTTTAGCTAGTGGTTTATCAGTTTTGTTAATCTTTTCAAAATACCAGCTTTAGTCTTACCAGTTTTTTTTTAGTTCTTCTGTTGTCTAATTCATTTAGCTTTGCTCTAATCTTTATGATCTGTTTTCTTCTCTGAGGAGTTCCTCTGTTGCTGTTTTTTCTATGTGTTCAAGCTGTAGAGTTAATTCTTTGGCTTGGGTCCTTTCTTCCTTCCAGATGTGTGCATTTAGAGAGAGAAATTCACCTCTGAACACTGCTTTGACTGTGTCCCACAAGTTCTGATAGGAAGTGTTTTCATTCTCATTTGAACCCATAAATTTCTTTATTTCATCCTTGTTTTCTTCTGTAACCCATGGCTTTTTGAGCCAAGTAGTATTCAGTTTCCATCAGTACCAGTTTCTTTCTGTTTTTTGTGCTATTTCGATCATCATGGGTTTATGGTCTGAGAAGATGCTTTTCAATAATTCATTTGTTTGGATTTTGTTGGGATTTGCTTTGTGTCCTAACTCATGGTCTATTCTGGAAAATGTTCCATGTACACTGGAGAAGAAGATGTAGTTATCTGTTGATGGATAAAACATTTTGTATATGTCGATGAGGTCTAATTGGTTAATTGTAGCAATAAGATCTTTTGTGTCTTTACTGAGCTTTTTTCTAGGAGATCTGTGTAAAATACTGAAAGTGGAATGTTGAAGTCTCTCACTGTTATTATGAGTGATCTATCTTGTTTTTGAATGTAGTCAGTGTTCGTTCAGTGTATTTAGATCCTCTAGTATTGTGTGCAGAAATATTTAATACTGTGAAGTCCTGTTTGTGTATTGAAACTTTCAGGAGTAAATAGTAACCATTCTTGTCCATGATGGTGCATTTTACAGTAAAAGCTATTTTATCTGGGATTACTATTGCCATACCTGTTCTTCTTTGGGTATTGTTAGTTTGGTGTATATTATTACCTCCTTTAATTTTCAGTTTGTTCATGTCTTTAAGGTGAGTTTCTATAAGCAGCAGTCTTGCATTTTGATCCATGATGTCACTCATTGTCTCTTTACTGGAGCCTTCAGTGCATTTACATTCAGTGTAATTATTCATAGGTATGTGTTTACTGCTGTCATTTTGATGTATTTATTTTTGTGTTGGTGTATTCTCTGTTGCTCTTAATTTTCTGTTCTGGCTCGTTCTTCTTTATAGGTTGATTTTTCACCGTTTTCTGTGTTGAATTTGTGTTTGTTGAGACTCATGTGTGAAATTTGTTGTTTTGATAGGCTGCATCTTTATTGTGCTTTGTGAGTACCCCGATGGTCCCCCTTAATAATCTAAAGTTAAATCCAATTTTAACTTTCACATATCTTATTAACTTCCTATCCATCTGGAAGGAGTATAACTACTGTGGTATATCCCTCTTTTTAATGTGATGGTATCTTAGTTTTCATGATGTGATCACCATATCCCTTCTTTTAATATTATGGCTTCGATCAAGTTTTGTGCCTTCTCTAACTGAGTACTTTTCTGTCCGTCATTGCTTCCTTAAATATAGAATTAATGGCTTTGTTTATCTAAGCCTAGAGCTTCTTTTAATACTTCTTATAGCTTTGCCTTGCATTTTACAAAGTCTCTATGTTTCTGTTTATCTGCAAATATTCTAATTTCATCTTCAGATTTGAAAGTCAGTTTTGCAGGATATATAATTCTTGTTTGAAAGTTTTTTTCCTTCAAGGCTTTGAATGTGTCATTGCCCTGCTTCCGTGCCAACATCAATTTTGGCAAGAAGTGAAATGAAAGCCTACGAGGATTCCTTCTGAATGTTAGCCTTGCTTTGAGTCTTGCTGCCTTTAAGAGTTTCTGCTTATGTTTCTTTTGTTAATCTTTATTATAATATGTCTTGGTGTCTTTCTTTTGGGGTCAAATATATGTGGTCAATACACATCTTGGATATCTGTGTTCTCTTTCATGGTTTCAGGGAATTTTTCTGTCAGCAACTGAACAACAGCACTCTGTTTTGATGTATCCCTTGGTGTTCAGGAATCCAATTAATCATTGATTGTTCCTTTTGACAGAGTCCGACGTGTTTCCCAATGCTTCTTCATTTTTCTTGTTTCTTTTCTCTAATATCTCCTCATAAATGCTGGTGTCAGTAGGTCTATATTCAAGGTCAGTAAGTCTAGTTTCCAGATGTTCAATTCTGCTCACTGGGCTTTGAATTGAATTGTCTGATTCTGTAATTTTGTTATTGATCTATCCGATTTCAGAATGCTGATGTTACATCAGTTTGAACAGCTTGCTTAATTTTTCATGGTGCTCTTCTGTATTTTATATAATGTCTAGGAGTGCTCTCTATACCATTGTTTTGTGCTTGACCTCTGAGAGTTTCAGAAAAGCTTCTTCATCTGGGAAGTTCTGTGATTCTCTCTTGTGGGAGCCAGGGGTGAATGTTTGGGTGAATGTTTTTTTAAATGTTTCATTAGGGTCTCTTGCTTCCTGGACATCTAGAGGCTGTTTAGTTTCTCTCGTGTTGGTTTTACAGGAGCTGAGGTTCAGTTCTCAGAAGGAAGTTGATTAGCAGCCACCTCTGTATTCTCCAGGCACTGGGCCCAGTGGACTGTCTGGGGTAGCAGATTCTGCCTTCTGGCTGGGAAAGACAGGGCCCTACTTATGGAGTCCCTGGGGGGCCATCACATAACCCAGTGAAGTGAGTCGGTAAAGGCTGGAAGAGATACTGTCAGGCTGCACTGCAGTTATTACTCTAGGCAGTCCTGTTTTAAAATGGTAAAAGCTATCTGGCCACTTCCAAAATTAGTCACCCCGGAAGTTGTGGGAAGCCTTTCCTACTGGCTGAGAACAGAGGCACCTGATCACCTGTCCCCAGGTGCTGTGATATAGTTCAAGGAACACGCTACTGCCCTGCTGACATTGCTTTTCAGGCCCCACCCATAGGGGTACACTGTGCTAAACACAGCTTTTCTGTTGGAAAAGCGCTCTCCAGGCTGGGACTACCTCCTTGCATGGAAATTAGATCCTGCTAAAGCCTCTAGTTGGGTATTTCTGCCTCCCAGTCAAACAAGATGGCATCCCGGCCAAACTGTGCCACCCCTGCAAAACCGCAGAATCAGTGGCAGAGGTACAGAAAGAGAGGATGGCGGGGCTGTGGTGTTCTGAGTTCTGAGCTGGGCTCTTAAAATGTGGCTATTCCACCTGCTGATCACTTTAGCACTGTGACTATGGCTCTGCGTAGCTGCTGCTTGAGCCATTCACCCAGCAAAAACAAAAAAAAATTAAAAATGCCAGTTACCTTCAGTCCACAAGAGCGAGGTGCTTCAACCAGAGCAGTGTTTAGCCAAAGACAAGCAGTTTCCCATTCCATGGCATGTGGTCCAAACTGACAGCCCTATGCCTGTCCTAGGGCTCACTGGGTGTCCAGAAAGCTCCGTGTAATTATCAGTCCAGGCCTTAGTTTCAGAGGGAATTAAGGAGACATGTTTCTAGTCCATGATCTTAACTCTGCCCCCACAACCTTTTTTGTTTAAAAGAGCTAAACAAACCTGTGCCCTTTTCCACCGCTATAAACTTTAGACCATTTTCTTCTGTCTTGAAACCTTTTCTTGAGCCCTTATATTAGTAGTCTTAGAAAATATTTGTCATTTTGCAAGTGACTGGTTTCATTCAGCATAATATTCCGGATTATTGCATTCTGTAAGTTGTTTCCCACATTCATCATTGTTCTTTATCATTGCTTAATGTACTGCTGTGTGAATGAATATACCATAGTTTGTCCATTTTTCCATTGTTGGGCACCCAAGTTGACTACGTTTTTTTGCTATTGTGCACAGTGTTATGATGAACATTGGTGTGCATGTATGTATATGTGTGACAGCTCTTGTTTCTGTAAGACATATTCCCAGAAGTGGGATTGCAAGAAGTGGGCTTGCCAAGTCATATGATATTTCTATTTCTAGTTTTTTAAGAAAGGGCTAAATTGATTTCCAGAGTGGATGTACCATTTTATAGTCCCACTAGCAGTGTAGAAGAGTTCAGTCTCTCTACAATGTCTCTAGTATTTATTATTTCCTGCTTTTAAATGAATGCCAGCGTCAGTCTTGGTGGGGTGATATGACATTTCATGGTAGGTTTGATTTGGTTTCTCTAGTGGTTAATGATTGTGAGCAGTTCTTCATGAATTGTTAGTCATCTGAATGTCTTCTTTGGTGAAGTACGTGTTCATATCGTTTGCCCATTTTTAGCTGGGCTTCTCAGTCTGTAGGTTGTCCTTTTACTGTTTTGTTGACATTTTTAGGTAATTACAACCAAACCAAACCAAACCCACTTCAGTTGAGTCAATTGTGACTCATAGTGACTCTATAGGACTGGGTAGAACTGGCCCACAAAGTCTCTAGGGCATGCCTGGCAGATTCGAACTGCTCACCTTTTGGTTAGCAGACACAGTACTTAACCGCTGTGCCATCAGGGTTTCCAGATAACCAAAAGGGATTGATTTTTTGGAATTCCTGGTTGTTTATTTTCTCTTCTGGTGTTTGTACACTGTTAATAATATTTCATATTCTGTGTATGTGTATTAGAGCTGTCAGTGTTGTCACTATTTTTTTCTTCCATAATTGTTATCATTTTAGATTTTATATTTAGGCCTTTGTCCATTTGGAGTTAGTTTTTGTGCTGCACAGTGTGAGATATGGGTCTTGTTTAATTTTTCTGGATGGTTATCCAGTGGTATCAACAGCATTTGTTCAGAAAACTCTCTTTTGCAATTTACAGACTTACAGCTTTTGTCAAATATCAGCTGCTCATAAATGACCTTATGGCTGGATTCTCAATTCTGTTTCATTGGTCTATGCATCTGTTAATGTATGTTGTAACAGTACCAGGCTGTTTTTGACTACAGTGATGCTGTACTAGATTCTCAAAGTCAGATAGTATGAGGTCTCCCACTTTGTTGTTCTTCAGTAATGCTTTGATTTTGCTCTCTGTGTATGAAGTTAGCAGTTTGTTTCTCCATCGCATTAAAGATGCCATGGGATTTTGGATAGGAATTATATCTAGAGATCACTTTGGGTACAATATTCATTTTCACAATGCTGAGTCTTTTTCTCCGTGAACAAGGTAGGTTTCTCCACTTATGTAGATCTCTTTTGGTTTCTTGCTGTAGTGTCTTGTAGTTTTCTCTGTACAGGTCTTTTATGTCTCTTGTTAGATGTATTTCTAAGTATTTTATCTTCTTGCTGTCTATTGTAAATGGTACTGATTTGGCGATTTCCTCTTTAATGTTGTCTTTGTTAACTGTGCGGTGGAATCCACCTGATTTTTATATGTTTATCTTGTATCTTGAAACTTGACTGAACTCTTCTGGTAGTGCAGAAGTTTTTTTTGTGTATTCTTTAGAGTTTTCTCTGTATAAGATCATACCATTTGCAAATAAAGATACTTCTTCATGACTAATTTGGATGTGCTTTGTTTCTTTTTTAAGCTATTACTCTGGCTAGAATGTCCACTACAGTACTGAATAAAAGTGGTGATAAGTGGCATCTTTGTCTGCTTTCTGTTATTATCAAGGGAACTGCTTTTGGACTCTTGCGATTTAGGGTGATGTTGACTGTTGGCCTTGTACAAATGCCCGTTATTATGTTGAGTTTTTCATCTGTTCCTATTTTGCTGAGAGTTTTTAATATGACTAGGTGTCGGACTTTGTCAGATGTCTCTTCTGCATCAATTGGTAAAATTAAGTTCTTGTTTTTTATTTATATGGTTGATTATACTGACTGTTTTTCCAATGTTGAACCCTGGTGTTAATCCCACTTGATCATGGTGAATTATTTTTCTGATATATTGTTGAATTCTGTTGGCTAGAACTATGATGAGCATTTTTGCATCTAAATTTATGAGAGAGATTAGTCTTTAATTTCTCTGTTTTTACCTGCTTTGCTATCGGGGTTAATGCTTCACAGAATGAGTTTAGGAGTATTCCACCCTTTTTACTGCTTTGAAATACCTTTAGTAATAGTGTCCTTAACTGTTGTCTCAAAATTTGGTAGAATTATCCAGTGAAGCCATCAGGGACAGGAAATTCTGTGGGTTGGGAGTTTTTTAAATTACGTTTTCAGTCTCTTCTTCTGTTGTGGGTTTATTCAATTACTCTACCTCTGTGTCAGCTTAGGTAGTTAGCATGTTTCTAGAAACGTGGCCATTACTTACAAGTTTTCGAATTTGTTAGAGTGTGGTATTCTGTTATGATTTTTAAATTTTTAGTTGTGTCTCTTGTGATACTGCCCATCTCATTTCTTAGTTGGGTTAATCCTTTCCTGTTTTTCTTTTCTCATTTTGGCCAGTGGTTTATGGATTTTGTTGACCTTTTTAAAAAAACCAGCTTTTGGTCTTGTTATCTTTTTCTTTTCTTTTTTTTTTTTTATTTAACATAACTGAGTGAAAATGCACATTCACGTATAAATTTACATGCCCACCTATATGCAGGTTCCTCTGCTCTCCCTGTCCGGTGACTGCACACTATTCCGCTCTACTCGATACATGTCTCATCCTCCCAACAACCTCCTTTCCCCTCCTCTCCATCCACTCCCTTTCCTCCAGCCAGAGATCACCAAGATGATACCCTATGGATGTATAGAACCATAAAGTGCTTCCAATACATGGTCACTCTGCATTGCGAAGTCCAATCCATTCCTGTCCAAAGACTGGACCTTTGTTATAATTTATGGGAAAGGGCAGCATCAGGACCGGGGGCCATGCTCTCAGAGGAACCCCAAAACCACTGGACCATCAATTGAGGTCTTTTAGTGGAGATCTCAGGACGTACCCCTTTTTATTCTTGTGTTGCCAGTGAGACTCCTCTCTGTGAGCTCCATCGTGGCTATCACTGGTGGTGGCCGGACACCATCCGGTTCTTCTGGTCCCAAGTCGATGTAGGCACCCACTCTTGTGGGTCTCTCTGTCTTCTCGGTTGTCTTTACCGCATGTCATTCTGGTCCCCGGTGAGCATCCGTTCCTGCTGAGTTGGGACCATTTGCTGTGTCCTCGGATGGCAGCTTGGCAGCTTTTAAGACCCCAGACGCCACTCACAAATGTGGGGTGCAGAGAGCTCTCTTAGCAAAACGCTAGTTGTGCCAATTAGCCTGGAATTCGCCTAAGAGCATGGTCCCCCGCCCCCTGCCCCAGCTACTCTATCTTGCAGCATTGAGTCAAGATGGAAGGAGTACTCAAGTTATGCTGAAGTCCACTTCATGTTGTTCTTCTTTCTAATGTGTGCTGTCACCGCTTTCTCCCAACTAGATTTCTAGTAGCTATCTAAACTAAACCCTCCCCTCTTCACCCTCCCTCCCTCCCTCCCTCCCTCCCCTCCCTTGCAGCTGTCAAAGAGTCTTTTCTTCTGTACACAAGTCTGTTTTTGAGGTCTTATCGTATAGGTCTGATACAGTATTTGTACCTTTGTCGCTGACTACTTTCAGTCAACATAATATCTTCCAGTTGAAACCAGGTTAGGAGATGTTTCCTGGAATCATCGTTATTCTTTATCATTGCATAGTGCTCCGTTGAGTATATGTACCATAGTTTACCTATCCATTCTTCTATTGTTGGGCATCTGGGTTGATTCCATCTTTTTGCTGTCATGGACTGTGGTGTGGTAAACATTGTGGTGCATGTGTCTGTTGGTGTGAAAGGCCTTGAATCTGTAGGATATATTCCAAGTAGTGGAATTACTGGGTAAAATGGTACATCAGTATCCATTTTTTTAAGGAAGCGCCAGATTGCCTTCGAAAGAGGCTGGACCATTTACCAACCCCACCAACAGTGTAGGAGGGTTCCACTTTCTCCACAGCCTCTCCAGCATTTGTTGTTTTGTGTTTTCTGGATCATGGCCAATCTTGTTGGGGTGAGATGGTGTCTCATTGTTCTCTTGATTTGAATTTCTTTAGTAACTAAAGATCGTGAACATGTCCGCATGTGTTTTTTGGCTGCCTGGATCTCCTCTTTAGTGAATTGTCTGTCCATCTCCTTTGCCCATCACTTAATTGGATGGTTTATCTTCTTCTTATTGATATTTTGTAGGATCTTATAGATTATGGAAATCAGGCGTCAGTCTGACATAGAGTTGCCAAATATTTTTTCCCATTCTGTGGGTGTTCTTTTAATTCTATTAATAAAGACTTTGGATGAGCAAAAGTGTTTGATTCTTAATAGTTCCCATTTATCTCTTTTCTCTTCTGTTGATTGAGGTTTTTTGACAGATTTTGGAGTCTGTCCTCACTGTGTATTAAAACTTCCATTGTTGTTTCTACCTTTTCTTGGATGAGCTTTATCGTTTTAGGTTTGATATTTAGGTCTTTTATCCAGTTGGAGTTGGTTTTTGTATAAGGTGTAAGATATATGGATCTTGGTTCAGTTTATTGCAGATGGATAACCAATTTTGCCAGCACCATTTGTTGAAGATACTGTTTTTACCCCAGTTTAATGTCTTGGGGCCTTGTTGAGTATCAACTCTTCATAGGCAGATGGTGTCATCTCTGGGTTCTCAATTCTGTTCTGTTGATCCATCTGTCTGTTCTTGTACCAGTACCAGGCTGTTCTGACCACTATGGCAGTGTAGTATGTTCTAAGGTCGGATAATGAGAGGCCTCCCAGTGTGTTCTTCTTCTTTAGTAGTACCTTACTTATCCGGGGCTTCTTCACTTTCCAGACAACATTGGTGATTTGTTTCTCCATCTCATTAAAAAATGATGCTGGAACTTGTATTGGGATTGCATTATATGAATAAATGGCTTTGGGTAAAATAGACATTTTCACAATGTTAGGTCTTCCTATCCATGAGCAGGGTAGGTTTTTCCATTTATCTAATTCAGTCTCTTAGTTTCTTGTGGTAAGGGCTTGTAGTTCTCTTTGTAAAGGTCTGTTGTTTCTCTGGTTAGATTAATTCGTAGGTACTTTATCCTCTTAGGGGCTGTCGTAAATGGTATTGATTTGATTATTTCCTCCTTAACAGTCTTGTTGTTGGTATAACGGAATTCTACTGATTTACTTGTGTTTATCTTGTATCCTGAGACTTTGCTGAACTCTTCTATCAGTTTGAGTAGCTTATTTATAGATTCCTTGGGGTTCTCTGCATATACAATCATATCATGTGCGAACAGGGAGATTTTAACTTCCTCTTTGTCGATGCCGATGCCCTTTATTTCTTCGTCTTGTCTAATTGCTCTGGCTAAAACTTCTAGCACAATGTTGAATAGGAGAGGTGAGAGTGGGCCTCCTTGTCTAGTTCCTGATCTCAAGGGAAAGTCTTTCAGTCTCTCTCCGTTGAGGATGACGTGGGCAATTGGCTTTGTATAAATGGCCCTTATTGTGTTGAGGAATTTGCCGTCTATGCCCATTTTGCTAAGAGTTTTTAGCATGAATGGGTGTTGGACTTTATCAAATGCCTTTTAGACATCAATGGACAAAATCAGGTGATGCTTGTCTTTTGTGTTATTTATGTGGTTAATCACAATGATTATTTTCCGGATGTTGAACCAGCCTTGCATCCCTGGTATGAATCCCACTTGGTCATGATGGATTATTTTCTTGATATGTTGTTGTATTCTGTTGGCCAGAATTTTGTTGAAGATTTTTGCATCTAGGTTCATGAGTGATATTGGTCTGTAGTTCTCTGTCTTTGTGGGATCTTTCCCTGGCTTAGGTATCAGGGTTATGCTGGCTTCATAGAATGAGTTTGGGAGAACTCCATCCATTTCTATACTGTGAAATAGTCTCAGTAGTATTGGGGATAACTCTTCTCTAAATGCTTGATAGAATTCTGCCGTGAAGCCATCTGGACCCGGACTTTTGTTGGTTGGCAGTGTTTTGATGACCTTTTCAATCTCTTCCTTTGTCATGGGTTTATTAAGTTGTTCTGTCTCATGTTGTGATAATTTGGGTAGGTGGTATGAGTCAAGGAATTGGTGCATTTCCCCTAGGTTTTCAAATTTGTTGGAGTACACAGTCTTTCCTAGCATCCTGTTATGATATTTTTGATTTCTGTTGCATCTGCGGTGACAACTCCCCTCTCATTTCTAATTTGGGGTACTTGTTTCCTTTCCTGCTTTTTTTAAGTATGTTTAGCTAGTGGTTTATCAATTTTGTTGATCTTTTCAAAAAACCAGCTTTTGGTCTTTTCAATTTTTTCAATTGTTTTTCTATTCTCTAATTCATTTAGCTCTGCTCTAATCTTTATGATCTCATTTCTTCCGGTGCCCGAGGGGTTCCTCTGTTGTTCCCTTTCTACTTGTATAAGCTGTAGAGTTAGTTCCTGGATTTGGTTTCTTTCTTCCTTCCCGATGTGTGCATTCATGGAGATAAACAGACCTCCGAGCACTGCTTTGGCTGTATCCCATAGGTTCTTGTAGGAACTGTTTTTGTTCTCACTGGAATCCATGAATTTCTTTAATTCATCCTTGATTTCCTCTATAACCCATGTTTTTTTGAGCAAGATGTTGTTCAGTTTCCAAGAGTTCCACTTTCTGTCTCTGTTTTTACTGCTATTGATTTCAACTTTGATGGCTCTATGATCTGAGAAGATGCTTTGCAGTAATTCAATGGTATGGATTTTGTTGAGCATTGCATTATGGCCTATCACGTGGTGAATTCTGGAGAATGTTCCATGTGCACTGGAGAAGAAGGTCAAGTTGTCTGCTGATGGGTGGAAAGTTGTGTATATATCTATGAGGTTTAGTTGGTTAATTGTGTCAACGAGGTCTTCTGTATCTTTACTGAGCTTTTTTCTAGATCATCTGTCTAGTAATGAGAGTGGAGTGTTAAAGTCTCCCACTATTATTGTGGAGTCATCTAACTCTGTTTTGAGCGTAGTCAGTGTTTCTTCGACATATTTAGGTGCTCTGATATTAGGTGCATAAATATTTAATATAGTTAAGTCTTGCTTGTGTACTGAACCTTTCAGCAATAAATAGTGTCCGTCTTTGTCCACGATGGTGGATTTGACATTAAAATTGATTTTGTCTGAGATTAAAATTGCCACCCCTGCTCTTCTTTGTTCATTGTTAGCTTGATATATATTCTTCCATCCTTTAATTTTCAGTTTGTTCCTGTCGTTAGGTCTCAAGTGAGTTTCTTGTAGACAACATATGGATGGGTCGTGTCTTTTGATCCAAGATGACACTCGGTGTTTCTTTACTGGAGCATTCAGTCCATTCACATTCAGTGTAATTATTGATAGGTATGAGTTCACTGCTGCCATTGTGATATGTTTATTTTTATGTTGATGTTTTCTCTGTTGTTCTTATTCGTCTGTTCTGGGACACTCTTTTTTGTGAGTTGATTTTTCACCTTTTTCAGAGCTGGTTTTATAGTTGTTGAGAGTCGTGTGTTAGATTTCTTGAAATGGTATGATACATCTTTGTTGTCCTTTACAGTTGCCCCTATAAACCCCCTTAATAAACTATTTATAAACCCAAGTTTAATTACTACCAGTCTTCTCATCTTCCTCTCCATCTGGAAGGACGATAATGACTGTAGTACATCCCTCTTTTTATTATGATGACACTATAGTTTTCATGATGATCACTGGATTGCTTCTTTCCAAATCAAAGCTGCGATTTACTTTGGAGCCTTCCCTAAATGAGTAGAGTATTAAGCAGTGTGTCATTCTAAAATATAAAGTTAGTGGTTTCGTTGTTCTAAGCCAAAGCCAAGAACTTCTTTCAGTATTTCTTGTAGTTTGGGTTTGGTTTTTACATAGTCTCTGAGTTTCTGTTTATCTTGGTTGGAAGTTCTTCTCCTTCAATACTTTGAATGTGTCGTGCCACTGTCTCAGTGCCAGCATGACTTCTGCTGAGAAATCTGACGAGAGCCTACAGGGTTTCCCTCTGAATGTTAGCTTTGCCTTGAGTCTTGCTGCCTTTAAGAGTTACTGCTTATGTTTCGTTTTGTTAAGCTTCATTATAATATGTCTTGGAGTCTTTCTTTTGACATCTATATTGGGTGGCGTAAGATATGCATCTAAGATGTCTATATTCTCTTCCTTCATGATTTCTGGGAAGTTTTCTTTCAGCAGTTCAGCAAGTATACTCTCTGTGTTCTCAGATGTCTCACCGTGTTCAGGGACTCCAATTAATCGAAGGTTGTTCCTCTTAATAGAGTCCCACATGCTTCTTAATGTTTCTTCATTTTTCTTGTTTCTTTTTTCTGATTTCTGCTCATAGACGCTGGCAGCAGTACCTCTTGTCTTCCAAGTCAGAAATTCTTTTTTCCATTTGTTCCATTCTGTTTTCTTGGCTTTGCATAGAAGTTTCTATGCCTTTGATTTTCTTCTTGATCTGTTGGATTTCAGAGTACTGGTGTTCCATCAGATTGAACAACTTGCTTAATTTTTCATTTTATTCTGCTGCATTTTATATAAGGTCTAGAAGGCCGCTGTGTATAATCAATTTGTATTCACTTCCTGATGCTTTCATAAAGGTTTCTTCATCTGGAAAACTCTTTGGTTGCTTTGTTTGGGAGCCTTCTGAAGCCATGAGTGATGGCTTGTATGCCACAATTGTCTGTTGCTTTTTCGGTCCCATGTAAGTATATAGAGGCTGGAAGAGATACTGTGAGGATGGATTGCAAATGTTTCTCTAAGCTGTCTTCAAATGTAAAGCCAAAGGTATCTGACGAGTTCACAGGTCAGTTAGGTTTTCAGGTGTAGAGGTCCCTCTTCTCATCTGACAACTTAAGTGCCACTGTATCCAACCCCAGATGGTAACAAACTAGTTGAGAATACAGCAATGCTACTGCTCTGTTGGCCTCTGCTGACAGGGCCTAGCCTTAGCCAACACTGCGTCGACTACTGGTTTTGTGATAGGAAAGCGCTCTCTTGTGGGCAGGGTCTGGCTCCCAGGCTAAGAATTAGGTCCAGCTGCGGCCACCGTATCCAACATGGCGTCTTCCACACAGGCAGCAGACAGAAGGGCTAAAGGTGCCGAGAGGTAGTGATTCCTCTGCTTGTGTTGCAGGGCCCCCAATGTAGGCAGCACTGTGCAAAATCACTACTTTTCTGACGGAGAAGCGCTGTCCCGTTTGCAGGTGCTGGCTCCCAGGCTAAGAACGAGGTCCCGCTAAAATCTCGGTACCAACATGGCGTCCCACATACTGACCACGAAGCTCCTCACAAACCCCCCTGAGGCAGCTGCAAAAAGAAAGGCTCAACGTGCCTAGATTAATAGAGTCCCGAGCCTGGCTCTCAGAATATGTGAATTTCACCTGCCTATCCCCTAAGCAGTGTGTCTGAGTCCAGCTGCCAGGCAAGACCCAGCTTCGCCAGCCACCTGAGACAGAGGGTGAAAAAAGTCACAATGGTGCGTTTACCTTCCATCCGTGAGAGCCGGGGCTAGCCAGGAATGGGAGTCAGCGAAGGCGTGGAGGTTTTTTGCTGAGTGGCATGAAGTCCCAATTAACAGCTCTGTGCCGTGTCCTGAGGCTGATTAGGTGATCAGAAGGCTCTGTTTGATTGTCAGTTCAGGTCTTGGTTTCCAGAGGGATAGAAGGAGACGTGTGCTTAGTCCGCCATCTAGACTCCGCCCCTTGTTATCTTTTTCAACTCTTTTTCTAGACTCTGTTTCATTTAGTTCTGCTCTAATTTTTATTTGTTTTTTTTATGGTACTGGGAGATTCTTTTGTGCTTGCTTTGTTCAAGGTCTAGTACTAATGCTTTGATGTGGGCTTGCATTTCTTTTTCAATGTGTGCTTTACTAAAGTTGGACTTTGACTGTTCTTAGAAGTTCAAATAGGATGTTATATTCTTATTTGATTGTGTGAATTTTTTTATTTGGTCCTTGATTTCTTCTATAACCAAGTGGTTTTGGAGAATGGTGTTGTTGGTGTTGTTCAGTTTCCATGTACTGATTTTTTTTTGCTTTATCTGTCATTGATTTCTCTGGTTATGGCTTTATGGTCTAAAAAGTTGCTCAGCAGTATATTAGTGCTTTGGATGTTTTCAGTTCATGCTTTATCTCCTAATATTGTATTCTGTTCTGCAGAATGTTTCATGGGCACTGGTTCCTGTTGGGTGGTGCTTTCTCTGTGTCTTCAGTGTCACTTTGGGTGTTTCATTTCAACTTCTGTGTCCTTATTAAGCTTCTTTGTGAGTGTCTGTCCGTCACTGAAAGTGATGTGTTGAAATCTCCTACTATTTTTTTGGAGTTGTCTGTGTCTTTGGGAGCACTGTCACTGGGTATGTAGATATTTAATATGGTTATGTCCTCCTGGTGTGTTGACATGTTAATCATTGTGTAGTATATATATCCATTGTGGTGGATTCTACTTTAAGGTGTATTTTATCAGAAATGAACATTGCAATTCCTGCTCCTTTTGAATGTTGTTTGCTTAATAAAGCATCCTTTAATAAGATGTCCTACTTTTGACAGCTGATGGCAGTGATATTCGTGAAGGTATAGTGGCCACATTTATCACTTTTCTTGAGTAGTCTTGACAAATAGTTACAGATGAAAAGTTACACAATTCCACAATGCGTAGAAGTTACTCAAGTTTATTATCAAAAAGGGTGTTCCTTTCCCCAGACATTCTGTGTGTTAAGTGAAATTTATGGTGTTTATCATCATCCCACCAAGAAAACAATTCCACTTTTCATCAGATTTTGACAGCCATGTCCCTTGCTAATCAGACAATGTCTGTGTGCCAACAAGCCACGTGTTCCAATGAAAACACCGCCACAGTTTGTCAGAGTGTAGGCGAGAACCTGTCGCAGTCAGTTTCTTGCTGCCGAGCACAAGATCTGTGCCAAGCACAAATTGTGCCTGTGACCACAGTTTGGCAGATTTTGCATCTGAATTTGAAGCTTCACCCTTACAACATTGTTTTAACTCAAGAACTGAAGTCCAATGACTACAGATTGTGTGGTACTTGTGCTGACTGGGCTCTGAAGCAACTGGAATTCGACCCTACTTTTGGCCGAAAAATCTTCATTTTTGGATAAATGGTTTTGCTAAGAAACAAAAGTGAGTTAAAACAATGTTGTGATTTCCATATCTCAGTTGATACCTGGTTGCTGTTTTGTGTGTTGTAGCTGTACGTTGTTATGTTACTGATTTTCTAACCAAAAGACTCCCTTTAGTATTTCTTGTAAATTTTGGTCCGGTTTTTGAAAATTCTCTAAACTTGTATTTATCTGAAAGAATCCTAATTTTGCTGTCATATTTGAGAGACAGTTTTGCTGGATGTATAATTCTTTGCTAGCGGTTTTTTTTTTTTCCTTTCCTTCAAGGCTTTGTATGTGCCATGCCATTATCTTCTTGCCTGCATGATTTCTGCTGAGTAGTCCAAGTTGAATGACCCTTCTTTAGATTATTTTTTGTTTATCCCTAGCCACTTTAAAAACTCTTCTTTAGTTTTAGTTTCCTGCCCCCGTTTAGCTTTAAATTTCTGACTATTGTTTCTCTGTGGGTTCTTGCAGCCTGTTCGCTTTGTCATTATGCTGCGCTACATTTGGCCTTTTCTCCTTCATGATGCCTTTTTTCCCCCCAAATACAGGATTTAATCAGATTCATTCACTGCATTGAGATAATATTTAGAAATTGTTTCTGTAGTCTTTTTAAATCTTGAAATAGTCTTCTGTTGATTTTTCATGATACTTATTTTTTGGATGTGAAGAATCTAAGCCAGATTTAGGATAAATGCGTATGTGAAAAGCACATCATATCAGCCATCAGTTCTTGTTCTTTGTGTACTTGTTGCATTACATCAGAATGCATTTAATGTCAAGCTTTCCCTCTACTGCTGATGCTAAGTTAGATCACTTGATTAAGGTGATGTCTGCCATATTTTCCCATTGGGAAAGCAGTCTGCTTTATAACTAGTGAAGTGACACTTTGAGACCATGTGAATGACTTACTGCACAGCAACCTTTCATCTGATAGGTTTAACATCATTGAGCATCTTTGCCTGAATTAGTTATTATACTGTGTTGCTAAAGGGTGATCTTTCTGTCATTTTCTACGTTTATTAGCTGAAATTTTTCAGTAAAGAGGTTTTCTTCTTTCCTTTCCCTTTTTTGTTTCTCTTCTGAGTACTATAGACCTGTGGACTTTTTTTGTTCAGTAAGATGTACTAGATGTACCTTGTCCTTCCCCTACCCTGACTGGAAAAAGTGCTGACAGTTTTCTCACTAAAATGACTGTGTTGCCTTACACTGGACCAAGCAGCATGGGAACTTTGCTTCACAAGAGATTTGAGAATTAGTTTAGGAAGGGAGCTTTGTTTGTAGAGCGCAGGGCAGTGTATACTTCTGACATGGTAGAAGCTAAATCTTTCACAAGACAGAATATGGCCACAGGGAGACGTAAATGTATCACTGCTGCATACTGAATCTTGCATGTGGAATGGCTTGTGTGGGTGGGTGATAAAACACCTCTGGAGAACCAGTGAGTGCTAGGATGGTTGTGTCATAAAAAAGAAGCAGAAATAATAAAAGATATTGTTAATGGCTACTTTAATGAGTCCTTAGTATATGACAGTACTGTTTTTAACATATCCTTGAAGTCATTTAATCCTCACACTTAGTCTAAATGATATTATCCTTAGTTCACTGAGAACTAGACTGAGGAAGAGAAAGGTTAAGTAATTTGCTGAAGGATTGCATGGTTTACAAGTGGGGTTTGAATGTGAGGTATGGTTCAAGAGTAGTACTCAGTCACAGAGCCATATTATATCTGCTAACAGAAACCAAACCACACCACACCCACTATCATAAAGTGGATTTCAACTCACAGTAACCCCCCTCTAAGGCAGAATAGAACTGCCCCATAGGGTTTCCAAGGGTGTAATCTTTATGGAAGCCGACCACCACATTTTTCTCCTGCTGCGCAGCTAGTGGGTTCAAACAGCCAACCTTGTAGTTAGCACATCAGTGCTTAACCGCTGCACCACCAGGGCTCCTTGTTGTCTGCACTGTCAAACAAAGCACCAGACTTGTTGCATCAGGTTGATTCCCACTCATGATTCTCCCTTGGTGTTATTTATATAACTTCGTAGTCACATTCTATTTTCAGTTGCCTAATTTGGTCTTGGACCCTGGTGGCATAGTGGTTAAGTGCTACATCTGCTAACCAAAAGGTTGGCAGTTCAGATCTGCCAGGCGCGCTGTAGAAGCTCTCTGCAGCAGTTCTACTCTGTCCTATAGGATCGCTGTGAGTCACAGTTGACTCATTGGCAACAGGCTTGGGTTTTTTTTGTGTGTGTGCTTTGTGTAAAATGCTTTTGTAAAAAAGGAGCCAAGAATTATTTGTATTACTGGAAGTTGGTAGAAGTGAATGTTTCACTTTTAAGTGTGTTAAAAACAACTTGTTTCCATTTGTCACCCTTCAATTGTGAAATATGGGGAGTACTGGTATTTAAATTATTCAGTTTGTGGTGTGTTTTTATAGATGATGTATGCATAAAATAATTGTTTTTTTTTGAGACATACTTCTGAGCAATGTAACTGGCTACAGAATTCTTATTTATAAGTGAACCTAAGAGTACAACTTTGTAGAGTTCTTTGTTAGTATTTTAAATGGAATCAGGTGTGGGCTGAGAGTAAACTTGGGCGTTGTGTAAATTCACTTTATTCTCTATCCAGTGCACTGTTTTTAAGAGGTAAATTAATGGTTTCCTTCACTTTAGGAAGTGAAAAATTTCGTGGCAATACAAATACTACTCTCAGTCATTTATGTTTATTTCTTACTACAGTTGGCATTAATGTGCAAATTTTTTGAAATGTAGATCTAAAAGTAAATTTCAAGAAGTTTTTCTTTTGGTATGAGTTTCCTTGCTGTATCAGAGAATGGGAAAATTTAACTTTGTTTTAAACTTTTCTGAGTTGGTGGGGACTTGTTAGCAGTTGTACTTGGTCGCTGTGTTGAGAGGTAGAGGATTTTCACTTCTCAACCCTGATGTCGTAGTAGTTAAAGAACTATGGCTGCTAACCACCAGGTCAGCAGTTCAAATCCACCAGGCTCTCCTTGGAAACTCTGTGGGGCAGTTCTGCTCTGTTTGTAGGGTCATTGTGAGTTGGAATCGACTCAGCAGCAGTGGCTTGGGTTTAGTTTTTTTAATCTCTGTGTACATTAACTAAAAAAAAGGAAAGAAAACCCCGTTGCTGTCAAGTTGATTCAGACTCACAGAGACACTACAGAACTGAGTAGAACTGCCCCGTGGGTTCACACTGCCAGGTTTTTGATTAGCAGGTGTAGTCTTAACCACTGCATCACCAGAGTTTCCTCATATCCTGTAGCAGCACTAAGAAGTAGGTAGACTAAAAAGCATGTCTGCTATCTCTCATGTCTGTTTGTGTGGGGACTCTGCCTATGAAGATTTCTCACGTAACACATGGAGTATTTTTAATGATAGTTACAGGATTTCATCAGCAGATGTATAGTATAGTATAAAATATTTTTCCATGATATTGGATCAGCAGTAAACCTTTAGAAATACTTAAATTTAGGAAGGAAGGAAATGAGACATTTACAGGACTTCACCTGAGGAATCTTCTTAGTAAACAGCTGTTGTTTTTTTGTCTTTGGCAATCAATTTAACAAATGAAGTCTAATGCATGTAAATACATATGCATCAAAGTCACTCCTTTATTAAAACCAAACAGGAGAACTTAATTCCAAGAGCATCCAAGCCAAGCCAAAGAGCAGAGGAATGACTTATGTCAGAAGTATTTTCAGTTTAATGACACATCCATGATGTTCTGAATGCTTAAAAATAAACCCCAGATCATCTGTTGAAAGTTTTCACTCTCAAATCTACAGTTCTGATGGACCCTGTATTCTGTGGGCTCTTCTGCGTTAGCCCAAGGATTAGCATTCAGTGACATCCATGAACACTATATTGTGTTTCAGTTTTATTTGTTTTCATCTCTTGAGGAGGTCTGTAGCTATTACTGTGTTCTCAAAGGGCTTGTGACCGTGAAATACATATAGGCCTGACAGTTATGTTCACTAACTCATTCAAGAAAAGGTGCTACATGCCTCATTGCTCATTATCACTACGGTCACCTTTGAAGTACTCACCTTAGTAAGCTGTGCACTGGTGCCATTGCTTAGTTCACCCTTCAGAGCAATTTTGGAACTCTTTTTCTGCAATGACCACTAGAGCTGTCATTCTATTACTCTTGCTATCCTGAATGTCATCAAAATGTTTTCCTTTCAATATTTTCTTTATCTTCAGGTAAAGAAAAAAGTCATGGAGGGGCCATATCAGGTGAGTAGGGAGGCTGTTCCAGTACAGTTATTTGTTTACTGACTAAAAACTCTCTCACTGACAACTAAACAATTAAGTTTGTGAACTTTCCACCGTGCCACCATGTGCAATGGCCATTCCAGAAAGAGTTCCAAAACTGTTTTGAAGGGTAGACTAGGCACTGGCATCAGTGCGTGGCTTCCCAAAGGGAGTGCTTCAAAGGAGACTGTAGTAATATTCAGCCGTGAAGTATGTAACACTTAGAACAATTAACTTTTCAGACTTAATTGTCATACCTTTTAATGTTTAGCTGTAAAATAGAAAGCTGAGCTAAATGAGGCATTTGAAATTTGGAGTCATGATTTTTGCTGTTGTTGTTAGCTGTCATCAAGTTGACTCTGACCTGCAGCGACCCCACTACAACAGAATGAAGCACCCTGTCCTGCACCGTCTCACAGTCTGTGCTGTGTTTGAACCCATTGTTGCAGCCGCTGTGTCAGTCCGTCTGTTTTGCTGACCCTCTGCTGATCTTGATGTTCTTCTCCAGGCACTAGTGCATTCTTAGGACGTGGCCAGAGACCTCAGATGATGCCTCCTCATCCTCACTTCTGAGGAGCGTTCTCGCCGTACTTCTTCTGATACAGATTGGTTTCTTCTTTTAGCAGTCCGTGGTATATTCAGTATTGTTCTCTTACACTGTAAGACAAGGGCATCAGTTCTTCAGTCCTTCCTTCCTTATTGTCTAGCTTTCCCATGCATCTGAAGTGATTGAAAAATACCAGGGCTTGCACCTGGTTGTCAGAGTGACGTCTTTGCTTTTGAACGCTTGACAGAAGTCCTTTGCGGACAGGTTTGCCCAATGCGGCGCATCATTTAATTGTCTAGCTGTTGTTTCTGTGCTCGTCGGTTGTTAATCCAAGTAAAATCATCGACAGTTTCAGTGCTTTCTTCGTTTATCATAATAATGTGTATTGGTCCAGTTGTGAGGATTTTTTTCCTTTATGTTGAGGTATAATCTCTACTGAAGGCTGTAGTCTTTGGTTGTTAAGTGCCTCAAGTCCTCTTCACCTTGAACAAGGTGGTTTATGTCATTTGCATATTTGCATGTTGTTGATAAGTCTTCTTCCAGTCCGGATGCCGTGTTCTTCTTCATGCAGTCTAGCTTTTTGGATTATTTGCACAGTATACAGATTGACTAAGTGTGGTGAAAGGACACACCTGTCCCATTTTAAACCCCACAGTACCCCCTTGTTTGGTTCAAACGACTGCCTCCTGATCTGTGTGCAGGTTCTGCCTGAGCCCACGTAGATGTTCTGAGAGTCCCATTCTTTGATACAATTTATTACCAATTGACTGTCTTTACATAGTCAATGAAACACTGGTAAACAACTTTCTGCTATTTTCTGTTTTCAGCCAAAGGTCTGGCTGACATCACCAGTGGTATCTGCCCTTCCACGTCCTCTTTAGAATCTGACTTGAATTTCTGACAGTTCCGTGTCAGTATATTGCTGCAACCCTTTTTGGATCATCTTCAACAAAATTTTGCTTCTGTGTGATATTAATGATATTGTTGGATAATTTCCACATTCTATTGGATCACCTTTCTTTGGAATCGTACAAGTGTGGATCTCTTCCACTCAGTTGTTTTCTGTATTTCTTCACATAAACGAGTGAGCATCCCCAGTGCTGCACCTAGTTGAAACATTCCAGTTGATACTCTGTCGGTTCCCAGATCCTTGTTTTTCACCAGTACCTTCAGTGCAACCTGAACGTCTCCCTTCAGCACCAGTGGTTCCAAACTCATGTGCTACTTTCTGAAATCACAGAGCCTCAGTCAGTTGTTTTTGGTGCAGTGACACTGTGTTTTCCTTCTATCTTCTTCTGGCATTTTCTGCATCATTTAATAATTTCCCTTTAGAATCCTTTAGTATTGCAACTCAAGGCTTGAATGTTTTTTTTTCAGCTTGAGAAATGCTGAGCATATTCTTCCCATGGTTTTCTAACTCCAGTTGTTTACACATTTCATTATAATTCTTTACTTTTTCTTCTCGAGCTACTCTTTGAAATCTTATTTTCAGGTCTTTTACTTCATTTCTTCCATTTCTTGTAGCTGCCCAATGTTGAAGAGCAAGTTTGAGTGTTTTTTTCTGACATCCATGTTGGTTGTTTTTTTTCTTTCCTGTCTTCTTAATGGTCTCTTACTTTCTTCTTGTGTGGTGTTCTTTATGTCATTTCCACAATTTGTCTAGTCCTCTGTCATTAGTTGTCAGTGTGTGAAATCTATTTTTGAGATGATCTGTAGGTGCAGGTGGGATATACTCAGTGTCAGACTTGGACCTCATGGGCTACTTTTAGTTTTCTCAGTTTTACCTTGAGTTTGTATATGAATAGTTTATGGGCTCTTCTGTGGTTGGCCCTTGGCCTTGTTCTGTCTGATCATGCTGAACTCCTCCACTGTCTGTTTCTGCAGATGTTGATTTGGTTCCTGTGTATTCCATCTGGTGAGGTTCACGTGTATAACTGCCACTTAAGTTACTAAAAAACAAAAGGTGTTTGCAGTAAATAAGTCATTGGTCTTACAAAAATTTGTCCTACAATCTCCAGCATTGTATTTGTCCCCAAGGGTTTATTTTCCAACTACCAATCTTTCTTCATGTTCAACTTGGGTTTTCTAATCTCCAGTAATTTTTAGTGCATCCTGTTTACATGTTGAATCAATTTCAGAGTGCATGAGATGTTAAAATAATCAGTTTCTTCCTCTTTGGCATTAATGTTTAATGAGTTAATTTGAATAATGGTCAGATTAACTGTTCTTCCTTGTAGGTATATGGATACTGTCTGGTCTCTAACAGTGTTGTACTTCAGGAGAGATAGTGAAATCTTCTTTTTGATGGTGAATGTTACGCCATTCCTCTTCAGTTTGTTATTCTGTAATTGTCTGCTTCAGAGTGGCCAGTGTCAGTCCATTTTAGCTTACTAATGACTACAATATCAATCTTTGTGTATCACATTTCATTTGTGACAACTTCCTATTTCCCTAGATTGAGCTTCATGTCTTCCTTATTTCAATTATTAATGGATACCTGTTGACATTGTTATTATAAAGCACAGTTCTGTGCTGCTTCTGCAAAGTCAGTACTGAGACAGGTGAGGTTTATTTTGTATATAAATAATACAAGGGACAAAGGGAATCCAGTCTTCGGAGTCTGTCCCTCTTCTTCAGTGAGGCTGAGGGTTTTTATTGGGCTGCTAAGGGTAAACATTAGGTGTGGGAGATGGAAGAATGTGGGCAATTTGAGGAAGCAGTGTAGAGATGGACATGTGAAGCCTGGACCTAGAGGATGTAGGGATCTGGAACCTGGAGTGGTTTGGGCACTGTGCTTCAACCTGTTTCGATGGTTTGGAAAGAACTTAAAACAAACTAGCTGTAAAGATGTTATGTATGGCTGGTGCGTCACTTCTTCTCGTCGTAGTTTTAGTGGGTCACAAGTTAATGTGTAATTTCCTTGGTGCTGAGTGGTGTTAGGAAGCCAGGACTTTAAGAAAAAACAGGTGTAGGTGGAAAGAAGTAGAGTGAATCTTGCTCAGTTCGTTATGCCACTTATTTCAGCAGGGCCTTATCAGCATGTGAAGGCCCTGAAATCTTGACTCCATCCACATCATTAAAGAATGTGGGGAAGTGCCTTCCAGCTTGAGGAGCGAATCATCTGCCACTGTATCAGTGTTCCACTGCTATTCATAAAGCTTTCAATGGCCTTTTTTTTTTCCGTCCTTATAAGTAGATTGTGAAGTCCATATTCCTAGTCTGTCCTTAGTCTGGAAGCCTCTCTGAAACTTGTCCACCATAGGTGACCCTGTTGCATTTGATACACCTTTGACGTAGCTTCCAGCATTATAGCGATTCACAAGCCACCACAGTATAAAAATCTGACATACGAGTGGTGGGATTTTTGCTGTATAGGGGTAGAACTCCTTGCTTAAACTGCTTAAGGTTTTCATCTTAAATGTTTAGTAAAGATGAATAAGCTTTTTTTGATTGCTGTATTTATTTTTTATTCTTAATTTTGACATTTTTCTATTGCTATAGGAATTTTTAACATAATACAATTTACTTGATATAACTGTGACTGGATTTATTATGACTAGCTGTTAGTAGTCCAGTATATGGCAGTTTCTTTGAAAATTACTTTTAGACAGTTTATATAGCAAATTCTTTTCCTAAGAGCATGGAGGAGAAATCACAGTATGTGCTATGTTTAGAAATGTGGAACTGTTGAATTTGAAAATTTTGGATCGTTACAAGAATTTCACCTGCTAGTAGTGTCTTCTTTGTACATTTATGCCCTAATCTTCCAGAGTTGGAAATAAAACTTACTGCTTTTTATCTGAAATAACTTAAGTCCTTATATATTCCTATTTTTTCACTTGACTGTATGACTCTTTTAAGAAGTCTTGTCGGGGATGATTCCTAGCATTTATCTATCTGTTGTATTTTCTTGCACAATTCTGTGCAGTGAAGACTGCATAATACAAGAATCACTCCAGCATGGACTGTAAGTAAAGTCTTACTGTGTAGATGGTGGAGAATAAAAATTTTTGCAGGAAGTTCTTATTATTATAAGTTTTAGTTTTAGGCTAAATCTCTAAATCTTCTTTAAAGGGCAGTGATTCTTCTTTAATAAAAGGATAATAGCCTTAGCACTCCTTATTTTCAGATTTGTGTCCCTACCCCTTCTGTCTTTGGAGCTTGGTAGAATTTTCTTCCTTTGTGTTTTTTTTTAATCTCATTTTGTTTTAGTTTCTATAAAAAGGAGCTGACAGTTGAGGCTGTTACTGGTCATTAAGTTTCATCAGCAGGTAGGCCAATGACTTCAGTTTATCCTAGCCTGACAGTGTTTAGAAATACATATAAACTTGGGCATTGACAAAATCTGAAATTAACACAGATAAAATATTTGAGAATTGCTTTAATCGGCTAAGGCTGCTCTAACAGAAATACCACAGAGTGGGTGGCTTTAACAAAGTGTGGTAGGCTACAAGTCTGTACTCAGGGTATCTGCTCCAGGGGAAGGCTTTCCACCTTGCTATCTCTGGAGGAAAGTCCAGTCTTTGTCCAGGGAGCATCTTGGCACAGGAACCTTGGGTCTGAAGGACATGCTCTTCCAATCCTGGTGTTGCTAGCTTGATGGTGTGAGGTTCCCAATTCTTTCCTTGCTTCCCTTTCCTTTTATCTCTTGCAGGATGAAAGGATTAAGGGTGTGGCAAACCATACTCCAGGGAAACTCCCTTTACAGTGGAGCAGGGAGGTGATCTTATAAAGGAATTTACAGTCCCATCCTAATCCTTTAACATACAGCATAGGAAAACCGCAAAATGGAGGACAGTCACAAGTTACTGGGAGTCATGGCCCAGCCACGTGGCTACACCTGTTTTGGGGGAGACACAATTCAATCCATGACAAGAATACAAAGTTTTGTCTTTCCTTTTTATATGATTGTACTTTTATTCCCACAGTGTGAACTGTGGCTCTTTATTCTAATGAGAACAAAACACCACATCTAACAACAAAATTTTATAATTTAAACAGTTTAAAATTTATAATAATCGGTTTAAAGTTATAGAAATCATCACAGTTATAACATACATATCACCATGATTCATATGTTATGACTTTAGTTGCCAATACCCAGGGGAGATATTGAGATTAATCCCAAATTCTAGATTATATATATGTATGTGTATGCATATATACATACTGAGATTAAACCCAAATTATAGATTACATAGTTAACTATGGTGAGCAGCTTGTGAATCATGTGTTTTGGTATTATCAGTTTTCTCTGTGCTTTTAAGGAGAAAAAAATGGAAAATACCGTGTTTTTAACTGGATGGTGGTCCTTTTTAGATGCACTTGAATTTTATAGTTGCTCCGTATCACCATATATGGTCCCGTGTTTTCTGTAAACAGGTGGCGTGACCTGGGTAGCATCTGATGGAAAACTGCATTGGAAGCCTGTAGATGTTGGTAGACTGAACTTGGTTTGTAAATCAGTTTTACTTTTGGTGATGATGTTTAAGCCCTTGTCTATCAGGGGAAACATAGGAGAACGAGGTGTTCTGGTTCTTAGTCTCTTCTTAGAGACTCCCAAAGAGCTCGATGATTGTCTCCTTCTATGAAAATTATTATAATGACAGTAAGTGATTTGTAAGATTATAGTGGTATTTAGGCTCATGCCTTTTAACTTGAATGCCCTCTCAATTTTACATCACTTCTCCCAAATGTGTGGAACCATGGTTCTATCTTATTTTTAGTTAGCTGAATTGAAAGTAATTTTGTTTTGAAAAAATATACAGGCTTACATTATTCCTATTCATGATTGATTAACATTGAAGGTTTATCATAAAGTCCAGGCTGAGAATTACTGCCTTTTATAAACTCTTTATCATATTGCCTTAGTTTAAGTTTTTCTCAACCTTTTTAGTGAGTCTAGATAAGAGCCAAGATTTTTAAAGAAATGTAGTGGCGTTAGTAGTTGGCAAAAAATGTACTCTAACTTTAGTAGTTATATTAAAATGTGTTATATATATATTTTTTGTATTAATTAATGAAAAGTTTATCTTGGAAATGGAAAGGAGACAGGAGTTAAGTACAAAGGAGACAAGAGTGAGTACAGTGAATAGCTTCAACTGCTTAAAGTATGCATATGCCCACTTACATATAATCTTTATTATTTAGTGCCGCTACAGCAGAAATATTAAACATGTGAATGGCTTTAAAAAGCGTTTGTTTTCTCACAGGAGGCTAGAAATCTAAATTTAGGGTGCACACGGTGGAAAAGACTGTCTCTCTTTAGGTTCTGGAGGAGATCCTTGTCTCTTCAGCTTCTCTTTCTCTGTGATCTTCGTGTGGCTTTGCATGTGTCTTCCTCCATGTCTTCTTTCCTGATTGCTTTCTTATCTCAAGAGACTTATTTAAGACATACCCTGTGATAGTCCTGCCTTGTAACATAACATAACAAAAACAACATAATGTAGCAAAAATAGCCCATCCCCAAATGGGATTATAACCTCAGATATTTCCTTCTAGTCAGTTCCAACTCAGAATCACCCCACAGGACAGAGCAAAACTGCTTGCTGCATAGGGTTTCCAAGATGGTGCTGGTAGATTTGAACTGTCAATTTTATTATAGTTAGCTGCCATAGCACTTAACCGTTGGACCACCAGGACTCCAACAACAGGTATAGGGGTTAGGATTTACAACATATATTTTGGGGAAACACAAGTCCATAACATATACAGAGTTGTTCTTTTTCTGTAAATGAAAGCATTTTGCAAATACTTTATTCCACTTAGAGAGGTATTAAAAATCTTACTGTCAGTACCTATAGAGTGACTTCATTCCCTTTCATCTTCCTTACTCTGTAGTTTGCATATATCATAATTTAGCTAGTTCTCTATTGACATACTTGAAAATTCTCTCCAATTCATAGTATAGTTTTTTAAAGGAAGAGTTTTACTATTTCTCCAGTTTATATTTTTAATGGTCTTCTCATTGAAGAAGCACTTGCTTAGTAATTAATGAAAAAAAAAATTGCAGGGAAATAAATGCATGTAAGTTTCTTTACTTGATGGCTTTTTTTTTTTTTTTTGCTACTCTTCACTTTTCATTCAGATGACCTAAAATACAGTTTCTTCCTTTGAGATACTTGAATACATCTGTTAACACACTTACTAAGACAGAGTTAAGGTGTGTTTGATCACATCCATCTGTTAGCAGAAAACACTAGCTGAATGACACTGCAGAGTGAGCCAGATGAGGGGAGGGAGGAGCAGCCAAATGGAGAATATATTTTGAGAAAAGATGATCTCTCATACACCAGTGCAGCTTGATCCTGCATAAAGCAGTGCAGTATTGGCAGCCTTTTTGACATTAACTCAGGTGAAACTTATCACTAGGTAAGCATCTGTGGTGCTTTTCACTCCCTGACACACTCAGTGGCTGCTTGAATTCTTTGCATCTTAAACTACAGGATTCTGATGCCTTGTAACAGAGATGAGTAACACTTTATTTAACTGGCATCTTTAGGGAGTGAGATGTTCCACGTAAGTGATTTTTCCAATGATTCCCTCAAGAACTGCAATTTTTTAAAATAGTATTTTAACTGTTTTTAAAGAAATTGTTTCTAAAACCATGTAAGTACCTTTTACTGCTTAAACAAAAGACACTGCACCTAACTTTTTTTGCTGGCTTTTGATATCTTTAGTTCATTGTAGACGTAACTTTTTGCAAAGTGTGTATGTGGATGTATGTGTAAAGAGAGAGAGAGAAGGTTGCTTTTGGGAATCTTATTTGTATTTTATTGCTTTCCTATACTAAATAGCTCCAAAATACTGTGCATTTTGAGGTTTTGGTTTCTGTAGAGTTTGTTTTTATGGCTTATCTGAGGTCTCTGACTTTATGTCACTGTTTTTGTACTGGTGTTTAACATTATTTGTCTTTCAATCTCCAGTTCATCAGTTTGTTTTTTCAGTTATTCTATTTTTTAAAATTGATGTAACACTAAAAACCTTATATAAAAGTCTAAGGGCCAGTCCTGTAAAGAAAGAGCATGAGTGCACGGACTTGAGGTATTTTTTCTGTATTTTGAGAGGCTATGTTCTAAAACAAGTCAGCAGTATACATTTGAAGCATATGTATGTCAAAGACCGTGTGACTGCAGAATTGGAAGACGTGGCCTGTATCTACAAGTAGCCTAATTCTTCTTGTGAAATGCAGAGCAAATTAAGAGGACATAGAATTGAGTGCTGTGTTAGTTCAGTCACACCACAGTTAGGTGTTTCTGTAATAGTGTTTGCTACCTTTTAGGTAATAGAGAAGACCGTACTCATTAGTTTTGCTTAGCAAATAATTTAGGAAGGTTTTGACCGCACTATTACTGCAGACCTCATTGGAGTTTGTGCCTTCTGCTGCAGACAGCCGATCTTTGAGGCAGGGGTGAGATAAGAAGCAAGATGATACACAGGGGGTAGATTCTTCCAAAGGCTGCCACCCCAAAGTGGAGACTACCTAGAGGTTTATAGAAAATGGAAATAAGATTTTATAAGTCCTAAGAATTTGTAGAACTTTAATTTTTCTTTGCATGGTCACAGCAGACACATGTCAGATGTGTTAATATCTTAGTTGATATTTGGGGCCCAGAGGTGGTCTGGCCATCATATAAGTTCCAGGTTAAAAGGCAGATTCCTTTGTTTTCCTTTCATGGTTTTTGGATTATCATTATGTGTTTTACTACAGTACAAAATATAGCTTAGATTAGCACTTAGCCTTAAGAGAAATTTGGGGAAACAATGGACTCATCCTTGGAGACAGAATTAAACAAAATAGTGCAAATTGTGCTCAAGATATGGTCACTTGTTTCAACACTGTTAATAGACCTAACCTACAACCTTATTTTTTAGGCATTCAAAATAGCAACTGGAAACAATTTAATAAAAATAATTTGATTTGGTTAGCAACAGAAAAGATTTTTCAGAATGTCTAATTTGAAAGAAAAAAGTATTATATCTTAAAGGTAATATACAATACTCCTTGGGTTTCTTGTAGCTTATTTCTTGGTGTTCGAGTTTTTCAAGTAACAGTTGCTACATGTAGTACTTTAAAAAATTAAAACACTGAACTTCCTTCTGTTAAGGGTAATGGAAAAATTTGAAACTGGATAATGGTGATGGTTGTGCCACATGATGAACAGAATGTCACTGAACTATACATGTGAAGAATGTTGAAATGGAAGATGTTTTGGTACATATTTACCACACACACACAAAAAACTAAGGCACTGTATTTTTACAATACTACATATCTGACAATCAGTTTTAAATGTATTACATCTACTATATAACTTCAAAACTTCGTGATAGAAAAACTCTGTTTTTGATAAATATTTTTTAATATATTTTAAAAGATGTTTAATAAGGCTTAGCTCTAATTAACTGTATACTTTAAACAGAAGATGTTTTCAAAGCCAGTATTACTTTTAATACCCTCTCTTGTAAAGGCAGGGAATCAGCAAATTTTTTTTCTTTTTCTTTTTTTTTTTAATTATGATTGAATGAAAATGTGCATTCCCATATAAATTTGTATGCTGGCCTACATGCAGTTTCCACTGCTCTCCCTACTTGGTGACAACACACTCTTCCTCTCTGCTCCATACGTCTGATCTTCCAAGCAGTCTCCTATCTTCTCCTCTCCACCCAATCCCCTTCTTCCAGTGTGAGGTCAAAAGGACAACCTCCTGTAGAAGCCTAGAACCATAAAGTGCCCACACAATATGGTCACTCTGTGTCACCAAGTCCAATCCATTGTTGTCTGAAAAGTTGACCTTCAATATGATTTACAGACAGGGGCAGCATCAGGACCAGGGACCCCGCTCCCAGGAGAACTCCGAGGCCCCTGGACCATCAGTTGCAGTCTTTTAGTCGAGATCTAAGGGTGCACCCCTATTTCTACTTGTGCTGCCAGTGAGACTCAACTTTGTGAGCTCCATTGTGGCTATCACTGGTGGTAGCCGGGCACCACCTGGTTCCTCCGGTCACAAGTCGATGTAGACATCCACTCACGTGGGTCTCTCTATCTTCTGGATTCTCTTTCCCCCATGTCGTTATGGACTTTGGTGATCATCCGTTCCTGCTGAGTTGGGACCGTTTGCTTTATCCTCAGATGACAGCTTGACAGCTTTTAAGACCTCAGATGCCCCTCACCAATGTGGGGTGCAGAGAGACCTCATTAGCAAAACGCTAGTTGTGCCAGTTGGCCTCGATTTCCCCTGAGAGCATGGTCCCCGGCCCCACGCCCCAGCTCCTCTGTCCTTGCACTATTGGGTTAAGATGGGAGGAGTGCACAAGTTGTGTTGAAGTCCCGTTGATATTAATCTTCTTACTAATGTGTGCCATCACCAATTTCACCCAACCAAATCTCTAACAACTATCTAATCTAAACCCATGCCCTCCCCCTCCTGCCCTTCCCACCCTTGCAGCCATCAGAGTGTCTTTTCTGTTATGCATGAGTCTGCTTTTAAGTTCTTATCATAGGGGTCTCATACAATATTTGTCCTTCTGTCGCTGACTACTTTCAGTCAACATAATGTCCTCCAGTTGAAACCAGGTTAAGACTTGTTTCCTAGTATCATCGTTGTTCTTTATCATTGCATAGTGTTCCATTGAGTATATATACCATAGTTTACCTATCCATTCGTCTGTTGCTGGGCATCTGGGTTGATTCCATCTTTTTGCTATTGTGGACTGTGCTGTAATGAATGTTTGTGTGCAGGTATCAGTTGGTGTGAATGGCCTTGACTCTAGGATATATTCTAAAGCAATGGAATTACTGGGTCAAAGGGTATATCTACATCCATTATTTTAAGGTAGCGCCAGATTGCTTTCCCAGGAGGTTGCACCATTTTGCAATTCCACTAAGAGTGTAGGAGAGTTCCAGTCTCTCCATAGTCTCCCTGGCATTTAGTGTTTTGCACTTTTTGGATCATGGCCATGGTGTGAGATGGTATCTTGTTGTCGTTTTGATTTAAATTTATTTAATAGATAATGATCTTGAACGTGTCCGCGTGTGTTTTTTTTTGGCTGCCTGGATCTCCTGTTTAGATAAGCGTCTGTCCGTCTCCTTTACCCATCACTTAATTGGATGATTTATCTTTTTCTTGTTGATATTTTATAGTACTTTAATAGATTATGGAGATCAGGTGTCAGTCTGACATAGAGTTGCCAAATATTTTTTCCCATTCTGTAGATGGCCTTTTAATTCTATTAATAAAGTCTTTGGATGAGCAAAAGTGATTGATTCTTAGTAGTTCCCATTTATCTATTCTTTCTTCTGTTGTTTGTGGTTTGTTTGACAGATTTTGAAGTCTGTCTACCTTGTGTATTAAAAGTTCCACTGTTCTTCCTGCTTTTTCTTGGATGAGCTTTGTTGTTTTAGATTTGATATTTAGGCACTTGGCTTATCCTGATTGAGTTGGTTTTTGCATAAGGTGTAGACATGGGTCTTGTTTTAATTTAGTGCAGATGGACATCCAGTTTTGCCAGCACCATTTGTTGAAGAGATTGTTTTTACCCCAGGTTAATGTCTTAGGGCCTTTGTCGAATATCAACTGTTCATAGGTAGATGATGTCATCTCTGGGGGTGTCAATTCTGTTCCACTGATCTATCTGTCTGTTTTTGTACCAGTACCAGGCTGTTTTGACTACTGTGGAGTGTAATAGGTTCTAAGATCAGATAATGAGAGGCCTCCTACTATGTTCTTCATCTTCAGTAGTGCTTTACTTATCTGCGGCTTCTTCCGTTTACAGATGAAGTTGGTAATTTGTTCCTCCATCTCATTAGAAAATGTCACTGGAACTTGTATTGGGATTGCATTATATAAGTAGATTGCTTTGGGTAAAATAGACATTTTCACAATGTTAAGTCTTCCTATCCATGAGCAGGGTGGGTTTCTCCGTTTATGTAACTCTCTCTTAGTTTCTTGTAGTAAGGGTTTGTAGTTGTCTTTGTAAAGGTCTGTTATTTCTCCAGTTAGATTAATTCCTAGGTACTTTATCTTCTTAGGGGTTATAGTAAACGGTATTGACTTGGTGATTTCTTCTTTAATAATCTCATTGTTGGCATAAAGGAATCCTACTGATTTACTGATGTTTATCTTGTATCCTGAGACTTTGCTGAACTCTTCTATCAGTTTGAGTAGTTTCTTTATGGATTCCTTGGGATTCTCTGCATATACAATCATATCATCTGCAGACAGGGAGATTTTGACTCCTTCTTTGGCGATGCAGGTGCCCTTTATTTCTTGGCCTTGTCTAATTGCTCTGGCTAGAACTTCTAGTACAATGTTGAATAGGAGGGGTAAGAGTGGGCGTCCTTGTCTAGTTCTGGTTCTCAAGGGAAACTGTTTTAGTCTCTCTCCATTCAGGATGATGTAGGCAGCTGGCTTTGTATAAATGGCCCTTATTGCATTGAAGAATTGGCCATCTAGTCCTATTGCTAAGAGTTTTTAGTATGAATGGGTGTTGGACTTTATCAAATGCCTTTTCTGCATCAATAGACAAGATCAGGTGATTCGTGTCTTTTGTGGTATTTATGTGGTTGATCACATTAATTGTTTTTCTGATGTTGAACTAGCCTTGCATCCCTGGTGTGAATCCCACTTGGTCATGATGGATTATTTTGGGGATATGTTATATTCTATTGGCAAGAATTTTGTTTAAGATTTTTGCATCTAGATTCATGAGTGATATTGTTCTGTAGTTCTCCTTTTTTGTTGGGTCTTTCCCTGGTTTTGGTATCAGGGTTATGCTGGCTTCATAGAATGAATTTGGGAGTATTACATTCTGTTCTATACTGTGAAATAGTCTCAGTAGTATTGGAGATAACGCTTCTCTAAAAGCTTAGTAGAATTTTGCAGTGAAGCCATCTGGGCCCAGGCTTTCGTAGGTTGGCAGTTTTTTGATGACTTTTTCAATCTCTTTCTTTGTGATGGGTTTATTAAGTGGTTCTGCATCACCTTGTGATAATTTGGGTAGGTGATATGAATCAAGAAATCTGTCCATTTCCTCTAGGTTTTCGAATTTGTTAGAATACAGTCTTTCACAGTACTCAGCTATGATATTTTTGATTTCTGCTGGATCTGTTGTGACCACTCCCCTCTCATTTCTAATTTGGGTTATTTATTTCCTGTTTTTCTTTAGTAAGTTTAGCCAGTGGTTTGTCAAATTTGTTGATCTTTTCAAAAAACCAGATTTTGGTCTTTCAAGTTTTTCAATTGTTCTACTCTCTAATTCATTTAGTTCTGTTCTGATCTTTATGATCTGTTTTCTTCTGGTGCCTGAAGGGTTCCTCTGTTGTTCTCTCTCTACTTGCTCAAGCTGTAGGGTCAGTTCTTTGATTTGGTTTCTTTCTTCCTTCCAGATATGTGCATTTATGGAGATAAACTGACCTCTGAGCACTGCTTTGGCTATATCGCATAGGTTCTGGTAGGAAGTGTTTTCATTCTCATTGGAATCCATGAATTTCTTTATTTCATTCTTGGTTTGTTCTATAACCCATGATTTTTTGAGCAAGGTGTTGTTCAGTTTCCATGGGTTCTGCTTTCTATCTGTTTTTTCTGCTATTGATTTCTACTTCTGTGGTTTTATGATCTGAGAAGATGCTTTGCATTAATTCAATGGCATGGATTTTGTTGAGACTTGCTTTATGTCCTAACACATGGATGTTATGTCCTAACATTCTGGAGAATGTTCCATGTGCACTGGAGAAGAAGGTGTAGTTGTCCGTTGATGGATAGAAAGTTCTGTATATGTCGATGTGGTCTAGATGGTTAATTGTGGCAATGAGGTCTTCTGTGTCTTTATTGAGCTTTTTTCTAGACGATCTGTCCAATATTGAGAGTGGAGTGTTGAAGTCTCATACTATTATTGTGGAGTGATCTATCTCCTTTTTGAGTATAGTCAGTGTTTGTTTGATGTATTTAGGTGCACCTAATAGGTACATAAATCTTTAATATTGTTAAGTCCTCCTTGCGTATTGAATCTTTCAGTAATAGTGTCCATCCTTGTCCACGGTGGTGAATTTTACATTAAAATTCATTTTGTCTGAGATTAGAATTGCCACACCTGCTCTTCTTTGTTCATTGTTAGCTTGATATATATTCTTCCATCCTTTAATTTTCAAGTTGTTCCTATCTTTAGGCCTCAAGTGAGTTTCTTGTAGACCAAATATGAATGGGTCATGTCTTTTGATTCAAGATGTCGCTTGGTATCTCTTTACTGGAGCATTCAGTCCATTCACATTGAATGTAATTATTGATAGGTGTGTGTTCAGTGCTGCCATTGTGATATGTTTATTTTTGTGTTGATGTTTTCTGTGTTATTCTTATTAATCTGTTCTGTGACCTTCTTCTTTGCGAGTTGGTTCTTCACCTTTTTGAGAGTTGGTTTTGTGGTTGTTGAGACTCCTCTATTACATTTCTTGATGTGGTATGTTGCTTCTTTATTATGCTTTACGGCTGCCTGTATGGTCCCACTTAATAAACTATATATAACCCCAATTTTGATTGCTACCAGTCTTGTCAAATTCCTCTCCATCTGGAAGGACTATAACTTCTGTAGTACGTCCCTCTTTTTAATGTGATGATATCACAGTTTACATGATATGATCACTGGGTTGTTTCTATCACTGTTAGAGTTTTGATTGTGTTTGGAGCCTTCCCTAACTGTGTAGGATTCTGGATAATGTATCCTTCTAAAGTACAAAGTCAGCGGTTTTGTTCTTCCAAACCAAGAGATTCTTTCAGTATTTCTTTCAGCTTTGGTTTGGTTTTTACAAAATCTCTGAGTTTCTGTTTATCTCCGAATGTCTTAATTCCATTTTCATATTTAAAAGATAGTTTGTGGGATATATAATTCTTGGTTGGAAGTTCTCCTTCAAGGCTTTGAATGTGTCGTGCCACTGTCTCCATGCATAGTGTTTGCAGAGAAATCTGACAAAGGCTGACAGGGTTTCCCTCTCAGTGTTAGCTTTGCTCTGAGTCCTGCTGCCTTTAAGAGTTTTTGCTTATGTTTCATTTTGTTGAGCTTGATTATAATATGTCTTGGAGTCTTTCTGTTGAGATCTATATTGAGTGGTGTTCCATACATGTCTTGGATGTCTATATTCTCTTCTTTCGTAATTTCTGGGAAGTTTTCTTGTCAGCAGCTCAGCCATAATACTCTCTGTGTTCTCAGGTGTCTCACCCTGTTCAGGAACTCGAGTTAATCATAGGTTGTTCTTCCCAATAGAGTCCCACTTGCTTCTTAATGCCTCTTCACTTTTCTTGTTTCTTTTTTCTGATTTCTCCTCATAGATGCTGGTGTCAGTGGCTCTGTCTTCCAAATCAGAAATTTTCTTTTCCATTTGTTCCATTCTGTTTTCTTGGCTTTGAATTGAAGTTTCTGTGTCCTTTATTTTGTTCTTGATCTGTTGGATTTCAGAGTACTGATGTTCCGTCAGATCAAATAGCTTGGGTAATTTTTCATTTTGCTCTGCTGCATTTTGTATAAGGTCTAGTAGGGCTCTGTGTATAGGCCTTTTGTATTCACCTGATAGTTTCAGGAAAGCTTCGTCATCTGGGAAGTTCTGAGGTGGTTTCTTTTGGGGGCCTTCTGATGCCATTGGTGACTTCTGGGTTACCATCCTCTCCAACATTTGTTGCTTTTGAGCATCATGTGGGTCAGTAGAGGCTGGGAGAGATGCTGTGAAGATGTATCACAGTTGTTTCTCTAGGCCGTCTTAAGATGACAAGTAAAAATTATTTGGCAGCTTCCAAAGTCAGTCAGGTTTTCAGGTGTCTATGTCCCTCCTCCCAGCTGGCAGAGTAAGCGCTTCTATATTGAACACCTAAGGTTACAAACTAGCTCAAAATACAAAAAGGCTACTGGCATGCTGGCCTCTGTTGTTGGGTCTCAGCTGTAGGTGATATTGTGTAGAACTCTGCTTTTCTGTTAGAAAAGCAGTCTCTTTGGGTAGGAACTGCCTCTCAGTCCAAGAATTAGGTCCAGCTGAGGCTTCCGTATTGATGATCCCCCCTCCCAGCAAAACAAGATGGCATCCTATGTAAGCTCGCGAGAGTGCTGAAATGCCGAGAGTCCACAGCCGCTGCCGCTGGGCCCCGGCCCTAGGGGACACTGAGCAAAACACCGCCTCCCTTCTAGAAAAGTACTCTCCTCCCGGCAGGAGCCACCTCCCAGCCTAAGAACCAAGTCCGGCTGGGGCTTCTGCCTGGGCTTCTCCATTTCCCGATAGACCAGAGGAGCCAAGGTGTATAAAGTGCAAAGCCAGGCTCTCAGAATCTGGCAATTACGCTTGCCAGTCCCACCAGCGGTGTGTCCGAGACCAGCAGCTAGTCAAATGCCAGTTCTGCCCTCCAGCCAAGACAGAGGAAAAAAAATCGATATGGTGAGTTACCTTCGGTCTGTGCAAGCCTTTGCTCGCCGAGAGCGGGGTCAGTGAAAATGAGGAGGTTTTGCGTTCAGTGGTATGAAGTCCAAATTAACAGCCCTATGCCTCATCCCAGAGCTCGCTAAGTGTCCAGAAGGCTCTGTTTAACTATCATATCAGGTCTTGGTTTCCATAGGGATTTAGGGAGACGTGAGTTTAGTCCACCATCTTGACTCCACCCTGATAAATATTTTGAAATTCATGAGTTATAATTTCAAAAGAAGATGAATCAGAAAATCAGTGTCTGTCAGCAGATGACAGGATGAGCAAATAGGGGTGTAAGAGGAAACCTACAAGGTTGTATTCCAAAACTAGGGGAAGAAAGTAAGCCAAGAAAAGGGGAGTGAACAGTTTTATGAGCTGGCAGGTCTAGCACACGTATTCCCCACTTTGCAAAAATTCACTTTTCACTGCTCCTCGATAGACCTACATTATTACCTGTTTTTGCTAACCAAAAAAATTGGAAGAGGATGTTTACATTTGTGAAAAAAGGGGACAAGTAGAATTAGCATTCATCATTCTTGCAGCTCGTCATTAAAGAGGTAGCTTGAACCCTGAGTAGAAAAGTGGTGTCACCCCCATGTTGGGCTTCAGGGCCTTCAGCAGCTTCCTCAGAGTACAATGAGGGCAGCTCAGTGGGTTTCCAGCCAGCTCTTGCCACCCAGTGACTCCCTCTTAACCCTTTCCTACTGCATTCCTCTTGTCCATGCCTCTCTTTCCAGGCTCACAGTAGGGCAGGGTCTACAGTCTCCAGTGTATTGGTGGGGCTGGAGGGCTAGACTCTGCCCTCCTCACCTAGAAGAGGGATCCCACAGTGAGCACCCCTGAGTTGAAGTGTAACCTCCACTCCCCAACCAGTGTGTGCCATCTGCTGCCTGTAAGTCTCAGGGCCAGATTCTACGTTCCTGTGAGGATAGGGGATTATAGGTGATTTAACCCCTCCTTCCACTTCTTTTTTAGGTGGCTTTTGGCCTCTCTGCCTTCACCTGACCTTCACCTGGCCATCCCTGGGCTGTGGGGGTAGCTTCCAGTCACGTCAGGAAGGCTGGGATGCTGGACACTTTCAGACATAGGAGCTGGGATGGCAGTGACCCATGGGATGACAGCTATGATATAGGAAGGAAGCTGCCCTCTGGAGGGTTTGTCTCTGTCCTGAGAGTAGTTCTGTGTGAACTACACTTGGCACCTCACCGTCAAGCCACTGTAGCTTTGACCTGTGTCTCAGCGTCTGTGTTTTATTTTATCTCAATATATCTATCATCTCATCCTTGCTTTTACTACTGTATGTTAATGTTATTTTTGGCATTCTGTGTTATTTGGTAGGTCATTTTTGGAGTCTGGGATTGATCAAAAATATTTCCCATCTAAATTAATGGTAATTGCTTCTTAGCTTTATGCCTTTTCAGCTTCTGAAAGGTTTCATTGGAATATCTTACTTTTGGATAGTGGAGGCAGCCAGTAATTAGAGCACTGAGTAGTGACCATAGATTTAATGTTGCAGGATTTGGTCAACTTGACATCTGCTTTTACGGTAGAATGGTGGGAGAAACTACTAGATTGAAGTGAGTTTTCAGAGAGGGAAAGAAGATTAGTATGTTCAGCTTGTTCAAGGAGCTTTGCTGTAGAGAGAACAGAGAAGTGGAATAGTGCTAGTTGAGAGAAGTGGGATCAAGAGGGAGTTTTATTTTTTTTAAGAAGGAGAAGTAACAGCATGTTTGTAAGCTAATGGGATTGGATGATGATGGTAGTAAAGAGAGAATTGGTGGAGTCCTGTCTTTCGGTAGAGGGGATAGAGTTTAGTACAGGTGTAGAGGGCTTGGCTTTAGAAGCGAAACCAGTTGAAATTAAGTTGATATGTCTAATGATGTCAGTGGTTTGAATTGTGTCCTCTCAAAAATATGTGTAGCTGTTTGGCTAGGCCATGATTCCCAGTATTGTGTGATGTCCTTACGTCTTGTGAAGCTTGTCTCTGTGATGCTAATGAGGGAGGTTGGGCAGCAGTTGTGTTGGTGGGGCAGGACTTGGTGTGTCAGATTATATTGTGCCTTGAGGTAATCTCTTGGGCTATAAAGGAAAGAGGAAACAAGCAGAGATTTGGAGACCTCATACCACCAAGAAGCAGTGCTGGTAGCAAAGCATATCCTTTGGAAAGGACTTGGGGTCCCTGTACCTCAGAATTTCCCGGTCCTGAAGACAGTTGATGCCAAGAACCTTCCTCCAGAGCCAACAGAGAGAGCCTTCCCCTGGAGCTAATGATCTGAGTATGGACTTGTAACCTACTCAACTGTGACAATAAATTTCTCTTTGTTGAGCTGGAGCCAAGATGATGGACTACAATTACCTCTGAAAACTAAGGCCTGGATTGATAATTGAACAGAACACTCTAGACACCCAGGGACCCCTAGGATATGGCATAGGGTTGTCAGATTGGACTACACGCTGCTAAACAAGAAACTTCCTCTCTCTGGCGAGAGCCAGTGCATGCTGAGCTCCACTCCTGTTGGCTCGCTGCTTGGGTGGACTGCAGGTACTGGCTCTTTTTTCTTTCTATTTTTTATCCAAGAGGCTAGGGATGGCATGAGCTGGCAAATTCGCTGAACTGCAGTGCTCAAGTAAGCAGCATATAGCGCAGCAGAGAGACAGTGCATGGGATAGCCACATTTTGAGAGCCCGACTCCTGACTGAGGGTGCCACTGCCTCAACACCTCCCTTTTTTGAGCTCCTCCATAGATTCTGCTTCACAGCAGGAAGGGCACCTTGGCTAGGATGCCATCTTGGTCAGCTGGGAGACAAAGTCACCCAACTGGAGGCCTTTGCAGGGGCTAATTCCAAAACTGAGAAGCAGTGCCAGTCTGGAAAGCACTTTTCTCACAGAAATACTGTGTTTAATGCAGTGTTACCTTATGGGTAGGGCCAGGCTGAAGATGGCAGTAAGGCCGTAACCCTCCCCGACTTTGAACTATGTCATAGCATGTGGGGACAGCCAAAGAGGTGCTTCTCTTATCAGCCAGAAGACGGGGCCTGCCACACCTGACGGCCTGCTGACTTTGGCAGCTGGTAGATAGGACCTAAATTTTTAAGACTGCGTGGAGAAAAAAACTCCTCAGTGGCCCAGTGGTATCTCTTTCAGCCTCTACTGACCCATCTCATAGGGTCAGTTGACGGCCCCTCAGTGACTCTGTAAATAGGGTGCTGTCGTTGCCAGATAATTGTGGGACAGAGAGGCTACTGGGGCCAGTCAGTAGAATACAGAGGTGGCTGGTGACCAACTTCATTCTCAGAACTGCGTCTGAGCTCCTGTTGAGGTAACAGCTGGTAGATGGCCCAAAGGCAACAAAACATCTAACCATTGATAGAAACAGCCCAACATGCTTCTGGAAAAGTCCCAAAATAATGAATCAGAAACTTCCCAGATGAAGAAGGCTTTCTGAAACTGTTGGAGGTCAAGTACAAAGAATTATATGTAGAACCCTCTTAGAGGTTAAATAAAATGTAGCAGAACAAAATGAAAAATTAAGCAAGCTGTTTGAACTCTTGGAACATCAACAGTCTGAAATCCTGCAGATCAATAAAAAAATGACAGAATTAGACAGTTCATTCCAAAGTGAAAAGAAAAGAATTGAGGAGAGGGAAGTGAGACTTAGTGAGCTTGAGGACACAGCAACTGACACCAGCATTTATAATGAGAAATCAGAGAAAAGAAATAAGAAAAATGAAGCATCATTAAGAAACATGTGGGACTCTATTAAGAGGGATAATCTACTATTAATTGGAGTTCCTGAACAGGGAGGAACAGCTGAAAACACAGAGTATTGTTGTTGAGTTGCTGACAGAAAATGTCACTGAAATTATGAAACAAGAGAACATAGATATGCAAGACGTATTGACTGCTACAAAAACTAGATTCCAAAAGAAAGACACCAAGACATAATCAAGCTTAATAAAGTGAAACATAAACAGATTCTGTTAAAGGTAGCAAGAGTCAAAGCAAAGCTAACATTCAGAGGGAAACCCTGTAGGCTTTCATTGGATTTCTCAGCAGAAATGATGTTAGCAGTGAGGCCGTGGTGACACATTCAAAACCTTGAAGGAGAAAAACTTCCAGTCAAGATCTACATATCCTGCAAAACTGTCTCTCAAATGTGATGATGAAATTAAGACATTTGCAGGTAAACACGAACTTAGAGACTTTGTAAAAACCAAACCAAAACTGCAAGAAATACTGAAAAAAGCTCTTGGATTAGAAAAACCAAACCATGAAGTGTATGTATTTAAGGAGGCAATACAGGGCACAGCATCCAGAAACCTACTCAGTTATGGAAGTCACAAAACTCAATCAAAGCTACAATATTAAAAGAAGGGAACCAGTGATGCTATCACAAAAACTATGGCACCATCGCACTAAAAAGAGGGATATACTACAGTAGTTACAGACCTTTCCAATGGAGACGAAGTTAAAAAGATATGCAGAAGTTAAAATTTGGTTTAAACTTATAGTATTAATGGGGATCATCAGGTAGCCACAAAACACAATAACAGTGCAACATATGAAAACAAGAAATGTAATAAGAGTCTCAACAACCACAAAACTGACACTGAAAAAGATGAAAAGTCAACCTCTAAAGAAGAATGACCCAGAACAGAGTATTAATAGCAACATAGAAAACACCAACACAAAAATAAATACATCAAAATCACAGCACTAGACACATAACTATCAGTAATTACACTGAATGTAAACCGACCGGATGCTCCAATAAAGAGACAATGAGTGCTGTCCTGGATCAAAAGACATGACTCATCTATATGTCATTTACAAGAAACACACCTTAGACTTAAAGATACGAACAAACTGAAAAATTAAAGGAAGGAATGACATATATGAAACTAATAATGTGCAAAGAAGAGCAGGTGTGACAATACTAGTCTCAGATAAAATAAATTTTTATGTAAAATCCATGATTGTGGACAAAGATGGTCATTATTTATTGCTGAAAGGTTCAGTACACAAGCAGGACTTAACAGTATTAAATATTTATGCAGCCAGTACTAGAGCATCTAAATAATTCTAACAAACACTGACTACATTGAAAAATGAGATAGATCAGTCCACAATAATAGTTGGAGACTTTAACACTCCACTTTCAGTAATGGACATACCATCCAGTAAAAAGCTCAGGAAAGACACAGGAGATTGTATTGCGACAATTAACCATCTAGACCTCATTCATCAATACATAAGTACACCTTCTCCAGTGCACATGCAGCATTTCCCAGAGTAGACCATGTATTAGAACATAAAACAAATCTCAACAAAACCTAAACTGTTGAATTATTGCAAAGTATCGTCTCGGACTATAAAGCCATAAAAGTCTAAATCAGTAGCAGAAAAAACATAGAAATTTGAAATCACAGAAACTGAACAACACCTTGCTCAAACAGCCATGGGTTATAGAAGAAATCAAGGATAAAATATATGGAATCAAAGAAATTTATGGAATCAAATGAAAACACGTCCTACCCGAGACTGTGTGATATAGCCAAAGCAGTGCTCAGAGGTTGGTTTATAAATGCACACATCCAAAAATGAGAAAGGACCCAAATTAAAGAATTAGCCCTACAGCTGGAAGAAGTAGAGAACAACAGAGAAACCCCTCAGGCACCAGAAGTAAACAGATAAAGATTAGAGCAGAACTAAGTGAATTAGAGAATAGAAGAACAGTTGAAAATATTAACAAAACCAAAAGCTAGATTTTTGAACATATCAACAAAATTGATATATCATTGGCTAAACTTACAAAAGAAAAACAAGAGAGGAAGCAAATAACCTGAATAAGAAGTGAGATGGGAGATGTCACAACAGACCCAACTGAAATCCAAAGTATCGTAACTTTGAATTATAATTCTGTGAATTATTTCATAGAATAATTGAATCCTCTGAAAGACTGTAAGAGATTTGAAAACCTACAGGAAATGGATCAATCTCTAAATTCGTATCATCTACCAAAATTATAACAAGGAGAAGTAGAACAACTTATTAAACCCATCACAAAGGAAGAGATTGAAAAAGTCATCAAAAAACTAACCATCAAAAAAAGTCCTGGTCCAGATGGCTTCACTAGAGAATTCTACCCAGCTTTCAGAGAAGAGTCAACTCCAATCCTGCTGAGACTGTTTCACAACATAGAAAGGGTTGGGGTGCCCCCCCCCCAAGTTCGTTTTCTGAAGCCAGCACAACCCTGGTAGCAAAGGCAGGGATAGAGTCCGTAAAAAAGGAAAGTCACAGACCAAAACAGTCTCTGTAACAAGTAGTGCTGGTAAAATTGGATATCCATCTGCAAAAAAATGGAAACAAGACCCACATCTAACACCTTACACAAAAACTAACTCAAAGTGGATCAAAGACCTAAATATCAAACCTAAAATGATAAAGATCATGCAATAAAAAATAGAGTCAACGATGGTCAGCAATGCACAGTTTAGGCAGACTTCAAACTCTGAGAAACAAAACACTATCAACAGAAAAGAAATAAATGGGAACTACTGAGAACCAAACACTTTTTTGTTCATTCGGAGACTTTATCAATAGTTTTAAAAAACTACCTACAGAAAGGGGAAAATTATTTGACAGCTACAGGTTGGATTGGCATCTTATCTCCATAAACTGCAAGGTACTGTAAAATATCAACAAGAAAAAAGTAAATAACCCAATTAAGCAGTGGACAAAGAAGATGAGCAGACACTTCACTGAAGAGGACAGCCAAAAGACACATGAGGAGATGACCGAAATCATTGGCTATTAGAGAAATCCAAAAGAAAACTCCTGTGAGATACCGTCTCACTGCAGCAGAGTTGGCCATCATCCAAAAAACACAAAGCCACAAATGCTGGAAAGGCTGTGGAGAGATTGGAACTGTTCTACACTGCTGTTAGATTGCCAAATGGTACAACCTCTTTGGAAAGCAACTTGGTGCTTCCTTAAAAAGCTAGAAATCAGAATACCATTTGATGCAGTAATCCCACTGCTTGAAATGTAGCCTACAGAATCAAAGGCTGTCTCATGAACAGATACATGCACATAAATATTTATTGCAGCACTGTCCACAATAGCAAAAGATGGAATCAACCTAGGTGCCTGTTAGCAGATGAATGAATAAACAACCTATGGTGCAGATACTCTATGGAATGCTATGTAATGATAAAGAACAATGATGATTTTAGGAAGCATCTTATAACCTCATTTCAACTAGAAGACATCATGCTGAGTGAAATCATTCAGCAGCAAAAGGACAAATAGTGTATGAGATCCCTAATCTAAGGACTTAAAAACAGACTCATGTTCAGAAGAAAAGACTCTTTAGTGGCTGGAAGGGTGGAGAGGCTGGGAGAGAGCTAGACATAGATTAGATAGTTGATAGAAATAGTTGATAGATTAGATAGTTGATAGAAATTTGTTTTGGTGAAAGCAGTGACAGCCCCCAGTAGTAAGAGGATCAACTTACCTGGAGTTCAGTGTAAACTGAAAACTCTTCCAATCTTAACTCAATATTGCAAGGATAGAGTACCAGGGGTGGGAGTCTGGGAACTGTACTCTCAAAGGATGTGAAGGCCAGTTGGTGTAACTAGCCTATTTCTAAGAGAGTCTTCTGCATCCTATATGGGTGAGTGATATCTGGGGTCTTAAAAGCTAGCAGGCTGCCATCTGAGGTACACCAACTCATCCAGAGCATATTTTGACCAATAACAACAGACACAAAGGAGAAAGAGCTCAGGAGACAGAAGGACTTACGTGACTGGGTGACTGTATCAGTATGTGACCAGAAGAACTAGACGGTGCTTGGCCACTATCAAAAGCAGCCCTGATGGAGCACGCACTGTTGAGTCCCAGTGGAAACCTGAGACAAAGAGGGGTGCACCTCAAGAACTGCACTGGAGGACCTCAGCAGATGGTCCTATGGTCTCAGGGTTCCCCTGGGAGCGTGACTCCTAGACCAGCTATTGCTCCTCCCCAGAAAATATTACTGAGGTCGATTCTTTGGACAGGAATGGACTGGACTTGGGGGTATGGCATCACCATATTGTTTGTGTGCTTCATGGTTCTGTGCATCTAAGGGGGTCTGTCCTAATGGCCCCTTACGAGAAGGGAGATGAGAGGGTGTGAGAGAGAGGACAGGAGACTGTAAGAGGCTATGACTTATGTAGAATGCAAAGGAGGAGTGTGCTGTCACTGGGCAAGGAGAGCTGAAGGAGCTGGAGATAGGCAGGGTTGCAAATTTAATTTGGACTTTATGCTTTCACTTAATCAGAATAAAAAACAATCATCTTTGTTAAAGCCCTTCATACCCTTAGTGCTGGTATTACAGCAGCACTGAATGACTGACATAGAATTTGATATCAGGATAGTGGAATACTGCTCTAAGAAATACCTAGAATGTGAAAGTGATTTTGAAATTGTGACCGGATAGAAGATGCAGAAGGAACTGAGGAGGACTCTGTGCATTGAAGGTGACACAGCTGGTGAGAATCAGCATCAGTCTGGCAATGACAGATATATGCCTGTGCACCAAAGGCTTCCTTCAGTGCCTCTGGCACCAGTTAGTGGAGCCAGGCTTGCTGACCCAAAGAGAGGCACAGCTGAGGGCCTGTGTGCAGGAGGCTTACTGGTGGAGTGTCAGCTGCTTCCAGGCACTTAAATCAGTGAAGCTATAGAGCGTTGGAACACTTTTTCCCTGCAGGGCACATGCAGGCCTGAGGACTGGGTCAAGAGCTACGGGAAGCAGAAGCTGAAGAGACAAGGGGACACAGGAGCTGAGCTGCCTCCATTTCTAAAAGTATGGCCACGACCTCAGGTGTTTTGTAATGGTGGACGTATGTCCACTGGTGTCACTAAGGGTGGAGCTGACTCTCACATGGACTAGGAAAATGGTGCGTATAAAGCTCAGGGAGCAGTGTTGCTATCCCAATGGGCTTGGAGTGCAGACTGTAGCCCAGGGCCAGAGGTCCTCCATTCATGATCTGGAGAGTGTGGCCAATACCTGGAGTCTAGAGGGGAGGCCCCTTTGTGTAAAATGTCTCAGAGAATGGAAAATTATTTTCAAGTCTTGAAGGCTTATGTAATGTCATCTGTTAAGTTGCATGGTGCCTGTTAAGCCTTCTTTCCCTGAAATGTCTCCCATTTTTAGTGGCAGTGTCTAGCTTGTGCCTTACTCTTCTACCATTGTATTTTGGAAACATAACCTGTGTTCCAGATTTCACAGATGAAGAGAAATTTCAGGATTTTGGACTTGGACTTAGATTTTTGCTATGATATGAACATGTTTTGCATGTTGCAAGGATATGTTGTGGGGGACAAAGTGTAGAATGTCAAGGATTGAATATGTCTTCCAAAAAATGTATGCAGTCATTTGGCTAAGCCATGATCGAGGTGTTGTGTGATGTGTAAACCCTGTCTCTGTGGGGTTAATGAGGGAGGAAGGTGGGCAGCTGGGTTGGTGAGGGGGGACTCGGTGTGTAGTATTGTGATGTGCCGCCACCCGAGGAGCTGTCCGTTCAGGGGAAGACTGACGATAAAGGCCTTCTCCAGAGCCAACAGAGAGAGCAGTCTCTTGGTGCTCTTACCCTGAATTTGGACTTGTAATCTACTGAACTGTAGCAGAAGAAATTTCTCTTTTAAAACCATCTACTTACAGTATTTCTGTTGTAGCAGCGCTAGATGACTAAGACACATGACAGCCCTGTGTGTTATCAGAGTAGTACTGTGTTTTCACTGATTGCTGTTTTAGAAGTAGATGGCTAGACCTTTGTCCTGAACCCCCCTGTTGGTAGACTCAAGCTTCCAAGCTTTCATTTAGCTTCTGAGTGTGTTAACCATTTGTACCACCCATGGGTGACTTTTCTGATTTTAGATAGGGCCACAGACAGTTCATCTGAAGCAACAGACAGCAAGGCTGTATTGTAAGTTCCATGTGGAAGGTTTCTGGATATCGAAAGCTGAGTGTTAAGAGGAGGAAAGGAAGAAGACTGAGTAGAAGGGGAGAGTGCAAGAACTGTGTGGTTAGAATACGGGGTAGGTTAAGGGCCCTCATGAAGAACGTAGTCATGAATTTGAACCAACCAGTTAGCGTCGTTGTGTGTTGTCTGCAGCTCTGTTCAGCTGTCCAGGTATAAGCAGTAAGTAAGCTGGGAGTTAGATTTAGTTTTGTTGTGGTTTTCCCATGTGAATACAAACAAAGCAAGAAAGGAGCTGAGGGAAGTAAGACATGCTAGGGCTATAATTACAAATATTGCCTGTAAGAGTTAAGCTGACCATGGGATTTACCCTGGGTACAGGGTGGTGAGTGAATTTTTTGCTAAAAAAAAAACAGTGGTAGTGGCACTACATGTCCTTTCCTGTTAGCATTTGTGGACACCGTGGGGCCACTGAGTAATGCAGAGGATAGAAGGCAGCATAACCTGCAGAATCTTTGGAGAGTTTCTTGGCGTTAGTGAGTCATGTGTCATAATGTCTGAACCGCAGCTTAAAGGAGTGGTTATGTAGGTGGCACAAATGTTGAAGCACTCGACTGATAGCTCAAGGGTTGGCAATTCAGGCCTTCTCAGTGGCACGTCAAAAGACAGGCCTGGTGATGTGCTTCTGAAAATTCACAGCTGAAAAACCATGTGGAGCAGTTCTGCTTAGCACACTCGGGGTCACCATGAGTTGGAGTTCGGGGCAGCTAACAGCATCAGCAGCTTAAAAGAGTGTGTTTTGGTCAAGGTGTAAGCATAAGAAATAAAAGCCATTTCTCATTGCAACATTTTATGATCATCAGTTTCTTCTGTCTCCATGCTGTAGCAGACTATATTCTTATTATGTTTTCAGGTACTATAGAACTGTTTGTACTGGTGCAACCATGTGTTTCCATTTCAGGGATTTTGTGGGTGTGGGTGTGGGTGTGGGTTTAATCCAGTGATCTGATTTTCAGTTGGATTCTTGGCACACTGAGGCATACGTCACCTGTCATATTGGTCATCAGAAGACAAGGCATTTAAGATTGCATGCATTCCGTGTTCCACATGTTTTAATAAAAATAAGTTGTCACTTGGATGATAACTAAGTCTGTATTTTTTAAAAGCAACTTTGACTTCATTCCCTCCCCCCCACCCCCCGAAGTGTGGAACCCAGTGATGCTCCCCAGGTGCCAACTGATTGTTCTCTGTGAAGCCTCCTTCAGTGAGCAGTGCAATCAGGTGTAACTTGATTTAAAAATCAGTTGTTCCAAAACGTAGTTGCCGAAGTAGTGTACATTGTATATAAATGTGAGGTGTATGTTTCTGTGTATGTATGGTGTAGCTGATGTATATTTTGATATGCATAGTTACACCGTTCTGAAGGGCATCTTCGTGTTACCCCAGAGCTGCAATGGCTGTTAGGTACGTGTAGTCCATTGTTAGTTAAGTGGAGTCAGCCCATTCTTAAGTTCCGGAGGCACTTAAAGGTCAACATCCTTGTTTTACAAATGAAGGGAAGATGACTTCTTGAAGGTTTTGTGAGTTATAGGAGCCCTGGTGCCATAATGGTTGAGTTTGGTTGCTAACAAAAAGATGAACAGTTGGAAACCAGCAGCTGATCCTTAAAAACCCTATGGGAGACTTCTTTTCAGTCCCATAAGGTCGCTATGAGTTGGAATTGAGTTGATGGCAGCAAGTTTTGGTTTGGTTTGGTTTGGCTTGTGGCTTGTTATGGCAGAACTAGTACACTGCACTCAGCAGCCAGCTCAGCATTCTGCTGTCTACTGTGTCCTTCGAGTATTCTCCTTGTTTTTGATTCCACCAAAGTAAAGGCTACCTTTCTTCTACTTTGCAGTTTTTTTTAATTTTACTTATTTGTTTTCATTGAAATAAATATATTTGAGAGTAAAAATATTAAATGTATTTCTGATTTTAATTTCTGTAAATATTCTAATGAATGGAGCTTGTCTGTAGTGTATTACCTTAAAATACTTTCTTTTGGAAGACTTAAAAAATAAGTGAAACCTTTGAAAGTCTCATTTTTATTCACATTATCAAGTAATGGTGATTACAGTATCAACTATTGTTAATTGATTAAAACCTGACAGAGGTTTTCTGGCCAAATTTAATACCTTCTCACCAAATTTAAATTTAATAACCTTCCTCTTGAATTTCTTTACAATTATTGATGTAATTACAGCTATTCAAAACTTCCTTGTAGTTGACTGTCACATTGCTCGTTGCTCGTGAGTAAGAGTCTCCGTGAGTCGTATCCGTGTCGACAGCACTTGGCTGGCAAGAGTGAAAAAGAGTGACCGTACTTCACAGAAAGCAAATCAGAATCTTGGCTTTTGATATTGCAACAGTAAAGTTTTTGTGTAAACCTTATTTATTTTAACTTCTTATTAATCATTTAAAGTCAGATTGTATTGAACTGAACACCATCTATGAATAATCCATGAAAAAGATTCTTACTAATTCAGGTAATACAAACTTAAAGAAGAAAATTATCCAGGTTAACTATGCATATTATTTTGAAACATGTTTAATACTACTACAGAAACTTTGATATGGGTTCAAGTAATAGATGTGGTTGTTAGTAGCCTTGGCATTAGAAACTACACCATGTTAAAAACAACTTTTGCCTGTCTTTTGTGAGCATCACAAAGGGAAGGTTTTCACCCTGTCCACTATCATGTGCTTTGGTACACAAAACCAAATCTGGCACATAATTGGTACTTAATAAATGTTTGTTGAGTGAACAGTTCTGTACTTCAAACTTAACCAGTAATTCAGAGTGGAAACCTCTCAATTATTCCCAAACACAGAAATTTAGACAATAGTTTTTAAGTAACCAAGTGAGGTTATTGAGCTAGCGCTGCAAGTTATATGCAGTTAACTTTTTTCTAAAGGAGAGTTGAATTTTAAGTACTTAAGAATCGTGTGATATAAATTAGACTTTTTTTTCCATTTAAAAAAATTTTAAGGTCCATTTTTTTTGAGTTAGCCATCAGGGGAGAAAAAATGTTGGTATTGAGTCAGTTGTGACTCATAGCAACCCTATAGGACAGAACAGAATTATTGCCCCACAGAGTTTCCATTAATTGCTTGGTGGATTTGAACTGCCAGCCTTTTGGTTAACAGCTGTAGCATTTAACCACTACACACTAGAGTTTCCAGCCTTCAAGGAATATGCAAAAATGTATCTCATTTAGAGATAAGTTTTCCATTTTTCAATTAGGCATCTAAAATACAGGTTTATGTGAATTCTTTAAATTCTGTCATCCAGTTGATTCTGACTTATAGTGACCCTATAGGACAGAGTAGAACTACCCCAGAGGGTTTCCAAGGAGTGGATAGTGGATTGAAACTGCTGACCTTTTGGTTAGCCGCTGAACTATGAACCAGCACCTCACCAGGACTCCTACAGGAAGAGCAAAAGCAGGATTTTCTTTCCAAGAACCTAGAATGTCAATTGATTTAGGCTACTTAGCTATTAAGGGTGAAGACTTGTTTGGTCTGTTAAAAGTGTGGGTTTTGAAAGATAGCTTGAAAACTGATGATTGGGAAGTAATCTGGCAGTGTCATTAGTTTGTACACAAAGCAAGACAAGTTTTAAATTACAATAATTTTGAATTTCATTTTCTTATGTGAGTTTATTTGTAAATTCTGATTTGACTTGTAGGAATGTACTTTGGTTACTGACTCTAAACAGTGATCTGTTTTTAATCTCAGATCTTTTGGACCATATAGATATTTTACCTGTGATTTATATGAACAGTATAATATACTCGAACTGGCCCAAGTACTGACAGTGATAGATTCATAGATAGTCTTTTTAAAGACTATCAAGTTTAAAAACTGTCAAGTTTCTTGCGTAACTTGAAAAGATAATGCCTGTGTACTTAGGGAAGAGTATATACCATGTCATATCATTTTCTGCTTAAAGAGTGCTTGCTCTTCTGTGAACAAACGGTTCTGTTCTTCAGATGTAAAAATACTAGTTTATGTGTAGGAGATTACACTTTAAAATAAATGTAAACTTGACAGTAAATTTTGGTATGATGCCAGGAAAGCACACTGCATCAGCATCTCATGGCCCAGTATTTTCCACATCACGTATCTTTTTCTTATGCAAAACAGTTTTGTGTCTCTGTGTGACTGGGAAGACAGCTGTTAGTCCTAATGAGGAGTGCTGGCGTTACGGTTGAGACCCACAGAGGGAGCACAGTGTCCGGATCAGGCAGTGGTGTGTGGTGAGAAGGTGCCATGCTGTCAGCTGGAAGTACATGCTCGGCTGCATTCTGCGACAAGATAAATGAGTTTTGCTGGAGTTTGGCAGAGTCTGAAGCTTTTCCAATGAACAGGAGTAGCACCAAATCCCCTCTGGGATACATAGTCTGAGGATACCTTTAAAACTACTGCCTCATTGCCAATTTTTTTTTCTTTTGATGTCCCAGAATACCTGTCAGGATTGTGATTTATTAAAAACCTAATGTCTTTTAGCATATCATTAACATAGGGTTAGACTGGCCTTTTGTCAACACTTTTTTTGTTAATTTAGTAGAAGGTTAACTGAAATTTAACTTGGCTACAACTTCCTGAAGACTGCAATTCAAAAAAAAGTTAACAGGCATGTTAAACTTCTGCTTTTCAAAGTTTTACTAGTAGTTTAAGTTCTTTTAACCTGAACAGCCTTTGCATTTAAGGAGTAGAAACAACTAATTTATTGTCAAACTGTTACGTTGTTCTTTAGTTTTTCAAACAAGGAATGTAATCATTTGTTTCTGTAGAATTACCTTTTGTCTACCCACTTTCCCCTTTATTCTATATGGCCTTTTTTCAAAAGGAAGATAGAGTTGTGTCCTCTTTTCTGTCCCTCTACTATAGAAACCCTGGTAACATAGTGGGTAAGTGCTACAGCTGCTGACCACAGAGTTAGCAGTTCAAATCCTCCTTGGAAAGTATGAAGCAGTCATACTCAGTCCTGTAAGGTTGCTGTGAGTCAGAATCTACTCAGTGGCAGTGGGTTTGGTTTCGTTAGACCTAGTGTGGAATCCCTGGATGGTACAAATGGTTACCCTGCTTGGCTGCTAACTGCGGGGTTGAAGGTTCAAGTCCGTCCAGAGATCCTTCAGAAGAAAGACTAATGATCTACTTCTGAAAAGTCAGTCATTGAAATCCTGTGGAGCACAGTCCTGCTTTTGACACACGTAGGCTACTGTAAGTAGGAACAGACGTGAAGGCAGCAGATTTATGGTATAGATCTAGTATGGTGATACTCAGCTACGGCAGTTTTGCTACTTGGGAAATTTGGCAGTGCTTGGAAAGATTTTTCTTGTCACACTGGAATTTGGAAGGGGTATGCCCAGAGAATATCAAGTATAAATAAAATGTTAATAGTCCTGAGGTTGAGAAGCCGTGCTCTACTAAATACTCAGTAAATATTTAATAGATAAAATTGGAAAAGCAGTTTTAAATTTAAATCTGGATTTGCCATGCATTTTCTGAACTTGAGTAGTTTTTCTTTCGTTTAGGCTCTGTATAAGCAATGTTTTGAAAGTGCTGTGAAAAATCAGGTTGTATATACAAAATGATTTGTGATTTGTCTTTAATTTTTATTGTGGTAATGTGTATAACAAAATTTGCCATTTTAGCCCTTTTTAACTGTACAATATAATGTGTAGTTAAGTCACAATGTTATATAACTGTCACCAGTAGATATTTCCAAAGCTTTTGTTACCACTAATAGTTAACTCTGTACCCTTTAAGCAGCAACTCCCATTCTCGCCTGCCCCAGCCGTTGGTAGCCTTTCATATACTTTCTATGTGAGTTTTCCTGTTATAGATACTTCGTATCAGTGGAATGGTACAATATTTATTTTTGTGTCTTTTTTTATTTCACATAACATGATGTTTCAAGGCTGATGTTGCAGCATGTATCAGAACTTCAGTACCTTTATAGCTGATTAGTGTTCTGTTGTATGTCTGTAAAAGAACACTGCCTTTGAATTGTCTTTAAATGAATTCTGTTGAGTCAGTTCTAACTCATAGCAGTCCTACAGACCGGAGGAGAGCTGTCCAGTAGGATTTCCAAAGCTGTGAGTCTGTGGAAGCAGACTGCCTCATCTTTTTTCACTGGAGTAGCTGTTGGGTTCAGAGTGACAGCTTTTCAGTTGGCAGCTTAGTGCTTAACCACTGTACCACCAGGGCCCCTTTGTGTGTGCGTGTCACATTTTACTTAGCTGTTCATCTGTTGATGAACACGTGGTTGCCGTCTTTTTGAACCGTGCTGCAGTGAACATTGGCATCAGGATGTGTTGGAGTCCCTGCTTTCAAGTGTTTTGGATACATGCAGAGGATTTGGATTGCTAGACCATATGGTAATTCTATGTTTTAACTTTTTGAGGAGCTGCCAAACTGTTTTCCTCAGTGGCTGCCCATTATACATTCCCATTGGCGATGCAGGAGATTTCAAATACTTTATATTCTTTCCAACACTTGTTATTTATTTTTTTTTGAATTGTCCCCCCCAAATATATGCATGTAAATTCTCACCTCTGTACCTGTGGATGTAATCTCATTTGGAAATGAGTTTTCTTTGTTATGTTAATGAGGTTTTAAAATCAGTGTTGATATATAAAAGCAGATTTGGTACAGAAGCAAGCAAGTATGATTAGGGGAAGAAGAGCGGCCACTAGGAGACCTCTAAAGAATGACAAGAAGAGTGCTAAAGAAACTGAGACAAGGATTTACCCCGGAGTAGACAGAGCCTTCCCCTAGAACTGACACCCTAAATTTGGGAAATGTGAGAAAATAAATTTTTGTTAATTAAAGCCATGACTTGTGATATTTTTGTTACAGCAGCACCAAGACGCTAGCCACCTTGGTAGGTGTGAACGTGGCCTCCCACTGTGCTTTCTGATGTGCGTTCGTGGAATCACTGTCAACGCTGAGCATTGTAAACACGTCTTTATTGGTCTTCTGTGTCTCTTGGAGAAATGTAGTTCCCAGTTCTTGGTCATTGCTGTGAGGGTCCCCATCTCTCTGCTGGTATCTTTCGTATGTATCTCAAAAGAGATTGGATTAAGTTGTAGATCTCACCAGTATAACTGCCAATAATCCATCCAATTAGTATCATAGTGATAACATTTACAACACACAGGGAAATCGCATAGAAGACAAAATGATAAATACAGTCCTATAAAACTGTGTAGCGTGTCCTAGCCAAACTGACAGATATTTGGAAGGGACACAGTTCAGTCCATGGCAGTGGAGGTCCCTCATCGTTCTTTTGCATGTTGAGATCTAGTGGTCTTAGCACCATTTATTGAAGAGACTTTCTTTCTTCATTCAGTGAACTTGGCACCCTTGTCAGAAGTCAGTTGGCTATAGGTATATAGGTTTATTTCTGACTCTCTAATTTATCAGTTTATAATTTATGCTTATGCCAGTGGTACACTTAAATATTGCTTACTGTAATTTTGTAGTTGTTATCAGAGAAAACTCCAGGTTCTCTTTACCTGGAAAGTAAGTTTATTAATGTGTCCTGTTGGTCCTGTTCAAAGAATCATCAGGTGATTGGAGTATGTTTATAAGGGAGCAGGGTTGCATGCAAAATATAAATATAAGTATTGGTGCCAGCACGAGGGAAGCAGTGTGATTGATTAGTGGTGAAGAGGGGAATCCGTTTGTGGGGCTCAGGAGGTTCTTTGAAGATATACATCAGGAACAGAAATCTGGACTGCCTTCAGTTGGAGGTCCTGGCTGGCGCAGGGCTCTTTCACTGGCACCTTCTTTATCTGTTTTTATGTTTCTAAAAAGCTGTGAAAAACTGTATAAAGACATTATTTCCATAGCCCCTCTCAGTGACTTCTTGTCAGGGTCAGGAATTTTTAAGACAGGAGAAAAGACAAGTCAGTTTTACAAAGAGAATTAAATCTTTGCTGTTTATTTTAGCTTCCCTTTTGAACATTGGAGTGTCCAAAGCTTCCCTCTTATTTAATAGTAAGTTCAAATTTAGGAAGTGTGAATTTCAAAGAAGTTTGTTCATCTGTTTCAAGACTGTTTTGACTACTCAGGGCTCCTTGCAATTGCATGCCAATTTAAGAATGGACTTTTACATTTAGTGAAAAAGTTGTTGGAATTTTAGTAAGCATGTTTGATCTTCACATTGTTTTGGGTAGGATGGCCTTGCTGTCGTGACAGTGTTCTCTTTCAGTCTGTGAACACGGGATTTCTTTCTTTTTATTTAGACTTTATTTCTTTCAGAAATGTTTCGTACTTTTCAATGTACAACTCTTCTGCCTCCTTGGTTAAATTTACTCCTGGGAGTTTTGTTCTTTTAGGTGCTGTTGTGAGTCTGACGGCTGACTTGTTTCCCTTCTCAGATTGTCCACTGCGCGTGTATAAAAACACAGCTGATTTTTGTTTGTTGAACTTGTACCCGTAAACGTCACTAAATTCATTTGTTAGCTATAGTAGCTTTTTCATTTACAGTTTGAATTCCATTTATATTTTATTTTTTTGTTGTATAATTGCTCTGGCAGAATTCCCAATACAAGGGTGAATAGCAGAAGTGAAAGCAGATGTCCTTCTGTTATTCCTGATCATAAGGGAAAAGCCCTGAGGTTTTTTTGTTTGCTTATTTGTTTTGACTTTTGAGTGTGATATTAACTGGGGTTTTCACAAATGTCCTTAACCATGTTGGAGGAGTTCCTTTCATTTCTTAGTTTTCTGAGTATTTTGATGATGGAAAAAGTGTTGAATTTTGTAAGATGCCTTTTCTGCATAAAGACGATCATGTGATTCTTTTCTGTAAAGTGGTACATTACATCGATTGATTTTTTTTTTAGTGTTGTACCACACTTGCATCCCTAGAAAAAGTCCCACTTGGTCTGGGGTATAATCCCTCTGTATGCTGTTGGATTCAGTTTACCAGTACGTTGTTGAGGGTTTTCGTATCTATATGCTTTTTTTTTTTTTATTTAATGTAACTGAGTGAAAATGTACATTCACGTATAAATTTACCTGCCCATCTATATGCAGTTTCCACTGCTCTCCCGGTCCGGTGACTGCACACTATTCCTCTCTGCTCCATACATGTCTCACCCTCCCAACAGCCTCCTTTCGCCTCCTCTCCATCCACTCCCCTTCCTCCAGCCAGAGGTCAGCAAGATGATATCCTATAGATGTATAGAACCATAAAGTGCTTCCAATATATGGTCACTCTGCATTGCCGAGTCCAATCCATTCCTGTCCAAAGAGTGGGCCTTTGTTATAATTTATGGGAAAGGGCAGCATCAGGGCCGGGGGCCATGCTCTCAGAGGAACCCCAAAACCGCTGGACCATAAATTGAGGTCTTAGTGGATCTCTCAGGATGCACCCCTTTTTATTCTTGTGTTGCCAGTGAGATTCCTCTCTGTGAGCTCCATCGTGGCTATCACTGGTGGTGGCCGGGCACCATCCGCTTCTTCCGGTCCCAAGTCGATGTAGGCGCACACTCTTGTGGGTCTCTCTGTCTTCTCAGTTGTCTTTACCGAATGTCATTTGGGTCCTCAGTGAGCATCCGTTCCTGCTGAGTTGGGACCATTTGCTGTGTCCTCGGATGGCAGCTTGGCAGCTTTTAAGACCCCAGACGCCACTCACCAATGTGGGGTGCAGAGAGCTCTCTTAGCAAAACACTAGTTGTGCCAATTGGCCTGGAATTCGCCTAAGAGCATGGTCCCCTGCCTCCTGCCCCAGCTACTCTATCCTTGCAGTATTGAGTTAAGATGGAAGGACTACTCAAGTTATGCTGAAGTCTACTTAATATTGTTCTTGTTTCTAATGTGTGCTATCACCGCTTTCTCCCAACTAGATTTCTAGTGACTATCTAAACTAAACCCTCCCGCCCTCGCCCTCCCTCCCTCCCCTCCCTTGCAGCTGTCAAAGAGTCTTTTCTTCTATACACAAGTCTGTTTTTGAGGTCTTATCGTAGAGATCTCATACAGTATTTGTCCCTTTGTCGCTGACTACTTTCACTCAACATAATGCCTTCCAGTTGTGAAACCAGGTTAGGACATGTTTCCTGGAATCATCGTTATTCTTTATCATTGCGTAGTGCTCCATTGAGTATATGTACCATAGTTTACCTATCCATTCTTCTATTGTTGGGCATCTGGGTTGATTCCATCTTTTTGCTATCGGGGACTGTGCTGCGGTAAACATTGTGGTGCATGTGTCCGTTGGTGTGAAAGGCCTTGAATCTGTAGGATATATTCCAAGTAGTGGAATTACTGGGTCAAATGGTATATCGATATCCATTTTTTTAAGGAAGCGCCAGATTGCCTTCCAAAGAGGCTGGACCATTTTGCAACCCCACCAACAGTGTAGGAGGGTTCCACTTTCTCCACAGCCTCTCCAGCATTTGTTGTTTTGTGTTTTCTGGATCGTGGCCAATCTTATTGGGGTGAGATGGTATCTCATTGTTGTCTTGATTTGAATTTCTTTAATAACTAAAGATCGTGAACACGTCCGCATGTGTATTTTGGCTGCCTGGATCTCCTCTTTAGTGAAGTGTCTGTCCATCTCCTTTGCCCATCGCTTAATTGGATGGATTATCTTCTTCTTATTGATATTTTGTAGGATCTTATAGATTATGGAGATCAGGCGTCGATCTGACATGCCAAGCCAAGTGCCGTCGACTCGGATCCGACGATCTGACATAGAGCTGCCAAATATTTTTTCCCACTCTGTGAGTGTTCTTTTAATTCTATTAATAAAGTCTTTGGATGAGCAAAAGTGTTTGATTCTCAATAGTTCCCATTTATCTACTTTCTCTTCTGTTGATTGAGGTTTCTTTGACAGCTTTTGGAGTCTGTCCTCATTGTGTATTAAAACTTCCATTGTTGTTCCTACCTTTTCTTGGATGAGCTTTATCGTTTTACGTTTGATATTTAAGTCTTTTATCCAGTTGGAGTTGGTTTTTGTATAAGGTGTAAGATATGGATCTTGATTCAGTTTATTGCAGATGGAGAACCAATTTTGCCAGCACCATTTGTTGAAGATACTGTTTTTACCCCAGTTTAATGTCTTAGGGCCTTTGTCGAATATCAGCTGTTCATAGGCAGATGGTGTCATCTCTGGGGTCTCAGTTCTGTTCCATTGATCAATCTGTCTGTTCTTATACCAGTACCAGGCTGTTTTGACCACTGTGGCAGGGTAGTAAGTTCTAAGGTCCGGTAATGAGAGGCCTCCCAGTGTGTTCTTCTTCTTGTGTAGTAACTTACTTATCCGGGACTTCTTCGCTTTCCAGATAAAATTGGTGATTTGTTTCTCCATCTCATTAAAAAATGATGCTGGAACTTGTATTGGGATTGCATTATATAAATAAATTACTTTGGGTAAAATAGACATTTTCACAATGTTAACTCTTCCTATCCGTGAGCAGGGTAGGTTTTTCCATTTATCTAAGTCTCTTTTAGTTTCTTGTAGTAAGGGCTTGTAGTTCTCTTTGTAAAGGTCTGTGGTTTCTCTGGTTAGATTAATTCCTAGGTACTTTATCTTCTTAGGGGCTATCGTAAATGGTATTGATTTGATCATTTCCTCCTTAACAGTCTCGTTGTTGGTGTAAAGGAATCCTACTGATTTACTTATGTTTATCTTGTATGCTGAGACTTTGCTGAACTCTTCTATCAGTTTGAGTAGCTTACTTATAGATTCCTTGGGATTCTCTGCATATACAATCATATCATCTGCAAACAGGGAGATTTTAACTTCCTCTTTGTCGATGCAGATGCCCTTTATTTCTTGGTCTTGTCTAATTGCTCTGGCTAGAACTTCTAGCACAATCTTGAAAAGGAGATGTGAGAGTGGGCATCCTTGTCTAGTTCCTGATCTCAAGGGAAAGTCTCAGTCTCCATTCAGGATGATGTGGGCAACTGGCTTTCTATAAATGGCCCTTACTGTGTTGAGGAATTTGCCGTCTATGCCCATTTTGCTAAGAGTTTTTAGCATGAATGGGTGTTGGACTTTATCAAATGCCTTTTCTGCATCAATGGACAAAATGAGGTGATCCTTGTCTTTTGTGTTATTTATGTGGTTTATCACATTAATTGTTTTCCTGATGTTGAACGAGCCTTGCATCCCTGGTATGAATCCCACTGGGTCATGATGGATTATTTTCTTGATATGTTGTTGTATTCTGTTGGCAAGAATTTTGTTGAAGATTTTTGCGTCTAGGTTCATGAGTGATATCGGTCTGTAGTTCTCTGTCTTTGTTGAATCTTTCCCTGGCTTAGGTATCAGGATTATGCTGGCTTCATAGAATGAGTTTGGGAGTACTCCATCCCTTTCTATACTGTGAAATAGTCTCAGTAGTATTGGGGATAACTGTTCTCTAAATGCTTGGTACAATTCTGCCGTGATGCCATCTCCGCCTGGACCCTTTTTGGTTGGCAGTGTTTTGATGACCTTTTCAATCTCTTCCTTTGTCATGGGTTTATTAAGTTGTTCTGCTTCACGTTGTGATAATTTGGGTAGGTGGTATGAGTCAAGGAATTGGTCCATTTCCTCTAGGATTTGAAATTTGTTACAGTACAGTCTTTCATAGTATTCTGTTATGATATTTTTAATTTCTGTTGCATCTGTGGTGACAACTCCCCTCTCATTTCTAATTTGGGTTACTTGTTTCTTTTCCTGCTTTACTTTAGTAAGTGTAGCCAGTGGTTTATCAATTTTGTTGATCTTTTTAAAAAACCAGCTTTTGGTCTTTTCAATTTTTTCAATTGTTTTTCTATTCTCTAATTCATTTAGCTCTGCTCTAATCTTTATGATCTCGTCTCTTCTGGTGCCCGAGGGGTTCCTCTGTTGTTCTCTTTCTACTTGTTTAAGCTGTAGAGTTAGTTCCTTGATTTGGTTTCTTTCTTCCTTCCAGATGTGTGCATTTATGGAGATAAACAGACCTCGGAGCACTGCTTTCGCTGTTTCCCATAGGTTCTGGTAGGAAGTGTTTTCGTTCTCATTGGAATCCATGAATTTCTTTAATTCATCCTTGATTTCCTCTATAACCCATGTTTTTTTTAGCAAGATGTTGTTCAGTTTCCAAGAGTTCCACTTTGTATCTCTTTTTTCTGCTATTGATTTCAACTTTGATGGCTTTATGATCTGAGAAGATGCTTTGCAGTAATTCAGTGGTGTGGATTTTCTTGAGCATTGCATTGTGGCCTCTCATGTGGTCAATTCTGGAGAATGTTCCATGTGCACTGGAGAAGAAGGTGTAATTGTCTGCTGATGGGTGGAACGTTCTGTATCTATCAATGAGATTTAGTTGGTTAATTGTGGCAATGAGATCTTCTGTATCTTTACTGAGCTTTTTTTTTAGATGATCTGTCTAGTAATGAGAGTGGAGTGTTAAAGTCTCCCACTATTATTGTGGAGTCATCTAATTCTCTTTTGAGCGTAGTCAGTGTTTCTTTGACATATTTAGGTGCTCTGGCATCAGGTGCAGAAATATTTAATATAGTTAAGTCTTGCTTGTGTACTGAACCTGTCAGCAATAAATAGTGTCCATCTTTGTCCACGATGGTGGATTTGACATTAAAATTGATTCTGTCTGAGATTAGAATTGCCACCCCTGCTCTTCTTTGTTCATCGTTAGCTTGATATATATTCTTCCATCCTTTAATTTTTAGTTTGTTCCTGTCTTTAGGTCTCAAGTGAGTTTCTTGTAGACAACATATGGATGGGTCGTGTCTTTTGATCCAAGATGACACTCGGTGTCTCTTTACTGGAGCATTCAGTCCATTCACATTCAGTGTAATTATTGATAGGTATGTGTTCACTGCTGGCATTGTGATGTGTTTTTTTTTTTTATGTTGATGTTTTCTCTGTTGATCTTATTCGTCTGTTCTGGGACACTCTTTTTTGTGAGTTGATTTTTCACCTTTTTCAGAGCTGGTTTTATACTTGTTGAGACTCGTGTGTTAGATTTCTTGAAATGGTATGATACATCTTTGTTGTGCTTTACAGCTGCCCCTATGAACTCCCTTAATAAACTATTTATAAACCCGATTTTAATTACTACCAGTCTTGTCATCTTCCTCTCCATCTGGAAGGACTATAATGACTGTAGTACATCCCTCTTTTTATTATGATGACATCATAGTTTTCATGATCATCACTGGATTGCTTCTTTCCGTATCAAAGATGTGATTGACTTTGGAGCCTTCCCTAAATGAGTATTGAGTAGTGTGTGGTTCTAAAATATAAAGTTAGTGGTTTTGTTCTTCTAAGCCAAAGCCAAGAACTTCTTTCAGTATTTCTTGTAGTTTGGGTTTGGTTTTTCCAAAATCTCTTGAGTTTCTGTTTATGTGGGAATGTCTTAATTTCATTTTCGTATTTGAAAGACAGTTTTGCAGGATATGTAATTCTTGATTCGAAGTTCTTCTCCTTCAAGACTTTGAATGTGTCATGCCACTGTCTCCGTGCCAGCATGGTTTCTGCTGAGAAATCTGACGAGAGCCTACAGGGTTTCCCTCTGAATGTTAGCTTTGCCTTGAGTCTTGCTGCCTTTAAGAGTTGCTGCTTATGTTTCATTTTGTTAAGCTTGATTATAATATGTCTCGGAGTCTTTCTTTTGAGATCTGTGTTGGGTGGCGTACGATATGCATCTGAGATGTCTATATTCTCTTCCTTCATGATTTCTGGGAAGTTTTCTTTCAGCAGTTCAGCACCGATACTCTGTTCTCGGATGTCTCACCGTGTTCAGGGACTCCAATTAATCGAAGATTGTTCCTCTTAATAGAGTCCCCCATGCTTCTTAATGTTTCTTCATTTTTCTTGTTTCTTTTTTCTGATTTCTGCTCATAGACGCTGGCCTCAGTGGCTGTGTCTTCCAAGTCAGAAATTCTTTTTTCCATTTGTTCCATTCTGTTTTCTTGGCTTTGCATGGACGTTTCTTTGTCTTTCATTTTCTTCTTGATCTGTTGGATTTCAGAGTACTGGTGTTCCATCAGATCGAACAACTTGTTTAATTTTTCACTTTGTTCTGCTGCATTTTGTATAAGGTGTAGAAGGGCTGTGTGTATAATCAATTTATATTCACTTCCTGATGCTTTCATAAAAGTTTCTTCATCTGGAAAACTTCTTGGTTGCATTGTTTGGGAGCCTTCTGAAGCCATGAGTGATTCCTTGTATGCCGCAATTGTCTGTTGCTTTTTGGGTCCCATGTGAGTATATAGAGGCTGGAAGAGGTACTGTGAGGATGAATTGCAAATGTTTCTCTAGGCTGTCTTCAATTGTAAAGCTAAAGGTACCTGACCAGTTCACAAGTCAGTTAGGTTTTCAGGTGTAGAGGTCCCTCTTCTCATCTGACAAAGTAAGCACCACTATATCCAACCCCAGGGCATAACAAAGTAGTTCAGGATACAGCACTGCTAGTGCCCTGGTGGCCTCTGCTGACAGGGCGTAGCCTTATCCAACACTGTGTCTAGTACTGGTTTTGTGATAGGAATGCGCTCTCCTGTGGGCAGGCTCTGGCTCCCAAGCTAAGAATTAGGTCCAGCTGCGGCCACCGTATCCAAGATGGCGTCCTCCACACAGGCAGCAGACAGAGGGGCTGAAGGTGCCGAGAGGTCGTGATCCCTCTCATTCTGTTGCAGGGCCCCCAACATAGGCAACACTGTGCAAAATCACTGCTTTTCTGTCGGAGAAGCGCTGTCCCGTTTGCAGGCGCTCGCTCCCAGGCTAAGAACGAGGTCCCGCTAAAATCTCAATGTCAACATAGCGTCTCGCATACTTACTGCAGAGGTCCGCGGAAACCCCGCTGAGGCAGCTACTAAATGAAAGGCTCAAAGTGGCTAGATTAACAGAGTCCTGATCCTGGCTCTCAGAATATGGGAATTTCACCTGCCTATACCCCCAGCGGCACGTCTGAGTCCAGCCGCCAGGCAAGACCCAGCTCCGCCCACCAGCCGAGACAGAGGGGAAAAAAAAGTCAAACTGGTGCGTTTTACCTTCTGTCCATGAGAGCCGGGGCTAGCCAGGAGCGAGAGTCAGCGAAAGAGAGGAGGTTTTTCGCTGAGTGGCATGAAGTCCCAATTAACAGCTCTGTGCTGTGTCCTGAGGCTGATTAGGTGCTCAGAAGGCTCTGTTTGGTTGTCAATTCAGGTCTTGATTTCCAGAGGGATAGAAGGAGACGTATGCTTAGTCTGCCATCTTGACTCCGCCCCCCCCAAAAGCCGTATTTATATTCTTAAGGGATATTAGTGTCTAGTTTTCTTTGCTTATGGTAGCAGTTTCTGACATTGCTGGATCATGCAATGAGTTTGCAAATGTTCCTTCCTTTTGTTTTTTGTTTTTTTGTTTTTTTTTTTTAGAAGAGTTTGAGAATATTTAATGTTAATTCTTCTTTAAAAGTTTAGTGGAATTCACCAGTGAATCCATCTGGTTCTGGACGTCTCTCTGTTATGTTTTTGATTAATGATTTGCTCTCCTTTGTTATATATCTATTGAAGTTTTCTTCTTGAATCAGTTTAGACAATTTATGCATTTCTAGGTTTTGTCCATGCACTTAGGTTGTCTTATATGTTGGCGTATAATTGTTCTTAGTATTCTCTTATAATCCTTTTTATTCCTACACTAAGTGTTTGTTTCTATAGTATATAAACCCTGGTTTCCTAGTGGTCAACAAAGGGTCAGCAGTTGGGATCCACCAGGTGCTCCTTGGAAACGACACGGGACAGCTCTGCTGTGCTGTATAGGGTTAGTCTCACTCAGAGTGGGCTCAGTGGTGGTGTTTTTTTTTTTAAAGTACTAGAATGTGTTTGGTAGGAATGTCTCCCACATCGTTTCTCTTTTTAGTTATTTGCATTTTATGTCTTTTTTCTTTTTCTGTGAAGTGAAGATTATAAATTATGTTGACATTTTCAAAGAACCATCTTTCGGTTTCATGGTTTTTTCTGTCTTCTGCTTCATTTACCTCTCTTGTCATGGATTTGGGCTTAGTTTTCTTTTTCATCAAAGTGAAGGTTATGGTAGTGAGTTTGATGTAGGTATTTTACAGCTTTAAGTGTCCCTCTAGCCCTGCCCTTGGTGCTTTGTGTTATGTAATATTTTCATTTTCACTTATCTCTGCTTATTTGCTAACTTCTCTGTGATTTCTTCTTTTGCCCTATTGGTTGTTTAATTTCCATGCTTTTGTGAATTTTCCAGCTTTCCTTCTGTTGTTGACTTCTAGTTTCAGTGCATTGTATTTCCGAGAAGTTACTTTGTATAATTTTAGTATTTTAATATTGGCTGAGACATTTTTTTCAGGTCTAGCATATGGCTTATCCCAGATATTTCATGTGCACTTAAGAATGTCTCTCATGAGGGGGTGGGGCCAAGACGGCAAACTAGACACATGTCTCCCCGGTTCCCTCTGAGAACTAAGGCCTGGATTGATAATTGAAAAGTGCACTCTGGATGCCAAGTGAGCCCTAGGATGTGGCATATGGTTGTCAGATTGGAGTGCATGCCAATCAGGTGGACTAAATGGGAATCTACCCCTCTGTAACATGAAGTAGCATACCCTGAGCCCCTCTCCTGCTGACTTACCACTTGGCAGACTGTAGGTACTGATACTGTCTTTGTTATCCTGGAGGCAGGAGGCAGGCGATCGGCATGAGCCAGCAAATATGCTGAACTACACTACTAAAGTAAACAGCATGTAGCGTAACAGTGAGACAGTGTGTGGGATAGCCACAGTTTGAGAGCTTGGCTGCTGACTGAGGACACTACTAGCCCTCCACCTTCTCTTTTCTGAGCTCCACCATAAATTCTACTGTTACGTAGCAGGGAGGATAGCTTGGCCATGGTGCCATCTTGGTCAGCTGGGAGGTAGAGTCACCCAACTGGAGGCCTCAGCAGGGGCTAGTTCCCATGCAGAGAAACAGTGCCAGTCTGGAAAGCACTTTGGAGCAGAAAGCCTGTGTTTAGTAATGTTACCTTATGAGTGGGGCCCGGCTGAGGATGGCAGCAAGGCCATAACCTCTGTCAACTTTGAACTATGTCATAGCATTTGGGGAAGGCGGGACAGGGCCTGCCACACCTGATGGCCTGATTTCAGTAGCTGTTAGACAGCACCCAGCTTATTAAAATAAGACTGCTTGGAGAAATAACTGCAGTGTAGCCTTGCAGCATCTCTTCCAGCTTTTACAGACCTACATCATAGAGTTAGTTGACAGCCCCCCCAGTGACTTCTGTAAGTAATGTGCTGTCTTTGCTAGCCAGGAGGAAGAGTCTGCCACCCCAGAGAGAGTCCACTGAGGCCACTCACTAGAGTACATAGAAGTGGCTGGTGACCAACTCCCTTCTCAGAGCTACACCTCAGCTCCTGTTGCAGTGACACCAGAAAAACTGAACAGCCTCTTCATGGCCCAAAGGCAGCAAACCATCACAAATTATTTCAAGTAACAGTCTACCATGGCTCTGGAAAACTTCCAAAATAAGAATCAAAAAACTTCCCAGATGAAGAAGCCTTTCTGAAACTATCAGCATTTGAGTACAAAAGAATTATATAGAGAGTCCTTCTAGAGATTAAACAAAATGCAACAGAACAAAATGAAAAATTAAGCAAGCTGTTTGAACTGATGGAACATCAGCAATCTGAAATCTAGCAGATCAATGACAAAATGATAGAGTTAGACAATTCAAAGCCAAAGGGGCAGAATTGAGGAGGTGGAAGTCAAAGTTGGTGATCTTGAGGACAGAGCCACTGACACCAGAATTTATGAGGACAGATCAGAGAAAAGAAATAAGAAAAATGAAGAATCATTAAGAAACATGTGAGACTCTATTAAAGAGAATTAATTTAAGTTCCTAAACAGGAAGGGACAACTGAAAACACAGTATTGTTGTTGAGCTGCCAACAGAAATCTTCCCTGAAATTATGAAAGGAGAACATAGAATGGTATTGAATGCCACAAAAACTAGACTGCAAAAGAAAGACACCAAGACTTATTATAATCAAGCTTAATCAAACAGTAACAGATTCTTTTAAAGCTGATGAGTCTCAAAGCCAAGCTAACATTCAGAGGGAAGCCCTATAGGCTTTCATTGGACTACTCGGCAGAAACAATGTTGGCAGGGAGGCAGGGTGATGACACATTCAAAGCCTTGAAGGAGAAAAACTTCCAATGAAGAATTATATGTCCTGCAAAGTTGTCAGATATGAAGATGAAATTAAGACAGTCACAGATAAACAGAAACTTAGAGACTTTGTAAAAACCAAACCAAAACTACAAGAAATACTGAAAGAAGCTCTTTGCTTAGAACAACAAAAACACTAAGTGCATATTTAAGGAGGCAATGCAGAACACAGCATCCAGAATCAATCAGAGCTGCAGTATTAAGACAAGGAAACCACTGATGATATCATGAAAACTGTGACACTGTCACACTAAAAAGAGGAACATAGTACAATAGTTATAGTCATTTCAGATGGAGAGGAAATTAAAAAGATACGCAGAAGTTAAAATTGGATTTAAACTTACAATACGAAGGGGGATCACAGAGATAACCACAAAGCACAGTAACAACGCAACATAACAAAACAAGAAACATACGACAAGAGTCTCAACAAACATCAAACCGACACTGAAAAAAGATGGAAATTCAACCCAGAAAGAAGAAAGACCCAGAACAGAATATTTAAGAGCAACATAGAAAACACCAACACAGAAATAAAGACATCAAAATGACAGCACTGAAGACATATGTATCAGTAATTACATTGAATGTAAGTGGACCGAATATTCCATTGTCTCTTTAAGAGAAAACGCTCGTTGCATCTTAAAGACAACCAGTCACATCCTGCATCAAAAGACATGACCTTTCTATATGTTGCGTACAAGAAACACACCTTAGACTCAAAGATATGAACAAACTGAAAATCAATGGATGGAATAATGTATACTTTGCTAAAAGCATACAGAGAGCAGGTATGGCAATACTAATCTCAGATGAAATAGATTTTAATGTAAAATCCACCATCTTGGGCATGGATAGACACTATTGCTGAAAGGTTCAAGAAGCAGGCAAGACTTAACAATACTAAATATTTATGCACCTAGTACTAGTGCATGTAAATACATTGAACAAGCAGTGACTACATTGACAATTGAGATAGATCACCCCACAATAATAGTAGGAGACTTAAACACTTCACTTTCAGTTATGGACAGATCATCCAGAAAAAAGCTCAGTAAAGACACTGAAGATCTTAATGTGGCAGTTAAGCACCTAGACATCATTGACATATACAGAACTTTGTATATGTTAACAGATAAGTACAGTTTCTTCTCCAGTGCACGTGGAACATTTTCCAGAATAGAGCATGTGTTAGGAAATAAAGCAAGTCTCAACAAAATCCAAACCACTGAATTATTGCAAAGCATCTTCTCAGACCATAAAGCCATAAAAGTTAGTAGCAGATAAAGCAGGTAGAAATTTGAACTCACGGAAACTGAACAACACCTTGTTGAAAAATCCATAGGCTATTTATAGAAGAAAACAAGGATGAAATAAATTTATGGATTCAAATGAGAATGAAAACACTTCCTACCAGAACCTGTGGGATACAGCCAAAGCAGTGCTCGGAGCTCAGTTTGTCTGTATAAATGCACACATCCAGAAAGAAAAAAGGACCCAAACCAAAGAATTAACCCTAGAACTTGAACAAGTAGAAAGAGAGCAATGGAGGAACCCCTCAGGCACTAGAAGAAATCTAATAAAGATTGGAACAGAACTAAATGGATAAGAAGAACAATTGAAAAAAATTAACAAAATCAAAAGCTGGTTTTTTGAAAAGATCAACAAAATTGACAAACCATTGACTAAACTTAGAAAAGCAGGAGAGGAAACAAATAATCCAGATAAGAAATAAGATCAGAGATGTCACAACAGCCGCAACTGAAATTCAAGGTATCGTAACAGAATTCGGCGAAAGAATGTCCTCTAACAGATTTGAAAACCTAGAGGGAAAGGACAAATTTCTAGATTCATATCACCTACCAAAATTATCGCAAGGAGAAGTAGAACAACGTAATAAACCTATCTCAAAAGAAGAGATTGAAAATTTTATCAGAAACTACCAACCCAAAAGTCATGGCTCAGATGGCTTCACTGGAGAATTCTACCAAACTTTTAGAGAAGAGTTAACTCCAATACTGCTCAGATTGTTTCACAGCATAGAAAGGGAAGGGATACTCTCAAATTCATTCTAGGAAGCCACATAACCCTGATCCAAAAGCCAGGCAAAGATCCCACAAAAAAAGAAAATTATAGACCTATACCAGTAATGGCAAGACTCTGTAACAAAATCCTTGCCAATAGAATTCAACAACAAAAAAATTATTCATTATGACCAAGTTGGATTTTTAACGGGGACACAAGCCAGAAAAACAGTTAATGTGAACAAGCACATAAAATAGGACAAAAGACAAGAATCACCTGATTTTTGTCAATTGGTGCATAAAAGGCATTTGACAGAGTCCCCCGTTCATGATAAAAACTCTCAGGAAAATAGGAATAGAAGGGAAATTCCTCAGTGCAGTGAGGAGCATCTACAGAAAGCCAGCTGCCTACATCATCCTGAATGGAGAGAGACTGAAAGAATTCTGCTTTAGGTGGGGAACTAGACAAGAATGTCCACTTTCACGACTTCTATTCTACATTGTACTAGAAGTTCTGGCCAGAGCAATTGGACCAGACAAAGAAATAAAGAGCATCTGCACTGGCAAAGTAGTAGTAAAAACCTCCCTATTTGCAGATAGCATGATTGTATATGTAGAGAAACCTAAAGAGTTTATAAATAAGCTGCTCGAACTAATAGAAGAGTTCAGCAAAGTATTAGGATACAAGATAAACATAAGTGAATCAGCAGCATTCTTTTATAGCAACAAAGAGATTAAAGAAGAAATCACTAAATCTATACCATTTACTGTAGCTCCCAAAATGATAAAATACTGAGGAATAAATCTAACTAGAGAAATAAGAGACCCATACAAAGAAAACTGCAAGAAACCAGGAGAGACTTACGTAAATGGAGAAACCTGCCCTGCTCATGGATAGGAAGACTGAACATTGTGAAAATTTCTATTTTACCCAAAGCGATCCATGTATACAGTGCAATCCCAATACAGATTCCAGTGATTTTTTTAATGAGATGGAGAAACATATCACCAAATTTGGAAAGAGAAGAAACTCCAGATAAGCGTACCATTACTGGAGAAGAAGAATGCAGTGGGAGGCTTCATACTACGTGACATTAGAACCTGTGACACTGCCACTGTAGTCTGAACAGCCTGGTACTGGTACAAAAAGAGACATATAACCAATGGAGCAGAGTTGAGACCCCGCAGATGGCATCATCTTTTTATGAACAGTTGATATTTGAGAAAGGCCCTAAGATTGTAAACTGTAGTAAAAACAGTCTCTTTAACAAATGATGCTGGCAAAATTGTATATCCATCTGCCAAAAATTAAAAAAAGACCCACATGTCATACCTTACAGAGAACCTAACTCAGATTGGATCGAAGACCTAAAAATTAAAATGATAAAGATCATATAAGAAAAAATAGAGTCAACAATGGAAGTTTCGATACACACCTTAAACAGACTTCAAAGTCTGACAACGTGCAATCAACAGAAAACAGATAAATGGGAACTACTAAGAATCAAATACTTTTGCTCATCCAACGACTTTATCAAAATAATAGAAAGACCACCTGTAGTATGGGAAAAAATATTTGGCAACTACATGTGAGACCAACATCTGATCTCCATAATTTACAAAGTACTGTAAAATATCAACAGGAAAAAGGTAAATAACCCAGTTAAGTGATGGGCAAAGGAGATGGACAGACACTTCGCCTAAGAGGATATCCAGATAGCCAAAAGACACCCAAAACAACACTGACGGCTGCATGGGTTGATGTGGAGGGTGAGGGTTGGTCGTAGATTAGATAGTTGATGGAAGTTTAGTTGGGCAGAAGTTGACAGCACACAGTAGAAAGAAGAGGAAATGTTCATGATCATTAGCTATTAAAGAAACCGAAATCAAACCTATGGTGAGATACCATAAGTTGGCCATGATCTCAAAACAACAAATGCTGGACAGGCTGTAGGGAGTTTGGAACTCTCCTACACTGCTGGTGGGATTGCAAAATGGTCGAACCTCTATGGAAAGCAGTTTGGCACTTTCTTAAAAATCTGGAGATAGATAAACCATTTCATCCAGTAATCCAACTGCTCAGAATATATCTTACAGAATTAAGGACACTCACACAAACAGATATATGCACACGCATGTTCATTGCAGCACAGTCCATAATAGCAAAAAGATGGACTCAACCCAGATGTCTAACAACGGATGAATGGAGAAACAAACTGTGGTTCATATACTCAATGGAACACTGTGCAGTGGTAAAGAACAATGATGGTTTGAGGAAGCATCTCATAACCTGATTTCAACTGGAAGACATTATGCTGAGTGAAACCAGTCAGCAGCACAAGGACAAATATTGTGTCAGACCCCTAATGTAAGGGCTTAAAAATAGGACTTATGTACAGAAGAAAACACTGACGGCTGCATGGATTGATGTGGAGGGTGAGGGTTGGTCGTAGATTAGATAGTTGATGGAAGTTTCGTTGGGCAAAAGTTGACAGCGCACAGTAGAAAGAAGATTAACTTAACTGGACTTCATTGTAAACTGCAAACTCTTGTTAATATTGCAGGGATAGAGTAGCAGGGGTGGGGGTTTTGCGACCATGCTCTTGGGGCATTGAGGCCAGTTGGCATAGTTAGCCTATTGCTCAGAGAGTCTTCTGAATCCCATTTTGGTGAGTGGCATCTGGGGTCTTTTAAAAGCTAGCAAGCAGCCATCTGAGGTACACCAAGTGATCCTACGTCATCCAGAATGGACTATCACCAATAACGACAGACGTGAGGGAAAAAGAGCTCAGAGGATAGAAGGACCCATGTGAATGGGTGACTGTATCAACGTGTGGCCAGAAGAACCAAATGGTATCTGGCTACTGCAAAGACAGCCATGGTGGGGCACACAATGTTGAATCCAAGTGGCAACATGAGAAAAGGAGAGGTGCGCCTCAAGAGCTCCGCTAAAAGACTGCAACTGATAGTCTTCCAGCCTGGGGGCTCCTCTGGAAGCATGGCCCTTAGACCTGCTGCTGCCCCGGACCAGAAAACATTTCCAAGTTCAAGTGTTCGTAAAGGAATAGGTTGGACTTGGGAACACAATGAGACCATATTCTGTGCATCTACAGGATGCTGTCCTAATGGCCTCTTACTAGAAGGGAGAGGAGAGCCGGGAGAGGAGGGGACAGGACATTGTTAAGAGGATAAGATATATATAAAACAAAAAGGAGGAGTGTGCTGTCACCTGGCAAGGAGAGCAGAGGAACTGCAGATAGGCAGGCACTCAAGTTTAATTTGGATTGTATACTTTCACGTGAATCACAGTTAAAAAAATAAAAAGAATGGACATCATGCTGTTTTTGGCTGGAGTGTTCTATATGTATATCTGTGGGATCTAGTGTTGTTTTAATCCTTTTCTTCCTTGTTGATCTTTTGTCTAGATGTTGTAGGCATTATTGTAAAGTGTATATTGATGTCTCAACTTGTTACTGTAGAATTGTCCATTCCGCTCTTCGGTTCTGTTAATACTGTCACCCTGTATGGGGCCTTGTGTTCTTGGGGGCATGTTGTTGTTAGGTGCTGTCGAGTAGAACTGCCCCATAGAGTTTCTAGGGAGCACCTGGTGGACCTCTTGGTTCGCAGCCATAGCACTTCACCACTGCGCCACCAGGGTTTTCTTAGGGGCATGTGTATTTGATTGTTGTATTTCCTGGAAGAATTGACCCTTTTGTAAATTTATAGTGTTCTTCTTTGTTGTAACATTTTTTTTTACTTAAAGTCTGCTTTGTGTGTGATTCAGTACAGTCACTCCTTTGGTTAGGCAGTCATTTTTCACTTTACCTTAAATCACTTTGTGTGTTTGGATCTAAAATAAGTCTCTTGCAGACAGTATATAAATGGATCACTTTTAAAATCCATCCTGTTTATCTCTGCTTATTGATTGGCAAGAGTGAATGAGTTGTTGGCTAAAAATTCAGATTGTTTTCATCTTTTTCATTTAGGCTTTTCAGCACTTTCAAATAGTAAACTTGGTTAGCTCTTTGTCCAGTGGATACAAATTTATGATGAACACTTCCTCTGATATCAAAAAAGATTAACAATATCATTTTGACTCATGCTTTGGACTGATGGAACTTTGTTCACCATGGAAACTTGGCGGATTCCCATTGTTCACTGTGATACTTTGTTTCAGAGTTGTATTGGTGCACCCCTGTTTCATCATAAGGGATAACAGGGCCCCGAACATTGTCTTGCCTCTCCACAAAGTCTTGGCAAACTGTGACTCTCCTTTGCTTTTGTTCATCAGCGAGCTCCTTTTCAAGACCACTTTCACACACACTTTTGTCATGGCAGCATTTTCAGTTCAGATTTGCCTGTTTTGCTGTTGACGTTTACTTGGTTGGCTGTGCTTCTCACAGTCAGCTGATGATTTTGATGCACGGTTTGACAACTTTTTGCAATGTTTTCATCAATTCTTTTCATTACTGGCCTCCCTGATCTGTCTTTATTAGTGACACTTTCTATTCTCTTTGTATAAACGTTTAATCCAGTTGTACACTGCCATTTTCTTCATGGCCTTATTCCCGTAAACTTGGACTAACATGTCCCTGATTTCACTTCCACTCTTGCGAAGTTTAACAAGAAAGTGGATGTTTGCTGCTCTAGTTCAAGCTCAGACATTGATGCGATGGCACACAAAACCGGGGAGCAACAATAATGAATGACACTCATGAAGACACCACCACGTGTCAACATGAACACAGCTGTGAGACACTGATATACAAAGGTTATGAAACTTTTTTTGTACAGTGCTGCCAACATAAGCACACAGTGGCATATTTGTGAACTTATTGTCAGACCTCGTATGCTACCCGTTCTTTTTTTGATAGTGACCCTCTATTTCTTCCATCTTCCTTGATGCTTCCTGAATTGTTCAGTATCTTGCCCATAGAATCCTTCGTTATTGCAACTTACTGCTTGAGTTTTTTATTCAGTTTTTTCAGCTTGTGAAATGCTAAGCAGTTTTTTTCCTTTTGGCTCTTTAGATCTTTGATGTATTTCATTATAGAACTTTTTCTGCTCAAGCTGCCCTTTGAAATTTTCTGTTCACTTTTACTTCATCATTTTTTCTCTTTAACCACTTTACATTCAAGAGCAAATTTCAGAGTCCCTCTGACATGTATTTTAGTATTTTCTTTCTTATCTGATCTTCAGTCATTATTGTTCACTGCTTCAAATCCATTCTTTCTTTCCTTTATTCCAGTAAATGAATAAAATTTCTAACATCTATCAACTATCTCATTTTTGATAAACCCTCACCTCCCTGCCCTTGTAGTTGTCCAAGTTATTTTCTTCTGTAGATGATTCTGTTTTTAAATCCTTATAACAGGGGTCTGATACAGTGTTTGTCCTTTTGACACTGATTTCACTTAGTATAATATCTTCCTGTTAAAACCATGTTATGAGATGGTTTCTAAAATCTTCATTTTTTTTTTTTTTTATCATAGCATAGTGTTCTATTGAGTATATGTACCATAGTTTATCCATTCGTCTGTTGATGGGCATCTGGGTTGATTCCATCTTTTTGCTATTTGTGGTCTGTGCTGCAGTAAACATTCTTGTGCATGTGTTTGTTCGTGTGAAAGGTTTTGTTTCTGAAGGATTAATTCCAAGCAGCAGAATTACTGGATCGAATGGTTTATCTATTTCCAGCTTTTTAAGGAAGTGCCAGATAGCTTTCCAAAGAGTTATACCAGTTTGCAGTCCCACCAGCAGTGTATGAGAGTTCCAATCTCTGCACAGACTGTCCAGCCTTTGTTGTTGTGTTTTTTTTTTTTTGGATTATAGCCAACCTTGTTAGGGTGAGATGATATCTCATTATAGTTTTGATTTACATTTCTCTGATTGCTGATGATCATTTTCTCAGGTGTGTTTTGGCTGCCTGGATGTTCTCTCTAGTGAAGTGTCTGTCCGTCTCTTTTCTCCATTGCGTAATTGGATTATTTACCCTTTTCTTATTGATGTTTTGCAAAACCTTGTAGATTGTGGAGATCAGATGACGGTCTGACATGTAGTTGCCAAATATTTTTTCCCATTCTCTAGGTGGTCTTTTAACTCTTTTGATAAAGTCTTTGGATGAGCAAACAAGTGTTTGATTCTTAGTAGTTCTCATTTATCTATTTTCTGTTAATTGTGCTTTGATTGTTAGATTTTGAAGTCTGTCTAAGCTGTGTATTAGAACATCCATCGTTGATCCTGCTTTTTCTTGCATGATTTTTATCAGTTTAGGTGTGATATGTAGATATGTAGATCCATGTAGAATTAGTTTCTGTGTAAGGTGTGAGATATGGGTCTTGTTCCAGTTTTTTGCAGATGGATATCCAGTTTTGCCAGCACCATTTGCTTAAAGAGACTGTTTTTCAGATCTATTCTTGACATGGTTTCTAAATTCAAGTGGGATATACTCAGAGTTGTTCTTTGACTTTTGTGGAATTTTAAAAAATACTCTTCAGCTTCAGTGTGAACTTGCCTGTGAGCAGCTGATGGTCTGTTCTGTAGTCAACTCCTGGATTGTTCTCGCTGGTGATACTGAGCATCCTCCTCTCTTTCCACGGCTGTAGTTGGAGCTTTGATTGACTCCTGTGCATTTCATCAGGCGAGGTCCACATGAATAGGCACCGTTTATCTTGTTGAAAACAGGGATTTGCAATCATTAGGTCATTGATCTTGGAAAATTCTATTGTGTGATTTCTGACATTTGTGTCACTAGAAGCGCATTTTGCAACTATTAATCCTTTGCAACTTTCACCTTCCAGGGTAGGTCTAGTAGTGATGAAATCTCTCAGCTTTTACTTACCAGAGAATGGCTTAATTTTCCTCTCAGTTGGGAATGACCATTTTTCCAAATACAGAATTCTTGGTTGACAGTTTTTCCTATTTGGACCCTTGTAGTACATTACTCTTTTGTCTTCTGGCTTCCATTGCTTTCTGTAGAGAAATTAGCTATTAATCTTATTGATGATCCCTTGTATGTAAGAGTTGCTTCTCTAATGTAGCATTTTTGTCTTCGACTTTCGGTTGTTTAATTATAATATGCCTTGCTGTGTATCTCTTTGAGTTTATTGTAATTCAGTGTGTACTTTCATCAACTTTGAAACATCTTTATATATTTTTTCTGCTTCCTTTTCTTCTGGAATTCCCATAGTATGTGTTTGGGTCTTCTTGATGATGTCTCACATGTTCTGTAGGCTCTGTTTACATTTGTTCATTCTTCTTTTTTTCACCCTTCATACTTGATATAACGGGTGGAATTGTGTTTCCCAAAAATATATGTTAACTTGCTTAGGCCATGATTCCCAGTATTGTGTATCTGCCCTCCATTTTATGATTGATGTAATTTTCTTATGTGTTATAAATCCTAATCTCTGTTTGTGGTTAATGGGGCAAAATTAGAGTACGTTAAAGATGAGTGTCACCCTTGCTCAGATCATATCCCTGATCTGGTGTAAAGGGAGTTTCCCTGGAGTATGGCTTGCATAACCTTTGGTCTTAAAAGAAACAAAAGGAAAGGGAAGTGAGCCAAGAGTAGGGACTTGATACCACCAAGAAAGCAATGCCAGGAGCAGAGTGTGTCCTTCAGACCCAGGGTCCCTGTGCTGAGCAGCTCCTAGTCCAGGAGAAGGTTGACCACAAGGACCTTCCTCCAGACCTGGACGAGGAAGCCTGCCTCTGCTGCTGATGTACTGAATTTGAACTTTTAGACTAATAGACCATGAGGCAATACACTTCTATTTGTTATAGTCGTCCATTTGTGGTATTTCTGTTACAGTAGCACTAGATGACCAAGACACTTGATGATCTCAATCATCCTATCCTCAAGTTCGCTGTTTTCTTCTGCTTGCTCAAATCCGCTGTCAAAACTCTGTAATGATTTTTTCACTTCAGTTATTATACTGTTTAGCTCCAGAATTTGTTTGGTTCCTTTTTATAATTTCTCTCTATTGATATTACTTTAGTCATGCGTTGTTTTTATGATTTTCTTCTTTGTGTTTTCCTTTTAGCTATTTGAGCATATTTAATACCATTTTTGAAGTGTCTTGTAATTTCAGTGTCTGGCCTTCTTCGGGAATGGTTTTTGTTTACATACTTTGTTCCTTTGATTGGGACATATGTTCCTGTTTATCTGGTAATTTTGTTGTTGTGGTTGTTGAAAACAGGATATTTAAATACTGTGATACAGTGCCTATGGAAATCAGATTCTCTGTGTTTCCCAAACTTGTTTTTTAGCATTAACAGTTGTAGTAGTCCATTTGTTTAGTGAACGTCTCAAGTGATTTTTCAGAGGCTGTATTCCTTATTATGTGTTGTTACTGAAGCCCACTCAGGTTTTGTTATATTTCCTTAAATGTCAGAAGACAAAAAGAACAGAAATACATCATGTAATCTTTGCAGACTGATTCTGCAAAGGGGCTTTTCTTCAGCACTCAGGAGTGCTTGCACTGCTTCTGAGGATTAGCTTAAGATGAGAATTTAGGGCCTTTTTAGATCTTTTCTGTGCATGTGTCTTGCATTGGACAGTGAGTCACTGTTTTGGTCACTCTGTGCTAAAGATTACAAAACTTAAGGGAAAATAGCATTACAGTCAACTATCTCAGGAGGCACCAGCCCGCCATCCTGGGTGTGGTTGGACCTCGAGCCGGTTAGTGTACGACTGCTGGAGCCAAACTGGTCTGACCGTTCTGAGTGTGGTCTTTGGATCACTGGGACCACTCCCATGCAGGGGGGCTGCTCATATGCAGGGGGGCCACTAAGCCTGTGTAACTCCTCAAACTTCATGTGAAGAAAAGTGGAGTGAGGGACAAGCTGTCCTGGCTCTAAGAGGAGGCTTCTGAAGCCCAGACCAGGACACACCACTCACTAAAGACCAATGGAACTTGGGAGTGTGCCTTGGCCTTCTTGTGTTCAGACTAAGCCACAGAAGCAGATGTTAGGGGTTGGCAGCTTCAGGCTCAGGGCTAGCCCCAGTGCTCTCCACTTCTGGGAGGTCTAGGGCTGCAGTAGCAGGCATGCTCCACAGGTCTCACACCAGGACCCCTCTGTCAGAGGGAGCTGAGGTGAGATTGTATTCCTACAGTTGGCAGAAGAGGATTTTCCTGGAATCCCAGCCCTTCTAGACTCTGGGAATATTAAAGCTGAAATCAGCCCCAGGGGTCATTGTCTGTTTCGTGGGCACTACATACCTGGTCTCTGCCATCTCGGAGGCCCAAAAGAAAGGACTCCCTCTGCCATTAGAGCTGATAATGCCTTTTGGCAACTTGCTTCCCTCAAACTGAACTGAGATCTGTATCCCTGAGCTGTTGTTGCTGACCACGTACATTTTCACTTGATCTGTTTGCCAAGGTGAACGTGGCCTCTGGACAGTAACAGTGACTTCAGCCTGTGGTTCATGTTATAGTGTGAGTTCTGGGGTAGCTCTATCTGCCATTCAATGGGAGCCTGAACCAGCTAGAGAAGAGCCAAGATGGTGAAAAAGTAGAGATGTGGACTAAACAGTTAGATGCATGTTTGTGTTTGGCATTCAGCTTTTGTTACTTGATAGTACAAAACACGTGCTAAACAAAGTTAATATGAACCTCTGTGACGCCCGCATTAAATTTGGTCTTCATTCCTTGTGTGCACATTTTGTATGCACTAATTTACACTATTGATACATGTATTGTAACAAAGCCTGTATTTCAGAAAGCAGGTGGGTTATGGTAAAACATTGTTAGCTTTATATTAAATTGGAAAGACTGGTCATGTAGTAGTTACAGCTACATCAGCTAACCAGATGGTCAGTAGTTCAAATCCCTCAGGCATTCCTTGGAAGCTGTGGGGCAGTTCTTGATCTATAGGGCCAAAAAGCAGATGGATTGTGTTGAAATGTTGTTACCATTACATTAAATTACAAATTTTGTTACTGGGGAACTCAGTTTTATATCGTATTTTGTTGTTCAGAAGTGTAACTGAAGTTCATCGATTCTAGTGTCCTGTTGTATTTTTCTGTAGTAGCTTTACCGGTCTCCGACAGTATAGTTTTAAAAACTTTGTGTTAATGCGTTGGAGCTTAGTTTTAATTAGAATTTAATTCACTGTCCATTTAAATTAAGGTTTCTGCTAACTGGGCTATGGTGGCTAGATAGTGCTAATCACAATCAGTAGTCTGAATAGAACCTCAAATCAAATTCTCATAGTATAACTTAAAGTGACATGAACCACTGACATATTAAATTAGAATTACTAAATTCCAAGCAGTTAATGTACATCACCCAGTTAGAGTGGATATTGGTAAATCAAGTATGTAGAAACCAAGGTTTTGCTCATTTAATTAGTGAAGATAAGAAAAGGATATAACATTGCATTGATAGGTGGAAATTTACATGCTTGTAGTCTTTCAGGATGATTGAAGTATTTCAGAAGAGTATTAGGAAGTAGTTTAAACCTTTGTACAGAGTTAGCAACCCCATTTACAGAAGTAAGGCAGGTGGTGTCTGTCTGAAAATGGCCACTAAATGGATATCGCAACTCTGGCCTAAGATCATGTAACATCTTTATAGATGAACCAGCTGTAGTAAGATTTGTTACTAGTGACACATACTACATTGGTGTGCACCAAGTCTTGTTAAAGCTTGTTGAATAAATGAGTGAATAAAATGAGAGTTCTTCTGCATCATTAAGCAACATGCTGAAATAAAAATATACTATTCCTTTAAGTATTTATTCATGACATTGTTCATATTACTAAAAGATATGAACAAAAGTAAGATATTTTATTCCCCAGTTAACTGGAAAATTATGTTTTTTATCATACCCTTTCTATTAAACATTACCAGTGCACACAGGAGTTATTGAGTTTTGCTTTTTTTCCCCCAAGTGATGTCTTATTATTTTAGTCCTAAATTTCTTCCCTCATGTAATTTTTTTCTTTCCTCATTACAGTGAGTAGTAATTTTCTTTTGAGGAGACAGCACTGCTGATTAACTTACGTAATCATTACAACAGGCTTTAGCCTGTTTTAAAATTTTTGATTACATTTCTTGAAAGACAGTCGTTGGAATTTGAGTTATCAGATTTCTCCTTGCTGATGTTTTTAATCTTTTTTCACCATTATGTAGAATATTTGACATACTTATCAGTATGTTAAAGATGGTGTATTTTCTAAATTTCATGAGTAGAGTTTATTAATTAGTTAAAATAACTGATTAAAACCTTTCTTTTTTTGTTTTTCTGGTACTTAGATCTTTAGCATGTGATTCTGCATCTCTTCTGTGCCTTGCCCCCAGCAGTCGTATTTCATTTCAGAATTTGATCTAAAAGAAAAGCGTTACCTTGGATTATATAAACGGTTTTCAAGAGTGTCTCCGATTGTTTTCTCAATCTTGCGACTAACGTGATTGACAGTTGCAGTTAGAATAGATTATCTGTCTGCCGTTAGACACAAATGTATAAAAATGTTGGCTGATTATGTCTAGTCCATATTTTTCTGATAACATTTGTTTGCTTATTGCTTATAGAGTTATAGAATAGAATGGACTGTATTTTTCTAATGCACACCAGGAATCCTTTAAGCAGATATTAGGTGTATTTAATTGGAAATATTTATTATGCACACTTATGGAGAGTTTTTAAGCAGTTAAGAGCACTTTGCAGAATAGAAGACACTTACAAAACCTCTTCTACATCTCCAACATCATTTGCGCCTACCTTGCCAGTTTCTGAAAACATTGCTGTGTTTTATAGTGTTGAGGATTCATTGCTAATGTCCCAGAGCTTCACCTTCCAGGCTTCTGACTCCTGCTGTCTTTTTAACTGTAGCACTGTGACCTCTGCGGTGTTTACTGTGGGAGACAATGTTGTTTCAGGCAGTGATGACCGCACTGTGAAAGTTTGGGATTTAAAAAATATGAGATCCCCAATTGCAACTATTCGTACAGACTCTGCCATTAACAGGTAAAATAAAACTGGTTATTTACAAAGTATTTAACTTGCATAATAGACCTGAAATGTCTTTTTGTAATTTCATTTATGCAAATTGAGTGTTTAATTGATAATAGCCTTGAGAAAAATGGCTTAGTTTCTGGGAAAATACATCTTATCCATCCTCTAATGCAAATTCAGTAGTAAGTATACAATCAGGTTGATGTAAGCAGGCTTTGTTTAAAAAAAAGGGTAAACCATGTATGGCCACATGTTGTTAAGTTTTTACTTTATTATGTCAAAATTGATACTCTGCTTGGGTAGGTGAATCTGCATCTACCTTTGAGTGATATGTGTGTGTCTCTGTATTGTGAATGTGTGTGTATGGGTGTCAGTGGTGTAGTTACACATATGTAATCTAATTCCTTTAATGCCATGTCCAGATAATGCCTATAATTTGATGATAATTTACCTTGAAATGTGAATAATACTAAATACCTACTGCATCATTTGTAAACTCAAAGACTTGTGTCATAACTGTTTAAGCATAATCCGCTTTTATTTCTTCTTTGCAGGATTAATGTATGTGTTGGCCAAAAAATCATTGCCCTTCCGCATGACAACCGACAAGTTAGATTATTTGATATGTCAGGAGTGCGATTAGCAAGGCTTCCTCGAAGCAGTAGACAGGTAACAGAATTCTTTTTGTTTGTAAGTCTTATAGGGATATATATTCACAAAGAAAATTAGAGAGGAACTTAGAATTCTATGTGTTGGATTATTGCAGTCTAATGAAGATATGACTCATACACGAGTATGTTATGTTATATGGAAAATTAACAGTGTATTTAGCCTGGTAGTTTCAGAATAATTTAATTTCAACAGGTAACCAATATAAAAAAAATTATTTCAGGTATTTTACATTTTTATTATCAGACTATGTCTCTGAATGGTTGCTTTTTTGTAAGTACTTGATCTGTATTTAGACCATAAATTTTTAAGTTGTAAAAGTAGTTATATATCTAAGTTGTTCCAGATATTTTTAAAAGTTTTCCATTAAATAAAACTATCATTTTTTAAGTGTAATAATTCATTGCACTAGGTTGGGTTTTGTCGTATTTCAGGAGGTTGACAGCACATGCGTGTTGGAAAGCACAGCCTTAGAGGCTTTCATTTGGATATGTAGATACTGGAAATACTTTTGAGCAGTAAGTCATAAAGCAGGATCAGTATTATATATAGATTGGTGGCAGCTTTTTAGGAAAGGAATCCTACCTCCACCCTAATCAAAAAACTTTTTTCAGGTTGTCACTAACAAGAAGGAATTCCATTTTAAATGCTACTTTTTTGTTGATTGCTTCTCATTAAAGTTTAAATTCTTTAGAAGGTGTAGTGTGGAAAGACTAGCCATGTTATGTGTAAGGTCAGTGTTTCTTGAAGAACAGTTTTTAGACCACCCCATCACAATGACCTGGAATGCTTAGTAACAGGATTTCTGACTCCTTGGCACAAGCTCAGACCTACTGAATCCGAATCTCTGAAAGTGATGCATTTTCAATAAATCTCCTGGGTGATTCTGACGTACTTTGAAGTTTGAGAGCCAAAGTCCTGGAGTGGATGAATTTGTTGGCCTTCTTCATAGATAGCTAATTGATATAAAAATAACAAATAAAAGCATCTCTACCTGTCACGACAGTATTTCTCCAGATTTTTGTGTAGAAGTGATTCCTATAGCATGATCACTCTGCCTTTTTTCCCTTTTATCTTCTCTGAATGCCTTCGTAAGGTCTGTATGATGAAAAGCCTTTCTTTTTAAATGAACCCTCTAGTCCTGCTAGTCAGTTGTGTGGAGATGTGGGTATAGGTGTGGGTGTGGTGGGGTAGGGGGCCAGGGTACCTGCATACTTCTGACCGGTCACTTTTCAGCGTTTCTTTTTGACTCACTGTTCTCTGGCAGTGACATACTTGCCTTACACTGGCTTCCCTGTTGACTTCCATTAGTTGTAATTTCATCATGTGAAGTCTCAGAGTACATTCTGTAGTTCTGCAGTGTATTTGCACTTCAAGAACTGTAGACCAAGGATTATTAAGTAGATAGATTTGTTGCCAGCGTACCCATTGCTATGGAGCTGAGTTGGTTCTGACTCATAGCAACCCTAGAGGACAGAATAGAACTGCCCCATAGAGTTTGTAAGTAGTGCATGATGGATTTGAACTGCTGACTTTTTGGTTAGTAGCCATAGCTTTTAACTACTACACCTCCAGGGTTTCTGTAACCAACATAGCCACCCTTTTTCTTTAAGTGACATCAGTGTCAGTGTCCCAGAAGCTGTCTATCCTCAGCACAGGGCTGTTCCAGCCAGTCTTCTCTCTAACCATCTATAAGTACACAGTTAACAATTCTCTTTTTAAATCAAATTCACATCATTGAAAAATTGCTTATGAAATTATTTTAAGTAACCAAAACCTCACTTTACAAACCCTGGCAAGCCATATTTCGCCTTGTCCAGGGAAATGTTTTTTAACATGTTACTAACTGCCGGTTATCGTTGGTTTATGTTTAAGATGTGTCGTGAACGCAGTGTCCCATTGAGTGTTCTCTGTGTGCAGATTGCTGTGCAACATGGAGAGTTTGCATGTTGAAACAAAATTTGATGAGAATTTATGTGACTTTATTACTTAGAGATTATTTTCCTCAAAACAGAGTTCTAAGTTGTTTTTGGTCCTGATTCCATATAGACTGTTTCATGTTTAATTTTCTCCAATATTCAGCCTTGTTGAAATTGTGGAATTCTGTTGTGATACATAAATAGACTAATGAAATCACGATTAACTTTACTGTAAACTCGTAACACTTATTTGGAGAAATAAATACATTTTGAGTGTCACAAAACCACAGCTGGAAATCAGTGACCTGTGCTATTCCAGCTTCTTTCAACTGACAAATTTTAAAAGACAAAAAGGTAAAAACAAACATTAATTTGACATTTTAGTTGCTAGAGTGAGTGGAACTAACAAAGTAATTTAAAATTTTATTGCGTTTGGGAAAGTGTAAGTGATATTTCCCAAAAATGTGTCTCAAGGAAAGCAAGTTCTAGAGGATATTAAGACGAATTATGAAGAGGATGAGAAGAGGAGGCTCTGTGATCCAGTAAATTTGTGAAATGTAGGTGTAAACAAACTTAAAACAGAACTCTAGATTGTAGGCCTCTTAGAGCTTTTATTCTGCTAATGCCCGTTTTGAATCTTCCAGAAGGGATGTGGAGCATTTTCCAGATCTATTTTTGTTCATGGAGCTGTTTTATTTCTGGGGAGGTGATGGTCTAGGACACTGCAGCAACACTTAGGACATCCGGTTGAAAGTGTTGGCTTATAAAACAAGAGATTTAGCTTCCAAGTCTGTTACTATAGAATTTTGTTTTTGTTGGTTAGTTTTCTAACTTTCTGTAGCTCCATTTGGTCTTTTCTCCCTACCCAGTTATTAAGTAGCAGGTTCCAGTGTTTCTTCAGTAAGTACCTTGAGTTTCTTACTTTTTAAATAGTTCTTGTACAGAGGCTTTTACTACTGTCCAGTTAAAGAAGGTGTTGTTTATTCCTTTTATTTAGATTATTAACAAAGAAGTGATGTGAGAGTTTTGTCATTCTTTGTGATGTGTCCTTCCTTCCTAACAGTAACTTTGTTCTTGTGGCCCTAGCATAATTCTGTCTCTAACTATGTAAACACCTCTATGTATATTTGAATGCATTTACAGGGGAGATTTTATACCATTCTTTGGAATGTTTATTTTACTTACGGAATTTCTGTCAGTGTTTCTTATTTCGAATTCTTGCACTTTATTTAATGATGTAATAGCAATATGTTGCAATCATAGTGACTTAGAAAATATGATATTGTTTGCAGACATACTTAATTCATTATGCTAAATACTTACGTGAGTGTGCGTGCACAGACACACTAAATAGCTAACACTGTAAACGTTGTGAAATGTAATTGTTTCCAACATTCAGTACTTAACTGGAATTCTTAAAGTTGGGGCAGGAATCTACTTGAAAGGCCATTTATTTGGGCACCAGATGTATGTTTCTAAACTGCCTTATTTCCTGAACCAATTATTTATTAAAATGGTGTTTAATTTGCCCTGAGATATCATCTTATTTTTTTCTACTGACTGTAATCTTAATTTCTTTAAAAAATTAAAAATATTTTTATATTAGTCTTACTGACTTTGTTACATGCTTTAGTCCCACTTTCTTTAAGCTTTTCCACCAAGTTACCATTGCCATTTTCGTTTTAGGTTCACTTGGACTGATCATTTTGTTACTGTATTCCTTTTGCTTTGAGTTATATAGTTGTTAATCTGGCTGAGGCTTTATAAATTTTATGGGTCAATGTGTTTTCAGAATTGTAGTTGTGGTTAGGTCAACACCTAACACCACAGGTTAGGTGTTAGTTCCAAGTTGATTCCAACTCATAATGACACTGTCCCACTCCCGCACCATCCTCACAGTCATTGCTGTGTTATAGCCCATTGTCACAGCCACTATGTCAATCTGTCGTATTGGAGGATCTTTGCCTTTTTCACTGATCCTCTGTCAAATGTGGTGCCCTTCTCTAGGGACTGATCCCTCCTGATAACACGCCGCAAGTATGTGAGACAGAGTCTGACCGTCCTTGCTGTTTTAGTCAGCTGGTGCTGCTCTAACAGAAATACCACCAAGTGGATGGCTTTAACGATGGAAAGTTTATTCTTACACAGTCCAGTAGGCTACAAGTCCAAATTCAGAATGTCCGCTCCAGGGGAAGTCTCTCCCCTTTGTCAGCTCTGGAGGAAGGTCCAGTGCTGCATCAGTCTTTGTCCAGGGAGCATCTTGGTGCAGGAACCGCAGGTCTGAAGGAGGTACTCTTCTCCCAGTGCTGCTTTCTTGATGGTGTGAGATTCCCAATTCTGTGCTTGCTTCATTTTCCTTTTGTCTCCTGTAGGATGAAAGGATTAAGGGTGGGACAAGCCATACTCCAGGGAAACTCCCTTTGTAGTGGAACACAGAGGTGATCCTATGAAGGAATTTACAGTCCCACCCTAATCCTTTAACATGTAGCACAGGAAAATGACAGAATGGAAGACAATAACAAAATATTGAGAATCATGGGCCAGCCACGTGGCAGCACATATTTTTGGGGGAACACAGTTCAATCCATGACACTTTCTTCTAAGGAACATTCAGGCTGTATAGCTTCCAAGGTACATTTGTTTGTTCTTCTGGAAATCTGCAATACGTTTGATATTCTTCGCCAGCATCATGATTTAAAAAACATCAGTTCTTATTCTTCCTCATTCATTGTCCAGCTATCACATGCATATATGGGAGACAGTTGACAAGACCGTGGCTTGGATCAGGTGCATCTTAATCCTCAAGGTGACATCTTTGCCTTTTAAGGTTTTAAAGAGATCTTTTGCAGCATATTTGCCCAGTGTAACATGTTATTTGACTACTGCTTCCATGGGCATTGATTGTGGATCCAAATAAAATGAAATCCTTGACAACTTCAGTGTTTTCTCCATTTATCATGATGTTGCTTTTTGACTTTCAGCACAATACACTGATTTTGGTTTGTCTGATTTTTAATAGGGCCATAGAAGAATGGTGTGCTGCTCAGCATGGAGTGAAGACCACCCTATATGTAATCTGTTTACTTGTGGATTTGATAGGCAAGCCATTGGCTGGAACATAAACATTCCTGCATTGTTACAAGAAAAATAAGAGAGCTGATACTCTTTTGTTTCATTGTTTGCCATGGGCCTTTAACTGGTGCAGACTTTTCTGCATAATAATCTGCCATTTTTGTGACAGTTTGAAAAGAATGCTTTATATATTCTTTTCACCTTGTACCCAGTTTGCATGAAATGTAGAGAAAAATGTGTGATCATATTTTCCCTTATTTTTGTCTTGTGTATAACCTTTTGTATGTTGACATCTTCTGGTCAGTAAAAATGAAGTTTGCTTCCCATAGCACTTCAAATGCTCACCAGTTATTCAGTGTTCAACAGATGAACAGTAGGGCATTACATTTGTGTGAATCAGATGTGAAACCTATATACTTATTGAGAGGAATTTAGTAGTCTGTTGCATTTTCTGGAATAATTATACATATCTACCTTGTATTGAAAAAGTTGCAGAGTTAAATTTGAGCTGGATAATGAATGGCAGTGATGATCAAAGATTTCATGTTTACCTTCTGTGTGAAGTTTTAGCATGTTCCATTGTGTAATTCAACTTCAACTCTAGTATCTATTACAGTTCTGTAAAAATGACCTGGATTTTAGAACTTTAAAAGAAAAATAACACAGAATGTTGAGTTTTCCAACATTTGAGAGTTTTATTTTGAAAAGGAAAAGTTTTCTTCTCTTTTTATAGAAAATCATTTCAACTTCCTGTGGTCTCATATTAGCAAATTCTAAAATACAATGATTCTAATCACTGAAATACATTGCAGCGAAATCTAAAGCACTTTAGTTTATAGCTATGGTTATAAACGGTTTATAGAAGTTTTAAATGACTTATCCATTGAATGTGAGTCAACCTTTGTAAGAAGGACCTGCTACCTGAAAACAAAATCTTACTTATTTTCTACACCTTTGGTTTGCATATTTCTAAATGGGTTCACTTCCTTGGTGGTATTTGAGAGCCAACAATGCAAATAAATGAGTACTACCTCAAGAATAAATGTATTTGGAAAGCTTTGGAGTTTCATTGTTGCCTAGTTAAAGCACTTTTGATTTATACCTGGAATATTGAATTCACTTTAGAAGGTAGGAAAGACAATCACACCAAATGTATCCTGAAGGTGAAAGGGTCATCATTTAGGGTAATAAGGTCATAACCCCAACAAGCAAGTCACAAGTCACAAGATGCTCTTTCGTAGCTGGGACACCTGTCAGGGCCAGTCCTACTACTGTATGGGTGAGCCTGTTACTCTTGCCTTCGTAGAAAAAGCTACTGTGCATTTGCTGTCTGTCAGTTAATGTTTCTTATTGATTTACGGTTTTGATAGAGAGACCTCAGCATAATGCCTTTACATCGTTAACCTTTAAAATGTTCATTTGAATATTGATCAGTTGGAGAAACATAAGAAGGTAATGTTTAAAACTATCATGGATGCCCTCCCCTCTCCCTGTCTGTGTTTACTCAGGTCTGTGGTGACATAGGGGAGGGTACAGGAGCTGGAAATTGGTAGAAACCATTTGGTAAGGTGTAGTGTTAAATAGAACTAGAATTTCAGGCTGGCCTTCAGTGGAGCTTAACAACAGTGAAAAACTTGGTTTATTGGCACATTTTACTTAGGTCATGTAGTAGCTAATTGTAGGAATTTAGGAGCTGAAGCATTCCGTTAATTCTGAACTGATTCGCACAGTCCTGGAATGGAAGAAGAGACCCAAAATAATCAATACAGAGTTGAGGTTGCTAAGTATGAGGCAAACAACACATGTTTTAGAGTAATTTTATTTTTAAAGCTCTAAATGTTGTGTTTCTCAGTCCAACATTTTCTGTTTCTCAAGTCCAGTGCTTTAGGATCACTCAACCACAGTTTTTGAGACATGAGGTTGAGCTTGCCCCCAAGATGGATTAGAATTTCTGTTTCAGAATTGTTATACCTTAAATGTGTTTTGGCTGATGGAGTATTGTATTGTTAATCAAGATCGTTGCTGTGGCCCAGTTTTATTATATAATAATTGCATGTCTTAACTCCAATGCTGTCCAATGGAGTGAGTGTAAGATGACTTCTGTGTGAGACGTTGTAGGAATCTTGTCCTTAGATTTGTTGTTTTGCCTTATTTGGAAAGTTCAGGCATCTTAGAATCATTGTTAGGGACATGGAAGAAGTATACAAGTAACAAAATCAAACTTAAAAATCAAGTTGTCAGATTTTTTAAACTTTTTAAGCTTTAAAAACATGTGTATTCATGATGACCATTTAGTTGTATGCAGACTACCCTTCACTGCCAATAACTGCTCCCCTTCCTTTTACCAACTAGAGGGACCAACCTCTGACACCAGAATGAGTCTCTTCACTCATTTTCACTGTGGGTGGACAAACCCTAATGGTGCTAGAGCCGATTCTCAAGGAGTTCTCAGGAGCAGGATGGTATTTACTTTGTTAATTACTGTGTTGTCTTCTAACTTGATTTTATTCAGTTGCTACTTGTGGCCATGTCTGTTATTTTCAGCAAGTTATAAAGAATAGTGATTGTGTATGTGTATATTGTGTGTGTGGTTAAAATTACATCACAATCAGTCACATGTGATACCATTTGAAATAGTGTTTTGAAATGAGAACAGTTTTGTCCTATATGCTGACTCATCCATAATCTCATTTAATAATGGAGGGAAGATGTATGGTAATTGAAAAATGTGTGTTCATAAAAAATTTCATTTCAGATGCATTGTTGGACAAAGCAACATTCTTTTTTCTGAACCACTGCACATCAGTTTTTGTAGAGTCTAAATTCTGTATGTATTTTGGAATCTGAAGAATCCTTTGTAAATCATTTCTTCTATCTGTGAAAAATAAGTTTTGGAGAAAAAGTGCATTTATAAGTCTTATGTGGAATCAGTTGTTTTTATTGATGTAATTGTTTTTTAAGTATTCAGTGTCTTCATTGCAATATAAAATTCATTAAAACATCAACGTTCTGTAATTATTCATATGAAATTTTTATGTTACTGGGAGACTATTTTTTACTTTTTCATGTTTTGCTTTCTTGAAACATGGTCTATATAAACATCACAAAAAAAAAAAACTAAAAACCTACTGCCGTTTAGTTGGGTCTGACTCATAGCAACCCTGTAGACCAGAGCAGAACTGTCCTGTACAGTTTCCAGGGAACACCTGATGGATTTGAACTGCTGACCTTTTAGTGAGCAAATGCAGCACTTAGCCCCCCACACCACTGGGGTTTCCATAAACATCACTGTGACCTAGAAATTAGACAAATTAGTTACAGTATTGCCCATTTGAAGAATTGTAATTGTGGAATAAAAAGTTACATTTCTTACCCAGCTGTATGCTAAAATTAAATGTTACATAGTTATGCTGCTTCATCTGCTATCGGGTTAGCAATTTGGCATAATACAGGCTGTTGGTAAAATTCCTCTGTATATCAACAAACCTGTACTGTTCTTTTTACAGTTAAGTGAAAGTGGTTATAGAAAACAGGCATCATTTCCTGTGGGAGATTGAAAATCAAAATTGATAGTGACTATTTGGACATCATTATATTTGTATTCAACTGAAAAATTATGGTTAAAGAAACCTCAAAAAAAAAAAATCCCTGTTGCTGTCAAATCGATTCTGACACATAGTGAGCCTGTGGGACAGAATAGAAGTCCTGTAGGGTCACTATGAGTCAAAATCAACTCCACAGCATTTTTTTTTTAAATTTCCAGTTCATCTGCCTATGTAATGATAGGCTGTTTTGTTGCCCCCAATCCACCAACATTATTACTTGCACACTCCTTTGGGAGCTTGCATCTGGTTCTCATCTACATGATTACTGTAGGAATATTCACTGCATCCCATTGCCATCGAAGCAAACTGCCAGCCATGTCTTTCTCCTGTGAAGTGGTTGGTGGCTTGAAGTTCCGACGTTTTGGTTAGCAGCTGAGTGCTTAACCACTGTACCATCAGGGCTTTTCATCAGCCCTCAGCAGAGTGGTAGGGGGTGAGAGGGTGCACCTAACCCAAGTTGGGCCAGTCGAGATTCTCCTTGGAAAATTTTGGAATTTGAATTAAGAATGTCAGCCTCTCTCTAGTAGTTTATAAATTCTAAGCTGAAGAATTATCAGTGGCCGTGATTTTCAATTTGAGAGAAAATACAAAGTGCTTTAAAATGCTAGGAGAGAATAACTAGAATTGTGTTCTCAGCAAAGCTGTCTTTTGAGAAGGAATGTGAAATAAGATACTTAGGTATAAACAAAAGCAGTTTTTACTAGCATAGGCTTTCCTTACTGGAACTTGAAAGAAGATATTGCACCAAAAAAAAAAAAAAAAATTTTTTTCAAGAAGGAATAGTGACAGCAAAATGCCAATAAATGTATTTTTAAAAGTCTGGTTGCAGTTAAAAAACAAAAACAGTGCTATCAAGTCAATTCCAATTTGTAACAATCCTATAGGACAGAGTAGAAGTGCCCCATATTGTTTCCAAGATGCTATTGATGGATTCAAACTGCGGAACTTTCGTTAGCAGCCATGGTATTTCATCACTACACCACCAGAGTTTCCAGTTAAGTGATTTAAATGTATTGTCTGGGTGAGAGATGGAAATGTTGATTAATTTTGTTTAAGCTGTTAAATGTGTAAAGTTGAAATCTCAGCCATCACTAAACACACACATGTGCACACACATGAGCACACACTGGAAAAAGAAAAGAAACTAGTAAAGATGGTTGACCTTTAAGGGGATTGGGAAATGTAAACATGAACTAGGTGGAAATGACTCCGTTTATTGTATTTTATTTTGTTTTTATTTTAGTATCATTGAGATGTGTTATTACCTAGTACTTGAAAAGTTGCCATTTTATTCTAACAGCAACAAAATAACAGATTACCTAGGGGGAAAAGAATATGGGGGGAAAAAAAAACCATAAGAGGTGGGATGTCATCCATGGGAATGCTTCCAAACTTTAGCAAAGTTAAATTTAAATAAAATGTGAGATATGCCATGCTTAATAAACTTTTTGCTTTGCCTTTCTCATTATAAAGATGTCAGTTCTCCCTGTAGTGATAAGTAGACTGAATGCAATTCCAATCCAAATCTTCAAGATTTTGACAATCTGATTCTAAACTGACTTGAAGTAGCAAAGGTCAGGCTTAACAAGGCACTCGAGAAAAAAAATGGAGGGATTGGACTATCGTAATTAAGAAATTGTAGTATAGGCCTAGCAATAGAACAGCTGACCTAGAGAAGCACCCCCCCCCCCCAAAGAAGAATTTGGTTGCCACCTCAGGCCAAAAAAATCAATTCTAGGTGCATTAGGTTGCATTAAATACTGAAGGAAAAATAACTTTTAAAGAAAAACTACATGTGAGTATCTTTATGATGTTGGATTTATTAAATTTCTGAAGATCCATTAACTATGCAAAGAAAGATGAATTCAGCTATATTAAAAAGATGTTTTTCATTATACAACACTTTTTTGTTGTTGGAACTAGCCATATAATCAGCTCCAATTGATGCTGACCTTACGCATAACAGAACGAAACTACCCTGTCCTGTGCTGTCCTGATGGTAGTTTCAGTCCATTGTTGTGGCTAATTGGTCAATTCCTTTTACTAAAGGGTTCCCTTATTTTCACTGTGCTTTTTACCGAATTTAAGATCCCTTTGTAATAATTAGTCTTGGCCAAAGTAAGTAAGCTGAAATCTGAACCATCCTCCCTTCTAAGTAACATTCTGGTTGTATTTCTAAGACTGACTTGTATTTTTCTGGCAGTCCACAGTATAATCAGTATTCTTGGCCAACACTGTGGTTGGAATGCATCACTTCTTCTGTCTTTGCTTTTTCATTGTGTGGCTTTGACATGTACATAAGGTGATTCATAAGATGGCTTGTGTCAGAAGCGTCTTAGTCAAGGGAAGTCTTTGTAAAGGGAAAACAAACCTTGCAAGGCTGAACGTGAATGCCCTCATGTGGTCTGCCAGCCTACTACATTTTGCATCCTTAATGTAAGCCCTGGCTTGGAGCCAGTGATACCCACCATCCCCATAAAGCCTGTGCTTTCCCCCAAACCACTGCTTTTTATGCAGGTCTCACTAATCAATTCCTTCTCTGCACGCCTTCGTTTTGGGGCTAATTTTAAGTTACTACTCCATGCATATTGTTTTAGTCAGCTAGTGCAGCTCTGACAGAAATACCACAAAGGTAGATGGCTTTAGCAAAGAAAAATGTTCTTACACAGTCCAGTAGCTCACAAGTCAGAATTCAGGGTGTCTGCTCCAGGCGAAGCCTTTCCCTTTGTGGGCTCTGAAGGAAAGTCCTTGCATGGTATCAGTCTTTGGATGGGAACATCTTGGCATAGGAACCTCAGGTCTGAAGGATGCACTCTTCTCCCAGTGCTGCTTTCTTACTGGTAGTGCAGTCTCCAACTCTCTGCTTGCTTGTCTTTGTAGAATAAAAGGATAAAAGGTGGTACAAGCCACACACCAGGCAAACTCCCTTTACAATGAAACAAGGAGGTGACCTTAGGAAGGGATTTACAGTCTCACCCTAATCCTCTCTATTATAATCAACTCTGTTCACCACAGGCAGAGATTAGGATTTACAGCATCAAAAAAAATCATAAAATGGAGGGCAGCTACAGAATGAAGGGAATCCTGGCCCAGCCACAGTATTTGGGGGGACACAATTCAGTCCATGACATGTATGTACAGTTGGTGATTCAGGCAGGAGACCAAGGAAATGGTGAGTGAGACGGAGGCATTAGTGGGGGAACTCCCAGGCTGGCCAGCGACCTCTGTGTTGGGAGGTCTGGCCAGTGTATCTGTGGAGGAAATCCTGTGCTCATCGCTGAAGTCCAGCTAGCCACTGCACAGATAAGAGCTTTGCGCAAAGTTATGGTTCAAAGGCTGTGTGTCAGTTTTGTGGGGGCATGACTGATATATTGAACAGCTGTGCACACAAGATGAACAAGAAAAACTTGCCAGCAGGTTTGTGAAGATTGGGAGATTCAGGGATGTCTTAGGCTAGGCTCTCTGGAGATTCAAAAACTGGTAAAGCATACATCTAGATACAGAGAGATTTGTGTCAAGGCAATATAGCTCATGAGGTTGTAAAGGCTGGAACATCCTGAGTCTTGTGCATCAGGATAGAGGCTTCTGATTCATCTAGCTACAGGGTTGGCTAGCCCAAGATGGGCAGGTGAGAAAGCAGGGCTCTTGCTCACAGGCTGTGGAGATCAGTGAATCCCAAGATCGGCAGGCAAGACAGCAGGTAAACTGCTAGCTCAAGTCTCAAGACATCAGATGAACAAGAGCCAGCTACAGAATCCAGTGGAGGCAAAAGCCAGAAAATCCACTTATAATTCAGATGCAAACCACACCCCCAAGGAGACATCCTCTCAGCTGATTGGCTACTCACAGCAGATCACATCATAGGGTGATCACATGTCAAGTCTCAACAGGGGAGTGATCACATCATATAACTGTCAATCATAGCCCAGTAAAGTTGACGTAGAATTTTAACCATTGTAAGGAGCTAGGGGAAAAATCCCTCAGCCACTGTTCAAAGCCCTTCTGCAAAGGGACAAGAGACAGAGGTGCTGAGCAGGTCCGTTGTGTGGAGAACACCTTGTATTTCCCAACATACAAGAAGAGTTAAAATGGGGGGTGGGGGGTGGGAAATGTATAAAGTCCTTCAATATAGCTTGTGTTCAGCAGCCTTGAAGAGATCTTATTAGGCCCTCTCTGAAAATCTCTGGTAACTGTCCCCTCCAAGATAACTGAGCAGCAACATAGTTGCAACTGTAATAATAAGCCAAGACAAAGCCGAGCAGGGAAAGAATAAAATACCCTCCTCCAAGTGTCACAGTTTGAATTGTGTTCCCCCAAAGCCGTGTGTAGAAATTTGGCCGGGCATGATTCCCGGTACTATGAATGCTATCAACCCTGCCTCTGTGATGTGAATGAAGGAGAATGAGTGGCAGCTGAGTTGGTGGGGCAGGACTTAATGTATGGAATTGTATTGTTGTTTGGAGCAGACTTTTGGAATATAAAAGAGAGAGAAGCTGAGATTTGGGGACCTCATACCATCAAGAAAGAAACACTGCTGGGAGCTGACCACATCCCTTGGACAGAACTGGCACCCCTGTGCTTCAGAAGCCTGCATTTCAGGGAAGACTGAGAACCAGGACCTTCATTCAGACCCATCAGAGAAAGCCTTCCCCTGAAACTAGTACCCTTAATTTGGGCTGTTAGCCTACTGTACTGTGACAAAATAAAATTTTGTTTGAAGCCATCCACTTGTGATATTTCTGCTAAAGCAGACACCAGGCAACTGAGCTGAACCCAGATTCCCTCCCCCCCCCCGCTGCCATTTTTAAAATTATTCCCCCTTCAAGTCTGGGAGAATGGCTCAGGGTGTGTCTAACTGGTCCCACTTTAGGCCCAGGTGGTATGTCAGAATATGGAGCCTGGTACAGTGTAGAGAAGGGCAAGGGAAGTGCTCAGAAAAGGGAGAGAGATCTAGCTGGAAGGAAAATTTTACCTCCGCATGCAGCAGTTTAGACACAAGCCACTAACCTTTTGGTAATTGAATGATGCTTTCCTTGATTCTGGAGTCATTAGTGGGATTTCTGCCATCTAGACTGGCTTTCTCCCTGAGGAAACCATTCTCCAAACACCACTGCTCTGCTCACCATACTGGCTGTCACACAGTTTCCTTCTAGGTGCCAGTTCCCTTCAGCTCAGGTCTGGTGAGTCCTAGGTACCTCCGGACCAATCCTCCCCTGTTGCTCAATCTGCTTTCTCAACTTTCCCATTGATGTTCAGGGCCCCTAGAATGTCATCTCTCTGTCTTTCTCTTTGAATCTTTGTTGTTAGAGGGGTCATAGGAAATGTCTGACTTCTCCATCTTAGCTCCACCTCTAGGAATAAAAATCTTAAGAATGAGTTTTCTGAATTGGTTCTCAAGTCTAGCTAGTCTTAAAGATACTGATGACTGTCTCTCCAGTGGTAAAAAGGGTACTGATAATCAATGATGTGACATGGCAATAGAAATACGCAACATACTACCACCATTGGATCAGATATTTACAGGAGACAAAGCTCTTGGTGGTTGCGTACTTGATCCTTCTTTACCATTTTGTCACACTGAAAATATAAAGAAACTGATTGCTTGGTCTTGCTTCCACTAAACAGTGTGATAAAAAGAAATGAGCTCAAGGAAAAAAGTTGCCACTTGTGCCCTGAAAGAAAACCTTATTTTTTACAGTAACAGCTGAATTACAGCAACAGTCACTGAATTACAATACCAATCAAATCCCCAACATAAGATCATGCCTTAAGTTATGGTGAGGGCATTGATTGGGAACAAATGGGGTCCTAAAGTTTGGGATGAAGACATATGGGCAGATAATCAAGAAACTGGAGACATTGGACCCCTAAATTCTTTTCGGTCAATCCTGCCAACAGAAGCAGACCTCTCCCATCTGAAGAGATTATTCCAGCTTTGTCTGCTAAGCCACCCTCCCCGGTAAAATTGTCATCCCTTCTGCCATGACTTGAATTGTAATAGGCCATAATTCCTTGTATTGTGTGATGCTTCTCTATGTTAGAATTCCTGCCTCTATAATGTTAAATGAGAGTGGATGGGCAGCAGTGGTATTGGTAGAGCAAGATTCAGTGTGTAAGACTGTTTTGTGCCGTGCAGCAGACTCTTGGGGTGTGTAACGGAAAAGGAGGCAGGCTGAGATTTGGGGACCTTACACCATCAGAAGGAAGCGAGTGCCTGGAGCTGAGTGCATCCTTTGGAAAGGACCAGTGTCGTGAATTGTACTCTGAGTGCCGGTCTGCCTGTCCACAGACATTTCCTGGCAGAGTGGGGTGCCTTTTAGTTCTTGAATCAGTGGAGCTGGGCTTGCTGACCCACAGAATGAGAGAGCTGAGTACTTGTGTGCTGGAGTCTTCCTAGCAAAGTGGTGTGCCTCCCAGCACCTAAACCAGTGGACCTACGGAGCTTTTGAACACTTGCTCCAGCAGGGCAGATGTGGGCTTAAGGCCCAGGCCATATGGGCATAGGAAGCAGAAACTGAGGAGACAAAGAGCATGAGAAGCTGTGCTGCCTCAGTCTCAAAAGGTATGGCCATGACCTCAGGGGCTTGAACAGGTGGAGCCAGGACTTTTTGTGTTTGTGAGAGAGGAATTTCCACTCCCTGGGTTTAGGGTACACCTGAACCAAGGGGGCAGAATTGCTGTCCAAGTGGGCCTTTCTAGGCAGAGTTGTAGCACAGGACTAAGGTGTCCAATCAGAATCCACAGTGTGGCCACTACTGAGAGCCTGGAGGGTGAAGCTGTTGTGTAAGATGTCTCAGACAACCGATTATTTTCAAAGCTTTGAGGGCTAATGGGATGTGTTCTGCTGATTTGCTTTTGTTGCCTGTGAATGCCTTCTTTCCTTGCAATTTCTCCCGTTTGTAATGGAATTCTAACTTGTGCCTGTTCTGCCGTCATACCTTTGGAAGCAAATAGCTTGTATTGCAGGTTTCATTGATGTCAAGGAATTTTTGAATTTTTGACTTGGAATTGATTTAAGACTTCTATCATATGGGAAGGACATGATTTTGCTGTGATGGAGTAAATGTGGAACATGTTTCAAAGATGTGATTTTTGGGGTGCCAAATGGTGTCATGGATTGCATGTGTCTCCCCAAAACTGTATGTATGGATTTGACTTGGCTATGTGTCCCAGTGTGGTACAGTTTCTCCCATGTGTTGTGAATCCTGCCTCTGTGATACTGATGATGGAAAATGGGCAGCAGTTGTGCTGGTGAGGCAGGACTCAAGTTACCAGCTGTGGAATAGAAGGGACAGAAGGGAGCATGGAGAGTTGGGGACCTTACGCCACCAAGAAGGCAGCACAGAGAGCAGAGCGCGTCTTTTTGACCTTAGGTTCCTGTGCTGAGATGCTTTCCCAGAGCTTGGACTCAGCCTACTGGACTGTGACAGTTCCTCCTTTTGAATGGAGCTGTAACTCATGAATGGATTTGCAGCTTACCAGATGGTGTCGATATAACTCACAAATGGATTTGTGGCTTACCAGACTGTAAGAATGAACTTTTCTATGTTAAATCCATCCACTGGTGGTATTTCTGTCAGAGCAGCACTAGCTGACTGAAACAACCAGGGTCCTTGCACCTCAGAAGCTTCCAGTTCAGGGGAAGATTGATGATAAGGACCTTCCTCCAGTACTGGTAAAGGAAGCCTTCCCCTGGAGCTGACGCCCTAAATTTGAACTTTTAGCTTACTAGACTGACAAATAAAGTTTCTCTTTTTAAAGCCATACACTTTTCGAATTTCTGTTAAGAGCAGCTCTAGATAACTGAAGTGTGCATGAGAACTTGGCAAAGAATTCCAGTTGAAAAGGGATGTGCAGCAGTCATACATGGCCACAAGTTATCGCTAAGCAACCACATCTGTGAATAGGATGAGGAACTAGAAACACTTGGCTGTAGATTTGTCAAGATGGAGGACACAGAGGGTAAGGGAATAATTCCCTAGCCATTGCTGAAAGTCCTCCAACAATGGGACCAGAGACACTTGGAGGGTCAAAGCAAGCCCCTAACACTGAAAACACCCTGTAACACACAGTGCAAAACAAGAATTAAAACAGCTGAAAAAGAAGCTTGTGATGAGCAGCTTTGACAGATCTTAGAGAACCTCTCTAGAATCTTTTGATAAATATCTCCACCAAGAGAACCCAGACGCAACACAGTTGCAGCTACAGTAGTATGGGGAAAACTAAAATAAGAGATTCTCCGTGTGACCAGGCAACTGGGCAGAACCCATGCCTGCACTTGGTATGGTAGAGATGTGGCTCCATAAATGATTGAGGGTTCTGTCAGCTTTTCCCAAATTTTCTGACTTTCAGAAATAATTAAAACTAAGGATAAAGCCTGCAAGCCTCTGTCACTAGGGAAAGCCAAAGGCCTCATGTCACTGTTAAAATTCAATGAAGAAAACTTTGGGATCTCTTCACCATCATTGAGACACTTGCCCAAGCCTGACCATGGATAAGTGCATTCAAGATCCTTGTGAACCCATATATGTACTGATGATGTTGACCTATTAGTGTATAAATTTGTATCTGTCTCCAAGCCCTGACAGGAATTGCTGCAGTTAGGGCCATTTTTAAGTTGGCCACATGAAAACTGTGGTGGAGGAGGATATAGTTAATAGCAATAAGCCTGGACATTTAATTTGGCCACTGTAGTCCTCCAACTAACATGTAAAACAAACCCCTATGGGGATGAGACATCTGAACCAAAAAAATAAAATGAGTCAGTTCTTCTCCTGATGCTCCTTTGTTTCCTGTGTGTATGGTCACCAGGAAGGCCCCCATACAGAGAGGGGAAACAGCCAATGAACAGACTGCTCTGGCCCAACTGACTGCAGAAGCTGAAACACCCTCTGCCCCAGAGTAAAGAGATGTTCAAGAATAATCAACCACCACCTGGATTTTTTTTTTCCTTTTAAAAACATTTTCTTAATTATGATTAAGTGAAAGTATACAATCCAAGCCAATTTTGCATACTCACCTCTCCATAACTCTTATCTGCCCTTCCCACCCTGTGACAGCACATTCCTCCTTTTCACTCTTGACTACTAGCATCCTTCCAGTGAACATCTCTCCCCTCCCCTCTCTTGTCTCCCCTCTGGAAAGAAACCAGTAGGACAGCCTCCTGTAAATGTATAAAACTATAAAGTACACACACCACATACTCAGTATGTGTCTCCAAGTCAAGTCCATTCTTAGTCTGAAGTGTTGACCTTGGTGCTATTTCAGGTCCGGGCCAGCAGCAAGTCTAGGGCCCATATCCCCAGGGGATCCTGCAGGTGTTGGACCTGATATCAGTTCTGGTCTTTTAGTAGAGTTCTTTCTCTGCACACTTTTTTCTTGTGTTACATCAGGGATTCTGCACTTGTGTCCTATATCAAGGCTGTCTTTGGTGGTGGCCAGGCACCATCTGGTTCTTCTGGTCTCATATTGATGTGGTCTCCAAATCATATGGGTTCTCCTGTCTCCTGGGCTCATTTTTCCTTGTGTCTCTGATGTGTTCAGTCATCATCAGTTCCAGGTGGAGTGGGACCAGTTGATGTTTCTCAGATGGAAGCTTGTGGGTTTTTAAGACCTCAGATGCCACTCACTAGTATGAGATGCAGAAAACTCTCTTAGCAAAAGGCTAGTTATACCAGTTGACCTTGACGTCCCCTGAAAACATGGTCCCTGGACCCATGTCCCTGCTACTCTATCCTTTGAAATGTTGGGTTGAATTTAGAAAACATCTAAGTTTGTCTACCACATAGATTTAAGAAAAGGTGGCCCGTGGGAATTTATACACCATCATAGAAAGGGCCCACAAGCATGGACTGCCACTGTAATCACTAAACTCTAGACAGTCTAGAAAAGATGACCTATCTACAAGATCCTGGCCAAGGCTAAAACCTGCCCCAGGCTGTATTCCTGAGCCAACAAGCCATAGCATTCTCAGTAAGTAAATAATTTCAGAGCTTCATCCTACACAGAGGTTTCCAGTGGATCTTGAATAAACTCTTTGTGCTCTGTAACACTCTCAAGCCATAGGAATGGCTGAGCACTTCAGTGGCATACATTGCTGATGGGAGGAAACAAGACAACCCCAGCTGGAACTATACATCTCAGGCAAGCAATCTGGGGTCTCAGTGCAGTAATTCCCTATTAAAGCATTTCTCATTAGCACCCTATGTTTGATCAAACTATTCTATAAAATGTGTCTCTTTTTATACATCTGGTCCTTACAAAAGACCCAGGTTCCCACAGAGGTCACCACTTCAAAACTAGAATAGCCTGTGTAGCTACCTGGGCAACCTTCACTCACCTCAAGTCCCATGGGAAAGAGGAGAAGGAAGAGGGGATTTGTTAATGTCTCTTTTTCTTCCCAGATTATCTCAAAATGATGTCTCATCCATGGAGCCCAACAATATAGGTTTCTGCTAGAGCTACCAATCAGACCAACTTATGGTCTGTCAACATTTCAACCAATATTATAACTCATTTCTCCATATTGTTCCAGCTGATTTGTCAATAAGGAGGATACTTTGTAGATCAACTGAAAATGCAACCTGAGATGTGGAAGAGATTTTGTGGTAAATGAATTCTGTTGACTTCACTACTCATGGAGTGTATCTTTTAAAATATAAAAGCTACCTTTTTTGAGTCTTACAACTTTTGAAGGAAATTTCTCTGTGTCTTAGAAGTAGGAACAGCACAAGACTGAATAGTTTGACTCTGAGGATGGTACTTTAAAGATAGAGTTTAACATTACTCTAGACCTGAACATAACATTACTATAGACCTTATAGAATATTGACATATTGACCAGGTGGCCCAATATACTTTGTCTGTTTACACCAAGTCTGAAATAGCCTGTTTCAGCAATGGCCATATCTTGTTCAATTGTACTAAGAAAGGGAAGTTTCATAGTGCTGGTACTGAAATGCATGCTATTAATATAATGTGTCATGTTGGGAGAAACATACTGTTTTTATATCATGAATCAGGACATTATATATATATATATATATACACATATATATATATATCAGATTGAATAGATGCAGCCCTTTAATCTCTTCAGTTGTCTTGTATTAGGCCAGAGCTAAGGTGGGTAGTTGGGGTCTCTCCTACAAGCAGACCTGCTAGGGACAGTCCTGCTGGTAATTCTTATTAAATTCTGCCTAAAAAATACACAGATAGAACATCGACCAGAATTATGCACCAAACCACAAACATGCAGCTCACCGTCCGGAATGGATGAAGGGCAACCCAAGACTTGGCACCACTTTGCTCCTTTTTCTGACATTCTGATGAGAGACAAGGAGTGGATTCTTAAGGGCACTGTCTACCTCTATGCCTCTCATCCAGGCTGACTAAGCAAAGGCCTGGGTCCCAAAACATTCTCTTAAAAGGAAGATGGGAAATGAGTCACCTTCTCTATCCCAGTTTGTTCTCCTATCAAAGAAGCTTTTTGTATGTTCTGGGCACACAGTAACTTTATCTCTTTCACATATGCAGGCACCATACAGCATCTGGCTAACCTCACTTCTATACCTGTTTTTGGTGGGGAAGGAATGAGATCTGTAATACTACAGGACAAGAGGCAGGACAGGCCAAGAGAGAAAACATGCTAGACTGTAAGAGCTGACCTCAGGGGGGATTGACGGAAGGGGAAACAGGCTTTGTGAGGCTGAACATGGGTGCCCCTATGTGGCCCGCATGCTCACTACAGTTTGCATTCTTTTTTTTAAATTGACTTTTTGGATTGTGTTTTAAGAGAAGATTTACAATTTGAGTCAGTTTCTGATTCAAAAACTTAGACATACTTTGTTATGTAACCCTGCTTGCTCTCCCCACAATATGACAACATATTCTTCTTCACCCTGTATTTCCCATGTGCATTCAGTCAGCAGCTGTCCCTCTCTGTCTTCTCATCTTGCTTCTGGACAGGAGCTTCCCAGTTAGTTTTCTGTATCTACGTAAGCCAAGAAGCACACTCTTTACCAGTATCATTTTATATCTTATACACCAGTTCAATCTTTGTCTGAGAAGTTATCTTTTGGAATTGTTTCAGTTCTGGACTCATGGAGAGTCTTGGGCCATGTCTTCTGGGGTCCCTCCAGCCTGTCAGATCATCAAATCTGGTCTTTTTTTTTTTTTTTTTTTTTACCAGTGTGTAAGTTCTGCACCCACTTCTACCACTGCATCAAGGATGTTTTGTTAACTTCTGTGTTAGGAAAGTCATTGGTGGTAGCTGGGCACCATCTAGTTCTTCTAGTCTTATGTTGACGTAGTTTGAGGTTTATGTGGCCCTTTTCTGTCTCTTTTGCTCAAGATGAATTGAGACTAACTGATGCTTCTTAGATGGCAATTTACTAGCTTTTAAGACTCTAGATGCCACTTACCAAAATGGATTGCAAAACATTTTCTTAATAAACTTTATTATGTAAGTTTTCTGTCAGTTTGTCATACTGTAGGGGCTTGTGTGCTGCTGTGATGCTGAAAACTGTGCCACCAGTATTCAGATACCAGCAGGGTCACCCATGGTGGACAGGTCTCGGCTGAAGAAGGACCAAACATCCTGCTTCTGAAAATAACTAGCCAGTGAAAACTTTGTGAATAATGGTAGAACATTGTCAGATACATTACTGGAAAATGAGCCCCCCAGGTTGGAAGGCACTCAAAGATAACTAAGAAGAGCTACCTCCTCAAAGTAAAGTAGACTTTAATGACATGGGTGGAGTCAAGCTTTCAGGACCTTCATTTACTGATATGACACTGTTCAAAATGAGAAGAAACAGTTGAAAACATCCACTAATGATCACAACATGGAATGTATGAAGTATGAATCTAGGAAAATTGGAAATCATCAAAAATGAAATGGAACGCATAAATATTGATATCCTAGCCATTAGTGAACTGAAGTAGACTGGTATTGGTAATTTTGAATCAGACAATCATACAGTTTACTATGCTAGGAATGCAAACTTCAAGAGGAATGGTGTTGCATCTATCTATCCTAATGGATAATATACATACACCTACAAGCAGACCAGTTACTACGACTATTATTCAAATTTATGCACCAACTACTAAAGCTAAAGATGAAGAAACTGAAGATTTTTACCAGCTTCTGCAGTCTGAAAGTGATTGAACATGCAATCAGAATGCACTGATAATTAAAGGTGATTAGAATGCAAAAGCTGGAAACAAAGAAGAATCAGTAGTTGGAAAACATGGTCTTGATAATAAGAATAATGCTGCAGATCATGTTATAGAATTTTTCAAGACCAACAACAACTTCACTGCAAGTATCTTTTTTTCATCAACATAAATGGTAACTGTATGCATGGACCTCACCATATGGAATACACAGGGGTCAGATTGGCTACATCTGTGACAAAAGACAATGGAAAAGCTCGGTATCATCAGTCAGAACAAGACCAGGTGCTGACTGTGGCACAGACCATGAAATGCTCATATGCAAGCTTAATTGATAGTGAAGAAAATTAGACAAGTCCATGAGAGCCAAAGTGTGACCCTGAGTATATCCCACCTAAGTTTGGAGACCATTTCAAGAACAAATTTGGTGTGCTGAACACTAATGACCAAAAGCCAGATGAGTTGTGGAAAGACATCAAATATGAAGAAAGCGGTCATTAAAAAGACAGGAAAGAAACAAAAAACATTGGATGTCAGAAGAGACTCTGAAACTTGCTCTTGAATGTGAAGTAGCTAAATAAAAAGGAAGAAATGAAAACGTAAAAGAACTGAATGGAAGATTTCAAATGGCAGTTTGAGAAGACAAAGAAAAACATTACAACGACATATGCAAAGAGCTGGAAATAGAAAAGCGAAAGGGAAGAACACACTGCATTTCTCAAGCTAAAAGAGCTGAAGAAAAAAATTCAAGCCTTGGGTTGCAGTAGTGGAGAATGCTACAAAGAAAATAGTAAACAACTCAGGAAGCATCAAAAGAAGATGGAAAGAATACCCAAGGGTCATTCTACCAGAAATAACTGGTCAACATTCAACCATTTGAAGAGGTAGCATATGATCAGGAACTGATGGTACTGAAGGAAGAAGCTGAAGCTGCATTGAAGGCATTGGTGAAAAACCAGGCATCTGGAGTTGATGGAATATCAGTTGAGATTTTTCAACAAATAGATGCAGTACTAGAAAAGCACTGCACTCATCTACAGAAAGAAATTTGGAGGACAGCTGCCTGGCCAACTGACTGGAAGAGATCTGTATTTATGCCTATTCCCAGGAAAGGTGATCCAACAAAATGCAGAAATTATTGAACAATATCATTAACACTACATGCATGTAAAATTTTGCTCAAGATCACTCAAAAGCAACTACAACAGTATTTTGACAGGGAATTTGCAGAAATTCAAGCCAGATTCAAAAGAGGATGTGAAAACAGGGATGTCATTACTGATGTCAGATGGATCTTGGATGAAAACAGAAAACACCGAAAGATGTTTACCTATGTTTTACTGACTAGGCAAAGATATTCGACTGTGGGGATCATAACAGATTATGGATAACATTGAGGACAGTGGGAATTTCAGAACACTTAATTGTTCTCATAAGGAATCTGTACATGGATCAAGAGGTGCATAGAGCCATAAAGCCATGTGGTCACCTTATGTCCCTGAGTCCAATCCACTGCTGTCTGAAGGGTTGACCTGAGTAATGAATAATGATCAGAGACAGCAGGAGATGTAGGGTCCTTGCTCCCAGGGGAAGTCCTGGGCCATTGGAGCATTAATTGCAGTCTTTTAGTAGAATTCTTGAGGTGCACCCCTCTTTTTTCTGTGTGTTGCCACTGGGACCCGACAGTCTGTGCCCCATCACGGTTGTCATTGGTAGTGGCTGGGCACCATCTGGTTCTTCTGATCTCATGTTGATACAGTCATCCACACACATGGCTCCTTCTGTTCTCTGGGCTCTTTTTCACTTATGTCTTTGTGGTCCTTGGTGATCATCTGACCCAGCTGAGATGGGATCATTTGGTGTACCTCAGATGGCATCTTGCTGGCTTTTAGGATGCCAGATGTATCGGCAAGGGTTTTGTTGAAGATTTTTGCATCTAGGTTCATAAGAGATATTGGTCTGTAATTTTATTTTTATGTGGGATCTATCACTTGACTTTGGTATCAGAGTTATGCTGGCTTCGTAGAATAAATTTGGGAGTACTCCATCCCTTTCTGTGCTGTAAAATTGTCTCAGTGGTATTGGAGTTAACTCTTCTCCAAAAGTTTGGTAGAGTTCTCTGGTGAAGCCGTTTGGGCCAGGACTTTTTTTGATTGGTAGTTTTTTGATGACTTTTTCAATCTCTTCTTTTGTGGTGGATTTATTAATTTGTTCTACTCCTTGTGATAATTTTGGTAGGTGATACAAATCTAGGAATTTGTCCGTTTCCTCTAGGTTTTCAAATCTGTTACGTACAGGCTTTCATAGTGTTCTGTTATGATATTTTTTTATTTCAGTTGTGTCTGTTGTGACATCTCCCGTCTGACTTCTTATTCAGGTTATTTGCTTCCTCTTCTGTTTTTCTTTTGTAAGTTTAGCCAGTGGTTTATCAGTTTTGTTGATCTTTCAAAAAAACCTGCTTTTGGTTTTGTTAATTTTTTCAATTGTTCTTTTATTCTGTAATTCATTTGGTTCTGCTCATATCTTTATTATCTGTTTTCTTCTAGTGCCTTCTGGTTTCTCTCTTTCTACTTGTTCAAGCTGTAGGGTTAATTCTTTGGTTTGTGTCTTTTCTTCCTTCCAGATGTGTGCCTTTATAGAGATAAACTGACCTCTGAGCACTGCTTTGGTTGTATTCCAAAGGTTCTGATAGGATGTGTTTTCATTCTCACTTGCTTCCATAAATCTCTTCATTTCATCCTTGATTTCTTCTATAACCCATGGCTTTTTGAGCAAGTTGTTGTTCAATTTCCATGAGTTCAAACTTCTATCTGTGTTTTCTTTGCTATTGATTTCAAGTTTTATGGCTTTATGGTCCCAGAAGATGCTTTGCAATAAGTCAAGTGTTTGGATTTTGTTGAGATTTGCTTTATGTCCTAACACACGGTCTTTTCTGGAAAATGTTCCACGTGCGTTGGAGAAGGTGTAGTTATCTGTTGATGGATAAAAAATTCTGTGTATGTCAATGAAGTCTATTTGGTTAACTGTCAAAGTAAGGTCTGTATTTTTACTAAGATTTTTCTGGATGATCTGTCCGTTACTGAAAGTGGAGTGTTGAAGTGTCCCAATATTACTGTGGAGTAATCTATCTCATTTTTCAGTGTTGTCGGTGTTTGTTCATCGTATTTAGATGCTCTAGTATTGGGTACATAAATGTTTAATGTTGTTATGTCCTGCTTATTAATTGAATCTTTCAGCAATAAATAGTGACCACCCTTGTCCACAGTGGTGGATTTTACACTAAAATCTATTTTATCTGAGATTAGTATTGTCACTCCTCCTTTTCTTTGTATGTTGTTAGCTTGGTATATATTTTTCCACCCTAATTTAATTTTCAGTTTGTTCATGACTGAGGTGTGCTTCTTGTAAGCAACATATTGACAGATTGTGTCTTTTGATCCAGGATGTCACTTGCTATCTCTTCATTGGAGTGTTCAGTCCATTTATATTCAGTGTAATATTGATTGATATGTGCTTTGTGCTGTCATTTTGATGCCTTTATTTTCATGTTGATTCTTCCTATGTGGCTCTTGCTATTCTATTCTGGGTCATCTTTATGGGTTGACTTTTCATCTTTTTCAGTGTTGGTTTTGTTGAGACTCCCGTATTACATTTCTCGTTTGATATGCTGCATTATTGTTATGCTTTTCAGCTACTCTTATGATCTCTATTAACAGTCTAAGTTTAAACCCAGTTTTGAATTCTGCATGTCTTTTTAATTTTCTGTGCATCTGGAAGGACTATAACTACCAGGATATATCCTTACTTTTAGCATGATGATGTCATAGTTTACGTTATATGATCACTGGTTCCCTTCTTTTAACATTGTAGCTTTGATTTTTACGCCTTGCATACCAGAGTAGGATTCTGGATGCTGTGTCCTGCCTTGCTTCCTTAAATATCTACTTAATAGTTTTGTTTTTCTAAGCAAAGAAATTCCTTCAGTATTTCTTGTAGTTTTGATTTGGTTTTTATGAAGTCTCTAAGCTTCTGTTTATCTGCAAGTGTCTTAATTTCATCTTTGCATTTGAAAGGCAGTTTTTCAGGATGTATAATTATTGGTTGGAAATTTTTCTCCTTCAAGGCTTTTGAATGTATGTTCCCACTGCCTCCTTGCCAACATCATTTCTGCCAAGAAGTCAGACTAAAGCCTACAGGGCTTCTCTCTGAATGTTACCTTTGTTTTGAGTCTTGCTACCTTTAAGAGAATCTGTTTGTTTTGTTTTATTAAGCTTGATCATAATATGTTTGGTGTCTTTCTTTTGGGGTCTAATTTTTGTGGTGTTTGATTCATATCTTGGAATTGTATGCTCTGTTGTATAATTTAGGGAAGTTTTCTGTCAGCAACTCAACAACAGTCTTGTCTGTGTTTTCAGCTGTCCTTCCCTGTTCAGGAACTCCAGTTATTCATAGGTTATTCCTCTTAATAGAGTCCCACATGTTTCTTAATGATTCTGCATTTTTCTTTTTTCTTTTCTCTGATTTCTCCTCATAAATGCTGGTGTCAGTTGCTGTATTTTCAGGGTCACTAAATCTGACTTATATCTCCTTAATTCTAGTCTTTTGGCTTTGGATTAAATTGTCTAGTTCTGGTAATTTTGTTACTGATCTGCTGGATTTCAGTTCGTTGATGTTCCATGAGTTCAAATAGCTTGCATAATTTTTCATTTTGCCCTGCTACATCTTGTTTAATCACTAGGAGGACTGTCTATGTAATTCTTTTGTACTTGACTTCTGGTAGTTTCAGAAAGGCTTCATCATTTGGGAAGTTTTTTGATTTTTTGTTTTGGGAGTTTTCTGGAGCCATGGTGGACTGTTTCTTGAAATGAATAGGAATGGTTTGTTGCCTTCATGCCATCTAGAGGCTATTCAGTTTCTCTGGTGTTATCTTGACAGGAGCTGAGATGTAGTGCTAAGAGAGGAATTGGTCACCAGTCACCTCTATGTACTCTAGTGACTTTCCTAAGTGGATTATCTGGGGTGGAATTCTCTGCCTCTTGGCTACAAAGACCGTGCCCTACTTATGAAGAAATCGGGGGCTCATCAGCCAACCATACAATGTGTATTGGCAAAAGGTGGAGGAGATACTGCTAGGGCCTTCCACTTATTTGTCCAGGCCATCTTATTTTGAAAAGTGCTTTACTGTTAAGCTGGGTGCTGTCTAGCAGCTGCCAAAATCAGTCCGTCCCTCAGGTGTGGCAGGCCCTGCCTTCTGGCTGACAACAGAAGCACTTATTTGTCTGTCCTCAGATGCTATGAAGTAGCTCAAAGTAGGCAGGTGTTACAGCTTTGTTGCCATCCTCACCTGGTCTTCACCCATAAGGTAGCGCTGCAAAATACAGCCTTTTTTTGTTGGAGAAGTGCCTGTTGAGATCCCTGGTTGGGTAACTCCACCTCCAGCTGACCGAAATGACATCTCACCCAAGCTGTCTTCCCTGCCACTAAACAGCAGACTACGTAGTGTGGCTCAGGAAACAGTGGGTTTGGGTACAGTGGTGCCCTCAGTCGGCAGCTGAGCTCTTAAAATGTGGCTATCCCAAGCATGGTGTCTCCGCTGCACTATACTCTGTTTACTCATGCCCAGCCTCCATGTCACGGATAACAAAGAAGGCGTCAGTACCTGTCGTCCACCAAAGTCCTCAGTCGGCTTAGTGCATGCTGCCTTGTGTTAGGGAGAGGTAATTTCTCATTTAGTGTCACATAGTCCAATCTGACAATCCTATGCCATATCCTAGTGCTTCCTGGATGTGCAGAATGCTCCATTCAATTATCATCTCAGGCCTTAGTTCTCAGAGGGAGTTGAGGAGATGTGTATCTCATCCACCGTCTTGGCACTACCCCTCTGTTAAGATTTTTTAAAATTTCAGTTGAGTCTGTTGTTATGTGACCCATCTCCTTTCTTATTTGGGTTATTTGCTTTCTCTCTCATTTTTCTTTTGTTAGTTTGGCCAGTGGTTTATCAATTTTGTTGATGTTTTTAAAGAAGCAACTTCTGTATTATTAACTCTTTCTATTTTTTTTTTGTTCTGTAACTTTTGTTTCTGCTATAATTGCTGTTATTTGTTTTCTTCTGGTGCCTGAAGGTTTCTTTTGCTGCTCACTTTGTACTTGTTCAACTTGTACGTTAATATTTTGATTTGGGCCCTTTCTTCGTTTTGAATGTGTGACCCCTGAGCACTGCTTTTGCTGTGTCCTAAGCGTTCTGGTAGAATGTGCTTTCATCCTTACTAGATTCTGTGAATTTCTTTATTCAATCTTTGATTTCTTTCATAATCCAGTAGTTTTTGAACAGGGTGTTGTTCAGTTTTATGTGCTTGATGTTTTCTCTTTGCTTTTTCTGTTATTGATTTCTACTTTTGTGACTTTATGGCCTAAAAAACATGATTTGCAACACTTCTGTGCTTTGAATTTTGTTAAGGCTTGCCTTATTGCCTAATGTGTGGTCTGCTCTGAAGAATATTCCATGTGTGTTGGAAAAGAAAGTGGCACTTGGCTGCTGTTGGGTGGACTGTTCTGTGTGTGTCTATGAGGTCAGTTTGGTTGATTGTGAGATTTAGATCTTCTGTGCCTTTTTTGAGCTTCTTTCTGGGTGGTCTGTGCTTCACTAGAAGTTATGTGTTGAAATCTGCTATTATTAAGGAGTTGTCTGTTTCTATTTTCAATGTTAGAGTTTCTTTTATGTATATAGGAGCCCTATCATTGGATGTGTATATGTATAACATGGTTATGTTCTCCTGATGTATTGACTCTTTAATCATTATATAGTGTCCTTCTTCATCCATTGTTGTGGATTTTACTTTGAAGTCTATTTTATCAGAAAGTAGCATTGCCATTCCTGCTCTTATTCGAATTCTGTTAGCTTGATATACTTTTTTTCATCTTTTGAGTTTCAGTTTGTGTCTTCAAATCTAAGATGTGTGTTTTGTAGGCAGTATATAAACAGATTGTGTTTTTTATCGATTCTGCCACTTTTTGTCTCTTTATTGGTGCATTTAATTCATTTACATTTAGTGTCGTTATTGAGAAGTATGAGTTTAGTGGTACTATTTTGATGCCTTTTTGGTGCTTTGTTGACTGTTTCAGTTAATCTCTTCTGAATTGTTTTGCTTTATGTGATTTCTTTTCATCTGTTACGTTAATATTTGCCTCCATTTTTTTCTAAATTTAAACCTCTCTTTTATTTCTTTGTGTCTCCTTTATTTGCTCTCCATATGAAAGATCTATGACTACAGTTTTTAGTCCCTCTTTTTTGTTATCTTTTGCATGTTGACATCTGTGTTTCCCTATTTTCAGTGTTTTAGTTTTATTTTTGTGATTTCCCTATCTGGGTTGATATCTGTTTGATTTGTCCCACATTCTAGTCTTGGGTTGTCATCTGATGTTATTGGTTTTCCAACCGAAGGACTCTCTTCAGTATTTCTTATAATATTCCCTAAATTTCCTAAAATTCCCTAAATTTCTGTTTATCTGGACATTTCCTAATTTTGCCATCATATTTGAGAGACAGCTTTGCTGGATATATAGTTCATGTCTGACCATTTTTTTTCCTTTAAGGCTTTATGTGTGTCATTGACTCCTTGCCTGCATGGTTTCTGTTGAGTAACTTGAGCTTAGTCTTATTGACTCCCTTTTGAAGATGATTTTTCATTTAGCCCTAGGCACTTTTAAATTCTCTCATCTTTAATTTTGGAAAGTTTGATTGTAATATATCTTGGTGTCTTTCTTTTGGGATCTACCTTGTGTAGAGTTCAACGGGCACCTTGCATAGATATGTTCTCATCTTTAATGAGATCAGGGATGTTTTCTGTCAACAAATCTTCAAGAATTCTCTGTATTTTTGATTGATTACTCCCCCCACCCCCAGTACTAGTACTTTAACCCCCTGTGGATTATTCTTGTTCACACAGTCACATGTAATCCTCAATCTTTCTTCATTTTTAATTTTTTTTAATCTGATTTTCCCTCACATACATTGGTGTCAAGTGCTTTATCTTCAGTCTTACTAATTCTGACATCTATTGCCTCAATTCTGCTCCTTTGGATTTTTGCTGAGTTGTCTAATTCTGAAATTTTATTGTTAATTATCTGAATTTCTGCTTGCTGTCTTTCTATAGTTTCTTGCAACCTGTTCATTTTGTCCCTAGGTTCTGCATTTTGCTGGATCTCCTTTCTGATCTCTTGAAGAGTTCTAAATATTAATCTTTTGCATTCTACTGCCAATAATTCTAGGAAGTTCTTTTCATCTGGAAAATTTCTTTATTCTTTGTTTTGGGAGTTTAATGAAGCTGTTGTGTATTGTCTTGTTAAGTGATTTAATATCAACTGAAACCCTGGTGGTGTAGTGATTAAGTGCTATGGTTGTTGACCAAAAGGTCAGTAGTTGAAATCCATCAGACACTCGTGGAAACTTTGTACTCTGTCCTGTATGGTTGCTATGAGTTAGCATCAACCCACCAGCAGTGGGTTTGGTTTTTTCCATTGGTTATTTTCAAGTCATCAGTAAGTTGTTGTATTAATTTGTTGAAATTTGATTACTGTGTTCTACATTGTTATTTTGTTTTCAAATGCCGAAATAGGTAGTTTATATAGCTAGTTTGATTATTTGTACCTTTGAAGCTCTAAGATCTGATTACCAGATGGTCAGAGCTGTTAATAAGCATATGAGCCCAGATTTTTATTTACTTCTCTTGTAGTATTTAACTCAGGTACCCAGGTAGTCAGTTACCAAATGTGTGGTGTAGGCTTTCTCTTATAGTCCTAGATGGGCAGTGGTGATTGCTGTAGGCACAGGTTTCTGGCTACATGTACTGAGAAAGGCAGGGGGCTGACAGCCATCTGTGTCTGTGAGTGAGATAACAGTGAAGCTAACAGATGATGATGATGATTTTTTCACCCCCTTGTTTTTAAATTTTTCTCTTTCTGAGTCTAGTAGAATGGCTCCAGGTACACAGAAGGGAGAAATCCTATTTTCAGCCCATGTAATGCATCAGATTATGGAGCTGTGAGCAGTGTAAAGAAGGGAGGGGGAAATCCTGGGAAAAAGGAGAGAAATTTTGCCTGAAGGAAAGATTTAGATGATCTCATGGTAGGTTAGAGACAAGCTACTTTGCTTTTCGTGGTCAAATGCTATTTTTCCCTGATTCTGGAGGCATGTCGGAGCTGTCTGCCACTCAGTGTCTCCTGCTGAGAAAGATGCTTTCTGAATGCCACTGCTCTACTCACTGGGCTTGCTACCACCAATCCACTCTTGGCATGCCAATTCCTACTGGGTCATGTCTGGACAGTCCTAGGTACTTCTGGATCTACGCTCCCCTGTCACTCAGTCTAAAGTCTCAACTTTCCTTTGATGCTCAGGGCTCCTAGAATGTCCTATATAACGGAATTTTTTTTTTTTTTGGTTCTTTGTTGTTACAGGGATCACAGGAAGCATCTAACTACACTGCCATCTTAGCCCTGCCTCCCCTGGAGTTTGCATGCTTATAAGTCCCTGACAATGAGCCACCATTATTCACTAGCAGTATAAAATCTCTGCCCTCCTATTGCAAGGTGTGAAGTTTTACTTTGGTCCTTTGGGCCGAAGAGATCACTACTTCTTATGTAATTCTCCCTAATATATTCCTCAGCTGCCACTTTGGAGAAGCCTACCTCTTTCTTCTGTGTCTCAGCACCTTCTGTTTTGGGAGGCAAATTTTAAGTTATTTGTCCATGCCTGGACAGTTTGTTTTTAAATTGAATTCAGTTGTAGCATATATAACCTATAAAGGATTGGTGTCCACGGTAGTAAAGAAACAAAGGAAAATTCTGCATGTTTACAAGAAAAGCAGGATAATGCAATTGGCAGTTGAGCAGCTGACATAAATTGGCACTTCACAGAAGAAAAAACGTGAATATTCAATTGAGAAACAATATACAAATCAAGAAAAGGATAAGACCAAAATATGGTAACATTTCACAATCATTAGATTGATGAAAAAATTACCCGGCATATAAATTGGTTTTTAATACGCTATTGGTTGAGTATAAAATGGTATAGCAATTTTGTAAAACAATTTAACTTTATCTTGTAAATCTGAATATGTGCATAGCCTAACACTCCCAGCTGGAGCACTTGTCTTAAATCATCTTGAGTATCTCTTGGAACAAATCTTGAATCTACTGAATCATGATCTCTGGGAATAGGTCACAGGAATCCTCATCTTACAAAAGCTCCCACATGTAATTCTGCTATTCAGTTTGAGAACTGTGATCCTCACAAGTTTTTGCACACATGCACTACAAGACATGTGCAACATCACAGCACCAAAATAGATGCACCTAAGTACACATTGACAGGAGAATGGTTAAATAAATTGTGCTGCAATGAAATATTACACAACAGTTCAAAGAACACCTCAACTGTATACAGTGGTTGTGTCTTAGAAATTTAATGTAAAAACATATGTAACCAAAAATTGCACACATTATGAAACTATTTTTTATAAAGGATAAACATGCAATTTGTCTACAATCTATCTGCCTATGTACTATAGACCTGTCTGTCTGTCTGTCATCTGTCTGTCTGTCTGTCGTCTGTCTGTCTGTCTGTCGTCTGTCTGTCTGTCTGTCTGTCTGTCTGTCTGTCTGTCTGTCTGTCTGTCTGTCTGTCTGTCTATCATCTATGTATCTCATCACTTACTGGAGGGAGGATTGGAAATTCAGCACAGTTGTTCCCTGGGGCAGGCAGCATGAGTGGATTGGGAGGAAGGGGATGAGATCAGGGAAGAGTTAAGTATTGGCAATGGAACTTAATTTGCATGGCAATTTCACAAGTAGTTTTATTTCACTTTTTATAATTAATAGCAAGTATGCTTACATGTATCAAATATTAAATAATTAGAAAGCAATATAAAAATTGTAAAGAAAACTGCTAAGTTGAGGAAATTTGTAATATTTTCCAACTATATGAATTTCAAGCTTATCATTGCATAATTTTTTTTCATTCACTTTAGATGTTAGTTCTTTTTATCTTTATATTTAGTTTTATTTTTGTAAGGTCGCTATGAGTTGGATCCGACTTGACGGCACTTGGCTTGGCTTTTGTAATGTTTGGTTTTCTGTCAGTGTGTACATTCCACAGGGGAGAAACAAAGACCATTTTCCTGAGATAATGTTTATCTTAGAAATGGAAATAACACAAGTGGGTAGCTTTATGAAAGAGAAAATTTTATTCTGTCACAGTCCAGTAGACTACAAGTCTGAATTCAGGGCATCAGCTCCAGAGGGAATGTTTGTCTGTTGGCTCTAGAGGAAAGTCCTTGTGGTCAATCTTCCCCTGGACTGGGAGTTTCTGAGACACAGGAACCCTGGGTCCTTTACAAAGGACACACTCTGCTCCCAACACTGCTTCTTGGTGTTATGAGGTCCACAAATCTCTCTGCTAACTGTTTTCTATATCTCAAGAGGTTATCTCAAGGAAGAATACAATGTTACACATCAGGTCCTGCCCTATCAAGACAATTGCAGCTCATCCTCCCTCATTAACATTGTGAAGGCAGGATTTACCACATAGAGGAAGCTCACACAATACCAGGAATTGTGGCCCAGCCACATGGCTACATGCATTTTGGGGGACACAGTTTAATACATGACAGTGTTCTTCAAAAAATGGTCACTATGTAAAAAGGTGGTATATTATGCTGTCAAAATTGAGTTGTTTTCAAATGCATTTCAGAAATTCTAGCTTTAAAGAAGGAAATATAGTAAAGATTTCATTTATCAGATGTGATCATAAGACAGTAAAAGTAGTTTTCTATTGTTGCTTATAAACTGGAACTGAGATAATTTTAAAATCTAGAGGATATGGTTCAAAAATTGTGCTAAGCAATGGACATGTATCATAATAATAATCTTTATTCTCACAATCTGTATTTTGCAGAAAACAGCATGATTTGGGTAGGTAGATAAATCTGTTAAACTTGCTAAAATATAATTTTCTACAATTAGATCTTGTGTATCCATTACAAATGTCATCTAGCTGCTAAAGTGAGTATTTATAACTAATATAAGAATGCTCTGCTGTGTAAAATTTATTTCATTTTAAGTAATAAATTAATTGTATTTGCTAACCAGTATTTCTTTCATGTTAGAAGCTAATAATATTTTTTGTTTTTTCAACAACTTTATTGTGATATAATTGACATGTAGTACACTGAATGTACTTAAAGTAAAAATTTGATGATTTTTGACATACCTATTTATTTGTATATAAATCTGTATATTTACTCCTGCAATCATCACCACATTGAAGATAATGCACATATAAATCACTCCCAGTAGTTGACTTACGCCCCTTGGTGTCTCCTGTCTACACTTCTCCATGTGAGCACAACTGCTTATGAGGTAGAACCTTATTTAAATGGATTGACACGAGGTGCACTAAGGAGCTCAAGCCCAACAGTGATGAGAATGGAGCAGCACCAGGCAATGTTTCATTCTGTTTTATATAAGGTCACTATGGTGGCATCTAATGACAACATACCCATTCTTAGCCCACTGCCATCTCCAGGTAACTGCTGATTTGCTTTCTGTCACTATTTTATATTTTGTAGAATTTTATGTAAATGAAATCGTATAATAGGTACTCATTGTTTCTGGTCTAGCTTCTTAACATTCATAATTATTTTGAGATCTAACCATGTTATCACATGTATCAATAGTTCATTCCTTTCTTTGCTGAGTAGTTTTTCATTCTTTGAATATGCTACATTTGCTTATCCATTTACCTGTATCGAAATTTAGATTGTTTCCTGGTTTGGGCTGTTACAAATACAGCTGTTATGAATATTCATGTAAAAGTCTTCATATGGAAACAAGCTTTCATATTTTTTGAGTAAATACCTAGGAATTAGAGGCTAGATCGTCAGGTAGATGTGTTTTTAACTTTTTAAGAAAGTACCAAACTGTTTTCCAATGTTTTGGGCTGTTTATGTTCCCACCAACAGTGCTTGAGAGTTTAAATTGCTCTGCCTTCTCAGCAACCTTTAAGATAGTCAGATTTTCAAATTTCAGACATTATAATAGGTGCCTAGTGACTTCTCATTGCAGCCTTCGTTTGTATTTAATTACTGACTGTACTTAAAAAAAGGAAACACTGGCATATTTTTAAGTGTTTATTTGCCATTCATACATCTTCTTTGGTTCAGTGTCTCTTCAAACATTTTGTCCTTTTTGTTGAAATGTAAGAGTTTTTTATGTATTCTGAGTAAAAGTTTTTATCACATATATGGCTTGCAAATATTTTCTCCTGATCTGTGGATTGTGTTTGCATCCTCTTAACAGTGTCTTTCAAAAAGCGAAAAGTGTAGTAGTGGATGAGTCTAATTTATCAGTTTGTTCTTTTATGGATCATGCTTTGGTGTCAAATATGAAATTTTTTTTTTACATAACACAAAGATGCAGGACATGGCGTGGTGGCTAACCATTTGGCTGCTACCTAAAGGTCAGCAGTTTGAACCTGCCAGCTGCCTGCAGAAGAAAGATGTGACAGTCTGCTTCCATGAAGATTTGTAGCCTTAAAACCATATGGTGGCAGTTGTACTTTGTCGCTATGAGTCAGAATCTACTTGACCACAGTGGGTTTGGTTTGGTTTTTGGTTAATCCAAGAATATAAAGACTCTTCTAGTCAGTGTTTTCTTCCAGAAATTGTAAAGTGTGAAATGACTTTACATTTAGGTCTGTGATTCATTTTGAATAAAAATTTTTAAAATAGTTTGTAGTATGGATCAAAGTTCTTGCTGTTTCTTTTTTGCTTTTTTTGCATGTAGATATTCGATTTCTTCAGTATGCTTTTTGGAAAAGGCTATATTTCCTCAGTGAATTTCCCTTACACATTTGCCAAAAATCAGTGGTTCATACATGTGTGGGCATACTGATGGAATTCCTATTCTCTTCCATGAATTTGTCTTTTTTTGCACCTGTTCTCTCTTATTTTGATAAATGAAACATGTAATAAATCTTGAGATAGGTAGCATTAGTCCTTCAGCTTTGTTCTGTTTTGAAAGCTGTTTTGAAAATTATAGTTCCTTTAAATTTTTCATATAAATTTCAAAACCATCTTGTCAGTTTCTAAAATAAAAAGCCCACTGATATTGTGATGAAAATTATGTTGGCTTTATGAATCCTCTTCACAACACTGAGTTTTCAAAACCTTGAATAAATAGCATCTCTCCATTTAGTTAACTTTAATTTTGCTCAGCAAATCTTTCTACTTATCCAGGTCTTTCATATCTTTTTACAACTTTAACCCTAAGTATTCCATGCCATAGGAAAGGTACTGTGTTTTTAAAATTTCAATTTCTGATTTTGCAGTTAGCATATACAAATATAATGAATTTTGTGCATTTATTTGTATAATATACAGCAGGAGCTTTTATAAATTCATTTATTAATCTATAACTTTTTATGGATCCTGCATAGATGATCATGCTGTTTATCATTTATTTCCTTATCTTGCTGTATTACACTGTTGATAGTACTGGTTAGTACAATATGGAATAGAAGTGGACTCCTTTGCCTTTTTCTTGACTGAGGAGAAAAGTATTCAGTTTCTTTCTTTCTTTTTTTATTGTGATTGAGTGAAAGTATACAACCCAGATTAAATTTGCACCCCCACTTATCTGCAGCTTCTTCTGCTCTGCTTGCCTGATGACAGCACACTCCTCCTTTCTGTTCTATACATAACATATCCTCTTAACAATCTCCTTTCTCCTCCTTTCTATCTCCTCCTCTCCCTTCTAGTAAGGGGCCAGTAGGACAACATCCTATAGATGCATAAAACCATAAAGCACACATCATATGGTCACTTTGTGACCCCGAGTCCAATCCATTCCTGTCCAAAGAGTTGACCTCAGTAATGATTTATGATCAGGGGCAGCAGCAGGTCTAGGGGCCATGCTCCCAAGGGGACTCCCAGGCCTTTGGACTATCAATTGCAGTCTTTTGGTGGAGCTCTTGAGGTGCACCCCTGCTTTTCTCGTGTTGCCACTGGGATTCAACATTGTGTTCCCCTATTATGGCTGTCTTTGGTGGTGGCCAGTCACCATCTGGTTCTTCTGGTCACGTGTTGATGCATTCCCCCATTCACACAGGTCCTTCTGTCTTCTGGGTTTTTTTCCCCCTCATCTTTGTTGCCCTTGGTGATCATTTGTTCTGGCTGAGTTGGGACTATTTGGTGTACCTCGAAGGGCAGCTTGCTAGTTTTTAAGACCTAAGATGCCACTCACCGATAAGGGATGCAGAAGACTCTTAGCAAGAGGCTAGTTGTGCCAGTTGGCCTCAATATCCCCTGAAAGTGTGGTCCCCAGGCCCCCACCCCTGCCACTCTACCCTTGCAATACTGGGTTAAGATTAGAAGAATTTTCAGTTTATGTTGAAATCCCCTTAAGCTGATCTTGTTTCTACTGTGTACTGTCACTGCATTCACCTAACCAAATTTCTATCAACTATCCCTCTCCCTCTCTCCCTCTGTCCCCTACCTTGCAACTGTTTCTTCTGTATATGAGTCTTTTTATAAGTCCTTATAGTAGGGGTCTCATACACCATTTGTCCTTTTGCCACTGACAGATTTCACTCAGCACATCTTTCAACTGAAACCAGGTTATAAGATGCTCCCTAAAATCATCATTGCTCTTTATCGTTGCATAGTGTTCCACTGAGGATATACACCATAGTTTGTTTATCCATTTGTCTGTTGATGGACATCTAGGTTGACTCCATCTTTTTTGCTATTCTGGACTATGCTGTAGTGAACATTTGTATGCATGTATTTGTGTGACAGCCTTTGTTTCTGTAGGATGTATTCTGAGAAGTGGGATTACTGGCTGAAATGGTGTATCTGTTTCCAACTTTTTAAGGAAGCAGCAAATTGCTTTCCAAAGAAGTTGTAGCATTTTGCAATCCCACTAGCAGTATAGGAGAGTTCTGATCTCTCCACAGCCTCTCTAGCATTTGTTGTTTTCTGTGTTTTGGATTATGGCCAGTCTTGTTGGTGTAAGATGGTATTTCATTGCAGTTTTGATTTGGATTTCACTAGCAGCTAATGATTGTGAGCAATTTCTGCATGTGTCTTTTGGCTGCCTGCATGTCCTCTTTGGTGATGTGTCTGCCCGTATTCTTTGCCCATCATTTAATTGGGTTATTTACTCTTTTCTTGTTGATATTTTACAGTACCTTAAAGATTATGGAGATCAGACATTGGTCCAATATGTAGTTGCCAAATACCTTTTCTTATTTTGTAGGTGGTCTTTTAATTCTTTTGATCAAGTCTCTGGAACAGCAAAAGTGTTTGATTCTTAGTAGTTCTCATTTATCTATTTGCTATCGATTGTGCTTTGTTTACCGCATTTTGAAGTCTGTCTAAACTATGTGTTAGAACTTCCATTGTTGGCCCCATTTTTTGTGGCATGTTCTTTATTGCTTCAGATTTGATATTTAGGCATTTTATACAATTTGAGTTAGTTTTTGTATAAGGTGTGAGATATGGGTCTTGCTTCAATTTATTGCAGATGGATATCCAATTTTGGTAGCACCATTTGTTAAAGACACTGTTTTTACCCCAGTTCACAGTCTTAGGGCCTTTGTCGAATGTGGTGGTCAGGATTATGTCAACTTGGCTACTGCATATTTGGCTGCTGTATTAAGTGGCAGGGCGGGGTTTGTGGTGGCTCCCTGCCCCTCAGCTCTCATCTCGCAATCTTTCACTATGGCTGCTGGTTGCTCATGTGGCCAGGAGCTCCTGCTCTCTTCTTCCAGCGTCTGGTTCCAGGACTTGAGCTAGCAGCTGTTGGACTCATCAGCCCTTACAGTCGGCACTTGAGAGTCCTGCTCCCTGACCTGCCAATCCTGGGTTCGCCAGCCTCTGCCTGCTCCTGCTCCCTGACCTGCTGATCCTGGTTTTGCTAGCCTCTGTCGCTTCGTCTCACCACCAGCGTGGGATCCACTGACCTACACAACCGGTGATCTAGGACCCTGGTCTCTGACTTGCTGACGTTGGGTTCCTCAGCTCCCATGGCCACGTGAGGCTTGTGCCAGAGCTTGGGACATTCAGCTTCTGTGATTACGTGAGCTGTTTCCTATATTTGTATGTATGTATGTATGTATCTATCTATCTATCATCTATCATCTATCTATCTATCATCTATCTATCTATCTATCTTATAAATCTCTCCTTGTACCTACACGTGTTACTGGTTTTGCTTCCCTAGAAAACCCAGCCTAAGACATCGAATGTCAGCTGTTTGTAAGAGGATGATGGCATCTCTGGGGTCTCAACTCTGTTGTGTTGGTCTGTGTGTCTCTTTTTGTACCAGTAGCAGGCTGTTTAGACTACTGTGGCAGTGTAATAGTTTCTGAGGTAGGGTAGTGTGAGGCCTCTCACTGTCCTCTTCTTCTTCAGTAGTGCTTTGCTTATCTAGGGCTTTTTTGCTTTCCGAAGTTGGTGATTTGTTTCTCCATCTCATTAAAAAATGTCACTGGAATTTGTATTGGCTATGTTGATCACTTTGGGTAAAATAGACATTTTCACAATGTTAAGTCTTCCTATCCATCAGCAGGGTAGGTTTCTCCATTTATGTAATTATCTCTTGGTTTCTTGAAGTAAAGTCTTGTAGTGCTCTTTGTATAGGTCTCATTTCTCTAGTTAGATTTATTTCTAGGTATTTTATCTTCTTCGGAGCTATAGTAAATGGTATTGATTTGGTGATTTCTTCTTTAATCATCTCTTTATTGGTATAAAGGAATCCTACTGATTTACTTATTTATCTTATATCCTAACACTTTGTCGAACTCTTCTATTAGTTCCAATAGTTTACTATGGATTCTTTAGGATTCTCTGCATTTACAGTCATATTATCTGCAAATAGGGAGAGTTTTACTTTGATGATGCAGATGCCCTTTATTTCTTTGTCTTGTCTAATTGCTCTGGCCAGAACTTCTAGAACAATGTTGAATAAAAGTGGTGAGAGTGGGTATCCTTGTCTAGTTCTGTTCTGATGGGGGAATTCTTTCAGTCTCTCCCCATTCAGGATGATGTAGGTGGTTGGCTTTGTGTAGATGCCCCTTATTGCATTGAGGAAGGGATTCCACTCCTATTTTGCTGAGAGTTTTTAGTATGAATGGGTGTTGGACTTTGTCAAATGTCTTTTCTGCATCAGTTGGCAAAAGCAGGTGATTCTTATCTTTTGTGTATTTATGTGGTTGATCACATTGATTGTTTTTCTAATGCTGAACCAGCCTTGCATCATTGTTATGAATCCAACTTGGTCATGCTGAATTATTTTTTTGACATGTTGTATTCTATCAGCAAGGATTTTGTTGAAAATTTTTGAATATAGGTTCGTGAGTGATATTGGTCTGCAATTTTCCTTTTCTGTAGGAGCCTTCCCTGGCTTTGGTATCAGGGTTATCCTGATAGAATGAATCTGCTTCATAGAATGAATCTGGGAGTATTCCATCCCTTTCTATACTGTGAAATAGTCTCAGTATTATCAGAGTTAACTCCTCTCTAAAAGCTTGGAAGAATTCTCTGGTGAAGCCGTCTGGGCCAGGGCTTTTTCTGGTTGGTAGTATTTTGACGACTTTTTCAATCTCTTCCTTTGTGATGGGTTTATTAAGTTGTTCTACTTCTGCTTGTGATAATTTTGGTAGGTGATATGAATCTAAAGTTTTGTCCATTGCCTCCAGGTTTTCAAATCTTTCAGAGTACAGTCTTTCTTAACATTCTGTGGTGATACTTTTGATTCCTGTTGGGTCTGTTTTGACATCTCCCATCTCATTTCTTAATCAGGTTATTTGCTTCCTCTCCTGTTTTTCTTTTGTAAGTTTAGCCAATGGTTTGTCAATTTTTGCCAATCTTTTTAAAAAAAAAAAGCTTTAAAAAATTTTTTTCTTTCAATTGTTCTTCTGTTCTCTAATTTATTTAGTTCTTCTCAAATCTTTATTATCTGTTTTCTTCTGGTGCCTAACAGGTTCCTCTGTTTTTCTCTTTCTACTAGTTCAAGCTGTAGGGCTAATTCTTTGGTTTGGATCCTTTCTTCCTTCCAGACGTGTGGTTTTATAAAGATAAATTGACCTCTGAGCACTGCTTTGGCTGTATCTCATGGTTCCTGATAGGATGTGTTTTCATTCTCATTTGACTCCCTAAATTTCTTTATTTTGTCCTTTATGTCTTCTCTAGACCATGGATTTTAGGTTTTCAAGGTGTTGTTCAGTCTCTATGAGTTCAAATTATACTTATGTTTTCTCTGCTATTGATTTCAACTTTTATGGCTTTGTGGTCTGGGGTGATGCTTTGCAATAATTCAGTGGTTTGGATTTAGTTGCCGGAGATTTGCTTTATGTCCTAACACATGGTCCATTCTGGAAAATATTCCATGTGCCTTGGAGAAGAAGATGTACTTATCTGTTGATGGATAAAAAGTTCTGTATATGGTCAGAAGGATGATATCCTATAGATGTATAGAACCATAAAGTGCATCCAATATATGGTCACTCTGAATCGCCAAGTCCAATCCATTTGTGTTTGAAGAGTGGACTTTCGTTATGATTTATGGGCAAGGGCAGAATCAGGGCCAGGGGCCGTGCTCACTGACCAATACATAAGTGTTCAATAAATGTTAGCTGTTACAATTATTTTAAAACTTTGCTGAAGATTTGGTAATAAAGAAAGTAGTTACATTTCAGGTAAGATTTAAAATGGGCTACTAGAGGTGACTGTTATTACTGTCAGTTGCCATCAAATCCAAAAAAAAAAAGTTCTGTATATATCGATGAGGTATGGTTGATTAATTGTCACGATAACATCTATGTCTTTACTGAACTTTTTTCTGGATGATCTGTCCATTACTGAAAGCAGAGTATTGAAGTATCCAATTATTGTAGCGTGATCTGTCTCATTTTTCAATGTAGTTAGTGTCTTTTCAATGTATTTAAATGCTCCAGTATTGGGTGCATGAATACTGAATACTGTTAAGTCCTGGTTGTGTATTGAACCTTTCAGCAATAGTGACCATCCTTGTCCACTAGTATTGCCACAGCTGCTCTTCTTTGTATATTGTTAGATTCATATATATTATTCCATCCTTTGATTTTCAGTTTGTTAGTATTTTTAAGTTTAAAGTGTGTTTCTTATAAGCAACGTATAGACAGGTCGTTTCTTTTGATCCAAGATGTCACTCATTGTCTCTTTATTGGAGCATTTAGTCCATTTATATTCAGTGTAATTATTGAAAGGTATGTGTTTAGTGCTGTCATTTTGATGTATTTATTTTTGTGTTGGTATTTTCTTTGTTGCTCTTAATATAGTATTCTAGGTCATTCTTTATGGGTTGACTTTTCATGTTTTTCAGTGTTGATTTTGTGTTTGTTGAGGCTCCTGTATTATTTTTCTTGTTTTGATATGTTGCACTGATATTGTGCTTTGCAGTCGCCCTTGTGATCCCCCTTGCTACTGTAAGTTTAAACTCAATATTAACTTCTGTACATCTTTTTAATTTTCTCTCCATCTGAAAGAATTATATAGCTGCTGTAATACGTATCCCTCTTTTTGACGTGGTGGCATCATAGTTTTCATGATATAATCACTGGTTCTTTTCTTTTAATATTATAGCTTTGACTGAGTTTTCTGTGTTGTACACCTGAGTAGGTTTTTGGATATTATGTCCTGTGTTGCTTCCTTATGTACACACTTAATGGTTTTGTTTTTCTAAGCCAACAGTTTCTTTCAGTATTTCTTGTAGTTTTGGTTTGGTTTTTGCAGTTTCTAAGTCTTATTTATCTGTGAATGTCTTAATTTCATCTTTATCTTTGAAAGACAGTTTTGCAGGATATATAATTATTGGTTGGAAGTTTTTCTCCTTCAAGGCTTTAACTGTGTCATCCCACTACCTCCTTGCCAGCATTGTTTCTGCCAAGAAGTCAGACCAAAGAATGCAGGGCTTGCCTCAGAATATTAGCTTTGCTTTGAGTCTTGCTGCATGTAAGAGTCTTGCTTATGTTTCTTTTTACTAAGCTTGATTATAGTATGTCTTGGTGTCTTTCTTTTGGGGTCTAGTTTTTGAGGCATTTGATACACATCTTGGATATCTATGTTCTCTTTCACAATTTTAGGGGAAGTTTTCTGCCAGCAACTCAACAACAACACTCTCTGTGCTTTCAGCTATCCCTCTCTGTTCAGGAACTCCAATTAATTGTAGATTATTCCTCTTGATAGAGTCCCACATGTTTTTTAATGCTTTTTCATTTTTCTTTTCTCTGATTTTTCCTCATAAATGCTGGTGTCAGTTGGTCTATCCTTAAGGTCACTAACTTTGACTTCCAGTTGCTCGATTCTGATATTCTGGTTTTGAATTGAATTGTCTAATTTTGTAATTTTGTTATTGATCTGCTGGATTTCAGAACGTTGATATTCCATCAATTCAAATAGCTTGCTTAATTTTTCTGCCTCCTGGCTTGCAAAGACACTGCCCTACTTGTGAAGTCACTGGGGGCTGTCAACTGATCTCATGATGTGTGTCAGTAAAGGCTAAAAGAGCTACCCTCGGGCTGCACAATAGTGATTTCTCCAGGCAGTCTTCTTTTAAAAAGCTAAAAGCTGTCTGACAACTTCCAAAGTCAGTCAAGCTGTCAGGTGTGGCAGGCTCTGCCTTCTAGCTGACAACAGAAGCACCTCTTTGGCAATCCCCAGATACTATGATACAGTTCAAAGTAAGGAGGGGCTACAGCCCTGATGCCATCCTCTCCTGGACCCTCTGTGTAAGGCAGCACTGTGCTAAACATAGCCTTTCTGCTGGAAGAGCACTTCCTGGACTGGCCCTGCCTCCCACCTCGGAATTACCCCATACTGAAGCCTCCAGTTGGATGCCTCCAGCTCCCAGCTGACCAAGATGGCATCCAGGTCAAGCTGTCCCTCTGCATATTGTAACAGCAGAATCTATTGTGGAGCTCAGAAAAAGAGTGGGTGGAGGGGCTGTGGTGCCCTCAGTCCACTGCTGGGCTTTAAAAATGTGACTATTGCACATAGTGTCTCTCCACTGTGGCACACACTGTTCATTTCAGCACCGCAGCTCAGTGTATCTGCTGGTTCATGACCTACTCACCAACAAAAAGAAAAGAAAGGAAAGCACCAGCACCTTTAGTCCATGCAAGCAGCTAGATGGCAGAAGCAGGCCTCAGTGAAAGAGTGGAAGTTTCCTGTTTAGTGGCATGTAGTCCAATCCTACAGCCCTATGCCGTGTCCTTGGGCTCACTGGTCTTCCAGAAAGCTTTTTTCAATTATCAATCCAGGCCTTAGTTTTCAGAGGGAATTAAGCATATGTCTGTCTAGTCTGCCATGTTGGCTGCACCCCCTCAGTTTCTTATTAATTATAATGTTGGCTGCATATTTTTAATAGATGCCATTTATCAAGCAGAGACATTTCTCTACTATTCATTGATTATGGAAGAGTTTTTATTGGGAATGAATGGAAAACTGCTTTAAATGCTTTGTTTTGTGTTTAGTGAGATAATAACACAGATTTCTTTTTGGTATTTAATATATACCTGGGATGATCCCCATTTTGTCATAGTGTCTATCATTGGTTTTGATTTGTTAATATTTTATTAAGCTTTTCTCATCTATGTTTATGAAAGATATTCATCTGTAATTTTCTTGTATTGTCTTTATATGGCTTTGGTATTTACACAATTCTGATCTTATAAAATAAATTCAAAAGACTTTCCTTTTCTTCAGTTTTCAGGAAGTTTGTGTAGAATTAATACTATTTCTTCCTTAAACTTTTGGTTAGAATTTACCAGTGAAGTTACCCAGATCTGAACTTTTCTTTGTGGGAAAATTTTTAACTATAATTTCAATTTATTTAATAGATGTAAGGCTATTCCCCCGTGTGTCTGTCAGTTTGTCATTCTGTGGTAACTTGTGTGTTGCTGTGATGCTAGAAGCTGTGCCACTAGTATTTTAAATACCAGCAGGTCCACCTATGGTGGACAGGTTTTGACAGGACTTCCAGAGTAAGACAGACTAAGAAGAAAGACCTACTCCTGAAAAGACTCGTCAGTGGAAATATAAAGAATAGCAGTGGAACATTGTCTAGTATGGTTCCAGAGGAAGATGAGACCCTCAGTTTGGAAAGCACTCAAAATATGAGCTAGAGAAGAGCTGTCTCTTCAAAGTAGAGTTTACTTTAATGGTATGGAGGGAATCCAGGTTTTGGGACTTTTATTTGCTCATGTGGCATAACTGAAAATGGGAAGAAACAGCTGCAAACACCCATCAATAACCAGAATATGGAATGTACCGAATATGAATATAGATAAATTAGAAGTCTTTAAAAATGAAATGGAACACAAAAAGATTGATATTCTCGGCATTAGTGAGCTAAAATGGACTGGTACTGGCCATTTTGAATCAGACAATCATTAGATCTACTATGCTGGAAATTACACATTGAAGAGGAATGGTGTCACACTGGTCATTAGTAAAACATTTCAAGATCTATCCTGAAGTATAACCCTGTCAGTGATAGCATGATATTCACACATATTAACTGGAAGACCAGTTAATATGACGGTTGTTCAAATTTACATATAAATTACTGTCATAGATTGAATTGTGTCCCCCCCAAAATATATGTAGCTGTGTGGCTAGGCCATGATTCCCAATGTCTTATGACTGTCTTCCATTTTGTGGTTTTCCTATGCTGTATGTGAAAGGATTAGGGCGGGACTGTAAATCCCTTTATAAGATCACCTCCCTGCTCCACTGTAAAGGGAGTTTCCCTGAGTATGGCTTGTCCCACCATTAATCCTTTCGTCTTAGCTAAGCCAAGTGCCATCCTTTCAGAGATAAAAGGAAAGAGAAGCAAGCAGAGAATTGGGAACTTTACGTCATCAAGAAAACAGTACCAAGAGAAGATCATGTCCTTCAGACCTGAGGTTCCTGTGCCAAGATGCTCCCTGGACAAAGACTGATACAATACCGGACTTTCTTCCAGAGCCAACAAGGGGGAAAGCCTTCCCCTGGAGCGAACATCCTGAATTTGGACTTGTAGCCTAGTGGACTGTGTAAGAATAATCTTTCCTTTTTTAAAGCCATCTACGCTGTGGTATTTCTGTTAGAGTGGCCCTAGCTGACTAAAACAATCATTAAGGACAAAGAAGAAGGCATCAAAGATTTTTACCAGTGACTGCAATCTAAAATAGATCAAATATGCAATCAAGGTACATCGTTAGCCACTGGTATTTGGAATTTGAAAGCTGAAAACAAAAAATGATAGTTAGTTGGAAAATGTGGTCTTCATGATAGAAATGTCCAAAGATTAAATGGCAGAATTTTGCTTCTTCATTGCAAATACTTTTTTCAAACAACATAAATGGTATTTATACATATGGACTTCACAAAATTATATCCTTTTACCACATTTCTTCAATCTGTATGCTGAGAAATAAAGAGAAGCTGGACTAGATGCAGAAGAATGCAGCACAAGAATTGGAGGAAGACTCACTAACACCCTGTGACATACAGATGATACAACCTTTCTTGCTGAAAGTGAAGAGGACCTTGAAGCACTTTCTGATGAAGATAAAAAAACTACAGCTTTTGGTATGGATTGTGCCTCAAAATAAAGAAAACAAAAATCCTCACAACTGGATGCAGTAAGCAGCATCATGATAAATGAAGAAAAGATTGAAGTTATCAAAGATTTAATTTTACTTGGATCCACAATCAAAACTCATGGGAGCAGCAGTCAGGAAATCAAATATATTGTATTCAGCGAATCTATTGTAAAAGCTCAATTTAAAGTATTTAAAAGCAAAGATGTTGCTTTGAGGACTAAGGAGCACCTGATACAAGCCTTGATACTGTCAATAACTTTGTATGCATATGAAAGCTGGACAATAAATAAGGAAGACTGACAAAGAACTGATGCTTTTGAACTACAGTGTTGGTGAAGAATATTCAATATGCCATGGACTGCTAAGAAGAATAAACAAATCCATCTTGAAAGAAATATAGCTGGAAAGCTCCTTGGAAGGGAGACTTCTCATATATTTTGGAGGGATCAGTCCCTGGTGAAGGATATCATGTTTGGTAAAGTAGAGGGTCAGCAAAAAGATAGAAAGACCCTCAGTGAAGTAGACTAACACAGTGACTGCAACAATAGGCCCATATGTAACAACTATCATGAGGACAGTACATCATCCAGCAGGATTTTGTTCAGTTGTACGTAGGGTCACTATGAGTAGGAGTCAACTCTGTGGCACTTGGCTTTTCTGAAAGGTTGTCTATTTATACTTGAGTAATCTTGATAGCTTGTGTTTATTAGGAATTTGTTTATTTTCATCTAAATTGCTGATGAAAATTTTTGAGGAATATTTATTGGTATGTTACTGTTCATACTACTCCCTTGTCATTTTACTGTCTGTAGAACCTGTAGTGACATCTTTACTTTTGTTCCTGATATTGGTAATTCGTGTCTTTTTTTCCCCCCTGATCAGTGTGGCTAGAGAGTATCTTACTGATATTCTCAAAAAAGGAAAAAGCTTTTTGGTTAATTGATTTTTCTATTTTTAATTTTTTTTGTGCGGTCTGATTTTAATAACTTTTGATTAACTTGAGTTTTTTTTTTTTTTTCTTCTCGTTTTCTTTTTGTAGTTTCTTAAGGTGGAAATTGAAACTGAGATCTTTAAGGTCTTCTCTTCTAATTTGGAATTTAGTACAACATTTTTTTTTCCTGAGTATTATTTAGGCAGATTCATACACATTTTGATACGTCTTGTTATTTTCAATCATTTCACAACACTTTCTAATTTCTCTTTTGATTTCTTACCTTTAACCTCAAGGATTGTTAGAAGTGTGTAAATTTCATCTTTGTGCTATTGGTTCTCAGTTTATTTACATTATATCAGAGAACATACCTTGTATTAACTTTGAATCTTTTTAAATTTTATGTAGATTTCCTTTACAGTACTCAGCTACTCCTTAGTCTACTTGTGATATTCTTGTTGCAAGCTCTAATCAAAATTCTCTGCTCCTCATTATTTTTCCCTGCTCATCATTTCTCCCCTCCCCAGCCCTCCCTAGTCCTCCCCCCTTTTCCTCCCCTGCCCTCACCTCCCATCCATATCCCTCTCCTCTTCCATTCCCACTGTAGGTAAAAGTTTACAACTCAAATTAATTTCTGATACTAAAATTTGTACGCATATTGTTTTGGACATGCTTTGAAATTCCCATGATGTAGCAACACATCCCACCTTTCCACCCAAGTTCCCTGCATCCATTTGACCAACTACCATTCCCTCCTGTCTTTTTATCCTGTTTTTGGGCAGTACATGAAAGTCTCATATACGAGGTCTGACAATTATGTTCGTGAGCTCATCCTAGGAAAAGCGCTGTGTACCTCATTGCTGAATATCACTATGGTGACCTTTGAAGTACTCCCCTTGGGAAGCTATGCACTGATGCCAGCATCTAGTCCTCCCTTCAAAGCAATTGTGAAACTCTTTGTGGAATGGTCATCGGATCTGTCATTGCGTTACCCTTGATGTCCTGAATGTCATCAAAATGTCTTCCTTTCAGTATTTCCTTTCCCTTTGGGTAAAGAAAAAAGCCTTTGGTGCCAGATAAGTATGCATGAAGGGTGTTCCAATACCATTGTTTATTTACTGGCTAAAACTCCCCTCACAGGCAACTATACAGCTAAGTTCGTGAACTTGCCATTGTGCCACCCTGTGCAATGGCCATTTCAGAAAAATGTACTAGGAGCTGACATGGGTGCATAGCTTCCAAAGGGGAGTACTTTGAAGGTGACTGTAATGATATTCAGCAATGAGGTATGTAGTACTTAGAACAATTAAGTTTACAGACTATTGTAGAACTAAGAAGCACATTTTTCATATGTATTATTTTTTTGTTTTATAGTCCTGTGTATTATTTTTTGTTTTATAATCCTGTACAGTCTTTGAAGATTGGGCCTGGGGAATGGTCTCACTTCTGGAGTTTAGACCCTGGAGGCCATTGTTTCCGGGGGTTCTTTAGTCTCATACTTTTAGTCTGGTCTTTTATGTAACTTTGAATTCTGTTTTATATTTTCTCCTGCTTTATCTGGGAATGTCTCTTACATTCCCTTTCAGGGCACTCATAGGTGGTAGCCAGTCACCTTCTAGTTCTTCTGATCTCAGGCTAGTGGAATCTCTGGTTCATTTGGTCCTTTAGTTCTTCAGGTTAGTGTTTTCCTTTTGTTTGGTTTTCTCCATTCTTTGCTCTGGGTGGGAAGGGACCAAGAGATGTATCTTAGATGGTTGCTTACAAGTTTTTAAGACCCCATATGCTACTCACCAAAATTTTGCCTGCCATTGTTAGTTGTCCTCTCTTGCATGACTTTCCCCTGGTACTACCCAGTGTCCTCAAATGACACACATTGTTCTCAGGAGCAGAACTATTTGGTGGTTCTTCCAAATGTCTAGTTTCAAATTCTTTTGTTCTTTCTTTCTTTCTTCTTATAATGGAATGAAAATGTACATTCCCGTATAAATTTGCATGCCCACCTGTGTGCAACTCCCACTGCTCTCCCTGCCCGGCGACAGTACACTCTTTTCTCTCTGCTCCATACATGTCTTATCCTCCCAACAAACTCTTATCCCCTCCTCTCCACCCACTGCCCTTCCTCCAGTAAGAGGTCAGCAGGACAACATCCTACAGATGCATAGAACCGTAAAGTGCACACATGATATGGTCACTCTGTGTCACCAAGTCCAATCAATTCCTGTCTGAGAGTTGACCTCCATTGTGATTTATTGACAGGGGCTGCATCAGGGACAGGGATCATGCTTCCAGGAGAACTCCAAGGCCCGTGGACCATCATTTGTGGTCTTTTAACGGAGATCTCAGGGTGCACCCCTTTTTTATTTTTGTGTTGCCAGTGTGTTTTAGTCAGCTAGGCTGCTCTAACAGAAATACCACAGAGTGGATGGCTTTAACAAAGAAAGATTTATTCTTACACAGTCCGGTAGGTTGCAAGTCCATATTCAGGGTGTCCGCTCCAGGGAAAGACTTTCCCCTTGTCGGCTCTGGAGGAAAGTCCGGTATTGCGTCAGTCTTTGTCCAGGGAGCGTCCTCACGCAAGAACCTCTGGTCTGAAGGACGCGCTCTGCTCCCGGTGCTGCTTGCTTGATGGTAGTGAGGTTCTCAAATTGTCGTTTGTTTCTTTTTCCTTTTATTCCTTGCAAGCTAAAAGCATTAAGGGTGGGGCAAGCCATACTCCAGGGAAACTCCCCCTACAGCAGGAATTCACAGCCCCACCCTAATCCTTTAACATATAGGTTAGCAAAACCACACAATGGAGGACAGTCCCAAGATACTGGGAACCATATCCCAGCCACGTGGCTGCACACATTTTTGGGGGGACACAATTCCAACCATGACACAGTGAGACTTAACTTCATGAGCTCCATCACGGCTATCACTGGTGGTGGCTGGGCACCATCCAGTACTGCCAGTCACAAGTCGATGTAGTCACCCACTTGTCATGTCTGACACCCCAGCAGCTAGCGCTGGATAGGGTCTGAGGCCACGGTGGGCAGGTGAAAGGATGAGAAATCTCACTCATGCATGAAAACACATCAATCACACAAGAACAAATAAACACATCACACAAGATAAAGTTGGGGCCAGGTGGGACCACGATCTGTGATGGAGAATCATGGACCCCAATCTGCTAACATAAGCTTTATTTATGGGCTTTGCAGGTAGGAAGTCAACAGGGTGGTACATAGACAAAAATGGTCATGATCTTTGTTACAGAACAAAGGACAGGAACATGCAAATAGTTTTAACCTGAGCTATTATCCTGCAAAGAGTTTCAAGGAAATAATTCTTAGCTGAGGACTATTATTTTATGAATAGTTTGGTCTGAGTCAATTAAACTGCAAATAGTTTCAAGGGAATAGTTTTAACTTGCAAATAGTTTAGTCTGGGCTATTATCCTACAAACAATTTCAAGGAGGTGATTCTTATTATTCTGTAAGTACTTTCAAGGCCCAAGCAGAGAAGTACAAAACATGGGGAGAGGGAAGAAGGGGCAAAGGAGCTAGGACACAGTAGCTTCCTGCCCACAGCACCCACTCACGTGGGTCTCTCTGTTCTGAGTTCTCTTTCCCCTGTGTCATTTTGGTTCTTGGTGATCATCAAATCAGTTCCTGCTAAGTTGGGACCATTTGCTGTACCCTCAGATGGAAGCTTGGACGCCACCCACCAACGTGGGGTGCAGAAGACTCTCTTAGCAAAATGCTAGTTGTGCCAATTGGCCTCAGTTTCCCTTGAGAGGATGGCCTCTGCTCCCCCACCCCAGCTACTCTGTCCTTGTAATATTGGATTAAGATGGGAGGAGTAATCATATTATGTTGAAGTCCAGTTAAAACTGATCCTGTTTCTAATGTGTGCTGTCACAGATTTTACCCAATCAAATTTCTATCAACTATCTAATCTAAACCCTCCCCATCCTCGCCCTTTCCCCCTCCCTCCCCACCCTTGCAGTCATCAAAGAGGTCTTTTCTTCTATGCATGAGTCTGTTTTTAAGTTCTAATTGTAGGGGTCTCATACAATGTTTGTCCTTTTGTCGCTGACTACTTACACTCAACATAATGTTCTCCAATTGAAACCAGGTTATGAGATGTTTCCTAAAATCATCATTGTTCTTTATTATTGCATAGTGTTCCATTGAGTATATATGCCATAGTTTACCTATCCATTCCTTTGCTGTTGGGCATCTGGGTTGATTCCAACTTTTTGCTGTTGTGGACTGTGCTGTGATAAACATTTGTGTGCATGTACTGGTTGCTGTGTATGGCCTTAATTCTGTAGGATATATTCCAAGCAATGGAATTACTGGGTCAAATGGAATATCTATATCCAGCTTTTTAAGGAAGCGCCAGATTGCTTTCCAAAGAGGTTGCACCATTTTGCAATCTAACCAACAGTGTAGGAGAGTTTCAATTTCTCCACAGCCTTTGTTGTTTTGCATTTTTTGAATCATGGCCAACCTTGTTGAGGTGAGATGATATCTCATTCTAGTTTTGATTTGAATTTCTTTATTAGCCAATGATCATGAGCATGTCCACATGTGTTTTTTGGCTGCCTGGATCTCTTCTTTAGAGAAGTGTCTGTCAATCTCCTTTGCCCATCGCTTTATTGGATTATTTATCATTTTCTTACTGATATTTTGTAGTACCTTATAGAATACGGAGATCAGGCGTTGGTCTGACATACAGTTGCTGAATATTTTTTCCCATTCTATGCCAAATTGAATTCTATTGAACAAGTCTTTAGATGAGCAGAAGTGTTTGATTCTCAGTAGTTCCCATTTATCTATTTTCTCTTCTCTTGTTTGTGGTTTGTTTGATAGGTTTTGAGGTCTGTCTATGTTGTGTATTACAACTTCCATTGTAGTTTTTCTTGAATGAACTTTATTGTTTTAGATTTGCAATTTAGGACTTTTATGTAATCTGAGTTAGTTTTTGCATAAGGCATAAGATATGAATCTTGTTTCAATTTATTGCAGATGGATATTCAATTTTGCTAGCACCATTTGTTGAAGAGATTGTTTTTTCCCCAGTTTAATGGCTTAGGGCCTTTGTCAAATATCAGCTGTTCATAGGAGGGTAGTGTCATCTCTGAGGTCTCAGTTCTGTTCCGCTGATCTATCTTTCTCTTTCTGTACCAGTGCCAGGCTGTTCTGACAACTGTGGCAGTGTAATGGTTTCTAAAGTTGGGTAGTGAGAGGCCTCTCAGTGTGTTCTTCTTCTTTGCTAGTACTTTACTTATCTGGGGCTTCTTCCTTTCCAAACAAAGTTGGTAATTTGTTTCTCCATCTCATTAAAAAATGTCACTGGCATTTGTATTGGGATTACATTATCTAGGTAGATTGCTTTGGGCAAAAGAGGCATTTTCACAATGTTAAGTCTTCCTATCCATCAGCAGGGTAGGTTTCTCCATTTATGTAAGTCTCTCTTAGTTTCTTTTAGTAAGATCTTGTAGTTCTCTTTGTAAAGGTCTGTTATTTCTCTGGTTAGATTTATGCCTAGGTACTTTATCTTCTTAGAGGCTGTAGTAAATGGTATTGATTTGGTGATTTCTTCTTTAATAATATAAAGGAATCCAGCTGATTTGCTTATGTTTATCTTGTATCCTGAGACTTTGCTGAACTCTTTTATTAGTTTGAGTAGTTTACTTATGGATTCTTTAGGATTATCTGCATATACAATCATATCATCTGCAAATAGGGAAATTTTGACTTCTTCTTTGCCGATGCAGATGCCCTTTATTTCTTGGTCTAATTGCTCTGGCTAGAACTTCTAGCACAATGTTGAATAGGAGAGGTGAGAGTGGGCATCCTTGTCTAGTTCCTGTTCTCAAGGGAAACTCCTTTAGTCTCTCTCCATTCAGGATGATGTAGTAAGTTGGTTTTGTATAAATGGCCCTTATTGCATTGAGGAATTGGTAGTTGTTTTAGTCAGCTAGGACTGCTCTAACAGAAATACCACTGAGTGGACGGCTTTAAAAAAGGAAGGTTTGTTCTTACGTAGTTTGGTAGGTTGCAAGTCCATATATAGGGTGTCCACTCCAGGCGAAGGCTTACCGCCTTGTCGGCTCTGGAGGAAAGTCCGGTATTGCATGAGTCTTTGTCCAGTGAGCATCTTGGCGCAGGAACCTCAGGTCTGAAGGATGCGCTCCCTGGTACTGCTTTCTTGATGGTACAAGGTTTCCAATTTTCAGCCTGCTTCCCTTTTCTTTTATCTCTTGTAGGATGAAAGGATTAAGGGTGGGGCAAGCCATACTCCTGGGAAACTCCCTTTACAGTGGAGCAGGGAGGTAATCCTATGAAGGGATTTACAGTCCCACCCTAATCCTTTAACACACAGCATAGAAAAACCATAAAATAGAGGACAATCACAAGATACTGGAAATCATGGCCCAGTGACATGACTACACACATTTTGGGGGGGACATGATTCAATCCATGACAGCCATCTATTCCTATTTTGCGAAGAGTTTTTAGCATGAATGGGTATTGGGCTTTATCAAACGCCTTTTCTGCATCAATAGACAAAAATCAAATGATTCTTGTATTTTGTGTTATTTATGTGGTTGATCACATTAATTGTATTTCTGATGTTGAACCAGCCTTGTGTCCCTGATATGAATCCAACTTGGTCATGATGGATTACTTTTTGTATTCTGTTGACCAGAATTTTGTTGAAGATTTTTGCATCTAGATTCATGAGTGATAGTGGTCTGTTGTTCTCCTTTCTTGTTGAGTCTTTCAATGGCTTTGGTACAAGGGTTATGCTGGCTTCATAGAATGAATTTGAAGGTATTCCATCCCTTTCTATACTGTGAGATAGTCTTATTAGTATTGGGGATAACTCTTCTCTAAAAGCTTGGTAGAATTCTGCAGTAAAGCCATCTGGACCTGGGCTATTTTTCATTGGTACTTTTTTGATGACTTTTTCAATCTCTTCCTTTGTGATCGGTTTATTCAGTTGTTCTGCTTCACCTGGTGATAATTTTGGTAGGTTATACGAATCAAGGAATTTGTCTGTTTCCTCTAGGTTTTCAAATTGTTAGAGTAGTCTTTCATAGTATTCTGTTACAATATTTTTGATTTCTGTTGGATCTATTGTGACAACTGTCCTCTCATTTCTTATTTGGGTTATTTGTTTCCTTTCCTGTTTTTCTTTAGTAAGTTTATCCAGTGGTTTGTCAATTTTGCTGATCTTTTCAAAAAACCAGCTTTTGGTCTTTTCAATTTTTTCAATTGTTTTTCTATTCTCTAATTCATTTAGCTCTGCTCTAATCTTTATGATGTGTTTTATTTTGGTGATTTAAGGGTTCCTCTGTTGTTTTCTCTATACTTGTTCAAGCTGAAGCGTTAGTTCTTTGATTTTATCTCTTTCTTCCTTCTAGATGTATGCATTTATGAAGATAAACTGACCTCTAAGCACTGTTTTGGCTGTGTCCCACTTCTGGTAGGAAGTGTTTTCACTCTCATTGCAATCCATAAATTTCTTTATTTCATCCATGACTTCTTCTATAACCCATGGGTTTTTGAGCAAGATGTTGTTAAGTTCCCATGAGTTCCACTTTCTATCTATGTTTTCTCTGCTATTGATTTCTGCTTTTATGGCTTTATGATCTGAGAAGATGCTTTGCGTTAATTCAATGGTATGGATTTAGTTGAGGATTGCTTTCTATCCTAACACGTGGTCTATTCTGGAGAATATTCCATGTGCATAGGAGTAGAAGATATAGTTGTCTGCTGATGGATAGAAAGTTCTCTATATGTCAGCGAGGTCTAGTTGATTAATTGTCACAATGAGGTCTTCTGTGTCTTTAGTGAGCTTTTTTTCTAGGCGATCTGTCCAATATTGAGAGTGGTGTGTTGAAGTCTCCCACTATTATTGTGGAGTGCTCTATCTCATTTTTGAGTGTAGTCAGTGTTTCTTCCATGTATTTAGGTGCTCTACTGTTAGGTGCATAAATCTTTAATATTGTTAAGTTCTGTTTGTGTATTGAACCTGTCAGCAAAAAATAGTGTCCATCCTTGTCCACGATGGTGGATTTTACATTAAAATCAATTTTATCTGAGGTTAGAATTGCCACACCTGCTCTTCTTAGTTCATTGTTAGCTTAATATATATTCTTCCATCCTTTCATTTTCAGTTTGTTCCTGTCTTTAAGTCTCAAGTGAGTTTCTTGTAGACAACATGTGGATGGGTTATGTCTTTTGTTCCAAGATGTCACTCGATGTCTCTTTACTGGAGCCTTCAGTCCATTCATGTGCAATATAATTATTGATAGGTATGTGTTGAGAGCTGTTGTTGTGATGTGTTTATTCTTGTGTTGATGTTTTCTCTGTTGTTCTTATTAATCTTTTCTGGGCCGTTCTTTCTGAGTTGATTTTTCACCTTTTTCAGAGTTGGTTTTGTGGTTGTTGAGACTCCTCTATTACATTTTTTGATTTGATATGTTGCATCTTTATTGCACTTTACGGCTGCCCCTAAGATCCCCCTGAATAAACTATGTATAAACCCCATTTCAATTACTACCATTCTTATCAACTTCCTATCCGTCTGGAAGGACTATAACAACTGTTTTACATCCCTCTTTTTAATATGTTGACATCAAAGTTTTCATGCTGTGATCACTGGATTATTTCTTTCACTATTATAGCTTTGAGTTTAGAGCCTTCCCTAGCTGAGTAGGATTCTGGGTGATGTGTCTTGTATTTGCTTCTAAAATGTAAAGTTAGTGATTTTATTCTTCAAAGCCAAGAGATTCTTTCAGTATTTCTTGTAGCTTTGGTTTGGTTTTTACAGATTCTTAGTTTCTGTTTATCTGAGAATGTCTTCATTTCATTTTCATATTTGAAAGATAGTTTTGCAGGATATATAATTCTTAGTTGGAAGTTCTCCTTCAAGCCTTTGAATGTGTCATGCCACTGTCTCCATGCCAGCATGGTTTCTGCTGAGAAGTCCGACGAAAGTCTACGGGCTTTCCCTCTGAATATTAGCTTTGCTTTGAGTTTCTCTGCCTTTAAGAGCTTCTACTTATGTTTCATTTTGTTAAGCTTGGTTAGAATATGTCTTGGAGTCTTTTTTTGAGATCTATATTGAGTGGCATTTGATATGTATCTTGGATGTCTATATTCTTCTCTTCTTTCATAATTTCAGGAAGTTTTCTGTCAGCAGCTCAGCCACAATACTCTCTGTGGTCACAGGTGTCTCACCCTGATCAGGAACTCCAATTAATCATAGGTTGTTCCTTTTAATAGAGTCATGTGTGCTTCTGAATGCATCTTCCTTTTTCTTGTTTCTTTTTTTTTTATTTCTCTGCATAGATGCTGGAGTCAGTAGCTCTGTTTTCCAAGTCAGAAAGTCTGTTTTCCATTTGTTCAATTCTGTTTTCTTGGCTTTGAATTGAAGTTTCTGTGTCTTTGATTTTGTTCTTGATCTGTTGGATTTCAGAGTGCTGGTGTTCCATCAAACAGCTTGCTTAATATTTCATTTTGCTCTGCTGCATTTTGTATAAGGTCTAGGAGGGCTCTATACATAATTCTTTTGTACTCACCATCTGACAGTTTCAGAAAATCTTTTTTGTCTGGGAGGTTGTGAGGTAATTTCTTTTGGGGGCCTTCTGAAGCCATGGGTGATTTCTTGGTTATGGTTTTCTCCAGAGTTTGTTGCTTTTTGGGCATCATGTGAGTCAATAGAGGCTGAGAGAGATGCTGTAAGGATGGACTGCAGTTGTTTCTCTTGGCCGTCTTAGAATGAGTGGTAAAAAGTATCTGACAACTTCCAAAGTCAGTCAGGCTTTTAGGTGTATAGGTCTGTCTTTCCAACTAGCAAAGTAAGCATCTCTATATCAAATCCCAGATGTTATAAACTAGCTCAAAATACAGAAAGGCTACTTCCCTGCTGGCCTCTGCTGTCAGGCCCCAGCTGTAGGTGACACTGTGTGAAATACTGCTTTTCTACTGGAAAAGCGCTCTCCTCCAGGCAGGCACTGCATCCCAGCCCAGGAGTTAGGTCCAGCTGAGGCTTCCGTATGGGTATATCCACCTCCCAGTGGAACAACGTCGTGTTCCGCACAAGCAGGCCACCTGGCTGGGACCAAAAGAGAGGCCAAAGGTGCCAAGATGCACAGAGTCCACACCTCTGTTGCCAGGCCCCATCCGTAGGCAACACTGTGTAAAATACTGATTTTCTGCCAGAAAAGTGCTCTTTCCTGGGTAGGTGCTACCTCCCAGCCTAGGAAGTAAGTCCAGCTGGGGCCTCCATATAGTTTTATCTCCCTCCCAGTGGAGCAAAATGGCATCCCATACAAGCTTGCCACCACTTTGATACTGGCTACTATATGGCAGAAGCAGAAAGAGAGGCAAAAGTTGCCAAGATGCATGGAGTCTAAAGCTTGGCTCTCAAAATATGGCAATTTTGCTTGCTAATCCCACCAGCAGTGTGTCTGGGGTTAGCAGCTAGTCAATTCCCAGCTCTGCCTGCTGGCTAAGACAGAGAAAAAAAATTAAAATGGTGAGTTACTTTTGGTCTGTGTATGCCCATACTTGCCTAGAGTAGGGTCAGAGAAAGAGAGGAGTTTTTGCATTGAGTGGTATGAAATCCAAATTAACAGCCCTATGCCGCATCCTAGGCTCACTAGGTGTCCAGGAGGCTCTGTTTAATTATCAATTCAGGTCTTGGTTTCCTGAGGGATTTAGGGAGATGTATGTTTAGCCCGCCATCTTGACTCTGCCCCTTTTCAGAAGTTTCTTTATGGAAGAAATTACTTTCTTACACATGGTTACAATATCTTGTAGAGACTGATTGTGTTACTGTCACAGCCTGAATAAACTGCACAAGAGTCAGTTCTCCCATTTTTCTTATTGACATCTTATGCTTGTGTTATTACTATTAGCTTCAACCCATTTCTCTTTACAGAATCTTTTTGTTCAGTCACATGTGGACTTCAATCTGCTTAATAAAAACTACATAAAACAACACATCATGTCTTAACAATAGAAGTTTCCCAGAAATTTTAAGTATGCACAAACAATGGATTCTTTCAATGGTTGATGTATTTGTGATACAGTATATATATTTTTTGTAGATTTTTAAGTGGTTATATTCTGTATTTCAAATATTTCCAAATGTACTGCAGAAGAAAAATTGAGCAATATTCCATCTAACATTGCACGGGGAAGAGAGAATTCATGAGTGATTGTATGGCTCCTTTGCGAAGCCAAGTGCCGTGGAGTCGGATCCATTAGTGACTAACCAAATGAACCATCTGGACAATGGGTTCAAGACTGTCAGTAAATGGTATACGATTATAGCAGCTCTCCTAAAGTAGTCAAATGAGTCAATCATTTCAACAAATTTGATAAGAACAGAGGTTTACTAGAACCTCAAATATCACTTCCAATTATGCCTTCAAACACATTATTCTTATTATTTTTCTCCTTTTTTATTACGATTAAGTGAGAGTGTACACTCCAAATCAGTTTTGCATGTCCACCTATTTGCAGATCCATCTGCTCTGCTCACCCATGTGACAGCACATTCCTATTTCTCAGTCTGTACTTCTAGTATTCTCTTAACAAGTACTGGTCACCTCCTCTCCACTCTCTTCTCTGTCATCTAGAAGGAAACCAGTAGGACAGCCACCTATAAATGTATAAAACCATAAAATACACATACCACATGCTCACACTGTGTCCCCAAGTCCAGTCCATTGTTGTCTAAAGAGTTGACCTCAGCCTTGGTTTCAGGTCACAGCCAACCGCAAGTCTAGGGGCCATGTTTCCAGGGGACCCTCCAGCCTGTCAGATCATCAATACTGGTCATAGTTTTTGAGCTGCACACTTCTTTTTCTTATGTTGCCTCAGGGACTCTATATTGTGTCCCCATTCACAGCTACCTTTGGTGGTAGCTGGGTACCATCTTGTTCTTTGGGTCTCATGCTGTTGCTATCCCCCGTTCATATGTGTCGTTTTGTCTTGTGGGCTCATTTTTCCTGATGTCTTTGATGTTCTTGGTTGTCGTCTGTTCCACATGGGTTGCGACAATTTGTTGTTCCCCATATGGCAGCTTGGTAGCTTTTAAAACCCCAGATGTCACTCACCAATATGGGGTGCAGAAGACTCTCTTAACTAAAGACTGGCTATGCCAAATGACCTTGATGTCCGCTGAAAACATGGTTCCCAGGCCCTTGTTCCTGCTACTGTATCCATTGAAATATTAGGTTGAGTTTAGAAAATCTTTCAGTTTGTGGTATAATCCAGTTATACTGATCTGCTCTCTATTGCATGCTGTTATTCCCTTCACCTAACCAAATTTATATTGACTGTCTAATCTGTGAACATACCTCTCCCTCCCTCCCCACCATTGTAGCCATCAAAGAATCTTGTCTTCTGTACATAAGTCCATGTTTAGGTCCTTACAGCAGAGTTCTCATACAATACTTATCCTTTTCAGCTGACTGATTTCACTCTGCATAAGGTCTTCTAGTTGAAACCAGGTTATGAGATGATTCCTAAAATCATGATTATTCTTTATCATTGTGTAATATTCCACTGTATATAAGTACCGTAGTTTATCCATTCATCTGTTGATGGGCATCTAGGTTGAATCCATGTTTTTGTTATGGTGGACTGTGCTGCAATAAACATCCATGTGCTTGTATCTGTTTGTGTGACTGTCTGTATTTCTGTAGGATATATTCCAAGTAGAGAGATTGCTGAATCATGTGGTACTTCTATTTCTAGCTTTTTAAGGAAATGCCAAATTCCAAAGAGATTGTACAATTTGCATTCCCACCAGCAGTCTAGCAGTGTAGGAGAGTTCCAGTCTCTCCATAGCCTCTCCAGCATTTGTTGTTTTGTGGTTTTAGGATTATTGTCACCTCATTGGGGTGAGATGTTATCTCATTATAGTTTTGATTCAGATTTCTATAATAGCTGATGATCATGAGCATTTCCTCACGTGTCTTTTGGCTGCCTGAATGTCTTTTTTTGGTGAAGTGTTTGTCTCCTTGTCCCATTGCTTAAGTGGGTTATTTACGTTCTTGTTGACATTTTGCAGTAACTTGTAGATTATGGAAATCAGACATTTATCTGACATGTAGTTGCCAAACATTTTTTCCCATTCTGTAGGTAGTCTATTAACTCTCTTGATAAAGTCTTTGGAAGAGCACAAGTCTTTGGTCTTTAGTACTCCTCGTTTATTTATTTTTTCTTGTTTGTGCATTGTTCATCACATTTTGAAGTCTGTCTAAGCTGTGTATTAGGACTTCCACTGTTGTCCTTATTTTTCATTGCATGATATTTATTGCTTCAGGTTTGATGTTTAGGATTTTGATCATTTTTTAAATTTATTTATTGTGATTGTGTGAAAGTGTGCAATCTAATACAAATTTGCATGCCTGCCTATGTGTAGCACCCACTGCTCTCTGTGTCTGGTTCTATACATAGTGTATCCTCCCAACAATATCCTGTCCCCTCCTCTCTGCCCTCTCCCCCTCCTCAAGTAAGAAGCCAGCAGGATGACAACCTATAAATACCTAGAACCATACAGTGCACACATGATATGGCCTTTCTGTCTCTCTGAGTCCAATCCATTCCTGTCTGAAGAGTTGACCTCAGTGAAGATTTATGGACAGGGTCAGCATCAGGACCAGGGACCATGCTCCCAGGGGAACCCCAAGGCCCCTGGACCAGCAATGACAGTCTTTTAGTGGAGTTTTTGGGTTATACCCCTTTTAAATCTCATATTGCCAGTGAGCCTCCATTTTGTGAGCCCCATCATGGCTATTACTGATGGTGGCTGGGCACCATCTTGTTCCTCCGGTCACATGTCGATGCAGTTGCCCACTCAAGTGGGTCTCTCTGTCTTCTGGGTTGTGTTTCCCCCATGTTGTTTTGGTCCTTCGTGATTGTCTGTTTCTGCTGAGTTGGGACCATTTGGTGTGCCTCAGGTGTCAGCTTGCTAGCTTTTAAGACCCCAGCTGTCATTCACTTATATGGGGTGCAGAAGACTCTCTTAACAATATGCTAATTATTCCAATTGGTCTCTACTTACCCTGAGAACATGGTCCCCAGGCCCCCACACCTGCTACTCTGTCCTTGCAATACCGGGTTAAGATTGGAGGAGTATTCATATTATGTTGAAGTCCAGTTAAATTGATCTTCTTTCTAATGTGTGCTGTCATTGATTTCACCCAACCAAATTTCTATCAACTGTCTAATCTATAACCAACCCTCTCCCTTCCTCCCTCCCCACCCTTGCAGCTGTGTGTTCTTCTCTTGTATACATGAGTCTGTCTTTAAGTTCTTATCACAGGGGTCTCATACAATATTTGTCCTTTTGCTGCTGAATGATTTCACTCAATATCACGTCTTCTTGTTGAAACCAGGTTATGAGATGCTTCCTAAAATCATCATTGTTCTTTTTCATTGCATAATGTTTCACTAAGTACGTGTATCATAGTTTATTTATGCATTCGTCTGTTGTTGGACATCTAGGTTGATTCCAAGTTTTTGCTATTGTGGACTGTCCTGCAATAAACATTCACGTGCATGTATCTGTTGGTGTGAATGCCCTTGATTATGTAGGATATATTCCAAGCAGTAGAATTACTGGATGAAATGGTATATCTATTTCCAGCTTTTTATGGAAGCACCAGATTGTTTTCCAAAAAGGTTGTACCATTCTGCAATCCCACCAACAGTGTAGGAGAGTGCCAATTTCTCCACAGCCTCTCCAGCATTTGTTGTTTTCTGTTTTTTGGACCATGGCCAACCTTGTAAGGGTGAGATGGTATCTCATCATAGTTTTGATTTGAATTTGTTTAATAGCGAATGATCGTGAGCATTTCTGCATGTGTTTTCTATCTGTCTGGAACTCCTCTTTAGAGAAGTGCCTATCTCCTTCACCCATTGCTTAATTGGATTATTCATCCTTTTCTTATTGATATCTTGTAGTACCTTATAGTTTATGGAAATCAGACATCGGTCTGACATGTAGTTGCCAAATATTTTTTCCCATTCTGTAGGTGGTCTTCTAATTGTTTTGATAATGACTTTGGATGAGCAAAAGTGTTTAATTCTTAGTATTTCTCAGTGATCTGTTTTCTGTTGATTGTGCTTTGTCAGATTTTGAAGTCTGTCTGCATTGTGTATTAAAACTTCAATTGTTGATCCTATTTTTTCTTGGATGAGCTGTATCATTTTAGATTTGATATTTAGGTCTTTTATCCAGTTTGAGTTGTTTTTTGTATAAGGTGCAAGATATGGGTCTTGTTTCAACTTTTTGCAGATGGATATTCAATTTTGTCAGATTGTTGAAGAGATTGTTGGAGAGATTGCTTTTATCCCAGTTTAAAGTCTGAGGGGCTTTGTCAAATATCAACTGTTCATAGGAGAATGGTGGTATCTCTGGGGTCTCAACTCTGTTCCATTGGTCTATATGTCTCTTCTGGTACCAGTACCAGGCTGTTTTGACAACTGTGACAGTATAATAGTTTCTAAAGTTGGGTAGTAGAAGGCCTCCCAGTGTATCGTTCTTTTTCAGTAGTACTTTACTTATCTGGATCTTCTTCCCTTTCTGAACAAAGTTGGTGATTTGTTTCTCTATTTCATTAAAAAATGTCACTGGAACTTGTATTGGGATTGCATTGTATAAGTAGATTGCTTTGGGTAAAATAGACATTTTCACAATGTTAAGTCTTCCTGTCCACAAGTAAGGTAGATTTACTGGCCTATATAAATCTCTTGATTTCTTACATTAGGGTCTTGCAACTTTCTCTGTACAGGCCTCTCAACCCTGTTGAGATTCATTCCTAGGTATTTTCTCTTCTTGGGGGCTATAATAAATGGTATTGATTTTGTGATTTTTCTCTTTGATGATCTCTTTTTTGGTGTAAAGGAATCCTACTGATTTACTTATGTTTATTTTACATCCTGATACTTTGCTGAACTCTTCTGTTAGTTCCAGTAGTTTCTTTATGATTTCCTTGGGGTTCTCTGTGTATCTGTCTCAGATCATATCATCTGCAAATAGGGATGTTTTTTATTTCTTCTTTACCAGTGTGGATGCCCTTTATTTCTTTGTCTTGTGTGATTGCTCTGATCAAAACTTTTAGTGCAAGACTGAATAGAATTTGTGCGCGTGGACATCATTGTCTAGTTTCTGTACCCAGGGGAAATTCTTTCAGTGTCTCTTCAGTGTCTTCAGTCTCTTCAGATGTAGGCAGTTGGCTTTGCATGGATGACCTTTATTGCATTGAGGAATTTACCTTCTTTCTTATTTTGCTGAGAGTTTTTAACATGAGTAGGTGTTGGACTTTGTCATATGCCTTTTTTACATCATTTGACAAAATCAGGTGATTCTTATCCTTTATGTTGTTTATGTGTTTGATCATATTAATTGTTTTTCTGATGTTCAACTAGCCCTGCATTCCTGGTAGGAATCCAGCTTGGTCATGACAAATTAGTTTTTTGATATGTTGTTGAATATTGGCGAGTGTTTTGTTGAAGAATTTTCATTTAGATTCATGAGTGATATTGGTTTGTAATTTTCTCTTTTTGTGAGATCTTTCCCAGACTTTAGTATCAGAGTTATGCTGGATTCACAGAATGAATTTGGGAGTATTCTGTCCTTTTCTATGCTGTGAAATAGTCTCAGTAGTATTGGAGTTAACTCTACTCTAAAAGTTTGATAGAATTCTCTGATGAAGCTGTCTGGGCCAGGACTTTTTTCGGTTGGTAGTTTTTTGATTACTTTTTCAATCTCTTGTGATGGATTTATTAAGCTGTTCTGCTTCTCCGTGTGACAGTTTTGGTAGGTGATATAAAACTAGAAATTTGCCCATTTCCTCTAGATTTTTAAATTCACTGCAGTACAATTTTTGTAGTATTCTGTTATGATACTTTTAATTTTGATTGTGTCTGTTGTGACATCACCCATTTTATTTCTTTTTTTTTCCCCCTTTTTATTTCTTATTCGAGTTGTTTCCTCTCCTGTTTTTCATTTGTAGGTTTAGCCAACATTTGTCAATTTTTTTGCCCTTTTCAAAAAACCAACTTTTGTCTTTTGTTAATTCTTTAATTGCTTTTCTATTCTCTAATTTGTTTAGTTCCACTCTGATTTTTATTGTCTGTATTTTTCTGGTGCCCAAGGGGTTCTTTTGTTGTTCTCTTTGTACTTGTTCAATTTGTAGGGTTAATTCTTTGGTTTGGGCCCTTTCTTCATTCCAAATGTGTACATTTATTGAGATAAATTGGCCTCTGAGCACTGCTTTTTCTGCATCCCATATGTTCTGATAAGATGTGTTTTCATTCTCAGTTGATTCTATGAATTTCTTTATTGCATATTTGATTTCTTCTCTAACCATGAATTTTTGAGCAGGGTGTTTTTCAGTTTCCATGAGTCTGAATTTCTACCCATGATTTTTCTGCTGTTGATTTAAACTTTTATAGTTTTATGGTCTGAGAAGATGCTTTGCAATAATTCAGTGGTTTTGATTTTGTTGAGACTTGCTTTATCACCTAGTACCTAGTCTGTTCTGCAGAATGTTCCATGTGCATGTGAAAAGAAGGTGTATTTATCTGTTGTTGGGTAAAATGTTCTGTATATGTCAATGAGGTCTAGTTGGTTAATTGTCACAATAAGATCTTCTGTGCCTTTACTGAGCTTTTTTCTGGATGATCTGTCCGTTATTAAAAGTAGAATGTTGATGTCTCCTACTGTGTGATTTGTCTCATTTTCCAGTGTTGTTAGCATTTGTTCAATGTATTTAGATATTCTAGTATTGGGTGCATAAATATTTAATATTATTATATCCTGCTTATATATTGAACCTTCAAGCAATAAATAGTGATCATCCTTGGCCATGATGCTGTATTTTATATTAAAATCTGTTTTATCTGTGATTAGTTTTGTCACTCTTGCTCTTCTTTGCTTGTTGTTAGCTTGGAATATATTTTTCCAACCTTTGATTTTCAGTTTGCTCATATTTTTGAGTCTAAGGTGTGTTTCTTGTAAGCAGCATGTAGATGAATTTTGTTTTTTTGATCCAGCTGTTACTCTCTGTTTATTTATTGGAGCATGCAATCCATGTACCTTCAGTGTAATTACTGATAGATATACATGTAGTGCCATCATTTTGGTGCCTTTATTTTTGTGTTGTTGACATTTTCTTCATTCCACTTAATATTCTGTGTTGTTGTTCTTTATGGTTTTTTGTTTTTTTTTTTTACCATCCTTTTCAGTGTTGGTTTTGTGTCTGTTGAGACTCATGTATTGTGTTTCTTGTTTTGATATGTAGTGTTAGTTTGCTTTATGGCTGCCCTTTTGATCCCCCCTTGCTGTTCTAAGTTTAAACCAATCTTTAACTTCTGTAGATATCCTTAACTTCTTCTCCACCTGAAAGGGCTATAACTACTGTAATATATTCCTCTTTATAGTGTGATGATATAATAGTTTACAGGTTAAGCTCTCTGTTTCCCTACTTTTAATATTTTAGCTTTGATTGAGCATTGTGACTGCCTGAGTGGCACTCTGGATGCTATGTCCTGCACTGCATCTTTGAATATATGTCTGATGTTATTGATTTTCTAAATGTAGAGATTCTTTCAGTATTTCTTATAATTTTGGTTTAGTTTTTGCAAAGTCTGTATGCTTCTGTTTATTTGAGATGTGTTAATTTCATTGTCATATATGAGAGACAATTTTGCAAGGTATGTAAATCTTGGTTGGAAGTTTTTCTCCTTCAAGGCTTTGTATGTGTCTTCCTACTGCCTTCTTGCCAACATAGTTTCTATGAAGAAGTCAGAAGAAAGCCTACAGGGCTTCCCTTTGTACGTTAGCTTGGCTTTAAGCCTCTTTGCCTTTAAGTGCCTCTCTTCATGTTTCATTATTATAATATGTCTTGGTGTCTTTCTTTTGGAGTCTACCTTTTGTGGTGTTTGATAAGCATTTTGAATATCTATGTTCTCTTCTTTCATGGTGTCAGGGAAGTTTTCTGTCAGCATCTCTTCAACAATTCTCTCTGCATTTTCTGCTATTCCTGTCTGTTCAGAAATTCAGTGATTCATAGATTATTCCTCTTGATAGAGTCCTACATGCTTCTTAATGCTTCTTCATTTTTCTAGTGTATTTTTTTTTATTTCTCCTCATAAATGCTGATGTTGGTTGCCTTATCTACAATATAGCTAATTCTGCATTCCATTTCCTTAATCCTGATCTTTTTGTTTTACATTGAATTGTCTAATTCTGTAATTTTTATTATTGATGTGCTGGATTTCAGATCATTGATGTTCTTGCTGTTCTTATAGCTTCCTTAATTCTTCCTTTTGTTCTACATTTTGTTTAATCTTTAGACGGGCTCTACATATAATTATTTTGTATTCTACCTCCAATAATTTCAGAAAGGCTTCTTCATCTGGGAATTCTTGAGTCTTTATTTTGGGAGTTTTCCACAGCCATGGAAAAGAACCATGCTTCTTTAAATGGTTGGATATTGATTGTTGTCATCACACCATCAAAAAGATATTCAGCTTCTCCAGTGTTACACTTACAGCAGCTCTGGCATAGCTCTAAGAAGGAAGTAAGGGCACTGCTAGACTTGGCCACAAGCCAGTGCTGCATTGTCTAGGTGCAGCTGACTTATGTACAGTGTCTCTGGTCATAGAGATGCTGTGAAGTCTCACAATGCTACTTGACTTGGTGGCTGGCCCCAGTTGGGTTCCTAGGGGTAGTAGACCCTGCCTCCTGGCTGATAAAGATAATGTCCCACTTTTGCTGACTTTCTGGTGTCACATCAGTAGACACTATGGTATAGCTCAGGGAGAGAAGGAGAGAAGGACCACCACATTAGGCTGCCAGGGACCCCTGTGTTCTCCAGATCTGCTTATCTTAGAAACAGCTTTTCTGCTGGCAGGGACACTGTCTAGCAACCACCGAAAGAAGCTAGGCCCTCAGACCTGGCAGGCCCTGCCTCATGGCTGGCAAAGGTGGTGCCCCACTTATGGCATCTCTCAGGGGCCATCAACAGATGCTATGATGTGACTCAGTGAAGGGAGGTGGAAATGGTGCCACCACATTTGGTCACCAGTCACCACTGTGTTCTCCAGATCTGTTCATCTTAATTTAAAAAAAAAAGAAAGAAACAATTGCTTTTCTGCTTAGAGGGGCAATGAACAGTGGCAGCTGCTAGCGGCTGGGCCTTCAGTGGTGGCAAGTCCTGCTCCTGGCTGACAAAGATGGTGCCCTACTTATGGAGTCTCTCAGGGGCTGTCAGCAGATGCTATGATGTGGCTCAAAGAAGGGAGGGATTAGGGCCCTGCCACATTTGATCACCAGTTGCCTCTACGTTCTCTAGGTATGATTGCCCTTAAAATGGCTTTTTGCTAGGAGAAGCACTGTCCACTGAGGTACTGTTGCTCAACACGGTAACTATCTCCAGCTGAGCCCTCAAACATGGCTGACTCTACCTTTTAGCTGATCAAGATGGCATTCCATGGGAGCTGCCTCTCTTGCTGTCATTAGCATCTATGGCACAGCTCAAAGAAGGGAAGGGAGTGGGGCACTTGCACCTTCCATTGCCAGCTCTTTCTGGATTATGTAGATGTGACTGTCCGGAACTCAGCATCTCTGCTGTGCAGTACACTGTTTGCTTAGGTGCTGAAGCTCAGCCTAGTAGTCAGCCCCTGCTGAGCTCTCAGGCTTGACAGTCCCAGTCCCACTCTCCCAGTTAGCAAAGAAGGCATCTGTACCTCTATGCCAAAAGGCATATGAAGATACGCTCATGATCATTAGCTACTAGAGAAATCCAAATCAAAACTACAATGAGGTATCATCTCACCCTAACAAGGTTGGCCATGATCCAAAAAACATAAAGCAACACATGCTAGAGAGGTTGTGGAGAGGTGGGAACTCTTCTACATTGCTGGTGGGATTGCAAGTTGGTACAACCTCTTTGGAAAGCAATCTGGTACTTCCTTAAAAAGCCGGAAATAGATATACCATTTGATCCTGTAATTTCACTGCTTGGAATTTATCCTTCAGAAATGAAGGATGTCACATGAACAGACACATATACACGAATGTTTACTGCAGCACAGTCCACAATAGTTAAAAGATGGAATCAACCCAGAAGCACATCAACGGATCAATGGATAAACAAACTATGGTACATATACTCAGTGGAACACTATGCTATGATAAAAAACAATGTAGATTTTAGAAAACATCTCATAACATGGTTTCAATTTCAGGATATGCTGAGTGAAATCAGTCAGTGTCAAAAGGACAAATATTGTATGAGACCCCTGTTATAAGGACCTAAACATAGAATTATCTACAGAAGAAAATAATTTTGTTGGCTATGAGGGTCAGGGGGGTGAGGGTTTATCATAGATGAGATAATTGATAGATGTTAGAAATTTTATTCATTTATTGTAATTCATAAATTTTAAATTAAAAAAAAGAAAGATCAGTAGTTTAAGAAGGGTATCATGTTTTTTAAAGTTGAGTGTCAGCAAAAAAGAGAAAGACACTCAAGGAGAAGGATTGACATAATGGCTGCAACAATGAGCTTAAGCATAAAAATGATGTGGGAATGGTGTGGGATGAGGCAGTGTTTCCTTCTGTTGTGCACAGGGTTATTATGAATCGGAACCAACTTGATGACACATAACAACAAAACAATAATTCATTTACAAGTTCATTTTATTTTGGGGTAAATATCAAAGCAAGATGGCAGTTATCAGTATCCAAAACCAAAACCAGTATACTTCCCCATAAAATATGTCAACATGAATATTATAACACAGATGTCGAAAAGTATCTAGAGTTTTATTTTTTTAAGGTAAAATTTGTAGTCAAGTCGTATTTGATGAGTTTTGATAAATGCACATTTCTTTCAAGATACAGAATACTAAGATACACAATACTGTTCCTACCCCATGGGTTTTTGTCATGCTCCTTCCCTAGAAACAACTGTTATGATTTTTTCCCCAATGTAAATGTCTTCTCCTTTACAGAAATGAGATCTGTTATGTAAGGATTCTTTCATGCAGTGTATTTTTGAGGTTCTTGAATGCATCAGTATTATGTTTCTTTTATTGCTGAGTAATATTGCAATACATGAAGTTAATACATTTTGTTTATCTCATCAGCACTTGATGGACATTTGCGTTGTCTTGAGTTTGGACCTCTCATGAATCAAGTTGCTACAAACAATTGAATACAGGTCATTATATAGACATACGTTCTCACTTCTTGTCAGTGAATATCTGAGTGGAATGGTTGGGTTATGTAAGTGTACATTTAACTTTACAAGAACTACTATACGGCTTTCCACAGCAGCTGTACCATTTTTAATTCTCACTGGCCGTGTCTGTGAGTTCCACCTCTTCCATATTCTCTCCATCCTTGGGAATGACGGTTTTTACAACTATAACTGCTTAGTAGAAAAAACCCTGGTGAAGTAGGGGTTAAATGTTATGACTGCTAACCAAAAGGTCGGCCATTCAGCTCCACCAGGTGCTTCTTGGAAACTCTATGGAGTGGCTCTACCCTGTCCTATAGATTCCCTATGAGTCAGAATTAATAACTGATGCAACAGGTTTTTTTTTTTGGATTCTAGCAGGAGTATAGTGGTGTCTACACTGGTTTTGATTTGCATTTGCATAATGATTATTAAATGTAATTGTTTTCCATATTTATATCACCTTTGTTCAGGATGTCTTTTGTCCAAAACTTTTGTCCTTCTGAATTGTTCTTTGTATGTTCTGATATAATTTCCTTTGATCATACGATCTTCTTTAGTCTGTTGATATGGTAGATTACATTCACTATTTTTCAAATATTGAACTAGCTTATGTATCTGCAATAAATCCTGCTTGGTCATGGTATGTGATCTTTCTTAAAAACATACTTATGAACTGATTTGCTAATATTTAAAACAAAAATTTGCATCTAACTTTACACAAAGTGTTGGTCTTTAAATTTCTTCATATTTTTGTATTATTTCCTCTGGTTTTGCTGTCAAATTAATAAGGCCTCAGAATGAGTTGGGAAGTGTTTTCTAATTTGTGGAAGAGATTGCGTAGAATTGCATGATAATTATTTAATTTTTTTTTTTGAATCTACAGTAAAACCACCCGGGCTTGGAAATTTCTTTGTTGGAACATTTTCAAAATATAAATTCAGTTTCTTCAATAAGCACACACACACACCTCACTTACTGGCATGCTTAGGTTCCAAAGGCCAGATTGTTATGTGAAAATAGACAGTATGCAAAAATAGAAGATGACTACATTGAATCCCAAAGTATTATGTGGGACAAATTTATCCATCTGGACCTGAGAGGCAGAAAATGCAGGTGGGTACTGTGTCTCCCACTGGTTCTGAAAGGGTCACTACCAAACATATGTAATTAATGTGAAAAGTAGTCACATGATAGATTTTTTTACAACTGTCATGAATGTGACATGTCAGGTAATGAGTCATTAAGAGAAGAGTAAATGTATGGAAATATTCATATTGTCTATTCCATATTGATTAAGCCTTGGTTACTGTGGTTTTCACAACTGATATGCTCATGTAAATAGTGTACTCATGTTTATAACATGTGAAAATGAAGAAATTAGGTAAAACAGTTTCCGCAAAGCCCATTCATGCATGTATTGCACATGTCTCATGTCTTCCTCATCTGGTACTATCCTCACAGAAATATCACAAGTGAATGAATTTCACAAAGAAAAGTTTAATTTCACGCAGTCGAGTAGGCTCCAACTCCAAACCCATGGTATCTGTTTTCAGGGAAGGCTTTCCCTCTTGGTTGGTTTTGGAGGAAGGTCCTGTGTTGCAGGAGTCTGTCTTTGAGAGTATGTCAGCACAGGAACCTCAGGTCTGAAGGATATGCTCTGCTCTCAGGGCTGCTTTCTTGATGGTATGAGCTCCCTAACTCTCTGCTTGCTTTTCTTTCCTTTTATCTCCTATAGGACAAAAGGATTGAAGTTGGTGCAAGACACTCTCCAGGAAAATTCCCTTTACACCTGAGCAAGGAGGTGATCTTAGGAAGGGTGTTACAGTCCCACCCTAATCTTCTTTAACATAATCTAGTCTATTAACCACAGCAGAATTTAGATTTATAACATAGGAGAATCACAAAATGGAGAATAATTATAAAATACTGGCAATTACGGCCTAGTCAAATTGTTATGCACATTTTGGGGGGGGGCACAATTCAACCCATATCATCTCATAATACTTCCAGTAGTGAATTTTGGCCTCATTCACACAGTCTCCCATATTACAGATAAATCATGTAGTTCTGTTCATTTTCTTTAATCTCCTGCTTATGTGTGTAAAAATAGCCCCATAATATTACTTTTGATTGTAGTTATATAATAAATGTATAAGCCATGTTCAGGAAGTCATGGTTTGAGTTTGACAATTGGAAAATAAACTATTGAAATTGAGTTTTTTCTATTAATTTAAGTTAATAATACCTACCATAAGTGAACTTTCCATGTGATCAGAGATAAAAATTGATATCCACAATGTGTAAAAAAAAAAAAAATTGACTCAGTGCACTTACAAAAATATCATGGGAAGAACTTGTTCAACTGGCAACAAAAATGTATAAGACATGAGTTGTTTGTGTAAGATACTGTATTTGTGATGGATTGACACAGTAGCTGTAACAATGGGTTTAAGCATAAACATAATTGTGGGCATGGTGCAGGACTGGACTGTATATTTGTGGTTTATGAAGATTGTTCTATTTCTCTTGTCAAATTTTTAAGTATAAAGTTGTTGCTAGTTACCATCAACTCAGTCCCAGCTCATGCTGACTACATGTGTGCAGAGCAGAGCGGCTCTACTGGGTCTTTAAGGCTGGGACCTTTCAGAAGCAGATAACCAAACCCATCTTTTGTGTTGTCTCTCTGGGTCCAACTGCCGATGGAGTAGCTGAGCACTTAACCATTTGTACCACCAAGGAACGCTATAGTTGTTCGTAGTATTATCTCTTTATTATCCTTTTAATGGCATCAGAACTTGCAGTAAAATTCAATTTCATTTTTTGAGTTTGATGGTTTGTGTCTTCTCCCTTTTTGTCTTTATCCATCCAGCTGAAAGTTGATTAATTTTATTGATTCTTCTGGAATAATCTACTTTTTGTTTCTTTGATTTTTCTCCGTTGTTTTTCTGTCTTCAGTTTCATTTACTATAGTCCTTAGATTTATTATTTCGTTTCTTCTGATTCATTTGGATTTATTTTGGTCTTATTTTTCTAGTTTATTGAAGCGGAATTTTTAGTTATTGAGTTACGATCTCTCTTCCTCCCTTCCTCTTTCCTCCTTCCCTCCCTCCTTCCTTGTTTTCTTCCTCTTTTTCTCTTTCCCTTTCTCCCTCCCTTTCTGTTTTTGCTTTTGTACTTTGTTTAGTTTAGTATTTTGTTTGTGTAATTCATCCATTTTTTTCATGTTTTGTAGTCTTTTCAGTGTGTTCTGTGTTAAATGTTTGCCTACTAGTTGAAAGGTTGGTGGCTCAAACCCACTCAGAAGAGCTTTGAAAAAAAGGCCTGGTGCTCTGCTTCTGAAAAGTCACAGATAATGAAATACTATGCAGCACAGTTCTACTCTGTGACACATGGGACAACCATGAGTCAGAATTGAGTCAATGGCAACTGGTGTTTTGGTTTTAGTAGTTTGTTCATTTTCGTTTATTTATTACACTGTTTTGGATGAAAAATCTACTTCATTCTCAATCTTTGCTCCTCTTTGTGTAAACTGTCTTTTTTTTCTCTGGCTACTGTGGGGATTTTTCTCTTTATCACTAATGTGAAACAAGTTGGTTTTGTGACATTTGAGTATAATTTTCTTTATGTTCCTTGTGTTTGGGGGCTATAGAACTTCTTGGATCAGTGAATTCAACAAAATTAAAAAAAAAATTTCAGCTATTGTTTCTTCAATTATTTTGTCTCTTACATACTCCTGCCTTTAGAGATTCCAATTACATGTATACATGGTTGGAAGTTGTTACATAACTCACTGATGGATATATTTTTCGTTGTCTTTTTAAAAAATATTTTAATGTATTTTTATTTATTTATTTTTATTTAATATGACTGAGTAAAAATGTACATTCCTGTATAAATTTACATGCCTACCTATATGCAGCTTCCACTGCTCTCCCTGTCCGGTGACAGCACACTATTCCTCTCTGCTTCATACATGTCTCATCCTCCCAACAGTCTCCTTTCCCCTCCTCTCCAACCACTCTCCTTCCTCCAACCAGAGGTCAGCCCATAAAGTGCATACAATATATGGTCACTCTGCATTGCCAAGTCCAATCCATTCGTGTCCAAAGAGTGGATCTTCGTTATGATTTATCACAGCACAGTCCACGATAGCAAAAAGATGGAATCAACCCAGATGCCTAACAACAGAAGAATGGATAGGTAAACTATGGTACATATACTCAATGGAGCACTACGCAATGATAAAGAATAACGATGATTCCAGGAAACATCTCCTAACCTGGTTTCAACTGGAAGACATTATGTTGAGTGAAAGTAGTCAGCGACAAAAGGACAAATATTGTATGAGACCTCTATGATAAGAGCTCAAAACCAGACTTGTGTGTAGAAGAAAAGACTCTTTGACAGCTGCAAGGGAGGAAAGGGAGGGAGGATGAGGGAGGGAGGGCTTAGATTAGATAATGTATTTTTAAAAAATATTTTAGTGTATTTGGCTTCTGCAGTTCAGAGTGGTGTCTTAAGGGGTTCCTCCAGTCTTTATCAGTCTCTCTGGATTTGATTTTTTTGTTCTACATTTTTTCCTGCATTGTCTCAGACTTTCTATTGTGATACCAATACACTAAAATATTTATCAAGTTTTGTATATAAACTGTCTAGGTGACTGTTCTATGAGTACTTAAAAAGATTATGTATTTTGCTGTTGTTGAGTGGAATATATTATGAAAGTCAAATGTTGTTGTTGTTAGGTGCTGTCAGTTGGTTCTGATTCATAGCAACCCCAGGAAGAATAGAATGAAACACTGTCTGGTCCTGGGCCATTGTCACAATGTTTGAGTCTACTGTTGCAGCTGCTGTTTTAATCTGTTTTGTTAAGGTCTTCCTTTTTACCAAGCATGAAGTCATTGACCAGGAACTGGTCTATTAGTAGCATGTTCAAAGTATGTGAAATCAAGTTTCGCTATTCTCACTGCTAAAGAGCATTCTGGCTGTACTAAGACAGATCTGTTCATTCTTCTGACAGTCTATGATGTAGTGAACATTCTTCACCAACACCATAATTCAAAGGCCTTAATTCTTCAGTCAAATTAACCTTGTTAATTAATAATATTTTCAGTTCTTTTGTATCCATTTGATTTTCCTTTCCTTTATTTTAGGTTACAGTTTACAGTACATATTACTTTCTCATTAAAAAAAAATCACACACATATTATTTTGTGACATAACAGTGTGCCAGCACTCTCCCCTTTCCTTTTCCACTCTAGGTTCACCATTTCCATTTATACAGTTTTCCTGTCCCTTCTTGCTTTTTTGTCTTTGCTTTGGGGCAGGTGTTTCTCCTTTGGTATCCCATACTTGATTAAACTGAGAACAGTCATCTTGTGTGTTATTGTTTGTTTTATAGGCTGTCTAATTTTTGGCTGAAAGGTAGCCTTCATGAGTAGCTTCACTTCTGAGTTAGCAAGAGGTCCAAGGACTATAGTCCCAGTGGTTCTCCAGTTTCTGTCAGATCAATAAATCTGATCCTTCTGTTGTGAATTTGAATTTTGTTCCACCTTTTTCTCCTGTTCTGTTTGAAATCCTCTGTTGTGATCCATGTCAGACAATTCAATGGTAATAGCTAGGCACCACTTTACTGCCTTAGGCTCTGAACATGGTGGAGCCAATATATGTATTTTACATGACCACTCGCAAGCTTTTAAAACCTCAGATGCTACTCACCAAAGTACAATGCAGAACACTTTCTTTATGAATTATGTTATGCTAATTGACCCAGATGTCTCCTGAGACTGTGGTCTCTAAACCTCAGCCCCAGTAACTTCATCTTTCAAGGTATTTGGATGTGTCCAGGAAGCTTCTATGGCTTTGCCTTTGTCAAATTGTTCCAACTTTCCCTATATTATATATTGTCTTTCCCTTCACCAAAGTTAATACTTGTCTACTATTTAGTTAGTGGTTTCTTCTCCCCAAACCCCTCCGTGTTAGTAACTATTAAAAACTGTTTTTTTCCTGTGTATAAACCTTCTCTTGGGTTTTCATAATAGCCTCATACAATATTTGTCCTTTTGTGATTGACTTATTTTACTCAGTGCAATGCCTTCAAGATGCATTTATATGAGATGTTTCCTGAATTCATCGTTGTTCTTTATCTTTTGCATTCTATTCCATTGTGTATAAACCACAAAAACAAAAAACAAAAAAAACAACGATTTGATTCGGACTCACAGTGTGACCCTATAGGACTGAATAGCACTGCTCCATAGAGTTTCGAAGGAATCCCCGGTGATTTTCAACTGCCAACCTTTTTGTTAGCAGTTGTAACACTTAGCCATTACACCACCAGGGTTTCCTTCATTGTGTGTATGTTTTATAATTTGTTCATCCATTAATTTATTGATTGGCACTTAGGTTGTTTCTATTTATTTTCAAATGTAAATAATACTACAATGAACATGGTGTTCTTATGTCTTATTTGTATGATAGCCTTTATTTCTCTATGACATATTGCTTGGAGTGGGATTGCTGTATCATATGATATTTCTTTTAAGAAAGCGATGTATCAGTTTCCAAAATATTTGTCTCATATTACATTCCCACCAGTGCATAAAAAATTTCAATCTACCCAAAACGTCTGCAACATTTGTTATTTTCTTTTTTCTTTTGGTTAGTGCCAGGAATGTAAGAGTTGGATTGCATCTTATTGCAGTTTTGATTTGCATTTCTCTAATGGCTAATGACCACCAGTATTGTCTCATATGTCTGTTAACCATTTGAATATCTTCTTTGGTGAAACATCTGTTCGTATCTTTTGCCCATCTTATGATGGCATTATTTGTCTTTTTGTTATTTATTTTGTTATTGTTGAGTATCTAAAACATTTGCTAATGTGTATATTCCCTTTTTACTTATTTGATAAAATCATCTGATGAACCTTAATGTTTTTAATTTTTAGGAACTCTGAGTTATCTAGTTTCTCTTCTAGTGCTTATTTTCCTGATTTTCTTTTTAATATTTCTATAAGTTATTGAGAGTAGGGTTAGGAAATCACCAGCTATTAGTTGCTAATTTATCTATGCTTCCTTTCAGTTTTCAGAGTTTTTCTCATATATTTTGAGGGTCTGTTGTTAAATGCATACACATTTGGTACATTGATCCATTGATTTGTGTCCATTTCAAAGTCAGACAAATGGAATAAGAAAAATACAAAACAATATTATTAATATCACATGTTAGCAAAAATCTTGCTGACAATAATTGAAAAAGGATGCAGACATACATCAACAGGGAACTGCCAGAGGTTCAAGCTAGATTCAGAAGAGGACATGGAACAAGGGATATTACTGATGATGTCAGATGGATCTTAGCTAAAAGCAGAGAATATCAGAAAGATGTTTACCTATGTTTTACTGAATACACAAAGACATTCAACTGTGCAGATCATTACAAATTACGGGTGACATTATAAAGAATGGGAATTCCAGATACTTAATTGTGCTCATATGAAACCTGTACATGGATCAAGAGGCAGTCATTTAAGCAGCACAAGAAGATACCACATGGTTCCAAATAGGGAATTTCATGCAACTTGTTTGTATTCTTTCACTATACTTATTCATTTATATGCCGAGCAAGTAATCCAAGAAGCTGAACTATATGAAGAATATAATCAGGATAGAGGGAGACTCATTAATAATGTGTGATATTCAGATGACAAAACCTTGCTTGGTGAAACTGAAGATGAAATGATACACCTATTGATGAAGGTCAAAGACTCTAACCTCAGTATGGATTACATCTGAGCATGAAGAAAATGAAAGTCCTTACAACTAGACTGATAAATAACATCATGATAAATAAAGAAAAAAATGAAATTTTTAATAATTTCATTACACATGGGTCCATAATCAATGTCTATGGAACCACAATAAAAAAAATACAAGAAATGTACTGAACTGGCAAATCTTCTGCAAAGAACATTTTAAAGTTTTAAAAGCAAAAACATCACTTTGGTGATTAAGGTGCACCTGATTCAAGTTTTTTTTTCAAATTAATATTTTCAGACAACAATGAGATACCATCTCACCCCAACAAGATTGGCCATGATCCAGAAAACACAAAACAACAAATGCTGGAGAGGCTGTGGAGAAAGTGGAACCCTCCTACACTGTTGGTGGGGTTGCAAAATGGTCCAGCCTCTTTGGAAGGCAATCTGGCACTTCCTTAAAAAAATGGATATCAATATACCATTTGACCCAGTAATTCCACTACTTGGAATATATCCTACAGAATCAAGGCCTTTCACACCAATGGACACATGCACCAGAATGCTTACCGCAGCACAGTCCACGATAGCAAAAAGATGGAATCAACCCAGATGCCTAACAATAGAAGAATGGATAGGTAAACTATGGTACATATACTCAATGGAGCACTACGCAATGATAAAGAATAACGATGATTCCAGGAAACATCTCCTAACCTGGTTTCAACTGGAAGACATTATGTTGAGTGAAAGTAGTCAGCGACAAAGGGTCAAATACTGTATGAGACCTCTATGATAAGATCTCAAAAACAGACTTGTGTACAGAAGAAAAGACTCTTTGACAGCTGCAAGGGAGGGGAGGGAGGGAGGGTGAGGGGGGGAGGGTTTAGTTTAGATAGTTACTAGAAATCTAGTTGGGAGAAAGCGGTGATAGCACACATTAGAAACAAGAACAACATTAAGTGGACTTCAGAGTGACTTGAATACTCCTTCCATCTTAATTCAATACGGCAAGAATAGAGTAGCTGGGGCGGGGGGCGGGGGACCATGCTTTTAGGTGAATTCCAGGCCAATTGGCACAACTAGCGTTTTGCTAAGAGAGCTCTCTGCACCCTACATTGGTGAGTGGCGTCTGGGGTCTTAAAAGCTGCCAAGCTGCCATCTGAGGACACAGCTAATGGTCCCAACTCAGCAGGAACGGATGCTCACCGAGGACCAAAATGACATGCGGTAAAGACAACCGAGAAAACAGAGAGACCCACAAGAGTGGGTGCCTACATCGACTTGGGACCGGAAGAAGCGGATGGTGCCCGGCCACCACCAGTGATAGCCACGATGGAGCTCACAGAGAGGAGTCTCACTGGCAACACAAGAATAAAAAGGGGTGCATCCTGAGATCTCCACTAAAAGACCTCAAGTGATGGTCCAGCAGTTTTGGGGTTCCTCTGAGAGCATGGCCCCCAGCCCTGATGCTGCCCGTTCCCATAAATTATAACAAAGTTCCACTCCTTCGACAGGAATGGATTGGACTTGGCAATGCAGAGTGACCATATATTGGAAGCACTTTATGGTTCTATACATCTATAGGATATCATCTTGCTGACCTCTGGCTGGAGGAAGGGGAGTGGATGGAGAGAAGGGGAAAGAAGGCCGTTGGGAGGACGAGACATGTATGGAGCAGAGAGGAATAGTGTGCTGTCACCGGACAGGGAGAGCAGTGGAAGCTGCATATAGGTGGGCAGGTAAATTTATACGTGAATGTACATTTTCACTCAGTTATGTTAAATAAAAATAAAAAATTAATATTTTTGGTTGTCTCATATGTATGTAAAACACAGATGATGCAAAACAAAGATGGGAGAATAACTGATACATTCAAATTGTGGTGTTGGCAAAGAATGTTGAATATTGTGAAGAATATCAAATATAATGTGAATACCAGAAGGATGAACAAATTAGTATTAGAAGAAATACAAAGGGAGTCATCCATAGAAGTGAGAGTGGTGAAATTCCAGCTCTCTCTCTTTGGACAGATCATTAAGAAAGACCAATCACTACAAAAGGACATGAAGTTTGGAGAAATACAGAGTAATTAAAAACAATAAAAAACTTCAATAGGATGAATTGACAGAAAAGGTGCAACAATGAACTTGAACACTTCAACAGTCATAAGATCCGGACTGGGCAACATTTTGTTCTCCTATATACAAGGTCACCATAAATCAAAGCTGACTTGATAGATGGCAACTAACAGTAACAATGTCATAAAGATACTTCCACAAGGAATTATGAATGCTCTTGAAACAAATGGAAAAAAAGAGAGAAATCTCACTAAACAAACAGAAAATGTAAGAACAATCAAGTGAAAATTATATCAGTGAAAACTACAATACCTGAAATAAAAAAATGAATGGATGAGTTCAGTAACAAAATAAATATAAAAAATCAATGAGCTTAAAGACAGAACAATAGAAACTATGAATCTGAACTGAAATAAGGCAGATTGAGAGAGAGAGAGAATAGAGTCTCAAAGACCTGTGGGACAATAAAAAGATTAAAAGATCGAAGTCTACATCATCAGAGTACTGGGCGAGGAGAAACATTTGAGTTGAAAAACTGTTCAAAGAGATATTAACTAAAAAATTTCAAAATTGGTAAAAAGCATTAACAAAGATTCAGGAAATTCAGACAATTTCAAATAACATAAATGCCCCCAATACAGGTCAAGACACATAATTAAACATACAAGAATTTATAACAAGTGAAATATTTCGAAAGCAGAGAAAAATGAAAGGTTTTCTCAAAGGAAAAACTGTTTGAAAATCAGATTTCTAATCTGAAACACTACAGAAGTGGTACAATGTTTTCCAAGTATGAAAGCAAAGAATAGATAACTTTAAACCCTATATCTAGCAAAAATGTCCTTCAGGAATGAAGGAAAAACAAAGACATTCTCAGATTAAGGAAAACCAAGAGAACTTATCACTAGCAAATTAACACTTGTCAGATTGTCATACTGTGGGGGCTTGCTGTGACACTGTAAGTTATGCCACCCGTATTCAGATATCATCCATGGTGGACAGGTTTTCGCTGAGCTTGCAGACTAAGAAAGACTAGGAAGGACTCTGCAGTCTCTTCTAAAACGAATTAGCCGGTGAGAACCTTATGAATAGCAGTGGAACATTGTCAGATATAGGGCTGGACAGTGAGCAGCCCAGCTTGGAAAGCATTCAGCAAATGATTGTGGAAGAGCTGCTTCCTCAAAACAGAGTCAGCCTTAATGACAGGATGGAGCAAAGCTTTCAGGACCTTCATTTGCTGATGTGGTGCAATCCCAAAATGAGAAAAAATAGCTGCAAATATCCATTAATAATTGAAAAGTGGAATGTCAAAGTATGAATCAAAGAAAGTTGGAAATTGTCAAAAATGAAATGGAACACATAAACGTCAATACCCTAGGCATTAGTGAGCTGACATGGACTGGCATTGGCCAATCATATCATCCACTGTGCTGCGAATGAAAACTTGAAGAGGAATAGTGTTGCATTCATCATCAAAAAGCACATTTCAAGATCTGTCCTGAAGTGCAATGCTGTCAGTGATGGGATAACATCCACATGCCTACAAAGAAGACCAGTTAATACAACTATTATTCAAATTTATGCACTAACTGCTAAGGCCCAAAATGAAGATTTTCAGCAGTTTCTGCAGTCTGAATATGATTGAATGTGCAATCAGAGTGCATTAATAACTACTGGAGATTGGAAAGCAAAAGCTGGAAACAAAGAAGAGGGATTGGTAGTTAGAAAAAAACAGTCTTGGTGACAGAAATGATGCCATGGATTGCATGATAGAATTTTGCAAGACCAATGCGTTTTTCAGTGCAAATACCTTTTTCACCAACACAAACAGTGACAATACACATGGATCTCACCAGGTGGAATACTCAGCTATATCTGTTGAAAGAAATAACGGAAAAGCATAATATCATCAGTCAGAAAAAGACCAGGTGCAGCCTGCAGCACAGACCATTGACTGCTCATCTGCAAGTTCAAATTGAAACTGAAGAAAACTAGAACAAGTTCATGAGAACTAAAGTGTGACCTGGAGTATATGCCATCTGAGTTAGAGAAGATCTCGAGAATAGATATGACGTGTTGAATGTTAATGACTGAAGGCCAGGTGAGATGTGGAATGACATTAAAGATGTCATCCATGAAGAAAGCAAGAGGTTACTAAAAAGATAGGAAAGAAAGACAACATCAAGTTCGATGTCAGAAGAGACTCTGAAACTTGTTCCTGAATATCGAGTAGCTAAAGAAGAAGGAAGAAATGGTGAAGTGAAAGAACTGAACAGAAGATTCAAAGCACAGCTTGAGATGACAAAGTATTATAATGACATGGCCAAAGAGCTAGAAGTAGAAAACCAGAAGTTAAGAATACTCTCTGTATTTCTTAAGCTGAAAGAACTGAAGAAAAAGCTCAAGGCTCAAGTCACAATAGTGAAAGATTCTACAGGGAAAATATTAAATGACTCAGGAAGCATCAAAATAAGATGAAAGGAGTATACAGAGTCATTATACCAGAAAGAACTTGTTAACGTTCAACCATTTCAGGAGATAGCATGTGATCACAAACTGATGGTATTGAAGGAAGAAGCTGAAGCTGCATTGAAGGCACTGGTGAAAAACAAGGCTTCAGGAACTGATGAAACATCAACTGAGATGTTTTAACAAATGATGTAGAACTGGACTTGCTCACTCATCTATGCCAAGAAATTTGGAAGATAGTTACCTGGCCAACCAACCCGAAGAGATCTGTATTTATGCATATTCCCAAGAAAGGGGAGCCAACCAAATGCAGACATTATTGAGCAATATCACTGACATCTCATGCAAGTAAAATTTTGCTCAAGATTATTCAAAAGTGACTGTGACAGTATATTGACAGGGAACTGCCAGAAATTTAAGCTGTATTCGGAAGAGGACACGAAATGAAGGATATTGTTGCTGATGTCAAATGGGTCTTGGCTGAAAGCAGAGAATGCCAGAAAGATGTTTAGCAGTGTTTTCTTGATTATGTGAAGACATTTGACAGTATGGATCATAACAAATTATGGATAACATTGTGGAGAACACTTAATTGTGATCACGAGAAATCTGTATATGGAACAAGAGGCAAACAGACTAAGGGGATGCTGCATGGTTTAAAGTCAAGACAGGTGTGAGTCAGGTTTGTATCCTTTCTTCATAACTTTTCAGTGTGTGTGTCAAGCAAATAATCTGAGAAATTGGATTATATGAAGAAGAACGTGACATCGGGATTGGAGGAAGACACATTAACAACCTGCATTATGCAGAGGACACCCTTGCTTATGAAAGTGAAGATCTGAAACACTTATTAACGAAGATCAAAGACCACAGCCTTCAGTACGGGTTGCATCTCAATATTAGGAAAACAAAAATTCTCACAACTGAACCAGTAAGTCTATCATGATAAATGGAGACAGGATTAAGATTGTCAATGCTTTCATTTTTGTTGTTTCCACAGTCAACGTCCATGAAGGCAATAGTCAAGAAATCAAAAGATGTATCGCACTGGCAAAATCTGCTGCAAAAGACCTATTTAAAGTGTTGAAAAGTAAAGATGTCACCTTGAAGACTATGGTGCGCTTGACCCAAGCCATGGTATTTTCCATTATGTCATATGCATGTGAAAGCTGGACAGTGAATAAGGAAGACAAAAGAAGAATTGATGCCTTTGAATTGTGGTGCTGGGGAAGAATTTTGAAGGTACCATTGACTACCAAAAGAACAAACAGGTCTGTTCTGGAAGAAGTCCAACCAGAGTGCTCCTTGGAAGCAAAGATAGCAAGGCTACATCTTACATACTTTGGACATATTGTCAGGAGGGATCAGTCCCTGGAGAAGGACATCATGCTTGATAAAGCGGAAGGTCAGCAAAAAAGAAGAAGACCCTCGAGGAGATAGATTGACACAGTCACTGTAACCATGGGCTTAAACATAAAAGTGACTGTGGGCATGGTGCAGGATGGTGCAGTGTTTCCTTTTGTTGTTCCTAGGATCCCTAGGAGGTAGCAACAACCTGATGGCACCTAACAATACTAACAACAAGAGAATTTATCACTACCAGAAGAACACTTAAAAAATGTCTAAAGGAATGTCTTCAAATAGAAAATAATAAGAGGAGAGCTGCAACTTTAGAAAGGAAGTAAGATTCCATGGGAATGGGTAAATATAATATTCTTTTCCTCACGAATTCTTAAAACTCTATTAGATGGTTGATGCAAAAATTAGAACACCGTGATGTGTGGTGCTCAATGCATGCACAGGATTTCCTCTACATTGATTTAATTAATTTGCCTGTGTTTGAGACACAATTCGAAAAGAAGGTAAAGGGACTTAACTGCAGGTAAAGTTTTTATGCTTCGCTCAAAATGCTAAATGTCAAAACTGGTAGAGTGTGGTAAGTTATGCACGTGTACTATATTATCAAGAGTGACTTATGAAACAAAACAATCCAGAAAATCTGTATGAAACAATAGACTAAAAGCTCCATAAGTAAATAAAAATGAGACTATAAAATGTTCATCTAACCCACAGGATGGCAAGAAAGATGATTAAGAGGAAATAGATTAAGAAACAGTCTTAAGTTCTGTTGTATCAACAATCACAATGTAAATGGTCTAAATACACCAATGAAAAGTCAGTAACTGGCAGAATGGATAAAAATAAATCACCCAAGTATATGCTGTCTAAAAGAAACTCATATTAAATACAATAACATGTTATTGTTAGATGCTGTTGAGTCAATTCCTATTCATAGAGACTCTGTTTATAATAGAATAAAGCACTGCACAATCCTTACAGCTGTTTCGATGCTTGAGACCATCGTTGCAGCCACTGTGTCATCCATCTTCTTGAGGGTCTCCCTGTCCTTGACTGACCCTCTACTTCACCAAGCAGAAGACCTACTAAAGTATTGTAATGAAATGTGCAAACAGCTGGAGTTGAAAAACTAAAAGAGAAGAAAATGCTTGGCATTTATCAAGCTGAAAGAACTAAAGGAAAAACTGAAACCTCATGTTGCAACACTGAAGAACTCTGTGGCACTAAAAATATAATGACATAGGTAGGTTGAAAGGAAAAGAACATGAAAAGATACACAGATTTTCTAAAGTTTACTTTTAGGCCACTTTGCTTTTATGGAAGACCTATATTAGCGTCTGATTTTGCTGACCAAAGGAAATGGGGAAATTTTGCATTTACAGAAGTTAGTGTTCAGTGTTTGTTTTGCAGCTAACCATTAAGAGCTAGCTTGCACCCTGAGCAGAAGACTGGTGTCACTCTCATGTAGGGGAGTCAGGTCCTTTTGCAGCTCTCTGAGGATAGGACAATGGCAGCTCAACAGGTCGCCAATCAGCCTTCTCCACCAGAGCCCTCTCCATCCAGTGACTGTCTCCTTTCCCTTTGTCCCTGGTACACTTCCTTTGTCCAGACCCACTACCTAGACTCCCGGTGGGGCAGGGTCCACAGTCTCCAGTCTCCCAGTGGGGCTGGGGAACTGGGCTCTCCACCTTTGCTGCTAGGAGCGGTGGCCTGCAGCAGTACTGCTGAGGTGAGGACACTCCCCTTAAGTTCTTCCCCCCAGTGAGCCGTCTGCCACCTGTCAGCCTCTTGGGTCCTAGATCTCAGGTGCCTGTGAGGGTTGCAGGTGATTTAGGTCCCCCTTCCTGTCTTCTCTTCAGGCACCTTTTGGCCTCTGGCTGGCCTCGCTGCCTCTCTGCCTAGCCCTGGCCATCCCTGGGCTTTGGGGTGGATCTCAGTCCCTAGAGGAAGGCCAAGATGCTGGACACTTGTTAGATACAGGAACTGGGAGAGTGGTCACTTAGAGGGTGGCAGTCCAAACCAAGAAACGGGGTGACCCTAATGTGGCTGTCTCCATCCTGGTTGAGATTCTTCTCTGGGAACTATACTTAGCATCTCAGCATCAAGTCACTGTAGCTTTGACTGGTCTCCTAGCTTCTGTGTTTTATTTTATCTATCATCTCATCCCTGTTTTTGCTATATGTTAGTGTTATTTTAGGCTTTCTGTGTTGTTTGCTATCATTTAGTAGGTATTTTTTGTCACTGGGCACACTCAAAAATTTTGAAGTAGTAGGAATTCTTTGTTTCATGTCATTTCTGCTTACTGAAATATTCCATAGGAATGCTCTATTTTTGGATAGAAACTTGTACCAAAAACAAACAAAAAAGTAAGAGTAAATATATAATATCAGATAAACTATACTTCAGCAGAAAAAAAATTACAAGTGACAGAGGGACATTGTTTTTGTCAATTGCCATGGAGTCAGTTCAGACTCACGGTGACCTTATGCATAATAAAAGGGAACACTGCAGGTCTCGCACCATTCTCATGATTGTTAATATGTTTGAATCCATTGTTGTGACTCTTGTGTCAGTTCATCTCACTGAGAGTTTTTGCTGATTTTTGGCAGCCTTCTTCTTTACCACCCATGATGTCCTTTTCTGGGATATGGTCTTTGGAACAAGAAATTGGGCTGCTTGAGTCCACCCCATGTATGACTGGTTCAGAGATTTGATCATCTGTAAGCAAAATTTAGGCTCCCTTTCTCTGACTCTGTTAGGATTTCTATCTCATTCACTAGTGTTTGTGACTTTTTGAAACTGTTTCTCCCAATCTTTCAGAAAGACTGGGAACTTAATTTTGGAGCCCATCCTCAATTTGAAAACTATCAAAACAGGAAATTTATCCATTGTTGTTTATTTATTTCCCTGTATATTGGACTCTTATTCATATGCCACTGACTTTTAGTCATTGCCCAGTACCTTGAGGTTCTATACACATTTTTTAAAAAATTAATTTGTCTTGAATTTATTGCTGGTAATGAAAGAGAATCAGCTAAATAAGGGCTTAATCACCTATACCAAAAGTAGGAGTCTATCATGTCGATATTAGACCTACTTATTATATTTTCCCCTAAGTCAGATTCTCCTCAGATTCACTCGGTTTCCTGGTCCAGTGATTTTATCTCTAACTTGCCTAATATTGATCTACTTCTTTTCAGTTTTATATCTGGGCCTTATTTCAAGCTGAAAGATCCTGCCTAGACTACTACAGAGGTAGCAGTTGCCAGCTAGTGTTTTCTACTCCCAGTCTAGCTTTCGCATGGTCTCAGAGTGATTTTCTAAAATGCAATTAAAAAATTATTCTTTGTTAAAACACTCCAAAGTCTCCTTTTTTGTTTATGCAGGGATTGGCCTTTTTTTTTTTTTTTTTTTTAAAAAGAGGCAGATAGTAAATAATTTAGGCTTTATGGGCCATGCAGTGTCTTTTGCAAGGACTCAGCTCTGCCATTATATCAGAGAAGCAAAAGGTAGTATGTAAATGAATACACATGGCTATATTTCCGTAATACTTTATTTAGAAAAACAGGTGGTAGATAAATTTGGGCCACAGATACCAGCTTGCCTGTCTCTGGTTTATGGGATAAAGCCAAACATGGCATTTAATGCTGTGTGTAATTGAAGCAAGCCCTTATGATTTCTATGTTGCTAATTTTGTTAGATTCCATTGAGTCAGTTCCAACTCATAGTGACCTTGTGAATGACAGAGTGAAACACTACCTGATCCTCCACCATCCTCGCAGTCATTGCAAGGCTTGAGTCTATTGTTGCAGCTGCTGTGTCAGTACATCTCACTGAGGATCCTCCTCTTTTTTTGCTGACCTTTTACCTTACAAAGTATTAAGACTAAGAACTGGGTTGTCTAGAAAGGCAAAACTAGTGAAGCATGTAATATAATAAGGATGCATTGATAATTAATGGTGACTGGAATGCAAAAGTGGGAAACAAAGAAGAAGAATCCGTATTGGAAAATGTAGCCTACATGATAGAAATAATGCCGGAGACAGCATGACAGAATTTTGCAAGAATAATGACTTTTTCATTGCAAATACCTTTTTTAACCAACACAAACAGCAACTGTACACATAAACCTCACCAGATGGAATACACAAGAACCAAATTGACTACATCTGTGGAAAAAGATGATGGAAAAGCTCCATATCAGCAGTCAGAACAAGACCAGCTGCTGACTGTGGCACAGATCATCAATTGCTCATATGCAAATTCAAACTGAAACCGAAGAAAATTAGAACAAGTCCACGAGAGCTAAAATATGACCTTGAGTATATCCCTCCTGAGTTTAAAGACTGTCTCAAGAATAGATTTGATGTGTTGATCACTAACGACCAAAAGCTAGACAAATTGTGGAACGACATCAAAGACATCATCCGTGAAGAAAGCAAGAAGTCATTAAAAAGACAGGAAAGAAAGAAAAGACCAAATTAGATTTCAGAAGAGACTCTGAAACTTGCTTTTGAATGTTGAGCAGCTAAAGCAAAAGGGAAGAAATGATGAGGTAAAAGACCTAATGGAAGATTTCAAAGAGCAGTTAGAGGAGACAGAAAAAAGTATTATAATGACATGTGCAAAGAGCTGAAAACAGAAAACCAGAAGGGAAGAACATATTCTGCATTTCTCAAACCGAAAGAACTAAAAAAAAAATTCAGCCCTCAAGTTGCAATGGTGAAGGATGATGCAGGGAAACTATTAAAAGCCTCAGGGAGCATCAAAAGAAGATAGAAGGAATACACAGAGTCATAGCACCATAAAGAACTGGCCGATGTTCAGCCGTCACGAACTGATGGTACTCAAGTGAGACACTGAAGCTGCATCGAAGGCATTGGCAAAAAACAAGGCTCCAGGAATTCATAGAATATCAATTGAAATATTTCGACAAACAGATGCAGTGCTGGAAGTGCTCACTCAACTATGCCAAGAAGTTTAGAGGACAGCTACCTGGCCTACTGACTAGAAGAGGTCCATATTTATGCCCATTTCAAAGAAAGGTAATTCAACCAAATGTGGAAGTTACCGAACAATATCGTTGATATCACATGCAAGTAAAATTTTGCTCAAAGTCATTCTAAAGCAATTGCAACGGCATGTTGACAAGGAACTGCCAGAAATTCAAGCTGGGTTCAGAAGAGGACATGGAAACAGGGATATCATCACTGATGTCAGATGGATCTTGGCTGAAAGCAAAGAATGCCAGAAAAATGTGTACTTGTGTTTCACTGACTGTGCAAAAGCATTCAATTGTGTGGATCACACTAAATTATGGCTGATGTTGTTGAGAATAAGCAGAGAGCAGAGAGGAACAGTGTGCTGTCACCAGACAGGGAGAGCAGTGGAAGCTGCATATATGTGGGCATGTAAATTTATATGGGAATGTACATTTTGACTCAGTCATATTAAATAAGAAAAAAAAAAAGAATTCCAGAACACTTAACTGTGCTTTTAAGGAATTTGTATATGGATCAAGAGGCAGTCGTGGAACAGAACAAGGGGACACTGCATGGTTTAAAGTCAGGGAAGGTGTGCATCAGGGTTATATCCTTTCACCATAGCTTTTTAATTTGTATGCCAAGCAAATAATCTGAGAAGCTAGTTTCTATGAAGAAGAACGAAGCATCAGGATTGGCGGGTGACTCATTAGCTACCTGCATTATGCAGAAGACACCAGCTTACTTGCTGGAAGTGCAGAAGATCTGAGACACTTACGAAGATCAATGACCACAGCCTTCAATGTGGATTGCACCTCAATAAAAATCCTCACAACTATACCAGTAAGCAACGTTGTCATAAATGGAAAAAAGACGGAGATTGTCAAGGATTTAGTTTTACTTGAGTCCGCAATCAACACCTATGAAAGCAGCAGTCAAGAGATTAAAAGACACATTACATTGGGAAAATCTTCTGCAAAGGACCTCTTTAAAGTATTCAAAAGTAAAGATGTCACCTTGAAGACTAAAGTGAGCCTGACCCAAGCCATGGTATTTTCAATCGCATCATATGCATGTGAAAGCTGGACAGTGAACAAAGAAGACAGAAGAAGAGATGCCTTTGAACTGTGGTGCTGGAGAAGAATGTTGAAGGTACCATGACCACCAACAGAACAAACAACTCTGTTCTGGAAGAAGTACAGCCAGAGTGCTCCTTGGAAGCAAAGATGATGAGATTATGTCTTACCAAGTATGAACATGTTGTCAGAGGGGATCAGGCCCTGGAGAAGGACATCAAGCTAGGTAGAGTGGAGGGTCAGTGAAAAAGAGGGAGACCCTCAACCAGATAGATTGACACAGAGGCTGTAATGATGGGCTTAAGCATAAAATCGATTGTGGACATGACACAAGACCAGGCAGTATTTCTTTCTGCCACGTGTGGGGTTGCTGTAAATCAGAACTGACTTGATGGCACCTAACAACAACAGTGATATAGATTTATATCAAGGAAATGGCTCACATAGTTATAGATATTGGAAGGTCTCAAGTCTGTGGGTTAAGTTGGAGGCTTCTCCTAACTCATTAGCTACAGGGGCTGGTGATAAGATTGACAGGTCTGACAACAGACCTCTGGCTCACAGGATGAGGAGGCTAACAAATCCAAAGACATGAAGGTAAGCTGCTTGCTTAATTTTCAAGAACTGGAGGTTAGATGAACAGGAACCAGCTACAGGATCTAAAGTGAGCAAAAAACCAGTGAGATTTGCCATTATATTGCAGGAAGGCCATGTCTCCAAGGAAAGTAACTTCCGACGGTTATTCAAAACAGATCTGATTACATTATACCAGATATTATTATGAGGGGATCACATTGTCACATAGCTACCAAGCTACATTATAACTGCCAAACCACTGAGAATCATGGCCCATCCAAGTTTGCATGGAAAACTGACTCTTGTAATCCCCCCTTGTTAACTTGGCACCTGTACACATCTCTAAATAAAGACAAAGTCATACATGTACTTGACATGATACAGCTAACATGTGTACAATGAAAAGTGCACTAACCCTGTTTAGACCTCATATTTCATAAGTGAAGAAAACAAAAATATTTGATGCACACACACGAAGAAGAAATGCTTATAATAACTACAGCCTTCATTTCTGCAGCCAGTTATGTGGTATTTAGGACATTTCTTCCTTTACCCTCAGCAAGCACCTCAACTGGCTGTGGTCCTTTGTCCAGTGAGGTGACCCAAACCTTAATTCCTTGAAAGTTGTGGGCCAGCAGCATTCAGAACTGGGTTGCTGTAGCTTTCCACTGACTTTCATCACAGGGCATGGCAGCACTAAGAGAGGCCCAAAGGGATCTCTTGTATTCTAGACATACTCTTCTTTGCCTCTGGTATGTAATATCAATCTAATTTACTCTTGGTAATCAGGATCAGTGAAACCAGTTGGTATGATAAATCCCTTATTTGCCTGTCAGTCCAGAAGCATGGGGGCTCAAAGTGGCTGGGGGCATTCTTAACTGCCACTTTGGTGGGATCACTGTTGCATCTCCTGGTGGGAGTATTTCTTCCTTTGGAACTAAGACTTTTAGACACATGCCATCCTATCCACTTAATTGTTACAGTCTTCCTCTGCTGAGTTCACCTTTTGGTGAGCATTCACATGAGACACAATATCTTCACTTACAGCCATTCAGAGAGTTCTATCCATATACCACTCTCCTATACTTTGTCACCAACTTTACCATCATATTCCTTTCACGTCCCTGACAATCCAGCAAAACCGTTGGCCACAGCTCATGAATTAGTGTGGATTCACAAATCTGGCCATTTCTTCTTCCAATCAAAGTGAACAGCTATGTGTACTGTTTGAAGTTCTGCCCTCTGGGAAGATGTCATTTCACCACTGTCCTTCAGGGAGGTCCACAAAAGGGCTGTAGTTAGCGGTGTACTGGTGCTGCTGTCCACTGGGCACTAGTTTTCTTCAGCCAACTGATAGAAAGGAACCGCGCAGTGAGGCCATAGGCGCAGACTGGGAAGGAACAGATAATGAGACAGGAGTGGGACCATGAGCATTTGGGTCACTTCTTTATGTCACTTAAGTGTGCCTTTAGGTCCTGCTTGGGCCTGATCTCACATATGCCATTTCCTTTTAATGACGGATGCCACTGTGCCCCTAAACCTAGCAGCTTTTTGAGTCACCTTATAAATAAAAACTGGAGTTGCACACCCAAATGAGGAATATGTTGCTTCCAAGATCCAGAGGCCCACTAGGCATTGTATCTCCTCTTTAGTTGTGTAAGGCGCCAGGTGCAACAATTTGTCCTTCACTTTAGAAGGATGGAAAGGCCAAACGGAAGCCGTCAGACAGAGAGAAAAAGTCTTCTACCACAGAATTTGGTAGAATAGAATTCCAGAATTTGGAATTTTAGCCTCCTAAAATGTGAGAAAATAAATTTTTAACATCATTTGCTTGTGGTATTTTTGTTATAGTAGCACTGCATAACTGAGACACCATACCACTGGACCCCTACCTGGAAGGTACCTTAATTTTTGTCACATTAATTTCTCACTTTCTAGCACATAAATGTTTTACCATTAAGTCCAGAGTCATTGACACCACCTTCTTACTAGGCTCAGTTAGCGTAATGTCGTCCAAGTGATGGATCAGTGTGATGTCTTGTGGAAGAGAAAGGTGATCAAGCTCTATGCTGAGTCAAGTATGACAATGGACTGGACATATGATGTACTTCTTGAGGTAGCACAGTGAAGGTGTACTGCTGAAGACAAACTGTTTCCAGTGGTTCTCTGAGATCAGTATGGAGACAAAGGCAGTAGCCAGATCAATTGCTGCATACCAGGTACCAAGAGATGTATTAAATTGCTCAAGCAAAGAAACTATATCCAAAATAGCAGCTGCAATTTGAGTCACCACCTGGTCAAATTCTGATAATTCACTGTTGTTCTCCAAGATCCATCTACTTTTGCACAGGCCAAATAGGGGAGTTGAATGGGAATGTGATGAGAATTACCATCCCTGCATACTTCATGTGCTCAGGGGTGACAGCAATCTCTTCAGTCCCTCCAGGAATGCAGTATTACTTTTGGTTTACTGTTTTCTCAGCTAGGGGCAGTTCTATTGGCTTCCATTTGGCCTTTCCTACCATAATAGCCCCTACTCCCCTCCTGTCAGGGATCCTATGCAGCAATTATACCAGTTGTAGAGTGTATCTATTCCAATTATGCATTCTGGAACTGGACACATCACTACAGGATGAATTAGGAGATCCACTGGACCCACTGTGAGCCAAATATAAGCTACTAAAACAGAAAAAGATTGATGACAAATACCTTCTCCCAGAGCCAACAGAGAGAAAAAGTGTCCCAGAGTTGGTGCCTGAATTTGGAATTTCAGCCTCCTAAAATGTGAGAAAATAAATTGTTTGTTAACATCGTCCACTTGTGATATTTCTGTTATACTGGTACTATATAACTAGACACCAAGTGTGACGTCCTTCTCCAGGTACTGGCCCTTTATGATAACACGACCAAAGTATGTGGGATGAAGTCTCACCATTCTTGCTTCTAAGGAATATTCTAGCTGTACTTCTTCAAAGATAGATTTGTTTGTTCTTCTGGCAGTCTGTGTGTATTCAATATTCTTCACCAACATCATAATTCAAAGTCATTGATTCTTCAGTCTTCCTTATTCAATGTCCAGCTTTCACAGGCACATAAGATGACTGAAAACATCATGGCTTGGTTCATGCACAGTTCTCAGTTCTCAAAGTAGCAAACTCTATGGCTCTAACTGGACTACTTGCTTAAAGATTTTATGCTATGTCACACCTTTGTGTATTTACTCAGATTTCTCCATGAGCTTTTTATCTCTCTTTCCCCCACCCTCTCCTAGAAAAAAATATAGCTCATACTTTAAGATCTAGTCCAAGCAGGAGCATGTTGTCTACCAAATTTTCTTGACCCTTTTCTGTGGTCTCTCATTATACTGATACTCCCTCAAGATTCTCTCATTATATATGCAGCATTTTTATTGTAATTATTTGTTATATTTTCACTGTCATATAGACTATAATGTCCTTGAAGTCAGGAATCATGTACCAGGCCTTAATCATGATCTCGAAACTTACTGCCATTGAGTTAGCTCCCACTCCTAATGACATTACACAAAGTCCAAAAATTAAGTCCACGAAATTAATTGTTCTAGGTGCTACATAACTCACTGCTGAATATCACTGTAGTCACCTTGAAGTACTCCACCTGGAAAGCTACCCACCAATGCCAGTGCCTAGCCTACCCTTGAAAGCAATTTTGGAACTCTTTCCGGAAGGACCATTGTGCACGGTGGCTTGGTGGTAAGTTGGTGAACTTAATTGTGTAGTTGTCTGTGAGGGAGTTTTAGCCAGTAAACAAATACCTGTACTGGAACACCCTCCTTTGTCACCTGATCTGGCCCCAAATGGCTATTTTCTTTACCCAAAGGTAAAGGAAATATTGAAAGAAAGACGTTTTGATGACATTCAGCACATCGGGGATAGTATGATGACATCTCTGATGGACATTTCAGAAAAAGAGTTTCAGAATTGCTTTGAAGGGTTGTCTAAGTGCTGCCATCAGTGCACAGCTTTCCAAGGGGAGTAGTTGAACGGTGACCATAAAGATATTCAGCGATGAGGTCTATAGTACTTTTTCTAGGATGAGTTTGTGAACTTAATTGTCAGGCCTCATAGGGCAGAGTAGAACTGCTCCATAGAGTTTCCAAGGAGCTCCTGGTGGACTCGAACTGCCGACCTTTTCCTTAGCAGATGTAGCATTTAGCCACTGAAAAAATGCTTGTTTTATATATGTATGATAAAGAGTCACTGAGAAAGTCAAATTTGATTTGATAAAGTGTTCTGTAATCACTGTTTCCTGTACTTACACATCAAATATGATCATTTAGAAGTTTCATGCATTGCCTTTCCTGCTCTCCTGTCCCCCCACCTTACCATCCAACAAGACACAAACTGCTTATCTCCCGCACAGCTGTCCGCAGTACTGCAACTGCACACTGAGCTTCCTCCTCAACCCTGATCCTGACCCGTGAAGTTAAGAAGTAAGTTTGAACTGGAAACTGGGCAATTTGCCTCAGTTCGTTTTATGTTTCCTGCTTATTGTGTTACGGGTTAGTTTATCTCCTCGGCGAATTTCTGTAAACTTTGAAAAATGAAGTTTTTAAATATGGAAACAACCACCACCCTTTTTCAGCTTTTAAACTTCTGGTAGCAACTTGCAGATCAATATAACTTTAAATTTAGAAGCATTAAAACCCCATGCAGTGTTCTAGCCGCATTTCTGTCTAGCTTCAGAAAGCTAACATTATCTCCACAATTTAAGTATCAGCGTGACCTCTTGGCCACAATAAACAGCTCTAAAGACCATGGCTGAAGGAAGCCAAAAAGCGGGGAGTTGGTTACTATGGCAGTTATCAGTGTTTTCAAATATCATAGGGTGGAATTTGCTTCACTCAGCAGCGTCCATTTTTAATCTGCACATTCGACTTTTCTGCAAATCAGTGCTTGGTAGAAAAAACTGATCTATTGTTAGATTGAGTGGTTCTAGCAGTCTCTCTTTGTAGAATGGAGAGAGATAAGGGAAGGGGAAATATTTTCTCACAATCTCTGCCATTTTAAAACTCTTGATCGTGACTGACAGAAAAGATATTTTAACTGGTCTCAGGAGCCTGTGTACTGAGGAAAGGCTGCTTAGGAAATGTTATCAGAGAGGCCCCAGACATAACTAAATGATTTGTCTTCTTTGCCCTCATGCTCCCTCTGTCATTACTTTTTTCCTTCTAATTGTCCCCCAGGTAGGACCATGCTCTCAGGGGAAATCGAGGCCAAATTGGCACAACTAGCATTTTGCTAAGAGAGCCTTCTGCACCCGATATTGGTGAGTGGTGTCTGGGGTCTTAAAAGCTGCCAGGCTACCATCTGAGGGTATAGCAAATGGTCCCAACTCAGCAGGAATGGATGATTACCAAGGACCAGAATGACATGGGGGAAAGAGAACCCAGAAAACAGACAGATCCACGTGAATGGGTGAGTACCTCAACTTGCGACCTGAAGAGCCAGATGGTGCCTGGCCACCACCAGTGGTAGCCATGACGGAGCTCACAAAGTTGAGTCTCACTGGCAACACAAGAATAACAAGGGATACTCCTTGAGGTCTCCACTAAAAGACCACAGTTGATGGTCCAGGGGCCCCGGAGATACCCTGGGAGCATGACCCTGGCCCCGAAGCTGCCGCTGTCCATAAATCATAATGGAGGTCAACTCTTCAGACAGGAATGGATTGGACTGGGCGACGCAGAGTGACCATATTATGTGTGCACATATATTATGTGTGCATCTGTAGGATGTCGTCCCACTGACTTCTTACCAGAGGTGGGGGAGTGGGTAGAGAGGAGGGGATAAGAGATTGTTGGGAGGATAAGTCATGTATGGAGTGGAGAGGAAGACTGTGCAGTGGGAGCTGCATATAGGTGGGCATGCAAATTTATATGAAAATGTACATTTTAACTCAATCATAATAAAAATAAAAAAAGAACAAATAAAAAAATAATTGTCACCCAGGTACCCAACGCTCCCTGACTACCTCATCCATCTCATGCATGCATGTGTGTGTGTGCATGTGCACCCATGTGCGCTTGTACACACGCAGACACACACGTGTACCTCTCTGCCTCACTTCTCTTTCATACGATATTGTGGTGATCTCCTTTGGCGGGGTGTTCTAAGTCAGACCCCGTTTTGGAGATACATAATTATTTTTTCCAGATTTTAGCAGTTGCCATTTCACACCTGAATTTGATTAAACTCCTTTTTTCTAGATATGTTTTATTTTCAAAAAGATAAAATGTACTTATATAAAGGCTGGATTGCAGCATAAAGAAATTTCTTTTGACATTTTCTAAGGTCTCTGATATCACACCATTATTAGACTGTTGTCACTGCTTATCTGTAAACATTTTAAGGTTTATAAGTAAAAACTTGAAACAGTGGAGAATATGGGCTCTTAAACATTGGAAAGCCACCACATGGAAATTCTGGCATACTGAGACATTCAAAACCAGTAAAATCTTTCCAGGAACTTAAGCCTGGGACAGAGATGTACAAGAGACAATCCAGCAGAATCAAGTAGGCATGTTGCATAAAGGAATGAATGTGCTGCCTGGGATAAAGTGTAAAGCAAACCACATTTGAACAAAGAGGTAAACTAAGATGGTCACAAACAGCTTCTTGTTTAAGTTTTCAAAGGCCCTTGCAAGTGATAGAAGGAAAGAGCTGTAAAGGAAATTACCTAAAGCTCCAGGCTGTTCTAGAAGGAAGATTAAAGGTGGGTGATTACATGAAAGGGGAAACTCTAATTGATGGCATCTTATGAGGCCTGACAATTAAGTCTGTGAACATATTGTTCTAAGTGCTACATACCTCATCACTGACTATCACTATAGTCACCTTCGAAGTACTGCCCTAGGGAAGCTGCTCACTGATGCCAGCAACTAGTCCACCCTGCAAAGCAATTTTGGAACTTTTTCTGTAATGGCCATTGTGCATGATGGCATGGTGGTAAGTTTGAAAACTTAATTGTACAGTTGTCTGTGAGGGAGTTTTTAACCAGTAAGCAAATAACTGTATTGGAACACCCTCCCTACTCACCTGATCTGGTCCTGAATGACTTTTTCTTTACCTGAAGATAAAGGAAATATTCAAAGGAAAACATTTTGATGACATTCAGGACATCAGGGATAATAAGATGACCGCTCGGGTGGCCATTCCAGAAAGAGTTACAAAATTGCTTTGAAGCGTGGACTAGTTGGTAGCAGCAGAGCATAGCTTTCCAAGGGGGGTATTTTGAAGGTGATTATAAGGTCACCATGAGTCGGATCCTACTAGACGGCACTTGGCTCGGCTGGCGTAGTGATGTTCGGCAGTGAGGTACACAGCAAACTTAGCAGTAGGTCCTTGTCTGTATAATATAACAGTGTGCCGTCCTGCAACAGTTTCATGACTGTTCCTATGCTTGAGTCCGTTGTTTTGACTTTTCTGTCAGCAGGTAATAAAAACAAGGTAAGGAAGAGGTGAGAAAATGAGACTGGAGAACCCACCTGAAAAGGCTGTGGTTAAAGATAGCTGAAACAATGCTGGACTTCAAAACAAGTCCTCTATATAGAAGATCAGGTGAACAATGAGTATATGCCAGGAGAATTTTAAAAATTTCTTAATTATTCAGAAAATCCAATATCCAGAGACACAGATACTATGGACCTGCTCCTGCTTCCTCATTTCCTCTTGTTACAGAGAAATCACGGAGGGACACAGGCTTGGCCAGCACCCATGTGAGGGTTAAAGAATGGTTGCTTTTTCCAGAGTGTAGGCATGTCCCTGGAAGCCTGATGCACTGAGAATACAGGGAGAGAATATTAATATGATCTTTGTCAGTCATGCCTACCTGGCTGCTCCCTAGAACAATTCATCAACACCCAGAGAATATAACAACGAGTTTGTATGCAAGTAACACTACTGGTCTTTTATGTCTGAATGAATCATCTTTCAGTTTATAGAACTTTTCTCATGTTTTTGTTCTTAGTTTTAGGGAAAATAAAAGATGGATCTAGCCTGAACTGATTCAGCAAGAGGCTTGCTGACACAAATTGAACTGAGTTACAAAATATTTTTTTCCCCTTGGCTCTTCAGTTAAGTATTCATTTGAGTCACAGTCTTGTTAGAAACTAGAAAAGAAACTCAAATGCAGGGTACTTGTGTACTGGGAGAGGGTGGAACTATCAACTAAGTCTGGACCTCAGTGTCCTTTCTAGCAAAAGAGCCACAAGAAAGAAACACCACAATTGCCTTGCGAGAAGAACATCTGGACTATTTGAATTCCTTCTCCATTTTCGACTTCACGGATTATTTACTAGATTGTGACAGCTTTCCATAAAAATAATAAGTACTTCAGGGGGAGGGGTAGTGTACGTGTTCTTGAGTATGTGTGTGTATGTGTATACATGTTGCGTGCATGTCTATCACCTGTATGTGTGTATATGTGAATGTAGCTTTTAAGAGACTTATAAGAACAGAATTAAGAATTTAACCAGCTGTTAATTCTGCAGTTATTGTTTACTATGTAGTTAGATTTACTGACCAGGTTTCATAGCTGCGAGTTGTAAAAACTGTAGCTGCTGATTTAAACCAACCAACAAACAAGTTGAATGAAAGGATACTGAGTGCTGACAGAGTTTTCAGATTTTTCAGGACGGATGGCATGGGAGTCTCAACCAACATGCCAAAACAGTCCACAAGCTGAGATGGGGAAGAAATCACTGCCCCCAATTAATATCGGATATTGTAGCTCATCTTGATGTATTCCTAAGTCGGAAACTCAATAATTTTACAACTTGTACTACTGCCAGAGGAAATTCTCAACTATTGCTATTAAAAAAAAAAAATCATTAGCTCCTGATTCACCGTCATGATGAGTATAACTGATTACTACAGGTTTCCAGCTACTTCCTAGCTGTAAGGGAGCCTGGAAGACTGACTATGACATTTTCACACACAAAGCAGAGAATTTTAAAGATTTCAAAGGGGATTCAGATGCTGCACAGAGGAAAAAAAATATTTACCACAGGATGCAGAGATGAACAAGACAGCAATCATTTTCTCTTTGAAAAACTTAATATCCACTAAGAAATAACAGCAAATGCTTATTATCCTAGTCACTAAAGGGTAACTTATTTAGGAGGACTTTCGCACTGTTGGAATCAACTCTGCAGTGACAAGGCTGGTGAACCTACCTCTATCCAGTGTACACAAACACACCCAGAGAGAGAGAGAGAAAGAGAGAGAGGAAGATTTAAAATGTCATGATTTCTTCATTGGACAACTGTAATTGTACATATAACTAGTGAACCTATAGATTCATCTTGCTTCTGCTTCACTTGAACGTTTCTAAAGTTGAGTTTGGCCATGTGTTACAAGTTTACAACTACCCAAATCTACTAATTTCTCCAAGCCTTAGGACATATGCAGTTATGTAGAAAAGAAAAGACATAAAGGAACTAGATTGGTTGCTTAAACAATATGTATATATGTCTCTGTAAGCATACATATATGTATCTATCTTACACATGGTAAAAATGGTAACATGGTGGTTAAGTGCTGTGTCTACTAACCAAAAGGTTGGCAGTTTGAGTACACCAGGCAGCCCTTGGAAACTCTATGGAGCAGCTCTACTCTGTCCTATAGAGCTGCTATGAATCAGAATCTACTGGATGGCAGTGGGTGGGAAGATCTTACACACCTACAGGGGCACCTCAGAGAAAGGCCTGGGGCTCTACTTCTGAAAGTCACAGTCTTGAAGCTGTTCTACTCTGTACTAACGGTGTTGTCATGAGTTGAAATCAACTTGATAGCAACTCTTTGCTTTTTAGGATTATATACTCTTGAATCTCTTACCATTGTCTTAAAATATACTTACTAATTGGTGTTATCTCTCTTTATTTAAATCTCAAAATTAAACAGTAATCACTTAACAGCAACAAGTCATGATTTGAGTCTTAAATTCCATATTTGTAAAATAAGATTTCTGGACTTCCTGAAAATTTGTTATAATCATCAGAATAGTAAAACACAGTCTCTCCTCTACAGCAATTTGTAATACGTATGAGGAAGTGAGGCACATCTCCAAATGTTAAAAAATTTTGCAAGACTGCTTATAATATTTGAGTTTCTCATAGTTTTCAAGGGAACAGAGTTCATATGATAAAAATAAATCACTTAACAATGTTACTCTAAATAAAAGACCTACACTTTTTATGCAGTGTCTTAGCAATCAAGGAAGTAAAAATAGTTATAAGAAGGGGCAAAATAAATGCAGAATGGAGGTGTGCAAAACGGTGGTGGCAATGATTCTTTCATATGTTGTTCAAACATTTGCTGTAATACTCAGTATTTCAGAAGACTAAAAAGCTGATTTGATTGCTTGGGCATGTCACAGTTTTCTGATTCTTCCTGAGGCATATTATTGAGTTTCAGATCTCAACCCCACATTGTGTGACATTTGAGTACCAGACTAGCTGTCTGTTGCTGAACAAAGGGCCCAAGGGAAGAAAAATGCAAAACCTTTACTTGTAGTTTAAAAATACCTCAAATAAAAGGTCTGCGGGGTCCTTAAAACTGCCCTTGATCTGATTTTATAGCTAGATGCACGTCTCCTCTTCTTCCAGTTCCTTCTTGTTAAGCTCTCGTCGTCTGAAGGCCTGAGTGTCCCTTGGAGAAAGGCCCTGGTTCTAGCGGTGCAGCTTTCCCTCTCTGAGTCCTGCGTCTCCTCCTCCCTCCGACTGCATCACTGTCAGGCTTGCATCTTCTTTCACTTGTTGCGATTTTCCTGGCGGTGCCTTAACTACCTGTCATTTTGAGCCACTCCTGTCTCCTCGCCCATTCGGATGAAGACAGACTTGTTGTTGGCCCGTTCGCCTTGTGCTGCCTTCTGTCCGACGTCTGAGCTCATCTGGTCCCCGTCTCCAGCCCCCCATCCCTCTTGACGAGGGCACCACTTCCCTGGGTCCAGGGACCAGCTGGGAGTCACTTCCCTCTCCGCTCACAAGGGGGCAGGGCAGGCTATCCTTGCAGAGAAGGATTTTCCATCAGGCTCCGCACTGGGCTTCAGGAGGAGGCTAAAATATGTTAGTGTATAATTCATGTGCCTGCAGGCATTGTAAGGTAATATAATTGGTCTGTCAGGACAGTGGTGTTGTTTGCTTTGAAATATGTCTATCAACAACCTATCTTAAAACCGCGGTGAATGTGCCTTAACTTTTGATGCACTGATTTAAAGAAAACCCCTTAGGCTTACCTGGGTCTCATTCATTAACCTCTTCCACACAATATTTAGAAAAACAGAACGAAATCATCAAAATCAGGGGTCTATGTTTTGTTTTTGAGCCCTGGAAAGCACTTTTGCTTCGGAGGATTTTTTTTTTTCTATGAATGTGATATCATCTTTCTGATAAACAGCACCTAACAAACAATTGTTCCGAGGACACTAATATCCTTCCATGTGATGCTGATTTAAAAGCCTTTTATATTATATGTGCATCATTATTTGGTTTTAGGGGTATGTGTGAGTGTGTGTGTATGTGATGCTACACGGAAGACAAAGCTGTTTTCTGTACATAGGCTGGCTGCTCATATGTGCCGTCTTCTGGAGAAAAAAAATCCATTTGTTAATCTGTCAATACGCCTATCTAAATGAGCAGCCGCCATTCATTAAGCTAATAACAGATGACTTTTTCATGGATCTTTTTTCCCATCCCTCTTCTCACTTTTCTCTTGAGGACAGGGAGCATGTATGAATCCCAAGGGAGGTTGGCATACAGCAGCTGTGTTTTTACAGTGCTGCCCAGTTACAAGTAGTTTAGGTGGAAGAAACTGAGGCAGGTGTGCTAGAGCCTGCTTGCTTGCTAGAGCTGATTGTGTGCTTTGCTTCCCATCTGTGTACGCAGTGAGGTCACTTTACCAACTTGAAGTCAGCCACAGTGGAAGTCTTCATGTCACAGCAGTTGGCAAACACTCCAAAAGCACCTTCAAAAATGTTATTCTTTTTTTTTTAAAGCATTTTTTTTTAAGCATTTATCAGTAATTCACCCCTGGGAAGGAAACTCACCTGTCATTGCACACTCTTATTACTGAGGCACACTGCCTTGTGAGTCATCAGTGAGTGTTGTTAGTAGTTACCCGGTGGGCTCTGACTCCTGGCGACCTTGTGTATGTATAAGGGAATGAAACGTGCTCAGTCTTGTGCCGTCTTCAGGATCGTTGGTGTGCCTGGGTCCACATGGTGACCACTGTGTATTCCGAGTGTTTTCCAACCTAGAATGACCATCTTCCAGCACTGTATTGAACAAGGGTCTGTTGTAATCAGTAAGGTTTTCATCAGCTAATTAATTTTCGGAAGTAGATCATGCCTTTCTTCCTAGCCTGGCTTAGTCAGAAGTGCCACTGTAGCAATAAGAACCAAAGTACACCAAGCACATGTACAAGGAACAAAATTTGACTTGTAGGAGCAGGGAACAATGTGCTAAGGGGGAAAAGGCTTTGTAAATGAATGGAATGGCTTATTCAAGCACGAAGCCATAAATGAAGTTACATTTATCTGCCATTTGACAGTTCACTTATTTTTAAGTTCTCATAGCTCTGAAATGGTTTTTTGAAGATTTGTTTGTGTGTTTAATAAATAGCAGGTATATTTTAATTGAGAGGCTGTATTAGTTAATCATGAAACAAAGTAACTACAATTTGGGAAAAAAAAGAAAAACTGGTGACAGTCACTAGGTCACAAGGATCTTATAAAGTAGGTACATTCACTTCCTGGCCAAGGCACCTTATGCACAGCCACAACCTGTCAGTGGACACTTGTGTGTTGGTTGCCGTGATGCTGACTAGATTTCAGTGGAGCCTCTAGACTAAGACAAACTAGAAAGAAAAGCCTGGAAATCTAGTTCTGAAAATCAGCCAGTAAAAGTTCTGTTGATCGCAGTGGTCTGATATGAAACCAATCATGGGGATGGTACAGAACCAGGCAGCTTTTTGTTATGTTGTACACAGGTTGCCATGAGTTGGGATTGATGGGGTGGCAGCTAACTCTACAAAGGAACTTTCTCTCTCTCTCTCATTGAGCAACCTCCTAGGCTTTTGAAAACGGGACCAACACGGTATAAATATTTCCCAGAAAGCTTTGGTTTCATTGTTTTGAGGATCGATTGTAATGGAGAAAGCAGAGTCACTAAGAGGCTGCATTATAAAAACAAAATACCACTGCCATTGAGTTGATTTGGATCACGGAGTAGAACTGCCCCATAGGGTTTCCAAGGAGCAGCTAGTTTATGGGGTATCTGTGTTCAGATTGGTTCAAACTGCCAACCTTTTGGTTAGCAGCCAGATTCTTAACCACTACACCTCCAGGGCTCCAGAGACTGCATAGGATCCTGTTAAAGTAGTTTAGGAATTTGGCATAACTTGTGATGAATTGAGAAGGGGTCTATTGACAGAAAAGGATCGATAATGACTCCATTTTGAGAATGGAGAACTTAAAGAGGACTTTGGAAAAAACCACAAAATAGCTTTTTGGGGAAGATGAAAGAAGACTATGAGTTTGTTGTTCCATTACAGTTCACAAGTTGGTGAGACACTGGGACGACATACTCTTCCGTCAGGGGAATCACCATCAACATCAGTTCATTCTACAGGGAGTGGGCATCAGGGACCCATCCACCAGGCACAAAAAAGCAGGTGGATTCAGTGCCACTTGACATGAGCAGCTGTTGTTTTTGGTGTCTTCCAGTCGGTCTCAAACTTGGGGTGACTCTACGCACCAGTGGAATGGGACTACTGTGATCGGTAGGGTTTTCATTGGCTGAATTTTGGAAGTAGATTGCCAAGCCCTAATTACTTAGTCTGGAAGATTTGCTGACAGCTGTTTAGCATCATGGCGTCACGGTAACCCCAAAATACCCACTGTCAGATTGGTAGTGGCTGCACATGAGGTGCATTGCTGGTCAACTGAAACTAGGGGTCCATGTGGAAGGTGAGAATTCTGCCAGCTGACAACTCGTGCCTGTTTCCCGCAGCCATAAGGGGTTCTATTTCTTTTAAGTTTTCTCAACGAGCAAACAAACAAGCAAGAAAGCAAACAAACAAAACGGTCACATAACCACTTTGAGAGTCACATTGGCTCCTTTCTTGGTGCTTCATCCAGTAAAAAAAGTTTTCGAACTGCTTTGCCTAATCATTGAAATACAAATTTTTGATTGCAATCCACCAGAAATACATTGTAACATGCAAATTAAAAACTCTAAATAATGATGTTGAAAAATAAAAAGCATTAATTCCATCTATTGTCCAAATAAGTTTGGGAAAAAAATCCTGTTCTCCATACTGGCAAGCAGAGTCCAAAACTTGTTTTGTTTGGACTCAAAATACAACTTTGTATCTTATGGGAAGCTGGAACAATGAACAGGCATGCTCACACCTAAGGCAGATACCCTCAACTGACAGTAGGAGTTCATTAAACCTTCTCCTGTAAATGCACAGAGCTAGTGTATCATCCTGCAGTTAAACTCTGCCAAATTCTCACTTTATAATTCCCTAAAGAGAGAGAGTTTCTAAACATTTAGCTGCCAGCAGCAGTAGCAGCTGAACCCAACCAACACAGCTTCTTCTGTACAGATCATTGCCATGCCCTCAGCAGGCTCAGAGCTATGTTTTTTAAAAAAACAGTCCAATTGCAATCAATGGAGCAGCATGCTGAAGCTCACACAGTTCTACAAACTGTCTTTTTTTTCACTGGGCCTCTGGAGTGTTCCCCTCGCCCTTTGAAGGTTAAAGCTCAGCAAAATGCCTCCATGGGCAAATAAATGTTTTAAGAAACTGACTATTTAGAAGACCATCTCTCTTAAATTTCAGTCTTTTCTTCCCACAACCCCTCACTTCTTTCTCAGCAACATCAATTCTCTGTTGTGTCCATAGGCTGAATATTTTAACTAGGAGTGAAAACACAGAAAGAGCTCCAGCAATCTCAGGATCAGCTTCTGCTCCGAGCTATCCTGTGAGAGGAAGGTTATGAGGATGAATGAAACAATGCCCCACATCGCCTTTCCAATATTGAGCATGTGCCCCATATACATTGTTTAAAGAATAATTTACATATAGTAAGTGCACAAATCTTTACAACTCACTGAATTTTTAAATGTATATATGTCTGTGGAACCACCACTCAGATCCCCACTAGCCCTCACACGTTTTTGATGTTTCCTTAAAGAGTGATGTTTGGGGCTATGAAGACGGCAGGAGCCCTGGTGGTACACTGGTTAGGAGCCCCGCTGCTATCTGAATTGTTGGTAGTTCAAACCCATGGGAAAAAGCTCCGTGGGAGACAGATGTGGCCACCTGCTTCCATAAAAATTTAGAGCATTGGAAACTTTATGTGGTTCTACTTTGTACTACAGTGTCATTCATTATGAGTTAGAATCAACTCAATGACACTGGGTTTGAGAAGGAGCTTCAAAACAGACTGGTGATCTTATTTGTCATTTGTCACTTGTGTCCTAAATGAAATGGGATGGAATCAGGTATATTAGTTAGGGACTGTTTTTTTTTTTTTTTTTAAATTCTATGACAGATAAATGCGTAACTGCAGTGGTGTAAAGCAGAGAGACATTTATTTCAAATAAGAAAATAGGTGTTTTGATTACTTAGTTTCAGTGGTAAGTGACGGAAACTCCAAAATACCAGGGACTTAATATTTCAGAAGCAAAACCAGAGGCCTGAAAATCACAGTTTTTCTAGCAACAGGGAGAAACTGAAGCCAGAGGCCTGAGGGGCTGTTTTCAGAGCCATCACCCTAGACCCCTGTGAAAAAGATCATATTAGCATTGAGACTCCATCTTAAGTAAACGACATCCCTCTCTGTTTTAAAAGTGCTATGCTTTAAATATATGACTTAAACCTGCCCTGGGAAAAGAACAGTCAGCATAAATCTGATAACTTGAATGCTTTTAAGATCACTAAGCTGGACCACACAATGCAAAGCATCAGCCCTCCTGCCCTGATAAGGGCTCGGATGGAAGACCTTGAAACACACTGTTTTGCTGACCACTTCTGCCACACACCTTGGGATTATCTCACCCTAGCACCTGCATGTTACTTTCCCTTTATAAACCCCTCCAGTCTGGCCAGACATGGCCAGACTTTGAGGAAATATCCCCTCTGCCACTTTTTTGTAACTGGCATACAAATACAATCTTTGATTGCTCACCCAAGCACGTTTCTCAGAGATTGGATTTAGTGGCAGGTGACAGAAACTCGCAGGTTTTTCTGGTAACAGAAGCATCAGTATAATCTGAGAGATTTTTAGAAATGTATAATCTCAGTTCCAACTCTAGGTCTTCTCAATAGAATCTACCTTTTGACGTGATCCTTAGGTGATTCATATGGCTCATTAAAATTTGAAATTCACTGGATTAAAAAAAATTCTTTCTTGTATTTATGTTTTGAAACAGCCTATCAAAGACTGTCATGGTCCTCCATGGTGTCAGTGACTCAAGATTTTTTTTAGTCCACTTTCTCCACTTCGTGTGTTTTCTAATCACAAGGTCATCTCATGGTCCCAAATGGCATACATTCAGTTTAAGGCCGTTTCCCAGAATCTGCTTACCAATTACAGTGACAGCCCACCTAGGGGCTGACAAATATAATCTTTATTCTAGTAAACGAGAATAAAGTTTTATTATTATAAAATTGAGATGTCTATTACATAGAAGTAGAGTATGGAAGTTGGGGGACAGCTAACAGTGTTCACCACAACATTCTAAAATCTTCAGATATTTTTTTCATTTGGCCGTACTTCAGAATGCTGCTAAATGGCTGGAATAGCTGATCTAAGAAGTTAGCCAAGGAAAATATTAGTGATTGAGAGCAGTGTGCTGTAGTTTTTCAACTGAGGCCTCCAGTGCCTTGGCTCATTGGAAGTGATACTTTGGGGTTGAGGAATTGTTTAGATTCTCCCAAAACTTTCTGCATAGCTAGTTACCTGTTCCATTACATATGTAAGACCTTCTTTGGACGCAGTAATCCATTTCTGTATGCAAAACAATGTGCAAGATGATTCATTCTTCTACTCTGATATATTTTGCCTAGGAATGACTTGCCATGAAAACTTTCTTCTTTCAGTTTGTTTTGAAAGACTTGGTATCCAGAAAGAACTGGTACACTTGTTACTTTGAAACCTCAAGGATGCAGTGGAGCCTGCTGTAGAGATTGCTTGTTCCACTGTAGACTGTTGTAGTTATTAGTTACTGTGAGTCACTTCCAACTAACGGCAACCCCATGTGTGTGATACAAAAATCACAACAACAGCAAAAACCACCGCCATGGAGTTGATTACAGCTTACATAGCTCAGAGTAAACTCCTTGAAGTTCCAAGGAGTAGCCGATGGGGCAAACTGCTGACCTTTTGATTAGCAGCCAAACTCTTAAACAGTGTACTACTGGGCCTCCATACGTGTGATTAAAACCCACCCACCCACCCAGCAACCCACCAACCAACCAACCAAAACAAACAAACAAAACAAACAAACAAAAAACACCAAAAAACCCAAACTTGTTGCTATCCAGTTGATTCAACCTCATAATGAAACTACAGGACAGATTAGAACTGCCCCATAAGGTTTCTAAGGAATCCCTGGTGGATGTAAACTCCTGACCCTTTGGTTAAGAGCTGGAGCTGTTAACCACGATGCCAGCAGGGTTTCCAGGCATGTGATAGGAGACACCAAATAAATGTGCTGAAAAAATAAGTAAGTTCCTTTCAAGTTTGTCTGATGATCACTTTCTAATATGTCCTATGCCTTTTGTTGCCAGTTAGGAAATTCAAATCATTTTTGATCATGCAGACCTACCTCTAGTGTGGGTACAAAGGAAGGTTTTTTGGCTCACTAGAATTCTGGGTTTGGGAGAGGAACAACGGAAAAACTTTTAAGATCTTATGGACAGCACATGATGTAGTGTGGTTGGGATGAGATGAAAGGTTGAAAGAGTAAGTATGAAAGCTAAGGATGAAAGCTATACAAACACATTATGGTGTTGATATTAAATAGGACCTAAGCCAAACTAAACCAGTTGCATCAAGTCAATTGTGATTCACAGTGACCTCACATGTGCAAAGTAGAACTCCTACACAGGGTTTTTGTGGTTGTGACCATTCAGAAGCAGATCACCAGACATTCCTCCAAAGACATCTGTGGGTGGATTTTAGTTGCCAACCTTTTGGTTAGTAACCCATTTCTTAACTGTTTGCTACACAGGTATCCCTAAACCCATACTTATGTTGACAAGGAATCCTTGGGTTAACCACTTGACCATAGCAGAAAAGTTGGTGGTTCAAACCCACTCAGAGGATCCTTTGAAGAGAGGTCTGGTGATCTGTATATGAATGGTCAAAGCCTTGGAAACTCTGTAGAGTAGTTTTAGTCTGCGCACACAAGGACTTCATAAGTTGAAACTGGCTCAACAGCAACTAACAACTACAATGACAGCAGTGAAGACATGTTCCCTGCCCAAGACAAATGTAAAGACACTAACACAATATAAAACATAAATATTAAGTGGTTATGTGAACAAAACAAAGAAAAATATATTCATGTTACTTGAGTGGTGACAGTGCTACTTGGTATAGGGCAACTGTACTAGTTTTCTGAGAATGTTGTAACAAATCGCCATAAACTTGGTAGCTTAAGGTAACAAAATGTTATTCTCTCAGAATTCTAGAGTTCCATATCAAGTTATTAACAAGGCTTAACTCCCTCTGGAAGCTGTAGGAGAGAACTTGTTATTTGTCTTTCCTAGCTTCTGGTGATTGTAAGCATTTCTTGGATCATAGCTGGATCACTCTGATCCCTGCCTTCAAGGTCACATTGTCCTCTCCTATGTATACCTGCCATTGGATGTGGGATTCACCTGGATAATCTAAGATGATCTTATCTGATGATCCTTGACTTAATTACATCTGCAAAGACCTTTTTGCCAAATAAAAGAATATTCGCAGTTTATAGGGATTAGGGACTTGATTGTCTTTTGGAGGGCCACAATTCAGCTCACAATGGCAATGTCAGATAGTCTGATTTCCTTGATAAGATCTTGGATTCTTTTACCAGCTCTAATAAGTCAGAGTTGACCTCAGATGACAAATTTGGCTTTTTGATTTATGCCCCCACCTCAGTGATTTTGCTGCAGACCTGCTTTGCTTATGGGCATTCAAAAGAATGCCTTGGGCTCTGGAGCTGCCTCTTGGGTAGGAAATCAGGAAGGCTTACAACTCCCATTCCAGCTCTACCAAATGTCCCAACTACTCGAGGTGGGATAAACTCTGAGATACTATGTACATTTCAGAACTTCCCTTGAAATTAGGCTCAGTCTTGGGCTTCACCTGAAATCATGCCCATTTGGTGTCTTCCTTTCTTCCTCCAATCTCTGATTACTTTTTCATGGAAACAAGTCCTTATGAAAACATTCACACCAAAGTCCTTGGTTTAGGGTCTCTTTCTGGGAGAACCCAGGTCGAGATAAGCAGTGAAATCTACATGGTTAACCAACTTTAATTTGTCAAGGAGGTTAAAAAAAAAAAGGAGGGGGATGTTATGAATTCCAACTCATGGTGACCCAGTGCATAGCCAAGTTGAACTGTTCTTTATAGAGCCATAGGATTTTGGATGGCTAATTTTTGGAAGTAAAACACCAAGCCTTTCTTTCAGGGCTTCTCAAGTGCACAGAAACATCCAATATTTTGGTTAGAATCCCAGTATTCTAGCCATTCACACCACCAGGAACTCCATCAAAAAGATGGAAGCTGCTTTCTTTCCCAATGAACATGAGATATTGTCCAGGATAGACCACATATTAGATCACAAAGCAAATATGAACAGAATTCATATCCTCAAAATATTACAAAGCAGCTTTTCTGACCATAAAGCCATAAGAGCAAAAAGCTCAATAACATAAAAAGCAAGAGAAAAAAAAAATCAAATACATGGAAACTGAACAACACCTTGTTCAAAAACTTTTCGGTTATGGAAGAAATCAAGGGCAAAATACAGGACATCACACAATCAATTGAGAATCAAAAACACATCCTACCAGAACTTTTGAAATATAGGAGAAACAGAGTTTAGAGGTTGATTTATAGAAATAAGTATACACATCCAAAAAGATGAAAGGGCCAAAATCAAGACATTAACCCTACAATTTGAACAAATAAAAAGAAAGCAGAAAAAGAAGGCTTTAGGTGCCAGAAGAAAGAAATTTTGAAAAATGGAGCAGAAATAAATGAAACAGAGAACAGAACTACGGTTGAAAGAGTCAGCAAGACCAAAAGTTGGTTCTTTGAAAAAATCAACAAAACTGATAAACCATTGACCAAACAGAGAAAAAAAAAAAAAAGTAGAGAAAACAAATAACCCAAACAAGAAATTATACGGGTGATATCACAACAGACTCAACTGAAATTAAAAGAATCGTAATTGAATACAATGAAAAATTGTATTTCAACAAATTTGAAAATGTAGAGGAAATGGACACACTAGAAACACTACCTACCTAAACTAACACAAAATGTTGTATAAAAACTAAATAAACTTATACAATAGAAGAGATTGAAGAAGTAATTAAAAAAACCCTCAACAACAAAAAAGCTCTGGCCATGATAGATTCACTGCAGAGTTTGACCACATTTTCAGAGAAAAGTTAACACAGTACTACTAACAGTATTTCAAAGCATAGAAAAGGATTCAATACTCCCAAATACATTCTATGAAGCCAGCATAACCCTGATACCAAAACCTGGTAAAGCTACCACAGAAAGAAAAATTATAGACTGATATCCCTCATGAACATAGACACAAAATCATCTACAGAATTCTAGCCAACGGAAGTCCATGATGTATCAAAAAAAAAAAATTCACCATGAATAAGCGGGATTCATACCAAATATGCAACGATGGTTCAAAGTTAGAAAATCAATCAATAGAAGCTGTCATATAAATAAAACAACAGATAAGAACCACATGATCTTATCAGTTGATGCAGAAAAGACATTTAACAAAGTCCAACAACATTCATGATAAAAACTCTTAGCACAATAGAAATAGAAGGGAAATTCCTCAGTATAATAAAAGGCATTAATACAGAGCCAACAGCCAAGATTATCTTAAAGAAAGAGAGTCTGAAAGCATTCCCCTTGAGAACAGGAACTAGACAAAGATGTCCTTTATCACCACTCTTATTCAACATTGTGCTGAGGTCCTAGCCAGAGTAATAAGCCAAAAAAAGAAATAAAGGGCATCTAAATTAGTTTAGAAGAAGTAAAGGTATCCCTATTTGTAAATGATATTCTTTTATACACAGAAGCCACCCCTCAAAAATCCAAGAAAACCACAGGAATTAACAGAAGAGTTCAGGAAAGTATCAGGATACAAGTCAAACACACAAAAACCAGTTGGATTCCTTTATACCAACAAAGAGAACTTTGAAATGGAAATCACCAAATCAGTACCACTTCCGAATCAATATCATTTATCCCCAAGAAGATAAAATGCTCAGGAATAAACATAACCAAAGATATAAAAACTTATGCAAACAAAACTACAAGGCAAAGCTTCAAGACATCAAAAAAGAACTATGTAAGCAGAAAAACATGCTATGTTCATGGATCCGCCAGCCAAGAGCTGTCGAGTCAAATCTGACTCATGGCGACCCTAGGTTCATGGATAGGAAGACTCAATATTGTGAAAATGTCACTTCTACCCAAAGTGATCTGCAAATATAATGCAATCTGAATTCAAATTCTGAAAACATTTTTTAACGAGATGGAGAAACAAATCACCAACTTCATGTGTAATGGGAAGAGGTCCTGGATACGCCAGCCAAGTGCAGTCGAGTCGGATCCAACTCATGGCGAGGTCCTGGATAACCAAAGAATTACTAAAGAAGAAATCACATTACCTGATTTTATAACCTGTTATACCAAGGTAGTCAATTAGCCTAGTACTGATAATAGAAAATGGAATAGAGTTGAGAATCCAGATATAAGTTCATCCAGGTATGAGGAGCTAATATTTGACAAAGGCTCAAAGTCCTTTAATGGGGCAAAAGATCATCTTTTTAATAACTGATATTGGCATACTGAATATTCATCTGCCAAAAAAAAAAGTGAAACAAGACTCTTAGTTTGTGCCATATACAAATACTAACTCAAAATGGATCAAAGTCCTAAACATAAAATCTAAAACAATAAAGACCATGGAATGAAAAATAGGGACAATTCTAGGTGGTCTAATTCATGGCATAAACAGAACACAAACTATAAATGACAATGCATAAACACCAGAAGAGAAACTAGATAACTGGGGGTACCTAAAAATCAAACACTTATGCTCATCAAGAAACTTTACCAGAAGATTAAAAAGAGAAACTACAGACCGGGAAAAAAGATTAGCTAAGACATATCAAGTAAAGATCTAATCTTTAACATCTACAAGGTAATACAATATCCCCACAACAGAAAGGCAAATAACCCCATTAAAAATGGGCAAAGTATACAAACAGACATCAGAAAAGATATTTAAGTAGTTAACAGATATATGAAGAAGTGCTCACAATCATTAGCCATTAGAGGAATACAAATCAAAACCACAGTGAGATACCATCTTTCCCCAACAAGTATGGCAGTAATCCAAAAATCACAAGTAATAAAGATTGGAGAGGCTGTGGGAAGACTGAAACACTTAATACATTCCCACTGCTGGTGGGAATGTAAAATGGTACAACTAATTTGGAAATCTATTTGATACTTCCTTAGAAAGCTAGAAATAGAAGTTCCATAAGATCCAACAATCCTACTTCTTAGAATATCTCATAGAGGAAATAGCTGTCACAAGAATAAATACACATAAACACCCATATTTACTGCAACACTGTTTACAGTAGCAAAAAGATACAGACAACCAAGATGCCTATCGACAGAGGAATGGTTAAATAAGTTACGGTTCTTACACACAATGAAGTAGTATGAAATGATAAAGAACAATGATGAATCCTCAAAATATCTCACAACACGGGTGAATCAGGAAGGCATTATGTGTTAGACTGCTGTTGTAAGAATTCCAGAAAAGATTTAAACACAGAAGAAAACATTCTTTGATAGCTTCAAGGATGGGTAGACAGGGAGAAGCATGTTCACTTGCTAGATAGTAGACAAGACTCATCTTAGGTGAAGGTGAAGACAACAGACAATGCAGGTGAAGTCAGCACAACTGGGCTAAACTGAAAGCTAAGAAGTTTCCTGAACACAACCAAACACTTTGAGGGACACACAAGCTGCAGCTGGGTTTTAGGGGTCATGATTTGGGGGGACATCTAGGTTAACTGGCATAAAAAGTTTATTAAGACCTTAATACCAAAGCTGGGTAAAGATCCCACAAAAAAAGAAAATTACAGACCAATATCACTCATGGACCTAGATGTCAAAATCTTTAACAGAATCCTAACTAAGAGAATTCAACAACATATCAAAAAAATAATTCACAATGTCCAAGTAGGATTCATACCAGGGTTGCAGGGTTGGTTCATCATCAGAAAAACAATTAATGTGATCAATCACATAACACAAAGGATAAGAATCACTCGATTTTATCAATTGATGCAGAAAAGGCATTTGATAATGTCCAACACCCATTCATGTTAAAAACAGGAATAGAAGTGAAATTCTTCAACACAATAAGAGGCATCTATGCAAAGACAACCGTTAACATCATCCTGAATAGAGAGAGACTGAAAGAATTCTTGGGAACAGGAACTAGACAAGGATGCCCAGTGTCACCTCTTCTATTCAACATTGTGCTAGAGGTTCTGGCCAGAGCAATGAGATAAAACAAAGAAATAAAGGGTGTCTTCATTAGCAAAGAAGAAGTGAAAGTATCCCTATTTGCAGGCAATATGATCTTACACACAGAAACCTCTAAAGAATCCATAAATAAACTACTGGAACTAACAGAAGAGTTCAGCAAAGTATCAGGATGTAAGATAAACATAAACAAATCAGTAGAATTCCTTTACACCAACAAAGAGATCATCAAAGAGGAAATCACCGAATCAATAACATTTAAAATAGCCCCCAAGAAGATAAAATACACAGGAATAAACCAATGGGAGAAGTAAGAGACTTATACAGAGAAAATTACAAGACCCTACTGCAGGAAACCAAAAGAGAAGTGGAGAAGCCTACGTTGCTCATGTACCTACCGGAAGACTTAACATTGTGGAAGTGTCTATTCTACCCAAAGCAATCTACTCAATGCAATCCAGATACAATTCCTATGTCATTTTTTAATGAGATGGAGAAACAAATCACCAACTTTGTTTGAAAAGGGGAGAAACCACACATAAGTAAAACACTACTGAAAAAGAGGAACACAGTGGGAGGCCTTATAGTACCTGACTTTAGAAACTATTACACTGCCATGGTAGTCAAAACAGCCTTCTACTGGTACAAAAACAGACATATAGACCAATGGAATAGAATAGCGAATCCAGACATATCACCATTTTCCTATGAACAGTTTATGTTCAACAAAGTCCCGAAGGTTGTAAACTGGTATAAAAACAACATATTTAACAAATGGTTGGCAAAAACGGACAAGACACGTATCTCACACCTTGCACAAAAACTAAATCTTAAATCTAAAATGATAAAGATTATGGAAGAAAAAATAGGGACAACAGTGAAAGTTCTAATACACATTTTAGACAGACTACAAAACCTTACTAACAATGCACAAACAACAGAAGAGAAAATGGATAAATGGGAACTACTAAAAATCAAAACTTCTGCTCATCTAAAGGCTTTATCAAGAGAATTAAAAGACTGCCTATGGAATGGTAAAAAATATTTGGCAACTATGTATCAGACAGATGTCTAATCTCCATAAGCTGAGAGGTACTGCAAAACAACAAGAAAAAGACAAAAAAACTTAACTAAACAATGGACAAAGTCGATTCAAAGACACTTCATTGAAGAAGACATCCAGGCAGCTGAAGGACACGTGAGGAAACGCTCACGATCATTTGCTGTTACAGTAATCCAAATCGAAACAACAATTAAATACCATCTCACCCCAATGAGATCGGCAATAATCCAAAAAACATGAAACAGCAAATACTGTAGAGGTTGTGGAGAGGCTGGAACTCTCCTACACTGCTAGTGGGAATGCAAAATGGCACAGCTTCTTTGGAAAGCAATTTGGTGCTTTCTTAAAAACCTAGAAATAGAAATATACGATCCAGCAATCTCACTGCTTGGAATTTATTATACAGAAATAAAGACTGTCACACAGATTTGTGCACATGAATGTTTATTGCAGTGCTACCCATAATAGCAAAAAGATAGAGTCCACCTAGGCTCACATAAACAGATAAACAAACTACGGTATATATACACAATGGAACACTATGCAACAATAAAGAACAATGATGATTTTGGGAAATATCTCATAATCTGGTGTCAACTAGAAGATATTACGCTGAGTGAAACCAGCCAGCTGCAAAAGGACAAATATTGTATAAGATGACTATTATAAGGACTACAAAAAGGACTTATGCACAGAAGAAAAAATTGTGATGGCTGTGAGAGTGGGGGCTGGGGAGGGAGAGGGTCTTTACTCAGTTGAGTGACAGCGCGTAGTAAAGGCCAGGTCGGCATAACTGGACTACATCATAAGCTAAAAGTTTTTCTAAATTCAACCCAACAATTCAGGGGACAGAGTAGCAGGGGAAGGGGCCTGGGTACCACATTCGTGGAGGACATAGAGATTGATTGGCATAATTAATCTTTTGCTAAGAAAGTCTTCTCATTGGAGAGTGGCATCTAGGTTTTAAAAGTCAGCAGGCTGCCACCTTAGGGACATCAATTAGTCCCAACTCACCTGGAACAGATGACAACTGAGTACATCAAACACATGAGGAAAAATGAGCCCAGAAGACAGCAGAACCCACATGATGGGGATGCTGCATCGACCTGAGACCAGAACAACTGGGTGGTGCCTGGCCTCCACCAAAGACAGCCCTGGCAGGCAACACGATGTCTAGTTCCTGACATAGCATGAGAAAAAGAGGTGTGTAGATAGAGTTCAGTGAAAAGAACCGAACTGATTGTCTGACAGCCTGGAGTGTCCCATGGGAACTTGGCCCCTAGATTTGCCGCTAACCCAGACTGAGGTCAACACTTCAGACAATGAATGGACTGGACTTGGGGACACAGTGTGATCATGTGGTGTGTACACTCTATGGTTTTTTACACACGTAGGAGGCTGTTGTACTGGTTTCTTTCTAGAGCAAAGGGGGAAGGTGAAGAGGAGGGGACAGCAGGTGTTTGTTAAGTGGATACAGGATGTAAACAGTGAAAAGGTGTGTGCTGTCACAGGGCAAGGAGAGCAGATAGAGTGGCGGAGAGGCAGGCATGCAAAATTGACTTGGATTGTATGCTTTAACTTAATCATAATTAAAAAAAGTTTATCAAGAAAATATTCTTTATCCTACTTTGGTTAATGTTCTCTGGGGTCACAAAGCTTCTGAGCAGCTGTCTAAGATGCATCAGTTGGTGCCAACTCACTTGGAGCCAAGGAGAATAAAGAACGCCAAAGCCACAAGGAAAAAGGTGACATAAACCAGAGATTCCATCAGGCTGAGACCACAGAACTAGATGGTGTGTGCCTGCTACTAATGATTATCTTGACGGGGAACACAGCAGAGTCCCTGACAGAGCAGGAGAAAAATGTGGAACAGAACTTTAATTCCTGTGAAATGACCAGACTTAACGGTGTGACCGAGACAGAAGGAACCTTCAAAGCCATGGCCTCTAGGCCTTCTGTTAATCCAGAACTCAAACAATTCCTGAGGCCTACTCTTCAGACGAAGATTACACTGGACTATAAGACATAAAATAACACTCACAAAGAGCACACCTTTTAGTTCAAGTAGATACACGTGGCCAAATCGCAGCTCCTGTCTGGCAGCTGAAGAGAAGACAGGAAGGAAAGGGAGCTTGTTGGCTGGACATGGGAAAGGTGAAGTGTGGAAGGGGGGAGTGTGCCGTCACATTACAAGGACAGCAATTAGTGTCACAGAACAATATGTGTATAAATTTTTGTATGAGAAATTAACTTGAGCTGTAAACTTTTACCTTAAAGGGCAATTAAAAAAAAAAAAGGTAAAAAACACTATTTTCTAGAGACAAATCCTGAATGGTGAACAGATCGCAACAGAGGGCCAGTTTCCTTTGGCTTTGCAATTCAATATCGGAAGTCATGTTTCCAGGAGGCCAAGTCTATTTGGGCCACTAGCTTCCAGAGCAATTAAATCCAGCTAGATACCTGGTGAGTGATAAGGCCTTCAAACCTCAGACCACATCTTTAAAGCTGGACAGTCTGTGTTCCCAAAAGTGGGAAATGATTTGAGTTCAGTAAGTGTGCTATTTCAGCTGTCTGCGTGAAAATCAATTTGTCATTTCAGCTGGTTGGCTTGTTACCAAAAAAAAAAAAAAAAGGAAATAAAATGTTCAGTAGCTTTGATATAGACCAGAGAATTTGGTTAGTGTTATTCCTATTTCTGGCATAGAAAACACTGTAAAGATCTGCATTTATAAAAATGTCACCTTGATGTACGTAACACCATGACCATCTTTGGTCTCTTATATTAGAAAACGTAGTGTCTTCATTCATTCAAACACAATTGGGCTAATACTTAAGGGCCTCAGTGGGAGGCTGGTATTGTATGGTATTATATAGGTCACTGGAAATTCTTGGAGGTGCTGGGAAAGAGTGGGGAGTCCAATTTTTTTCCTCTTGGGACTTTCAGGTCACACAGAGTGAATAAATACTTGGAGGTACAATAAGGGTAGTGTTTTCATGCAGTTTATTCTCCCAGTGGACAATAGAGGTATATCAGAAAACACACATTAGAGACAGTGATTCACTTTCTCAGGAACTCTGCTACATTGCTGTTGGTGGAGGATGATGGAATAACGCATTGAAGAAATGCAGTGTGAAGAAAACTCATCTTGCTCAATAGAGGTATCTGGCTTTATAACACATGTTGTTTTGTGTTATAGTTAACTACTTTGAATGAGCCTGTATTCATTTTTTTCCTAACAGTTTTCCAGGTATTGATATAAAAGGGAGAATATATGTGGAATTAGGATGCTCTAGGTTTGCTTTAGTTGGCATGTACATTCTTTCAGTATGCTTTGTATATTGGTGACATTTTGCTCCAGTGTGGTTTTGCTTCTGATTTTTCTAGAAGAATAATGCCCTAAAAATTTGATGATTACTGTTTCTTTCATCTCATATGTGAATATCCTGCGGTTGTCCATCATCTGTGATTACCTTGTCTGGAATCTGGTTTGATCAGCACACTGTTATTTTCAGAATCCTAGTTTTGTTGTGGCTGGGAAAAAAATCAAATATAATACAGCTTTGTTTGGAAAAAAACTTGATATCTATGTACAGACTTTAATAGGTTAATAAAATGCATAAAAATTTAACCTGGAAATACTTAATTTTATAAATTTTCTTTAATAGTATTGTTTTTTCTTCTTTAATCATTAAAACAGGATATCTAGATGAAGGAACAGAAGCTGGTTAGTTGTCCAAGGGAATGTGTTATTAGCACATCAGGAACTCACAGAGCCAGCAGGAAGCTGTACAACTGGGCTGAGGAATAGCAAAAAGCTAATGCAATGTCAGAGGTTAAGAAGCTGAATGCTACCCCAGAGATTTCTGAGCAAAAACAGCAAAGTTTCAGGAGTGAGTGCCTGAGGTTGTTTGTGAGTTGCTGTCAGTCAGCTGAAACTCATGACAAGCTTAGGTAGAACAGAACAAAACATTGTTCAGTCCTGTGTCTGATAGGTCTTATTCCTATGCCACCTTTGTTCTAACTGAAGCAGGGTGAAGGAGGATATAGCTATACTCTCTGTCTTTTACAGTAAGAAATGGTCCTACCAAGCCAAGAAATAATCAGGGAAAGGTGGTATGGCAAGGTAATTAGGCAGCTATTAGCTAGGGGTAAGGGCTGGAAACTTAAGGGATCTAAATGGCAAAGGTATATTCCACATAAACAAAGGTGGTTTAAGCACATAATTGTAAGTGTGTGTGTGTGTGTGTGTGTGCGCGCATGCTTGTGTGTTGATACAACTCCAGTATACTTGAGGTGACCTATTGGCACTTTCAGACCCGGTCAGTTTCCTGATCAATGGCAGGCGGCTGCAAAATAGAAACATGGATGATAACATGAGTTATCAGCCGAAGTTGGTTTGTACACATCAGTTTTCAACTGACTACCTGATTTGCAAATTAAATCAAATTAAACTGTTGAGAAGTATTTAGGAATTCTCTTTTAACAATCCATTTTAACACCTTCCCATAAGGGCTACTTATGATTGTGAAAATGAATACAATGTTTCATAAATAAGGATTTGCATAATTGTTGTTCCTGATCCTAAGGTAACCCGTTTTGTGAGGAGAAATATCTATATAACTTTACATATATATATTTATGTACATGAGCTCCAGGCTGGGAGCTACAGTGTCCTAGCCCCCTTGCCCTCCTTCCTCTCCCTGTGTCTTAACCCCTCTGCTTGGTGTCTTGAGGCAATCTGCAGAATAACAAGCCCAGGCTAAACCATTTGCAACTCAGGCCAAACTATTTCCTTGACACTGCAGGGTAATTAGGTCAGGTTAAACTATTTGCATGTTTCTGTCCTTTGTCTTAAGACAAAACTTTCCACGGGCTCTGTTACCAATCCAAAAACTTCCTACAAAGATCATGACCATTTTTGGCAGTGTGTGCTGCCCTGTTGCCTTCCTACCCTTTAAGTATATAAATAAACTTGTGAAAGAGGATCAGGGTTCATGGTTCTCCATCAGAGACCTTGGTCCGGCCTGCCCCCAACTTTGTATTGTGTGATGTGTTTCTTGTGTAGTGTGTTTTTGTGTGAATGAGATTTCCTGTCTCTGATCCTCTCCTAATGTGCTTGGCTGCTAGCTGAAAGTTTGGAGGTTTGAGTACCTAGAAGTTCTTTGAAAGAAAGGCCTGGGGATCACTTCTAGAAATCACTGAAACACTATGAATCACAGTTCTGCTATAACACATAGAGTCTTGATGGCAATAGGTTTAGTTTTGAATGTGCTCCAAAATGGTCTCTGGATAAAGGAAGGCCTCATGTAACTTCGTGGTCTTAGGACTTAGCAGCCTTATTTCCACCTGCACAGAATCTTGGGCACCCTCCAGGTCTTGTTTAGGTGTTTGGTCTAATCTTCTCCCAGGGCTTAGCATGGTGCTCACTGAGACACAACTGGTGAAATCATCGAGCGCGTGTACTAAGGCCAAAATAAACAAGTTTCACTGCATCAACACCTCCTAGCTTCTTGGGGAACAAGACAAAACAAACACCAAAAACCTTCCACAGCCACAATTAAGTGTGGCCTAATGATAAGGTTCTGGTCCTCATTTAGCAGCCTGCTAACCCAGTTACATTCAAAATAACCATTCACTTCTACTTGCACCCTGTTTTGAGCACCCCGCCCTGAACCCAGTAACGTTTCAGCACATAAGTTATCTTCCTCTTCTCCCTTCCTGAGTGGTTATTTCTACGTGGCATTTTCAAGGATTGCAGTGAACTGGTTTTTGAGAGCTGTGAGTTACACAGTTTCTGTTATCTCATGAGCCCCTTTCAACGTTCTTTGCTGGCTTTCACAATCTTGGTGAGGTTAGGGGTGAGACAAGGTTGAACTCTAGAAGCTATAAAAAGCAAGGAAATGGATTCTCCTTATAGCCTCCAGAAGGAACGCAGCCCCACTTGACACTTTGACTTTAGCCCCCAGGACCCATTTTGGACTTTTGACCTCCAGAACTATAAGACAGTAAGTTTGTATTCTTTAAGCTCCATACCCACCACCGTCCAGTCAGGTGCATCTCGTAGCAACTCTAGAGGTCAGCTAAGCCACACAGTTCATGGGAATTTGTGGAGCCACAGTAGGAAACAAATACACTAATTATGTGGAAACGTACAGATAAAGGAGGTTTCGGTAGATGCCTTTCCCTCCCCAAGTGGCAACGATAGCGACTATTTGTTCATTCAATGAATATTGATTAATTTTTTTGCTATGTACCATCATTTTTTCCACCAGTGTTTTCAGTGCACCTTTGGCTTCATCTTTCAGTACCATTGCTTCCTGATTGCATGCTACTGCTTGAAATGGCTCAACTTCAACCAGCTCTTTCTAGTATAATGGCTCTGTATATTCCTTCCGTCTTCTTTTGATGATTCCTGAATTGTTTAGTATTTTCCCTGTAGAATCCTTCACTGTCATGGCTTGAGATTTGACTTTTTTTCTTCAGTTCTTTCAGCCTGAGTAAAGTAGGGCATGTTCTTCCTTTTTGATTTTCTATTTTGAGATCTTGCCAGATACCATTATAATATGAAGTCCAGCAATTAAGTCTGTGAACTTCAATTGTTCTAAGTGCTACATACCTTATTCCTGAATATCATTATGGTCACCTTCAAAGCACTCCCCTTGGGAAGCTACGCACCAATGCCAGCACCTAGTCTACTCTTCAAAGCAATATTGGAACTCTTTCTGGAATGCCCTTTGCATACCTGGCATGGTGGCACGTTCACAAACTCAATTGTATGGTTGTCTGTGAGGGAGTTTTTAGACAGTAAACAAACAACTGTATTGGAACACCATCCCTGCTCACCTGATCTGGCCCCCAGTGACTTTTTGCTTTACCTGAAGCCAAGCCAAGCGCCTTCGAGTTGGAGCCGAAGAGAAAGCAAATACTGAAAGGGAGATGTTTGGGTGACATTCAGGACATCAAGGGTAAAACAATGACAGCTCTGATGGCCATTCCAGAAAGAGTGCCACAATTGCTCTGAAGGGTGGACTAGCACTATTGTTGGTGCATAGCTTACTAAAGGGGTGCTTAGGAGGCAATGTTAGTGATATTCAGCGATGAGGTATGCAGCACTCTTTCTAGGATGAGTTTGCCAACCTCATCTTTTTTTTTTTTTTTTTTTTGCTTCAGCAACTTGACATTCAAGAGCAAGTTTCAGAGTCTCTTTTGACATCCAGTTTGGTCTTTTCTTTCTTTCCTGCCTTTTCCACGACCCCTTGTTTTCTTCATGTATGATATCTTTGATGTCATTTCACAACTAGACTGGTCTTTGGTCATTAGTATTCACCGTATCAAATCTGTTCTTGAGATGGTCTCTAAACTCAGGTGGGTATACTTAAGGTCATACTTTGACTCTTGTGGACTTTTTCTAACTTTCGTCAGTTTCAGTTTGAGCTTATATGTGAGAATTGGGGATCTGTGTTGCAGTCGGCACCTGGTCTTGTTGTCACTGACGATATGCAGATTTTCTATCATTCTTTTCACAGATGTAGTCAGTTTGATTCCTGTACATTCTGTCTGGTGAGGTCCATGTGTATAGTTGCCATTTATGTTGGTGAAAAAAGGTGTTTGCAATGAAGAGATCATTGGTCTCTTGTCTATGCCGTGAAATTTGGGAGATACCTGCTAGACCAGCTGACTACCAGAGATCCATATATATGCCTATTCCCAAGAAAGGTGACCCAACCAAATGTGGAAGTTATTGAACAATATCATTACTATCACACACAAGTAAAATTTTGCTAAAGATCACTCAAAAGTGATTGCAACAGTATGCTAAAAGGGAAAATGCCAGAAATTCAAGCCAGAAGAGGACATGGAACCAGGGATATCATTGCTGATGTCAGATGGATCTTGGCTGGAAGCAGAGAATACCAGAAAGATGTTTACCCTTGTTACATTGACTGTGCAAGGGCATTCGACTGTGTGACCATAACAAATTTTGGACAACATTGTGGAGACTGGGAATTCCAGAATACTTAGTTGTGCTCATGATGCTTTCAATGCATCTTCCACATCAGTCAAGAGGTGGTTGTATGAACAGAATAAGTGAACAGTGCACAGTTCAAAGTCAGGAAAGGTATGTGTCAGGGTTGTGGTCGTTTTACCATTCCTTTTAAACCTGTCTCTGGGGCAAATAATCTGGGAAACTAGACTATACAAAGAAGAATGAGGCATCAGGATTGGAGGATGACTCATTAGCAACCTGTGTTATGTAGATGACACAACCTTGATTTCTGAAAGTGAAGAGGATTCGAAATACTTACTGATGAAAGTTAAAGACCACAGTGTTCAGTGTGGGTTGCACTTCAACATCAAGAAAACAAAAATCCTCACAGCTTGACCAGTAAGCAACATCATGATAATTGGAGAAAAGATTGAGGTTGTCAAGGATTTCGTTTTACTTGATTCCACAATCAATGCCCATGGAAGCAGCAGTCAAAAAATCAAAAGATGCACTGTTTAGGGAAAATCTGCTGCAGAAGACCTCTTTAAAGCGTTGAAACATAAAGATATCACCCTGAAGACAATTATATGTGTCATGGATTGTATTGTGTCCCCCTCAAAATGTGTGTGTTGATTTGACTTGGCTGTGAGTCCTAATGTGGTGTGATTCTTCCCACGTTTTGTGAATCCTGCCTCTGTAATGTTGATGAGGGAGAATGGGCAGCAGCTGTGCTGGTCAGGCAGGACTGAACCTACCAGCCCGCAGGATATAAGGGAGAAAAGTGAGCAAAGTAAATTGGGAACCTCATGTCACCAAGAAGCAGTACCAAGAGCAGAGCATGTCCTTTGGACCTGAGGTTCCTGTGGTGAGACGCTCTTCTTGAATTTGGACTCAGCCTACCAGACTGTTGTAACTTATCTTGTTGAATGGACTTGTAACTTGTAAATGGATTTGCGGCTTACTGGACTGTGACAATAAAAGTTTCTCTTCCTGAAACCTTCCACTCATGGTATTTTCTGTCGGAGCAGTACCAGGTGACTACAACAGTGTGCCTGACCCAAGCCATGGTATTTTGAATTGCATCACATGCATGCAAAAGCTGAATGATGAATAAGGAAGACAGGAGAAGAATGGATGCCTTTGAATTGAGGTGCTGGAGCAGAATATCAAACGTACCATGGACTGTCAAAAGAACAAGTAGGTATGTTCTGGAAGATGTACAGCTAGAGGGCTCCTTGGAAGCAAGGATGGTGAGACCATGTCTTACATACTTTTAGGCTGACGTTACACTTTTGACCTCATATACATATTGAATTAAGAAGCATGTTCTCTCACACATATTATCGCTTGTGTTATAGACTAGTATGATGATGAATTTTGGGAGTGGTGGTTTCAGTTCTTAGTTAAAAGGGTGTCTAGGAGCCATAGTCTCAGGAGTTCTTCCCATCTCTGTCAAACAAGTAAGTCTAGCCTTTGTGTGTGTGTACAAATTTGAATTTTGTTTAACATTTTTTTCCCGCTCTGTCAGAGACTCTTGATTGATTTCTATCAGAGAGATTGGTAGTAGTAGCCATGCACCATCTAGTTCTTCTGGGCCCAGGCTGGTGGAAGCTGTGGTTGTTGTACATTAGTCCTTTGCACTACTATTTCTTTAGGGTCTTTGTTTCTCTTCATTCTCTTTAGCTCCTGTCAGGATATAGCCTGTAGATATATCCTAGATGATCACTTACAAGCTTTTAAGGCCCCAGATAGTACTCACCAAAGCTGAATGTAGAACATTTTCTTCCTTCTTTTTTTAAACTGTGATTTAGGTGAAAGTTTACAGAGTAGACTGGTTTCCCATTAAACAATTAACACAGAAGTTTTTTGTTATATTGTTTACCAACACTTACCTGTGTCAATATTCTCCCCGTCTTCACCCTGGGTTCCTCGTTTCTGTTTGTCCAGTTTTCCTGTCCCTTTCTGCCTTCTTGCCTTTGATTTCGAGCCATATGCCCATTTAGTCTCATACAGAAGAATGAAATCTGGAGCGTGTTCATTGCATGTGTTTGTTTTATAGACCTATGCCATCTTTGAAGAGTAAACTTTGGGAGTGGCTTCAGTACTTAGTTAAAAGTGGGTCTGGGGGCTATATTCTCAAGTGTTTCTCCAGTCTCTGTCAGACTAGTAAGTTTGGTATATACATATTTTTATATTGTTTTGAATTTCTTTCCACATTTTTCTCTTACTCTGTCTAGGGACCACTGTTGTGATCTTTGTTAGAGTGGTCAGTGTTGGTAGCTGGGCACCATCTAGTTGCTCTGGACTCAGTCTGGTGGAGGCCACAGTGGCCATGTCAATTAGTCCTTTGGGTTAATCTTTCCCTTGTCTTTGGTTTTCTTCATTCTCCTTTGTTCCATGTGGGATGCGATCAGGAGATTCACCTTAGATAGCTTCTCACAGGCTTTTAGACCATAGATGTCACTTATCACAGTCAGAGGTAGAACATTTTTAAAATGAACTTTGTTATGCCAAGTGACCTAGATGACTCCAACAACCACAGACCAGCCCCCGGGTTCAATAACTCAGTTCCTTGGGGTATTTGGATGTATCTAGAAAACTTGTATGGCATTTCCTTGGTTTGGTTGTGCTGACTTCCCTTCACAAAAGTTAGTACTTATCTACTGTCTAGTTAATAGTTTCTCCTCCCTAATCACTCTCCTCCTGGTAACCATCAAAGATTATTTCTTTCCACTAATAAACCTTTTCTTCAGTTTTTATGATAGTGGTATCCCAGTATTTCTCCTTTTGTGACTAACTTGTTTCACTCAGCATATTGAATGCACTCCAGATTCATCCATATTGTGAGATATTTTGTGAATTAATCATTGTTCTTTATTGTTGCATGGTATTCCATGCGGTATTATGTGTACATGTTCCCTAAAAGAAACATCAACCTGAATATACCACATAAGACATCAACCAGTATTATGTGTATGTGCTCCCTAAAAGAAAAAAAGAAAGATGTATTATAATCGTACTCACTAATACCAAAGACAAAGAAAGAATACTGTCAGCAGCTTGAGAAAAATGTGAAGTCACATACAAAGAGGAAACAGTAAAGCTAAACTCTGGTTACTCAGCAGAAACCATGCAGGCAGGAAGACAACGAGATGACATATAATAAAGTCTTGGAAAAGCACTGCCAACCAACCAGTGATAATATGCCTCACAAAACTCTTGCTCAAATATCGTGGTGAAATTAGTTCATTTACAGATAAACAGAAATTAAAGGAATACATAAAAACTAAAGTTACAGAAATTATTAATGGGAGTCCTTTTGTTACAGAAACAACAACCTGAATACACCACATAAGGTATCAACCAAATACCAACTTATATAATGAACTCTGAAAGATAAAATTCAACAACAAAAAAATATTACAACAGGGAATAAGAAATATCCATCTGTCAATGACAACAGTGCCAGAACGATAAAAGAAGACATACATGATGAAGATATAGAATTTTCAGAAGTGTTATCAGGTAATAAAAGATGAACAACTTAGGAAGATAGGGATAAATTTTAAGGTAACCACAAAGAAAGTCAACAAACCTGCTCATCAAAATAAAGAAGAAATATATAAAATCTCAGGAACAAAAGAATCTACAAGAATGAAACAAACAAACAAACAAAAAGAAATGCATAAAAAAGGAATTCAGCACAGAACAGTAAGAGGAACAAAGAAAATGACAGCATGACACACAAACAAGCACTGTAAATGACATCAGTAAACTTACACCTGTCACACTCAATGTAAATGACATAAATTCATTCATAACAAGACAAAGAGTGAAAGAATAGATGGAAAACAGGACCAATCAATATGCTGTCTGTGAAACACAACTTAGAAACAAAGATACATATTATTAAAAATCAAAGGATGGAAAAAATATGTCAAGGAAACAGCTGCAGAAAACAGCAACAATGACAATACTAATTTTAATTTAAAACAAAATCTACCATAAAAGACAAAGAAGAACATTTTATAACGATTAAAGAGACAATTTACCATGAAGACATAAGTGTAATAGATATCAGCTCCAAAATATGTAAAACAAACTAACAGCACTAACAAGAGAAACTGACATTTCTGTAACAATAGACTTCAACACACCACACCCAACAAAGGACAGAACACCAAGAAAGAAACTCTACAAAGATACAGAAGACCTAAACGCCCCAATTAACCAACTTGATGTCATAGATACATACAGAACAGTCCACCGAATCGCCCCCAAATGTACATCCTTTTCCAATGTAAGTAGAATGTGCCCGGAACAGACCAGATCTTAGGCCACAAAGCAACGCTTGATAAAATCCAAAACACCAAGATAATACAAAGTATCACAACCTCATAGGAGTAGAAAATAATAACAGGAAGAGTAAAGAAGAAGAATCTATGTATGGAAACTGAATAGCATCCTGCTTAAAAATCACTGAGTAATGGAAGAAATTAAAGGTAGAATGAAAATATTCCTAGAATTGGTTGAGAATGAAAACATATCATACATTTGGGACACAGCAAAGGAAGTCCTTAGGGGTCAATTGATAGCAACAGATGTACACATGAATAAAGAAGAAAGGGACAAGATCAAAATATTAGCCACACAAATTGGACAAATAGAGTACAGAAAAAGAAGTCCACAGTCACCAGAAGAAAGGAAACAATAAAGATCAGAGCAGAAACAAATGAAATAGAGAACAGAAAAACAATAGAAAGAACTAACAAAACAAAAAATTAGCTATTTGAAATAACCAACAAAATTGACAAACCACTGAAAGAAAGCAAAAAGAGGAAAAAATGCAAATAACTCAAATAAATGAAATTGGGGACATTACAACAAACTCAGCTGAAATAAAAAGGATCATTACAGATTACTACAAAAAGCTACTCCACAAAGATGGAAAACTTAGAGAAAGTGGATAAATTTCTAAAAATATCACCTATCCAAAATACCACAAACTGAAGTTGAAAATCTGAACAGATTCATTACAATAGAAGCAATTGAAAAGGTAATTTTCTTTTTTTTTTAAAAGAAGACTTTCAATCAAAAAAAGCCTTGGCACAAAGGGCCTCACTAGAGAATTGTACACAATATTCACGGAAGAGTTTACATCAGTACTACTGAAACTATTTCATAACATAGAAATAGAGTGAATGTGTCCTAACTCATTCTAACAAGACAGCATAATTCTGATATCAAAACCAGGCAAAGACAACACACACACGCAAAAATTATAGACTGCTATTTCTCAAGAATATGGATTGATAAATTCTCAACAAAGTTCTATACAATAGAAGACAGCATCATTGAAAAAATAATAAAAACACTTTGCAACCAAGAGGGAATCATATCAGATACACAAAAATGATTCAACAATAGAAGATCAATCAACATAATCCAACACAAATCCACATTATCATCTCAATTGACAAGGAATAAGCATTAGAAAAAGTCCAACACCCATTCCTGATAAAAACTCTCAATAAAATAGGTATAGAAGGAAATTCCTCAAAATAATAAAGGGCTTCTATATAAAACCAACAACTAACATCACTCTTAATGAAGATATGCTGAAAACAGTCTCCTGGAGAAGAGGAACAAGACAAGGATGCTCTTTGTCACTACTCCTGCTTACTATTGTGCTAGAGACCCCAGTTTAAGAGAATAAAAGTAAAGAGAAAGAAGGGAATAAAAACAAAGAACATACGAATTGGTAATGAGGAAGTAAATTGTCCCTATATGTGGATGATATGATACTATGTATTAAAAAAAAAAATAATCAAACCTAATGCTATTTGAGTCATTTCCAACTCATAGTGACCCTATAAGATACCATATGTAGGAAACCTAAGAGACTCCACAAGAAACCTCCTGGAACTAATACAAAGATTCAGCAGATTAGCTGGACACAAGATAAATGACAAAAATCAGTTGTATATCTGTTCACTGATAAAGAAAACTATGAAAAGAAAATCAGAAAAACAATCGTATTAATGATAGCTCCTGCCAAGCCAAGGGCCGTCAAGTCAGATCCGACTCAATAGCTCCTACAATATATTAAATACTTAGGAGTAAATGATTACCAGGCATGTAAAAGACCTATACAAAGAAAACTAGAAAACACTACTGCAAGAAACCAGGAGACCTACATAGACGGATGACACATGTGCTCATGGATAGGTACTTAACACTGTGAAGATGTCAGTTCTACCCGACGTAACCTACAGATACAGTGCAGGCCTAATACAAATACCAACAGCATTCTTTAAAGAGGTGGACAAACTAATTATTATTTGTGTGGAAAGAAAAGAGGCCACAGATGAGAAAAGCACTACTCAAGAAGAAGAATAAAGTAGGAGGACTCACACTACTTGAGCTCAGGACCTACTAAGTGGCTCTGGTAATCAAAACAGCCTGGTACTGGTACAGTTACAGACACATTGACTAATGGAGCAGAACTGAGAACCCAGGTTAAAGCCATCTGCCTATGGTTATCTGATCTTCAACAAGAGCCCAAAGACCATCAAATGGTAAAAAGACAGTCTTTTTAACAGGCGATGCTGGGCAAAAGTGCATGACCATCAATAAGAGAATGAAACAAGGCCTAGACCTCACATCACACACAAAAAGTGTTTCAAATTGGATCAAAGACCTAAAACATAAAACAGAACAAAACAAAACTAAAGATTATGGAAGAAAAGTCTGGTCAAGGCTAGAGCTCGTAATACATGGCATTAACAGGATACAAACCATAACTAACAAAATACGAACATCAGAAGATAAGCTATATAACTGAAGTCTTTGAAAAATTGAGTACTTGTGTTCATCTAAAGACTTCACCAAATGAGTGAAAAAGGGAACCTATAGACTGAGACAAAACTTTTGGCTATGAAAAATCTAACAAAGGTCTAATCTGTAAATCTACAGGAAAATCCAACACTTCTACAACAAAATGATAAATAATACAACTGCAAAATGGACAAAGGAAAGAAGCAGACATTTCACCAAAGAAGACATTCAAATGGCTAATAGATACATGAGGAAATGCTCACGATCACTAGCCATTGCCAAGCCAAGTGCTGTCGAGTTGGATCCGTTAGACGAATGCAAATCAAAACTACAATGAGATACTATCTTGTGCCAACATTACTGGCACAGAAAATAACAAATGTTGGAGAGGCTTTGGGGAGACTGAAACTCTTACGCACTGCTGGTGGAAATGCAAAATGGTACAACCATTTTGGAAAGCAACATGGCACTTCATTAAAAAGCTAGAAATAGAAATGTTTTATGATGCTACAATCCCACTCCTAGGCATATAACTTGGAGAAGTAAGAGCTGTTATGTGAATAGACATATGTACACTCATATTCAGTGCTGCCTTGTTCACAACAGCAAAACGATGGAAATAGCCTACGTATCCATTAACATATTAATGGATAAAAGAATTATGGTACATACACACAATGACAAAGAGCAGTGCTGAATCTACAAAGCATCTTGAAACATGGATGAATATGGAGGGCATTATGCTGAAATAAATCAATCACAAAAGACAAATATTGTACAAGAAATTGGTATAAAAATGTATGGTTTTTACAAATAGATTTATACAGAAAAACCCACAGTTTTTGGTGGTTGTGATGGAGTTGAGGGTTGAGGAAAGAAAAACAGCAAACAGAGTAGACAAATTGTAACTTTGATGAAGGGTAAGACAGTACACAGTACTGGGGAACCTTACACAACTTGTCCAGGTGAAGTTCATAGAAGCCCCCTAGACACATCCAAACTCCCAGAAGGATCAAATTACTGGGCTGAGTACTGCAGGGACCATGGCCTCTAGGAGCATCTAGCTCAGTTGGCATAGCACAGTTTACAAAGAAAATATTCTATATTCTACTTCGATGAGTAGCACCTGGGGTCTTAAAAGCTTATGAATGGCCATCTAAGATACTCCAGTGGTCTCACTCCATCCGGAACAAGAGTGAACGAAGGAAACCAAAGACACAAAGGACTAATGGATCATTATTCCCACAGCTGCTACCAGACTGGATCCAGCAACATTAGATGGTGCCTGGCTGCTACCACTGACTTCCCTGACATGTAACACAACAGAGGATACTTCACAGAGCTGGAAAAAAATGTACCACAAAATTCTAGCTCCTCAAAATGACTAGACTTAGTAGTGTGACAGAGTCTGGAGAAGCACTGAGAGTACAGCCCCCAGTAATGAAGTCACAGCTCAGTAATGAAGTCACCCCTGGGGTTCACCCTTCAACCAAAAATTAACATGTAACATGTAAGAAGACTAAATGGACACTTGAACTCAGGGCAAGGATGAGAAGCTTGAAGGGACATGAAAGCCGATAATGGAGAACCTAAGATCATTAAAGGGAGAATGTTACCATGTTTTGGAGTTGGCAACCAATGTCAAAAACAATATGTGTTTTGTTTAATGGGAAACAGTTGGCTCTGTAAGCTTTTATCTAAAGTACAATAAAATAATAATAATAGTAAAAAGAGATTAAATGAGGACACTAAGAAGCAGAGATGGGATAACGTTAAGATAATGTTAAGACACGTGGAGATCTGCAAGACACCAGGAAGCAGAAGCTGAAGGGACAAAGACATTCCTCTGGAGCTGACAAGGACAGAAAGCCTTTCCCTAGAGCCAGTGCTCTGAATTCAAATCTCTAGCCTCCTAAACTGTGATAAACTAAATCTGTTTGTCAAAACCAAAAAGGAAAAAAAAAAAAGTTTTGTCATTTTCCTTATCCAGGTCTTTTATGTCCCATGTCAGATTTATTCCCAGGGCTTTTTGTTTTGTTTTGTTTTGTTTTAAGGGCCATTATAATTGGGAGTTTTTTCTCATTTTCTTTTTTTTTAAGTTCTATTTGTTGGTGTATGGGATTCTGACTGATTTTTCAATGTTGATTTTATATCCTACTATTCTTCTGAATCTGTGTGTTTCAGTAGTTTTCTTGTGGAATATTTGGTTGATAGAGTCACAAATGAATCTATCATATCATTTGTGAATACAGATAGTTTTGCTTCTTTGTTTCCAATTTGTATGTCCTTTCTTTCCTTATTGGTCTAGCTAGGACTTTTAGCACAATGCTAAACAGAAGTGGTGATAAAGGGTATTCTAAATGCCTTTAGTCTTTCCTTGTTGAGAATAACATTAGCTGTTTATTTTGTACAGATGGTGTCTATTATGTTGAGGAATTTATGTCCTGTTTTGCTGAGAGATTTTTTTTTTTTAAAATCAGGAATGAGTGTAAGTTTAATTCTGTTTTTATGAGTTTCTTTAATTTCTGTTTTTCACTGAATACCCTGATTTCACCATTGTACTTAAAAGCAACATTTCAGGGTATATTACTTTTGGTTGGCCTTTTTCCCCCCTAGGTTTTGTATTATGTCATTCCACTGCCTTGTTTGCATAGTTTGTGCTGTGTAATCAGAGTTTTGCCTTATTGTTTCTCCTCTGTTAGTGGCTTTTCTTTTTTCTTAAACTGCTCTCAGGGTTATTTTGTATCTTTCATTTTGGAAGTTGTGATTATGATATGTCTTGTGACTTTTATTTTATTACAGGTTTTGTTGAGCTTCTTGGATGGTCAGCTTTTCATCTTTTGTGATATTCTCATAGAACAACACATTCACAGGAAGCTTCCTGAAAGAGTAGAGTGCCTCTGGGTTCTTAGCACTGAAGTTACAGAGCTTGGGAACACTTGCCCCAACAGGGCAGATGTGGGTGTGAGGCCTTAGTTGCTGAGAAGCCACAGTGAACAGAAGCTGAAAAGGTAAGAAGCACAAGAAACTGAGCTGCCTCAGTCTCAGAAGGTGTGGTCATGATTTGGGGAGTTTCAAAGGGTAGAGTCATAGCCTCTGGAGCTTCAAAGTGTAGGGGCATGGTTCCTAGGCTTCAAAGAGTCAGATTTTTACCAACTTGGTTCTAGAGTGTGGGAACACTGTTCACCAGTGCTGATGGAGTAGGGCCAGATTTGCGGCCCAAAGCTGAGTGGTTGGTGCTACTGTGCTCAAGGGGCAGAAGAATGGGCCTGCCAGGGCTGAGGTGGTAAGATCTCCACTCAGTTGGACTGAAAAAATGGTACATCTGAAGTCAAGAGAGCAGAATTGCTCTCCCAGTGGGCCTGGAAGGTGGAGCGGAAGCCCAAGGCTGAGGTGCCTGCATTCAGAATCCAGAGAGTGTGAGCAATACTTGGAGTCTGGAGGGCAAGGTCATTGTGTAAAACATCTCAGAGAATGGAGGATTATTGTCTAGCTTGTGCCTCTTCTGCAACTGTACTTTTGGAAGCAGATGACTTGCATTGTAGATTTTGCAGACAAAGAGGAAGTTTTGGACTTTGAACACTGAGTCAAGATTGTTATGATATGAATATGCTTTCATGTTGCATGGGCATAATTTTGGGGGGCCAAAAGGTAGAATTTCATGGATCAAATTATGTCCCCCCAAAACTGTGTGTATTAATTTGGCTGGGCCATGATTTCTAGTTTTGTTTGATTTCTCTATGTATTGTAAATAATAATTATTTTGTACTTGTAAAGAAATACAGTGTGCATAGTAAGTGCTCAATAATGCAAAAATGGTTCAGATACAATAGATAAATCATGGTATGTTTCAAAGATAAAATATCATTTCATGTTTTATCAGAATAATTAATAATAGTAAAGCATTTGTCATAGGTTGAATTGTATATACCCTCAAAAATATGTGTATCAATTTGGCTGGGCCATGATTCCCTATATTGTGTGATTTTCCTATATGTTGTAAATCCTGCCTCTATAATGTTAATGAGGGAGGGTGTGCAGTAGTTTTTTGGTGAGGCAGGACTCAGTATATAAGTTTGTATTGTGCCTTCAGGAAATCTCTTGAGATACAAAAGAAAGAAGCAAACAGAGAGACAGGGGAAACTTATGCCATCAAAAGAGTACCAGGAGTCAAGATAGTGGACTAAACGTATCTCCCTAAATTCCTCTGGAAACCAAAGCCTAAACTGATAATTAAATGGGGTATTCTGGACACCTAGTGAGCCTTGGGACATGGCATGGGGCTGTCTATTTGGTCTACATACCACTGAGCTGGAAGCTTCTTCTCTTTCATTGATCCCTGCTCTTGATGAGTATCGGTTCACGTGGACTGAACATAAATCACCATTTTAACTTCTTTTTTTCCTCTGTCTTAGCCAGTGGGAAGGGCTGAAGTTTGACAGGCAGCAAGGCTCAGATGCATTGCTGATGAGATTGGTGAGCAGGGTCACCACATTTTGAGAGCCTGACCTTGGAATTTGTGCAACACGGCACCTCTGACCTCTCTCTTGGAATCTCTGAATCTCTGCCATTGAATAGCCTTTCTAAGGCAGGCAGGGGAGCTTGTGTAGAGCACCATCTTGATTCACTGGGAGCAAGGTTTCCTATATGGAGGCCTCAGCTGGACCTAATTCCCAGGCTGAGAGGCAGTGCCTGCCCAGAGAGCTCTTTTCCAGCACTAAAGCGGCTTTGATATAGAGGTGTTTACTTTGCCAGCTGGGAAAAGGGAATTGCACACCTGAAAGCCTGACTAATTTTGGAAGCTGTCAGATACCTTTTACCTTTCAATAGAGAAATAGCTGCAGTGCATCTGGATGGCATGTCTTCCAGCCTTTACTGTCTCACATTATAGAGTCACCTGATGGCTCCCCAGTGACTCTATAAGTGGGGCTGTATCTTTGCCAATCAAGAGATGGAGCCTGCTACCCCAGAGATTTCACTGAGCCCAGTCAATGGAGTACGTAGAGGTGTCTGGTGATCAACTTTCTTTTCAGACTGAGCTTTACATCCCTTTAAGGTAACATTGGAGAAATAAAACAACCTCCAGATGTCCAAAAAGCAACACACTTTGGACCGGAACATTAGGAAGAATTCACTTATGGCTTCAGAACGCCCATGAAAGAAAGAGCTTTCCAGACAAAGAAGACATTATGTGTGGGTGAGTACAAAAGAATTCCATATAGAGCCCCCCTAGATCTTGTACAAAATGCAGCAGAGCAAAATGAAAAAGTGAACTGTTTGATCTGATGGAACACCAGCATTCTGAAATCCAACAGATCAAAAACAAAATCAAAGAGATAGAAAATTCAGGTCAAAGCCAAGAAAACAGAATGGAACAAATGGAAAACAGACTTTCTGACCTGGAAGACAGAGCTGCTGACTCCAGCATCTAAGAGGAGACATCAGAAAAAAGAAACCAAAAAAATGAAAAAGCACTCACGAGCATATTCGACTCTATTAAGAGGAACAATCTATGATTAACTGGAGTTCCTGACCGGGGTGGAGCACCTGAGAATTCAGACAGTATTGTGGCTGAGCTGCTGACACAAAGCTTCCCAGAAATTATGAAAGAAGAGAATATGCATATCAAACACCACTCAGTATAGATCCCAAATAAAGACTCCAAGACATATTATAATCAAGTTTAACAAAATGAAACACAAGCAGAAACTCTTAAAGGCAGCAAGACCTAAAGCAAGGCTAGCATTCAGAAGGAAACTCTGTAGGCGTTTGTCAGATTTCTCAGCAGAAGTGATGCTGGCACAGAGGCAACAGATGACACATTCAAAGCCTTGAAGGAGAAGAACTTCCAGCTACAAATTATATATCCTACAAAGCTATCTTTCAAATATGAAAATGAAATGAAGACATTCGCAGATAAACAGAAACTCAGAGACTTTGCAAAAACCAAACCAAAGCTACAAGAAATACTGAAAGAAGCTCTTGGCTTAGAAGAATAAAACCATTCATTTGTATTTTAGGAGGAAATATAAGACACATAATCCAGAAACCTATTCAGTTAGGGAAGGCTACAAACCCAATCAAAGCTGTAATATTAAAAGGAGTGATCATATCATGAAAACTATAATGACATCGTATTAAAAAAAAGGATATACTACAGTCGTTATCATCCTTCCAGATGGAGAAGTTAATAAGACTTTTAGTAGTTAAAATTGGGTTTAAACATAGACTATTAAGGGGGATCACAGGGAGAGCCACAAAACAGATGCAACATGCCGAATCAAGAAACGTAATACAGGAGGCTCAACAACCACAAAACCAAAAGGTGAAAAATCAGCTCATAAAGAATGTCCCAGAACAGAATAACAAGAACAATAGAGAAAACATCAACACAAAAATACACATATCACAATGATAGCACTAAACGCATACCTATGAATAATTACATTGAATGTGAATGTACTGAACGCTCCAGTAAAGAGACAACAAGTGGCATTTTGGATCACAAGACACAACCCATCCACGTGTTGCTTACAAGAAACTCACCTTAGACTTAAAGACTGAAAATTAAAGAATGCAAGAATATATATCAAGCTAACAATACACTAAGAAGTGCAGGTGTGGGAATTCTAATCTTAGATAAGATAGATTTTAATGTAAAATCCATCATAATGGACAAGGGTGGACACTATTGCTGAAAGATTCAGTACACAAGCAGGACTTAACAATATTAAGTATTTATGCACCCAATACCAGAGCATCTAAATACATCGTAGAAACACTGACTATACTCAAAAGCAAGATAGATCACTCCACAATAGTAGTAGGAGACTTCAACACTCCACTCTCAATATTTGACAGATCGTCTGGAAGAAAGCTTAATAAAAACACAGAAGACCCTATCACCACAATTAACCAACTAGACCTTGTAGACATATACAGAAGTTTCTATCCATCAGCAGACAACTACACCTTCTTTTCCAGTGCACACTGTATATTTTCCATAATAGACCATGTGTTAGAACATAAGGCAAATCTCAACAAAATCCACACCATTGAATTATTGCAAAGCATCTTCTCAGACCACAAAGCCTTTAAAGTCAAAATCAATAGTAGAAAAAAACATAGAACCAAAGTAGAACACATAGAAACTGAACAATATTTTGCTCAAAAAGTCATGGGTTATGGAAGAAATCAAGGATGAAATAAGGAAATTTATGATTCCAACAATGAAAGCACTTATTACCAGAACTTACGGGACACAGCCAAAGCAGTACTGAGAGGTCAGTTTATCTCTATAAATGCCCACATCTGGAAGCAAGAAAGAACCCAGACCAAAGATCTAACCCTACAGCTTGAACAACTAGAGAGGGAGTAACAGAGGAACCCCTCAGGCACCAGAAGAAAATAGATAATATAGACTAGAGCAGAACTAAATGAATAGAGGAACAACTGAAGAAATTGAAAAGACCAAAAGCTGGTTTTTTGAAAAGATCAACAAAATTGACAAACCATTGGCTAAACTTACTAAAGAAAAACAGAAAAGGAAACAAATAACTCCAATAAGAAATGGGAGGAAAGTTGTCATAACAGATCCATCAGAAATAAAAAACATCATAACAGAATACTATGAAGTCTGTACTCTAACAAATTTGAAGGAAACAAATTAGAGGAAACAAATTCTTAGATTCATATCATCTACCCAAGTTATCACAACCTGAAGGAGAACAAAGGAAGAGATTGAAAAAGTCATCCAAAAACCATCAACAAAAAAAAGCCGTGGTCCATATGGCTTCATCACAGAATTCTACCAAGCTTTTAGAGAAGAGGTATCTCCATTACTGAGACTATTTCATGGCATAGAAAGAGATGGAATACTCCCAAATTCATTCTATGAAGCCAGCATGCCCCTGATACCAAAGCCAGGGGAAGACTTAACCAAGAAGGAGAACTACAGACCAATATCTTCAACACAATTCTTGCCAATAGAATACAACAATATATCAAAAAAATAGTTCATCATGACCAAGTTGGAGTCATACCAGAGATACAAGGCTGGTTCAGCATCAGAAAAACAGTTAATGTGATCAATCACATAAATAACACAGAAGACAAGAACCACCTGATTTTGTCTATTGATGCAGAAAAGGCATTTGATAAAGTCCAACACCCATTCTTGCTAAAAACTCTCAGCAAAATAGGAATAGATGGCAAATTCCTCAATGCAGTAAGGGCCATTTATACAAAGTCAACTGCCTGTGTCATCCTGAATAGAGAAGACTGAAACAATTCACCTTGAGAATGGGAACTAGACAAGGATGCCTCCTCTCAGCTTTCCTATTCAACATTGTACTGGAAATTCTACCCAGAGCAATTAGACAAGACCAAGAAATAAAGGGCATCTGCATTGGTAAAGAGGAAGTAAAAATCTCACTATTTGCAGACGATAGGATTGTATAAGCAGAGAATCTCAGAGAATCCATAAATATGCTACTCAGATTGATAGAGGAGTTCAGCAAAGTATCAGGAGACAAGATAAACAGTAGTAAATCAGTAGGATTCCTTTATACCAACAATATTATTAAAGAAGAAATCACCAAATCAGTACCATTTACTATAGCCCCCAAGAAGATAAAGTACCTAGGAATTAATCTAACCAGAGAAATAACAGACCTTTGTAAAGAAAACTATAAGACATTGCTACAAGAAACTAAGAGAGACTTACATAGAGAAACCTGTCCTCCTCATGGATAGGAAGACTTAACATTGTGAAAATGTCTATTTTGCCCAAAGCAATCTACTTATATAATGCAATCCCAATACAAGTTCCAGCATCATTTTTTAATGAGATGGAGAAACAAATCACCAATTTTGTTTGGAAATGGAAGAAGCCCCGGATAAGTAAAGCACTACTGAAGAAGAAGAACATACTGGGAGGCCTCTCACTACCCAATTTTAGAACCTGTCATACTGCCACAGTAGTCAAAACAGCCTGGTACTGGTACAAAAATAGACAGATAGATCAATGGAACAGAAATGAGACCTCAGAGATGACACCATCCTCCTATGAACAGCTGATATTCCACAAAGGCCCTAAGACATTAAACTGAGGTAAAAACAATCTCTTCAACAAATGGTGCTGGCAAAACTAGATATCCATCTGCAATAAACTGAAATAAGACCTATGTCTCACACAGTTTTAGTCAGCTAGGGCTGCTTTAACAGAAATACCACAGAGTGGATCGTTTTAACAAAGGAAGGTTTATTCTTACATAGTCCGGTAGGCTGCAAGTCCATATTCAGGCTGCCCACTCCAGGGGAAGGCTTTTCCCCTTGTTGGCTCCGGAGGAAAGTGCAGTACTGTGTCAGTCTTTGTCCAGGGAGCGTCTTGGCACAGGAACAGCAGGTCTGAAGGACACGCTCTTCTCCCGGTGCTGCTTTCTTGATGGTACGAGATTCCCAAGTCTCAGCCTGTCTCCCTTTCCTTTTATCTCTTGTTGGCTGGACGCATGCATAGAAGAAAAGACTCTTTGATGGCTGCAAAGGTGAGGATGGAGGGATAGAGAGGGGGAGGTACTGATTAGATAGTTGATGGAAATTAGGTTCAGCGAAATCTGTGACTGCACACATTAGAAAGAAGGTCAATTTTAACTTGACTTCAACATAACATGATTATTCCTCCCATCTTAACCCAATATTGAGAAGACGTAGTAGCTGGGGTGGGGGTCTGGAGACCATGCTGTCAGGGGGGAATCATGGATTTGATGCTGTTGACCTGAACAGCTTGTCAAGGTTTCATTTCTTTGGTGGGTCCAGTGTTGCAGACTACATTCATGTCTCCTTGATTCCCTGTGAAAACTAAGGCCTTGAAAAATAATTGAATGAAGCAGTGCAGTGTAGATATTCTGGGAGCCCTAAGATCAGGTGTAGGGTTATGAGAGAGGACTGGGTGACAAGAAGGGGATAACTGCAGCGTGAGCCATTACTAATATGGGAAGAGGCACAAGTTATTTCCAGGTAAACCTTTGGATTCCACTTCTGCTTTAATTATCCTTTCAAATGAAAATGTGTTTATTAATTTTGCTATGCCATAATTTCGGGTATTGTGTGATTTTCTTATAAATTGTAAATAATAATCACTGAGTATAAGAGTAAAGGAAACCCTGGTGGTATAGTAGTTAAATGCTACAGTTGTTAACCAAAAAGTTGGCAGTTTGAATCCACCAGATATTCCTTGGAAATTCTATGGGGCAGTTCTACTCTATCCTATAGAGTCTTTATGAGTCATAATTGACTCGATTGTAGTGTTTAGGTTTATAAGAGAAAAGTATTCCCAAAGAAAATTGTGTTCTTAAGGAGAGCTAAGTATCTGTGCTAGTGTTCTTTATTATTGTATCATAACAGAATATGAAGCACAACTAACCGCTACCTTGGCTTAATTAAATAATCGTTAATGTTTTGTAAATAATGTTTTTCATAATTATAAATGTAAAATGTATTAATTATAGAAAACTCATAACCTCATCACTCAGACAGCCACTGATAATTGAATATCTTTTAAGTAAAATGGCGAATATAGTAAAGATGTTGTAACCTGCTTTCTCACTTAATGTAGCATGAACACTCTTAGTTATTTTGTTTGGGAACGGGGATTTCTTTGTTAGGTTGATGAGATCATGTCCCAGTAAGCTGGATTCTAAATCTAATCACTCCTAAGTTATAAAAAGAGCAGAATGGACACAGACACATAGGGGAAGACTGGCTCCATGTGAGGACTGCCTTCAAGCCAAGGAATGAAGAAACACTGGCACTACTCACGACTATGCGATTGACATGGTCAACTCTAATTTGGACTTTTAGTCTTCAACACTGAGAAAACAATTTTCGTTTTCTTTAAAGCCTTCCCTACATGGTTTTTCTGTTATAGGAGCACTAGCAAGCTAGGGCAATAGACAGTTATGTAGATCAACAATGTGTCTTTTCATGAAAAAGTGAAGTGTTTATGTACAATTTATGTGTTTATATTTAACTGCCTTCAGTGTTTTTTAACTTCTTTTAAAACTTTACTTGTTTTGTTGTTCAGATATACACAGAAAAACATACATCAATGCAACAATTTCTACATGTACAAGTCAATAACACTGATTACATCCTTCAAGCTGTGTTTCTAGTCTCGTCGTCTTTTTCTGAGCTATTTCTCTTCTGTTAACATAAACTCACCACCTTTTAACGTTCATATCTAGTCTTGTTTTTCTTTCTTTTTTTCTTAAATTGTGATTAAGTGAAAGTGTACAATCCAAATCAGTTTTGCTTGTCCACCTGTCTGCAGCTCCCTTGTGCTCTTCCCACACGGTAACAGCACACTGTTCCTTTTCACTCTATATTTCTAGTATCCTCTTAACTAGCATCTGTCCCCTCCTCTCCACCCTCTTTTCTCCCATCTAGAAAGAGATCAATAGAACAGCCTCCTATAAACACGTAGAACCATAAGTACATACACCATATGGTCACACTGTGTTCTGAGTCCAGTCCATTCTTGTATGGGGCAGTAGTGGGTCTAGGCACAATGTTTATAGCAGATCCTCCAGGCTGTCAAGCCATCAGTTCTGGTCTTTTAATAGAATTCTTAGGTTGCACACATGCTTTTCTTGTGTTGCTTCAAGGACCCTACATTGTGTCCCAATCATGCCTATCTTCATTGGTTCCTGGGCACCATCATGTTCTTCTGGTCTGATGTTGATACAGTCTCCCATTCATATGGGTCCTTCTATCTCCTGTTTTTTTCCATATCTTTGTTGTTCTTGGTCAGCGTCTGTTCCAGATGAGTTAGGACCATTTGGTGTACCTCAGATAGCAGCTTGTTACTTTTTAAGACCCCAGATTGCCACTCACCAATATGGGGTGTAGAAGATTCTCATAGCAATAGACTACCTATGCCAATAGGCCTTGATGTCCCCTGAAACCAGGGTCCCCAAACCCTGTCCCTGCTACTCTATCCTTTGGAATATGGGGTTGAATTTAGAAAACCTTTCAGTTTTTGGTGAAGTCCAGTTAAGCTGATCTACTCTCTACTGTGTTCTGTCACTGCTTTTACCTAACCAAATTTCTACTGACTATCTAATCTATGATCAACCCTCTCACTCCATCCCTACTCTTGTAATTGTCAAAGAGTTTTTTCTTCTGTGCAAAAGTGTATTGTTAAGTGCTTATAGCAGGGATCTCATACAGTATTTGTCCTTGTGCTGCTGACTGACTTCACTCACCGTATCTTCCAGTTGAAACCAGGTTATGAGATGCTTCCTTAAATCATCACTGTTCTTCATCATTGCATAGTGCTGCACTGAGTACATGTACCACAGTTTGTTTATCCATTCATCTGTTGATGAGCAACTAGGTGGATTCCATCTTTTTGCCATTGTGGACAGTGCTGCAATGAACATTCTTGTGCATGTATATGTTTGTGTGTCAGCCATTGATTCTGCAGGATATATTCCTAGCAGGGGGATTATTGGATCAAATGGTATTCTGTTTCTAGCTTTTTAAGAGGCACCAAGTTTGTGTTCCAAAGAGGTTGTATCATTTTGCAATCCTACCAGCATTGTAGGAGAGTTCCATCTTCTCCACAGTGTCTCTAGCATTTGGTGTTTTGTTTTTTTGTATTATTACCAACCTTGTTGGGATGAGATGGCATCTTACTGTGGTTTTGACTTGGATTTCTCAAATAGCTAATGATGGTGGGCATTTCCTCATATGTCTTTTGGCTGCCTAGATGTCTTCATTGGTAAAGTGTCTGTCCTTCCCCTTTACCCATTGCTTAATTGGGTTATTTACCTTTTTCTTGTTAATATTTTGTAGTACTTCATAGATTATGGAAATCAGACATTGGTCTGACATGTAGTTCCCAAATATTTTTCCCATTCTGTAGTCTTTTAACTGTCTTGATAAAGTCTTTGGATGATCAAAAGTGTTTGATGCTTAGAAGTTCCCATTTATCTATTTTCTCTTTTGTTGTTTGTGTCTTGTTTGTCTGAATCTGAAATCTGTCTAAGCTGAGAATTGGAACTTCCATTGTTAACTTTTTTTTTTGTTGCGTGATTTTTATTGTTTTAGGTTTGATCCATTTTGAATTAGATTTTGTGTAAGGTGTGAAATAGGTCTTGTTTGAATTTTTTTGCAGACAGGCATCCAATTTTGCCAGCACCATTTGTTAAAGAGACTGTTTTTAACCCCAGTTTATGATCTTTGGGCCTTCATCAAATATCATCTGTTCATAAGAGGATGGTGATATTTCTGGAGTCTCAGTTCTGTTCCATTGGTTTATATATCCCTTTGTATCAGTACCAGGTTTTTTTGATTACCTTGGCAGTGTGGTAGATTCTAATGTTGGGTGGTATGAGACCTCCCACTGTGTTCCTCTTCTTCAGTAGTGCTTTACATATCTGGGATTTTTTCCCTTTCCAAACAAACTTGGTGATTTGTTTCTCCATTTCATTAAAAAATAACACTGGATTTTGTACTGTAAATGAATTGTGCATACAGATCACTTTAGGTAAAATAGACATTTTCACAATGTTAAGTCTTCCTATCCAGGAACAAGGTAAGTTTCTCCATTTATTTAAGTCTCTTTTGGTTTCTTGCAGTAAAGTCTTGTAGTTATCTCCGAATAGGTCTTTTATTTCTCAAGTTTGATTTATTCCTAGATATTTTATCTTCTTTGGGGCTATAGTAAATGACATTGATTTGGTGATTTCTTCTTTTATCATCCCTTTGTTGGTGTAAAAGAATCCTACTGATTTACTTTACCTTATATCCTGATACTTTACTGAAGTGTTCTGTTAGTTCCAGTAGTTTACTCATGGATTCGTTAGGATTCTCTGCTTGTACAATCATACAATCTGCAACTAGGGAGATTTTTACTTCTTCTTTGCCCATGCAGATGCCCTTTATTTCTTTGCCCTGTCTAATTGCGCTGGCTACAACCTCTAGTATAATGTTGAATAGAAATGGTGAGAGTGGGCTTCCTTGTCTAGTTCCATTCTCAAGGGGAATTCTTTCAGTCTCTCTCCATTCAAGATGATGTAGGAGGTTGGCTTTGCATAGATGCCCCCTATTGTGTTTCTATTTTGCTAAGAGTTTTTAACATGACTAGGCATTGGACTTCGTTTAATGCCTTTTCTGCATCAATTGACAAAATCAGGTGATTCTTATCCTTTATGCTATTTATGCGGTTGGTCACATTAATTGTTTCTGTGATGTTGAACCAACCCTGCATCCCTGGAATGAATCCAGCTGGGTTATGATGAATTATTTTTTTATGTGTTGTTTAATTCTTTTGGCAAGGATTTTGTTGAAGATTTTTGCATCTAGATTCAGGAGTGATACGGGTCTGTAGTTCTCCTTTTTTGTGGGATCTTTCCCTGGTCTCGGTGTTGAGGTTCTGCTGGCTTCATAGAATGAATCTGGGAATATTCCATCCCTTTCTGTGCTGTGAAATAGCCTCAGTGGTATTTGAGTTAACTGTTCTCTAAAAGTTTGATAGAATTCTCTGGTGAGGCCATCTGGGCCAGGAATTTTTCTTGTTGGGAGTATTTTGATGACTCTTTTAATCTCGTCCTGTGTGATGGGTTTATTAAGTTGTTCTACTTCTCCTTGTGATAATTTTGGTAGGTGATGTGAATCTAGAAATTTGTCCATTTCCTCTAGGTTGTCAAATCTTTTGGAGTATAGTCTTTCATAGTATTCTGTTATGATACTTTTGATTCCAGTTGTGACATTTCCCATGTCATTTCTTATTCTAGTTATTTATTTCCTCTCCTGTATTTCTTTTCTGATTTTAGCCAATGGTTTATAATTTTTCTTTGATCTTTTCAAAAAATCAGCTTTTGCTTTTGCTACTTTTTTCAGTTGTTCTTCTATTCTCTAATTCATTTATTTCTGCTCTAATCTTTATTATCTGTTTTCTGTTGATACTTCAGGTGTTCCTTTGTTGCTTTTTTCTACTTGTTCAAGTTGTAGGGTTAATTCTTTCTTCATTCCAAATGTGTGCATTTATAGAGATAAATTGGTTTTAGAGCACTACTTTGGCTGTATCTTATAGCTTGTGGTAGGATGTGCTTTCATTCTCATTTGGTTTCATAAATTTCTTTTTTGCATTTTTGATTTCTCCCATAACCCATGGATTTTTAAGCACACTGTTGTTTAGCTTCCATGAGTTCAAATTTCTACCTTTGTGTGTTTTCTGCTATTGATTTTGATTTTATTGTCTGAGAAGATGCTTTGCAATAAATCAGTGGTTTGGATTTCATTGAGACTTTCTTTATGTCTGAATTTGCGGTCTGTTCTGGAGAATTTTTCATGTGCTTTGGAAAAGAAGGTGCACTTATCTGTTCTTGGGTAAAAAGTTCTGTATATGTTGATGAGGTCTAGTTGGCTGATTGTAGCAGTAAGTTCTGTATCTTTACTGAGCTTTTTTTCTGTGTGGTCTGTCCATTACCAAAAGTCGAGTGTTGAAGTCTCCAACTATTGTTGTGAAGTGATCTATCTAATTTTTCAGTGCTGTCAGCACTTGTTCCATGTATTTAGATGCTCTAGTATTGGGTGCATAAATATTTAATATTGCTATATCCTGCTTATATATTGAAACTTTCAGCAATAGTGACCATCCTTGTCCATGATGGTGGATTTTACATTAAAATCTATTTTATCTGAGATTAGTGTTGCCATTACTGTTCTTCTTTCTGTGTTGTCACATTGGTCTGTGTTTTGCCATGCTTTCATTTTCAGTTAGTTCATATCTTTGAGTCTAAGGTGTGTTTTTTGTAAATGACATATAGGTGGATAATGCCTTTTGATCCAAGCTCTCACTCTCTGCCTCTTTATGGGAGTATCCAGCCTGTTTACATTAAACTCTAGGAGGGCTCTATACATAATTCTATTGTATTCTACCTCTAGTAATTTTAGAAAGGTTTCTTCATCTGGGAAGTTTTTTTGTTCTTTATTTTGGGAGTTTTCTGGAGCCATGGTTATCTGCTTCTTTAAATGGTTAGACACTTATTGTTGTCTTCATGCCATAACGCTGTTCAGTTTCTCTAAGGTTACACTAATGGGAGCTGTGGTGTGGTTCTAAGAGAGGAGTAAGGGCACTGCTAGATTTCATCTCTAGCCACCCCGTGATCTCCAATGGCTGACCCCACTGGGTTCTCAGTGTTGGCAGACCCCACCTACTGGTTGTTAAAGGCTATGAGTTACTTGTGGCAACTCTGTTATTATGTCAATCAAGCCTATGGTATAGCTTGGGGAAGGGAGGAGAGACGGATGCTGCCACACCTGGCTACCCAGGACCACTGTCCTCTCTGGATGAGTTTATCTTAAAATCTGTTTTTCTGCTGAGAGGGGCACGGTCCAGCAGCTGCTGAAAGCAGCCAGGCCTCAAGGTTGGCAGGCGCTGTCTCCTGACTGGCAAAGATGACACTGTACCTATGGACTCTCCAGGGGGCCATCAGCTCATGCTATGTGTGGCTCAGTGAAGGGTGGTAGAAATTCTGCCAGTCCACTCAGCTGCCAGTCACTGCTGCATTCTCCAGCTGGTCTTACTTTAAAAGTTGCTTTACTGCTGAGAAAGGTACTGGTCACCAGCCGCCAAAAGCAGCTAGAACCTCAGGGTTTTGCAGGCCTTACGTCCTGGCTGACAACAATGGTACCTCTTAGGCCACTCTAGACACTATGATGTGGATCAAAGAAAGGAGGGGTTAGGGTGCTGCCACCTTTGGCCTCCAGGCCCAACCACAGTTTGTAAGTAGGATCATCTTAAACACAGCTTTTCTGCTTGAGAAGCACTATCCAGTTGGGCACTGATGTTTAGCTTGACAATTAACCCCAGCTGAGACTGCAGGCATGACTGATTCCACTTCTTAGCTGACCAAGATGGCATCCTGCCTGAGCCACCTTTCCTCCAGTGAGTCAGCAGAATCTATGACACAGCTCAGAGAAGGGAAGGGGAAGGGGCACTGGAACCCTCAGTCAGCAGCCCAATTCTCAAGATTGGCTGTCCCTAGCATAGTCTCTCTGTTATGGTATACACTGTTTATTTCAACATTGCAGTTCAGCATATTAGCTGGCTCATACTAGGCTCACAGACTCAGCAGAACCAGTCCATACATCCCAGATAACATAGAAGGCATGTGTACCTGTAGTCCTTTCAAATAATGCATCAGTAGAAGCAGGACTCAGTACTCAGTGTGCTGCTGCCTGTCTTCTGACAGGTAATTTCCCCTTTCCTGTCACCCAGTCCAATCTAACACCCCTATGCCAGATCCTGGGGCTCCAAGATTGTCCACACTGCTTTGTTCGCTTATCATTCTAGTCCTTAGTTCTCAGAAGAAATCAATAGATGTGTGTCTAGTCCGCCATATTGACCCTGCCTCCTGTCTTCAGTGTTTTGAGTAAAATTATTGTTCTGCCAGAAAGGTACTTATAATATTATATCAAGTCTGATTAACATATTTTGACTCATCTACAGTACAAGCATCTCTTTTATCCACATCACTGTCAATAAAGAGTTACCAAGCACTAATTAGTGAGTCTAAGGTGTGCTGGTGGTGGAGTTCTTAAGCACTCAGCTGCTAACTGAAAGGTCAGTGGTTTGAACCCACCAGCTACTCTGCAGGAGAAAGTTGTGGCAGTTTGTGCCTTGAAAACCCTATGGAGGCAGTTCTACCCTGTCCTATAGTATTGCTATGAGTCAGAATCAACTGGATAGCAGTAAGTGGGTGGATAATTAGCCATTAATAACGATTACATATTGATGACTACTGTTTATCAGATATTTTAAACTCTTTGTTTCTAATCTGTTAGAATCCTGCAGTATTGGTGGTATTATCTAAATTTATAGAAGATAAAAACAAATTAGAGAGACTAAGCAAGTGTGTGATGGAACCAGCATTCAAATCCAGGTCAAGTTTTCTCCACTATTCAGGTTTGCATTCCACGGCCATATAAAACTTTCCACAACATGATCACGCATACAAATCAAAGTACAAAGATGAAAGATGTTTTTAGATGTAAAAATCACTGTGTAGTTCATCCATATGATCAAACTAAATAATCAGTTTTAGTTAAATTAACACAGAGCACGTAAGTGATTTGCTTTCACTTATTTCAGCAAGTATTCACAGCTACTAACATTTATTAATTATATACTAAATGCTAAAAACTCTGCTTTTCAAAAATTAATCTCATTTAACCTCACAAGGTGTCCAGGAGGCAGATGTTATTGGTATTATTATCATTCAAATTGTATAAATGAGTAAACACATTTAGAGGAGTGAAATGATTTTTTCAAGATGATGTAGCAAATGGCAGAGCTAAGGATTTGATTCCAGTTGCATTTAACTTCAAAATCTTTTCCTTCTCACTCTAACACAGAGTTCTTATATGCATCCACAATGTTGGGTGTCCCAGGAGACATAAAAAAGTAACACTTTTCTGCTTGCAAAACACTTATGACGTGAGTAGAATGAAAGTCATAAATGCAGACATAACCAGGGGCTACTTAAGGCAGAATATAATCTAGGGCTAATGTGTGTTATATAAAATATTGAGTACTGGAACTTGATGTAGACTAACGGTGGAAAAAATTTCATGGAAACAGAGTGAATTGAGTTGCTCCTTGCAAATGAGAGTTTTGACATATGAGACTATCAGTGAAGACTTTAAAGGAAAGGGGTACACACATAATGGAGAACTGAATAAAGGGATTTATTTTGGCAGATTAAAGGAGCTCTGATGATGCAATGGTTAAACGCTTGGCTGCTAGTTGAAAAGTTGGTGATTCAAACTCACCAGCTGCTCAGGAGACAGATGAGGCAGTGTGTTTCCATAAAGATTGCATATAGCTTTGGAAACTCTACAGGATAGCTCTGCTCTGCCATATAAGGTCAGAACATGTTTTGGGCCAATGCAACAGTTCTGCTTTTCTGCTTGCCTCTTAATGAACTCTCTGTACTCTCTAGATATAACTCACCAAGCCTTCTCAGATGTTCCTGGTCTTTATTCTTTTCTTACTTAGAGACCTTTAGCTCTCATACCATACCTCCAATTTTTCCCCCCTTATTACTCCACTTGGAAGCACAAAGAACCTTGTGCTGGATCTTCTGTCTGCAAGAAAGGAAGGTAAAGAAGGAAACCAATGTATCAGGGAAGAAAGTAGCCTATGGAACTATTTTAATAATTGGCAAGAACCATGGACTCATCTATTCTGAGACTAGAAGAACTAGATGGTGTCCAACTACTACTACTGACCATTCTAATCAGTATGGATCTCTATAGAACAGGAAAGAAATATTTAAGACAACTCAAATCCTTTTTTTTTTTTGAATTGTGATTAAGCGAAAGTATACAGTCCAAATCAATTTTGCATGCCCGCCTATCTGCAGCTTCTTCTGCTCTCCTTGCCCAGTGATAGCTCACTCTTTCTTTTCATTCTATACTTGTATCCTCTTAACAATCTCTTGTCCCCTCCTCTTCACACTCTCTTCTTCCATCTAGAAAGAGACCAGTAGGACAGCATCCTATAAATGCATAGAACCATAGAGCACACACATCATATGGTCACATTGTGTCCATTTTTGTCCAAATAGTTGACTTCAGTAGTGTTTTCTGGCCGGGGGCAGTAGCAGGTATAGGAGCCATGCTCCCAGGAGATCCCCAGGCCATTTAGACCGTTAATTGTGGTCTTTTAGTAGAGTTCTTGAGCTGCACATCACTTTTTCTCATTTTGCAGCAGGGGTTCTACATTGTGTGCCCCATCACAGCTTTCTTTGGTGGTGGCCAGATATCATCTTGTTCTTTTGGTCACATGTTGATACATTCTCTCATTCATGGGTCCTTCTGTCTCCTGAGCTCTTTTTGCCTAATATATTTGCGGTTCTTGGTGATCACTTGTTCTGGGTGAGTTGTCTTAGGCTGGGTTTCCTAGGGAAGCAAAACCACTAACATGTGTAGGTACAAGGAAATATTTATAATATAGATAGATAGATAGATAGATATAAATATAGGAAATAGCTCACACAATCACAGAAGCTGATTGTCCCAAGTCCTGGTACAAGCCTCATGTGGCCATAGAAGCTGATGAACCCAAAGTCAGCAGGTTAGAGACCAGAGTTCCAGATCACCGGTTGTGTAGGTCAGTGGATCCCAAGCTGGCAGCAAGATGGAGTAACAGAGATTGGTGAACCCAGGATCAGCAGGTCAGAGACCAGGACTCTCAAGAGCCAACTGTAAGGACTGGTGAATAAAACAGCTGCTAGTTCAAGTCCAGGAACCAGACATCAGAAGAACAGGGCAGGAGCTCCTGGCTAAGTAAATAAACCAACAGTAGTAGCAGCCTAAGACAATATGGTTGATGACATTAATTGTTTTTCTGATGTTGAACCAGCCTTGAATCCCTGGTATGAGTCCAACTTGGTCATGATGAATTATTTTTTTATGTGTAGTTGAAGTCTTTTGGCAAGGATTTTGTTGAAGATTTTTGCATGTAGGTTCATGAGTGATACTGGTCTGTGGTTCTTCTTTTTTGTTGGGTCTTTCCCTGACTTTGGTATCAGGGTTATGGTGGCTTCATTGAATGAATTTGGGAGTATTCCTTCACTTTCTATGCTGTGAAATAGCCTCAGTGGTATTGAAGTTAACTCTTCTTTAAAAGCTTGGTAGAATTTTGGGATGAAGCCATCTGGGCCAGTGCTTGTTTTGGTGGGTAGTTTTTTGATGACTTTTTGTGATGGGTTTATTAAGTTGTTCTACTCCCACTTGTGATAATTTTGGTAGATGATAAGAACCTAGGAATTTGTCCATTTCCTCTAGGTTTTCAAATCTGTTAGAGTACAGTCTTTCATAGTATTCTGTTATAATACTTTTGATTTCAGTTGGGTTGGTTGTGACATTTCCCATCTCATTTCTTATTTGAGTTATTTGTTTCCTCTCTTGTTTTTCCTTTGTAAGTTTAGCCGATGGTTTATTACTTTAGTTGACCTTTTGAAAAAAAATAGCTTTTGGTTTTGTTAATTTTTTCAATTGTTGTTCTATTCTCTAATTCATTTAGTTCTTCTCTAATCTTTATTATCTGTTTTCTTCTGTGCCTGAGGGATTCCTTTATTATTCTCCTTCTACTTTTTAAGCTGTAGGGTTAATTCTTTGGTTTTGGTCCTTCCTTCATTATGGGTGTGTGCATTTATAGAGATAAATTGATCTCTGAGTACTGCTTTGGCTGTATCCCATAGGTTTTCGTAGGATGCGTTTTCATTCTCCTTTGGTTCCATAAATTGCTTTATTTTGTCCTTGATTTCTTCTATAACCCATGAGTTTTTGAGCAAGATGTAGTTCAGTTTCCATTAGTTCAAATTTCTACCTATTTTTTTCTACTATTTATTTGAACTTTTATGGCTTTATGGTCCAAGAAGATGCTTTGTAATAATTCAGTGGTTTGGATTTTGTTGAGACTTGCTTTATGTGCTAACACATGGTTTACTCCGGAAAATGTTTCATGTGCATTGGAGAAGAAGGTGTACTGTCTGTTGATGGATAAAATGTTCTGTATGTATCACTGAGGTCTAGTTGGTTGATTGTTGCAATAAGATATTCTATGACTTTACTGAGCTTTTTTTCTGGATGATCTGTCCATTACTGAAAGTGGAGTGTAGAAGTCTCCAACTATTATTGTGGAGTGATCTATCTCATTTCTCTATGTAGTCAGTGTTTGTTCAGTGTGTTTAGATGCTCTAGTATTGGGTACACAAATATTTAGTATTGTTAAGTTCTGCTTAGCCTTTCGGCAATACGTAGTGACCATCCTTGTCCATGATGGTGGATTTTACATTAAAATCTATTTTATCTGAGATTAGTATTGTCACTCCTGCTCATCTTTGTATGTTGTTAACTTGACATATATTTTTCTATCCTTTAATTTTCAGTTTGTTCACGTCTTTGAGTCTGAGGTGTGTTGTAAGCAACATATTGACAGATCATGTCTTTTGATCCAGGATGTCACTCATGGTCTCTTAATTGGAGGGGTCAGTCTGCTTACATTCAGTGTAATTATTGACAGGTGTATGTTTAGTGCCCTCATTTTGATACCTTTGTTTTCGTGTTGATGCTTTCTTTGTTGCTCTCAATATTCTGTTCTGGGTCATTTTCCTTTATGGGTTGATTTTTCATCTTTTTCAGTGTTGGTTTTGTTGAGATTCCTATATTACATTTCTTGTTTTGATAGGCTGCATTGTTATTATGCTTTGTGTCTACTCCTATGATCCTCTTTAATATTCTAAGTTTAAACCCAATTTTAACTTCTTCATATCTTTTGAACTTCCTCTCCCTCTGAAAGAACTGTAACTATTGTAGTGTATTCCTCTTTTTAGTGTGACGGTGTCATAGTTTTTGTAATATGATCACTTTTTCCCTTCTTTTAATATTGTAGCTTTGACTGAGTTTTGTGACTTCCCTGACTGAGTAGGTTTCTGGATGCTACATCATGCCTTACCTCCTTGAATATATACTTCATGGTTTTGTTTTTCTAAGCCAAGAGCTTCTTTCAGTATTTCTTGTAGGTTTGGTTGGGTTTTTACTAAGTCTCTAAGCTTCTGTTTATCTGCAAATATCTTCATTTCATCCTCATATTTGAGATACAATTTTGCAGAACATATAATTCTTAGTTGGAACTTTTTCTCCTTCAAGGCTTTGAATGTCATCCCACTACCTTGATGCCAACATTTTTTCTGTGGATGAGTCAGACAAAAGCCTACAGGGCTTCCCTCTGAATGTTAGCTTTGCTTTGAGCCTTGCTACCTTTAAGAGCTCCTGCTTATTTTTAATTGTATTGAGCTTGATTATATCTTGGGGTCTAGTTTTTGTGATATTCCATATGCGTCTTGGAACTCTATGTCCTCCTCTTGTATAATTTCAGGGAACTTTTCTGTCAGCAACTCAGATACTCTCTGTGTTTTCAGCTGTTCTTCCCTGTTCAGGAACTCTGGTTAATCATAGATTATTCCTCTTAACAGAGTTCTATATGTTTCTTAATTCTTCTTCATTTTTCTTATTTCTTTTCTCTGATTTTGCCTCATAAATTCTGGTGTCAGTTGCTCTGTCCTCAAGCTCATCAAGTCTGACTTCTATCTTCTCAATTCTGCTCTTTGGGCTTTGGATTGAATTGTCTAATTCTGCCATTTTGTTATTGATCTGTGGGATTTCAGATTGTTGATGTTCTATGAGTTCAAATAGCTTGCTTAATTTTTCATTTTGCTCTACTGAATTTTGTTTAATCTCTAGGAGGGTTTTATATGTAATTCTTTTGTATTCCACCTCTGATAGTTTCAGAAAGGCTTCTTCATTGGGGAAGTTTTTTGATTTTTGATTTTGGGAGTTTTCTGCAGCCACGGTGGACTGTTTCTTTAAATGGTTAGTAATCATTTGTTGTCTTCAGGTCACTTCAAGGTTGTTCAGTATCTCTGGTGTTACCTTGATAGGAGCTGAGGTGTAATTCTAAGAGAGGGAGTTTGTTCACCAGTTGCCTCTATGTACTCTGGTGACTGAACCCAGTAGATTTTATGGGGTGGCAGACTCCACCTCCTGGATGGCAAAGATTGCACCCTACTTATGGAGAAATAAGGGGCCATCAGCCAACCCTTTGATGTGGGTCAGTGAATGGAGGAGGAGATACTGCCAGGACACTCCACAGTTATTTGTCCAGGCTGTGTTATTTTGAAACGTACTTTACTGTTAGCTTCGGAGGTGTCTAACGGCTGCCAAAATCAGTCAGGCCCTCAGGTGTGATAGGCCCTGCCTCTGGTTGACAACTAAAGCATGTCTTCACCTGTCCCCAGATGCTATGATGTAGTTCAATGTAAGGAGGAGTTATGGCCTTGTTGCCATTCTCAGCTGGGCCTCACCCATAAGTTAACATTCTGCTAAACACAGTCTTTCTGCTGGAAAAGCTCTTTCCAGATTGGCACTGCTTCTTAGCTTGGGAATTGGCCCTTGCTGAGACCTCTGGTTGAGTAACTCTGCCTCCCAGCTGACCAAGGTGGCATTTTGCTTGAGCTGCCCTTCCTGCCACAAAACAGCGGAATCTATGGTACATCTCAGAAAAGAGAGGGTGGAGGGGCAGTGGTGCTCTCAGCAAGCAGCTGGGATCTTAAAATGTGGGTGTATCCCAAACATGATGTCTCTGGTGTGCTCTGCGTTGTTTACTTTAACACTGCAGTTCAGTGTATTTGCTGGCTCATGCCAAGCCCCTGCCTTCTGTATAACAAAGAAGGCATCTGTACCTGCAGTCTACCTGAGCGGTGAATCAGCAGGAGCAGGGCTTAGCGTGAACTGCCTCATGTTAGGAAGAAGTAGTTTTCCGTTTAGTGGTGCACAGTCCAATCTGAAAACCATATGTCATATCCTAGTGTTTCCTGGATGTGCAGAGTGCTCCCTTCAGTTATCATTTCAGGCCTTAGTTCTCAGAGAAAATTGAGGAGATGTGTGTCTAGTCCGCCATCTTGACACCGCCCCTCTCTCACTTTGTTCTTGTTCTCAAGATAAGGCTTTATCCAGTACTTCTTTTTCCATATGAAGTTGATGATTTGTTTCCCCACCTCATTTAAAAAAGAAAATTACTTTTTAAGTGAAAGTTCCACACTTGTGCAAAAGTTGAAGAGCAATTATCATCTTATGGCCAATATTTGTTTTATTTTTTCAGTCTATATCCCTACTATCTCCTCTCTCTGCTTCTACACACTGATTTTTTTGATACAAATATCTGGTGTCATGTGTACTTGATTTAAAAATGTAATGCCAGAGGAGATTGGCTACTAAATTGACTGAAGTGCTTGTTGCCATGAAACAATCAATTTGCTATTAAAAAAGTCTTAATATTTAGAAATGGGAAAAATTTAAATTGAGTTCTTAAAACATCTTTAAGAAGATTCTCGCACTACAGGAATCTTCAGCATCTCACAAAGTGATATTGGCTGTGTTGACTTTTAGTGATTGTATGGAGTCTTAGGATATTATAAAGCACTTTTTTTTCAGTATTTATAATATTATAATAAACTCAGGAAACCAGCTATCTGAGACACTGTGGTTTGTCTAACTTGTCTTCCAAGTTATTAGCCTGGAAAACTGCTTTTACTTCTTATGTAAGGAACTACCACAACAGAGAATCCACTTCAGCAGAATGTATTGACATTCTTTTACAACAAACCCAAACCCTAACCCAAGCAAAGCCTTTGCTGTTAAGTCAATTCTGACTTATAGTAACACTACAGGATGGAATAGAACTTTCCCATAATATTTGCAAGGATTTAAATTACTGATCTTTCGGTTAGCAGCTGAGTTCTCAACTAATGTATCATAAGGGCTCCTCTTTGACCCCAGACAGAAGGAAATGCATCCTTTTTCTTGCTTCCAGAGCCCTTGTCTTAGATGCTTGCTTGTTTTCCATAGTGGGATGTAGGCTGCATAGGAGCTGAGCTGATGTCTTTATTCTGATGTCTTTATTTATGCTGATTCATGGTGGCCCCATGTGTGCAAAGCAGAACTGCTCCATAGAGGGTTCACGGCTGTGACCTTACAGAAACAGATTGCCAGGCTTACTTCCCGAGGTGCTTTGGGAAGGTTTGAACCACCATCCTTTCAGCTAGTAGTCAAGCATTTAACTGATTTTGTCATCTAGGCGCTTGGTAAGTGTTCATTCAATTAAACTTCTTTCTAGCAATATGGAAGCGCTTATTTAAAAGTAAAAGATTATTTACTTTTACTGTTGAGAATAACACAGCAAAACATATACCAGTTCAGGAATTCCTACACGTACAACTCTGGGGCATTGATTACATTCTTTAAGTTGTGCAACCATTCTCACCGTCCTTTTCCAAACTGTTCTTTTCCCATTAATATACATTCACTGCTCCCTAAGGTTCCTATCTAACCTTTTAAGTTGCTGATATCTATTTGATCCCATATATAGTTTTTTAAAAGTGCACAACATTCAAAGCAAATATTCTTTAGTATTTAATCTAAACTAACATTTGGTTTAAAGAAGACTTCAGGGGTTATTTTTAGTTTAAGATTTAAAGATAATCTCAAAGCAACACTTTGCCAGATTCGTGCAGCCTTCATAGTTCTAGAAAGTCTGGATTTCATGAGAACTGCAATTCTGTTCTTCATTTCTCCCTGTTTTGATCAAGTTTCTCAGTAATGGTAGTTAAGAAGTATTTGTTTTTCAGGGGAATTATTGGTTTCACAAGATTGCATGGGGAGTTTTAAAGAACACACTTAACCTGTGTTAAATGTTTCACAGTGTTAGCTGAGTGAGGAAAAGCAGCTTTTAGGGTCGTTAATCCCAACCTTCAGAATGCTCTGGCTCTTCTTGCCCACATCTCCTACTCTCTGGCCTCCTCTCCACACCTGTGAGAGCTGCAAGACCATTTTTTTGCCAGCTCTGTCAGGGAATTTCTGAAACCCAGACTGACACTTTGCTTTATTTTGAAAAATGATACAGTATTGTATCAGCTGCCATGAGGAGGAGCAAGCATGTCATATGCTGAGCCAGAGGAATGGTAGAGGGCTGAGCAGTTTTGCAGACTATGCCAAGGCCACGTGTTCAGCCCTGTAAGTCTGAGAGTCTGAGTCTCCCAAGGCACCAGCTTGAGGGGCTCTGAGGGAAGGATTAGATAAATTGAAAACAGCCTCTATTACTCTGGGCTAGTTATGCAGACAAGGAGTAATTGTCCCAGTTCAGTGCACAACAGCTTTTAAGTGCTCACATCCTGCAGTATTTAACTCTACCTTGTTTAGATGGCGTAAGAAGGAAGTCTTTGTCCAACGATTGGTGATACTGCAGAGGGTTCAGTTAAGAAAATTGAGTTGCCTAGGAAAGCATATGAGGACACAGTTTATGCCATAGTTTACACTAAAAAAGTTATGAAATCAAATAATAGGCAATGCTTACTTTGTGGCCAGGCACAGAATTAAGCACTATACCTGACAATTCTGTAAATAGATAATCAATTTTATTCATTTAATTAAGATGAAACTGAGGCATAGATCGATTACTTTCCAAGCCCTTAAGTTGGAAGGAGACCCTGGTTGTGTAGTGGTTAAATGCTGTATGGTATTCAAAAGGTCTGCAGTTCAAATCCACCACACACTCATTGGAAAGTCTATGAGGCAGTTCCAACTGTCCTACAGGGTCACTATGAGTCAGCATTGACTGAACAGTAGTAGGTTTAGTTTGCTCTTGATAAGTTGCTATGTGGAGAAGTGTGAATTTGAAGACAGGTAGACTGACTCTAGAACCTGCTTTTGTAAGCAACCCACATATAACAGGGTATAGCTATAAATATACAAATGTATGAGGTCCTACTATTAAGTCTACAAACTTAATTGTGCTAAGTGCTACATACCTCATTGCTGAGTATCACTATGGTCACCTTTGAAGTATTCTGCTTTGGAAGCTATGCACTGATACCAGTACTTAGTCGACCCTTAAAGGCAATTTTGGAACTTTTTCTGGAATGGCCATTGTACCTGGTGGCATGGTAGCAAGTTCACGAACTTAATTGTACAGTTGTTTGTGAGGGAAATTTTAGTCAGTAGACACACAACTGTATTGGAACACCCACCCTACTCACCTGAACTGGCCTCCAATGACTATTTTCCTTACCTGAAGATAAAGGGAATATTGAAAAGAAGACTTTTTGATGAGATTCAGGACATCAAGGGTAATATGATGACAGCTCTGATGGCCATTCCAGACAAAGAGTTCCAAAACTGCTTTGAAGGGTGGACCCTGTGCTGGTGTCAGTGCATAGTTTCCCTAAGGGAATACTTTGAAGGTGACTGTAGGGATATTCAGCTGTGAGGTATGCAACACTTTTTCAAAGATGAGTTTGTGAACTTAATTGGAAGTTCTCGTATGTTATTGTTAGGTGCTGCCAATGTACAATAGAAGGAAACACTACTCGGTCCTGTGACATCTTCATAACTGTCATGATGCTTGAGCTTATTGCTGCACTCACTGCCTATTCATCTTTTTGTAGGTCTTTTTTGCTGTCTACTGAGCACGATGTCCATCTCCAGGGACTGGTCTCTCTTGATAGCATGTTCAAAGTATGTGAGACTAAGTCTCACTATCCTCACTTGTAAGGAGCATTCTAGATCCTTAAACAGAATTCTGATTTTGAAGACAGATATATTCGTTCTTCTGGCAGTCAGTTGTAGTCAACATTCTTTGCCAGTGCCAAAGTTGTCAATTTTTCTTCAGTTTTCCTTATTCATTGTCCAACTTCTACAAGCACATGAAGTGACTCAAAACATCGTGGCTTGTGTCAGGCACACCTTAGTCCTTAAAGTGACATCTTTGCTTTTTAACATTGAAAGAGGGCTTTTGCAGATTTGCCCAGTACAATGTGACATTTGATTTCTTTTTTCCCTCTTCTTTTAACTTGTTTTTCTTTTATTGTGCTTTAGTTGAAAGTTTATAGCTCAAGTTAGTTTCTTGTATGAAAATTTATACACATGTTGTTATGTGACCCTGTAATATGATCTCACATTCTTCCTCCCCTGCTCCGCCAATTTCCTTTGTCCAGTTGACCAGCTTCTATCTCTTTCTCTCTTCTCATCTTGCCTCTAGATAAGAGCTGCCTCTTTAGTTTCATATATCTTCTTGAACTAAGAAGCACAGACTTCACAAGCATCATTTTATGTCTTATAGTTCAGTCTACACTTTGTCTGAAGAGTAGGATTCAGGAATGGTTTTAGTTTTGGGTTAACAGAGAGTTCAAGGGTTGTGAGCTCTGGGATCATCCAGTCTCAACCAGACAATGACATCTGGTTTTTTTTTTTTTTTGTAGAACTAGAGTTTTGCACCTCATTTTTCTTCTTCTCTGTCAGGGACTCTCTGTTGTGTTCCCTGACAGGGCACTCATTGGTGCTAGCCAGTCACCATCTAGTTCTTTTGGTCTCAGGATGATGGAGTCTCTGGTTTAGGTGACCCCTTTTGTCTACTGGGCTAATATTTTTCTGTCTTTGGTGTTATTCATTCTCCTTTGCTCCAAGTGGGTTGGACTAATTGAAGCATCTTAAATGGCTGCTTGCAAGCTTTTAAGACCCCAGATAGCACTCACTGAAGTGGGATGCAGAATATTTTCTGAATAAATTTTGTTACACTGGTTGGCCTAGATGTGTCCTAAAATCCTGGTATCCAGAACCCCACTCCTGCTACACTGTCTCTTGAAGTGTTTGGTTGTGTTCAGGAAACTTCTTGGCTTTTGGCTTAATCTAGTATTGCTGACTTCACCTGAATTGTGTGATACCCTTCCCTTCACTTATGATAAGACCCTTGACGAGATTGGTCGACACAGGGGCCATAACAATTGGCTTAAACATGAAAACCATTGCGAATACAGCGCAAGACTGGGCAGTGTTTCATTCTGTTGTGCATAGGGTCACCATGAGTCAGAACTGATTTGATGGAACCTAACAACAACAGCTATCTAGTTAATAAACCCCCCTCTTCCTCTCTCCTTACCCTTGTACCATCAAAGGATGTTTTCTTCTGTGTTTAACTTTTTCTGGAGTACATTTGATTTCTTGACTGCTGTTCCATGAGCATTGACTGTGGATCCAACCAAGTAAAATGAAACTCTTGACAGCTCCAATATTTTCTGCCATCGAGTCAGTTCTGACTTATAGTGACCCTATACAGGTCAAAGTCAAATTACCCCATAGAGTTTCCAAGGAGTGCCTGGTGGATTGGAAAAGCTGAGATTTTGGTTAGCAGATATAGCACTTAACCACTATGCTGCCTATTTACCATGATGTTACTTATGGGTCCAGTTGGGAGGACCGTTATTTTCTTAATGTTGAGGGTAATCCACACTGAAGGCTGTATTTTCTGATCTCCACCAGTAAGTACTTCAAGTCCTCTTCACTTTCAGCAAGAAGGTTGTGTCATCCTTAAGTTGTTAATTAAAAAAAAGAAAAAAAATTTGGTGTTTTAAGTGAAAGTTTACTATCAGAGTCAATTTATCATACAAAAAACTTACAACACACATTGCTATGTAACTTTAGCTACTCCTCCCGCACTATGCCAATACACTCCTCCTTTCTACTCTGTACTTCCCAAGTCCATTCCACTAGTTCTTACCTGCTCTTTCCTCTAATCTTGCCTCTGGGCAGAGCTGCCCAATTTGGCTAATGTGTCTACTTAAGCCAAGAATCTCACTCTTTGCCAGTATCATTTTATATTTTACAGTCCAGTCCAGTATTTGTCTGAAGAGCTGGTTTTAGGATTGGTTTCAGTTCTGCACTAACAGAGAGTCAAAGGGTCATGTCTTCCAGTACATTCCAGCCTGTCAGATCATGAAGTCTAGTCTTTTTAATAGGCTTCGTGTTCTACACCTCGTTTTTCTCCTGTTCCACCAGAGACTCTTTCTTCTGTTGTCTGTCAAGGTAGTCATTGGTGGTGGCCAGGCATCATCTAGTTCTTCTGGTCTCAGGCTGACGTAGTCTCTGGATTATGTGGCTCTTTCTATCTCTTGGGTTTATGTTTTCCTTATGTTATTAATATCCTTCATTCTTCTCTGCTCCAGATGGATTGAAACCAACTGATGCTACTTAGAAGGCCTTTTGCTAGTTTTTAAGACCCAGGAAGCCATTCATCAAATTGGGATGCAGAATATTTTCTGAAGAAACTTGATCATGCCAGTTGACCTAGATGTGTCCTGAAACCATGGTCACCAGACTCCTGCCCCTGCTACTCTGTCTTTTGAAGTGTTGGGCTATATTTAGGAAACTTTTGGTTTTCCAATTGTACTGACTTTTCCTCTACAGTATGTTGTTCCTCCTTTCACCTAACTCAATTTTTATCTACTATCCAATTAATGGATACCCCTGTCTCTCCCTCCCCACCCTTGTAACCATCAAAGACTATTTTTTTCTGTGTTTAAACCATTTTGTGAGTTCTTATGTCAGTGATCTCATATACTGTTTGATCTTTTGCAACTGACTTCAGTCTTGATAGCCTGTTCTTCTTTATATAATCCAGCTTCTCAAAGTATCTGCCTGACATGAGATTGAATAAGTATGGCAAAATGATACAACCCTCATGCACACCTTTCCTCATTTTAAACCACACAAAATCTCTTTGTTCTGTTGAGATGACTGCCTGTTTTTCTACGTACAGGTTCTTCATGAGCATGGTTAAGTGTTCTGGAAATCTCGTTTTTAACAATGTTATTCATAATTTGTTTTGATCCATGTAGTCGAATGCCTTTGTGTCACTAAAACACAAATGTTTTTTCTGACATTATCTACTTTCAGTCAAGATCTATCTGATGAAGGGTCTGATCCTTATTCCACATCTTCACCTGAATCTGACTTGAATTTCTGGCAGTTCCCGCTCAATGCACTGCTGTAGACACTTTTGCATGATCTTCAACAAAATTTTAACTCGTGTGTGACATTAATGATATTGTTTACAATTTTTGTATTCTATTGCATCACTTTTCTTTAGGATAGGCACAAATACAGATCTTTTCTAGTTGGTTGGCCAGTAGCTGTCTTTCACATTTCTTCGCACAGGTGAACAAACACTTAAATCTTTTCTTTCATTTGCTGAAACATCTCAACTAGCAGGCCACCAATTCCCGGCCGAAGCCAAGTGCGGAGCCTTTTTTATTTGTTTGTTTTACCAGTACTTTTGATGCAGCTTGGATTTCTTCTTTCAGTACTGTAGGTTCTTAATCATATGTTACCCCATGGAATGGTTGAATGTTGACCGATTCTTTTTGGTACAGTGACTTTGTGTATTCCTTCCATCTTTTTTTGATGTTTCCTGCATCATTTAATATTTTCCATGTAGAATATGTCAATTTTTTTGAACTAAATATTAAGTGGTTTATTAAGGAAACAATAAGGTACAACTTGATATCAGGATCAATAGGCTACAAGCCCTCACTAAGTCCATAACAGGACAGGCTTCTCCTGACTTGCTGAAGTTAGGTTTCTCTTAGCCCTGTCATCTGTCACCACCAGCTCTGCCACAGGGCCCCTTCTAGGTTTTCTGTGTTACCGCCCTTGACTTGTGTTACAGCTCTATAGGAGGTACCTTGCCTCCTTTCTCTCTGTTGCTTCTCTTCTGCCTTTTATCCTTTCTGCTTCTCCCTGCTTTCTGCCTTCTTGTTTCTTTCTTCCAGTGGGGACAACAGGATACATATGTAGCACATGACAATTATTATTAGTTTTAATATTTTCTTTTTTTAATTATGACTGAGTGAAAATGTACATTCCCATATAAATTTACATGCCCACCTTAACGCAGCTTCCACTGCTCTCCCTGCCCAGTAATATTAAAAGATAAAAAATCTTCTGGAAATTTCATCACTTAAAAAATACATTTAAACTGTTTTTATACTGAAATAATACATTAAAAAAGCATATACACACAATTTAAAGACAAATTATGAAGCACTATTTAAAATAAGAGAAGTTATCCAGATTAAGAAATAAATTATTGCTCGTAACTTAGGAGCTTCCTGGGTGTCCCTTGTTGATCACATCTTATTTCTTTCTTCCTAAACACCACAACTGTCTTGAATTTTGTGTGTTTTAATTCATAACTTCTGTATATTAGTATCACACTCAAGTACAACTTTGCTGAAGATAATTTAAAAATGTTGCAGCAGTACATGAAGAGGGAACTGTCAGAAATTTAAGCCAGATTCAGAAGAGGCCATGGAACCAGGGGTATCGTAGCTCATGTCAGACGGATCATGGCTGAAGACAGAGAACACTACAAAGATGTATGTCTGTGTTCTCGACCACGGCAAGGCATTCAAGTGCGTAGAGCATAATAAATCATGGACAACACTGTAAAGAATGGGAATTCCAGAACACTTAATTGTGCTCATGGGAAACAGGTACATAGACTAAGAGGCAGTCATTCAAACAGAGCAAAGGGATGCTGCATGGTTTTAAATCAGGAAAGTTGTGAGTCAGGTTTGTATCTTTCATCATATATACTCAATCTGTATGCTGAGCAAAAAATTGGACAAGCTGGATTAAGTGAAGAAGAATGTGGCTTCAGGATTAGAGGAAGAATCATTAACAACCTGTGATGTGTAGATGACACAATCTAGCTTCATGGAAGTGAAGAGGACTGGAAGGTCTTACTGATGAAGATCAAAGATCACTGTGCTTAATATTAAGAAAACAAATGTCCTCACTACTGAACCAGTAAACAACATTATGATAAACAGAAAATATTGACCTTGTTAAAGATTTCTTTTACTTGAATCCAAAGTCAGTACCCATGGAGGCAGTAGTCAACAAATCGAATGACCCATTACATTGGGCAATCTGTTGCAAAGGACCTCTTTAAAGTGTTTGTAAGCAAACACATTGCTTTGAGGGTTAAGACGTGCTTGATCCAAGTCAAAGTATTCTCCATTACTTCATATTCATATGAAGGCAGAATAATGAATATGGAAGACTGAATTGACACCTTTGAATTATAACATTAGTGAAGAATTTTGAATATATGATGGGTTGCTAGAAGAATGAACAAATCTGTTTTGGAAGAAATACAGCTAGGATGCTCCTTAGCGGTGAGGACAGGGAGACTGTGTCTCCTGTACTTTGGATATGTTATGAGGAGTTCTTGGAGAAGAAAATGATTCTTGGTAAAATGGTAGCAAAAAAGAAGACCAGCACAGTGACTGCAACAATAGGCGGAAACATAGCGATGAGTATGAGGATGGTGCGGGACTAGGCAGCGCTCTGTTTTGTTACATGTAGGGTAGCTGTGAGTTGGAACTGATTTGGAAGCACCTAACTTTAACAACATGCCCGTGGTTATCATTCTGTTTGGGAACGGGTTGTCTGTAATTATGCTATGAGGCAAAATTAATACAGAGTATGTCTTGAGTAAATCTCTTTTGAGACACAAAAGAGATTAAGTGAGCGTGTGAGGAAGGAGAGAGAGATGCCAGACCGCAGGAAGACCATCCAAAAATAGAAACTGAAGAGATGAGGACCTCTTTCAGAGCTGACAGAGAAAGCCTTTCCCTAAAGTCAGTACCCAGAATTCAAACTTCTAGACTCCTTCACTGTGACAAGATGTATTTCTGTATGTTAAAGCCACCATTTATGGTATTTCTGTTATAGCAGAGTGACTAAGACACAGTCACTCACTGCCTAAATCAGTTCCTCTTCTATGAAGCTCTCCCAAATGATTCTATTCTACTATTCTCTGTTGCTTTCAATTTGAAACATCATTTTTGTTTTAAATTTAAAATGCTATCATTCAGTCTCTAATTGTGTTGTACCTTATGACAGTCCTTATTGTCTTGGAATCCCTGGGTGGCAGAAATAGTTAAGTGTTCGACTACCAGCTGAGAATTTGGTGGTGAAATACAAACTCCTGTGAAACACTTCTACTCTGCACAAGTGGGGATGCCATGAGTTGCAATCAACTAAATGGCAACTGACAACACTGTTGTCTGTACTATGCGATTTCTTCTTGCTGCCATGTTTGATCAATTAACCCGTCAGCTCACTGTTGTCAGAGATCATGCTCCATACTCCGCATTATCTGTGGGGACTTAGTACTGTGACTTGCTCACAGCACGGCCTGTTAAATACTTATTAAATAACTTGTGAGAAGAAAGACTCACTACAGTGATTACTTTGAATTCTGTCAGCGACCAGTGGAAATTCCAGTAATGGCAGGAAAAATGTGGTCTCCACGTTGAATAGTAAATGGGAGAGAAATCTTATTTATAATAACTCTTTTCGTTTCTGTTGACATTTATTGCATGTTAATTATGCCTGGGGTCACTCAGTGATGTAAATGCTTAAATGTTGGGCTGCTAAATGCAAAGCTGGCTATTTGGAACTACATAGAAATGCCTCAGAAGAAAGGCCTGGCAATCTGTTTTCAAAGGTCACAGCCGTGAGAACTCCATGGAGCACATTTATATTTTCAGACACATAGGGGTGGTAATGAGTTGGAATCAATACAACAGCACTGGCTATACATCAGGCCCTTTGCATTCATTGTGTTATTAAACCCTCTGTGTGACCCTGCACTGTAGGTGTCTTAGTCATCTAGTACTGCTGTGACAGAAATATCACAAGAGAATGACTTTAAAAGGAGAAATTTCATACAGTAGTCTGCAAGTCCAACATCTCCAGAGGAAGGTTTTCTCTGTTGGCTCTGGAGGAAGGTACTTTTTGTCAATTTTTCCCTGCAGTGGAAGCTTCTGAGTTGCAGGGACCCTGGGTCCTTACCAAAGGATACGCTCTGCTCCCCAAATTGCTTCTTGGTGGTATGAGGTTCCCAACTCTCTGCTTGCATCCCTTTCCTTTATATCCCAAGAGACTGCCTCAAGGCGCAATACAATCTTACACGTTGAATCCTGTGTCACCCACAGAACTGCCACCCATCCTTCTTCACTAACATCACAGAGGCAGGATTTACAGCAAGGAGGATCATCTTACAACGCCAGGAATCATGGCCAAACTTCTACAAAAATTCAGGGAGCTCACAGTTGAATCCATGACAGTAAGCGTTATTTTCTCTTATTAAAAAAAGAAGAACTGAGGTTCAAAAGTAACTTGTTCAGAGGTATAACATGAATGAAATATTTTAGATGCCACTGTTTATGTGAAAATCGCCTCTACTAACCAAAAGAAAATCACCCAGCCAACTCTCTAGGATAGTTCAGGATCATTGCAAAAGAAAGTCGCTAGAGCATGAGTCTGCATGGAATTTCCTTCAGTAAAGTTATCAAACTTTAGATTCCAATCTAGGAATTTTTCTTCCCTTCTGGGTAAGGGTCAGGGCTAGAACTTTTAAAGAGGCCGTGCCACTTGTAAACCACGCCTTGTTTTCACAGTGAGCTCTCAGTTTAGTTATTTTTCCTTTGTAATGTTAAATAGTCCTTAATACAGGACAGAAAATTCCTAGACTTCACTCCTTGGTATTTGTGTGAAGAAGCTTAATGGTTGACAGAGCAAAGTCTATGTTAAGGCCATGCAGTCAAGAGCCAGACTGCTTTTCTTTAAAGAGAGACTCATACAATAAAGAATGTAGAGTTTAGATGTCTGTGAGAACAAGGAGATTTAAAAGATCAGATGCCATAGTGAAGGCTGGTGGAATTTATACTGTCTTGGATTAAAATGTGGCTGCATTAACAATGCTAAGCTTTACTTTTTGGCTTTTGCCCCTATATACTGAATTGGGAAATGCAACCCCCTTCAAAGCCTTTCACATTATTTTGGGAAGTGTGGGCATCTTCTTAGGTATATTAGATCTATGTTCACAAAGATTCTTCCCTTCTCTATGAAAAATGAAGGCAGCTCATTGATGGCCACAGAGCCACTAGTGGACACTCCTCCTACCGGAATCTGCTACTCCAGACAGTGCTACTGTCAGGTTCCATAGCTGATGCTGCTGTGCATCACACCTTCAGACACCACAAAGGGCAGAACCAGGGGCTGTTTCATGCAGAAGTCAGAATGTCTCTTCCTTTCATGCTGTGTTTAGTTGTTCAAGCATCAAATTCGGTTGCCTTTTAGCCCAGTGTAATAAGTACCAGTGTTTATGGTTCATTTTACTGTGCATTTCTGATGCATCACATTAATGAACTTTTGCAATTAGAACAAAGGACAGACATGAGTTACTGACATTATGCTGGACACGGATTAGCACTTTGTTCCCAGGCTGAAGCACAGTTTGGGGACAAAGTAAGACTAAGACTCCTTACTCTCCCCTGAAAACAGTTTTCATGCAGCTCTGCCTAACTATTCTGCCAGATATTCCTATATATGTCTGAATCCCAGTACAGTTTATTACAATCTGCAATCCTTGCTTTACTGTGAATCAAGAGTGTGTTCTACTCTTGCTGTGAGAATCCACTCAACAGCAATGAGTTTTGGGTTTGGAGGCCTGAAGCTTATCTATTAGGAGAACTTTCCTTCACCAGTTTTACAGGGCATCCTGAGTGGGGTGTAGACTAGCAGCAGTCTCTTTGTAGTTTGTATCCATGTAACAAACCAACTTACCTGGTGACAAAGCTCAGACTTTCTCCACCTTTGTCAACTGGTCATAGGAAACCATGTTGATATTCTGGTCTGCAGAAACACCCATGCAGTCTCTCAGTGATGCTAATGTGCCCTCAGCTGAGACTTTCTTTACTGCCTTGTTAGACCAAACATCCTCCGGTACTCTCCTTTGGAACATGAGAAAAACCCAAACCGAAGCTTTTGATGTTGAGTCGTACCCAATCATAGCAACCCTATAGGACAGAGTAGAGCTGTCCTATAAGGGTTTCCAAGGAGAACCTGGTAGACTAGAACTGCCAGCCTTTTTCGTTACCCACCGTAACACCTAACTACTACGCTATCAGAGTTTCCTGTGCAGAACACAGTTTCATTTACAGGAGTTATTCTAGCTTGTCTACTTCTAGTCTTTTTTTGTGTTTTAGATGATATGCAGAGCAAATTAGCTTCTCGATAAACAACTAATACATATATCACTTTGTGTCATTAGTTTCAATCCCATGACATGTTAGCAGTCTTCTCTTCTTTACCTTGGGTTCCCCTTTACCAGCACTTCTGTCTTTGCCAGAATCCTTGTCCCTGCCCCTGGACTGGTGTGCCCATTTAATCTCATTTGGTTTCGTGAATCTGCCTAATCTTTGCCTGGAGGTTGAATGTTAGGAGTGACTTCAGTACTGAATTAAAAAGATTATCTGGGGGCCATACTCTTGGGGTTTGTCTAGTCTCTGTCTGACCAATAATCCTGGTCTTATTTTTGTGAGTTGGAATTTTGTTCTACATTTTTCTGCAGCTCTGTCTGTTGTGATCCTTTTCATAGCCAGTTGATAGTGGTAGTCAGGCACCGCCTAGTTATGCTGGACTCTGTCTGGTGGAGGTTGTGGTACTTGTAGCCCATTAGTCCTTTGGATGAATCTTTCCCTTGTGTCTTTGATTTTCTTCATTCTCTCTTGTTACTGATAGGGTAGGCTCAATAGAGTATCTTAGGTGGCCACTCACATGCCTTTATACCCCAGATGCTACTCATCCAGTGGAATGTAGAACATTTTCTTTACAAAATATTTTATGCTAATTGGGCCAGATACTGCCTGAAACCATAGTCTCCAGCCCTCAACCCAGTAACATGGTCCCTCGGGAAGTTCGGATGTGTCTATGAAGCCTCCATGATCTTGCCTTGTTCAAATTGTGCTGACTTCTCCAGAATTATGTACTGTCTTATTCTTCACAGAAGTTACTACTTATCTGTTATTGTTTGGTCGGGGGTTTTGCCTTTCTAACCCTTGCTTGCCTTTCCTATATCCATCAAAGATAGTTTCTTTCTGTGTGTAAACCTTTTCATTTGATTTCATAATAGTGGTCACATACAGCATTTGTCTTTTGTGATTGACTTGTTTCACTCAGCATAATGACCTGCAGATTCATCCACGTTGTGAGATGGTTCCTAGATTTATCATGTTCTTTGCTGCATAGTATTCCATTACCTGTAGTTTATCTGTTCATCTATTGATTTGTGCTTAGGTTGTTTCCATCTTTTTGTTATTATGAATAATGCTTCAGTGAACATGGGTACGCAAGGGTATGGGTATTCAAGTGGTGGTTCTTATTTCTCTAAGATATATTTCTAGGAGAATAGCTGAATTATACATTATTTCTATTTCTAGCTTTTTAAGGAAGTGCTGTATAATTTTTCCAAAATAATTGTACCGTTTTGCATTCCCAACAGCAATGCATAAGAATTCCAATCTCTGTGTAGCCTCTTCAACATCCGTTATTTTCTACTTTTTTGATTTGTGCCGGTAGTGCTCTGTAGTTTTGGTTTGCATCTTTTTAATGGCTACTGTGAAACCCTGGTTGCACACTGGCTAAAAGTTTGGCTACTAACCAAAAAGTCAGCAGTTTGAATCTACCAGGTATTCCTTGAAGTCCTATGGGGCTGTTCTACTCCATCCTACAGGGTCATTATGAGTTAGAATCAGTCAAAGGCGGTGTGTTTGATTTGGTTTGGTTTGATGACTAGTAACACTGAGTATTTCCCTTTGTATCTGTTACTTGCTTGAATGTATTCTTTGGTGAAGTATCTGTTCATGTCCTTTGCCCCTTTTTTATTGAATTTTCTTTTCTTTTTTCTTTTACAGAAGTGTTGGATTTTATTCTACATTTTAAAGATTAGAGCTTTATCAGATTTGTCATAGCCAATTTTCCCCCCTAGTTTGTAGTTGCACTTTTTACTGTTTTGGCAAAGTCTTTTGATGAGCATGTGTTTAATTATTAGAAGAGCTCAGTTATCTAGCTTATCTTCTAGTATTTGTATATTGTTACCATCCTATTTATGCTGTGAATATGTCCTTTAGCACTGACCCTGATATTTAGGTTTTTAATCCACTTGAAATTAATTTTTACGTATGGTGGGAAGTATATGTCCTGTTTCATTTTTGTTTTTGCAGATGGACATCCATTTTTGTCAGTAGCATTTTTGAAAAAGACTTTCTTTTCCCCATTTAATGAACTTTTGGGTCTTTGTCAAATATTAGGTGACCTTAGGTGGATGGGTTTACATTTGAGCAAGCAATTCTGCCCCATGGGCGAATGTGTCTGTTGTACCGGTATCAGGTTGTTTGGGTTACTGTAGCTATACAGTAGGTTCTAACGTCAAGTGGTGCAAATCCTCCTACTCTCTTCTTCTTCAATAATCATTTGCGGAGGCAGGGCCTAGATAGTGGAGTAGTCAGATGCTTCATGTGATAGCTATCACAACAAAGACACTAAAAATGAAAGAATCGATTATACATGGCATTCTAGGAACTCTGAACATCAAAGGAAAAATTGAAAAATTGGGCTGAGTGGTAGAAGACGGAGAGAAGTTTCAGAAGCAGTGATGAGTGGCCAGATCTGACTCAGTCGGAATTGGCTCTGCAAAGACCGAGTTCCAGCATGGTGAGGTGAGTAGAGGCATTCAAAATGCATTTTCGATATCAAGAGACTTGTGGCACAGAGTCACCTCATGCCTCTACAATAAGCGAAAAGTGGCACTAGATCATTAAAAGATAAGTAATTTGTGTCCAACCTATCCCGTTTTCCTAAGCATAAACCTCTCTCCCCCTGCTCTCAACTGGGCTGGAGCTGGCTCCAGAGACTGACATATCTGCTGGGTCGGAAGTAGGACCCCTTACATTTTTCCAGCCTTCAGTGTTATCATCAGGGAATCATTTAACAATCAGGGAAGAAATAATCTGCTGCTCCATTAAGCCAAGAACTCAGGGCAGAAATAGTTCCCATGCGTAGGCGCAAGCACAGTGATTCACAGACTTTGCCTCTTACACCTGCGTAGATCTGTGTGGGCCCAAATGCAACAGTGCAGGTATTTAGCAGTACAACAGGGTATATGCCTGAACCCTAATTTCACTGTATCAGCTATATGGTGGAATGGCAGGTTACTGATATTTGACACTGAATTGTTCTTTAAGCAGAGTCTTTCCTTACCTACAGCAAGGGGCTGATAAGTGGTGACTGTACCCACATTCACTAACCACCTGCAACAGGGGTCCAAGAGTGAATGGTGCCTCCTAATCCTTACAAGCAACAGAACTAGGCATCCATAGATGGTTGTAAAACCTACCTTCATGTGCTCTTACAGGAACAGGGATACCATTTCTTCACAAACACTAAAGAAGGCAATCAGCTTCCTGTCTTGCTCAGTGTTTTAGTCAGCTAGGCTGCTCTAACAGAAATACCACAGAGTGGATGGCTTTAACAAAGAAAGATTTATTCTTACACAGTCTGGTAGGTTGCAAGTCCATATTCAGGGTGTCTGCTCCAGGGAAGGACTTTCCCCTTGTTGGTTCTGGAGGAAAGTCCGGTATTGCATCAGTCTTTGTCCAGGGAGCGTCCTCATGCAAGAACCTCTGGTCTGAAGGACATGCTCTGCTCCCGGTGCTGCTTGCTTGATGGTAGCGAGGTTCTCAAATTGTCCTTTGTTTCTTTTTCCTTTTATTCCTTGCAAGCTAAAAGCATTAAGGGTGGGGCAAGCCATACTCCAGGGAAACTCCCCCCACAGCAGGAATTCCCAGCCCCACCCTAATCCTTTAACATACAGGTTAGCAAAACCACACAATGGAGGACAGTCCCAAGATACTGGGAACCATATCCCAGCCACGTGGCTGCACACATTTTTGGGGGGACACAATTCCAACCATGACACTCAGTGTGTGCAGCCAGTTACCTGAAGCCTCTACTAATCACCCTTGCCTATCTAGAACTGTAGGTGAAAGCTTGTACCATACAGTTGGTGAACCGGGGCATCTGAGCTGGATCCAAAGAAAAATAAAAGGGCTCCCAGGTAGTGGCATACCTAGTAATAGCTCTAACCACCTGGTAACAGAATGTTAGGGCTTCAGAGGCATTGGTAATCAAACTAGCTCACATGATCAGGCTATTTGGGAACTTCAAAACAAAACAGGCCAAGAACCTAGGACAGAGTAAACACATATGAAACAAACAAGTACAATAACTTATTGATGGCTTGAAGACAACAGTCAATACCAAATCACATAAAAAGACAGGCTATGATGACTTGGCAAGTTCCCCAAATAAAGAATCAAGAAGTCTTCTAGATGAAGAGAACTTTCTGGAAATTACTGAATATGAAGCATAAAAGATTGATATATAGAACTCTTCACAACATCAGAAAAGAGATCAGGAAAAACACAGAACAAGCCAAAAAAGATACAAACACAGCAATATAGGAACTTAAGAAGTTTAGAGCAGAGCATAATGACAAACTGTGTGGGCGACAATAATCCATAGATGGACAGCAAATTGAAATGCTGAATAATAATAATAACATTTCAATAGAAAGTCAAAGGAGCAGAATAGAGGCAATGGCAGTCACAATTAGTGAGACTGAAGACAAAGCACTTGATCTCAACATATTTGAAGAAAAATCTCATAAAAGAATTTTAAATAATGAAGATATCCTAAGAATTATGAAGAACTCTATCAAGAGGGGTAACATATGAATGACTGGATTACTGGAATGGGATGGAGGGATAGGAGAAAACACAGATATAATTGCTGAAAACTTGTTGATAGAAAACTTCCCTGATGTTGTAAGAGATGAGATGATATCTATTCAAGATGCTCATGAAACACCACATAGGCAGATACCGAAAGTCACCAAGACACATCATAGTGAACCATGCCAAAATTAAACATGAGAGAATTTTAAGAGTTGCTAAGGCTAAACAAAAAATAACCTACAAAGGACAGTCAATAAGACTAAGTTCTGCTTACTCAGTGGAAACCATGCAGGCAAGAAAGCAATGGGATGACAAAGACTTGAAGAAAAAAATTGCCAGCCAAGAATTATATATCTAGCAAAACTGTGTCTCAAATATGATAGTGAAGTTAGGACATTTCCAGGTAAACAAGAATTTAGGGAATCATAAAACCCAAAACAAAGTTACAAGAAATATCAACAGAAGTCCTTTGGTTAGAAAATCTATAACATCACATAAGAATTCAAGGCTAGAATACAGGACAGGGCAACCAGATATCAACCCAGATAGGAAAAACACAAAAATGGATAAAAGCTTCAACACTCAAAATAGGAAAACTGAGATGTCATTATATAAAATACGACAACAATATAACAAAAGGACTAAAATATGGAGTTGTAGGTCTTCCATATGGAGAGGAAGTCAAGGCAACACAAAGAAATAAAAGGCTAGTTTAAATTTAGAAAAATTGGGGTAAATATTAAAGTAATTAAAGAGGTAACTAACAATCCTACACATCAAAATAATATAAAACTCAGCAAATACAAAGGCAATGATAATGAAAAAGAGAAAACTCACAAGGAAACATGAATCAACAGAAAATTAAGTGGAACAAAGACACTGTCAACCATGCACAAAAAAGGCATCAAAATGACACCACTAAACTCTTACCTATCAGTAGTTAAGATAAATGTAGATGAATTAAGTGCACCAATAAAGACAGAGTGCCAGATTGGATTAAAAAATCCATTTATATGCTGCCTACAAGAGACACATCTTGGACTTAAAGATACAAAGAAACTAAAACTCAAAGGACAGAAAAAAAATACCAAGCCAACAACATATATAAAAGAGCAGGAGTGGCAATATATATATACATTTTTATTCTGATTGAATGAAAATGTGCATTCCCATATAAATTTGCATGCTGATCTACATGCAGCTTCCACTGCTCTCCCTGCACGGTGACAGCACACACTTCCTCTCTACTCTATACATGTCTTATCTTCCCAACAGTCTCCTATCTTCTCCTCTCCACCCAATCCCCTTCTTCCAGTGTGAGGTCAACAGGATGACCTCCTTTAGATGAGGAGTGGCAATATTTAATTTCTGATAATATAGACTTTAAAGTAAAATCCACTACAATACATAATGAAGGAAATTTATATTGGTTAAAAGGTAGATATACCAGGAGGGTGTAACCACATTAAATACCTGCACGTCCAATGACAGGGCTCCTAAATACATAAAAGAAATAAACAACACTGAAAAGAGAAAATAGACAGCTCCACAATAACAGCAGGAAACTTCTACTTGGTGAAGGACAGAACATCTCATAGACATATACAGAACACTCCATGCAACAGCAGCTAAGTATAACTGCCTTTTCCAATGCACATGGAACATCCTCCAAAATAGACTACATGTTAAGCCAGACTTAACAGAATCCAAAGTATGGAAGTGTTACGAAGCACCTTTTCTGACTGCAAAACCACAAAAGTAAAAATTAATAACAGAAAAAACAATGTGCTTTCAAACCATGCAGTGTTCCCTTGTGTTATTCAAATGACTGCCTCATAATCCATGTACAGATTCCACATTGGCACAATTAAGTATTCTGGAGTTTCCGTTCTCTGCAATGTTATCCATAGGTTGTTTTGATCCACATAGTCAAATGTCTTTGCATAGTCAATGAAACACAGGTAAACATCTTTCTGGTATTCTCTGCTTTCAGTCAAGATCCATCTAACATCAGCAATGATATCCCTGGTTCCACAACATCTTTTGAATCCAACCTGAATTTCTGGCATTCTCTGTGAATATACTGCAGCCACTTTGGAATTATCTACAGCAAAATTTTACTTGTATGTAATATTAATGATACTGTTTGATAATTTCCACATTGGTTTATATTATCTTTCTTGGGAATAGGGATTCATATAGATCTCTTTCAGCTGACTGGTCCAGCAGCTATCCTCCAAATTTCTTGGTATAGATAAGTGAGCACTTCCAGTGCTGCATTCACGTGTTGAAATATCTCAACTAATATCCCATCAGTTCCTGGACTTTGTTATTCACCAGTGCCTTCAGTGAAGCTTTGACTTCTTCCTCCAGCATCATTGGTTCCTGATCGTATGCTACCTCTCAAAATGGTTGACTATAGACCAGTTCTTTCCGGTATAATGACTGTGAATTCCTGCCATCTTCTTTTTTTTTTTTAATTGTATTTCATTTATTTTTTATTTTTTTATTTAACATGACTGAGCGAAAATGTACATTCCTGTATAAATTTACATGCCCACCTATATGCAGCTTCCACTGCTCTGCCTGTCCGGTGACAGCACACTATTCCTCTCTGCTCCATACATGTCTCGTCCTCCCAACAGTCTCCTTTTCCCTCCTCTCCATCCACTCTCTTTCCTCCAGCCAGAGGCCAGCAGGATATGCTATAGATGTATAGAACCATAAAGTGCTTCCAACATATGGTCACTCTGTATTGCCAAGTCCAATCCATTCCTGTCCAAGGAGTGGATCTTTGTTGTAATTTATGGGTAAGGGCAGCATCAGGGCCAGGGGCCATGCTCTCAGGGGAACGCTGAAACTGCTGGACCATCAATTGAGGTCTTTTAGTGGAGATCTCAGGATGCACCCCTTTTTATTCTTGTGTTGCCAGTGAGACTCCTCTCTGTGAGCTCCATCGTGGCTATCACTGGTGGTGGCCAGGCACCATCGAGTTCTTCCGGTCCCAAGTCGATGTAGGTACCCACTCTTGTGGGTCTCTCTGTCTTCCAGTTTGTCTTTACCGCATGTCATTTTGGTCCTCAGTGAGCATCCGTTCCTGCTGAGTTGGGACCATTTGCTGTGTCCTCGGATGGCAGCTTGGCAGTTTTTAAGACCCCAGACGCCACTCACCAATGTGGGGTGCAGAGAGCTCTCTTAGCAAAATGCTAGTTGTGCCAATTGGCCGCGATTTCGCCTAAGGGTGTGGTCCCCTGCACCCTGCCCCAGCTACTCTATCCTTGCAATATTGGGTTAAGGTAGAAGTACTCAAGTTATGCTGAAGTCCACTTAAATGTTGTTCTTGTTTCTAATGTGTGCTGTCACCGCTTTCTCCCAACTAGATTTCTAGCAACTATCTAAACTAAACCCTCCCCCTCTCACCCTCCCTCCCTCCACTCCCTTGCAGCTATCAAAGAGTCTTTTCTTCTATACGTAAGTCTGTTTTTGAGATCTTATTATAGAGGTCTCATACAGTATTTGTCCTTTTGTCGCTGACTACTTTCACTCAACACAATGTCTTCCAGTTGAAACCAAGTTAAGAGATATTTCCTGGAATCATCATTATTCTTTATCATTGAGTAGTGCTCTATTGAGTATATGTACCATAGTTTACCTATCCATTCTTCTGTTGTTGGGCATCTGGGTTGATTCCATCTTTTTGCTATCGTGGACTGTACTGTGATAAACATTCTGGTGTATGTGTCCGTTGGTGTGAAAGACCTTGATTCTGTAGGATATATTCCAAGTAGTGGAATTACTGGGTTAAATGGTATATCTATATCCATTTTTTTAAGGACGAGCCAGAATGCTTTCCAAAGAGGCTGGACCATTTTGCAACCCCACCAACAGTGTAGGAGGGTTCCACTTTCTCCACATCCTCTCCAGCATTTGTTGTTTTGTGTTTTCTGGATCATGGCCAATCTTGTTGGGGTGAGATGGTATCTCATTGTCGTCTTGATTTGAATTTCTTTAATAACGAAAGATTGTGGACATGTTCGCATATGTTTTTTGGCTGCCTGGATCTCCTCTGTAGTGAAATGTCTGTCCATCTCCTTTGCCCGTCGCTTAATTGGATGGTTTATCTTCTTCTTATTGATATTTTGTAGTATCTTATACATTATGGAGATCAGGCGTCGGTCTGACATAGAGTTGCCAAATATTTTTTCCCATTCTGTGGGTGTTCTTTTAATTCTATTAATAAAGTCTTTGGATGAGCAAAAGTGTTTGATTCTTAATAGTTTTCATTTATCTATTTTCTCTTGTGTTAATTGTGGTTTCTTTGACAGATTTTGGAGTCTGTCCTCACTGTGTATTAAAACTTCCATTGTTGTTCCTACCTTTTCTTGGATGAGTTTTACCATTTTAGGTTTGATATTTAGGTCTTTTATCCAGCTGGAGTTGGTTTGTGTCTAAGGTGTAAGATATGGATCTTGATTCAGTTTATTGCAGATGGATAACCAATTTTGCCAACAACATTTGTTGAAGATACTGTTTTCACCCCAGTTTAATGTCTTATGGCCTTTGTCGAATATCGACTGTTCATAGGCAGATGGTGTCATCTCTGGGGTCTCAGTTCTGTTCCATTGATCCATCTGTCTGTTCTTGTACCAGTACCAGGCTGTTTTGACCACTGTGGCAGTGTAGTATGTTCTAAGGTTGGGTAATGAGAGGCCTCCCAGTGTGTTCTTCTTCTTTAGTAGTACCTTACGTGTCCGGGGCTTCTTCCCTTTCCAAACAAAATTGGTGATTTGTTTCTCCATCTCATTAAAAAATGATGCTGGAACTTATATTGGGATTGCATTATATAAATAGATTGCTTTTGGTAAAATAGACATTTTCACAATGTTAAGTCTTCCTATCCATGAGCAGGGTAGGTTTTTCCATTTATCCGGGTCTCTCTTAGTTTCTTGTAGTAAGGGCTTGTAGTTCTCTTTGTAAAGGTCTGTTGTTTCTCTGGTTAGATTAATTCGTAGGTACTTTATCTTCTTAGGGGCTATCGTAAATGGTATTGATTTGATAATTTCTTCCTTAACAGTCTCGTTGTTGGTATAACGGTATCCTACTGATTTACTTAGGTTTATCTTGTATCCTGAGACTTTGCTGAACTCTTCTATCAGTCTGAGTAGCTTACTTATAGATTCCTTAGGGTTCTCTGCATATACAATCATATCATCTGCAAACTGGGAGATTTTAACTTCCTCTTTGCTGATGCAGATGCCCTTTATTTCTTGGTCTAATTGCTCTGGCTAGAACTTCTAGCACAATGTTGAATAGGAGAGGTGAGAGTGGGCATCCTTGTCTAGTTCCTGATCTCAACGGAAAGTCTTTCAGTCTCTCTCCCTTCAGGATGATGTGGGCAATTGGCTTTGTATAAATGGCCCTTATTGTGTTGAGGAAATTGCCGTCTATGCCCATTTTGCTAAGAGTTTTTAGCACGAATGGGTGTTGAACTTCATCACATACCTTTTCTGCATCAATGGACAAAATCAGGTGATTCTTGTCTTTTCTGTTATTTATGTGGTTAATCATATTGATTGTTTTTCTGATGTTGAACCAGACTTGCATCCCTGGTATGAATCCCACTGGGTCATGATGGATTATTTTCTTGATATGTTGTTGCATTCTATTGGCAAGAATTTTGTTGAAGATTTTTGCATCTAGATTCATGAGTGATATCGGTCTGTAGTTCTCTTTCTTTGTTGTGTCTTTCCTTGGCTTAGGTATCAGGGTTATGCTGGCTTCATAGAATGAGTCTGGGAGTACTCCATCCCTTTCTATACTGTGAAATAGTCTCAGTAGTATTGGAGATAACTCTTCTCTAAATACTCGGTAGAATTCTGCAGTGAAGCCATCTGGGCCCAGACTTTTTTTTTTTGGTTGGCAGTGTTTTGATGAGGTTTTCAATCTCTTCCTTTGTGATGGGTTTATTAAGTTGTTCTGCTTCACGTTGTGATAATTTGGGTAGGTGGTATGAGTCAAGGAATTCGTCCATTTCCCCTAGGTTTTCAAATTTGTTACAGTACAGTCTTTCATAGTATTCTGTTATGATATTTTTGATTTCTGTTGCATCTGTGGTGACAACTCCCCTCTCATTTCTAATTTGGCTTATTTGTTTCCCTTCCTGCTTTTCTTTAGTAAGTGTAGCCAGTGGATTGTCAATTTGGTTGATCTTTTCAAAAAACCAGCTTTTGGTCTTTTCAATTTTTTCAATTGTTTTTCTATTCTCTGATTCATTTAGCTCTGCTCTAATCTTTATGATCTCATTTCTTCTGGTGCCCGAGAGGTTCCTCTGTTGTTCTCTTTCTAGTTGTTCAAGCTGTAGAGTTAGTTCCTTGATTTGGTTTCTTTCTTCCTCCCAGATGTGTGCATTTATGGAGATAAACAGACCTCTGGGCACTACTTTGGCTGTATCCCATAGGTTCTGGTAGGAAGTGTTTTCATTCTCATTGGAAGCCATGAATTTCTTTATTTCATCCTTGATTTCCTCTGTAACCCATGTTTTTTTGAGCAAGATGTTATTCACTTTCCAAGAGTTCCACTTTCTATCTCTGTTTTTTCTGCTATTGATTTCAACTTTTGTGGCTTTACAATCTGAGAAGATGCTTTGCAGTAATTCAATGGTATGGATTTTGTTGAGCATTGCATTATGACCTATCACGTGGTCAATTCTGGAGAATGTTCCATGTGCACTGGAGAAGAAGGGTGTAGTTGTCTGCTGATGAGTGGATAGTTCTGTATATATCGATGAGGTTTAGTTGGTTAATTGTGTCAATGAGGTCTTCTGTATCTTTACTGAGCTTTTTTTCTAGATGATCTGTCTAGTATTGAGAGTGGAGTCTTGAAGTCTCCCACTATTATTGTGGAGTCATCTAACTCTCTTTTGAGCATAGTGTTTCTTCGACGTATTTAGGTGCTCTGACATTAGGTGCATAAATATTTAATATGGTTAAGTCTTGCTTGTGTACTGAACCTTTCAGGAATAAATAGTGTCCATCTTTGTCCACGATGGTGGATTTGACATTAAAATTGATTTTGTCTGAGATTAGAGTTGCCACCCCTGCTCTTCTTTGTTAGCTTGATATATATTCTTCCATCCTTTAATTTTCAGTTTGTTCCTATCTTTAGGTCTCTTGTAGACAAAATATGGATGGGTCATGTCTTTTGATCCAAGATGAAACTTGGTGTCTTTTCACTGGAGCATTCAGTCCATTCACATTCAATGTAATTATTGATAGGTATGTGTACACCGCTGCCATTGTGATATGTTTATTTTTATGTTGATGTTTTCTCTATTGTTCTTATTAGTGTGTTTCTGGGACATTCTTTTTTGTGAGTTGATTTTTCACCTTTTTCAGAGCTGGTTTTGTAGTTGTTGAGACTCCTGTGTTACATTTCTTGAAATGGTATGATACCTCTTTGTTGTGCTTTACAGCTGCCCCTATGATCCCCCTTAATAAACTATATATAAACCCAATTTTAATTACTACCAGTCTTGTCATCTTCCTCTCCATCTGGAAGGACTATAATGACTGTAGTACATTCCTCTTTTTATTATGATGACACCATAGTTTTCATGATAATCACTGGATTGCTTCTTTCCTTATCAAAGCTGTGATTGACTTTGGAGCCTTCCCTAAACGAGTAGAGTATAAGTAGTGTGTTGTTCTAAATTATAAAGTTAGTGGTTTCGTTCTTCTAAGCCAGAGCCAAGAACTTCTTTCAGTATTTCTTGTAGTTTGGGCTTGGGTTTTACAAAGTCTCTGGGTTTCTGTTTATCTTGAAATGTCTTAATTTCATTTTCGTATTTGAAATATATTTTTGCAGGATATATAATTCTTGGTTCGAAGTTCTTCTCTTTCAAGGCTTTGAATGTGTCATGCCACTGTCTCCATGCCAGCATGGTTTCTGCTGAGAAATCTGATGAGAGCCTACAGGGTTTCCCTCTGAATGTTAGCTTTGCCTTGAGTCTTGCTCCCTTTAAGAGTTGCTGCTTATGTTTCATTTTGTTAAGCTTGATTATAATATGTCTTGGAGTCTCTCTTTTGAGATCTATATTGGCTGGCATACAATATACATCTGAGAGGTCTATGTTCTCTTCCTTCATAATTTCTGGGAAGTTTTCTGTCAGAAGCTCAGCAACGATACTCTCTGTGTTCTCAGATGTCTCACCGTGTTCAGGGAGTCCAATTAATCGAAGGTTGTTCCTCTTAATAGAGTCCCCCATTCTTCTTAATGTTTCTGCATTTTTCTTGTTTCTGCTCATAGATGCTGGCATCAGTAGCTCTGTCTTCCAAGTCAGAAATTCTTTTTTTTATTTGTTCCATTCTGTTTTCTTGGCTTTGCATGGAAGTTTCTATGTCTCTGATTTTGTTCTTGATCTGTTGAATTTCAGAGAACTGGTGTTCCATCAGATCAAACAGCTTGCTTAATTTTTCATTTTGTTCTGCTGCATTTTGTATAAGGTATAGAAGGGCTCTGTGTATAATCATTTTGTATTCACTTCCTGATGTTTTCATAAAAGTTTCTTCATCTGGAAAACTCCTTGGTTGCTTTGTTTGGGAGCCTTCTGAAGTCATTGGTGATTTCTTGTATGCCACAATTGTCTGTTGCTTTTTGGGTCCCATGTGAGTATATAGAGGCTGGAAGAGTTACTGTGAGGATGGATTGCAAAGGTTTCTCTAGGCTGTCTTAAAATTTAAAGCAAAAGGTATCTGACTCCTTCACAAGTCAGTTAGGTTTTCAGGTGTAGAGGTCCCTCTTCTCAACTGACAAAGTAAGCGCCACTATATCCAACCCCAGATGGTAACAAACTAGTTCAGAATACAGCAATGCTACTGCCCTGTTGGCCTCTGCTGACAGGGCCTAGCCTTAGGCGACACTGTGTCGAGTACTTCTTTTGTGATGGAAATGTGCTCTCTTGTGGTTAGGCTCTGGCTCCCAAGGTAATAATTAGGTCCAGCTGTGGCCACCGTATCCAAGATGGCCTCCTCCACAAAGGCAGCAGATAGAGGGGCTAAAGGTGCTGAGAGGTAGTGATTCCTCTGCTTCTGTTGCAGAGCCCCCAGTGTAGATGGTCTTCAGTAAATTACTGCTTTTCTGTCAGAGAAGCTCTGTCCTGTTTGCAGGTGTTGGCTCCCAGGCTAAGAATTAGGTCCCACTAAAGTCTCGGTACCAACATGGCATCCCGCACACTGACTTCGAAATTCTGTGCAAACCCCGCTGAGGCAGCTATAAAACAAAAGGCTCAAAGTGGCTAGATTAACAGAGTCCTAAGCCTCGCTCTCAAAATATGGGAATTTCGCCTGCCTATCCCCCCAGCAGCGTGTCTGAGTCTAGCCGCTAGGCAAGACCCAGCTCCGCCTGCCGGCCAAGACAGACAAAAAAAAAGTCAAAATGGTGCGTTTAACTTCCGTCAGTGAGAGCCAGGGCTAGCCAGGAGTGGGAGTCAGCGAAAGAGAGGTGGTTTTTTCGCTCAGTGGTGTGAAGTCCCAATTAACAGCCCTGTGCCGTGTCCTGAAGCTGATTAGGCGATCAGAAGGCTCTGTTTGATTATTAATTCAGGTCTTGGTTTCCAGAGGGATATAAGGAGACGTGTGCTTAGTCTGCCATTTTGACTCCACCCCCTCCTGCCATCTTCTTTTGATGCTTCTTGAGTTGGTTAGCATTTTCCCTGTAGGATCCTTCATTATTGTGACTCAAGGCTTGAATTTTTTCTTCAGTTCTTTCAGCTTGAGAAATGTGAAGTGTGTTCCTTCCTTTTGGTTTTCTAACTCCAACTCTTTACACATGTCATTATATACTTTACTTTGTCTTCCCTAGTTACCCTTTGAAATCTTCTGTTTAATTCTTCTACTTCATCATTTCTTCCTTTTGCTTTAGCTAAGTCAATGTTCAAGAGTGAGTTTCAGAGTCTCTTCTGACTTCTAGTTTGGTCTTTCCTTTCCTGCCTTTTAATGATCTCTTACATTCTTCATATATGATGTGTCATTCCACAACTTGTTTGGTTTTTGGTCATTAGTGTTTACCATGCTAAAATTATTCTTGAAATAGTCTCTAACCTCAGTGGTATTATACTCAATGCTGTATTTTGCTCTTGTGGACTTTTTCTGAGTTTCTTCAGTTTCATTTTGAACTTGCGTAGGAACAATTGATGATCTGTGCTACTATTGGCCCCTGGCCTTCTTTTGACTGATAATAATGAGCTCTTCCACTGTTTTTCCACAGATGTAGTTTATATGATTCCTGTGTATTTGTCAGATGAGACCCATGTGTAAAGTTGCCATTTCTGTCGGTCATAAAATGTATTTGCTATGAAGATGGTCTTGCAATATTCTGTCACCCAATCTCCTGAATCATTTCTGTCACCAAGGCTTTATTTATTTTCCAACTACCAGTCCTTCTTCTTTGTTTCCCACTTTTGCATTCCAATCACTAGTAATTATGAATGCATCCCGATTGCATGTTTGATCATTTTCGGACTACAGAAGCCAGTAAAATTCTTCAGTTTCTTCATACTTCGCCTCAGTGGTTGGTGTATAAATTTGAATAATAGTGATATTAACCTGTCTTCCTTGGAGGCTTCTGAATGTTATCTTGATAGCATTGTGCATCAGGAGAGATCTTGAAGTATTCTTTTTGACAATGAATGCAACACCATTCCTTTTCAAGTTCTCATTTCCTGTGTAGTAGATTATGTGATTGTGTGGTTTGAAATGGCTCATACAGTCAATTTCAACTCATTAATCCCAAGGATATCAATGTTTATTTGTTCCATTTCATTTCCGACAATTTCCAATTTTCCTAGATTCATGCTTTGTACATTCCACATTCCAGTTATTAATGGATATTTGCAGCTATTTCTTCTCATTTTGAGTTATGTCACACCAGCAAACAGTGGTCCTGAAAACTTGACTCCATCCGTATCAGTAAGGTCATGTCTCCTGTGAGGAATGGAAACCCTGGTGGCATAGTGGTTAATTGCTAAATCTGCTAACCAAAAGTCAGCAGTTCAAATCTGCCAGATGCTTCTTGGAAACTCTGTGGGGAAGGTCTACTCTGACTTTAGCAATGAGTTGAAATTGACTTGAAGGCAGTGGCTTTTGGTTTTTGTATACTTTGTGTAGGCAGCTCTTTGATAGATGTCTTTTTAGTGCCTTCTAACCTGGGGTGCTCATTTTCTGGCATTGTATCTGACAGTGTTCTACTGCTGTTCATTAGGCTTTCACTGGCTAATTCTTTTCAGAAGTAGATTCTTGAGTCCTTTGTCCTAGTCTGTCTTAGTCTGGCAGCTCAGCTGAAGCTTTGTTTTTGTTTTTAAAAGTAGGACTTTAGCTTTTTATTCCTTTTAACAGTAGTTGACTATTTTTTTCTCACAAGGCATGCACTCTGGATCTGTATTACTTCAGCTCCCCAGAGATACACTGAGGAAAGAGTCTTCACTTAGAAAACTTTCCTAATTTTACAGTTTCAAAGTTAATACTTTAAAAGAAACATTCCCTTAATTCCATAACCTCTATTCCTATCATTAATAAGCTGGTTTAATACAAGTCCATAAGTAAATTTGTTCTTTCTTCTCAAAAAAAACCACTTAAGAAACTTTACAAGAATTATTGGTTTAAAAAATGTAGCTAGAAAAATGAAGAAAGCAGTCTTTTGATCCCTTATTAATAGACGGAGCTCAGGTACTTGAATCTCAAGCCCAACAGAGGAATATCCCTCCACTGTTCCATTAGTGTTCTGGCAAACAGTCTTCTCAATTACTCTTTTCTTCTTCTTGATGATGTCTGTATTCTGGCTTCAGCTCCCACGTGCTTTTGTGGGTCCCTTATACATTCTGAGTACCAATTTCTTTTAAGATTTCTTTCAGGTACCCAAGAGGCTATTTTGTGATGTCCACCTAGTCCTTTACATTATAATATTGATGCTTTTCAAAACCTGAAAATACTGTGTCTAAAACGTTATTTATCAGTTCAAGCTCGCTTTCCATCTTCTTTCTTTTCTTTCATATTCAACTTGTATTGAAGATTAGAGAGAGGTTTGTAATTGGTCATTACAACTTTGTCTAGCTATTATGAGATAGTCTTGCAGGCTTAGAGGATTCTTCTATTTACAATCTTTTCACTGGCAGCAGGTTGGAGTTTAGCTTTTCCAACAAACATGTATATGATGAGATTTCAGTAAATACTATTAATGTCTGTCCTTCAACACTTTGCAAGACAAATAGATGTTCCCTAGTAGCACCGACTGGAGCTGGCTTTCTACCAGTATCATGAATACTTACAAGATTCTCATTCAAAGTAAACAGCACCTCGGTCCTTCCTGGAGTCTTGGCAATCCATAATTTCCCAACTTTGCCTGTTTCAGGGGCTTTTGCCCATTGCTGTGATTGGTATGTAGGACCCTTTACTAGCCACACACTGGTGTTCTGTTTGGCACCAGTCAGATCAAGTTTCCCATGTTCAGCCATGGGTCAGTCACCACTGGAAGTATGCAGGCCGGAGCAGTGATCCTGAAAGGTGGAGGAGCATATGGCATGAAAGTCAGGATGAAAGTGCCTGTTGCAGAAGAAGGTGAGCTCTAATGCTCAGCTGAAACTTGTTGGCCATGAGTGACCCTGCTGGCATCTGAATAACAGTGGCATAGCTTCCAGCATCATACACAAGGCCTCATAGTATGATAAACTGATAGACTGCTAGTATATACTAATTAGAATATATTAATGAGATCCTATAGTTCCTTTGGGAATCTCTGGGTGGTGAAAATTGTTTGTGCTTGGTTACTAGATGAAAAATTAGGAGTTCCAATTTACACAAAAGCACCTTGCAGAAAATTCTGGAGATATGATTCCAAATGAGCCCAGTTATTGAAATCCTCATGGAACTGTTATACTCTGAAACACACATTGTTGCCATGAGTCAGAATCAATTCAGTGGTAATGCTTGATTTTTTTGGTAGTTTCTTTGGGAGTGTAATTTTTTTTTCAATCTCTTAGTAGGGTCAGTACTCCCCCAGTTAGGTTATGTAGATGATAGATTTTGACCCTATTTATTGTTTTCATGGCTGGTGGGAAGGTAAGAGCCGATCTTGGGAAGCAAAGCATTATGTTGTGAGGCCCATGCTCGTTTGAAGCTTCTACCTGTGTCAAGCAAATAGACCACTTCTGCAGACTCTGAGGACTCAAGGTAGTCTGGGTACTCAAGGTTCTTAAGTGCCTGTGCCCTGGTATCCCAAGTCTCAGGGTTCCATTTCTCCCTTTGGTGTAGGACACCCACCTCAACTATAAATTAAATTATCTTTGAGCATCTACCAACCTTCCAATTAAGTCCTGTCTGCTTTTCTGCTCTGTGTACCTCCAGCTGTATGAACTGATGTCTTTTTAAATGACTTCCAAGAAATTTTGATGGTCAGTTTGCTTTAAATTGGCTGTTTATTATTCTGAGGCTGCCATTTTCTCAAAGGCATCGATAGTATTCAGTAATAAACAATTCAATAATCTTTGTACTGTTGTGCAAATGCCAGAGATAGCCTACCAAGAAATGCAGCTCCTTTCACTTCTATGTCTTAGTTTACAACAGGTAAAAGTCTTAACAACAACACTGCTACCACTACCAAGGACTACCAATACTCCATCAACCACCAGTGTTGATGCCCTTTTATCTAGCTATCAGATTGCTATCTGACTCCAGAATCCCATTTTTAGAGTGTATTTCCTAGGACTGTCTTGGTAGTAACTATCATAGATTAGTTTCTCCAGAAGCAGACCTGGAGACAGAGATCTGAAGCATTCAAGAGAAAGGAAAAGCAGGGAAACCAGTACATGGTCTTGGTTCAAGTCTTATTTCAACCTTTTTCAAAGGATATTCTTGGAACATGACTTGTACCATAGCAGTGGCTCCACCCTGAAGCAAAAAGTTTGGCTTTTCATCTTCCTCTGTGATTACGGAGTCTACCTCATGGATGGAAAGGGAGAGAGTGCATAGCTGTCCAAGTGAGATGGCTCCTGTTCAGCTGAGGAAAGTCTTTCAGAGAAAAAACGTAGCTGTGATCCATTAACAGTCAACTCTCACAAGAGCTGGGAAACTGGTGTGCCAGTCTTCAAATAGATGTAGGCTTGGCACCAACGGAGCCCACATGATCTTTATAAATCACAACTGAGAAAAATGTATGTCTGCCACTATAAAAGACAAAAATGCTAATGACTTATGTTTCTAGTTTTGTTTGCAGCTATAGCATGGAAATCTATATTGTACTTGGGAGGCTGAGATGTATCTGATTGCTGGGAAACTAGATCATGCTTCCTTTTTATTCCCACCAACATGACACCTACTTCTGCATGCCAGCCATCATAACTCATAAATGCAGTGAGGATGCCTGTCATCTGGTGATCATGGTCCATAGATTGGAATATGGTTTTAGATGATTTTCTTAACTTCAGAGCTTTAAGCACTCCCAGAATCTGACCAAAGTTTTCAGCAATTACATTTATTGAACTTTTTTTTTCCTGCTCTGTTGCTTAAAAATATTGAGTAATACACAAGGAAGGTAGGAAATGTGTCAGCTTACCATAAAACACAAAATACTCAATACTGAGAAGACTAGAGAGACTGACTTGTTTTAGGTATGTTGTATTCATGGATTTATTTTTATGTACCTATTGTTGTATTTTAAGTGAAAGTTTACAATTTGAGTCAGTTTCTCATACAAAAACTTACACACATTTGGTTATGTGACTCCAGCTGCTCTACCCACACTGTAACAGCATACCCCTCTTCTCTACTCTGTATTTCCCATTTCCATTCAACCAGCTCCTGCCTACCTGCGCTTTCTCATCTCACCTCCAGACAGGGGCTGCTCAGTTAGTCACCTATATCTACTTAAGCCAAGAAGCACAGCTTTCACCCTTATAATTTTATGTCTTACAGTTCAGTCCAGTCTTTGCCTTTGGGAATGGTTTCAGTTCTGGGTTAACAGAGAGTCAGGGGGCCATATCTTCTGGGAATCCTCTGGTCTGCCAGACCATCAAGTTTCACGTTTTTACAAGAGTTCAAGTTCTGTATACCCCACAATTCTGATCCATCGGGGATTCTTTGTTGAGTAACGGGTTGCAGCAGTCATTTGTCATAGACCTGCATTATCTAGCACTTACAGTTTCATGCTGATGTAATCTATGGTTTATGTGGCCATTTCTGTCTCTTGGGCTTATATTTTCCTTGCGGTTTTGAAACTCTTCATTGTCCTTTGTTCCAGATGGGCTGAGATAAGTTGATGATTCTTAGGTGGCTTCTTGCTAACTTTCCAGATTCCAGACACCACTCACCAAAGTAGGATGCAGGATATTTTGCCTCATGTCACTGTTGTTCTTGGTGATCATCTGTTCTAGCTGAGTTGGGACAACTTGGTATACCTCAGATGGCAGCTTGCTAGATTTTAAGACCCTAGACGCCACTCAGCAATAGAGGGTACAGAAGACTCTCTTAGCAGTAGGTTAGTTATGCCAATTGGCCTTGATGTCCCCTGAAAGCATGGACCCTGGGTGCCCCCCACCCCCCACTCTATCCGTGTAACATTGGGCTAAGACTGGAAGAGTTTTCAGGTAATGTTGAAGTCAAGTTGATCTTCTTTCTAATGTGTGCTGTCACTGCTTTCACCCAACCAAATTTCTATCAACTATCTACTCTATAACCAACCTTTTCCTCCCTCCCCTCTCTTTCAGCTGTTAACAGTCTTTTCTTCTGTACATGAGTCTGTTTTTAGGTGATTATAGTAGGGATCTCATACAATATTTGTCCTGTACTGCTGACTGATTTCACTCAGCATGTCTTCCAGTTGAAATCAGGTTATATGATGCTTCCTAAAATCATCATTGTTCTTTTCCATTGCATAGTGTTCCTTTGAATATATGCCATAGTTTGTTTAACCATTCGCCTGTTGTTGGGCATCTGGGTTGGTTCCATCTTTTTGCTATTGTGGGCTGTGCTGCAATAAACATTCGTGTGCATGTATCTGTCCATGTGACTGCCTTTCTTTTATAGGATATATTCCAAGCGGTGGAATTACTGGGTTAAACAGTATATCTATTTCCATCTTTGTAAGGAAGTGCCAGATTGTTTTCCAAAGAGGTTGTGCCATTTTGCAATCCCACTAGCAGTGGAGGAGAGTTCCAGTGTTTCCACAGCCTCTTCAACATTTGCTGTTTTGTGGTTTTTTTTGGACCATGGCCAACCTTTTCGAGGTGAGATGGTATCTGATCATAGATTTGATTTGGGTTTCTTTAATAGCTAATCATTGTGAACATTTCCACACGTGTCATTTGGCTATCTGAATATCCTCTTTAGTGAAGTGTCTGTCCATCTCCTTTGACCAATGCTTAATTGGGTTATTTGTCCTTTTCTTGTTGATATGTTGCAGTATCCCGTAGATTATGGAGATCAGCTGTTGATCTGACATGTAGTTGTGAAATGTATTTCCCATTCTGTAGGTGGCCTTTAATTTTTTTGATAAAGTCTTTGGGTGAACAAAAGTGTTTGATTCTTACTAGTTCCCATTTATCTATTTTCTCTTCTGTTGATTGTAGTTTGTTTGTCATATTTTGAAGTCTGTCTAAGTTGTGTATAAGAACTTTCATTGTTGATCCTATTTTTTCTTACATGATCTTTATCATTTGAGGTTTGATATTTAGGTCTGTTATCCCATTTGAGTAGTTTTTGTGTAAGGTATGAGATACGGTTCTTGTTTCTATTTTTTGCAGATGGATATCTAATTTTGCTAGCACCATTTTTTAAATAGACTGCATTTAACTCCAATTTACAATCTTAGGGCCTTTGTCATATATCAGCTATTTGTAGGAGGATGGTGGAATCTCTGGCATCTCAACTCTGCTTCCTTGCCTGTATGTCTCATTTTGTGCTAGTACTGGGGTGTTTTGACTACTGTGGCAGTATAATAGGTTCTAAAGTCAGGTAATGAGAGGCCTCTCTTCTTCAGTAGTGCTTTGCTTATCCAAGGTTTCTTCCCTTTCCAAACAAAGTTGGTGATTTGTTTCTCCATATCATTAAAAAATGTCACTGGAATTTGTATTGGGATTGCATTGTATGTGTAGATTGCTTTGGGTAAGATAGATATTTTCACAGTGTTAAGTCTTCCTGTCCATGAGCAGGGTAAGTTTCTCCGTTTATTTAAGTCTCTCTTAGTTTCTTGCAGTAAGGTCTTGTAGTTCTCTATCTATGTGTCTCTTATTTCTCTAGTTAGATTTATTCCTAGGTATTTTGTCTTCTTGGGAGCTATAGTAAATGGTATTCATTTGGCAAGTTCTTCTTTGATGATCTCTTTGCTGGTATAAAGGAATCCTACTGAATTTGCTTATGTTTATTTTATATCCTGATACTTTGCTGAACTCTTAGTTTGAGTAGTTTACGTATGGATACTTGAGGTTCTCTGTGTATACAATCATATCGTCCGAAAATAGGGAGATTTTTACTTCTTTGCTGATGCAGATGGCCTTTATTTCTTTGTCTTGTTTAATTGCTCTGGCCAGAACTTCTAGTACAATGTTGAATAGGAAAGACGAGAATGGGCATTCTTGTCTAGTTCATCTTATCAAGGAGAATTCTTTCAGTATCTCTCCTTCAAGATGCTGTAGGCTATTGGGTTTGCATAGATGCCCCTTATTGTTGTACAGAATTTGTCCTCTATTCCTATTTTGCTAGGAGTCTTTAGCATGAATTGGTGTTGGACTTTATCAAATGCCTTTTCTGCATCAGAGAAAGTCAGGTGATTCTTTTGTGCTATTTATGTGGTTGATGACATTAGTGTTTTTCTGATGAAAGTCTACAGGTCTTCCCTCTGAATCTTAGCTTTGCTTTGAGTCTCGCTGCTTTTAAGAGTTTCTCCTTATGTTTCATTTTGTTAAGCTTGATTATAATATATCTTGGTTGTCTTTCTTTTGTGGTCTATTTTTTTGTGACATTTGATACACATCTTGGATATCTATGTTCTCTTCTTTTATAATTTCAGGGAAACTTTCTGTCAGCAACTCATCAGCAATACTTTCTGTGTTTTCAGGTAATCCTCCCTGTTCAGGAACTCCAATTAATTGTAGATTATTCCTCTTGATAGAGCCCCACACATTTCTTTTAACTCTTTTGATAAAGTCTTTGGATGAGCAAAAGTGTTTGATTCTTAGTAGTTGCCATTTATCTATATTCTCTTCTGTTGATCGTGCTTTGTTCTGATTTTGTAGTCTGTGTAAGCTGTGTTAGAAGTTCTATTGTTCACCCTATTTTTTGTTGCATGATCTTTACTGTTTTAGGTTTGATATTTAGTTCTTTGATCCAATTTGAGTTAGTTTTTGTGTAAAGTGTGAGATATGGGTCTTATTTCAGTTTTTTTGCAGATGGATATCCAGTTTTTCTAACACCATTTGTTAAAGGCACTGTTTTTATTCCGGTTTACAATCTTAGGGCCTTTGTCAAATATCAACTGTTCATATGAGGATGGTGACATTTCTGAGGTCTCAGCTGTGTTCTGTTGATCTATATGCATCTTTTTGTAACAGTACCAGGCTGTTTAGACTACTGTGGCAGTGTAATAGGCTCTAAGATCAGGTAGCAAGATACCTCCCACTATGTTCCTGATCTTCAGTAGTGCTTTATTTATCCAAGGTTTCTTCCCTTTCCGAATAAAATCAGTGATTTGTTTCTCCATATCATTAAAAAATGTCACTGGAATTTCTACTGGGATTGCATTGTATATGTAGATTACTTTGGGTAAAATAGACAGTTTCAAGATGTTAAGTCTTCCTGTTCATGAAAAGGGTAAGGGTAGGTTTTTCCACTTATGAAATTATCTTTTGGTGTCTTGCAGTAAGGTCTTGTGGTTCTCTCTGTCTAGAACTCTTATTTATCTAGTTAGGTTTATTCCTGAGTATTTTATCTTCTTGGGGGCTGTAGTAACTGGTATTGATTTGGTGACTTCTTCTTTGATGGTCTCTTTGTTGGTGTAAAAGAATTCTACTGATTTACTTATGTTTATCTTATATCCTGATACTTTGCTGAACTCTTAGTTTCAGTAATTTATTTATGGATTCTTTAGGATTTTCTGCATATACAATCATATAATCTGCAACTAGGGAGATTTTTACTTCTTTTTTGCCTACGCAAATATCTTTATTTCTTTGTCTTATCTAATTGCTCTGGCTGAAACCTCTAGTACAATGTTCAATAGAAATGGTGAAAGTGCATATCCTTGTCTAGTTCTATTCTCAAGGGGAATTCTTTCAGTCTCTCTCCATTCAGGATGATGTAGGCAGTTGGCTTTGCATAGATGCCCCTTATTGAGTTGAAGGATTTCCCCTTTATTCATATCTTGCTGATAGTTTTTAGCATGAATATACACTAGGCTTTGTCAAATGCCTTTTCTGCATCAATTGACAAAATCAAGTGATTCTTATCTTTTGTGTTATTCATGCGGTTGGTCACATTAGTTGTTTTTCTGGTGTTGAACCAGGCTTGTATCACTGGTGTGAATCCAACTTGATGATGATAAATTATTTTTTTGATATATTGTTGAATTCTCTTGGCTAGGATTTTGTTGAAGATTTTAGTATATAGGCTCATGATGGTATTGATCTACAATTTTCTTTTTTGTGAGATATTTCCCTGGCTTTGATGTCAGGGTTATGCTGGTTTCTTCGAATGAGTAGAGTATTCCATCCCTTTCTATGCTGTGTAATAGCCTCAGTAGTATTGGAATTAACTCTTCTCTAAAACTTTGGAAGAATTCTTTGGTAATGCTATCTGGGCCAAGACTTTTCTTGATTGGTAGTTTTTTGATCATATTTTCAACCTTTCCCTTTATGATGGATTTATTAAGTTGTTCTGCTTCTGCTTGTGATACTTTTGGTAGGTGATGTGAATCTAGAAATTTGTCCATTTCCTCTAAGTTTTCAAATCTGTTAGAGTATAGTCTTTCATAGTATTCTGTTATGATACTTTTGATTTCAGTTGGTTCTGTTGTGACATCTCCCATCTCATTTCTTATTCAGGTTATTTGTTTCCTCTCCTATTTTTCTTTTCTAAGTTTAGCTAATGGTTTATCACTTTTGTTGATCTTTTCAAAAAACCAGCTTTTGGTTTTGTTATTTTTTGTCAGTTGTTCTTCTATTCTCTAATTCATTTAGTTCTGCCCTAATCTTTATTATCTGTTTTCTTCTGGTGCCTGAGTGGTTCCTCTGTTGCTCTCTTTCCACTTGTTCAAGCTGCAGGGTTAATTCTTTCATCTGGGTTCTTTCTTCATTTCTACTGTGTACATTTATGGAGATAAACTGACATCTGTGCACTGGTTTCATTGTGTCCCATAGGTTCTGATAGAATGTGTTTTCATTCTCATTTGATTCCATAAACTTCTTTATTTCATCCTTGATTTCTTCTATAACCCATGGCTTTTTGAGCAAAGTGTTGTTCAGTTTCTGTGAGTTCAAGTTTGTATCTGTGTTTTTTTCTCCTATTGATTTAAACTTTATGGCTTTGTGGTCCAAGAAGATGCTTTGCAATAATTCACTGATTTGGATTCTGTTGAGACTTGCTTTATGTGCTAAAACATGATCTATTCTGGAAAATGTTCCCTGTGCCTTGGAGAAGAAGATAAAATTATCTGTTGATGGATATAAAGTTTTGTATGTCAATGAAGTCCATTTGCTTAAAGTTGCAATAAGATCTTTTGCACCTTTGCTGAGTTTTTTTCTGGATGATCTGTCCACTACTGAATGAGGAGTGTTGAAGTCTCTGATTATTAGTGTCTAACAATTTATCCCATTTTTCAATGTAGTCAGTGTTTGTTCAATGTATTTAGGTGTTCTGGTATTGAGTGCATAAATATTTAATATTTTTATGTGCTGCTTATGTATTGAACCTTTCGGCAATAAATAGTGACTATCCTTGTCCACGATGGTGGATTTTACATTGCAATCTATTTTATCTTACGTTAGTATTGCCACTTCCACTCTTCTTTCTGTGTTGTTACGTTGGTTTATGTTCTTCCATCCTTTGATTTTTGAGTTTGCTCGTATTTTTGAGTGTAAGGTGTGTTTTTTGGTAAGTAGCATATAGATTTATCATGTGTTTTGATCCAAACTGTCACTCTCTGCCTCTTTATTGGAGCATTCCATGTTTTACACTGAGTGTAATTATTGATAATGTGTTTAGTGCTGTCATTTTGTTATTTATTTCATCTTCTGTTATTCGGTTTGGCCAATTTTTTTTTAGCAATTTTGTTGATCATTTCAAAGAACCAGCTTTTGGTCTTGTTAACTCTTTTGATTATTTTTCCCTTCTCTGATTCATTGTGTTCTGCTCTAATTTTTATTATTTGCTTTATTCTGGAGACTGAGGGGTTCCTTTTGCTGTTCTCTTTCCACTTGTTCTAGTTGATGTTTGATTTGAGCCCTCTTCATTTTTTTTTATATGTGCATTATTTGAAAGAAAGTGACCTCTGAGAACTGCTTTTGCTCTGTCCCAAAAGTTCTGGTGGGATATGCTTTCATTCTCATTTTTTGTGAATTTCTTTTTTCCATCCTTGATTTCTGCTGTAAGCCAATGTTTTAGTTATCCAGTACTGTTTTAACAGAAATATTGCAAGTGGATGGCTTTAAAAAGAAATTTTTTTGTCATAGTCCAGTAAGCTAAAGTCCAAATTCAATATGAGAAATTATTACAGTCTACTAGGCTAAAAATCCAAATTCAATATGGGAACATCCTGGTGCAGGAACTTCAGTTCCAAAGGATGCACTTGCTTTCAGTGCTCTTTTCTTTCTGGTGGTATGAAGTCCCCAAATGTCCCTGTTAGTTTCTCTCCTTTGTATCTCAAGAGACCACCTCAAGGCATAAAACAATCTTACACATTGAATCCTGTCCCACTAACACAACTGCTGCCCATCCACCCTCATTAACATCATAAAGACAGGAATTCCAACCAGGAGAAGCATCACATAATACCAGGAATCCTGACTCAGCCAAATTGCTACAGATTTTTGGGGGAATACAATTCAATACATGACATCCACTAACTTTTCAGTAAGGTTTTGTTCAGTTTCCATGTGTTTGATTTTTTCTTGCTTTTTCTGTAGATTTCTGGTTTTATGGCTTTATATTCTGAAAAGATGATTTGAAAGATTTTGATTCTTTGGAGTTTGTTAAGGCTTGCCTTGTGGTCTAATATTTGTTTTGTTCTGGAGAATTTTCCAAGTACATTGGAAAAGCAAGCATAGTTGGCCGCTGTTGGATGGAGTATCCTATATACTCCAAAAGCCAAGTTGTTTCGTTGTGACATTTAGCTCTTCTATGTCTTTATTAAACGTCTTTCTGGCTGTTCTGTCCTTCACCAAAAGTGATGCGTTGAATTCTCCTTCTGTTATTGTAGAGCTATTATTCTTTTCAGTGCTATTAGAGTTTGTTTTACCTGTTTAGGAGCCCTTTTATTGGGTGCATGAATATACTTAACATGGTTATGTTCTCCTTACGTATTGTTCTTTTAATCTTTACACACTATCCTTCCTTATTTTGTTGTATCTTAAAGTCTTTTTCATAAGAAATTAATTTTTTTGTAAGAAATTAATATTACCACTTCTGCTCTTTTTTGAATGTTGTTTGCTTAATATTTTTTCCTCATCCTTTGAATTTTAGTTTGTGTCTTTATGTCTAAGATGTGTCTCTTGTAGGTAGCTTATAGATAGATTGTGTTTTTAAATCCATTTTGCCACTCCCCATCTTGTTATTGGTACATTTAATCCATTTACATTGAGCACAATTATTGATAGATATGCATTTACTGATGTCACTTTGATGTCTTTTTTGTGCATTTTTGACAATTTTTTTGTTCCTCTTAATTTTCTCTTCTGAGTCAGTTTTCTTTATATGTTTTTATCTTTTTCATGTTGTTGACTCTCTGTTAAGAGTCCATGTTTCTCTTTCTTCCATTTTTTAATGTATAGGATTGTTAATTTCCTTTTGGTCACCTTAATATTTACCCCTGTATTTTTAAATTTAAACCAGTCTTTTATTACTGTGCATTGTCCTGACTTCCTCTTCATATGAAAGATCTATGACTATGTTTCTTTAAGTCCCTTTTTTGTTACAATGTTGTCACCTTTTACACAACGACATCTCTATTGCCTGTTTTCAGTATTTTAGCTGAGTTGATAGCTACTTCATTTGTCCTGCAAGCTAGTCTTGGGTTATTATCTGATGTTGGTTTTCTAACTGAAGTACTCCTTTTAATATTGTTTTGTAATTTTGTTTTGTTTTTTTCAAATTCCCTAAATTTCTGTTTATCTGGAAATTTCCTAATTTAGAAGTGATATTTGAGAGACAATTTTTTTATTGGATATATAATTCTTGGCTGACATTTTTTTTTCCTTTGGGGCTTTGTATACATAATCTCATTGCCTTCCTGCCTGCATGGTTTCTGCTGTGTAGTGTGAGCTTAGTCTTACTGAATTTCCTTTGTAGATTATATTTTGTTGACACTCAGTCCCTTTGAAATTCTCTCCTTATCTTAGTTTTTGCAAATTTGGTTATTGTATCTCTTTCTGTCTTTAAGAATCTACCTTGTGTGGAGTTTGATGAGAATCTTGGTTAGATATCTTCTCATGTTTTATGATATCAAGGAAGTTTTCTGTCAACAATTCTCTCTGTATTTTCTGTTATCTTCACCTGTTCTGGTATTGCAATCATTAATAGATTATTCCTTTTAGTAGAGTCCCATATAATTCTTAGTGTTTCTTTATTTTCTAATTTCTTTTATTTGATTTTTCCTCAATTATGTGGGTTTCAAGTGTTTTATTTTAAGCTTCACTGATTCTGTCTCCTACTACCTTGATTCATCTCCTTTGCCTTTCCATTAACTTGTCCAATTCTGTAATTTTATCATTAATCTTGAGAATGTCTACTTTCTTGCTGCCTGTTCAATTTGTCATTTGTATTCTACCTTTGATAATTCCAAGAAGTTCTCTTCATCTGGAAAATTGCTAGATTCTTTGTTTTAGGAGCTGTCTGGAGCCATTGTATTCCACCTCTTTATATGATTTGACACTGACTGTTGTCTCTGTGCCATCAACAAATGATTATATTTATTTATTTTATGTTTTCTTACTATGTTCTAACTTTTTGTTTTGTTATGAAATGACCAAATAGACCAGTCTTGCAAGATAGTTTGATTATTGGTTCTTTTGAAACTCTAACGTCCTGTCATCAGTTGGCTGGAACTGTTACTAGGATCCCAGAAGTCCATTCACTTTTCTTGTATGTGTTCAGCTCAGGTGTCCAGGTAGTCAACAAGTACATGGTACTGGCATTCTCCTAGAGTCCTAGGTGAGCAGGAGTGATAGGTGTAGGCACAGGTATCTGGCTGCACATGCTGAGAAAGGCAGGGAGCTGATAGCCACTTGTGAATGTCTGAGAGAAAAGTATATCACATGGGTGGACAGGTGTTTGCAGCTGCACTATGAGTACTGAATGCTCTATGCAGAGCACTAGCAAACAAAAAAGCACCAGAAATTAAATGAGCCATTAAATGGACCCTTTATGTCTGTCCCTAGGCAAAGGAACTGTTTTTACTCTTAATTTCCAGCTCAGGGGAGCTGTAAGATTATTTATTTATTCTCTGTTTGTTAAATTGTTACATATCCATTCCTGGGAGAATGGCTTAGGGCATGCCTAAGTGGTCTTCCAGCACAGGGCATGTGTGAGTCTATGAAGCCAGCAGGTCCTGTGCAGAGAAGGGAAAAGGAAGGGCTGTGAAAAGGGAGTGAAGATTATTCAGAAAGTTTTAGATCCACGCATAGTAGGTTAGATGCAACCTACTTGGCTTTTGATGACTGAATGCCATTTCTCACTGATTCTGGAGATGTAAGTGAGCTCTCCACTGCTTAGTCTCTCCTGGTGTGGAAAATGCGTTCTGAATGCCATTGTTCCCCTTACCACATCGGTTGCTGCTGATCTGCCTGTGGGGTGCTAACTCCTGCTGGGTTAGGTCTTCTACTTCTAGGTATTTCTGGACTTTCTCTGCCTTCCCTGTCACTCAGTCTGATTTTTCAACTTTCCTTTTGGTATTCAGCCTCCTAGAACGTCACATATAATTTTTTTGTTTTCTTTTGGGGGGGGTCTTTGTTATTAGAGGGATCACAGGAAACATCTGACTACTATGCTATCTTAGACCTGCCTTGATTTTGACATTTTTACTCCAGATATGACATAAAGGAGGAAAGAGAATTTATTTCATTGTATTGGAGTGAAATAATGCTGACTACAGGGCCAGTGACTTCAAATATTTAGCTGAGTTGAACTGGACCTGCAACTTTGGAGTGAGACTTGATCAGAGTAAAATTCTCTTCTGGACACAAACAGTGATCTCTAACGAAGGGAATAATGCTACAAGTTTTGGTCTTGAGATTTAGTTCATTTCAAGGAATATTTACTAGGCATCAAGTTTCTGCTAAGCATTGAACTAGGTACTGGAGTTCAAGGATGAGTAAGAAATAGTCTTACCATTCAAGAATTTATGAAATGCACAGTGGCAGTTATAGAGGTGTGTGCACAAAAGTGCTGGAATTGTCATTGGATTCAAGGAAGAAGTAGGAAAGTCTGCTAAAGAACCTGAATTCTAGCTAGGCTAAGAAAGGAAGAGGGTATATCATGTGAAAGAACAGCATGAGCTAAGACACATAGATGTTAAACTATGCGGTGTAGGAGTAGTGTGGAGTTATTAGAGTACAAAGCATAAAGCATGTGACGTTCTTGAGGATCTAACCTCCTTGGGAAATGCATGTGTATTCTAAAAGATAACATATATCTTCCTACAGGTTTAATACCCTTGAGGAAATGAGAAGAGTCTCAAGCTATGAACCAACACTATCATTTAAACCTTTTCGCTAAAGTAATAATTCAGGGCAATTACGAGCTGTGAACTGTGGCGCCCCATTGCCTACATATCGCTCTAGTTTTGGCTGCCTGACATCTTGCTCCTCAGCACCAGTTGGTACTAAGTAAGTGTCCTAATCACCTGCTACTGCTCTAACAGAAAATACCACGAGTGGAAGGTTTCATTAGGAGAAGCTTTTATTGACACAGTCCAGTAAGCTGCAAATCCTTTTATAAATTGTAAGTCCATTCAGAATGAGAAATCATCACAGTTTGGTAGCTGAGTCCAAATCCAATGAGAGCACCTTGGCACAGGAACCTCGGTTCCAAAGAACGTGCTCCGCTCTCGGTGCTTTTCTCTTGGTGGTATGAGGTTCCCAACTTCCTCAGCTCACTTCTCTCCCTTATATTCAACAAGCTTGAGTCCTGCCTCACTAACACAACTGCAAACCATTCTCCATCATCAATATCACAGAGGCAGGATTCACAACACATGGGAGGAAGGGCACCATATTGGAACTCGAAACCCAGTCACATCAACACATACATTTTTGGGGGGACACAATTCAATCCACGACACTAAGTACTGAAACTTACATTGTCATTTATTTTTAAATCAGCTGTTTCAGGCACCAAAATATGAAAATAATAAAGTTTTTTCATAGATTATATGCAGGGCAGAGAAGTAATACATCTAGCATCAAATTGCAGCTGCTCAGAAAGTTGCTGTCCAATCACTGAAGTCCATGCTGCTTGTCTTCATAGTATCCCCACTTGTTAGAGTGCTCCAGATGGCTTTTCTGAGAGCACTCTGGGAGATTTTGAGACCTTCTTCTCTGCTGACTCAGAGCTCATAACCCTCACCTGGAAGCCTCAGGAAAGTCTGGTGGCTCTGGTTTGTTCCTGAGTGGCAGTTCCCAGGGTCTGTGATTAACCACAATGTCACAGAGGCTGTCTAAGTGCTCCCAGTGGCAAGCTTTAATGTGTGCTTCGCACAAATCAGAATTGATGGTTATGATGTAAAAGGTCTGAAAAGCTTAATGTGTAGCCTTTGAGGATCTTCCTACTTCAGCAGATATGTCACTTAACCACTAGGGCATTAGATGTCCACATCAACAAGTGGCAGGATATCTGGTCATAAGGGACATTTGTACACTTAGTGTAATTGGAGGGGAAAACAAAGCAAATGAAGTGATATGTTGCTGGACAGACTACACTGAATGGAATAATCAGAAATAGGCTTCAAGCAGACACTTTTCTAAGAAAAATTAACTTTGTGCTTTATGAAATTGTGATCTATGAGTAAGAGAGAGAGAAAGGGAAAGAGAAAAAAGACATGGTACAAGCCACCTGCAAGTGGAAATGTGTTGCTTTGCCAGTGGGGGTCAGCTGATTTTTCTTTCCCATATGACCTCTGTTGCAAGATAATTAAAAAGTTAAGTTTGTGCTTGGTGCCTCGGCCAGTTTTTCCCTTCTCTTTATCAAAATTTGATTTTTCCGTCTTTCCTATCCTTATTTCTAGAAACACTCGTCTGTTTGTTAATTTAATAAATATTTATTGACCATCTGTTATAGGTACACACTGTTCTAGGGACAGCAGCCCTGGTGGGACAACTTTCACTAACTGAAAGCGGTGGCGTGTATACACCTGGCTTCCCTGTGGGAGAAAGCTGTGACAATTGACTTACTTAAAGATTACAGATTTAGAAACCCTATGAGATAGTTCTACTCTGTAGAATGGGGTAGAAATTGACTCAGGAGAAATGTGAATTAACTAAACAGCAATGACTTTAATTTGGTTTTGGTTCTAGGGACACACTGGCAAACAGAAGTCAGCCCTAAATTCCTGCCTTTTGGACCTTGCTTTCTAGTAGAACTTCCCCTGAAGACTTGGAAGTACAGTGGCCTCCCCCATTGCTGGGGCCTAAGACTAAATCCTGACAAGCCCAAGCAGCAGTAGAAGCATCTCCTGTACCAGAGGCCGGCTTAAGAAGTTCTGTTCTGGATGGTTCTTACATTCTGGGTTGTTCTGTTTGTACTTGTAGTATTCCCTCAAATTACCCCTATCTTGAAGGAGTTTTACCTCTAGCATTCTGTTAAGAATTAAGAAGCCTGTTGTATCACTGATCTAATCTTGTATTTGTTTTATTCTTTTGCGGTTAAGTCTACTTCTGGGCCATCTATACTCAGCCTCTTTATTTCATTTTAATTATTTCCTCTAATTGTGGATCCTATCATTCGTTCCTCAGTGTGCTGTACTTTGGTGGCTTGCATGTTGCTGTGATACTGGAAGCTATATCACTAGTATTTAAAATACTAGCAGGGCCACTGTGGTAGACAAGTTTCAGGAGAATTTCTGGACTAAGACAGACTAGGAAGAAGGACTCTGTGATTTACTTCTGAAAAATGTGGCCAGTGAAATTGTCATGAGTAGCAGCAGAACATTGTCTGATACAATGCTAGAAGATGACTGCCTGCTTTAGGCTGGTTCTCTAGAGAAGTAAAATCAGTAAAACACATACATATATACATGCATATATATAATACATGCACACACACACACACGCATATCTGGGTGTGTGGAGAGAGAGAGGGAGTGTGAGAGATTTATATCAAGGAAATTTTATGCCATTGTACAAGCTGTGATGTCCCAAGTCTGTGTGTTGGTAAAAATGTTTCTTTTGATTCATGTAGCTGTAGGGATTGCTGAACCCCACATTTTCAGACTAGAGAGCAAGGCTGTTGTTCATAGGCTGTGAAAATCAAGGAATCCCAAGTTCCAAGAACTGGAGGTCAGATGAACAAGTGAGGTACCCAGAGTGAGCCCTGGGCCCTAGAACTCTGCTTGAACATCTGCTCACACTTGTTAGAAGCCAATATCCAAGTAAACTCACTTAAACTGATTGGCTACTCACAACAGATCCCATCATGAGGGTGACCACATATCAAATCTCACCAGGGAAGTGATCACAACATTATGCCACTGGCAAAATACTGAGAATAATGGCCAAGGTAGGTCGATGCAAAGTCTTAACCACCACAGCCCCTCAGGTTGGAAGGCACTCAAACTGCAGCTGAGAACTGCTTCCTCAAGGTAGAGTCTATCCAAAACACGTGAATGGAGTACATCTTTTGGGACCTTTATTTTTTGATGTGGTGTGACTCAAAATGAGAAGAAACAGCTGCAAACATTTATTATTAATTGGAACATGGAATGCATGAAGTACAAATTCAGGAAAATTGGAAGTTTTCAAAAATCAATGGAATGACTAAAGATGGATGTCCAAGGATCACTGGGCTGAAATGGACTGTTACTAATCATTTTGAATCAGACAATAATACGAGGTCTGACAATTAAGTTCATGAGCTCATCCTAGGAAAAATGCTACATACCTCATTGCTGACTATCACCATGGTCACCTTTGAGGTATTCCCCTTGGGACGTACCTAGTCTGTCCTTTAAAGTAATTTTGGAAGTCTTTTTCTGGATTAGCCACTAGAGCTGTCATAGTATTACTCTTGATGTCATGAATGTCATCAAAATATATATATATTTTTAATGACATTATTTCTAGGTTTTATTTAGAAAACGTTACAAATCAGTTAATGTGGTGTTTATACATAAACAGAAGACGTGTGGTGCTTAAACACGTACATGAATTTCTCTGCATAACATATTAGAGAATTCTGATATATTTGGGTTGTTCTTTTGCAAACTGGGAAATGCTGCCTCAGAAATTGACTTTATTTTTTATTTAACATGACTGAGTGAAAATGTACATTCCCGTATAAATTTACATGCCCACCTATATGCAGCTTCCACTGCTCTCCCTGTCTGATGACAGCAATCAAAATATTTTTTAATGTTTTCTTTATCTTTGGGTAAAGTGAAAAAGTCATTGGGGGCCTGATCAGGTGAGTAGTGAGGGTATTTCAATACATTTATTTGTTTACTGGCTACAAACTCCCTCAGAGACAGTGCTGTGTGAGCTGATACATTATTGTGATGCAAGAGGCATGAGTTGTTGGACAAAAGTTCAGGTTGCTCTTATCTAACTTTTTCTTGCAGCCTTTTCAGCACTTTCAAATGATAAACTTGACTAACTGTTTAGTTCGTACAAATACATAATTAATAATCCCTCTAATATCAAAAAAGCTTAGCAACATAGTTTTGACCCTTGATTTGGACTGATAGAACTCTTTTGGTCATGGAGAATTGGCTGACTTTCACTGTGCACTTTGATGCTTTGTTTCAGGGTTGTATTACTACTCCTGTATTTCACCACATCAATGATAACACGGCTGCAAACATCATCTTGCCTCTCAGAAAGGTCTTGGCAAACTGTGACTCTCCTGTACTTTTGTTCATCGGTGAACTTTGGGATCATTTTTACACACACCTTTCTCATGTCAAGATTTTTGGCTAATATTTTCCTGTTTCCCTACCAATGTTTACTTGTTCTGCTTTGCTTCTCATGGTCAGCTGATGATTTAGACACACAGTTCAATGAATTTTTGCAGTATTTTCATCAGTTTTGCTTGGTACTGCCCTGACCTCTCCTCATCAGTGGTGTTTTCTCTCTCTTCAGAAAACATTTAATCTATTTGTACACTGACATTTTTTTCATGGCATTATCCCCATGAACTTGGACTAATATGTCCCTGATTTCACTTCCACTCTTTCCAAGTGTAGCAAGAAATTTAATGTTTGTTTGTTGCTCTAGTTCAAGCTCCAACATTCTCATGACACAAAACCATGCAACAACAACAATGAATGTGACTCAGGAAGACATCACCATGTGTCAGCATGAACACAGCTGTGAGATACTGACATACCAAGGTTATGAAAGCCTACTGATTTATTTGTACAGTGCTTCCAATGTAAGTACATGGTGGCAAGTTAACTAACTTAATTATTAGAACACATACAGTGTGCTATGTCAGAATGACAAATTAAGCAGGAATGTCATTGCACCCATTGCAAAAAAAAAAAAAATCGAATGTGACTGAAGACCAGATGAGTTTGAAATTACACCAAGGGTAACATACATTAAGAAAGCAGAAGGTCATTAAAAAAACAAGAAATAAAGAAAAGACCAAAACAGATGTCAGGAAAGACTCTGTAATTTGCTTTTGAATTTAGAACAGCTAAAATAAATAGAAGAAATGATGAAGTAAAAGAACTGAATGGAAGATTTCAAAAGACAGTTCAAGAAGCCGTAGTGAAGTATTATAATGACATGCAAAGAGTTAGAGTTCAAAACAATAAGGGAAGACCATGATTGGCATTTCTGAAGCTGAAAGAACTTAAAGAAAAGATTCAAGTCTCAAGTTGTAATACTGAAGAATTCTATGGGTGAAATATTGAACAACAATGGAAGCATCTAAAGAATGTCAAAGGAATGCACAGAACCAAGGGCTGAAAAGAACTAGTTAATGTTCAGCCATTTCAGGAGGAAGTATATGATCAAGAACTGATGGTAATGAAGGAAGAAATCCAAGCTGTGTTGAAGGCAGCAAAAGACAAGTTTCTAGGAATTGATTGAATGCCAGTTGAGATATTTCAAAAAAGGATACAAGCTGGAAGTGCTCAGTTGTCTATGCCAAGAAATTTGGAAGACAGCTACCCAGCCAACTGACTAGAAGAGACGAATATTTATGCCCATTCCAAAGAAAGGTATTCCAACAGAATGTGGAAATTATTGAATAGTATCATTAATGTCATCCACAAGTATAATTTTGCTGAAAATAATTAAAAAATGGTTGCAGCATTACATTTACAGGGAATGGCCAGAAGTGCAAACTGGATTCAGAAAAGGACATTAAACAAGAAATATCAATTCTGATGTCAGATGAATCTTTGCTGAAAGTAGAGAATACCAGAAAATGTTCACACCTATATTTTAGTGACTATGCAAAGGCATTTGATTGTGTGGATCATACCAAATCATGAATTACAATTTAAATAACAGGAATTCTAGAACACTTAACTCTGAGCCTGTGGATCTTGTACACAGACAATGATTGATCAAGAAGCAGTTGTTGGAACAGAATAAGGGGATACTGAATGGTTTAAGTCAAGAAGGTGGGGTGGAGTCAAGATAGTGGACTAGATACATGCCTCCTTAATTCCCTCTGAAAACTAAGGCCTGGATTGATAATTGAACAGAGCTTTCCGGACACCCAGTGAGCCCTAAGACATGGCATAGGGCTGCCCGTTTGGACTACATACCATTAAATGGGAAACTTCCTCTCTCTCATTGAGCCCCACTCTTGCTGCATGGCTGGCTCACACAGACTGAAGGTATTGGTGCTTTTAACTTTTTTCCTTTTTGTTGGCCATTAGGTGGGGGATGGGAATGAGCCAGCAAGTAAGCTGAGCTGCAGTGCTGAAGTGAACAGCATGTACTGCAGTGGAGAGAAGTGTGTGGTATAGTCACATTTTGAGAGCCCAGCAGTGGACTGAGGGCACCACATCGCCCCACCATCTCTTTTCAGAGCCTTGCCATAGATTCAGCTATTTTGTGGTGGGACGGGTGCTTGACTGGGATGCCAGCTTAGTCAGCTGGGAGGTGAAGTTACCCAACCGGAGGCCTCAGCATGGGCTAATTCCCAGGCTAGGAGGCATTGTCAGTCTAGAGTGCTTTTCCTGCAGAAAAGCTGTGTTTAGCACACTGTTGCCTTATGGGTATGATCCAGTAGGTAGTGACAGCAGTGCAGTAGCCTCTCCTTACTTTGAACTACATCATAGCATGTGGGGACAGCTAAAGAGGTTCCCTAATTGTCCACCAGAAGGAGGGGCCTGCTACACCTGGTGGCCTGACTGACTTTGGAAGCTGTCAGATAGCTTTTAGCTCTTTAAAATGAGGGCCTGGAGAACTAACTGCTGTTCAGACCAACAGATTCTCTTCCAGCCTTTACTGAAGCACATCATAGGGTCAGTTGATGGCCTCCCCCAGTGACTCCATATGTAGGGCAGTGTCTTTGCCAGCTAGGAGGTGGAGCCCGCCACCCCAGAGAGTCCACAGGGCCCAGTCACTAGAGTACACAGAAGTGGCTGTGACCAACTTCTTTCTCAAACTATGCCTCAGCACGCAACACCAGAGAAATTAAACAGCCTCTAGATGTCCCCAAAATAACAAACCATTGCCAAGCATTTAAAGAAAAAACCAACCAAGGCTGTAGAAAACTCCCGAAATAAAGAATCAAAAAACTTGCCAGATGAAGAAGCCTTTCTGAAACTATCAGAGGTTGAGTACAAAAGAGTTATGTATTGAGCTCTCCTAGAGATAAAACAAAATTCAGTGGAGCAAAATTAAAAATTAAGCAAACTATTCAAACTGGTTGAACATCAGCATTCTGATCTGACCATTCAATAACAAAATTACAGAATTAGACAATTCAATTCAAAGCCAAAGAGCAGAACTCATGAACTGGAAGTCAGACTTAGTGACATTGAAGATAGAGCAATTAACACCAGCATTTATGAGGAGAAATCAGAGAAAAGAAATAAGAAAAATGAAGAAGCATTAAGAAACATGTGGGACCCCACCAAGAGGAACAATCTACGATTAACTGGAGTTCCTGAACAGGGAAGGATAGCTGAAAATACAGAAAGTATTGTTGAATAGCTGACAGAAAACTTCCCTGAAATTATGAAAGAAGAGAACATAGTATCCAAGATGTGTATTGAACACCACAAAAACTAGACCCCAAAAGAAGGACATCAAGACATATCATACTCAAGATTAATAAAATGAAACATAAGCAGAAACTCTTAAAGGCAGTCAGTCTCAAAGCAAAGCTAACGTTCAGAGGAAAGCCCTGTAGGCTTTCATCTGACTTCTTGGTGGAAAAAATGTTGGCACAGAGGTCGTGGGATGACACATTCAAAGCCTTGAAGGATAAAAACTTCCCACCAAGAATTATATATCCTGCAAAACTGTCTCTCAAATATGAAGATGAAAGTAATACATTCACAGATAAATAGAAGCTTTGAGACTTTGTAAAAACCAAACTAAAACTACAAGAAATGCTGAAAGAAGCTCTTTGCTTAGAAAAATACAACCATTGTGTATGTTTAAGGAGGTAGTGAAGGACACAACTTCAAAAAACCTACTCATTTAGGGAAGACACAAAACTCAATCAGAGCCATAATATTAGAAGAAAGGAACCAGTGATCATATCATGAAAACTAAGATATCATCACATTAAAAAAAGGGATATACTACAGTAGTTACAGTGCTTTCAGGTAGAAAAAAGTTCATGAGATATGTAGAAGTTAAAATTGGGATTAAACCGAGAATGTTAAGGGGGATCATAGAGGTAGCTGCAAAATGCAATACCAGTGGAACATATCAAAACAAAAAATCTAATATAGGAGTCTCAACAAACAAGAAAAGAATGCTGAAAAAGATGAAAATCAACCCATAAAGAAAAATGACCCACAACAGAATATCAAGAGCAACATAGAAAACACCAACACAAAAATAAATACATCAAAATGACAGCACTAAACACATACCTATCAATAATTACACTGAATGTAAATGGACTGAATGCCTCAATAAAGAGACAGTGAGTGACATCTTGGATCAGAAGACACGATCTGTCTATATGTTGCTTAGAAAAAATACACCTTAGACTTAAAGATAGAAACAAACTGAAAATTAAAGGACGGAATAACATATACCAAGCTAACAATATACAAAGAAGAGCAGCTGTGGCAGTACTAATCTCAGATAAAATAGATTTTAGTGTAAAATACACTACTGTGGACATGGATGGTCACTATTTATTGCTGAAAGGTTCAGTACACAAGCAGGACTTAACTGTATTAAATATTTATGCACCCAATACTAGAGCATCAAAATATATGGAACACACACTGACTACATTGAAAAATGAGATAGATCATTCCACAATAATTGTGGGAGACTTTAACACTCCACTTTCAGCAATGGACAGATCATTTAGAAAAAAGCTCAGCAAAGACACAGGAGGTCTTACTGCGACACGTAACCGATCAGATCTAATTGACATTTTCAGAACTTTTTACCCGTCACTGGATAAGTACACCTTCTTCACCAATGCACATGGAACATTTTCCAGAATAGATCATACATTAGGACATAAAGCAAATTTCAACAAAATCCAAGCCATTGAATTATTGCAAAGCATCTTCTCAGACCATAAAGCCATAAAAGTTGAAATCAGTAGCATGAAAACATAGAGATTGAAACTCATGGAAACTGAACAATATCTTGATCAAAAAGCCAGTGTTATAGAAGAAATCAAGGACAAAATAAAGAAATTTATGGTTTCAAATGAGAATGAAAACACATCCTATCAGAACCTATGTGACACAGTCAAAGCAGTGCTCAGAGGTCAGTTTATCTCTATGAATGCACACATCCAGAAGGAAGAAAGGACCCAAACCAAAGAATTAACCCTACAGCTTGAAGAAGCAGAAAGAGAGCAACAGAGGAACTCCTCAGGCACCAGAAGAGAACAGATCATAAAGGTTAGAGCAGAACTAAGTGAATTAGAGAATAGAAGAACAAGTGAAAAAACTGATAAAACCAAAAGCTGTTTTTTTGACAAGATCAACAAAATTGACAAACTACTGGCTAAACTTATAAAAGAGAAACAGGAGAGGCAACAACAACCCTGATAAGACTTGAGATGGGAGATGTCACAACAGATCCAACAGGAATCAATAATATCATAACAGAATACTATGAAAGACTGTACTGTAACAGATTTGAAAATCTAGAGGAAATGGACAAATTCCTAGATTCGTATCACCTACCAAAATTATCACAAGAAGTAGAACAACTTAATAAACTCATTACAAAGGAAGATATCAAAAATGCCATAAAAAAAACTACCAACTAAAAAAAGCCTTGGTCCAGATGGATTCACTGGAGAATTCTATGAAGCTTGCAGAGAAGAGTTAACTCCAATACTGCTGAGACTACTTCACAGCATAGAAAGGGATGGAATATTCCCACGTTCATTCTGTGAAGCCAACATAACCCTAATAACAAAGGCAGGGAAAAAAATCCCACAAAAAAAGGAAAATTACGGACCAATATCACCCTAGGGCCGCCATAAGTCAGATCCGACTCAACGGCACTTGGCTGGCTTGGCATCACTCATGAACCTAGATGCAAAAATTTTCAACAAAATCCTTGCCAACAGAATTCAACAACATATCCAAAAAAAAAAAAAAAAAAAAATTCATGGTGACCAAGTTGGATTCACACCATGGATGGAAGTCTGACCCAATGTCAGAAAAACAACTAAGGTGATCAACCACATGAATACCATAAAGGATAAGAATCGCCTGATTTTGTCAATTGATGCAGAAAAGGCATTTGATAAAGTCTAACACCCATTCATTCTAAAAATCGCTCAGCAAAATAGGAATAGAAGGCAAATTCCTTAATGCAATAAGGGGCATCTATGCACAGCCAACTGTCTACATCATCCTGAATGGAGACTGAAACAATTACCCTTGAAAATGGGAACTAGGCAAGGATGTTCACTTTCACTACTTCTATTCAAAATTTTACTGGAAGTTCTGGCCAGAGCAATTAGAAAAGACAAAGAGATAAAGGGCACCCACATTAGCAAAGAAGAAGTAAAAATCTCCCTATCTGCTGATGATATGATTGTATAAGCAGAGAATCCTAAAGAATCCATAAGTAAACTACTGGAACTAATAGAAGAGTTCAGCTAGGTATTAGCATATAATATGAACAAAAGTCAATCAGTAGAATTCCTTTATACCAACAAAAAGATCATTAAAGAAGAAATCACCAAATCAATACCATTTACTATAGCCCCCAAGAAGATAAAATACCTAGGAATAAATCTAACTAGAGGAATAAGAGACCTAAACAAAAAGAACTACAAGACCTTACTGCAAGAAATTAAGAGAGACTTAAATAAATGGAAAAACTTACCCTGCTCATGGATAGGAAGACTTAATATTGTGAAAATGGCTATTGCTTTGCAATCTACATATACAGTGCAACCCCAATACAAATTTCAGTGACATTTTTTAATGACATGGGAAACACATCACCAACTTTTTTGGAAAGGGAAGAAATCCTGGGTAAACAAAGTGCTACTGAAGAAGAACATAATGGAATGCCTCAGACTACCTGATCTTAGAAACTTTTGCACTGCCACTGTAGTCAAAACTGCCTGCTACGGGCAGAAAAAGAGACATACGGATGAATGGAACAGAGTTGAGACACCACAGATGCCACCATCTTCCTATGAACAGTTGATATACGACAACGGCCCTAAGATTGTAAACTGGGGTAGAAACAGTCTCTTTAACAAACGGTGCTGACAAAATTAGATACCCATCTTCAAAAAATTGAAACAAGATCCCTATCTCACACCTTACACTAAAACCAATTCAATTTGGATAAAAGACCTAAATATCAAAGCTAAAGCAATAAAGATCATGCAAGAAAAAATAGGGTCTACAATGAAAGTTTTAATATGTGGCTTAGACAGTCTTCAAAATCTGGTAAAGCATGATCAACAGAAGACAAAATAGATAAATGGGAACTACTAAGAATCAAACACTTTTGCTCATCCAAGGACTTTATCAAAAGAATTAAAAGACCACCTACAGAATGGGAAATATATTTGGCATCTACATGTCAGGTCAACATCCGATCTCCATAATCTATAATGTGCTTCAAAATATCAACAAGAAAAGGTTAAACAACCCAGTTAAGCACTGATCAAAGGAGCTGGACAGATACTTCACTAAAGAGCATATCCAGGCAGCCAAAAAACACATGAGGAAATGTTCAAGAACATTAGCTATTAAAGAAATCCAGATCAAAATGATGATGAGATACCATCTCACCCCAACCAGGTTGGCCATGATCTGAAAAACACAAAACAACAATTGCTGGAGAGGCTGTGGAGAAAGCGGAACACTCCTCCACTGCTGGTGGTATTGCAAAAATGGTACAACCTCTTTGGAAAGCAATCTGGCATTTCCTTAAACAGCTGGTAATCCCACTGCTCAGAATATATTCTACAGAATCAAAGGCAGTCACACACAGATACATGCATGTGAATGCTTATTGCAGCACAGTCCTCAATAGTAAAAAGAATCAACCCAGATGCCCAACAACAGATGAATGATTAAACAAACTATGGTATAGTTTGTTTATGGTATATATGTTCAATGGAACACTATGCAGCGATAAAAAACCATAATGGTTTTAGGAAGCATCTCATAACCTAATTTCAATTGGAAGACATACCAAGTGAAATCAGTCAGTGGTACAGGGACAAATAGTGTACGAAATCCCTGCTACAAGGACTTAAAAACATATGTATTGAAGAAAAGGCTCTTTAATGGCTGCAAGGAAGGGGAGGGAAGGAGGCCGTGAGAGGGCTGGGTATAGATTAGATAGTTGATAGAAATTTGTTTCAGTAAAATCAGTGACAGCACACATTAGAAAGAAGGTCAACTTAACTGGACTTCAACATAAACTGAAAACTCTTATAATCTTAAACCAATATTGCAAGGATAGAGTAGTACAGGTGGGGGTCTGGAAGTCATGCTGTCTGGCAACATCAAGGCCAACTGGCATAACTAGCCTATTGCTGAGAGTCTTCTGCCCTCCTTACTGGTGAGTGGCATCCGAGGTCCTAAAAGCTAGCAAGCTCACATCTGAGGTACACCAAATGATCCCAACTCAGCTGGAACAGATGATCACCAAGGACAACAAAGACATGAGGGAAAAAGAGCCCATAAGACAGAAGGCCATGTGAATGGATGATTATATCAATGTGTGACCATAAGAACCAGATAATGCCCGGCCATCACCAATAACATGGGGCTCACAATGTGGAGTCCCTGTGGCAACATGAGAAAAAAGGGGTGTACCTCAAGAACACTAAAGGACTGCAATTGATGGTCCCAAGGCCTGGGAGTTCCCCTGGGAACATGGCCCCTAGACCTGCTGCTGGCCCTGATCATAAATCATTACTGAAGTCAACTCTTTGGACAGGAATGGATTTGACTCAGGGCACAAAGTCACCATGTGGTGTGTGCACTTTATGGTTCTATGCATCTGTAGGATGCTGTCCTACTGGCCTCTTACTAGAAGGGAGAGGTGAGAGTGGAGAGGAGGAGACAGGAGGTTGTTAAGAGGATATGATGTGTGTAGAATAGAAAGGAGTGTGCTGTCACTGGGCAATGAGAGGAGAAGGATATGCAGATAGGCGGGCATGCAAATTTAACTTGGATTGTATACTTTCACTCAGTCATAATAAAAAAAGGAAAGTGCATTCAGAGGAGTAGTGGAAGACACAACCTTGCTTGTAGAAACTGAAAAGGACTTGAAGCACTTGCTGATGAAGATCAAAATCTACAGCCTTCAGTATGCATGATCCCTCAACATTAAGAAAACAAAAATTCTCACAAGTGGATCAATAAAGCAACCTCATGGTAAACAAAGTAAACATTGAGTTTGACAAGGATTTCATTTTACTTGTATTCACAGTCAACATTCATAGAAGCAGAGCAGTAGAGAAATCAAACATTTCACTGGACAGACTGACTGCAAAGGACTTTTTTTTAAAGCGATAAGAAGCAAAGAGGAAGAATGGATGACTTCGAGTTACAGTGTTAGTGAAGAATATTGAATATACCATGGACTGCCGGAAGAACAAAAGAATCTGTCTTGTAAGAAGTATAGCCAGAATGCTCCTTAGAAGACAGTGAAGATGGCAAGATTTTTTAATACATATTTCAAACATGTTATAAGGAGGGACCAGTTTATGGAGAAGGGCATCGTACTTTGTAAAGTAGTGAAAAAGAGGAAGCCTCTACAAGATGGATTTACACAGATGGATTTACTGCAGTGGTCCCAAACATAACGATCTCGATGATGTTGCAAGACTAGGCAGCATTTTTTTCAGTTGCAGACTATGAGTCAGAAGCATTTTTTTTGACAGTATCTAAGAAAAACAACATCATTATGAATTGAATTGTTTTCCTACAACATGTGATGAATTCCTGGCTCTTTTACCTATGAATTTGATCCTGTTTGAAAAGAAGTGTTTTCCTTTGTCGTAAGATTATAACAGTGTTGAGTGGATACTAAACCTAATCACTTCTGAGTTGTAAAAACACCAGAATAGACACAGAGGCATGCAGGGAAAGATAGATGTCGCATGAGGTTTGTCTGCAAGCCATGGAATGCTAAGGAACCACAGACACCTGAGGCTACTGATAAGAAAGGATAGTCCAAGACTCTGATTTGGAGTTCTTGCCTCCTGAGCTCCAAGAAAATAAATTTTTGTTCTTTCAAATCACGCTTATGTAGTTTTGTGTTACAACAGCACTTGATAACTATGACACTTCTTTGCATCACTGTATAAACATTTTTTCTCTATCTTTCTAATGTCACTTCCTTAAAGCTTGCAAAATATCCTCTTGATTGTCTGTTCTTTCCCAACAATTATTTCGTTTATTTATTTATTTTTAATTATCACCTTCCTGACATGCCCTTTTCTCCTAGGCTCTATAAAAATTGCATCACTCAATTGTCCTCCTACCTCAGTGACAACTTATCTGCCTCCTTGGATCTAATTCTCTCTTCCATTCTCTAGTACTTTCAGATCTGGAAAGCTGTATTTCTTTTGCTATTAAAGTCATGCTATCTTCGAGTAGATCTGACTTTACAAGTAACTCACATGGAACACCTGCCAAATCTGCTGAATGAACAGTAATCGACACTTGGACAGCATTGCTCAGCTTAAGAGAATTTTCACTTTATCTAATCTGATCCTTATTATAACACTCTTGGGGCATTGGTAGTTTGTTGGTAGAATTCTTGTCTTCTCTCTGGGAGACCATGGTTCAAGGTCCAGTCAATGTGCCTCAACTGCAGCCATCACCCATATGTCAGTGGGAGCTTGCATGTTGTTATGACACTGAACAAGTTCAACACAGTTTCCAGCTAAGCCTGACTTGTAAAAACTGTCAGTTTTAAGGTCTGGCCATCTGCTTCTGAAATCAACCAATTAAAACCTTATGCATCACAATGGTCCAGTATGCAACAAATCCTAGGGGTGGCACAGGACCAGGCAGCGTTTTGTTCCATGGTGCATGTGGTCAGCATGCCTTGGGGGCTGACTCCACAGCACCTGATGCTACAGCACTCTTGTAGTAAGTACCACCCCATTTTATATTTGAAGTTGCTGGGAGAATAATGTAGTTTGTTCAAAGTCACAAAACTTACAAATAATAGAGACAGGACTGTCCTCTGATTCCCCAAAGCATCATATTGATATTATACCTTGCTGAGGTATGGTCCAATCATTCTACATATGGTCCAATAGTTTGTCTTTGAATAATTCTTTTTTTAAGGCTTTTCTCCCTCAAAGGTAAATGTGAGAAATTAGAATGATTCTGCAGCACATCTGACATTTGAAGGAGTAGGATGGACTTCTTGATTCTGAGGTTTTTAGTGTGCTTAATGTTTTCTATTTTAGTTGAGTAATTCACATTTCTGAAAGGCTACGCAGTTGAGCATGACTGCTCTGGGCTGAGTCAGTATTTCTGACCCTTCTGGTTATCCTGGGCCCTCATTCACTCTGCGTCCTTATTGATAAAAAGACTTTTCCAGGAAGCGGGTCCTTTAAGAGCTTTGGTTTTCTGAAATTCATTTAGAAGTGTGTATTTCTGTCATCAAGTTAAACCTGACTGAAGGAATCTGATTTAACAGTTCTAAGGCAGACAGAGGCATAATAAATCACAGAGCTTACCACTGCAATGGCCATCGTGTCCTTCACTCTTCATGCACACCTATCAAATTTTAAGTATCAGAGTAGACCCCAGCTACTTTCCTTGGGAAATATGCACTTTGCCAAAACCTTGTTATAAGACAATACATCATATGTCTTTTTTTTTTTTTTTTTAATGCTCAACAAGAAAGAAAAATGCCACAAGGCTGGTGTGGTCTGGGACTTGACTAGCTTGAGGAATAGTTTGAGTTGATATGTAGAACCATTAAGTTTAATGAGGTTACAAAGAACTGAACCATTTCATTCCCAAACTAATGACATTTCTCTCTTAGGAGGGTTCCTGTATGAGTGGCAAAAATGATTGGGTACTAGTCTGAGATTCACTTCTGGGAGATTAGTATACAGAACTTTCTTTCCTTCGGCCATCAGACACCCAAATCCTGCAAGTCTGGTGATTTGTTCTGGATGTCTTCCAAGGCATGCCACAACTCTGATGCATGTGAGATTTGTCTTTGAACTTTATTTATGCTTTCATTTCCTCTTTATTCCCTGTTTATCATGCTGCCCTCTAATTATCTTTTTTATTATGGGTAACTTAAAGTTGTCCAGAATAGTGATGCTAAGTCATAAGGAACTGTCTATTTCCTCCCACCACAAGGATGCAGGGAGGGTGTTACAGTATTTCCAGAAACATTTTTTGACCACCCTACCTATACCTCAACCCTCAACCTGAGATCTGATATACTCTCACTTGAATTGAGCTCTCACTGTGGTTAATGTGAAATAAGTGTAGTTTGAAAAATGGTTGTAACATCCCTGACTTGGGCCAAAACGGCAGTGGTAGAATTTCAGACATTGTGATGGATGAAAAGAGTACTTACTTGCAAACAAGAAATCTCATTTATGATTATTCAAATTATAGCATACAAGACTTGTGTTCAGTATATTTGTGATTTTCCCTATTTCCAGAGTGAAAATGAAAAATCTAAGTTTCTTCAACTAGCAAATTTCTGACACTCTTTCCCTGAAAAGGACAAAAGTTGTTACTGAGAAAATGATCAGTTGAACTCTATTGGGAAGATAATCAGTTGAGCTCTGGAATGTTTAATCTATACAGATCCAAGGATATAAATACCACTAAATGATATTTGAGATGTTTCTTGTGTCCCAATGTCTATCTACCTTTGTATTCTACAGTAAAACTGTCAGACAGTTATGGCTAATTTAGGTGGAGAACTCAGAACATCTTAAATATTTATGATGTTGTACATTTTCAAAGCTCTGCAACATTTTGACTGCATTGATTACCTTCAGTAGTCCTGTAAAGCAGTAAGATGTTTCTTTCACTTGCCAATGAAAAAAAATTGATGTGCAAAGTCATGCGTGAACTAATTCATTTCATCTTACACAGCTGATAAGAAGCTGAGTCAGGGCTTGAAAGCAGGTCTTTTTGTCCCTAGTCCTGTGATATTCCAACTAGATCATTTACATTAAGTCTGCAAGGATAACATTTAGGCTAGTACCTCATTCAAGTAAAATACACTAATAGACATTATAAAAATAAAAATATTTTAGAACCTGTGTGGTCTTTGCAGGTGAGTCATTTCTTTGGAGTGGGTGGACAGACACTGTGTGGATGGTAACAAAACCTATTGTTGTGAGGTGCTATTGAGCTGAGTTGGACTCATAATGACCCCACATGAATTTTTTGGCCTCTGTCTTTATGGAAGATTGCCAGGTATTTCTCCAGTTAAGGTGCTAGATGAGTTTGAATCACTAACCTTTCTGTTAGCAGCCAAGTGCCTGTTTGTACTACCAGGGAACATATTATATGCTACAGAAACCCCTTTGATTAATGATAAAGTGCCAACAGTCCAGGAAAGAACAATCTTACTTTATTTTTTTATTCACTTAACAGAAACATTCACTTATCAGATGTCACTGAAGTGCAATTTACAGAACTTATAAGCAAGTTGACATACGTAAATTCATATTTTAAGATTCTAGAATTTTTTTTTTACAAATATTACAAATATACACCATTGGTACAATATTGCCATTCGATCATGCTTTTTATGTACATACCTCACTTAGGAATTGCTGTTTATTAAGTTCACTTTGCTTAAAAAATCAACTTGGCACTGCTGGGAAAGGGTCCACAGTTTTTTTATTGATGCATATTCTGTAGCACGATAGAAATCTAGTGCTTGTGTGAAAAGAGGCACTAGAATCCAGATCATTTTATGCTTCCTTTGAAAAGATATTTCATCCCATGGGTTTCATTTGACTTTTTAAAATGATGAATTTGGAAATAAGATATCTCTTTCACCAGGGTTTGGGATTGTCTACACTTCACTTCAGGAATGATGTTGTTTGGTCTGCATTTCTTGAGATGTAGCCAGTAGTGTTCCTTTCGGCAGAAAGTCAGATTGAATCGAGATGTTCCAGGGGTCTAAGAAAAACTCTGGAATCATTTTAGACAAGATCTCACAAGAATACATCAGAAGATACTACCTAATGACGCCATACACCTAACTGGAGCTCAGGAGTCCTCTCATTAGTACTAGGGAACTCTCAAAAAGGAGTCACTGGAGAAATGAGAAAAATGGTTTGGGGATGGAGAGGTAAGAGGGGAAATATGGGAAGGAAGGTGAGACAGTGAGAAAGAAAACAAGGAGGTAGAATTGGTGGGAGAATAAGTGAAGAACGGTGCAAATGGTATCAAGCTTTTCTCCGATTTCCCAGAATTGAGGAGAGTGTGGCTGGGAAACAATATGGAAACAACACTTCATTTGTTCTTTATGGTCATCTCTCCAATACTTATATCTTCTATCGCTTATTTCTCTTTCCTTATCCCTTCACCCCACCATTCTTGGTTTGAATCAGCATTCTGTGCTTCAGTTTGCAATGATGAGTCAGGTCTGTGGACAGTGACATGTTACACCTCTTTCCATGCCATTCTTCATGTTGAATGTTCTTCCCTAGAGCTTGCTCCCTACATATTATATTATCTCCCACCTGTGATATCAACTTTGCCTGTGAGAAACAAAATACCAGTAACTCCAAGGGACAGGTTGATTCCTGCTAGAATATATGAGGTTTTTAATTTTTCACTCTGACCATGAGCTCGGCAAAAACTCAAAGCTGTGATAACCTTTCAAAATGTGCAGGCCAGTGGATTTTCCTGATCCTGGACCGGATTATGGGCTCTGCAAACCCTGTCAGGGAGGATAGTTGAGAAACCAGCAAAGGTACATCAGGTATGGCTGAGTGTTAAATGATACTTCTGCCAAAGAAGGTGGTCTCGGCAATCAAATGATTACCTACATGAATGCAAAACTTTGTCTAACTTTCCTTTGATCTTCATTATAAATGGATATTTGTTGTATTTTGGGACAATAAGACAGATTACTTAACTTCATTAGAATGGCTTTTAAAAAACTGAGTATATAAATTTCTCTAAACTAAAAAAAGTCTAATTTTTAATATTTTAACAAGACTGTAGATACATCTTGAAATTTATAATCTAAACATAGAATTTCATCAAAATAATTTTACTATGCATTTACTGTTTATGGCTCTCCAGACATGGTAAATACTATACTAAAAATTAACTTTACTGATAAGAATAGCTCCCTGTGAAAAGGAAATTCTGCAGGAAAAACATGAACTATATGCTTGTTTGAAAAGTAATTCAGCTTGACATTTCTGAGGGACAACAAGACATCACAAAATCAGTGGTGGCATGACAGATATATACAGATTTAAACAGAATCACAGAACAAAAAGGAAACAGTAGGTATAGAACTGCAAATCCTTTCCTTAGCAAAAACAAAAACAAAAACCAAAGAAATTCTAAATCCAATATCTTGACATTATTCATTGTTGTGAAACCTTGTGCAACAGATAAGCAGAGCTTATAGCCTGGTGACTTTCCCTTTGGCCTCAGTTTCTGCAGAAAGGCTCAAAAATGGTCGTGCTTTGACTTTTTGCCTAAAAACCAAGAGAGTTTATCTCCCCAGTTGGAAAGCAGTGTGTGCTTCTGAGGCAGACAAAGGCTCTATTGATATATTTAGGCTTTAATCATAAGGAAAATAGGCATTAATATGGAGTTCAGAAAATCTGAAAACAAGGGGCTTTGAGCTTTTGCTCTCATTGGAAAGTTAGATGAAGTACATGTGGGCCATTCTTGAGCCTCTAATTCACTGATTAAAAGATGGAGGGTAGAACCAGTTTAAAAGTACTGTTGGGATGAGAATAAAATCCACAGGCTTCTGCAACTAGACCTTTGTTTCTGGACTGACGTGGCAGGCACCTCCAGTCACACCTGACGTTATGTAGAATTCTGTGACCTGACCTCTTCTTGGCTGGGTCCGATTTCTGCCAGTCAGGAGCAACTTCTGTGCAGTGCAATCTACTCATGGTAACACAGCCTTAATTCGGCCACCATTTGTTTCAGAGAATACAATTATCATGACATTTAATTGCCCATCTTAAACTATCTTCAAACTTCTCAAACTGACTTCCCGCTGCATTAAAGACTCTCTCTTGCTATAAACATTCTCCTGCAGATCCTTAATTCCTGAAGGAGTCTTCTGTTATATAATAAATGAACCCCTATGCTAGTACTAATGGGTAGTTTGGAGCTAATGGGTATTGCCACCCCCACCCCGGAAGTGGATGTTTATGTATTAGTGAAGTTTGGGTTATTTTTTGGACATCCAGTACCCTAGACAAAATGAATTTTGACCAAGTTACTGAAATTTAGGCAATGTGAAGTATTTGTTACTGGTTGTTATTGAGTAGGTGAGTGCGTCCAAATCTCTTCCATCAGATGACATGGGTGGTATTCAGTGTGCCTTTGTTTGTAGGATGAGTGACTGTTTATTGTTCTAGTAATGGTTAGGGTTGCTGGTGTTAATGTTTGTATCCTATTCTAGAAAAAGACCTACTTGGGGCAATTTTATGTAAAACATACATGTACTTCTTTAAACAATTGCTCAGAGTATCGGTAGTTTCAAGATTCAGGTCCAAGTTTTCAACCAGGAGCTGAATATGTTTTCATACTTCCAGAAAATGGCTTCAGATGTTTCACCAGTGAGAGAGAGTACCTAAGCCACAAACGTAGGCACACTTATTTTTTTTCACGGAGGTGGATTTCTCTAAATTTCATTCTAATGATAAGCTAAAGGAACAGAAAGTAATACAAACTAGGCATTTGATCTTAGCTTTCAAATTTAATTAAGAATCTACTTTATTTCCTCAGTATTTGTGAAAGTTTAATAAGAACCACTTACTTACAAAACTTTCTCACATCTTTCAAAACTTTATGTTGAAAAAGTTGTTGACTACAATGTCCATCTTGTTTTCTAAAAGAACTTGAGTAATGAGCTTAAATTAAATTCCAGGAAACTTTCCATTTCCATTCTAATACCTCTATTTCTTATCATTTTATAACAAATACTGACAACTCCATATATTTCATTTTGCCCCACTGTTATGATATCTGTAGTTTATATGTGAATATATACAATATGACATTATATTTGTTTTTCATGGGTTAAGTGATAAGCTTGCATTCTAACCAGGATGTGAACCCATAGGGATTCTTGGTCAGAGTTCTAACCAGAAAGCCCATACTTTAGAGGTGGCTACTACTAAGCTTTGCGATTTAGCATAATGAATTTCAGATAATGAATTTTTAATAGGAGAAATTAGAGACTTGTCAACTAGCATTGTTAATGTTAGAAATGAGTTCTCATTGGTAAAATTAAAGCAATTGAAGTTATATGAACTGACTAAAGATATTTTAAGAGATATTCTTCACCCTTGCATGAATTACAGCATAAGAATCCACACTCTTACTCTCAGAAATGATGCTCTAGGTTAAGTCCCTCAGTGGCCCTACATTCAGCTGTGATTTGGAGGATTTTGGGTGTCTGATGCCTGCAACAAAGGTGACAGAATCTTGTTTCTTGCATCTTGCATCTTGACATTTATGTGATTTTTTTTTTCTTCATGCAAGATGCTGGTGGTTGGAGCACATAAAAAGACAGTGTTGGTAGCTTCTGAGATCAAAAGAAAAGGTTGCTATTAATGGTTTTGGGGTTGCTTTCTAATAAAAACTTAGTTTAAAATGTTACAATTGGGTCTAAGACTGTTTCTTTATTATTCAGTAGGCTGCAGTTTACCCCTCATGTAACTCAAACTTCTCCAATGGCTATCATTTTCTGCCAAAAGATACTAAGAATTGTGATTGATTAAATAGCTTTGGGTAAATTTTGAATACTCAGTTATTAGAGAGTTTAGAAAGGGTTTCTACATACTGTAAATCTTAACTCCTTGGTGTTTTGGCTAAAGGTGCTTTTGCAGAAGGGTGAACTTCAGGAGTGACTGCAATACTGAGGTAAAGGGATGTCTGGGGGCCTTATATTGCACGTATAGTCTTTTTTTCTCTTGTGCTATTAGGTGTGCTTTAATATTGTGCATCTCAAATCCCTTTTGAAAACAGGTGGTGCACAAAATTAAGTTGGATAATGAAAATAATAGAGCACTCTTATTGGTTTCTTCGGGGAGGAGCCATGGCTTTTCTTTTCATTTGTGGGTTATCCTGTGATGTCAAATAAACTTGTGCTAAAGAGGTGCCTGGCACGGGGGGGGAGAGGAAGAGAATGGTACCTGAGATTTATTTATTTCTAACTGGCAATGTTTCAATACCACTTTTAAAAGCTGCAACTTAGACTGCCAGCCTGAATAGAAATTCCCCCTTTGACATCACCAAGGAGAGACAGAGATAATTCAACTAAACTTACACCTTTAGGTGTGGTAGAGACAGTTCTAAGTACAAGCAATCTGGGGAGTAGCCATCTGAGAGGCAGCATATTCCTAAATTCAAATTTAGTGGCTTTTTCAAACACTGAACACTTACATACTTCTGGAAAACCAAAGGAAAACGAATGCTAAGAACTGATCAACACCATCATGTAGCATCATACATACCACCTTTGCTTTCGCCTGTGTTTCACGCTGGGCAAGAAGCAAAGTAGTCCAGTGACTTATAGAGTTAGTTGAAACTGATCTTGCTCTGGTGGTTTCCTCACCCAGGTACCCAGACCAGCTTTCTGAAATGCTTTAAACAGCTGCTGTTTTACGGACTGGTAGGTGTGAGCCCCTAACTTGGCCTCACAGTACATCAATGGTGTGTTTCCATGGCTTGGTATCCGTGTGCTTAGCTGTGGAAATAAGAAATAAGAAAGAACAAATAAATGATCTGGCAGAAATAAGAGACTTTTTCAGAAGAATCACACCATCATCTGAATCTTATAAACAATAAGCTCTTGGTCTTAAGCTTTTTCTTTTCTTTCTGTCTTCTTTTAAAATAAAAAAAGCAACACTATCCAGTTACTCTTCATATCTACCAAGTTTCTGTCATTCAATTAAGTGGAAAACCTAGTTAAGGAAACTTTTTTTTACCTAGACATGTGAATGATTAATGAACGAAATAAGCATATACTTTGTTGATCTCAAAAATGGGAACACTGTATGCAGTTGTATCCTTCTGGAGGTAGACTGGGTACACAAAAAGGGTTAAGGATGGGTAGAATAGAAGGAGAAGGCAAGATTGATTTTTTTAGATCTAAAAGAGCACCACGATACTAGGGACTAGGAAGGCTATCTAGCGGACATTGCTAGCCAGTCAGGAAGACCAATAAAATAGGATGTTTGCTCTGTGCAGTTTCTTGGTTACTATAGGCAATACTTTGTAAACAGCCTATAAAAAACAAAATCAAATGTATTGCTGTTAAGTAGGTTGTGACTCAATAGTCACCCCATAATAAAGAACAGAATGGCCCCATAAGGTTCTTGAGAATGTAATTTTTTAAAAAATCCTTTATTATGCTTTAGGTGAAAATTTATAGAGCAAATTAGTTTCTCATTGGACAGCTAATACACACAACTGTTTTTGGTTCCCAGCCCCATGATGGGCCAGCACTCTCCCCTTCTTGATCTTGGATTCTCCATTTCCATTTGTCCAGCTTTCCTGTCTCCTCTCGCCTTCTCGTTCTTGCCTTTGGGCTGGTGTGCTCATTTAGTCTCATATAAATGGGTGAACTGTATGTGTTGTTGTTTGTTTTATATGCCTGTCTAATCTTTGGCTGAAGTGAGTGCCTTCAGCACTGAGTTAAAAAGGTGTTCCAGGGCCATACTTTCAGGGTTTCAGCAGTCTCTGTCAGGACAGTAAGTCTGGTTTTTATTTTGGAGTTCGAATTTTGCTCTACACTTTTCCTCCAGCACTACCTGGGACCCTCTATCAGGATCCCCATCAGAGCAGTCAGTAGTGGCAGCTGGGCACCACCTAGTTGGCATGGATTCAGTCTGGTAGAGGCTATGGTAGTTGTGGTCCATTAGTCCTTCGGACTAATCTTTCTCTTGTATCTTTTGTTTTCTTCATTTTCCCTCACTCTGGATGGGGTAAGACCAGTAGAAATATCCTAGAGGGGTACCCACAAGCTTTTAAAACCCTGGATCCCTAGTGTAATCTTTACAGAAGGAGACTGCCACCCTTCTTCTCCCACAGAGTGGCTGGTGGATTTGAACTGCTGAACTTTCAGTTTGAACACAATTGCTTAACCACTATGTCACCAGGCACCCTAAGGTAGGGGTCAAAAATCAGCTAAATCTAGCACACAGCAGGAAGGTCAGAGGGTTCCTAGCAAGTGAGGTGAGAGAGGGGAGGTGAGTAGCTTTGAATAGTACTGAAGGAGCTTCCAGACACAGCTTTGGGAGTCAAGCTGCCTAATGTCATCTTCAACATATGTTAAAGAAGAAAGTCCCTTCTGTTTAGTAAGAAAAAACCAATAGCTTCCTCTGACCTACCAAAGTCTTAGCGCAGTCTGCATCTAGTGCATGGAACAACTGAAGCACGGGAAGGTGTCCTAAAGCAGACCTGACAGCAGCCAGGATGTTGTGGACACATCTTTAGTGTGCTTGGCCTTAGACATGGCTTACAACAGGCTGTTACAGAACACGGGTAGACGCAGAAGTCTCTGCCAACTAAAGAATTATGATGTGCAATTGAGAGTGGTTTCCAAATCGACCACCCCCCCAAAAAAAAATTCATTTTGAGTGCCAGGACAACTATGTTGGTCTTTTATTCACAAATCAGCCATTTGTCATTCACAAATCAGACTATCTGTAGTCACTGTTGCTGTTGTTAGCTGTCATCGAGTGGGTTCCCGACTTGTGAGGATACCATGCACAATCAAAGCAAATGCCACCCAGTCTTGCTCCATCCCCGTGATTAGCTGTGGATCAGACTGTTGTGATCCATAGTGTTTACACCTGTTGCTTTTTGGAAGTAGATTGCCAGGCCTTTCTTCCTATGTGGTCTGTTCAGCATCCTAGCTACATGCAAGCCTCCACTCACACATGCATGGTAGCTGCAAATAAGGTGTATTGGCTGCGAATTGAACCTCAGTTTCCTGCATGGAAGGTAAAAGTTCTACCAGTGAATCACTGATGGCCCCACTTGCAGACATTGCCTGGATTAAAATGTGTAGAAAAATGAGCAAAGTACTTGTATTGTTTTTTAATTCTGTTTTTTCTATAATGTGCTCTCCTTCAGGCTAGTGAAGATGTGTAGTTCAATATAATACCTCAAATGTAACTATTATTCCTGTTTATAAAAGTGGAAACTCTAGTGGGGCAGTATGAGTGGTAAACTGCTACAGCTGCTAATCAAAAGGTAGGCAGTCTGAATACACCAGGCACTCCTTGGAAACTCTGTGGGGCAGTTCTACTCTGTTCTATAGGGTTGTTATGAGTCAGAATTGACTCAGTGGCAACAGGTTTTGTTTTTTGGTTTTACTTCTAGAAGAGAATACAAGCTCAGAATCACTAATGTTGTGGGTTGTTGGGGAGAACTAAGTTACAATTTTATCTCTGATATCAACTGCCTGTTTAATTTGGGGAAAATTGTCTAATTTTGCTGAGTATTAGTTTCTCTAACTCTAAACTGGAAATAATAACTACTCCAAAAAGTTTCTGTAAGCCTTTTCCTATGATACCAAATGTAAAGCAGTTAACTTAGAGTCTGGAGCATATGAAGTATACACAAATTAGCTCTTTTGCTGTTTGATTTTCTGGAAACATGCTTCTCTCACTCTGAAGTGTGTAAAATCCCAAGTGATGACAATTTTGCTGGTCTGTGGACCATGCTTTGTGTATGAAACCTTTAGCCTGGGCATCTGGGGGGAAAAAAATATGCACTCATTTTTACATCGCCTGCATCCTCATTGTGGACCAGACAATAGTGTTGCCAGGCTCATCACCTGTGACCTGTGTCCAAGATGTGAGCCTGGGCCAGCTGCATCCAGCTTGTCCCTAGAGAGGAATGCGTGTGACCTACCTTGCCATAAAGCCTTGCCCACCGGGCAGAGAATACGTGCTTGCAGAGTCTTGATGAGCCCCCACAGTCCCTCTTCCCTGTGGTGGCATTAATAATCTCCAGGCCTGCACTACCCACAATCCAGTTCATGCTGAAGTGGGGAGATTTTCCTGGCTGGCGCACCTCTGCATTACTCACTCCTGTCAGCAGAGAAATAGAAAGCAGCCGAGCATTAATATTCCTGGCCCCAAACAAAGCTCCTGTGAGTTCAGCTAGTAGGAAATAAAGTCTGGTTTACTCTAGTAAGAGGTATTTATGTACACCTAGTTTTCTTTTTCCTATTTAAAACTTGGCTGGTTTATACCCAAGTCATCCATGTGACCTGCAGGAATGGATGTTGAAAATTGAGCATGAGTTATGGCAGCCTCCTCCTAGAAAATATTGCTGTAACCTATTTAAAACCTTTGTAATTGAAAAGATTGTGTTGGAAGGTTTGTAATAATAAAATGCTGCTCAGATTTTTGTTTTCTCTTTCTATAAATATTTGTTGAGTGAATTAAGAATCTAAGAATATGTGTTTACTAGGCACTTGCTGAGGGTCCATCCCTGTACTGGGCATCTCAGGGTAGTAAACAATACCAGACAGACCCTTAGGTTTATAACTCAGTCAAAGAGAAAACATTAACAGACAAGAAAGAGGAAAGAGTTAAGGTTGTAAGATAATTAATCAAGCGATGTGATCCAGAAACAGGACAGGTTACATAATTTATGAAATGTGGTACCAAAGAACCATCACCCATACATCTGCTTGTAATATGGTGGTTTCTTGCAGGCTGCTATAAAGCTAGAAGCCAGACCACCAGCATTTCAAGCAGCAGGGTTACCCATGTTGGACAAGTTTCAATGAAACTTCCAGTCTAAGGTAACTAAGCAGAAAGACCTGGTGACCTACTTCTGAAATTAGCCAATGAAAGCCCTATGGGTCACAGAATATTATCAAAGACTTTGACTCACTTACTGAGGATACATCATCAGGAGGCATCAAAGGAGACAGAAACCATTAGTGAGATAGGTTGACACAGTCGCCGCAACAATGGACCAAAACACATCAACAATCATGAAGACAGCGCAGGACCAAGCAATGGCTTCTTCTGCTGTGCATGGGTTGCCATGAGCTAGAGCCAACTTAATGGCAATGAACAACAGTAACAAGTGCAAAAGAAAAATGTGGAGAGGTGGGGCTAAGAGGGTCGAGTACTCAGACTCTTCCTTTGATCCCTCTTACTACAAAGACCACCCTCCCCCAAAAGATAGCATGAATTATGTATGACATTCTAGGAGCCCTGAAGATCAACAGGAAAGGGATAGACACTCCAAAAGTACTTAGGACTGGCCCGACCTGACCCAGCAGGTGGCTCAGTGGCAGTAAGTGTGACGAGGAGAGTGGTGGCATCTTCTATAGCAGGAGAGACTGAGAGGCATACAGCCCACTTTCACCTGTAGATCAGTAAACAACAGCAAGTTAAGTAGCTTGCATCTAAGCTACTACATGTGGGCCTAAAACTTTCTTTTGGATAAACCAGTTTTGCTTTTACCTGCCCCCCCCCTGCCCCGCACAGCGTTCCGTGCTCTGCTCAAGCTGGCTCTTGAGACTGACACACGCCCCTGGGTAAGAAGAACGAAGTCCTACACACACTGAGCCATTTTTCTAGCTTTGGAGAGGGAACAAATTAACAAACAGAGTGGAAAGAAACAATCTGCTGTCTCCCCTAAGCTGAGAATTGAGGAAAGAAACAGTTCTTTTGCTTAGGCAGAGGCATAACAGGTCCATGGCCACTGAATTCCTTTCCCTGTTGCATATAGCACTGGGCATCCATAGTCTGGGTGCAAAACCTATCCACATATGCATTTTAAGGAACAGGGACATGCTTTCCACAGATACTCACTGGTGGCTATCAGTCCCCTGACTCTATCAGCATGTGTAGCCAGATACCTGTGGCTACACCAATTATCTTTGCCCATCTAGGATTATAGGGCAGAACCTGCACCATACATTTGGTGACCAACTACCTGGACACCTGTGCTGACCACATACACGAAGAGTAAATGGGCACCTGTCGTGGGTTGAATTGTGTCCCTCCAAAAATATGTGTAGCCATGTAACTGGGACATGATTCCCAGTATCTTGTGACTGACCTCCATTTTGTGGTTTCCCTATGCTGTATGTTAAAGGATTAGGGTGGGGCTGTAAATTCCTTCATAGGATTACTTCCCGGCCCGCTGTAAAGGGAGTTTCCTTGGAGTATGGCTTGCCCCCCCCCTAATCCTTTCAGCCTGCAAGAGATAAAAGGAAAGAGAAGCAAGCAGAGAATCGGGAACCTCGCACCATCAAGCAAGTAGCACAGGGAGAAGAGTGCGTCCTTCAGACCTGAGGTTCCTGCAACACGATGCTCCCTGGACAAAGACTGATGCAATACTGGACTTTCCTCCACAGCCGACAAAGGCAAAGCCTTCCCCTGGAGCAGACACCCTGAATATGGACTTGCAACCTACCAGACTCTGTAAGAATAAACCTGCCTTTGTTAAAGCCATCCACTCTGTGGTATTTCTGTTAGAGCAGCCCTAGCTGACAAAAACAGCACCTGAGCTCACATGCTTATTAACAGCTCTAACCACTTGGTAACAGGATGTTGGAGCTTGAAAGGGGCTAATAACCAAACTAGCTCCCAAGACCAACCTATGTGGGCATTTCAAAACAAAACAAAACAAAAAGTTTGACTAGTTAGAAAAATTAAATAAATAAACACAACAACTTACTGTTGGCTTGGAGACAACAGCCAATATCAAACCACATAAAAAGGCAGACCATGATGGCTTCAGAAAGCTCCCAAAACAAAGAACCTAGCACTTTTCCAGATGAAGAAAACTTTCTGGAATTATTGGAAGTAGAACACAAAAGAACTCTTGAACCCACCAGGAAGAAGATTAAGCAAAATGCAACAGAGTAAAATGACAAATCAAACAGGTTGCAAGAAACCACAGATAGCAACCAGAAATTCAGAAAATTAATGATAAAATTTCAGAATTATACAACTCAACTGAAAGTCAAAGGAGAAGGACCAAGGCAAAGGAAGTCAAAATTAGTGAGACTAAAGATGGAACACTTGACCCCAAAATATCTGAGGAAAAATCAGATAAAATAATTTTTAAAAAATAAAGAAACTAAGAATTATCTGGGACTCTACCAAGGGGAAAAATCTAGAAGAGACTAGAGTACCAGAATAGGGGATAACGGACAATAAAGAGAGAAGTGTTGAAGATTTGTTCACAGAAAACTTCCCTGATACAAAAGATAAGAAAATATCTATCCAAAATTTTAAAAGGAGCTACAAAGAAGAGCCAATAAGACTAAGCTTGGATTACTCAGCAGAAGCCATGCAGGAAAGAAGGCAATGGGATGACATATACAAAACTTCAAAGGAAAAAAAAATTACTACCCAAGAATTATATATACAGCAAGTGTGTCTCAAATATGATGCCTAGATAAGGACATTTCCAGGTAAACAGAAATCTAGGGAATTTGCAAAAACCAGGTAAAAGTTAAAGGAAATCTCAAGAGAATCCTCTGGTTAAAAAACTACTAGCATCATACAGCAACCCCAGACTAGCATGCAGGACAGAGCATCACAAAAGTATATCAAAGCTAGAATACTGAACATAGAGAAATAGAGATGCCGTTACATAAAAGATGACAATATTATAACAAAAAAGAAGACTAAAAAAATAGTGATAGATATTTCATAAGAAGAGGAAGTTAAGGTGATACAAAGAAATAGAAGACTGCTTAAATTTAGAAAAATAAGGGTAAATATAATGGTAACCACAAACGAAATTTAGAATCCCATGCATCAATATAAAAAGCAAGGAAAAAAATACAAAACCAGCAACAAAGAAAAAGATGAAAAGAAAACACATAAAGAGAAAAGACTCAGCACAGAAAGTTAAGAAGAACAAAGAAACTGTCAGCAACGCATGTAAAGGCATAAAAATGACAGCACTAAACTCACATCAATAATTATGCTGCATGTAAATGGATTGAAGGCACCAATCAAGAGACAGAAAGTGGCCCAATGGATTAAAAACACACAACCCATCTATATGCTAACTGCAAGAGACACACCATAGACATAAAGACACCAACTAAAACTCAAAGGATGGGAAAAAATTATATTAAGCAAATAACATTCAAAAAGATCAAAAATCGCAATACTAATTTGTGATAAAACAGACCTTAAAGTACAATCCACCACAATGCATAAGGAAGGATACTATATCATGATTAAATGGTCAATATACCAAGAGGACATAACCACATTAATTACTTATGCATCAGATGATATGAGGACTGCCAATTAAGTTCATGAACTCATCCTAGAAAATGTGCTACATATCTCATTGCTGAATATTACTACAGTCACCTTCGAAGTACTCCCCTTGGGAAGTTATACACTGGTGCCTGTGCCTAGTCTACCTTTCAAAGCAATTTTGGAACCCTTTTTCTGGAATGGCCATCAGGGCTGTCATTGTATTACCCTTAATGTCCTGAATGTCATCAAAATGTCTTTCTTTCAATATTTCCTTTAATTTGGGGTAAAGAAAAGTCACTGGGAGCCAGATCAGGTGAGTAGGGAGGGTGTTCCAATACAGTTATTTGTTCACTAGCTAAAAACACCCTCACAGACAACTATACAATTAAGTTTGTGCACTTGCCACTATGCCACTGTGCACAATGGCCATTCCAGAAAGAGTTCCAAAATTGCTTTGAAGGGTAGACTAGGCACAGACTGGTACTGGTGCATAGGCTTCCCAAGGACAGTACTTCAAAGGTGACTGTAATGATGTTAAGCAATGAGATACATAGCACTTAGAACAATTAAGTTCATGGACTTAACTGTCAGGCCTCATAGAACTTCCAAATATGTAAACTCCAACATCGCTGAAAAGATAAATAGGCAGTTCCAAAATAATAGTAGAAGATATCAACATACCACTTTTGGTGAAGAAAACAACATCCAGAAAGAGGCTCAGTAAAAGCACAGAAGATCTAAATGTCCCAATCAATCCAATTGCCCACCCATAGACACACAGAACACTTCACTCTAAAGCTTTCTTTTCCAACACAAAAGGAACCTTCTCCAAAATAGCCCAACTAGGCCACAAAGCCAGCCTTAAAAGAATCCAGAGCACTGGAATACTGCAAAGCATCTTTCAGGCCACAAAGTCATAAAAATAGATACCAGTAACAGAAAAAGTAAGGAAAAAAAGAATCAAATACATGGAAACTGAACAACAGCTTGCTCAGAAACTACTGAGTTATAGAAGAAATCAAGGATGGAATAAAGAAATTCATACAATCAATTGATAATGAAAACATTCTACTAGAACCACCGTGACATAGCAAAAGCAATGCTAAGATCTCAGGAAGTGTATACATTCAAAAAAGAAGAGACCCAATTTAAAGCATTAGCCCTATAACTTGAAAGCAAATAAAAATTACAACAGAACTAAGTGAAGTAGAGAATAGGAAAATAATTGAAAGAATTAATAAGACCAAAATTTGGTTCTTTGAAAAAGATTAAAAAAATAATAATAATTAAAAAAAAAACCATTGGCCAAACTGAGAAAAGAGAAACAGGAAGCAAATACTCTGAGTAAGAAATGAGATGGGTGATATTGCAACAGACTCAACTTAAAAAAATCATAAAGAATAGTATGAAAAATTGTACTTTAAAAGATTCGAAAACTTACCGGAAATGGACAAATTTCTAAGACTACACTGCCTACCTAAAGTAAACACGTCTGTAACAAGAGAAGACGCTGAAAATGTAAATAAAAAAAACTCTCAATAAAAAAAGAACCTCGGCCTGGGTGACTTCACTGGATAATTATACCAAATTTTCGGAGAAGAGTTAACACCACCATCACTACAGGTATTTCAGAACATAGAAAAGGATGGACTATACCCCAGCACATCTTATGAAGCCTGCAAAACCCTTATACCAAAATCAGCTCAACACAAAAGAATGACAATCACAGATCAACATTTCTCATGAAATTAGATGCAAAATTCCTCAAAAAACTTCAACAATACATCCAAAAAAAAAGAAAATCACCATGACCAATGGGATTGATATTAGGTACACTGGGAAGGTTAAACATTAGAAAAAGTAATCAATGAAATCAACCACATAAATAAAACCAAAGACCAGAAACACATGGTTTTATCAATTAATGCATCTAAAAAATTCCAACATCTATTCATGTTACAAACTCTTAGCAAAAAAGGAATAGGAGGGAAATTCTTCAGCATGATAATGAGCATTTATACAAAGTCAATGGCCAAAGTTATCCTAAGCAGAGAGAGCCTGAAAGCATTCCCCTTGCGAGCGAGAATCAAACAACAATGACCTATGTCAACACTGTTACTCTTGTGCTGGAGGTTCTAGCCAGAGCAATAAGGCTAGAAAAAAGAAGTAAAGGACATCCAAATTTATAAGGAAGAAGTAAAATTATCTCTGTTTGCAGATGATATGATCTTATACCGGAAAAGCCCTGAAGAATCCACAGAAAGACTACTGGAACTAATGCAAGAGTTCAGCAAATAATCAAGATAAAAGATAAACACAACGAAATTGGTTGTACTTCTCTGCAGCAATAAAGAGAACACTGAAAGGAAATCACTGAAACAATACTATTTACTACAGCCCCAAGATGATAAAATACTTACTAGCCAGAGACCTTAAAGACCTTTACAAAGAAAATTACAAATAATCTGAGAAGCTGAACTATATAAAGATGAGGGAGGCATCAAGATTGGAGGAAGACTCTAACAATCTCTGTTATGCAGATGACACAAATTGCTTACTGGAAGTGAAGAGGATTTGAAACACTGATGAAGATCAAAGATCACAGCCTTCAGTATGAGTTGTACATCAAAATCAAGAAAACAATTAGACCATGACAAATCAAGAAAAGATTTAGGTTGCCAAGAGTTTCATTTTACTTTGTTCCAAAATTAACACTCATGGATGCAGCAGTCAAGCAATCAAAAGACACACTGCATTTGAAAAATCTGCCATAGAGGACCTGTTTAAGGTGAAGACTAAGGAGGTCCTGACCTAAGCCATAGGATTTTCAGTTGTATCATATGCATACTAAAGCTGGACAATGAATAAGGAAGATGGAAGAAGAATTGATGCCTTTGAATTATGGTGTTGGAGAAGAACATTGAATGCACCATGGACCACCAAAAGAACAAACAGATTCATTTTAGAAGAAGTACAACCAGAGTGCTCCTTGGAGGCAAAGATGGCAAGACTGGGTCTTAACATACTTTGGACATGTTATTAGGAAGGATCAGTCATGCCTGGCAAAGCAGAGGAGCAGTGAAAAAGAGAAAGATCCTCAACAAGATGGATTAACAGAGTGACTGTAATAATGGGCTTAAATATAAAAGTGCTTGTGGGCATGATTCAGAACTAGGAGCTATTTTGTTCTGTTGTGCATTGTGTCGGAGTCTGGAACCAACTTGATGGCGCTTAAAAACAACCTAGGGCCTAAAATGATATTGGTGAAGAATGTGCTTCTTGGCTCAAGTATGTACTTGAGATAAACGGGTCAGTTCCTGTCTGGAGGCAAGGTGGAAAGGCAGAGGGGGTTAGGAGGTGGCTGAATGGACACGGGAAGAATAGGGTGGAAAGGAGGAAAGTGTTGGCACAGCGTGAGGAGAGCAGCTGAGGTCATATGACAAAATGTGTGTAAGTTTTTGCACGAGAAACTGATTTAAATTATTAACTTTCACTTAAAACACAATGAAAAATAAAAGAAAATAAGAAAAGTGTGAAGACCCTTATTGAAAACGTGTTAGGTGTTTTGAGACAGCAACAGCACAGTATCAGTTAAATCAAGCACAGGGTTTTAAACAGAGGTTGCATGCTCTTCCAACTGGTCCTGCCCAGAAAACATTAAAAAAATATCAAGGAAGTCCTTGTTTCATAGTATTTCCATCCTTACCAGATGTATCCTCTGATTTTTAATTGGTAGTACACAATCCTTATAGTAATAGATTCACAAAGCATTTCAGAAAACAGAGAAAGTGGAGTGTACGTAGGGAAACATTTCCACAATGTGTGAGATTGACCACACTGTTGCTGATTTCTAATGTCAGCCCCAACCTCAACTCCAGCCATTAATGATGCTCGTAATTCTGATTATGAATATCTGAGTGACAGCTGTGGCAAGAAGTCTGGTAACCTGTTGGGAGCCCCTGGAGTAACCACAGTGTCCTAACGCAGTGACCCCTTTTTAAGAGTTGTAAATCATGTAAGATTCCTCCGATACTGCTGTGTGTTCCTCATTCATTTTCTCCTACTTTGAAGGTTGTGTTTTCAATCTGTAAGCTTCAAAAGGGGGAAAGAATCTGAAAGAAAATAAGCTGCAGCAGTCTGGAGGCAAGGAGCATTTTCCCAGGTGAAAACACACCAGATGCTTTCAATATTCTAAACTTCCCTGTGGCAATTTTATATGTAATATATGTAACCCTAATAAATTCTAAGGGAGGCATGCCATATGTCCTAGTCCTGTTCATACTCACACTGCAAGAAGTTCGGTCCAGCATGCAAAAGTAAGTAGAAGAATTCAATCTCTTATTTGTTGACTTGGAAGATACTACAATACCTGTAAATATGACCCTGTCTGGAAATAGGGGATTTTTTTTCCTGTTACACTAGTGAGATTATACCTGAGTAGAATAGGTCCTAAAGCTAATCACTTCTGAGTTATAAAAACATCAGATTAGACAGAGAAGATACACATGCGGAAGACAGAGGATGGAGACAGAATGCTGTATAAGCCTGGAAATGCCAAGTATTGCCCCAGCTTCTAGAAGGTAAGATGGACAAGGAAGGACCTTCCCCTAGAGCCATGTCCTGAAGTCAAACTTCTAGTCTCCTGAACTGTGAGAAAATAAATGTCTGTCCTTTTAAAGGCACCCCCTTATGGCATTTCCACTGTGGTAGTCATTGATAACTAAGACAGCCTCCCAAGTTATGCCCTGCTTTTCTTACTTCCATTCCGTGTCTCTTTACAGTCTCCTTTTTCCTGTCCCATTTTCCAACAGCAGACACAGGGCAAGGACTACACCGTGTGCTGGAGGGAAAGTGGAAATTACTAAATCTTGTCAGTTACCTATCAGATGTCACACAGTACAGTGCCTGGAAAAACAGAATTGAATGTGCTGGCAAATGGATTTCATTCAGAAAGCCATAAGAAAGGGCCATAGCAAATAGACATTAATTGTTGGTGGAGAAGCCCTGGTATTAGGATGTAATCCAAGGACAAATAATTCAAGCTGCATTGAATAAAGTGTGAATTCTGGAGCCCAGTGGTCGAGACTTTCAGTAAGGGATGTTCCTTCATTAAAATAAGGACAATTTGCTTTCCTAGAATTGGTTTCATTCAGATTCAGGAATGTTGTTATTGTTGTTAGCTACAATCGAGTCAATCCTCAACTTATAGTGATCCCATGCACAATAGAACAAAACACCATATTTTTATGAAAATAATGTGCCATATCTGCATTTATTTGCTGGCCACACCCTTCCTTCTTGGGTTATTTTCATAAGTACTATGCTTTTTTTTTATAGCAACATGCGGAAAAGCAATGGCATGGTGCTACTTGTGAGGGTACCTTGAAGAGGGAGGACGTGACTGGCAAGCAGAGACAGAAGGCATGTTATTCACATAAAATGCAGTCCTGCCGGGCCTTCCCCTTTCCATGATAAGCTGGAGGTCAGACCACTGGGATCTGTAGGATTTTCACTGGCTGCTTTTTGGAAGTAGAGCACTAGGCCTTTCTTCCTAGTTCATCTTAGGAGTTCTGACAATCAAGTCTGCAAGCTTAATTGTTCCAAGGGCTTCATATACCTCATTGCTGATAATCACTACATTCACTTTTGAAGTACTCCCTTTTGGAAGCTATGCACCAATGCCAGCACCTAGTCTACCCTTCAAAGCAAATTTGGAACTGTTTCTGGAATGACTATTGCTCATGGCGGCAAGGTGGCAAGTTCGAGAACTTTGTTGTATAGTTGTCCTTGAGAGAACTTTTAGCCAGTAAACAAATAACTGTGTTGGAAAATACTCTCTATTGACCTGATTTGACCCCCAGTGACTTTTCTCTTTACCCTAAGATAAAGAAATATTGAAAGGAAGCCATTTTGATCACATTCTGGTCATCAAGGGCAATACCTTGACAGCTCTGATGGCCATTCCAGAAAGAGTTCCAAAATTGCTTTGAAGGGTGGACTAGGTCTTGGTGTCACTGCACAGCTTCCCAAGGGGAGTGCTTTGAAGACGACTGTAGTGGTATCTAGCAAGGAGATACACAGAACTTTGTCTAGGATGAGTTTATGAACTTAGTTGGCAGACCTGATAGTGTAGAAGCACTGCTGAAACTTGGTCAACATTGTAGTATTGCATAAGCCCCTAATGACATATAGGTAGTAGCTGTGCATAAGGTGCACCAGTGGATGGGACATTCATATCCAGGTGTCCCAGATAGAAGGTAAGAATTCTGTCAATGAATCTCAAACATCCTCAGATTCAGGAATGGACCCACTCAGATCTTGACTGCAAAGTGAATAGATCTGAGGATCCTCCTCCTGTATTTCCTTATCTCCATCCACAATTCAGGGTATTTTTGGACAGACTAAATACTGGTTCACTGAACACACATTTTGCCTGGTGCTAGAGTCTGTGACCGACACAGCCTGACTTCCAAACTGAAAATCACCCGATGACCTTCCTCCGGTTGCGAGTAGGCAATGTCGGACACCCATGCTCATTTCATTCATGTCAGCTCTTTCGTTTTTCCTGAAGTGATTTGCTGTGGCAGCTACTAATCCCCAAGTGCTGGGTAGGGAAAGGCAATCTGGCACCTTGGCAGCCATGGGCTGTCCTACTGGTCATGGACTACCTTGGCAAGAGGAAGCAGTTGCTGAGGTCAGGGATGACTAGGTAGAAAGAGAGGCAGTAATCTGCTTCAGATTTGCACGCAGCCAGCACTGCCAGAAACAGCAACTTGCACCTCCTCCTCCTCTTCTTCATGATTTCCTTCGCTCCCTTCTTCCTTGGTCTCCAAAATATCAGGACTGGTCACTGATGCCCAGAGACCAAGCCTTACCATCTGGGTCTTCTCACCAAGTTCAAAGCTCTGAACTCAGAAACAAAAGTCTTGGGTTGCCTAATACTGACATCAGAACTCCTGGGTCCCCTACAAGATGTGCCAGCTTCCTCCCTCCTCATCTCTCTTTGTTGTGTAAAAGTGTTGCCACTTTGCTGCTGGCTTTCAGCACAGAAAGACCTGACCTTTGGCAAGGGTTCCAGCTGCAGCTCTGGCAGGGCACTCCTACCTCATTGCAGCTGTCAGCCTCCCCATGGGGGCCAGGACACTGGCAGGGAAAGCAGCCTGCATACTCTTCTGAGTACACAGAGGAGTGATGGAGAAGGAAGAAGCACTGGTGTTGTAACAGACAGATAGAGCTTTATGGGAATGTGGTAACTGAATTTGCTACATGGGCAACTTCTGTCTCCCACCGCAGCACCCTAATAAAATGTTATCTTTAGCTTTGATCCAAATGTATTGGCACAGGCAGAAACAAAGAAAGTATGTAGATAGGGAGAGTTTCTGATGCTATAAATAATACCAAAAATTCACAATATGATTATTGTGAATTTGGAAACCAAATTATCAAAAAATCTTTATTTTATTTCTCTATATAGCAATCATAACAAATAATGTATTGCATTGGGCAAATCTGCTGGAAAAAGATTCATTTAAAGTTTTAAAATGCAAAGATATCTCTCTGATGACTAAGGCACACCTGACACAAGCCATTTGATGTTAGGAGCCATCGAGTCAGTTCTGATTCAGGGATTTCATGTACAACGGAACACCGCACTGCCTGGTCCTGCGGCACCCTCAGAACTGCTGTTACGTTTGAGCCTACTGGTGCAGTCAACTGTGTCTATCTCATTGAGGCTTTTACTCTTTTTTTCACTGACCCTGTGCTGTACCGTGCTTGATATCTTTCTCCGGAGACCGGTTCCTCCTGATAACATGCCCAAAGTATATGCTTCTAAGGGGCATTCTTGTGCTTCTTCCAAGACAGATTCGTTTGTTCTTCTGGCAGTCCATATTCTTTGTTAACACCGTAGATCAAACACATCAAATCTTCCTTGGTCCTCCTCATTCACTGTCCAGCTTTTGCATGGATGCAAGGTGATTGAAGAGTCTGTAGTTTGCATCAGCAGCACCTTAGTCTATGAAGTGACATCTTTGCTTTTTCAACATTTAAAACAGGTTTGTTCAAGTAAATTTGCCCAATTCAGTGTGTCTTTTGATTGTGGATTCCATGGGTATTGGCTTCTTTTTTCCCTTCTTAATGTGAATTAAGAACAATTTTGCTCAAGTGGAGTCATATAATATTTGCTGTTTTTTGACTGGCTGGTTTCGCTCAGCACAGTGTTGTCAAGGTCTGCCCATGTGGGGGTGTGCATCAGAGCCTCATTTCTCCTTAGTGCTGAGTCATATTCCACTGTGTGGGTGCTGCATCTTGTTTATCCACTCACGTGTTGATGGGCATTTCAGGTGTTTCCATCTTTTGGCCTTTATGGACATTGGTGTACAGGTGTCTGTTTGCATTCCTGCCTTCATTTTTTTCCGGCTGTATACCTAGGTTTGGGATTGCTGGGCTGCACAGTAATTCTATTTTCAACTTTTTGAGGAACCGCCGGAGTTTTCCACGGAGGCTGCACCTGTTTGCATTCCCTCCAGCAATGAATGAAAAGTTACCGTTTCTTCACATTCTCACCTACAGCTGTTTTCTGATCACTGCTGTTTTAACAGAGGTGAGGAGGTATCTCCTTGTGTTTTTAATTTGGGTTTCCTGTGACTCAGAAATAAGCAAACATATGCAAACCAAAGAATACTAGAGCTTAGGAAGTGCAAGGGAGTGAGAAAGGGAACACTTCTGCTCAGAGGCCATCAAGTTTATGTTCATGGTGGTGGAATAATTTGGAAAAGGATAGTAATATTGTTTGCACAACATGAATAACACAGTATCCCTGAATTATACATGTGGAAACAGTTCAACTGAAGGATGTTTTATTGTGTATGTTTTCACCACAATAAAAATTAGAAGAAACACGCAAAAAAAGAACAATTTTGCAGTCTATATTATGTTGCCATATAACACCCCAAACTTTCACCTCTTTTCTACTATAGCTGCTCCCCCCAGCCCCGTGACAGAACACTTCCTCTTTTGTTTGGAACTTCCTGTTTGACAAAGGTCTGACCCTCCTTGTCCAATCAACTTGACTCCAGCAAAGTGTCCCTCAGATGACCGTATATACATTTTTAAAGGTTTATTCACCACCCACTGTATGTTTTGTATGGTACAGGTCAGTCTTTGTCTTGGGAGCTGGCCCAGGTGCTGGATACAGTTTGGGGTTAGGGAGCCCAGGGGCCACGCTGCCAGGGGCCCCTTCATTCAGAGGTACCATCAAGTGTGGTCTTTTGGTAGAGTTCTAGCTCTGCCTGCACCTCCATCACCTGCTGTGTCCAAAGATCCCATTTCACATACCCATCAGGGCTGTCACTGGTGGTGGCTGGGCATCATCTAGTCCTTCTGGTCCCACGCTGAAGCAGGCTATGGCTCATATGGCCTCTTCCATCTGGTGGGCTCATATTTTTCTCCTGTCCTTGATGTCCTCCACTTAACCCTAAGTCCAGGTGGATTGGGACCATTTGGTGCTATTTAGATGGCAGCTTGCTAGCTTTAAAGACCCCAGTTACCACTAACCTAGGTGGTATGTGAAGTGACATCTTGATAGAGGGAGAGAAAAACCTTGGGTATGCTGTTTAGTCTCGATGTCCCTGGAGAGCATGGCCCCCAGATCCCAGACTCTATGTGGATAATTTGATTTTCAAGTTGAGTAGTTGTGGATACCCCACTTCTAGCACATGCTGTCACATCCTATACCTGACCCTAATCCTAACCATTGCTTAATTTGTAAAAAATTCCTCTCCCTCTCTACCCTCCCACTCGTAACTGTCAAATACTGATTTCTGCTGTGCTTAAATGATTAGTTGCATCCTTATAATAACAGTCCAGTACAAAATTTTGTGTCTGGCTAATTTTGGTCAGCATAATTTCCTCTAGATAGTCCCATGTTGACAGGTATTTCTCTAAGCCATCATTGTTTCTTATCATTGCATAGCATTCCATTGTATGAATATAACGCAGTTTGTTTAACCATCTGTTGATGGGCATCTAGCTTGTTTCCAGCTTTTTGCTATTGTGGAGAGAGCTGCAATAAACATTGGCATCCAAGTATCTGTTTGAGTGGTATTCACTATTTCTTTGGGATATATTCCGAGGAGTGGGATTTCTGGATCATATGGTATTTCTATTTCTAGTTTTCTAAGAAAGCACCAAATCAATTTCCATATTGTTGAACCAATTTACAGTCCCACTAACAATGTAGAAGAGTTTCAATCTCTCCACATCCTCTCCAGCATTTATTATTCTGTGTTTTTTTGGATTATTGTCATCTTTGTTGGGGTGAGATGGTATCTCATTGTGGTTTTGATTTGGAGTTCTCTGATGGCTAGTGATCGTGTACATTTCCTCATGCATCTGTTGGCAATTTGCATGTCTTCTTTTGTGGAGTGCCTGTTCATATCACTCGCCCATTTTATAATTGGATTGTTTGTCTTTTTCTTGTTGAGGTTTTGCAGTATCTTGTAGATTAGAGAGATTAGGCGGTGGTCAGAAGGATGGTGGGCAAATATTCGTTCTTACTCTATAGGTAGTCTTTTTACTCTTTTGATGAAGGCTTTGGATGAACATAAGTGTTTAATTTTTAAGAGTTCCCAGTTATCTATTTTCATTTCTGATGACTGAAGGTTGTTGGTAGGTTTTGGTAGACTCTTGATGCCATGGATCAGTGCTTCCATCATCGTCCCAAGTTTTCCTTCCAAGGATTTTATTGTTTTAGCTTTTATATTTTTTGTGCATGGTGTGAGATAAGTATCTTGTTTCATTTTTTTGTGGATGGATATCCAATTATGCCAGCACCATTTGTTGAAGAGACTGTCTTTACCCCAATTCACTGTCTTTGGGCCTTTATCAAACAAATATCAGCTGTTCATATGTGGATGAAGTTATATTTGGATTTTCAATTCTGTTCCATTGGTCAATGCATCTGTTTTTGTGTCAGTACCAGGCTGCCTTGACTACTGCGGCCATGTAGTAGGTTTTAAGGTCAGGAAGGGTGAGGCCTCCCACTTTGTTCCTCTTCTTTAGTAACTATTTATCCATAGCTTCCTTCCTTTCCATATGAAGTTGGTGATTTGTTTCTCTATCTCATAAATAATGTCATTAGAAGTTGAATTGGGACTGCATTGTATGTATAGATTGCTTTGGGTAGTGTAGACATTTTCACAATGTTAAATTTTCCTATCCAGAAGCAAGGTAGATTTCTCCACTTGTGTAAGTTATTTTTTATTTCGTGCAGTAGGGACTTGTTTTTTTGTATAGGTCTTTTACATCTTTGGCTAGATTTATCCCCAGGTAATTTGTTGTCTTGGGGACTATAGTAAATGGTAATGATCTAGGGATTTCCTCTTTGGTTGTCCCTTTGTTGGTGTAAAGGAATCCCACTGATTTATGTATGTTTATCTTGTATCCTGATACTTTGCTGAAGTCTTCAATTAGTTACAGTAGTTTTTTGGTGGATTCTTCAGGGTTTTTTTTTTTGTTGTTATACACATGTGTATAACATGTGTATCATGTGCAAATAGTGATACTTTGACTTCTTTGCCAAATTGGGGGCCCCTTATTTCTTTATCACATCTACTTGCTCTGGCTAGGACCTCCAGAACAATGTTGAATAGAAGTGGTGACAATGGGCATTCTTGTCTGGTTACCTGTTCTTAAAGGGAATGTTTTCAACTTCTCTCTCTTAACTATGATGTTAGCTGTTGGCTAAGTGTAGATGGCCTTTATTATGTTGAGGAATGTCTGTTCTGTTGTTATTTTGTTGAGAGTTTTTACCACGAATGGGTGTTGGACTTTATCAAATGCCTTTTCTGTGTACATTGACAGAATCAGGTGGTTCTTATCTTTTATTTTGTTTATGTAGTTGATTATATTAATTGTTTTCCTTATATTGAACCATCCTTGCATCCCTGGTGTGTTGTTGAATTCTGTTAGTTAGCATTTTGTTAAGGATTTTTTCATCTAAGTTCATGAGAGCTATTGGCCTGTAATTTTGCTTTTTGGTGCTGTCTTTACCTGGTTTTGGTACCAGTTGTACTAGCTCCGTAGAATGAATCAGGTAGTATTCTATCCTTTTCTATGCTCTGGAATATCTTTAGAATTAATGGTGTTAACTCTTCTCTGAACGTTTGATAGAATTCTACAGTGAAGCCATCAGGCCAGGCCTTTTTTTGAAGGCAAGCTTTTATAATTACCTTTTCAGTTAGTTCTTTGGAAAGGGTTTGTTTAGCTGTTCTATCTCAGATTTTGCTAGTTTAGGTAGGTGATATTTTTTCAGACAATTGTCCATTTCCTCTAGGTTTTCAAATTTATTACAGTATAATGTTTCATAGTATTCCTGTATGATTCGTTTAATTTCAGTAGGGTCTGTTGTGATATTGCCCATTTCATTTCTGATTCAGATTATTTGTTTCCTCTCCTGTTTTTCTTTTGTCAGTTTGGCCAGTGGTTTATCAGTTTTGTTGATCTTTTCAGAAAACCACTTTTGGAGTTGTTTACTCTTTTAATCATTCTTTGGTTTTCAATTTCATTTATCTGGGCTCTAAAATTTTAATAATTTGCTTTCTTCTGGGGCCTGACAGGTTCTTTTGCTGAGATCTTGCTAGTTGTTCAAGTTGATGAGTTAATTCTTTGACTTGTATCATTTCTTCTTTTTGGATGTGTATGTTTATTGAGATGAAATGACCTTTTACCATTGCTTTTGCTGTGTCCCATAGATTTTGGTAGGATGTGTCTTCATTCTCATTTGATTCTATAAAATTCTTGATTGCATTCTTGATTTCTTCTATTACCCAGTAGTTGTTGGGCAAAATGTTATTGAGTCTCCATGTTTTTTATTTAATTTGCATCTTTATTCTGTTATAGATTTCTAGTTTTATTGCTTTGTGGTCTGAAAAACTTTGTATTATTTAAATATTTTGAATTTTGTTGAGTACTGCTTTGTGACCTAATATGTGACTACTTCTGGAGAACATCCCATGAGTACTGGAAAAGAAAGTGTACTTGTCTTCAGTTGGATGAAGTGTTCTGAGTATGTCTGTAAGGTCAGGTTGGTTGATTGTGGCATTTAGATCTTTGTGTGTTTACTAAGCTCTTTTTTGGATGTTCTGTCCTTTACTGAGAGTGGTGTATTGAAGTCTCCTATTGTTATTGTGGAGCTGTCTACTTCTGTTTTCAGTGCAAACAGTATTTATGTATTTTGGAGCCTTGTCATTGAGTGCATAGATATTTAGTATGGTTATGTCTTCTTGCTGAATTGAGCCTTTGACATTAGATGGTGACCCTCTTTGTCTTGTATGGTGCATTTAACTTTATAGTTTATTTTGTCAGAGATTAGAATTGCGACTTCTGCTCTTTTTTGAATGTTATTAGCCAGATACATTTTTTTTCCAATCTTTGAGTTGTAGTTTGTTTGTGTCTTTGAGTCTAAGGTGTGTCTTATGTAAGTAGCATATAGGTAGGTCATGTTTTCTTATCCAACCTGCTACTCTCCTTCTCTGAATTGGTACATTTACTCCTTTTACATTCAGTGTGATTATTGATAAATATGTTAGCACTGTCATTCTGATGCCTTTTTTTGGGTGTTGTTGACAGCTCCTCTGTTGCATACCATTTTCTATGCTGAATTTTTTCTTCATGTATTTTCTTTTGTGGCTTTCAGTGTTTGTTCTCTTTAAATTGTGATTTTGTATGTTGCTTTTTGATGTGTAGAGTTACAGGTTTCTTTTGTGGTTACTCCCTTAATCTCTTTTATTAATCTGAAAGTAGTCCAAACCTCAGTATCTGTGTATCTCCTTGTCTTCCTCCACATCTGGAAAGCCTGTGTGTACCTTCCTTTGACTCTCTTTTTCATATAACATAGTTGCCGATTTTATCCTGAGATATCTGAATTTCTATTTTTTGTGATTTGGTTTGGGTTACTGTTTCTGGATTTCCTTTTCCGATGTTAACTAGACACTCTTTTGAGTGCTGGATGTTTAAGTATATATCTAATGATTTTCTAATCTAAGAACTTCCTTTAATATTTATTGTAATTTTGGTTTGGTTCTTACAAATTTTCTAAATTTCTGTTTATCTGTGAAAGTCTTGATTTCAGCTTCATATTTGAGAGACAATTTTGCAGGATATATCATTCTCAGTTAACAGTTATTTTCCTTCAGGGCTTTGTATATGTTATCCCACTGTTTTCTGGCCAGCTGAGTAGTCTGAGTTTAATCTTAATGATTTTTCTTTATAGGTTATTATTATTTTTTTTATTTCTGGCTGCCCTCAGTAGTTTCTCTTTGTCTCTAGTTTCATTGAGCTTGATTATGATGTGCATTGGTGTATTTCTTTTGGGATCTATCTTGAGTGGGGTTTGGTGAGCATCCTGAATAGAGATCTTCTCATCTTCCTTGATATCAGGGAAGTTTTCTGTCAGCTGGTCTTAACTATTTGTTCTGTATTTTCAGCTATTCCACCTTGTTCTGGTTCTCTGATCACATGGATATTATTTCTCTTAATGGAATCCCACGTCACCCTTAGGGATTCTTCCCTCTTATTGAGTCTTTTATCTGATTTTTGTTCGTGTATGCTAGTGTTGTTTACTTTGTCTTCAGGCTCACTAAGTCTGCCTTCTGTGTCCTCAGTCCTATTCCTTTTACTTTCTATTGAGTTATCAAGCTTAGAGATTTTATTGTTAATCTGTCAAATTTCAGATTGTTGCTGCTCAAGCATTTCTTGCAGCTTATTTAATTTTTCAGTGTGCTCTGTTGCATTTTGCCTGATTTCTGTCTTGATATCTTGCACAGCTCTGTACATCAATCTTTTGAATTCTGACTCTGATACCTGTAGGAACTTTTCTTCATCTGGGAAATCCATTGATGCTTTATTTTGGGAGTTTTCAAAAGCCATTGTAGTCTACTGCTTCAGGTGTTTAGAGATTGATTGTTGTCTCCGAGCCATCTGGAAGTCGTCACAGTGAAAGAGACTTAATAGTTCAGTTGGCCTGACCAGTGTCTCTCTGTTGAGGCTGGGCTGTATATTCTCTATGCAGTCTGATCATTTTCTGTTGCTTGCTCTTACTGGCCTGCACTGGTCTGCTGCTGCTACTGGCACAGCTTCCAGTAGGGAAGTCACTCCTGCTTTCAGCAGCACCACCACTGCTTCTGCCTATGGGCTGTTGGGGGGTGGGTCGCTTGTGCAGGTGCTGCACTTTTGCAGCCACTACAAAATGGGCAGGACTCAAGTGTTGCTGCTGCAGTTGCCTGTGGTTTGGGCAGATCCCTCACGGAGCCTCAGCCTGGGACTCAGGTATAGGGAGAGGGAATGGTTGCTCAACTGTACCTTCTTGCCCAAGTCACAGCAGCAACTGCTGCCACTGTTTCTGTTGCCTCTGGTTTGGGCAGGGATCTCTGGGAGCTTCATCTAATGGTTACCTAGCCACTGGGCAATCACTCCCCTTTCTCTGTGTCCCTTAAGACCAAGCCTCCCAGGTCCACTCAACCCTAGTGGCTGCCTAGCCACTGGGGTGATCACCTAACTCCTCTAGAGTGACTTGAGCCCAAGACTCTCTGGCATAGCTGGCTCCAGTGGCTGCCTAGCTGCTGGGGCAATCACTTGCCCTCCCCCAGGGCACCTGAGCCTAGCCCTCCCTGGTGCATGTGGTACCAATAGTTGCCTAGCCACTGGGGTGATCACTTCATTACCCCTGACTCACCTGAGCCTAATCCTCCCTGTTGTACTTAGCCACTGGGGCAATCACTTCACTCCTCCAGGGTTACCTGAGCACAGATGTCCCTGGTATTCTTGGCTCCAATGGCTACCTATCTACTGGGGTGATCACTTCCCTCCCCAAGGGTCATCTGAGCCCAAGCCTCCTGGGCACACTTGGCTTCAGTGGCTGCCCAGTTACTGGGATGATCGCCTGACTCCTCCAGGGTCACCTGAGCTCAGGCCGCCCTGGTGCACCGGGGTCCAATGACTGACTAGCTGTTGGGATAATCATTCCCCCTCCCAGGGGTCACCTAATCCCAGTCCTCCCTGGTGCATAGCCTCCCTGTTGCTTAGCTACTTGAGCAATCTCTCTCCTCCTCCTGGTTCACTTGAGCCCAGACTACATGGTGCATGCTGCACTAATGGCTGCCTAGCTGCTGGGGTGATCAGTTCACTCTTCCAGGGTCACCTGAGGACAGATCTCCCTGGATTACTTGGCTCCAATGGCTGTCTAGCCGCTGGTGCTCACTGACCTTCCTGCATGGTAGACTGAGCCCAAATCTGCCTGTTGTGAACAGCTTCAGTAGCTGCCCAGCTGCTGGGGTGATAACTTCACTCCTCAAGGGTCACTTAAGCTCAAACCTCCCTGGTGCACTTGGCTCTAGTGGCTGCCTAGCCACTGGGGCAATCACTGTACTCCTCCAGTGTTGCCTGAGCTCAGATCATCCTGGTGCACTTGGCTCTAGTGGCTGCCTAGGTGCTGGGGTGATCTCTTCCCTGCTCCTGGTTCATCTGAGCCAAAGCTGTCTCAGTGCAGACAGCACTAATGGCTGCCTAGTCCCTGGCGCTCACTGTCTTCCCCTCATGGTTGTCTGAGTTCAGACGTCTCTGGTTCATTGGCTCCAATGGCTGCCAAGCTGCTGGGGTGATCACACCAGACCTGCCCTCTTGCCTGAGCCCAAGCCTTGCTGGCCCACGCAGCTCCAGTACTCTCCCAGCCATGGGTTCACTCTCGCAGTTGCCCACCACCAGGATGTGGGAACCCAGAGCTTCCTGGCCCAGTGGCTCCAAGACTGGTCCCAGCTCTGCCAGCTGCAGGGCCATTCACTCCATGCTCACAGGTCCCACAGTCTCCTACTCCATAGCTGTAGGACACATGGATCCAGGCCTCCCAGTCCCACGCAGGACTAAGTTCTGCTGTGCAGAGTGCACTTGTGTTCTCCCCTCTGCTCTGCCCTCTCCTGCCCTATTGCCTTGGGAAGCTGGGACCCCTGGCCTCCTGTCTCCGTGCTTCTCCAATTGAGGCCTCCCAGCCCATTGCCACTCTGAGTCAGAGCCTGGCCACCTGGCCAGTGGGTCTGGTGGTACTGACTGATGGCCAGCCTCCTCTCAGAGTGTTCTAACCTGCATGGGGGTCTTCAGGTCTGGGCTGTGGCTGTGATGCTTAGGCTAGGGCAGGTCTCTTTCAGTCAAATTCAAGCTTGTTGTGGCTCTTGTTTCCCAGCTCTGCTTGGTTGCTAAAATTTGCTGGTGGCAGATTTTCTCCCTGCTCTGGTTACCTTTAGTTCTTGGAGAATCTCCTCCCAGGCTGTGCTGTTTTATCCAAGGTGGTTCAGGGCTCCTAAGATCTTCCTTTCACTCCCTTTGTGCTTAGGGTTCTCTAAGCACAATTTAGTCCTTCTAAATTGTTGTATTTGGTAGATTTTATTAATTTTGAGGTTCTTAGTTGTTCGAGGGTTTAGCAGGATGTGCTGTAACACCACCATCTTGGCTCCGCCCCAGGGTGTTGATTTTGGATCCAAGTAAAACGAAATCCTTGACAAGTTCAATATTTTCTCTGTTGATCATCATGTTGCTTACTGTTCCATTTCAGAGGATTTTTGTTTACTTTTTGTTGTGGTGTAACCCACATTGAAGACTGTAGCCTTCGGTTTTCATTGGTAAGTGCTTCAAGCCCTTTCCCCCTCCACAAACAAGGCTGTGTCATGTGCATATCACAGGTTGTTAATGAGTCTTCTTTCAACGCTTATGTATAACACTTCTTCATATAGTCCAGCTTCTCAGATTATGTGCTCAGCACATGGACTGAATAAGTATAGTGAAAAGTTACAACTCTGATGCACATCCTTCCTGATTTTAAACTATTCATTATCCCTCTTTTTTTTTTTTTCTGTTTGAATGACTATCTCTTGGCCTATGTACAGGTTCCACATGAACACAATTAAGTGTTCTGAATTGCCATTTTTCACAACATTATCTGTAATTTGTTACAATCCACACAGTCAAATGCTTTTGCAAAATCATAAATCATAGGTAAACATCTCTCTGGTATTGTCTGCGTTTTTAGCCAAGATCCACCTGACATCCCTTGTTCCAAGTCCTTTTCTGAATCTGGCTTGAATTTCTGACAGTTCCCTATCAATGTTCTACTGTAACTGCTTTTGAATGATCTTCAGCAAAACCCTACTTGCATGTGATATTAATGATATAGATATCATTTGGTTGGATCACCACTCTTTGGAATTAGCACAAATCTCTAACAGTTGGCTGTCCAGGAAGTTGTCTTCCAAACTTCTTGGCAGGGATGAGTGAGTACTTCCAACCTTGTATCCATTTGTTGAAACTTCTCAAATGCTATTCCATCAATTCCTGGAGGCTTTTTTTTTTTTTTCTTTGCCAATGCCTTGAGTGTAGCTTGGACTTCTTTCTTCAGTACCACTGGTTCTTGATCACATGCTACCTCCTGAAATGGCTAAATGTCAACCACCTCTTTTTGGTACAGTGGCTTTCATCCTGTTTTGATGCTTCCTGAAGAGTTTAATATTTTTCCTCATAGAATCCTTCAGTATCGCAACTCAGGGGTTGAATTTTTTCTTCAGTTCTTTCAGTTGAGAAATGCCAAGTATAGTCTCCTCTTTTTGGTTTTGTAACTCCAGGTATTTTCACATTTTGTTACATTACTTTGTCTTTTCAAGCTGTCTTTTGAAATCTTCTTTTCAGTTCTTTTACTTCAGCATTTCTTAATTTCTTTATTCTATGTTCAAGAGCAAGTTTTAAAATCCCTTTTGACACTCATTTTGGTCTTTTCTTTCTTTTCTGTTTTTTTTAATAACCTCTCACTTTCTTCATGTATGAGGTTCTTTATACCATCTGGTCTTTGATCATTAGTGTCCAATGCATTGAATTTATTCTCAAAATTATCTATAAATTCAGGTGGAATATACCGACATTTGTATTCTGGCTTTCATGGACTTTCTATAATTTTCTTCATATTCAACTCAAACTTGCATATGAGCAATTGATGGTATGTTCCACAGTTGGCCCCCAGCATTGTTCTGATTGATGATATTCAAGCTTTTCTATCATCTGTCATCTCTTTCTACAGATGTAGTTGATTTGATTCCATCTGGTGTATTCCATCTGGTGAGGTCCATGTGTATAGTCATTGTTTATATTGTTCAAAAAGATATTTGCAATGAAAAGTCATCGGTCTTATGAAATTCCATCATAGGACTTCTGGCTTTGTTTCCATCACTAACACCACATTTTCTAGCTACTGTTTCTTCTTTATTTCCAGTTTTCCCATTTCAATCACCAGTAATTATCAATTCATATTTGATTGCATGTTTGATCAATTTCAGAGTGCAGAATTTAGTAAAAATCTTTAACTTCTTCATTTTTGGCCTTAGTGGCTGGTGCATAAATTTGATTAATAGTCATAATAACTGGTCTTCCCTGTAGCCAGCCCTGTAGGTATATGGATATTACCAATCACTGACAGCATTTTACTTCCGGATAGATCTTGAAATGCGACATCATTCCTCTTCACTTTGTTATTCCTGGCATAGTAGACCACATAACCATCTGATTCAAAATGGACAGTACCAGTCCATTTCAGCTTATCAATGCATAAGGTATTGATGTGTGTTCCACTTCATTTTGGGTGACTTTCAATTTTCCTGGATTCATACTGTGTACATCCCAAGTACAATGCCGTAATCTTTCTAATTGATTCATATGCATGCAAAAGCTGGATGATAAAGAAAAGAATTGATGCATTCACATTATGATGTTGAAGAATAAAGAGTATACCAGGGATTGCCAGGAGAAGGAAAAAAAAAAGCAAGCCTTAGAGAAAATAAACCAAAATGAAACTTACTAGCTAGGATGGGAAGAGTTTGGCTTACTAGTTTTGAATAAATCATTAGGAAACAGCAAGCAATTGAAAAAGGATATCATGACTGTTAAAGTACAAGGTCAGTAAAAATGAAGGAAACCATCAATGAGATGGACTGATACAACCAAGGATTCTTTTCCTAGTTGTGATTCAACACAGAAGCAATTACGAAAATGGTGCTGGACTGGGTAAAGTTTCTTTCTGTTATACAAAGTTTTCACAAATTGTAGCCAACTGGATGGCAACTAACAACAACAGCTGAAGTGTGCTTTTTCTTCTCCATTTTTATATGTTTCAGAATAATTCTAGCAGTTTTTTCCTTATACCGCATCATGTTCACATCTGCAATCCCTCAATTAATTGATATGGTCTTTTGAAGACAAGTTAAAATGACTAATTAGTGTTTTAGTCAGTTAGTGTGGTTCTAACAGAAATACCACAGAGTGGATGGCTTTAACAAAGGAAGGTTTATTCTTACACAGTCCGGTAGGCTAAAAGTCCAAATTCAGGATGTCTACTCGAGGGGAAGGCTTTCACCCTTGTCGGCTCTAAAAGAAATTCCAGTATTGCATCAGTCTTTGTCCAGGGAGCGTCTTGGCGCAGGGACATCAGGTCTGAAGGACTCACTCTTCTCCTGGTGCTGCTTTCTTGATGGTGTAGGTTCCCAATTCTCTGCCTGCTTCCCTTTCCTTTTATCTCTTCTAGGATGAAACGATTAAGGGTGGGGCAAGTCACACTCCAGGGAAACTCCCTTTACAGTGGAGCAGGGAGGTGATCTTATAAAGGGATTTACAGTTCCACCCTAATCCTTTAACATACAGCACAGCAAAATCATAAAGTGGAGGACAATCATAGAATGCAGGGAATCACGGCCCGGCCACATGGCTACACATATTTTTTGGGGGACACAATTTAATCCATGACAACTGGGTTACTTCCAAATTCTTGATTTATTTATTTATTTATTGGCCTGTGGAAATATTTGGTTTCTAAGGAATCTTATACTCATATATGAATGATCTCATTTATTATGTACTGATTTGATCATTTAAAATCAATTTCCCAGGTGCCCTTTTGGCATCTCTGCCTTTGAATACACGCAAAGGCTATCCCATAGCTCAAGAGCTCATTAATTTATTCATTCATTCAATATTTATTGAGTGCTTTCTAGTCCATGGAGGATTATGCTTTCAAAAGTAGTCGAAGAGTTAAAACAGAGCCCTAACTGTTTACCTCATTTAGTGTTGGATTGCATTGTTAATAATTGTTTTAGATGGTGCTGGATAAGATAAAGACATATCTGCTCATGTCTGGAATTGAAAGTCTTGTTTATGTTTTATTATTTTCTTCCTTTTTTTGAGGATTATGAAAACAAAAGAAAAGCACAAACTCCTGAGATAATGTTTTCTGTTGACATCAAGTGATTTAAGAGAAAAATTAAGTAAAAAATACATAATATATTTACAGTCGCAGGCAAACCTTACTAAGACTCCTTTTCATTATGTTGCTCACAATAGTACGCTAACACATATCTAGTAATTCACTCCACTCATAAAATACAATACAACCTTCGCTTTCCCCAGTACACAGTATCAAATGCTTTCTGGAGAATATTCAGAAATTTCCATTCAGGCAGACAGGTGGGCATGCAAAACTAATTTGGATTGTATACTTTCATTTAATCACAATTTTAAAAAAAGAAATTGCCCCTGAGGGAAAGAAAAAAAATCTTGTATTTGACATGAAGTCCTAGTCTTGTTAGCAAGGGCCTTTACGGGGTCTAAATACTAAAAGTATGAGAGTTCAATCAATTATGCTCCAAGAAGTAAAGAAAGTCTTTACAAGAAATAAACACTTGGAAAACTCAGTACCATGAACAATGGTTTGTTTATGTTTTTGGGATCTGTTTATACATATGTACATTACAGGTCTCATGTTTCTCAGTCTACAAATACTTTAACCAGGATTCTGTGATAACATGCAAGAACTAAAACAAATTACAAGAAAACAAACCCAATAAGAAACCTTTGCCTTTGATGCTATGATAGTATTAAGAACAATTTTGTATATTCCTGCATGTAGAGAAAGTTATACTTTTATCAGGTAGCCCTGTAGAGATTTCCAACAGCTGTTGTAACAAGTTGCCGCAAACATGGTAACTTAAGACAATAGATATGTATTCTATCACAGTTCTGGTGGGCAGAAGTCTGAAATCAAGGTATTAGCAGGCTGCTGCTCCCCCAGAAGTTATCAGGAGATAGGCTCTTTACCTGTCTCAGATCCTACTGGCTGCCATCCGGCATTCTTTGGCTCATAGTTACATCACTCCAATCTCTGCTGCCATGTTGACATTGTCTTCTCCTTGTGTGCAATCTATATGCTTCTCTCTGATAAGGACACTTGTGAGGGAATTTAGGTCCCATCTACACAGTCAATTCAGGATAATATCATCACAAAATTCTTGATGCAATCATACCTTTATTAAACTCTTTTTTCCAAATAAGGTAATATTTATGGGCTCTAGGGATCAGAACTGCATGTCTTTGAGGGGGCCATTATTCCGCTCACTATAAAGAGCAATGTTGAATCTTGCTAATCGTCTATGAACCAAGAGAACTCTTTCTGTAGGAGTAATTGGACATTCTGGGCATCACTTTCTGGTAGAGCTACTGGATTTGCTGGTGGGAGAATTCACAGCTGATTCTCAGGCATGTCCTACTTTATTCTGCTCCTATGACTCAAATATCATTGCAAATGCCAGAGAGGCTCAGCCTTAGGGCAGACATTGAACACAGAAAAATGCTTGTGTGCCAATCAATTGGTTACTGCAGAATCAACAAAAAACTGAGAAGCATTACTTAGTACTCTTGAGTCTAGCCAATGTCAAAAAGGTAGGATGTTGGATTTATAAATGTGATTAGAAAGCCCAAGAAACACTGAGGGGAAAAATGTTCCTGAAAAATTGTAGCATGATGAAGAATATGATCTAGTATTATTATTGTTTTTTGGATAATTATTTCCAAGTAGTTTTAGAAAAAACCCATTACCTTGCCTAAATATTTTTCTCTATCAGAGTAGTCTATGATGGAAACAGTATTTATAAAACTGTGTTAAACCAATAAGTAAAGCAGAGATGTGTTGACATTTATTATTTCAAAGATACACCACACAAAATATAGGTTATCCATCTTCACCAAAATGTTTTTAGATTCCCAGAATTCCTCCCCAGATCAACATTTTTTTCTAAAATAGATATTTCGGAGTAGATTTGTGTGAGAACAGGCAGGTCTCCGTCAGCCTTCAGTTGTACTAATATTTTTCTACACTGGCTAATGAAGAGAGATCAGCTTGATGAACACTGTATGACATTTTAAGTACATGCAGTTTTGCTAATAGGGTGTGCTCTAGAAATAGACCAGATTCAAATATCGCTTCTATCACTTACTAGCTGTATGACCTTTGACAGGTTAATTAGCCTGTTACTACTACAGTTAGCACACTATCACTACAATACTATTGGAGTGATGAGAGTGAATCTACGATTTATCTCTGAAAATGAGTATTATGGCTCATATAGCCATAGAAAGATTTCTTACTTATAGAAAATCTCTATTTACCTTTTCTAAACCAAAAGACATTTCATAAGAGAGGCATTATGAAACTTCTTTAAATTTAAACTAGTGATTCTTCTTTATTTAAAATGTAATTCACTTTTACAAAATTAAATTCACCCAAGAGATTTCAGGAGTATATTTGTCCATGAAGTGGGGATAGTCTGTACTGCAGGGCAACGTTGTGTTGAGTTTTGTGGCATAAATCAGGCAGCATGCTTCCTGACATGCCCCAAATCATAGAATTGCAGGAATAGGAGGAGACTGTTACATTTTATATTTTTGCAGATACACCCAGGACTTCTGTGACACACATACAGATTTGTTTATTTTTATACATACATTTTTAATGTAAATGGACTCGACGGCACTTGGCTTTGGCTTGGTGTTAGTAGTATTTTAATTCACACTCATGGATTTTTGGTAACTAGTTGCTAAGTCTATCTTAATCATTATGATTAACATAAACATCATTGTAGTTGACAGTAATTTAATAGCTATTGTTTTGTCCTAATAAAGCATATTCAATCTGGACACAGTGTGTCAGGAGAATTGAGGATAAAAAATTAATTATGCTATGAGATGCCCTTAGCAAGCTATTTTAGTTATTTAGCACTGCTGTAACAAAAATGTTGCATGTTCATGGCTTTAAGGAACATAACTTTATTTTCTCAGAGTTTTGGAGGCTGAAGTCAAAATCAGAGTCTTGGTCATGCCACCTCCTTCTGTGGGCCTCTCTCCTGGTTTCTGGTGATTGGTTGCACTTCTTGGGTTTCTTTTCATTGCAGATAGGTCTTCACATGGTGTCTGCTGTCTTCTCATGTGTGTTGTGTCTATTCTACCAAGACTGTCCGGAAGTGATCGTTCACCTCTACTCTACTCTGGTAACTACGTTACAGTAATAGACGAAAATCCTTGTTTACAAACATGCAAGAGACCCAGGCTCCACTGCCATCCAGTGCACCTTATGTGCGGAAACCACCTGTTTGTCACTAAAGTTTCGAGTAAGCCAAGCCAAGTGCCGTCGAGTAGGAGTTCCTATAATGCAAAACAGGTTTCAGCAGAGTTTCCAGACTAAGAAACGTCTAAGGAAAGATCTGATGATTTACTTCCAAAATCAGCCAGTGAACACCCTATAGGTCACAACAGTCTGATTCACAACCAGTCATGAGGATGGAGCACAGCTGGACAGCATTCTGTTCCATTAGGGCACGTGGTTGCTGTAAATTGTCTTGACTTCATTTGACTAACTTAGCTGACACTGCTGAGTTTGAAATGTGTCTGAGAACTACTGCCCTGAGGGTTACACCATTTATCAGTTCTTTATGCGAGTGTTCTCTTGATGACAGCGACAATGCCAGTAAGACAGTGAAGCCTGGAAGTCTGTTCTAAGGACTTTATTCCTCATTGATGTTTAAAGGCTTCATTCCTATAGTCTACAGAACTATGATCTTATTCATTACAATAAATGACAATGGTTTGTATTCTGTGTAGTTAAAAACATGTAGACTCAGAGGATGCTTCCAAAGATGTGAAGTTTCCCATATCAGGAGAAGAAATTTGGCTTTTCTAACCTGATAATGGAGGCCTAGTTGCACAGTGTTTAAGAACTCCATCGCTAACCGAAAGATTGGCAATTTGAAGCTATTAGGGGCTGCCCAGTTAGTCTCCTGTATCTGCCAAGTCAAGAAGCACACTCTTCACCAATATCATTTTATATCTTATATAAGCAGTTCAGTCTTTGGTGGTGGTCAGGCACCATCTAGTACTTCAGGAGTGAGGTTGTTGTAGTCTCTAGCAGATATTGTCCTTTCTGTCTCTTGGGCTCATACTTTCCATGTCTTTGATGCTCTTCTTTCCCCTTTGTTCCAGGTGGGCTGAGACCAGCTAACACTTCTTAGATGTCTGCTTATTAGCTTTTAAGATCCCAAACACCTCTCACCAAAGTGGATGCAGAACATTTACTTAAAAAACTTTGTTATGCTAGTTGACCTAGATGTCCCATAAAACCATGGTCCCCAGACCCGTGACCCCGATGCTCTGGCCTGGAAGTGTTGGGTTTTGTTTAGAATATTCCTAAATTTTATATATAGTCCATTTGTGCTGACTTTTCTGCTGTCTGTTGTCTCTTTTTACCTAAAATAATCTTTGCCATTATCTAGTTAGTTAATACCACTTCCCTCTCACCACCCTCATATCCATCAGAGAATATTTTCTTTTGTGCTTAAACCAATTCTTGAGTCTTTATAATTGTTAGTCTATCCATTTGTCCACTGATGAGGACGTGGGATAATTTAATCGTTTTATTTTGAACAGCTGTGTGATGAACATCAGTATGCATGTATCTATTTGTGTGGCAGCTCTTATTTCTCTAGGATATAGTGTAAGAAGTAAGATTGCTAGATTGCATGACATTTCTAGTTCTAGCTTTTTAAGGAAGCACCAGATCAATTTCCAAAGTAGTTGCATTATTTTACTATCTCACCAGCAGTATGTAAGTGTTCTACGCTCTCCACAGCCTCTCCAACATTTATTATTTTGTTTTTTTGGATTAATGCCAGCCCCGCTGGGCTGAGTTAGGATCTTATTGTAGTTTTAATTTGCATTTCTTTAGTGGATAATGATCATGAGGATTTACTCACATATCTGTTAGCCACCTGAATGTGGTTTTGGTGAAGTGTCTGTTCATATCTGTTGCCCTTTTTAAAATTGGATTATTTTTCTTTTTGTTGTTGAGGTTATGCTATCTTGCAGTGGAGATTAGAAGATGATCAGATTTCTCATAGTCAACTTTTTTTTTTGCCCAATCTGTACACTGTCTTTTTACTCTTTTGGCGAATGTTTTGGGTAAGAACAAATGTTTGATTTTTAGGATTTCACATTCATCTATTTTTCTTCTGGTGTTTATGCTTTGTAATCTGTTTATATCTTGTATGAGGGCTCCTAGCATTGGCCCTATTTTTTGTTCCATGATCTTTATCATTTTTGATTTTATATATAGGCTTTTGATCCATTTTAGGTTAGCCTTAGTGCATGGTGTGAGGTATTGGTCTTCTTTGCTATTTTCACAGACGGATATCCAGTTACGCCAATGCCATTTCTTAGAGACTATCCTTTCCCCAATTTATGAGCTTTCATGAAGTATCAACTACTCATAGGTGGATGATTTTATGTCTAGATTCTCAGTTAGATTCCACTGGTCTAAGCATCTGTTGTTTTATCAGTATCAGGCTGTTTTGACTACCATGGCAGTGTGCTAAAGTCACGTAGAATGAGGACTCCCATTTTGTTCTTCTTCAGTAATGCTTTACCTATCTGTGACATCTTCCCTTTTCACATGAAGTTGGTGATTTGCTCCTCCATCTCATTAAAAAATGCCCATGGAATCTGGATTGGGACTGCATTGTATCTATAGGTCCCTTTGGGTAGAAAAGACATTTTCACAATGTTGAGTCTTCCTATCCATGAGCAAGGTGTGATTTTCCATTTATGTAGATCTCTTCTGGTTTTTTGCAATAGTGTCTTGTAGTTTTCTTTGTACAAATTTTCTACATCTCTGGTTAGATTTATTCCTAAGTATTTTATCTCCTTGGGGGCTACTGTAAATGGTATTGATTCAGTGATTTCATCTTTGATGTTCTCTTTGTTGGTGAATAGGAATCTAACTGATTTCTGTGTGTTTATCCTAAAGGGCGCTATGAGTCAGAATCGACTCAATGGCAATGAGATTTTTGGTGTTAACTTGTATCTTGATGCTTTGGTGAAGTCTTCTATCAGTCCCAATAAGCTATTTATCTTTGTAGATTCTGTAAAGGTTTTCTATGTACAAGATCCTATCATCTGTGAATTCGTCTCATTGCTGTTGAGTCAGTTCTGACTTACAGTGACACTATAGGACAGAACAGAAATGCCTCATAGAGTTTCCAAGGAGCTCACAGTGGGTTTGAAGTGCTGACCTTTTGGTTAGCAGCTGTAGCACTTTACCACTGCATCACTAGGGTTTCTGATCTGCAAATAGAGATACTTTTACTACCTCCTTACCAATTTGGATGCCCTTTATTTGTTTTTCTTGCCTGATTGCTGTGGTGAGAGCCTCCAGTACAATATTGGATTAAAGTGGTGACAAAAGTCATCCTTGTCTAGTTCTTTATCTCAGGGGGATGCTTTCAGATTTTCTCCATTTAGGATGATGTTAGCTGTTGGCTTTGCATAGACACCCCTTATTGTGTTGAAGAATTTCCCTTCTATTCATATTTTGCTGAAAGTTTTTTTTTAATATGAATGGGTGTTGGAATTTATCAGATGCCTTTTCTGCGTCAGTTGATAAAAATCAAGTGATTCTTGTCTTTTATTTATGTGGTTGATTGTACTGATTGTTTTTCTAATGTTGAACTATCCCTGCACCCCTGGTATGAATCCCACTTGGTCATGGTAAATTATTTTTTTCATATGTTGTTGAATTCCATTACATAGAATTTTGTTGAAGATTTTTGCATCTAAGTTTATGAGAGATGTTGGTTCGTAGTTTCTCTTTTTTTGTGCTTTCTTTACCTGGTTTTGGTATCAGGAATGATGTTGACTTCATAAAATGAGTTGGGGAACACTCCAACCTTTTCTATGTATGCTCAGAAATACTTTTTAGTAATGGTGGTATGATTCTTCTCTCACAATTTGGTAGAATTCTCCAATGAAGCCATCTGGACCAGGGCTTTTTACTTTATTTTTGGTAGATGTTGTTAAATTACATTTTTTATAATTTATTAATTACAGTAAAAGAGTAAAATTTCTAACATCTATCAGCTATCTCATTTATGATAAACCTTCACCTTCCCATTCACCCTTGTAGCCAACACAGTCAGTTTTTTCTGTAGGTAATTCTCTTTTTAAGTCTTTGTAACAGGGGTCTCATACAATATTTGTCCTTCAGACACTGATTGATTTCACTCAGCATGATCGCTTGCAAATGAGACCATGTTATGAGATGTTTTCTAAAATTGTCTTTTTTTTTATCATAGCATAGTGTTCCAGTGAGTATATGTACCATAGTTTTTTTTTTTTTTTTTTTTAATCCATTTATCTGTTCATGGGAATCTGGGTTGACTATACCTTTTAGCTATTGTGGACTGTGCTGCAACAAACATTTGTGTACATGTGTCTGTGTGACAACATTTGTTTCTGGAGGATAAATTCCAAGCAATGGAATTACAGGATCAAATGGTTTATCTGTTTCCAACTTTTTAAGGAAGTGCCAGATTGTTTTCCAAAGAGGTTGTATCATTTTGCAACCCCACTAGCAGTGTAGGGGAGTTCCAACACCTCCGTAGCCTCTCCAGCATTTGTGTTTTGTGTTTTGTGTTTTTTGGATCATGGCCGACCTTGTTGAGGTGAGATGGTATATCACCGAAGTTTTAATATGAATTTCTTTAATAGCTAATGATCATGAGCAATTCCACATACGTCTTTTGGCTGCCTGGATACCCTCTTTAGAGAAGTGTCCATCCATCTTCTTCACCCATTGCTTAATTGGATTATTTATCCTTTGCCAGCCAAGCTAAATGCTGTTGAATCAGATGTATCCTTTACTTGTTGATGTTTTGTAGTACCTTGTAGATTATCGAGATCAGGTGTCGGTCTGAAATATAGTTGCCAAATATTTTTTTTCCATTCTGTAGGTGGTCTTTTAATTCTTTTGATGAAGTGTATGGATGAACAAATGTGTTTGATTCTTAGTAGTTCCCATTTATCTATTTTCTCTTTTGTTGATTGTGCTTTGTCAGATTTTGAAGTTTGTCTACATTGTGTATTAAAACTTCCATTGGCGATCCTATTTTACCTTGGATGAGCTTTATTGTTTTAGATTTCATATTTAGGTCTTTAATCCAATTTGAGTTGGTTTTTGTATAAGGTGTGAAATATGGGTCTTGTTTCAATTTTTTGCAGATGGCTGTCCAATTTTGCCAGCACTATTTGTTAAAGAGATCATTTTCACCCCAGTTTAAAATCTCAGGGCCTTTGTTGACTATCAACTATTCATAGAAGGATGGTGACAACGCTGGGGTCTCAACTCTGTTCCATTGGTCCATATGTTTCTTTTTGTTCCTGTACCAGGCTGTTTTGACAACTTTAGCAGTGTAATAGGTTCTAAAGTCAGATAGTAAGAGATCTCCCAGTGTGTTCTTTTTCTTCAGTAGTGCTTTACTTATCCGAGGTTTCTTCCCTTTCCAAAGTTGGTGATTTGTTTCTCCATTTCATTAAAAAATGTCACTGGAATTTGTATTGGGATTGATTGTATAAGCAGATTGCTTTGGGTAAAATAGACATTTTCACAGTGTTAAGTGTTCCTATCCATGAGCAGGGTAGATTACTCCATTTATGTAAGTCTCTCTTAGTTTCTTGTAGTAAGGTCTTGTAGTTCTCTTTGTAAAGGTCTCTTATTTCTCTAGTTAGACTTATTTCTAGGTATTTTATCTTCTTGGGGGCTATAGTACATGGTATTGATTTCATGATTTCTTCTTTAATAATCTCACTGTTAGTATAAAATAATCCTACTGATTTACTTATGTTTATCTTGTATCCTGACACTTTGCTAAACTCTTCTATTAGTTCCAATAGCTTGCTTATGGATTCCTTTGTATTCTCTCTATGTACAATCATATCAACTGCAAATACTGAGATTTTTACTCATTTCTGATATGGATGCCCTTTATTTCTTTGTCTTGCCTAATAGCTCTGGCTAGAATTTCTAGCACAATGTTGAGTAGAAGTGGTGAGACTGGATATCCTTGTCTAGTTTCTGTTCTCAAAAGGAAATTCTTTCAGTCTTACAACACTCAGGATAATAAAGGCCGTTGGCTTTGCATAGATGCTACTGATTGTATTGAGGAATTTCCCCTCTATTTCTATTTTTCTGAGAGCTTTTCGCATGAATATGTGTTGGACTTTGTCAAACGCCTTTTCTGCATCAATTGACAAAATCAGGTGATTCTTGTCTTTTGTGTTATTTATGTGGCTGATCACATTAATTGTTTTTCTGATGTTGTACCAGACTTGCATCCCTGGAATGAAACCAATTTAATCATGATGAATTATTTTTTTCACATGCTGTTGAATTCTATTGGCTAGATTTTTTTGAAGATTTTTGCATCTAGGTTCATGAGTGATATTGGTCTGTAATTTTCTATTTTTGTGGGATCTTTCTCTGGCTTTGGTATTAGGGTTATGCTGACTTCATAGAATGAATTTGGGAGTATTCCATCCCTTTCTATGGTGTGAAATAGCCTCGATAGTATCAGAGTTAACTTTTCTCTAAAAATTTGGTAGAATTCTCTGGTGAAGCCATCTGGGCCAGGACTTTTTTTGGTTGGTAGATTTTTGATAACCTTTTCAATCTCTTCCTTTGTGATACATTTATTAAGTTGATCTACTTCTCCTTGTGATAATCTTGGTCGGTGATATGAATCTAGAAATTTGTCCATTTCCTCTAGGTTTTCAAACCTGTTAGAGTACAGCCTTTCATACTATTGTGTTATGATATTTTTTATTTCACCTGGGTCTGTTGTAACATCTCCCAGCTGATTTCTTAGTTGGGTTATTTGTACCTTCTGCTTTTTCCCTTTTCTAAGTTTAGCAAGTGGTTTAGGAACTTTGTTGATCTTTTCAAAGAATCAGCTTTTGGTTTTGTTAATTGTTTTGATTGTTTTTCTACTCTCTAATTCATTTAGTTCTGCTCCGATCCTGATAGTTTGTTCTGGTGCATGAGGGGTTCTTCTGTTGTTCTCTTTCCACTTGTTCAAGCTGTCAGGTTAATTCTTCAACTTGAGCCCTTTCTTCTTTCTGGATGTTTGCAGATATAAACTGACCTCTGAACACCGCTTTTGTTGTATCTCATGGATTCTGGTAGGATGTGTTTTCATTCTCATTTGATTCCATAAATTTATTCATTTTGCCTTGATTTCTTCTATAACCCAAGGCTTTCTGAGAAGTGTTGTTCAGTTTCCATAAGTTTGAATTTCTACCTATGATTTTTCTGTTATTGATTTCAACTTTTATGGCTCTATGGTCCGAGAAGATACTTTGCAGTAAATCAATGGTTTGGATTTTATAGAGAATTGCTTTATGACCTAACACATGGTCTATTCTGGAGGATAGGCCATGTACATTGGAGAAGAAGGTGTACTTATCTGCTGATGGATGAAAAGATCTGCATATGTGGATAAGGTCAAGTTGGTTGATTGCTGCAGTAAGATCTTCTGTATCTTCACTGAGCTTTTTTTCTGAATGATCTATCCATAATCGAAAGGGGAGTGTTGAAGTCTCCAGCTATTACTGTGGAATGATCTATTTCATTTTTCAGTGTTGTCAGTATTTGTTCAATGAATTTAAATGCTCTGGTATTTGATATTGTTAAGTCCTGCTTGAGTATTGAACCTTTCAGCAATAAATAGCGACCATGCTTGTCCATGATAGTGGATTTTACATTAAAATCTATTTTATCTGAGGTTAGTATTGCCACACCTGCTCTTCTTTGTATGTTGTTAGCTTGGTATACATTATTCCATCCTTTCATTTTCAGTTTGCTCATATTTTTAAGTCTAAGACATGTTTCTTGTAAGCAACATACAGACTGGTTGTGTCTTTTGTTCCAGGTTGTCACTTGCTCTCTCTTTACTGTGTAAGCCATTTACATTCAGTGTAATTATTGATAGATATGTGCTTACTGCTATCATTTTGATGTAATTATTTTTATGTCCATGTTTTCTATATTGCCCTTAATGTTCTGTTCTGTGCCATTCTTTTCAGTGTCGGTTTTGTGTTTGTTGAGACTCCTGTATTGCGTTTCTTGTTTTGATATGATGCACTGTTAATTTGCTTCATGGCTACATCTATTATTCCTCTTAACATACTAAAATTAAACTAAATTTTATCTACTGCATAACTCTTTAACTTCCTCTCCATCTGAAATGACTATGACTACTGAAGTGCATTCCTCTTTTTATGTGATGGCATCATAGTCGTCATGATAGATCACAGATTCCATCATTTTAATATTGTAGTTTTAACTAAGTTTTGTGATGTGTCCTGAATTGTCATCTTAAATATACATTTAGTGGTTTTGTTTTTCTAAGCTAAGAACTTCTTTCAAAATTTCATGTAGTTTTTACAAAGTCTCTAAGCTTCTCTTTTCCTGAAAAAGTATTAATCTCACCATCATACTTGATAGACAATTTTGCAGGATAAATAATTCTTGGTTCAAGTTTTTCTCCTTCAGGGCTTTGAATGTGTCATCCCCCTCTTGTCTAGCCAGGATCATTTCTGCAGAGAAGTCAGACAAAAGCCTACAGGGTTTCCCTGAGAGTGTTAGCTTTGCTTTGAGCCTTTATGCCTTCAGAAGCATCTGCTTGTTTATTTTATTAAGCTTGATTATAATATGTCTTAGTGTCTTTCTTTTGGGGTCTAGCTTTTGTGGTGTTCAATAAACATCTTGGATACCTATGTTCTCTTTGCTCATAACCTCAGGAAAGTTTCCTGTCAGCATCTGTACAGCAATATTCTATATTGTCATCTATTTCCTCTTGTTTAGGAACTAGAATTAAATGTAAATTATTCCTCTTAATGGAGTCCCATATGTTTCTTAATGCTTCTTCATTTTTCTTATTTCTTTTCTCCCATTTCTCCTCATAAATACTGGTGTCAGTTGCTCTGTCCTCAAGGTCAATGAGTCTAACTTCTATCTGTTCAATCCTACTCTTTGGGATTTGGATTGAATTATCTAATTCTGTAATTTTGTTATTGATCTGATGTATTTCAGACCATAGATGTTCCATCAGTTCAAATAGCTTGCTTAGTTTTTCATTTTGTTCTGCTGCATTTTGTGTAATCTCTAGGAGGGTTCTATATATAATTATTTTGTACTTGACCTCTGATAGATTCACAAAGGCTTCTTCTTCTGGGGAATTTTTTGAATCATTATTTTGGGAGTTTTCTGGAGCATTTGAAGGCTGCTTCTTTAAATGATTAATTATGGTCTGTTGCCTGTGTGTTATCTAGACACTGTTTGATTTCTCTGGTAATAGATCTAAGAGAATTGTTGGTCATCAGCTTCTCTAATACTCTAGTGATTTGGCCCAGGTGGGCTCTCTGGGGTGGAAGTATCTGCTTATTGAGTGGCAAAGACACCACCCTACTTACGGAGAAACTGGGGGCTGTCAGCTGATGCTACAATGTGGGTCAGAGAAGGGTTGGAGGAAAAACTTCTGGGCCTCTAACAGACAGATCTCCAGGCAAATACAGAGGCCTCTCAGCCTTAAAAGTAAACTTTACTTCTATGTGGAGAGCTGTCCAGGTGTTGAACTAGGAGCTGTCCAATGTGCTTGCTGCAAACAGGTTATCAGTAGCTGCAGACTCTGTCTTCAAGCTGATAATGAAAATATGTTATGGGCTGTTCGCAGAAGCTGCAGTTCTCTGATACCATGAAACAGCAGAAGCAGGGGTCAGACGACCACTTGTTTTTGAGAGGGGAAGATTAGTCCGATGCTGGTGCCTAGTCAAATATGTTAGGTCCTAGGGCTCCCCAAATGTTCAGTGCTCCATACAAATATCATTCCAGGACTTAGTTCTCAGACAGCAATGAGGAGATATGTGTCTAGTCTACTGTCTTTTAATAGTCCTCTAAATTACACTTTGAACCTCTTTTGTTACAGGTCTTTTTAGTTCTACTTTTTTTTTTTCCTTTTTATTGTGATTAAGTGAAAGTATACAATCCAAATCAGTTTTGCATGCCTACCTATCTGCAGCAACTTCTGTTCTCCCTACCCGGTGACAGCACACTCCTCCTTTTCATTCTGTGTTTATAGTATCCTCTTAACAAGCATCTGTCCCCTCCTCTCCACCTTCTTCTCTCCTATCTAGAAAGAAAACAGTAGAACAGCTTCCTATAAATGCATAGAAACATGAAATACACACACCATATGGCCACACTGTGTCCCTGAGTCCAGTCCATTCTTGTCTGAAGAGCTGACCTCAGTACTGCTTTCCAGTCAAGGGCAGCTGCAGGTCTAGGGGCCATGTATATGATGATTGAGAACAACAAAGGCACAAGTTAAAAAGAGCCCAGGAGACAGAAGGACCCTATGAATGTGAGACCAGAAGAACTAGATATTTCCCAGCCACCACTAGAGACAGCTGTGATGGGGACACAATACAGACTCCCTGGGGCAACATGGGAAAAAGAGGTGTGCAGCCCAAGAACTCTATTAGTTGCTCTACTTCTATTTGTATTTGTTTAGGTAGGCCATGTGTCTCTTCAGATTTGTCCATTTCCTCTAGGTTTTCCGAATTGATAGAGTACAATTTTCCATAGTATTCATGTACGATTTTTAAAAATTTTATTTGAGTCCATTGTGATGTCACCCATCTCATTTCTCATTCAAGTAATTTGCTTCCTCTCCTTTTTTTCGTCTGTCAGTTTAGCCAATAGTTTATAAGTTTTGTTGATCTTTTCAAAGAGTCGGCTTTTTATTTTAACTTTTTTGATCATTTTTTCTGTTCTCCAATTCATTTAATTCTGCTTTAATTTTTATTATTTGCTTTCTTCTGGCATCCAAGGGCTTCTTTTGCTGCACTTTTTCTGCTTGTTTGAGATACAGCATTAATGCCCTTTCTTGTTTTTGGATGTAAACTCCGGTGGCATAGTGGTTAAGTGCTACAGCTGCTAACTAAAAGAATGACAGTTTGAATCCTTCAGGCATGTCTTGGAAACTCTATGCGGCAATTCTACTCTGTTATAGGGTTACTATGAATCACATTTGACCTGATGACAGTGAGTCTGGTTTTGTTTTCTTTTTGGATACATGTGTTTACTGAGATAAACTGATCTCTGAGCACTGCTTTTGCTGTGTCTCAAGGTACTGGTAGGATGTGCTTTATTCTCATTTTATTTCCTGTGAATATTGTTATTTGAGACTTGATTTCTTCTATAACCGAGCAGTTTTCCAGCAAGGTGTTTTTCAGCTTCCATGTGTTTATGGATTTTTTTTTTTCCTTCTCTGCTTGCTTATTGTGCTATTGATCTAGCCTTTTATGGCTTTATGGTCTGAATAGATGCTTTGAAATGTTTCAGTATTTTGGACTTTGTTAAGGCTTGCTTTATGGCTTAATATTTGGACTACTCTGGAGAATGTTCCATGTGCTTCGGAAAAGAAAGTATGCTTGTCTGTTGTTGGGTGGAGTGTTCTGTATATGTCTATGAGGTCAAATTGGTTGACTGTGGTATTTAGATCTTCCATGTCTTTATTGTACATCTTTCTGGATGTTCTGTCCATCACTGAATGTGGTGTGTTGAAGTTTCCTACTATTAATGTGGACCTTTCTGTTTTTCTTTTTAATGCAGTCAGAGTTTGTTTGACATACTTTATGGCCCTACCACTGGATGCATACATACTTAATATGGTTATGTCCTCCTGATGTATTGACTTTTTAATCATCATATAGTGACCTTTCTTGTCCAGTGTGGTAGATTTTAAAGTCTACTTTATCAGGCACCAATATCAATATTCCTGCTCTTCTTTGAATGTTGTTTGGTATACATTTTTGCATTCTTTGAGTTTTAGTCTGTTTCTGTCTTTAAGTCTAAGGTGTGTCTCTTGTGGGTTGCATATAAATGGATGGTGGTTTTTAATCCATTCTGCTACTCTGTCTCTTTATTGGTACAATTTAACCCATGTACATTCAGCACAATTATTGATAGGTCTGAATTTAGTGCTGTGATTTTAATGTCTTTTTGTGTGTGTTGTTGACAGTTTCTTTGTTCCACTTAATTTTCTGTGCTGATTTGTCGTTCTTTATGGGGTTTCCTGTCTGTTATCTTTTATTTTTGTATTTTACCTCTTTTTGTCTCTGTACTATATTCTGTATTTTATTCCAAACTGTGTTCTAATTTTTCAATTCTGTATCCAGTGCTGTTTAATTTGTTATCAAATATGTCATTTGTTAAATTATTTAACATTTTCTTTACCCCTAAAAATGTCACATGGATTTTTTTGTAACTTCTTTCTTCCTACATTTCCCATTTTAATTTTTGTCTATTTTATCATATTAAGTATGGTTACTTGAAAGTCTAGGTCCAATAACTCCTATCTCTGGAGCCTGTTTCCATTGTTTGTTTCTTTCTACTGATTTTTGTACAAAAGGTCTTGTCTCTTCCTATCCTTCTCTACATTTTATTGCATTTTTATGGGGTTATCGTAATCTAACTTTCTTGTAGGATCATCTTAATCTAAGGTGATGGATAGAAATAATGTTTAGCTCCTCTTCAAGCTCTGCAATGGTGTACCTACTTCTGGTTCACTCTTATATCTTAGGTGCATGTGAAGCTCTAGATTCGAATCCCTGATCCCTTAGCCCAAAGTGGAAACAGGAGCATCCTTAAGCTGCTCAGCTTCCCAGAGAAATAAGTCCTAGGAGTAAAATCAGTCCTGAAAGCCTATCTCACCTCCATGAGCATCTGTCCTACCCCACATCTTGACCTGGTCATTATTCCATATCCTGGTAGGCCTATAATGTTTTCGAGGGGACTTTTTTATATATTGCCCAGTGTTTCCAGCTGTTAAGTTTAAGAGGTACAGTGTTATAGAAACCAGAACTCTCTAGATTCATAGAATCTTTGAAGGAACATCATTTAATATCTGTCAACATTGTATAAATTATTTTTAGGTAAGGAGCTTTAATATTTCCTTTGTTCCAAATGAGAAGCACTATGCTATTAGTCAAAGGTAACAAAAAAGGGAAGTGGTAAGTTTCCTGTTACCACAAAACCAGTAGATACCTGACTAACGATATTTTGGAAGAGCGTCTAAGGTTATGATAAGACACTAGATACTCTCCAGGTTGCTTATTTTTCTTAACCACTAATGTTCTGGAAACCCTAGTGGTATAGTGGGGGTTAAGTGCTATGTCTGCTAACCAAAAGATTGGCAGTTCAAATCCACCAGGTGCTCCTTGGAAACTCTATGGAGCAGTTCTACTGTGACCTCTAGGGTTGCTGTGAGTAAGACTCAACTCAATGCCAGTGGGTTTGGTTTGCTTTTTCACTCAGGTTCTACAGCTGCCTATTTAACTTTTGAAGCCAAGGCCCATGTGATCTCATCTTAGCTCAGAACCACACATTAATTTCACACACTCAAATTCTTTATTTGGTGATCTCAAACACTGTCAAGTTAATACAAAACAACATTTCTTAAAGAACTCATTTCTTTCCCACCTGCTTGTTTCACCTAAGTGGCTGCAACCCTGCCTGTGTCTCAAAACTCCCTTAAAAACTCTTCTCTCAGTTACAGCTACCATATCTCCTCTCTTTTCACATGATTGAATCTTTTGTGTTTCAGGACTTTGTTAAGATATCACTGTCTTACTGAGACCTCTATGATCCTCCTTTTCAAAAATGAGGGCAGTTTTTATCCTCCTTTTTGTTTTATTTTTATTTTTTCCAGATCACTTATTTTCAAAGCACATAACATATTTTGTAGTTTGTTTGTCTAACTTGTCTTGCTGCAACATAATCACCTTTTGAGTACAGATTTTTGCCCATTTTGTTCACTGCTCTATACCCAGGCTAGGATTGTACCTGGCAGCGTACTGCATATGCTCAACAGGCAGTTGTAGATTCATTAAATGAGAGTGTGTATTATGCTGACAGTCTTCTTCATGTTCGGGAAATCAACTGACACTGGAAATATTTTCCTTAAAGTAAATGGTAAAAATATCAAGAGTAATACAAGTAACAGGGAGCCCTGCTGACAGCTGAATGGTTAAGTAGTTCAGTTGCTAAGTGAACAGTTGGTGACTTGAATCCACTGGTGGCTCTGAGGGAGAAAAGACCTGGAGATCTGTTTCTATAGTGATTGTAGCCAAGAAAATCCCGTGGGCTGTTCTACTCTGTAGATTGCCAGGCATCTCTTCCTACTATGTCTCAGTCTGGAAACTCTGCTGAAACCCTTCCACCATGGGTGATCCTGTTGGTATTTGAAATAACTGGTGGCATAGCTTCCAGTACCACAGCAACACACAAGCCACATCAATACAACAAACAGATGAGCCAAAAGCCAAGCCAGCCAAATGCTGTTGAGATGGAGCTGACCAAGTAGTGGATATATATGTATATATATGTTTGTGTATGTGTTTTCATGTATGTACAACAAAATTTTCCATTTTAACCATTTTTAAGTGAATAATTCAGTGACATTAATTATAATTTCCATGTTGTCAACCACCACCATTTATTTCCAAAAATTTTTATCACCCCCTCATACAGAAATTCAGCATCCATTAGGCAAAAAGTCCCCATGCCCTCACTCACAGACCATGGTAACCATCAACAAACTTGTTTCTAAGCATTTGTCTATTCTAGACATTTCATTCAAGTAGAATCATATGTTATTTGTCCTTTTGTGTCTGCCTTATTTCATGTAGCAGAATGTTCTCCTGGTTCATCCACATTGCATATATGAGAATTTACTTTCTCTTTATGACCAAATAATAGTTTATTGCATGTATATACCATATTATGTTTATTCATTCATCTGCTGATAGACACTTGGGTTGTTGCCACATTTTGGCTGCATGAAGAATGTTACAACGAACACTGGGGTATAAGTATTCACTTCCTTTTTAACGTATGTCATATGTCTGATCTTTTTCAGAAATTTTTGCTAGAGAGCAGTGCCAAGGATCATGTTATTGTTTGATTAGTCTTTTTATGATTAGAAGCCATTTTAGACATGCTCGTTCAAATGACACAGCAATGCATTAGTGTCCTAAGTCCTACTACTGATTCACTTAAAAATGTTGTCCATTCCTATATTCACACACTGTACCTGTTTTTCTCTCATTCTGGGAGTCTTTGAATGGTTGTCATTTTGCTCACAAAGTATTAAATAGCCATTGGCCAGTGCTAATAGAATTCTACCCCAAGTTGGTAACTCTGGGGCCGGCATGCAGCTGATTACTGACAGGAAAGGGAATCTTTGTCTTTCAGGATGGTGTTTTCTTTTTTATTGTGATTAAGTGAAAATATACAATCCAAATTAAATTTGCATGCCCGCTTATCTGCAGATCTTTCTGTTCTCCTTGCCCAGTGACAGTATACTTCTTCTTACTGTTCTGTACATGTCATATCCTCTTAATAATCTCCTGTCCCTTCCTTTCTACCCTCTCCTCTCCTTTCCAGAAAGAGACCAGTAGGACAGCATCCTATGAATGAATAGAACCACATGGTGTGTACTTACCACTAAGGAGAGGCCGGTTGTGCTGGTAGGAGGTTGGCAGCTGGCCAAGATCTTCAATCCTGTGACTCATCACCCGGGACAGGTGGCCTGTGTGGTGCAGACTCCCAACAACAATGCTATGGAGGTAAACCGGCTCAATGAAATGGCAGAGGAGTGCACCTTGCAGTCCCAGAACATTCCATCTGAAACAAAAGCAATGAAAGAGTCAAGAGCTATTTACTCACTTTGTACGGGGGACTAAAAGTGGAAAGGAACCCATTCATGATCATTGTGGCATGTTTTATGTTGGCTTGTTTTGCAAAATAAGGGTGTTTTTTTTTTTTTTCTATCTTGCCTCTGCTGATTCTTATGGTGTCACACTGCCCATTGTGCTGATGAAAAGGTCTTACCCGTGAGCTCTGCAGACACAGAGGAGTGATCACAACAGGCTTTGGCCTTGTGGCGACTAACAAGTCTGAGCATATCTAACTGCTACCAGACTAGTTCTGAGAATGGTTCTGCATTTTAATAAATCTGGTTCCTTTTCCTGGAAAATGAGTCATTTGTCTGCGTGCAAATTATCTATTCTCTCAGGCACTTAAAATTAGATTTTAAAAAATGACACACTGTCCCCAAAGTAAACTTACATTTTTCTTTAGATTAACAGGGAAATATTAGAAATCGAATTTATTTCAGTTTAGGGAAAAGTATCCTCTTGCACTCCCTTTATCCTTACCAGTCAGAATATTCATAGAAATTAAATGACATTAAAAAACAACCTTAGTTTGGTCTAGGGACAGTTTTTGTTTTAGAAGCACAGATCAGAGATGAACTACCAAGTCATTTTCTTTGAAATAAATGCATCTCTGAGTGGGTGTTTTTGCTGCTCAAAGCAGAGATGGCAATAGCACTTTAAGGCTCGTTCCTCTAGATTTGGGTGGCATAAGTTAGACATGCCTATTATTTAAGGCAACAGCTTGCAGTTTCCCCTCAGAGTGATGCATTTAGAATCCAACCTCAGTCAGCAGCAAGCATTATGCACTCATTTCTTACATCATTGTTCTTTTCATTAATTAACATTTCTCTGCTATTTGAGCGGTTACTGTGGTGGCTCCACATTGTACTCCTCTCTTCGTGATTAATAAGGAGTCATTATATTTCCCTTTCCCTAAGCAGTCAATTAACATAGAATTCTTTCCATTAATTACTGAATGTTTAAAACCAGCTTGCTCTACCTGGAGAGCAATCTGCTCTAAGAACCTGTGACACCAATTGCTTTAAAAAGTTCTCTTTATATTTTATTCCAAAAACACAAGCAATTTAGCTGGAAATATTAATTTGCCTCAGAAGCATCACAGCGAATGAGAAACATCTTTTAATCTCATGCAAGAAAAGGCAGCCATCTGGCTGGCAAGGATCCAGAGAGCAACTCTCCCACTCTCCTTCCATAAATGCAGGTCATTAAAGTAATGTGTTCATCTACATAAAACTCAAATGGAATATAAAAGGTAATATTTATATACAAACAATTTAGTCCCACAATTTAAACAGCCATTGGTTTTATGAAACATTTACTTTAGTCGATTAGATTTGCATAACTTCATTTAAAAAAATACAGTGGTCATTTCTAGAAGTCAGATCATTTTTCTTAGAAAGGAATGAAATGGCTGTCCTTTGGATATGTATAAGTTTTCTGAAGAAGTAGCACCCAAAAGTTTCCAAGGAGGACATTTCTGAAAGCAACAAAAGTGCTTATCCCTGTGTCTCTGCCTTGCTAAGTGCCAGTAGCATCACACTTACTACAATACTGTTAGTTGTCTTCGAGTCAGTTCCCACTTATGCAAACATCATGTTTACAAAGCAGAACTGTGTTCTAGAAGGTTTTCAAGACTGTGACCTTCTGGAAACAGATCACCAGGCCTCTCTTTTGAGGTGCCTGTGGGCACTGAACTAGTTGTCTAGAGCTTAACTGTTCCTGCTACTCAAGCACTTGTTTCTCCTAGACCTTTATTTTCCTTACTACATTGTGATTTGACATGCCAACCAAGGCCTTCAGCAGGGCTATCTTTGTTCCTTACTGATGTGGGTAGGAGTATTTTGGTTCCTGAGATTTTTCCAGAAGAGAGAAACAATTCGGATGTTTTAGACCGCTAACTGAGGGATTTGGCTCTTTCTCTTAAATCTGACATTGGAGTATCTTGGCAATACCAAGAACAGACCAAAAAGTGAAGAGAAATTCAACATTCATTTAGGATTTTAGATGTCTCTTTTTTACATTTCAATAAACTGGGAGCCAGCCAAGCCAAGTGCCGTCGATTCGGGAAAGATATGCCAAAATAAATAAATAAATGGAGAGAGAGAGAGAGAGAGAGAGAGAGAGAGACAGAGACAGAGACAGAGACAGAGACAGAGAGAGACAGAGAGATAAAGATTGAAAAAGAGAGGAGAGGAATAATTTTAAGGTTTAAGTCTATTTCATCATGGAAACCTGGGTGGTATAGTGGCTAAGTGTTATGGCTGCTAACCAGAAAGAATCAGCAGTTTGAATCCACCAAGCACTCCTTGGTCTATAGAGTAGTTCTACTCTGTCCCATAGGGTTGCTATGAGTCATTTCGTTATAAAAGTTCTTGGTATTCATTTTCTAATTGTATATTTTATTTCCAACTAGTATCTTTGTGTATTAATGAGAGCAGTTTTGCTTACAGTATAGCAATTACAGGAAATGGTTGTAGTAGATTTGCATGTTACCATTGTGATTTACTATTTATGGCAAGAACACAGGGTTAGAGACAGTCTAAGTGGCACTTAATAATTTCTCAGACGTTCTGTGGAATTTAAATGTTTAAGCCATCAAAGCTGTGACTTTGAATAAAACTTGTGGAACATATTTGTGTGGTTCTGATTCTATAGCGTAGCTATGAGTCAGAATCAACTAGATGTAAACAGGCTTGTTTGTTTTTTGATTCTACAGAATTGTCTAAAGACAAGTAACTTCTATAACAGCTTTTCTCTTAATAACCTTTACAATAAAGAGGAAATCAATCTTCTCTTTGCCTGGTTATAGCAGGTTAAACTTATTCAGCTAACAGGATCAATAAAATCAAATGTCTTCCTCAATATAAACTAGAGAATTTTTAGTATTCAGAATTGAATGGAAAAATACCTCTCCTCTTGTTCAAACAGCTGATATTACTGCAGTGTTGACAGAAAAAAAATCCCATGTCTAGTTTTCAATATAGATAATCCCTCAATAAATATAGTTTTGTCTGTTTGTCAATCACTGAAATACCACAGATAAGTGGGAGAAGGATCTTGGAAAAAAAGCCAAGAGATGCAATCTCCTTGTTCACTTCAAATCTTGGCCTCCAAGTAACAATGGAAATGATTACAAGATTCTTTTCAGGATAGGCTATACTTCAGTCTGGCACTGCAGGTGTCAGCTTTGGCAATGAGACAGCAATTATCATTGCATGTTTTAGGGAAGTTTGTGTTATTTTTTACTGCTTTTGCTACCTGGACATGACCAAAAATTGAAGGTTTAACCCTCAAAAATTGCAGTAAAGGCTGCAGGACAGTCATGTACCATCAAAAATACACGTTTACTTCACTATGCTCTACATTTGGAGCCCCTGGGTATTGCAAGTGAGCAAGTCCCTTGTTTGTTCCTTCATAGAATCTGGGCTTATCCTCAGTACAAAGTACAGTACGTGGTACACTGCAGGCATGCAGTCAAAGTTACCGAATTGAAACAAATGCAAACAGCATACCCAAGTGATAATAATAATAAATAGTAAAAGCTAATTTCTATTTATTAAATAGAATTACTCTCCCCTGTGATAATACATGTAAATGTGTATGTGTGTATGTAAAGGGTCTTCCAATATGGGTATCCTATCTTTGAGTTTGAATAAAGTAAGTCATGTAAATGACACAGTTTTCATATTTTGATGTACTTTGATGGCATCATGTGTGGAAAAGAACTTTGGATAAATGTTTTCCACAGCACCTTCTAAACGGGCCCAAAATAATCAGTTATCATAGCCTGGTAACTTTGACCATTGATAGTCACAGGCTCTCCTCATTAATCTTGGAGGAGAATGTGAGAAAAGGAGAAGAGAGGGACTGACATGCTAAGTGTACAACTGTGTGGTGCAGTAGATATTTATTTTTGTTATACTATACAGGGTCGCCATGAGTTGGATCTGACTCGATGGCACTTGGCTGGCTATACAGTTTGGAGGAACAGAGAAGGAAGCATGAAGCTAGGGAGAAAAAATGAAGGGAGGAAGCAAAGAAAAGCATAAATAAACAGTAGGAGAGGGTCATAGCTCCCCAAGGCCTAGCTGTATCCCTGCCTGGGCTTTGGGGAGACTTCTTTGTATTGTATCCACGATTATTGCTCACTTTCTGCTACAACTAGCTCAGATTGGTTCTGTGGACTGTAATCAAGACTACGCATGGTTGCCCTGTAGTCTGCCTGAGCGTGGGGCCACATGTAACCCCACATTCTAGGTAAATAGCTCTCTGGGTAGCAGCAGGGAATAGTTGGCCTGCCACAGCGGAAGCTTAGGTATTAGTAGAAAGTCTTGCAATCTAGGTATGGCAAAATCAGTTCCGGACTATAAAGAAGGTGCCAAGCTGAAGAGATATCCTTATTCACACAGTCATAGGATGCATGTTAATATTTTCCAAAGACATACTTGAAAAATTCTACAGAGGCCAGTCTAAACCTTTGGCGAAACTCCAGGAATGGGGGCCATCATCAAGGCTGTTACGTATCTTAAATTCTTTTTTTAAAATAAATTACTACAATTAAGTGAAAGTATACAATCCAGATCGATTCCACATGCCCAGCTATCTGCAGCTCCATCTGCTCTCCTCATATGGGACAACATATTCCTCCTTTTCACTGTATACTTCTAATATTCTCTTAATGAACACCTGTCCACTCTTCTCCACCTTATTCTCTCCCATTTAGAAAGAGAACAGTAGGACAGCCACCTATAAATGTACAAACCCATAAAGTACACACACAATATGCTCACATTGTGTCCCTGAGTCCAGTCCATTCTTGTCTGAAGAGCTGACCTCAGTACTGGTTTCAGTTCAGGGCCAGCAGCAAGTCTAGGGGCTATATTCCCAGGGGACCCTCTAGCCTGTTGGACCATCAATTTTTGTCTTTTAGAAGAGTTCTTGAACTGCACACCTTTTTCTTGTGTTGCCTCAGGGACTCTGTATTTTGTCCCCCGTCATGGCTGCCTTTGGTGGTGACTAGTTCTTCCGGTCTCATGTTGATGCCCATTCATGCGGGTCTTTCAGCCTCCTGGGCTCATTTTTCCACTGTCTTTGATGTTCTCTGTTGTCATCTGTTCCAGATGACTTAGGACCATGTGGTGTACCTCAGATGGCAACTTCTAGTTTTTGACCCTCAGACAACACTCACCAACGTGGGGGGCAGAAGACTCTCTTAACTAGACACTAGCTATGCCAATTGACCTTGATATCCCCTGAAAACATGGTCCCCAGACCCCTGCCCCTGTTACGGTATCCTTTGAAACACTGGGTTGAGTTTAGAAACCTTTCAGTTATGGTGTAGTCCCGTTATGCTGATCTTCCCTCTACCACATACTGTGAACTCCCTTCACTTAACTGAATTCCTATCGACTGTCTAATCTATGAACAAGCCTCTCCCTCCCTCCCTATACTTATAGCCGTCAAACAGTCTTTTCTTCTGTACATGAGTCCCTTTTTAAGTCCTTACAGCAGAGTTCTCATACAGTACTTGTTCTTTTGAAGCTGACTGATTTCACTCAGCATAATGTCTTCTAAAAATCATTGTTATTCTTTATCATTACATAGTGTTCCATTGTGTATATGTACCATAATTTGTTTATCCATTCATCTGTTGATGGACTCCTGGGTTGATTCCATCTTTCTGCTATTGTGGACAGTGCTGCAATAAAGATTCGTGAGCATGTATCTATTCATGTCACTACCTTTATTTCTGTAGGATATATTCTCAGTAGTGGGATTGATGGATCATATGGTATTTCTATTTCCAGCTTTTAAGGAAGCACCAAATTGCTTTCCAAAGAGGTTGTACCATTTTGCATTCCCACCAGTAGTGTAAGAGTGTTCCAATCTCTCTACAGCCCCTCCAGCATTTGTTATCTTGTGTTTTTTGGATTTTGGCCAACCTTGTTGGGCTGAGATGGTATCTCACTGTAGTTTTGATTTAGATTTCTCTAATAGCTAATGATCATGAACATTTCCTCAAGTGTCATTTAGCTGCCAGGATGTCTTTGGTGAAGTGTCTGTCTATCTCCTTTGCCAATTGCTTAATTAGGTTACTTACTTTTTTCTTGTTAATATTTTGTAGTACCTTGTAGATTATTGACATCAGATGTCAATTTGACATGTAGTTATCAATTTTTTTTTCCATTTTGTAGGTAGACTTTTAAATTTCTTGATAAATGGATTAGCGTGTTTGATTTTTGGTAGTTTTCATTTATCTATTTTCTCTTCTGTTGTTCATGCATTGTTTGTCAGATTTTGTAGTCTAAGCCATGTATGAGAACTCCATTGTTATCCCTAACTTTTCTTGCATGATCTTTATGGTTTTCAGTTTGATATTTAGGTCTTTGATACATTTTGAATGAGTTTTTGTGTAAGGTGTGAGATATGAGTCTTGTTTCAGTTTTTTGCGACAGATATCCAATTTTGGTAACACCCCTTGTTAAAGAGACTGTTTTTACCCCAGTTTATAACCTTTGGGTCTTTGTCACATATCAACTGTTCATATGAGCATGGTGACACTTCTGGGGTTTCTGTTCTGTTCCATTGGTCTATATGTCTCTTTTTGTACAAATACCAGGTTGTTTTGACTACTGTGGCAGTATAGTACATTCTAAGGTCAGGTAGTGTGAGGCCTCCCACTGTGTTCCTCTTCTTCAGTAGTGCTTTACTTATCTAGGGTTTCTTCCTTTTCCAAAAAAAGTTGATGATTTGTTTCTCCATCTCATTAAAAAATGTCACTGGAATTTGTATTGGGATTGCATTGTATATGCAGATTGCTTTTGGTAAAATAGACATTTTCGCAAAGTCTTCCTACCCATGAACAGGGTAGATTTCTCCACATAGGTAAGTCTCTTTTGCTTTCTTGCAGTAGGATCTTGCAGTTTTCTCTGTATGGGTCTCTCAATTTTCTGCTTAGATTTATTCCTAGGTATTTCATCTTCTTGAGGGCTATATTCTCTTCCAGGTTGCTTTTTTTACTTTTTTTTTTATTAATCTTTTTCAATGTTGGTTTTGTGTCTGTTGAGACTCCTGTATTGTGTGTCATGTTTTGACACCTACCATTGTTAGTTTTTTTTGTGGTGACCCTTTTGATTCCCTTTAGTGTTCTAAATTTAAACCAATTTTTAACTTCTCATATCTCCTTAACTTCCTTTTCATCTGAAAGGGCTATAACTACTGTAATATATCCTTCTTCATATTGTGGTGATGTCATAGTATACATGTTAAGATCTGTGGTTCCCTACTTCTAATGTTTTAGCTTTGTGACTTCCCTAGTTGAGAAAGACTGGCTGCTGTGCCCTGCATTGCATCCTTGAGTATATAGCTGATGTTACTGATTTGTAAATGAAGAGATTCTTTCAGTATTTCCTGTAGTTTTGGTTTGATTTTTGCAATGTCTCTAAGCTTCTGTTTATCTGTGAATGTCTTAATTTCACTGTCTTATTTTAGAGACAATTTTACAGGATATATAATTCTTGGAAGTTTTTCTCTTTCAAGGCTTTGTATGTGTCAACCCAGTGCCTTCTTGCCAGTGTGTTTTCTGCCAAGAAGTCAAAGGACAGCCTACAGGGCTTCCCATTGTACATTAGCTGTGATTTAAGCCTAGCTTTCTTTAAGACCCTCTATTTACGCTTCACTTTATTAAGCTTGATTATAATATGTCTTGGTGTCTTTCTTTTGGGGTCTACTTTTTATGGTGTTTGATAAGGATCTTCAGTCTCTACATTCTCTTCTTTCATGATGTCAAGAAAGATTTCTATCAGCAACTCTTCAACAGTTCTCTCTATCTTCTGCTATCCCTCCCTGTTCAGGAATTCCAATAACTCATCAGTATTACTGTTTGTAGAATCTCACATGCTTATTAATTCTTTATTTTTCTTGTTTCTTTTATCTAATTTCTCTCATAAATGGTGGCGTCAGTTGCTTTGTCTTCAGTCTTTTCAATTCTGCATTCCATTTCCTCATTCTTGCTCCTTCCCCTTTGCACTGAGTTGCAAAAGTCTGTAATTTTATTATTGATCTGCTGAATTTCAGATCATTAATGTCCTAGCAGTTCATATAGCTTACTTAATTTTTCATGTTGTTCTGATGCACTTTGTTTAATCTCTAGAAGGGCTCTACACATAATTCTTCTATATTCTACCTCTGATAACTTCTTCATCTGGGAATTTTTTGATTCTTTATTTTGAGAGTTTTCCAGAGCCATGGTAGTCTGCTTCTTAAATGGTTAGATATTGACTGTTGTCTTTGCGCCATCAAAAAGCTGCTCAGTTTCTCCAGTGTTACACCAACAGAAGCTGTGGTGAAGCTCTAAGAAGGGACTGAGTCTGGGCACTGCTGAACTTGGCCACCAGCTGTTTTTTTGGTATTTAGAGATGCTGGTAAGCCCTATGATGCTGCTCTGCTTGGTTGCAGGCCATAGGTGGATCCTCAGGTGTGGCAGACCCTGCCTCCTGACTGATAAAGATCTCTATCTACTTGTGCTGACTCTCTGGCATCATGCCAGTTGAGATTACGGTGTAGCTCGGGGAAGGGAGGAGAGAAGGATGCCTTCACACTTAGCCACCAGAGACCACTGTGTTATCTAGATGTGCTTATCTTAGAACTTCATTTCTGCTGAGGGGGCACTGTCCAGTGGCAGCAGAAAGCAGCCAGGTCCTCAGGGGTGGCAGACCTTGCCTTCTTCCTGGCAAAGATGACACCTTACTTATGGAGTCTTTTGTGGGCCATCAGCAGATGTCATGACCTGCCTCACTGGAGGGAGTTGGAAGTGGTGCTGCCACTTGACTTCCACTGACCGCTGCATTTTCTAGATGCACTTACTTTGAAAACTGCTTTTCTGTTGAGAGAGGCATTGACTAGTGGCAGCTGATAGCAGACAGGGCCTCAGAGATGGGAGGCTCTGTTTCCTGGCTGACAAAAGTAGTGCCTTACTTATGGAGTCTCTCTTGGGAGCTATCAGCAGACGCTAAGATGTGGCTCAAAGAACACAGGGGTTAGAGCACTGCCACACTTGGCTACCAGATGCCACGACATTCTCTAGGTACAATTGTCTTAAAAACAGCTATTCTGCTGGGAGAATCACTGTCCAGAGGCACTGTTGCTCAGCGTGGGAGTTAGCCCCAGTTGAACCCTCAGGAATGGCTGATTCTGCCTCTCAGTTGACCAAGATGGTATTCTGCCTGAGTCGCCTCTCCTGCAATGAGTCAGTAGTATCTATGGCACAGCTCAGAGAAGACAGAGGGAGGGGCACTGCCACACCTGGCTGCCTGCCATCAGTACATTCTCTAGATATGATTGTCTTAATAACAGCTTTTCTGCTGGGAGAAGCATGGTCCAGACATGCACTGTTGCTCAGTGTGCAAGTTAGCCCCAGCTGAGCCCTCAGGAGTGGTTGACTCCACTTCTCAGCTGACCAAGAGGGTGTCATGTCTGAGCTGCCTCTCCTGCAGTGAGTCAGCAGTATCTATGGTGCAGCTGAGAGATGAGAGGAGTGAGGAGCACTGGCACCCTTGGTTGCCAGCTGCTGCTGGGTTCTCTCAATGTGATTGTCCCAACCACAGCCTCTCTGCTGCAGGATACACTGTTTAGTTAGGCACTAAAGCTCAGCATAGTAGCCAGCCCGTGCCTGGTTCTCAAGCTCAGCAGGGCAAATCCCAGTCTCACATTTAACAAACAATGCATCTGTACTTGTAATCCTCTCAGCCACTGTACTAGCAGAAGTGGGACTCTCTGTGCCACTGTCTCACCTCTGACAAGGTAGTTTCCCCCTTCCTGTTACCCAGTCTGATCTCCTAACCTTATGCCTGATCTTGGGGCTCCCAGAATGTCCATGCTGTTCCATTCAATTATTTTTCTAGGTCTTCTCATAGAGAATTGAGGGGACATGCTACTAGTCTGCCATCTTGGCCCTCCTCCCTGTAAATTCTTCAGTAAAAGTTGAATCACTGACTAGCCCTTGTGAATTCCTTATTGTACTTTCACTTATTTGATTAAAATGAACTTTTCCTAACTCATCCCCTGCTGTGGTGTTTCTCTTCTCACCCTTTTCGTACATATGAGCCAGCAAAGTTATAATTTTTGATATTCTTTTAGAAATCATGCAGGTCTCCACCCCATGCCCTTCTCACACCATTATCTCCACTATTACCTCCACTTGATGGTGTCCCACATATGCTGCCTGCTGCTTGTCGCTGACTAAGGGCTTCTCACCAAGCTAGAAGGATTTTCTCTCTCCTCTGAACTCTTGATATCACTTTTCTGTACCACTCTTTTTGTGTCATTCACTTTTAATTGAATGATATTATGTAAACAAGAGTCTTATTTGTGTACTGAGTTGTATAATAATGTTGTAAGAAGAGAGGCCTAATAAATATTTGGTGTTTTAGTAGCTGCTTCATATTCACATATGGAAATAAATCATGAGTATACACCAAATTCTATTTTCCAAAGATGGATGCAATAAGTTCATCCATGTGCTGTTTTCACAATGGGATTTTGACATTAATAAGATGAAGCCTATGTCCTCTCCCCTTGAACCTTGGCAGGTCTCTGTGCCTGCCTCAACCAATGAAGACAGTGGAAATGAAGTGAAAGAAGAGTAATCAAGCACTTATGTCTTGTTTTCTTAGGATGTTTCTTCTTGAATCTGAGCCATCACGTAGTAAAGAATCCCAAGTAGTTCCTGAAGAGAAACAAAGTCTTAGCTCACAGTTCTTGCTGAGTTCTTAGTTGATGGTCAACACCAATTTGCCTGTCATGTGAGTGCACCATCTTGAAAGTGATCCTCTAGCCCCAGGTGAGCTGCCCTAACAGATGCCCTGTAGTCTAAGATAAGACAGCCTCATCAGTTCTTGCACAGATTAGAGATTTGGAAACAAAAGACTTGCTGCTTTATGACACTAAGTTTTGGAATGCTGTTTGTTGCACAGAAATTGATAACTGATATGGAGTCTGTTTTAGTCATCCAGTGCTACTACAACAATAAATAACACAAGTGGATAACTTTGACATACAGAAATCCATTTTCTCACAGTTTAAGAAGCTAGAACTCCAAGTTCAGCTTTCTGGCTTTAGAGGAATGCTTTCTGTTTCTCAGCTCTGGAGGAAGGTCTTTGAGCTTCAGTTCCTGGATGATCTTTATGTGGCTTGGTATCTCTCTTCTGTCTTCTTTTTCTCTGCTTGCTTTTTAAATCTCTTTTATATCTCAAAAGAGATTGATTCAAGATATACCCTACACTAATCCTCCCTTATTAAAATAACAGACACTACCTATTCCTAAATTGGATTATAACCACAGGCATTCAAAAACCAAACCTATTGCTGTTGAGCCGATTCTGACACATAGCAAACCACAGGCACAGAGGGTTGGCTTGATGACATGTATTTTGGGGGGACATTGTTCAACCCATACTAGATCCCACTGCATTTTTTGAGGGGATTTTTGTTGTTAGGTACCATTAAGTCTGTTCTGACAACAAATCACATGTAAAACAACCCTCACAATCACCGCTATATTTGAGCCCATCATTTTAGCCACTGTGTCAATCCACCTTGTTGAGAGTCTTCCCCTTTTTTGTTGAGCCTCTACTTTACCAAGCATGATGTCCTACTTGAGGGACTGGTGTCTCTTGATAACATATCCGAAGTATACGAGCTGAAGTCTTGCCCTCTAGCTTTTAAAAAGCATTCTCATTGTACGTCTTCCAAGATAGATTTGTTTGTTCTTTTTCCAGTCCGTGGTACATTCGATATTCTTCATCAATTCCATAATTCAATGCATCAAGTCTTTGGTCTTTCTTATTCATTGTTCAGCTTTTGCATGCTTATGAGGAGATTGAAGACACCATGGCTTCTGCCAGGTGATCTATAGGCTACCAGTAACTTCTCAAAAAGTTTAGATATGTCATAGCAATAATTAAATTACACAATACAATCCTTAGATGGATGTCATTACTGACTGCAAAAGTGAAGAAACAGGGGTCATTCCAAAGCTGGTTAGGTTGGAGCCAGTGCTGCTGGGCTCTTTCATGTTATTTGTAGCTGAAAGAAATTACTTCTATTTTACATTATGTCTCATTTATTTTCTTCAGAGCCTATCTGAAATATTCCATGTGTCCTTACATAACATCTCTGACTAAATCTATAGTATACAAATTGGTTAACTTTAGAAAGTCTTGAAAGAACAACAATGAAACCTGTGACGAGATTATTCTCAACTGCATGACTTAATTCTTCTGTGGTTAGCTGCCATGGAATCAGCTGTTGAATCATGGTGACCTCATGAATAATGGATGAAATGCTGCCTGGTCCTGCATTATTCCCATGATTGGGAGTAGATTAGACAATTGTGATCCATACGGTTTTCATTGGCTGAGTTTTGAAAGTAAATTGCTAAGTATTTCTTCCTAGGTTATCTTAGTCTGGAAGCTCCACTGACACTTGTTCAGTCTCATAGTAACACATAATCCACCACTCACAAATGGGTGGTAGCTGCCTTGCGAGGTGTACTGCCAGGGAATCAGATAGGGAGCTCTTGTATTGAAGGCGAGAATTCTCCCACTGAACAATCAATGCAGGTTCAAACACTGCATCTCATCTCAGATGTCTGCACTACAGATAAAACTGTCACCAACCTTGGAGTGGTGACATGTTCTGTGAAGCACAGTGTTTTCTTCTGTAACTGAAATTGCAAATGTGTTAGTTACGAGTTGACCTAGTATCATCCAGGCCCCTTTTCTGGGTTGCCTCGGAGTGAAGCCTGTGAGGACACAAAGTTTCTCGCTACAGGCATTACTTCTGGCCTATTGACTTCCAAGAGAAAGAAGACAAAATTTGCTTACTCTAAGGAATATCTTTTGTCTTTATTACTTTTGTATTTGGTAAATATTATGCACTTTATAACTCACTACTGTACTCCAAAGAGATTATCTAAAATTTCACCTAAAAGGATTAATAAAAGTACCACACAATCTATCTTCATTTAAGAGAAAAAAGGCTATTAAGCAAGCAGTGAAATTTTCAGTTAGAGTGTTTAAGAAGTTGTTTTAAAAGGACCTATATTTTGAGTTACTAAGTGGTACAAATGATTAACACACTTGGCTGCTAACCTAAAGGTTAGCACCTTCCAAGGTGCCACCCTTAGGCACCTTGGAAGAAAGGCCTGGAGATCTAACTCTAAAAAATCAGCCACTGAAAACCCTATGAAGCACAGTTCTAGTCTGACACACATAGTTTCCATGAATCAGATTTAACTCAATGAGTTAATTTGAAATTAGAAAAATAATGCTTTCATTTGACTTCAAAAAATCTGCTAACATTTTAAAAACAAGATAACTGTCAACACACAAAATAGGAGAGATGTCAGAATTTTTTTTTTCTAGGTGGGCTGGCTGTTAAGAGGAGGATAGAAAAACTCATTCTGGGAGAATTTTGAGAAGAAAATCTCCATAATCAGAAAGAGAACCTTACTCATTACAGTATGGCATCTGCATTTAGACATCAGATAGTGCCTTATTTTCCAGAGAGCAGCTATAATTTTTTACGGTTTATTTTTATGGAGAAAGTTTTAATCTGTTGAATTAAGGACACATTGTGATCAATAATCAAACTCAGGTACTTAAAATCAGAAAGCATATCTAAAGGAACATTAGTTCCAGAATATTTAGATTTTTATACGGCACTCAACTATTGATTCTTAGAGACAAAAGCAAAAAATAGCACTTTGGTTCTCCCCATTTCTTAAGTAGAATCTGGTGTTTACCAGTTGTAGATAGCACAGAGAGAATTCTCACAGTCAGACAAACAGACATCCAAAGGAATAAGGAACATGACAAACATATCTGCTCCTTCTCCCACTGGGGGCCAGGGATTTGGTCAGTCTTGTTTTACTGAGCTGAAGAAAATCTGGGCTAATATTTTGTGTGCTACTCAACCCTAAGTTTTTATTTTGACAGTCAATTTTTACAGACCTGATGAAATGACCCAGTTTCCATAGTTTTCTTTGGTTTCTCTGATGCTACTGATGGCAGGAATTTAGGAATCAACTTTACTATGGTTTTATTCTGATTCTGTAATTTTCCAAAAACCAAAAGAGTCTAGGTAAATGAGCAGTTTCATTTCACAGGGAATTTTCTAGGGCCATCATATTTAATTACCACAAACTTGGTGGTTTAAGCAACTCTACTGGCCAGAAATCTGAAATGAAGGTGTCATCAGGGCACCACTGCTTCAGAGACTCTGGGGGAGAAATAGCTCCATGCCTCTCTTCTAGCTTCTGGTAGCTGCTGGTAATCTTTGGAGTTTCTTGGATATAGCCTCGTCACTTCAATCTTTGCCTCTGTTGTCACATCACTCTTTAGTCTGTATATATCTTCCCTTCTGTATGTCGTTCTGAAATTCCCTCAACATCTTTCTTATAAGGAGACATGTAATGTTATTTAGAGACCATATGGGTAATTCAGACAAGTTGCTCCTCTCCAGATGCTTAACATATTCAACTATATTTTGCCATATAAAATAATATTTACTCTTTTACTATATAAAGTAATAGTCACAAGATTTGATGATTAGGCCATGATGTATCTTTTCTGGGGCTATTGTTCTGCCTTCTACACCTGATATACTCTTTTTTTTATTACGATTGAGTGAAAATGTACATTCCCACATAAATTTACATGCCCACCTATATGCCTCTTCCACTGCTCTCCCTGCCCGGTGACAGCACATTATTCCTCTCTGCTCCATACATGTCACATCTTCCCAAAAGTTTTCTTTCCCCTCCTCTCCTCCCACAACCCTTACTCCAGCCAGAGGTCCATAGGATGATATCCTATAGATGCACAGAACCATAAAATGCATACAATATGTGGTCTGTCTGCATCGTCAAGTCTAATCCATTCATGTTTGCAGAGTGGACCTTCATAATGATTTATGGGGAAGGGCAGCATCAGGGCCAGAGGCCATGCTCCCAGGGGAACTCCGAAGCCGCTTGATCATCAATTGTGGTCTTTTAGTGGAGATCTCAGGTGCACCCCTTTTCATTCTTGTGTTGCCAGTGAGACTCACTTTGTGAGCTCCATCGCAGCTGTCACAGGTGGTGGCCAAGCACCATCCAGTTCTTCCGGTCCCAAGTCAATGTAGGCACCCACTCATGAGGGTCTCTCTATCTTCTCGGCTGTCTTTACCGCATGTCATTTTGGTCCTGCTGAGTTGGGACCACTTGCTGTGCCCTCAGATGGCAGCTAGGCAGCTTTTAAGACCCCAGACGTCACTCACCAATATGGGGTGCAGACAGCCCTCTTTACAAAACGCTAGTTGTGCCAATGGGCCTCGATTTCGCCTAAGAGCATGGTCCCCTGCCCCCCTGCACGAGCTACTCTGTCCTTGCATTATCGGGTTAAGATGGAAGGAGTATTCCAGTTATGCTGAAGTCCACTTAATATTGTTTTTGGTTCTAATGTTTGCTATCACCGATTTCACCCAACCAAATTTCTACCAACTATCTAGTCTAAAACCTTGCCCTCGCCCGCCATCCCTCCCCTCCCTTGTAGCCATCAAAGAGTCTTTTCTTCTATGCATAAGTCTATTTTTGAGTTTTTATTGTGCAGGTCTCATACAATATTTGTCCTTTTGTCGCTGACTACTTTTACTCAACATAATGTCTTCCAGTTGAAACCAGGTTAGGAGATGTTTCCTAGAATCATCATTGTTCTTTATCATTGCATAGTGCTCCACTGAGTATATATATCACAGTTTACTCATCCATTCCTCTGTTGTTGGGCGTCTGGGTCGATTCCATCTTTTTGCTATCGAGGACTGTGCTGTGATAAACAGTCTTGTGCATGTGTCCATTGGTGTGAATGGCCTTGATTCTGTAGAATATATTTCAAGTACTGGAATTACTGGGTCAAATGGTATATCTATATCCATTTTTTTTAAGGAAGCACCAGACTGCTTTCCAAAGAGACTGGACCATTTTGCAAACCCACCAACAGTGTAGGAGAGTTCCACTTTCTCCACAGCGTCTCCAGCATTTGTTGTTTTGTGTTTTTTGGATCATGCCCAACCTTGTTGGGGTGAGATGGTATTTCACTGTAGTTTTGATTTGAATTTCTTTAATAACAAAAGATCATGAACACGTCCTCATGTGTTTTTTGGCTGCCTAGCTCTCGTCTTTAGAGAAATGTCTGTCCATCTCCTTTGCCCATCACTTAATTGAATGATTTATCTTCTTCTTATTGATATTTTGTAGTACCTTGTAGATTATGGAGATCAGGTGTTGGTCTGATATAGAGTTGCCAAATATTTTTTCCCATTCTGTAGGTGGTCTTTTAACTCTTGTGATAAAGTCTTTGGATGAGCAAAAGTGTTTGATTCTTAGTAGTTCCTATTTATCTATTTTCTCTTCTGTTGATTGCAGTTTGTTTGACAGATTTTGAAGTCTGTCTACATTGTGTATTAAAACTTCCATTGTTTTTCCCACTTTTCTTGGATGAGCTTTATCATTTTAGATTTGATATTCAGGGCTTTTATCCAGTTTTAGTTGGTTTTTGTATAAAGTGTAAGATATGGACCTTGTTTCAATTTATTGCAGATGGATATCTAATTTTGCCAGCACCATTTGCTGAAGAGATTGTTTTTGCCCCAGTTTAATGTCTTACGGCCTTTGTCAAATCTCAACTGTTCATAGGCAGATGGTGTCATCTGTGGGGTCTTGATTCTGTTCCATTGATCTATCTGTCTGTTCTTGTACCAGTACCAGGCTGTTTTGACTATTGTGGCAGTGTAGTAGGTTCTGAAGTCAGATAATGAGAGGCTTTCCGCTGTGTTCTTCTTCTTTAGTAGTACTTTACTTATCTGGGGTTTCTTCCCTTTCCAAACAAAATTGGTAATTTGTTTCTCCATCTCATTTAAAAATGACACTGGAACTTGTATTGGGATTGCATTATATAAGTAGATTGCTTTGGGTAAAATAGACATTTTCACAATGTTAAGTGTTCCTATCCATGAGCAGGGTAGGTTTATCCATTTATCTAAGTCTCTCTTAGTTTTTTGTAGTAAGGGCTTGTAGTTCTCTTTGTAAAGGTCTGTTGTTTCTCTGGTGAGATTAATTCCTAGGTACTTTATCTTCTTGGGGGCTATAGTAAATGGTATTGTTTTGATGATTTCTTCATTAGCAGTCTCGCTGTTGGTATAAAGGAATCCTACTGATTTACTTATGTTTATTTTGTATCTTGAGACTCTGCTGAACTCCTCTATCAGTTTGAGTAGTTTCCTTATAGATTCTTTGGGATTCCCTGCATATACAATCATATCATCAGCAAACAGGTAGATTTTGACTTCTTTGCTGATGCAGATGCCCTTTATTTCTTTGTCTTGTCTAATTGCTCTGGTTAGAACTTCTAGTACAATGTTGAATAGGAGAGGAAAGAGTGGGCATCCTTGTCTAGTTCCTGTTCTCAAGGGAAACTCCTTCAGTCTCTCTCCATTAAGGATGACGTAGGCAGTCGGTTTTGTATAAATGGCCCTTATTGCATTGAAGAATTTTCCGTCTATGCCTATTTTGCTAAGAGTTTTTAGCATGAATAGGTGTTGTACTTTATCAAATCCCTTTTCTGAATCAATGGATAAAATCAGGTGATTCTCGTCTTTTGCACTATTTATGTGGTTAATAACATTAATTGTTTTGCTGACGTTGAACCAGCCTTGCATCCCTGGTATGAATCCCACTTGGTCATGATGGATTACTTTTTTGATATGTTGTAGTCTATTGGCAAGAATTTTATTGACGATTTTTGCATCTAGATTCATGAGTGATATTGGTCTGTAGTTCTCCTTTTTGATATACTGTTTCCTGTTGCTTATTGATGAGAACATACTATTTACCCTCTAGGGCAACCAGAGCTACTGTGTAGGAACTACATAACCTTACTTTGAGGAATATACCTTCACAGTATTCTGAGACATAGACAAACTAGACAAAGATTATTGATAGCATTTTATAAGGTAGCCAACAGCCAGAAGCATTCCAGATAACCAGTAACAGGGAAATAACCAATGGCACAACTATTACATGTAATATGTTTGCACTGAACTGCTCTTTCAAAAAAATGAAGAATGATTATAGTGTTAAGTTAAAAATATATATGTAAGCAAACTGGAATAAAGAGTACAATATCATAAAATATAGGAAAAAAGATTGACAAATACAACAAAATGCTGACTTTTTAATGACTATTGGGATATGAGCTAATATTTCATTATTTCTCTACTTTTCATTATTGTTTTAATGGGGTGAGTAGCTCTCAAACTTATGATACCACTCTGAGTGGCTTTTCCAGCAACAGAGATATGATAGGTAGACACTTTCTCACATTGTTCCTGTTTATCTGGAGGGATTCTTTCCCCATCCCCTCCACCCCCTTTTTAAACTACAGCTTCAGGTATATTTCAGTTTGCCTGTGGTTATACTGGTGGTTATACATTTTTATTTTGTTTTGTTTTTTGTGCAAAGCCAATTAACCACAAGGGAATTGATTCTCCCCACCTGGAACTTTTGAACCACCCATTATCTTTAGGATGATATTTTGCTTTAGTTTTAAGTGAAATTTCTTTTTGACTGAAAACCTAAAAAAAAAAAAAAAAAAAAATTACTTACAAAAGATTTTCACTGCCCAAGAATCTTCCTGCTATTTCTGATGGCTCTGTTCCAAATAAAATGCTTCATATTTTATTTTCTGCTAAATTCAATACAGATTTATTTCTTGTAGGTTTTTAGAAGCCCCATTCATAACTGGATCCGACTCGACGGCACTTGGCTTTGGCATTCATAACTGGAACAAAATGCTACCAGTCCTGCACATCCCGATGACTGGCTGTAAGTCAGTCCCTTGTGATCCATAGAACTTGCATTGGCTGATTTTCAGAAGTGAACAGCCAGGCCTTTCCTCCTCATCCACATTAGTGTGGGATCTTCAGTGGTCCCAATCTTGGTAACACGTAAATCTCCAACGACAGACAGGTGGAAGCTGCACAGGCAGTCCTGGAATTGAATCCAAGCCGCCCTCATAGAAGGTAAGAATTGTACCACTGAACGACCCATTCAAAAGTCCACTATATTTCAAATCAGTGGGACTTACCAAGTACCTAAAATGTTTATGCACTCTTTTAACAACTGAGAGAACAGGGAGCAGAAGTAGTACGAATCCTGTTCTTTGCTGTTGTGTGCTGTCAAGTCACTCCTAACTTACAGTGACTCTATTGGACAGAGCAGAACTGTTCCATAGGGCCTCCACGGCTGTTGTCTTTATGGAAGCTGACTGCCACATCTTTCCACCATGGAGCAACTGATGGGTTCAAATTGTCCATCTTTTCAGTTAGCAGCCCAAAGTGTAATCACCAGTTAGGAGTTTATTATCTACTAAGGGACATCAGACATAAAACCAAACCCACTGCCATCAAGTTGATTAAGAAGACATAGTTAAAAACAAAATTAGATTCTTATCAGTAAAAATCTTCCTTAGGCTTTTCTTCTGGATGAAAGAATACATAATGTGTATTTGAGGCTGCTATCCCTTGTACAAAAGCAGGTGGACAGACTCTGGGCTGTGCAGAGAGGAGGGGAATCCAGCCCTCGTCAACAGGTTAGGGGCTTCTTTTGTGTAGCCAAAGTACTCACAGCTACAACAGGGCTGCAACCAATACAATATTTCAAATGGAGCAAAAGGGCTTAGTGATATCTCCAAGGTTTTTCTGAATGTTGAGGAAAACTACATATGGACAGAAGGAAGACACAAGAATATCCTGTTTCTACTGTGTGAGCTGACCCTTTTACTTACGATAGAGAGAAAATAATTAATTAAATGATTCGTCAGCAATGTTAGCATCTCAGGTGGTGCAAACAGTGGAGCTGCTCCATTTCTAACTAAAGGGTTGGCAGTTACAGTCTACCCAGAGGTACTACGGAAGAAAAAGGCTGGCAATCTACTTCTGAAAAATCAGCTATAGAAATGCTATGGGGCACAGTTCTACTCTGACACACATGGGGCCACCATGAGTCAAAAATGACTTAATGACAACTAGTTACCGGCTAGTGAAGTGTTGAGATTATGTGGAAAGAAAAAGTGATCCTCCTCTTTAAAAGTACAGACTTTTTCCTTCCCAGTACGGTTCTTATTCCTTGATAAAGAATTGGTACAACCAATAATGAGCTTGATCAGTTAAATCTGTCATTATTTTTCGTTAACACTTCTTTCCTTAACACTTACTTGTCTTACAGACTTAACAATGATTACTGTAAGAATTATAAAGTCTGAAGTCAAGCCATGAAAAGACAAAGAGAAGCATAATTTGAAATATTACATGATATGCAAGGAAATATGAAGAATTGTCCTATTGAAGGAACCCTAGGAAGTTTTCTTCACAGTGTTTTATGGCTCATTTTTAAGCCACTGTAAAAGTTTCAGGCTTTCTGTAATATATTTTGCTGTACATCTATCTTGCCACAGACTTTGTAAAATGATATCAATTGTTATTCATGGAATTCTGCACTCAGAAGAATGCCTGTTGTGGTTTAATTTATATTATTACCTAGGTATTATTGATCTAAAAAGGCAATACCTGCACATTACTTTTGATCAGTAGGTGGGAAATAATGTAGCTGTGTTATTTGTTTATATCTCTTGATGTAACTGCCTCTAGCTCATTTTTCATTGGTAACAAAGAGAATTTACAAAGAGAATTACAAATTTGTCTAGTGGATGCACTTCCCTGCCTCAAAGATTCTATTTTTTTCATTTTAATATATATATAAAAGTCATGTGAAATAGGTAATGAAAGAAATCAGTTTAACATTTTTGTTTCATGACTGCTCAAACTAAACAGAGAAATTTTATTAATAGAGAAATTTGTACATTATTAAATGTATATGACTATGGGCTCCAAACAGAATTTGAAATAAGACTGTTATCCCTTTGGAAGGGAAATCAGATGGTTATAGTTGGTAATAAGCACATTCTTAAAATTTGTGGACTGTATGATGAGTTCTGAGCCTTGGCAGCAGAGAAGGGCAGTATTTCGGAGGCTGGCAGAAAACAGTTTCCATAGTTATCTGTACAGGGCACTGAAAAACATCACTGTCCTTTCAATTTAAATTTTCAGATAGTACTCAATCATTTGCATCCATGTATATTTTACATAATGGCTGTCCTGAAAAAAGAGTAGCTCTCACTCACTCAAGAGACACTTACTGAATACTATGTCTGTTAACATTTTCACAACATGAAGGGCCTAAGAACAATCTGCAATCTCTGGGTAAGATGCAATGATTTTAAAAGTTAGAAACATCTTCTATTCTTATGTTTTCCCACACTGCCTACTATGTCTTTTCTTTACAGGTGCTTAATGAGGCATATTAACTAATTGATAAGTTGTACTTGAAAGCTAGAGTAGTCCCAACAGTGACAGACATTTATGGAGTGATTGGTAGATGCCAGCACTGTGCTAGCATTTTCACCTAGTTATAAACTTACTTCCAACTCAACAAACTATTGCAGACATAATTGGAAGGGTATTTCAAAAGCCACCGCTGTCCCCTATTACAACAGGGCCTTTTACCCATTCATTCTTCTTCCATCCACCTCTCTCCAGCCGTTTCTGCCATAAACATTCATTGTGCTTCTCACATGTAGGCAGTGACTATACTAGGCACTGAATATATGTCGTAGAATAAGACATGTTGTTTGATCTCAAGGATCTTGTAGTTCAGCAGGAGAGGTAAATTATAAGAAGGAATGAGGTGTAGAATAAGGTATTATCAGTGAAAACAAAGAACAGGTGAAGGATTTGAGTGATTTTTAAGAAGGTGCAATCTAGAAAACTTAAGTTCCTAATAAATGAGAAGGGAAAGTCAACAGTAACTTCTAAGCTTCTTGTTTGGGCAACTAGGTGAACGGCGTAGCTAGTCACATAACAGAATATTAAGAAACATCGTATCTTAAAGGAGTGGGGTAAAACATGAAAAGGGTGAGCTGTAAGAAGAGTCAGGTATGAGGAGCTTGCAGGGAAGTGATGAACCATAGACTCTAAGAACACATGGCTGGAACTACTTCCTATGGGATTTTGGACAAGCTGCTTAGTGTCTCTTGAGCTCTTATTTCCTGTCTGATGCACCTTTAAAGGGTATAATGCAGAGAAAATGAGATAAAACTCATAAGGCATTTGGCACACGGTAAGTGCCTAACTAATATTAGCTCATATTTTTCATTTCCTCAGTTTTTCTCTTAATGGAAATTTCTAAGAGACAGTTGAATAAAGTACCTTGATGTTAGCAGACAAGACATGCCTGGAGTTGTAGATTTGGGAAACATCAACTTAAAAGAACTTTTGTATCTGGCTAAAGTCACTTAACCTTTCTATGACTCAGTTTTCTCATCTGCAAAATATGATAACCAACCAGTAATCAGTTGCTGGGTAGTAGATTCCTATGCATGGTGACCCTATATGTGTCAGAGTAGGACTGTGCTCCATAGGATTTTCAATCACTGATTTTTCTGATATAGATTGCCAAGTGTTTCACGGCACCTCTGAGTGGACATGAACCTCCAGTCTTTCCAGATCAGGGAGCATGTCTTCTGCAATGGAGATGTACCTCAACTATTTGAATCTCGCAGGGACTCCATGATGAGAACTGATCCTAACTTACAGGGCTATTACATGATTTAATATTTGCAGACATTAATTTATAAATGACTTGTTTTTTTAACTTACAGGATCACATGAGTTAATATCTGTAAAAAACTTAGAACAGTGCTTGACACAAACTAAGCAGTACGTAAGTGCTTGTTAACTAAAATATACTTGCTGGAAAGAGAGCCTAGAGCTGTATTATCCAGCATGGCAGTCACTGGTCTCACCTTGCTGCTGAGACAGTTCAAACTGAGATATGCTGAGTCTAAAATATAAACTGGATTTCAAAGACTGAGTGCAAGAAATAATGTGAAATAGCTCATTAATTCTTTAAAACAGTGATTACATATTTAAATGGTAAATTTGGGGTATGTTAGCTTAAATAAAACAAGTAATTTTGCTTGTTTCTCTTTTACTCTTTAAAATGTGGCAACTATAAAATGTAAAAATGTGGTAACTTGAAAATGTCCAAGTGAGAAGAGCAGAAGGCTGAGGACATTGATGTTAATGAAAGGAGCCCGGGAAAGAAATGCAGGAGGTGACCAGAGACAGAAGGAAGAGGAGAAAAGCACTGTGTCACAGAAACCAACAAAAGCGAACACTTAACATGGAGGGCATGGTCATCAACAGTCAAAACAATAGGCTCGAACATCCTGATGATCACAAAGACAGCAGAGAAGCAGGCAACACGTGTTCTGCTGCACGTAAGGTTACCATGAGTTAGAGCCAATGTGTGACAACTAACAATGGGAAGGAGAATGTTAGAGAAGAGGCTACAGTTTATCGCTCATCTCAGTGACAGCCATTTCAATGAAGTGGAGGAAACTGAAGTCACATATTTCATGAAGTCGTTGAGAGGTGAGTACAGACAACACTTAAAAACAACTTTGGATTAGAAAGGATGAATATAATTACAGTTAAAATAAGATGTTAAGCTTAGTTCTTTTTTTCTCTTTTTCCTTTGGTGAGAAAGATGAACTGACATGATGATGACAAAGAGCCAGCTGCAGGGTAGAAGTTAAAGTCTGAGGTATAAGGAGATGTGCTAAAGAGAGGACCTAGAAAGATGGGAGGGAATTGGTGAGCTCTAGAGTACCGTGGACAGCAGCTATGGAGAAAAAACCGGTTCATATGTATCCTTGTGAATGTCAGGGAGAAGTCGAGGAAAATTTTGATTATTGGCTATGATTTTTTCAAAGGTAGGGGCATGGACAATTTACTGAGAGTAACGGGGGAAATTGTAGGGTAGTAGTGTGAGGGGTAACAATTACATCTGCGAACTTAATTGTTCTAAGTGCTACATATTGCATTGCTGGATATCATTATGGTCACGTTTGAGGCACTTCGCTTGGGAAGCTATGCACTAACACCAGCCCCTGTTCTACCCTTCAAAGCAATTTTGGAAGTCTTTCTGGAATGACCATTGCAGATGGTGGCAAGGTGGCAAAGGTACAAAGTTAATTGTGTAGTTGTTTGTGAGGGAGTTTTTAGTCAGCAAGCAAATAATTATATTAGAACACTCTCCTTACTCATCTGATCTGGCCCCCAATGACTTGTTTCTTTATCAGAAGATGAAGGAAATATTGAAAGGAAGATACTTTGATTACATTCAGGACATCAAGGGTAATACAACGAAAGCTCTGAAGGCCATTCCAGTAAAAGAGTTCCAAAATTGCTCTGAAGGGTGGACTAGGTGCTAGCATTGGTGCATAGCTTCCCAAGAGGAACACGTGGAAGTTGACCATAGTGATATTCAACAATGAGGTATGTAGCCCTTTTCTAGGATAGGTTCACGAACTTAATTGGCAGTCCTCATACCTTCTGGGATGCCATACGTAAGAAAATCTTTCTTCTCAAGCCTGAAGATGTGAGGATGTGTTAGAGCGACTCCTGTCTGGAACTCCCTTCCTCACTATTGACCACTCCATTGCCTTCATTTGTCCTGATACTAATATGTGTGGGTTGCACATATTAGTACTGGGAGAAAATTGTTCTTCAAAATGAGTTCCTGTAAAAACAATTCTTAAGAGTTAAGAATCATTAGCTCCTAATTCCATTTCCATTTCCATTGCTATCTGAGTACAGAAAATGGGCTAAATAACCAGTACCAAATATTTTGTCTTTAGACTATGTGTACATTTCTCTCATGGTGCTCAACATTTAGCAGCACGCTGACTACAATCAAAACTCAAAAAAAAAAAAAAAGTTGTAGCTTTTACCAGTTTCCGTGGTATATTTTCATCACTGGGGCCATTTTCAAACTATCACCATGAAGTCACTGAACGCAGAGTTGCAAAGAAATGCACAGTGGCACATCATTTTACAATATTTCCATCCTACAGACGCAAGGGATGTAAATAACTTAGTTCAGATGTGGTAGGCTTTGAGTACTGAATGCCTTTGTTTTTAATATAATTTATGCAAATGGAAGTGTTTGGAATTTATTTATATATATATTTTTAATGTAATGATTTTGAATACATTTACATACCTACTATCCAAAAGGTTGGCAGTTTAAACCTACCCAGTAGAAGATAGGCCTGGATATCTGCTTCTGTTAGGATCACAACCAGGAAAAAGCCTTGTGGGATAGTTCTATTCTGTAACACATGGGGTGCCATGAGTTGGAATCAGCTTGGTGGCAACTGGCTTGCAAAATTCTGTGAAGATTTAATAATCAGCTCTCACAGGTTCAAGTTGTCTCCAGCACGTTGTACCAGATATCCTTTATTATAGTTTCCTATGGTGAGGTCTGTTCTTCCACAATTTTATAAGCTCTTTGCAGAGAAAGACTGTGACTTCTACATCTTTGTATCCTTACATCTGCATATTCCACACAGAACCTTGAATGTCAGAGCCGTTTAATTCACTGAGTCAGAATGTTTCATCTGTATTTGTGTACAAAGGGCCCTTTATGCGAACATTACTTAAGCCCTAGGTTTAAATTTTGTCTTTGTATAGGACAGAAAACAGACGAACATGTGTATTATCATATGGTGTCCCAATAAAGCCTTAGCACAAATAATTCATGATACAGATGCTTAAGGTCTTGAATCATTAGCATAACATATGGTCCAGCTCGAAAACTGCAAATGTGATTCCATTATAAGAAGGCCTGTGCCTGTGCTTTAACATCCCTGTCTTATATTCAGTGTTCTGATTACTCCTGGGCACACCAGTACTTCCTTGCCTAAGGATGTGGTATGATGCCAATTGCTCTTACCTGATCCAGACAGAACTGCTTCAGAGATGTGACCCGGTTTCCATCATCACCCTCATCATCCTTGCCCTTTCCTCATCATTGTTATAAACAAGCATTGTTTACCAAGGCTATCATGTGCATCTCACTGTGACAGTTATCATGCAAATCAAGTGACAAGTAGTCCCCTGAAGGTCACATCTTAGATGCAGAAGCAAACAGTATCAGGACAAAATGAAGTCCCATAATTTCAGTGTGGAAGGAGGTGGGGTACATGGTGGAACCTGAGGATGATGATGTTTACAGCCAGGGAGGCAAAGGGTGGCTCAGTGGTACACGTGGAGGGGAAAAGCCGTTAGTAATGAACAGGCTTGTTAGCTTAGCGAGTATGAAGGGAGTCAGAGATAGATGAACATGGCAAGAGAGAGGGAGAGAAGAAGGGAGAAAGAATCTTAAAAATTCACACTAGGAAGGGAGAAATTAAAGAATAATTTATGACACATTTGGGGAGTAAACATTACTAAGTTAATAAATAAGATACTTGACAGGTAAAAGAGAGAGACAAGGCCAGAGACAGACAGAGAGAGAGCAAAAAAAAAAAAAAAAACTGAGAGAAAGCAAAAGGAGTCAGAGAGGAGAGAAACCAGAAGGGAAAGGAAGCCAGCTTTAAAGGGAGACTGAATGAGTGGACAGGGTGAAGGGAACAGCCTCAGGCCAGGCCTGTGGGCTGGTCCTTTCCCAGTATGCGTGATGTCTGCACTCCCCACTGTGCATTGTCCCTGTCATGGGTTGAATTGTGTCTCCTGAAGAGTTACAGGAAAGTGCTAACCCCTGTACCAGCTAATGGGGCCTGTTTGAGATACGGTCTTTGGGGATGTTACCCCTGGTAACATGAGGCCATACTGGAGTAGGGTGCGTGCTCATCCTATAGGACTGGAGCCCTTATAAAAGAGGAGAAGAGTCACAGAGACAAGGAAACAAATGACAGATGCCATGTGACAGTGCAGCTGCAAAGCTGGGAGCCACCAGAAGCTCGAAGAGAGGCAAGGACAGATCCTACCTCAGAGTCCTCAGAAGGAGTCAACCCAACCGACACCTGATTTGGACTTCTTGCATCCAGAACTGTGCAACAACACTTTGTGTTCTCACAAGCTACTCAGTTTGCGGGATTTATACAGAAGCCCTGGAAGCCAAGGGTCCTGCCACAACTCAGGGCCACCCAGACTTGGGGACTAAGAACTAAGTAAATGGCAGTGAGACTAAGTAATTATTGAACTCAAATCTACCTGAGCACTTGGAGGATTAATTCCTGGGTACACCCAGGGAGAGAATTGTCTCTCCAATCTACATATAGCCTTGGACTTCAGAACTTTTCCAAACTTTCATTCTTTTGAGAAGTGATTTAGAACCTTTCTCCCTGGAGACAGAATGCAATGTAGACTTTCATTTTTCAGGCAGATTTTGTTAAAAGGAAAAACACCTGTATTACATTACATTACCATCAACAGACCTGATAGCCATAAATACAAAGCAGGTTTTGTAGTCTGTGCTTAAATTTACTGTCTATTGATGTTTAAGATCCTAGAGATAACACAATTTGAATTCCACAATGATAATTCACTTCATTTTTCTAGGGAGTGAGAGAGTTAATTCAGAAACCCAATGCTATCTCAGAGTACCAAAGTGAATAGGTGAAAGTACTACAAAGGAGGAAAAGATCTTCTACAGACATGAGCTCTATCTCTTTGATATAGATTTGGGGGTTTGCTTCATTGTTATTGGGCTGTCTTGTTGCCACCCCTGAGCTGAGATCATCAAACTTAGAATGAATGGCATCATTTTTCCTGTAGTCATTTATACTTCCCCATGAGTATTCGGAATCACTGCTCCCAGGGGCTGGCATTTTATCTACCCTATAGCCCAAGAAATCTTACAGAGGTACATCTGATCTCTTACAGCAGAAGTAAGAGAGACTGAAGCAGAAGTCTGCAGAGTGCCTGCTGTGAGCTAGGGAGGCTATGACTCCCAGACCCCCGCAGTCATGGTGCTGCCCCGGTTTCTCTGGTGCTGCCCCTCAGTCTAACTAAGGTCTGCTTTCCCTGCGGTCTGTACCTTTCTGATTTCTGCCTCACTCCCTCTGTACTTGAAGCAGAACTTTCTTCTCCCTCATTCCCTGTGGGCTTTGTTCCCAGGTTCCAGAGTGAAAAGCAGCCAATCAGTGAGTAACTTGAGTTACCATAGGGAAGTAAGAGAACTATCCAGCCATTCAGCCAGTCAACAATTTTTTTGGGGGGGGGAGGTACCTATTATGTACTAGGAAACCCTGGTGGCAGTGGTGGTTAAGTGCTACGGTTGCTAACCCAAAAGTCAGCAGTTCAAATCTATCAAGAACTCCTAGGAAACTTGGAGACAGTTCTACTCTGTCCTGTAGGGTCGCTAGGAGTCAGTATCAACTTAATGGCCTTGGATTTTTGGTTTTATGTGCCAGGAAATCCTAATAGAGTAGTGGTTAAGAGGCAGTTTGAATACACCAGGTGCCCCTTGGAAATTCTGTGGGACAGTTCTACTCTGTCCTATGGGTTGCTATGAGTTAGAATCATATTGGTGGTAATGTTTTTTTTTTTCAATGTGTCCAAGAGCCCTGATGGCACAGTGGTTAAATGCCTGGTTGCTCTAGCCTCTTCTCAGGAGAAAGATATGCAGTCTGCTTCTGTAAAGATCTAGTGCCTTGGATCCTCATGGTTCCAACATTCTACTCTGTCATGTAGGGTTTCTTTGATCCAGAGTTAACTTGACAGCAATAGGTTTGATTTGGCTTCAGTATTATGTATCAAGAAAGCATTGGTGGTTCAGTGGTAGAATTTTTCATTTCCATGGAGGAGTTCTGGGTTCAGTTTGTGGCCAATGCACCTCTTGCACAGCCACTACCTGTCAGTGGAGACGTTCATGTTGCTATAATGATGAACTGATTTTAGCTGAGTTGCCAGACTAAGATGGACTGGGAAGAAAGGCCTTAGTGGTTTCCTTTCCAACATCAGCCAAACACCATTGCTGTGGACCGTAACAATCTGATCGACAACTGATAGCACAGCACTGGGGGGTGTTTTCTTGTCTTGTACATGGAGTCACCCTAAGCTGGGCTTACGTCACAGCTGCTGATAGTAACAACAACGTACTATGCCCAGCACTGTTTTTGGAATTGGGGATAAAGGGAGAAACAAGACATACACAGTCTCCACCTCATGGACATCTTTTAGGGGAAACCAGACAAGGGGCATTTGCATTTTACCTGGGGATGGTGGGAGATAAGTTTATCCACCCTTGCCTTCTGATCATTAAGATATTTCATTGACCATGGGAATTTTAGACACTTTGTTAGTACAAGATAATTATGGTCATGGTATGTAACCGTGAATTGCTTTTGATTATCAACTCTAGTTTACCTAGAGTCCTTCAGTTTCTTAACCTGTCTACTCCTTCATGTCTTTGTGAGTCCAGTCTTCTCATCTCCCAACTAGTTTTAATTCTAAATATGTCGATAGACAGAGTCTTTGCAGCAGCAACCTGTCTAGAAGTTGGGGAGGAGGAAAGTCTGGAAACCATATCTGCATGACAGTCCAACTAAGTTTTACTTAGTTTATATGTTATAGACTACTGCATTTATCAATGTTTCTGAAAGATGCTTTCTTTATAGGTAACACAGGTTTTCTATGACCACTCTGTTATCTTTGACATCAGTGATGGCTTTGTGGGGAGCTTCTGGTTCTTTCCTGCTATCTGTCTGTAAGCCTGCTGCACTGTAGGGGCTTACATGTTGCTGTGATGCTGGAAGCTATGCCACCACTATTTCAAATATCAGCAGTGTCACCCATTGTGGACAGGTTTCAGTGGAGCCTTCAGACTAAGACAGACTAGGAAGAAAGGCTGGTAAACTACTCCTGAAAATAAGCCAATAAAAATCTTCTGGATCACAGCAAAATAGTGTCCAACACAGTCCTAGAAGATGAGTCCTTCAGGTTGAAAGGCATTACACATAGCAGAAACAATGATCTAAAAGATGACATAGGAATGGGCAACTTCTCTGTTACATAACAGTAGCAAGGCTCTCTCAGGGAGCACCTGAGCCTCCCCAAGCCAACTTTCTCCACTGCTGCTGCACCTCCTCACCAGCAAAGCATGCATTGTGAATGTTTTCCAAACCAAAGTCACAGAAATGCTTCCTCCATGGATGTGGCACATCTTGGAGCATCAATGCAGAGGCCCTGGAGAGCAGGTTAGTGATCCCACTTTTATTATTTATTGTGAGCGGAATGTAGCTGCTAACTGCCTCTCAGGCCATCTGGGAAGGATGTTAAGACATTTCTTTCTGTAGACACCTCTTGGCATGTTTCTGAGACCCTCACCCTTGGACAGTCTTTGGGTGGTGGCTTTGAAATCTCCTAAAATGAAAATATTTTATCAAGTAATGAGAGAGACAAGTTCCATCTTACTGTCATCAAAGATTGACATCTTTCCTTGAAATATTTGATCCAATTTTAGCAAAGAATAGGAGGTCTGAGAAGGGCACACAATTTACTCACATTTTTGTGATGAGACCCATGAAGGACAGGATGTCAGGAAAAGTACAGACACAGTCCATTTTTGTAAGAGGAAATTAAATATGGTTATTACCTGGCAATCTTGTCTGTGCAAGACATGGTGACCAGCTGTTCCCCTAGCAAGATGCCATCCCATGTTTGAACTGCGCTGTGGCATCTCACAGGGATTGTCCCTTCTCCAGACTCAATCTTTGTCCGCAGATGTCCTCGGAACTTCCTGACTATGTGTTTGCTGCTGTAAACTAGGAGAAAAAAGGCAGGAGATGAGAGATGGCAGGGACGCTTGACTGTCCAAAGAGACTTTCTGGATTCTGCAACTTTAAATGGTGGGAGAGGATGGGAGAAAGTGTAACAAGAAAGCATGACACAGCATGTGCCACTCCACATGGTGAAATGTAAAGAGACAGCTTTAGGTAGAGGAAGGGATTTCTTCACAGTGTACATGACAAAGAGACTGGGCTCTGGGGCAAGAAAGTCTAGGTCAGGGGTCAGACTAGCTATTTTTTTGTAAAGGCCAGACAGTAAGTATTTTAGATTTTGTAGGTCGCATAGTCTTCGTCACAACCACTCAGCTCTGACATTGCAGTGTGTAAGCAGATGTGGGCAGTACCTAAATGAATGAGCATGGCTGTGTGCCAATAACATTTTGTTTGTGGATGCTGAAACTTGAATTTCATGCAATTTTTATATGAAGGAGTATTCTTAGTTCACAGGTCATACAGAAACAGGTGGTGGTCCAGATTTGGCCAAAAGAATGGAGTTTACCAACCCCTGGTCTAGATTTTTATTCTGCTATACTGCTTCTTGGAGCCCTGGTGGTTCAGTGGTAAAGCCTTATACTGCTAACGAAAAGGTTGGCAGTTCAAAGCCACTACCCCCTTCTTGGAAGCCCTATGGGGGCAGTTCTACTATGTCTTATAGAGTAGCTATGAGTTGGAATTGACTTTATGGTGGTGAGTTTTGGTTACTGTGATAATGGGAGCCCTGTTGGAGCAATGGTTTAAATCTCTGCTGGTAACCAAAAGGTTGTCAGTTTGAATCTATTAGCTTCTCTTGGAAACCGGATGGGGCAGTTCTATTGTATTCTATAGGGTCACTATGAGTCAGAATCAACTCAACAACAATGGACTTACAGCACCTCCTAGGTGTGCAACTTTGGAAAAGCTACTTAATAGCTGTTTGACAGTGTTAATTCATCTTAAAATTGGAATAAAAATAGTGTCTAGTTTGTAGGTTGTGAGGATTAAACAAGATAACCCCAAACCAAACCCACTGCCATCGAGTCAATTCAGACTCATAGTGACCCTACAGACAGAACAGAATTGCCCTACAGAGTTTCCAAGGAGTGCTTGGTGAGTTTGAACTGCTGACCTTTTGGTTAGCAGCTGTAGCACTGCACTGCTAAACCACCACAGGTTACTTAAATAAGATATTATATATAAAAGTGGTAGCACAGGCTCTAAACATAACTGGCTCATTATGTCCTGATTATTATCAAGTTGCTATGTGAATGCATCCCTTGGAAATTCTGTTGGGGTAGTTCTACTCTGTCCTATACAGCTGCTATGAATCAGAATTGAGTTGGTTGCATTTTTGTTTTTTTTTTAAATATGAACAAGGCATTCAACTACTGCAGAAATGATGCAGACATAAAAGGATCCTTACAGATCACTCAATCTTCATGAGCCCTTCCAACTTGTGTGTGTGTGTTTGTGTGTGTATGTACTCACATGGCTACATCCTACAGTTATTTGAAGAACTAGTACAAATAAGAAGAAGCTTAAATGTATTTCTTCTTTCTTAAAAACGTGCTATATATTAACTTTGGATTACAGTGTAAGACAGAAATGACCAAGTATGTTGCATTCAAATTATATATAAAATGGCATAGTGATTCCAACTTTTGTATACATGAATGAATATTAAATGCTTTTCTAAAACGGGCCAATTTAAAACTTTAGAATTTGTGGGAATGGAGTTTCCCCTCATTTACTTGCACTGAAGGCATCAGATAGTAATTCACACTTGGGTTTATATGGGAGCTTTGTCCTACAAAACTTGAAGCAGTTTCAGTTTATTTTCTCATTGTCCCTAAGAACTGAAGTTCTTCTAAGACACATTCATTGCACTCTAAAGACTGTATTTTGGGAAGAAAGATGACTTGACTTGCTGGAGGAAGTACATTTTTGAGAGATTTGCGGTCACCTCGTAACCCTGCTCCCAATCAGATACTTGCAGAGATCTAAGTTTGGGCTGGTTTGTGAGTCATTTAGGGGAGGAAGAACCATGGTTGAGAAACTCAGCCTTGCTAGTCACTGTAAACAAAGCCCAAGTCTTCCCCAGAGGGGGAAGAGGCTGGATTTCTACTTTTCTCTTGTGAATGTTGCTCGGTACTAGGCGATAACGGTGATGATGACAACATGACAATGATGACAACAGCAACAATAATAAGTTGAGCATAAAATAGTTTATGACACAAAAAACACTTGAGCAAACATGTATCTTTTTTTATGCTGTCAATCTGAGACTTTTGCCAGGAACCGTTTTCTTTGGCCAGCCTGCATTTAGAGAGTGAAGGAGCTAATGTACCTAGCAGAAATATTACCAGTTGTTACTGAGCTGACTCAGATGGGCTATGAGGTGAGCCCATGAGTGTCAGAGTAGAATTACACTCTACAGTGTGTTCAGGGGCTGATTTTTTGGAAATAGATTGCCAGGTCTTTCTTCCAAAGTGTGTCTGGGTAGACTTGAACCTTCTATGTTTCAGTTAGAATTTAGTCTTTCATTTTAAGACTATTTTCTCAAAGACTTGCTGTCCTTGTCTTCTTTGTGATCTCAGTATTCTTGCCATTCTCCTAACACTTCAACTATTGTGTCATCACCCACAGAAACACCAAACTCATTGCTGTTCTGTTGGTTCTGACTCTTGATGACCCTATAGCACAGAGTAGAACTGCTCCCTTGGGTTTTCAAGGCTGTAAATCTTTATGAAAGTAGATTATCACATTTTTCTGTTTTGAAGTTTCTGGTGGGCTTGAACCTCTGACCTTTCAGTTAGAAGCCAAGTATTTAACTGCAGAAAAAATTGCCTATTATAACGAAAAGCTATTCTAAGTTCATTGCTCCTGTAAAAATAGTTTTTCATAAAATAGATTTCAGAGGCTGTGAATTACATGCATGAAAACATGACTGGAATTAAGAACTGGTTTTTAGGATTTAACCCCAAATTTTCTAGGTAGATTAGTTTTGCCTGAAGATCCAGGTGTAGGAGATGTTTCCTTGAAGTGTTTATTTTTGGCCTTATTAAATCTCAGACTGCCTTCTTCAGCATGCTTCCTTATCAGCCTGATCAGTACCAGTGTGGAGAAAGTGTCTGTAATCTTGTAGAGCTTGTTTCCTCTGTCTCTTTCTGCACTAATTGCAAGAGGCAAGAGGAAGTTGAAGATGCCACTTCATGTTGGAGAAAATGTCAATCCAACCAGCAATTGCAGGGAACTGAATTTAAATAATCTATAGTGGAGTTTTGATGTGCCTGAGACAAGTCGAGTTGCAGAACATTCAGATTCTGCCTATGATGTGTATGTAAGTACTCCCAAATTCACCAGAATATCTCATTTCATTCTAATATTCCTAATCATTGGAGTTTTCATTATACTGCTTATTAATCTAAACTCCTTAGCTTTTGATATCAATGTCAGGATACAACGAAGACAGCAATTAGTAATTCAAGTGAGTATTTTATTTGTAGGGGGAGAATTCAAAGGAGCTGGCTATAGGGAAATTAGAGAAACTCACCAAGCAGCTAAGGATCTTCCTAGGAAGTGCCACATGGTTGACACAACAGTATAGGGGTGACAGACAGCCAACAAGCATTAAAAAAAAAAAAGTATAAGGAAGAAAATATTTTTAAGTACCAAATAGACTTAACTTTCAAACTATTTTCAAAATTTATGTTCCAGAAGGTATGTCAGTGAAGCAATCTACTATTTATTGTAATAATAATTTCAACAACATGCAATTATGTGAGTGACCTTTGCCTTATATGATGATTATAGTGATAGTTATGATGATAAATTCAACTCATGGTGACCCTAGGGGCGCCATGAGTCAGATCCAACTGGACGGCACTTGGCTGGCTTGGCTATGATGATAAATTAAGGGGCCATTTATATTCATTGATCCTACAGTGCATGAATATATAATGCATGAATCATATGTGACAGGTTTCTGTAAATCAGTAGGCAAATCTTAATACACTGAAACCCACTGCTATCAAGTTGATTCTGACTCATAGCGACCCTATAGGTTCCATGGAGTTTTCAAGGAGTTCTTGGAGGATTTGAACTGCTGACTTTCTGATTAGCAAGTGTAACACTTAACTAGTACACCACCAGGATTTCCAGGCATTAAGCATAAAATAAAGAAATGATATAGTCATGATATTTCTCCTGACATACCTTGTGAAATAGTTTGGAAATTTTAACAAAGCTGTTAGGTTTTAGACTCTGGTACTACGAACCAGATTTACCAAGTTATTTAAAAATCATGTCAGGAAGGAGAATCACAGGGAAATTTGCATTAAGGTAACTGATGAATTACAAGGAGGATAGCAGTAGCATATTTAAGTGCCCTGGCATTTAGGTTCTTACAAGATTACCATGGTTCTAGCCCAGGCTTTCCAGGACCTGCTAAAGAAAGCGGAGTTGTTCTTAATGAGTCTGAGTTCCTCTTCCCTTGAGAGTAAACAGATGCCTTTGACCTCTAGGGAACACAGTCCAGCAGAATCTCAACTCTAGAAAGCAAAACACATGTTCTTCTGATTGTGTAAAGAAAATGTCTTTCAGGCATTTGTCTCTACCATGACCAACCCTGTGCCTTCAAATCCAGGACAAAGTCACGTAACTTAGTAGTTTTGAGATATCTGAGCTAAATGGAATACTTTTGAGTTCATTCAGGTCAAGTTTGAGTCTGCAGATATCTGTCATTCACTATGACCAGCGAACACTTTTTTTCTGCTTCCCTACTATATCTCTGATCAGGGAACCCTGACATAAAGCTTTGCCAAGCCCTTTCTGGTTTCTCTGCCAGACCACCATCCCCATACTAACCTTCCTAATATGTAACCAAGAAATAAATGCCCAGTATGCAAAGGATATGAACAGGTACTTCACCAAAGTAGATATCCAGGTGGCTAAAAGATACATTGGTAAATGCTTATGATCAAATCCAAGTCAAAATTACCATGAGAAACCATCTCACCCCAACAAGGCTGTCATTAATCCAAAAAAAAAAAAAAAAAAAAACAGAAAATAGTAAGTGTTAGAGAGGCCATGGAGAGACACTGCTGTTGGGACTGTAAAATGGTACAGTCACTTCGGAAATTAATTTGGTGCTCTCTTAACAAGCTAAAATAGGAATACCATACAATCCAGCAATCCAACTTCTTAGACTATATCCTAGAGAAAGGAGAGCTGACACAGAAACACATACATTCACAACAACATTCACTGCAGCACTGTCCACAATAACAATAAGATGGAATCAACCTGAGTGCTAATCAGTGGATGAACGGATAGACAAATCACAGCATACTCCCTTAATAGAGTCCTTGGAAACAACAAAGAGCAACGAGGAACCTGGGAATCGTCTTCTCACGTGGAAGCGCCAGCAGGCATCACGCTGGTGCGCTCAGCCAGCTGCCAAAGGCCACCTACTGTGTGAGATCGCTGCTATGGGGTGGAGGAAGGGTTAAACACAGAGGGGCCAGTCTTGGTGGTTGCAAGGGGGGACTGAGGGAGGGAAGGAGGGAGGGAGAAGAGTCTTGATTAATTAGACAGTAGATAAGAACTAAGTTAGGTGAAGGGAAGGACAATACACAGTACAGGAGAAGTGAGCACAACTGGACTAAACCAACAGCTAGGAAGTTTCCTAAATATAACACAACACTTCAAAGGACACAGTAGAAGAGGCAGAGGTCTGGAGACCATGGTTTCAGCAGACATCTAGGTCAAATGGCATAATGAAATGTTTAAAGAAAATGTTCTGCATGTCACTTTGGTAAGTGGCTTCTGGGTCCCAAAAGCTAGTGAGTGCTCATCTGACCCAAACCCACCTGCAGCAGAGCAGTATGAATGACATAAAAAATGTAATGAAAATACGAGCCCAAGAGACAGAAAAGGGCCACATCATCCAGAGACTACATCAGCACAAGACCAGAAGAACCGCATGGTGCCTGGCCGCCACCACTGACTGTCCTGGCTGGGAACACAGCAGAGTCTCTGACGAAGTGCAAGAAAAATGGTGTGCAGAGCTTGATCTTTGTTAACAAGCCCAGACTTGATGACGGTCCGACAGACTGAAGGGTTCCTGGAAGACACGGTCCTTGGACTCTGCTAGTCCAGAGTTGACACCGTTCCTGAAGTCTACTCTTCAGACAAAGATTGGACTGGACTGTAAGACATAAAATTATACTGGCACAAAGTGTGTTTCTGTGATCAAGTAGATACGTGAGGCTAACTAGAAAGCTCCTTCCATAGGCAAGATGAAAGGGCAGAGGGGGATAGGAGCTAGCTGAATGGACACAGAGAATACTGCGTGGAAAGGAGAAGTGGGAAAAGCAGGAATACGTGGGCAAGTTTTTGTGTTACAAATTGACTTGGATGGCAAACTGTCACTTAAAGCACAATAAAATATTACAAGGGAAGGAGAAAGAAAGAAATGCCTAACATGCACAGGAGACAATTTAAGGGGGTTCTAATCCAATGTTTCTGATACATGACTAATCATCAGAGTCACCAGGGTAAGCTTTAAAACTACAGATTCTTAAGCCTTGCTCCACACCAAAGGCATCAGAAATTTGGAAGAAAGAGTGTGTGGCTGAATTGGCATTTTGCAACCTTCTAGGTGATTATAAAGCAGATATGGAAATAACCACCTAAAGCATACCTAAGTTTGCAGGCAGTGGATCTCTTGGAAATATCTTGGATCAACTGGTATTGTTTCCAAATTCAAAGATTACGGGGATAGAAAGTTTGCAACCTACCCAGACAAATGATTCTGAGAAAATAAAATGGAACTATGGAATTTTTCAAATCATAAGCATCCTGAGACAATGGTGTCAGATGAAAACATTAGGACTCTTGTATTCTCCCTTTGACATGGAGCTCCTGGATCTAGGCCTGAAGGAGTTAGGGATTTCCCAGCTGACTGACTCAGGGGCTTTCGGGAACCTATGACACTTTTAGTTAGAATGACTGTGAGGCCGCTGTGGGAGGCAGCTCTCTACGGATTATTCTTTTACAGTGCTTCTATCCATATAACACTAGCTTCAACAATTTCTTAAAAACAACCAGAAATTTTCCCACTATTGTGCGGCTCATTCATTGTTGTCCACCCTTTAAAGGAAGGGAAAAAATATAGCAACTCTGCTCAAGTTTCCAAACTTCCTTTTGAATTAATCATGTCATAGGTGTCTGCAGATCCCAGTGCATTAGATACCTACTGGGTGTATGTATGTATGTGCTTACATCTGTGTGTTGGCATGTATGTATGTGAGAGAGGGAGGAAGGAGGGATGAGGAAGAGATAGAGAGAGGCTTCCTGCACTGCCTTAGGCTAATAGCAAGACAAGCATGCTGCAGGCCTCGCATGGAGATAACACAATAATTCTATGCGAGTCAAAAGAGGGAGTGAGACAAAATTGAACCAGACTTATCAGGCCCATAGCAGGGCAATGCACTGTTAAGAGGAAATGAGCCAGTTCCCAGAGTGGGAGAAGTGTTGGAAAGCAGCTCAGAAAGATCAAGAGTTCCATAGTTTGTCTTCTTTTAATTGCAAAGAACACATTAGATCTTCTATCAAGATACTAATACAATTCACTGAAGGTGTTTGCATTCCACAGGCTCTGCATTTGTGAGCACAAGACTCTCACGATGACCTTTTGGAGGACTAGCACCAGTGGAACCCTGGGTTTCATTCAGGAGAGTGGGTCCTGAAAGAATGGTACAGTGAGACTGGGGTCTCTACCCAGTTAACTTCGGAAAACTAGACTGTGAAGCTGACCTCTGGGAACTAGTCCTAACATGTTTTCAAACGTGTCAGCTCCAAGCTTTGTCCTGTCCCAGTCATAAGCCAGAAGGGCTGTCATCATTGACTCTGCCACTGGACTAGTCCTGGCAGAAGCATGTCAAGGTGAAGGTCCTGGTTACTCTCATTCAGCTGTCCTGTGGTCAAGCCTTCTTGGAAGAGAAGAAAAAAAAATTCCCTGAGTTCACAATATGGAAATCTCCCTCTCTCTCTTATTTTAAAGGGGTGCTTAGAGGATCCTTCTTCAAAGTGAGAATTGCTGAAGTTGTTCCCAAGAGCTAGTACCTTCCTGAGGATGTACAGACAGTGTTCTAACCCCTGATCATCTCTCAAATATCCTTGTATGCAGAGGGTACAGGAATTTGGGTTCCCTTACCCTTACTAGGAGTCCTGGTTGGTATAAATGGTTAATGCATTCAGCTGCTACCTGGAAGGTTGTAGGCTCAAGTCTACCCAGAGGTGCATTGGAGGAAAGACTTGGCTATCCACTTCTAAAAAAAATCAGTCATTGACAATCCCTCGAACTACAGTTCTACTCTGACACACATCGTATGTCTATGAGTTAGAGTTGACTCATTGCCAACTTTGGCTGGCTGGCTACTAAATAAGGAAAAAGTGATGTATGTTCTTTGCCTAACAAGCCTATTTTATGAGATCTACAAACTTGACACATGCCCTGCCTTCTCCAGGATTCCCCCACAAAAAGAGTTGGAGAGCAATATCAACTAACAGAGAGGCATAACTCAAGAAATAACACCCCACTTTTGCCTGGTTATCTCTGCAGTAAAAAATATGAGGAAAATGCTTTATTTTTTTCTTCCTTCTAGCACCTGCCACTTCTTCAAATCACCATAAAATAAGAGACATCTGTGTTTGGAAGTGTACCCCAGGGTGTATCTGAGAATGTACTTGTTTATTTTTCTAAACCATTGACACTACCAGCTGAAATTAAGGGCTGAAGAGAGGCTGCACTTTGTGCCCAGCGTACAAACAGAAAAGCCCAGTGAGCTAGAACACTCCCTCTGGAGAGAAGAGCACTTCTGGAGGCTTGCAGAAACCTTCTGGTTCCCCCCAGCCCTCTTGTGATGTTTCCTGGGGGCAAATCAGCAAACGATGAAGCTTGGTAGGTTAGGGTAAGCCCCCAAATTTTGCTAAGACTTTATACTTGTGGAATCCTGGTCTGGGTCTTTAAGGAGTCAAGCCTTTCTATAACGAAACCCAAAATACCTCTTGCTGCCAAGTTGGTTCTGACTCACAGAACCACCCTGCAGAGTCTCCAAGGAGCACCTGGTGGGCTGGAAGTGCCAGTCTTTCGGCCACCGGGCATAGCACTTAACTATTACACCACCAGGGAAATGGAACGAGAACTCCAAGTAGCTGTATATGGCCAGATTTCACAGTTTTATATGAGTCGTTGATACCATGTGGCTCCAACTAGATGAGTACATGCCAAAAAGAAAAAGAAACCCTCAATCTCATTTTTATTTATTTAGTTTGTCTTTTTCTATTCTGAAAGCTCTGTGTTAGTGAGGCAATGATCTGCATTTTCCTACTCAGGGCTGCATGCTTTTTCCCTGCAGGAAAGTGCTCTGTGTTTTCATGCCTCGCCCCCTAGGCACCCCGGTTAGTGGTGCCCGAAACCAAAAGAAACCGAATCCCTTGCTGTGCAGTCAATTTCCTCTCATAGAAATGCTACATGACAGAGCATAATTGCCCTGTAGGCTTTCCAAGGCCGTAAATCTTTACAGAAAGACTGCTGTCTCTTTCTCCTGTGGAATGGCTGAGGATTTGGACTGTCAACATTTCAGTTAGCAGCCAAGTACTTAACCACCATACCACCAGCACTCTTTTCCTTTATGGTGCAGTTTCTTTAAAAGTCACTATTTACTGTGCTCTCTTTTCTGGATTCTCAATTCAATTTGATTTTCTCATTTAATCTCCATGAAGTATAACAGTGTCATTTAGAATTCCATTATGGAGAATTCTACCAAACCACTCTCCAAAGGAAAAAGAAATGAGACTGGAGGGAAGTTGGTAAATAGGAGAACAAATTTCTCAGATTCCGTGTTCAATCTGCACATTAAATAAATAGGCTAAATATTTGTAAGATTAGAAAAATCCTATTCTTTTCTAATCCATTCTTCATCTTTGGTAAATGCACTCCTCACAAGCCTGGAATACAGCAGGCCCCCAGCAAATGTCTGTTCTTCCACACTAGTGATTAGAGCAAAAATGTAAACTTTCAGGGTAGAAAAGTTGAAAAGCCCCAAATAAACCTTAAATCACTATGTACTGTCCACTGTGTTTCTAATTATATTTCCCCTTAGTCAGACTTAGTGTTTTGCAAATACATAAACATCAAAGTTTATTAGTGGTTACTGGAAACCCTGGTGGTATAGTGATTAAGAGTTTGGCTGCTAACCAAAAGGTTGGCAGTTCAAATCCACAAAGAGATTGTTGGAAACTCCATGGAAACAGTTCTACTCTGTCCTACAGGGTCTCCATGAATTGGAATTGACTCTACAGGTTTGGTCTGGAGTGGGAGAGAGGGGGAAAGAGAAACTCATTGCTTTGGGGGCAGTAGTTGAGCAATGAAGTTTGTTCTTTTTAAGCTTCCTTGAAGGGTGATGGAAAAGCCTGAAGACAGACAATGGTGATGATAGCACAGCATGATGAATGTAGTTTATGCCACTGAATTGTGAACATAAAAATGTTGAAGTTGCCAATTATTTGTTATATATATCATAATTTTAAAAAAGAGTAAGCTTTTGGATATTTCAACATCTCTGTTAGGACCAGATCTCTCACCACACATTAGTGTTGCTGACTGTACAGTAAACTTGTCTAGTACTATTTACAAAAAATGTTTAGACATTGTATATGTATATGCATATACTATAGAATGTGTACATACACATATGTATATTTTTGTATGTATACACATATATGCCTAAATATGTGTATGTATGTATGTATAAAACCAACTGCCATGGAGTTGACTCTGACTCATTGCAACCCAAGGTGTTTCAGAGTAGAACTGTGCTCCACAGGGTTTCCATGCCTCTGATATTTCAGAAGTAGATTACCAAGACTGTCTTCCAAGGAGCCTCTAAGTGGGTTCAAACTGCCAATCATTTAGTCAGCAGCCAAGCACTTAACTGTGCCACCCAGGGACTAGACAGACTTTCCATCTATCTAAACAAACAAAAAACCTGAAACTCATTGCCACTCACTGAGTCAATTCCCACTCATAGCAATCCTACAGGACATAGTAGAATTGCCCCATAGGGTTTCCAAGGAGCGGCTGGTAGTTTCTTTTGGCAAGCAGCTGTAGCTCTTAACCATAGCATCATCAGGGCCCTGTGTGTGTGCATGTGTGTGTGTGTGTGTTTACTGATAATGTCAGTAACAGCATTTCCAAAAGGTTTAAGGAGAGGAGTTCCCTCAATAATTTTTATTTTCTTATATCATGGAGAACCTGGGATCACAGACAATTAGATTCATACAGACTCCACTTCTGCCTCCCCACCTCACTTGGAATACAGTGTCACTTTTGCGTGACAGTGACAACTGAAGAGAGGTGATAGGGAGGTACTGATGCTTTTTTTTAGATGCTTTTATCTCAGATGATATTATCCTGTCTCCTTTACTAAAATCGCCTAAAGGGCAGATTCTGTGCAAGGTAGTTCAGCAAGGGTCTCTTTGTAGATCACTTATGTTATCACCCAGGAAACCTTGGGGACATAGCTTTGCCAGATATTACTCCTCATCGATTTAATTACAAAAGCTCAATTTTATTCCTCACAAGTTGCAAATAAAGGTAAACAAAGGCAGTCTGAATTTGTACCTACTCCATCTAATTGTCATTTAAGTTCTTATTCATTCTGTTTTTCGGCCTGGGATATTGGGACTGCCGGACCGATTAAAATGAAATAGAGGATTATGGCAGTTGACAAAATGTTTTTTTTCCAAATTATCTAGGGATTTCAAACTAAGATTTCAGAGGTATGAATTACCCAGATAACTGCAGAATAGCAATCCACTTTTGGCATACATACAGGTCCTGGCCACATAGTGCAAACAGTCACTGAGCAGAATTAGCTTAGAATATAGTCCCTGGATAGAGGAAAGCTTGTGGTTGCTGGTTTGTTCTTTAAAATAAGGCAAAAAGGTTGTCTCTTACAGTCCGTTGTGATTTCGTAGGGAGAGTTGAGTCGTGCGTCTCCACAGGGGGAGGTGCTCACGTAGAGATGGAACAGAATGTTCTCTCTCAGCCTGAAGCCGCCGTCTTTTAACCGCACGAATACTGAGCTCTCTGAGTCTTCTCGCCGTTTACTGGGAACCAAACCAGAAACATTCCAACTAAGTGAATGCTTTTGTCCTGCTTAATTTAGTTGTTGTCCATTTTTCCTTCTTCACGTTCCATATCGTGTTTTCCCCTCACAATAAAACTTCTAGAATATTCAGCAGTGAAACCACAAAGAGCAAACAAAAGCTGCAGAAATTCTGTCATTGTCACCCTTCCTTAATATTGACACAGAAGTTTAACTTTTACAGAGTGAGTTTTCTCAGGTAATATTAACTCATGTCTATATACTTACAAAATGATAATTTTGTGACTTCAGACAATGTTCCTGATGTGAATGTCTGGCGGTGGACTGTTAATTTGGCACGGTGACACTAGGCAAAACGTTTATGTGTTAAAAGGAGAGAGGGGACTTTAGAAAGGTGGCTAGCTTTGACAGCAGAACGACGAAGTAGAAATAGCACAAAGTGAGGTATCTAAATATATGGACCTTTGCTTTTCTTCTGCGTCCAACCATGACCAAGGGTATATGTGCAAAACCAAACCAAACAAAAACAAAAACCTCATGTCTCCTTCTAATCCTTCTAATTTTTGACAGATACAGACCTTTTGCACTTGAAAAGGCTTCCCTGCAGCTGTCCATCAGACTCAAATATGATAGGTCCCATCTCAAAATGAGGTGGGGAACAAACTTGCTTGTATTTCCTCTCTTTTACTTTTTTTTTTTGTTATTTACAGGCAGTAGGCCTTTTTTTTTTTTTTTTTTTTTTTTTTTGCCACTTCTAGTGTTTCTACATAGTTCTGCCCCATTGTTAATAGATTCTGTTTTGCTGGGTCCTGAGATCACACAGGCAATGGAACAGAAATTTTCTCCCCAGGAAGCCCTTGAGGCATCATATTATGTTTTTCTGCATCTGTGCTTTTGTGCCTTCAGCAGGAGTCCCCGTCTTGCTCTCTCAGCTCTCAGAATTCTCCCTGCTAACACCTGCTGGAGATCCCCCTCCTCTACCAATGACAACAGCAGCAGCAGCAACAACAACCCAACCAAACAAAAAAACCCATGTCCTTTGCCACTGATTCAATTTCAACTCAGTAGTGACCCTATAGGACATAATAGAACTGCCACATAAGGTTGTCAAGGAGTGCCTAGTGGATTGGAACGGATGACTTTTTAGTTAGCATCTGAGCTCTTAATCACTCCCCAGAACTGCCATGTGACTGTTCTCTTGCCCTCTAGTTTCCCAGCTCACAGCCTGCCCTCAGTGAGGTGATGATGGTTTGAGGGTGAGTTATACGCAATCCTCTCTCCCAAGTCTTTGCTCATGGGCTCCCATTTGCTGGCTGATCACCCCCACAGGATCTGTGATTCATTTGTGTTTGAATCCTATACAACGCATATCATGGTGCCTTGTAACTCATGATTAATGTTGGCTGAATTGTATTATATGGTACAGACAAGAGTTAAGTTTATTTTGAAATATTTCTAAATGAACAATTGAATATTTAGGATAAATCTTTCACTACATTTTGAACAACTTCCAATTCTATTTCCCTACACCCCACTGAGGCCACACCCCTGGCAGGCCTCCTGGAACAATTAGGGGCAATCTCTTCAGCTACTGGACATTGCTTAGAGGCTCAGACAAAAATTAATAAGCATACTACAGTATTACTTTCAATTAAGTCTGTTCAGAATACATTTAACTTTTTTTCCCTATGGAAAAGAATGTGCACCTGTTAATGGAATGATTCACAGAAAACTAAATCTGTTGCCATTGAGTCAATTCTGACTCATAATGACCCTATAAGACAGAGCAGAACTGCTTCATGGAGTTTCCAAAGAGCAACTGGTGGATTCACACTGCTGACCTTTTGGTTAGCAGCCATAGCTCTTAACCACTACGCCACCAGGGTGACTGAGCATTCACCAAATCCTCACCAAGACTCTAGTGTCAGGGGTTTGGGGAGTACTTCTTTAAAAGATATACAATCGAAAAGGCTGGCTAGGAAGACACAGTGAAGAAAAGTTCCTGGCAGAGAGACCTATGACAATGAAATTATTATGACTAACAGGGTAGTCCAGGAATGCATCTGAGGTGTCATAGCTCAAATCCACCTGCTTTTCTGCTCCTGGTTAATATGTCTGAGAGAGAAGTGCTGGCCCAAGTGACAGCCTGCTTTTTACTGATGCCCAGAGCACACAGCCACCAGAATACCAGAAATTTCAATATTAGATAGCGTTTCTTAGGGACTCGGGGCTTCTTCATTTGGAATCACCTTTATCATCCACTTATTGAAATGCAAGTACTCATAGAGGAATGGGCAAAGAGAAGATGACAGTTTAAAATCCATCATTAACCACTTTGGTAACACTACCTAAGGACATGATCTTGGAAAATGGAACAAATGAGGGATTGTGGAATTAAGGTGAGGTGAAAATGGTAAAAATATGACCCCTCAGGAAGGAAATGTGACTCAGGAAGGGAACGAGCCAGAAGATAATGGACCACTAAAACCAAACTTGGCCTACTTGTCATATATAATGAGAAGTTGTTGCTGAGGGACACAACTCGTTGCCTGTGTGTATTCCAGTGGGGTCTGAGCCCTAGAACCCTCGGAAGAGGCTTGGAGAAACGAAACAAAATCATAGACTGTTTCACAGCCTGACATCATGACAGGTAGCCCAATTGGTCTTGCAGAAAATGTGCACTCTATAAGAGGTTTACTTGGCTGAGAAATGCCCAAGACAAAACACTCAAAAGGAAGGAGAAAAAGAGCTAAGCCTTCAGCCTTCCTGTGAGCCCATGGTTACCTGGTCAGAAGGCACAGAGCCTGGTGGAAATACAGAATTGTGGGTCCTTCGTGAAGCGGCCTCAGTTTCATCAAAACTGAGCATAGATGTCAATGTTGACTTGATACCTTTCCATGGCTGAAATGAAAGTTTACCAGGGAACAGGTAACACTGATCCAAAAACATAATATTCTAACTGAATACACTCTAAGCTTGATCAATGCAATTTTGTATTTTAGAGAGGGCAGTAGTGCTCAACTCCCACGAGACTGTTTTTTTTCATGTTGGTTTTTCTTTTCTTTTTTAACAGCAGGTTAACTGTGGGATTAATAAGTGCAGGGCTGGTGATGGGTAGAATATTATCTTGATCTAAACTCACAGAAAAGGAAGCAGAGTTTAAATTAGAACTGGGTTGTTAGTACCTGTGGGGAAACATTTTTGCTTTCCTCTAGTGAATTCCATAGATGTTCCTCTAGTCTCACTTGTATTTAGAATATGAGTACATGACTGGAGAAATACCTTGGCTGAAAGATAACTGTGTATAAAATAGGTTGTCAATCCCTTTTCTTAATAATTTCCTTTATTTTCTAGAAGCCATTCTTAACTTCATGGAGGAAGAATTTGTGCTCACTGATTATGCTTTTATTTGTGAAAGGTTTTATATGTAGTAAAATTTCACCCTCTAGAGATTCCTGCACGTTTTAATAGAAAATAATAGGAAATATTATTTAATGGACTGAGCATGTGACAAGATGTGTTTGTGTGTGCATATGCCTTGAAAACTGTCTGCTACACTAATTCGCAGGCAAGTGGAGTGTTTACTGGAGAGAGAAAGACAATAATGAGGAAGATGCCTGGTATTTCAATATTTTACCAGTTCACATGGAAACACTGGCAGTGCTCACGGGATTGTCGATCTTCTGAGTAAAAAGTGTAAGCTTTATGTCTCACAGCTATTCTTCATGAATAGGAAAACTGCCAGGATAAAGGAGAAAATGCATTTTAAGCTGACTGCGGGGTAACTCTTCTTTCCTCTAGTTACTGGCTGTTCATCAACCAGAATGCATAAATATAATTCTAAAAGGACTGTGAGTTTGGATGTCCAGAGTACAGATTTATATTCCCTAGTGGAATTTAAATATCTAAGTCATCAACACCGTCTTAATTACCTAGTGTTTCTGTAACAGATTTGCTACAAGTGGATGTCTTTAAAGAGTAGAAATTGACTTTTTTCCCTCCCATAATTCTGAAGGCTGGAAGTCTGAGTTCATGGTGCGGAGAAGCCTTTTCTTGCCTGTTTAGCTTCTAGTAGCTTCTTGGTCTTCCTGGGTGGAGGTCTCTGTTGTGGTCTTTCTCCTCTCCCTGTGTGTGTCTGTATCTAATCTGCTATCTTCATAACACAGATATGATCAGGTTTAGGACACCCTACACTGGTATTAGCTCATTTTCAAAAGAAAATGAAACTCCTATCTCTAAATAGGATCACATGAACAAGTATGGGGCCAGGACTTCAATACTTACTTCTAGGGAACTCAAGTCAATCCATCACAAACAATGATCTATTTACCTTAAGTGCAGCTCCAGCTGTGCATAGAGGAAGTAAATAAATGCTCTCCTTGCCACAATTTCGGCATGACAGTCATTGACCACCAGCCCCCGGTCATTGATGTACTCGCCACTGATGCACTTGGTGCCTGATGACAGAGCAATGACCTGAGCTTGCTTGACATCCAAGCCTGGGGAGACACACAAAGAAAGGTGTTTACAATGGCACCCTAGATGGAGCCCCTATCACTTTGTGAGTGGGGACTTACCTCACACGGCATTGGAAGTAATGCCTCTCACCCAGGTGCCATTAAATTGTAAAGAGCCCAACTACAGGCAGCCTTGCTAATTCTCTAATAAAAGGATGCCTTGAAGTTTACCTTTTAATGGGACAACTGACATGAAAGGCTCAAGTAGACAAGGGTTTGCTGCTTCATGGACGTTTGCTTACGAGCTACTGAAGCTGTGCTTTGGAGGACTTTCCTTCTACCTTGTTTATGATGTGGCTTTCCTTGTTACCCTGCCAGAACAGACAGGCAATCAGGCCGAATGCTCCTAGTCTGAGAACTCTGTGTACTTGTCCAAAACAAGATATCCATGACCTTCCCTCAGTTTGTCCAAATAGCGGCATTAGAGATGCCAGTTCATTATCTATTTGATGGGAAATGCAGGAATTTGCATTTGATGTCCTGCCACCAAGGAGTGACACAAGGACACTCTGTTAAAGCCCTAGGTCTAGAGGAAGAGGAAGGCTACAGTATCTGTGTCTTCAGTGGGGATCTTCTGTGGAGATTCTAAAACGGGAAGGTGAAATTGGTATTACTCATGCAAATAATTAATACACTTGGCTGTTAATCAAAAGGTAGGAGTTTCACCTGTCTTGGAAGAAAGGCCTGTTTACTTCTGAAAAATCAGTCACTGAAAACCCTATGAAGCAAAGTTCTACTCTGACACACATGGGGTCGCCATAAAGAGAAGCCAACTAAACAACTGGTTCCAAATAGTTTTCCAAACTTTCCCTCCCCCGGAAATTCTGACACCTTTCTCCTTTGTCCTTGATAATGCATAAAATCGAAACAGAGGCATCTGACCCAAGTGTAAAGTGACTGAGCTTTTAGCCAAACAATATATTCATGTAGCTAATAATGTCAAAGATTATGCTTCATTTTGTCTCACCTTTGACTGACCTCAATCACTGTAAACCAGTGAGTATGATTTTGTACTTCCTCCTCCAGCCCTACAGGCATGTGCCTGCAACTGCTCCCCTTTGGATTTGTATGGCGCATTTGTTGGAACTCCATGTTTACCAATTTGATGTTCTTTTGTGCTACAGCTGTCCCTCTTCCCTCAGTAAAAGTCTTGACTTTCAATTTCAACTAGGCTTTGTCATTTTGCTCTCCAACATCCTCCAAGTTGAGAATTACAGTTTTATAAGAAGAGTTCACTGATAAGAATATTTTGTCCACCTGAGACAGATGAAGATCTTAACACATAGTTGAGGAAGGCTATGGCCCACCCTGCTGACTGGTCTGCATCTGCCACTGGGGCATAACCTGAGGTTTAAGGCAAGGTTTCTATGAAACTTTGAGACATACAAATGGTTCACTCACATCTGCTTCCTGTAGGTGAAACTCAGCAGGCCAAAGAGTATAGCAGTTACCCCTTACAACTACCTGGGACTCCCAGGATTCACAGAACCCAAGTGACTGAGTTCATCTAGAGGTTTGAGATTCTGAAAAGGCGTCTACCTGAAGTCATATAGGATGAGTAATTTATTCCAGAGGGCACACTCCCAGGCAGTCCAGAGACACTGGCTATTCCAGTTTACTTTCCTTAACTGGGCTTTGCCCTGAAGCTTAAACAAATCTGTAAATCTGCAGAACTCATGGTTCAGTGAGTTCAGAGAGTTGGAGGCACAGCAATGTATACCTTAAGCGCACTTGTAAAAAAGTGTGACACTGGCCGGGAGGGCTGCCCCTGCACAGCCCTGAGGAAGTGTTAAAGGCGTATTGATCCAACGGTAGGGATGAGCTCCACTTGACTTACAGTTACTGGTGACCAGAATATGAAAGTTGGAAACAGAAAAAGGATCAGTGGTTGGAAAATAAGGTCTCTTGGAAACCCTGGTGGCATAGAGGTTAAGTACTATGTCCGCTAACCAAAAGATCAGCGGTTGAATCCATCACACACATCACTTTTCATAAAGACATTTCACAGACTGATGCTGAAAGAGAGTGAGGTGTATCTGGGTTGGACAGTGCTCCCTACCCCAAATTATTCTAGTTCAGTGCCATCTCATCAGTAGTAAGTCACCACACGGCATGCCAACCTGAATTCTTGGTTGATAACTTCAATCAGTTTTTACACAGATGCCCTACCACACAGCATTCCCAAATGTGGACATTTAGCAGAGAAGTGATTAATGCAGGCAGCCCTCGGGTGAGTGGCCTCTGTGATTAGAACGTAAAGCAGGTGGCAGTAGGCACAGCCTCTCAATTCACCAACAGAAGTGTTTGATGTTGGACTTTCACACTCATTTCTCCAGACATTGGTTTTACCTGCAGGGCTTCTAGCAGATACTTTCCAGTTGAACCTTCTGCTGAAAATCTGTATTCCACCTCAAATATACTGAAGGAGAATCTAAAAGTTAAATTCTGATTCATTGTATTTTGGGTGGAAATGCAAACTACCACCAGGATGTAGAACCCAAATGAACAGGTCAAGAGCTTTTATCCTAGCTTCATCTAGGGAGCTGTATTTTAGGAGCTTTATGTTTATATTCCATCACTCATCTGTTAATTTGTCATACACTTAGAACTTTGTCACTGGTATTTTAAATATCAGGAGGTTCACCAATGATGGACAGGATTCAGCTGAGCTTCCAGACTGAGACAAGGAAGATGGACCCAGCAGCCTACTTCTGAAAAAGGTGGCTAGTGAACAATGGAGCTCACAGAGAGGAGTCTCACTGGCAACACAAGAATAAAAAGGGGAGCATCATGAGATCTCCACTAAAAGACCTCAGTTGATGGTCCAGCAGTTTTGGGGTTCCTCTGAGAGCATGGCCCCCAGCCCTGATGCTGCCCTTTCCCATAAATTATAACAAAGGTCCACTCTTTGGACAGGAATGGATTGGACTTGGCAATGCACAGTGACCATATATTGGAAGCACTTTATGGTTCTATACATCTATAGGATATCATCTTGCTGACCTCTGGCTGGAGGAAGGAGAGTGGGTGAAGAGGAGGGGAAAGGAGGCTGCTGGGAGGATGAGACATGTATGGAGCAGAGAGGAATAGTGTGCAGTCACCGGACAGGGAGAGCAGTGGAAGCTGCATATAGGTGGGCATGTAAATTTATACGTGAATGTACATTTTCACTCATTTATGTTAAATAAAAATTAGAAAAAAGATGGCTAGTGAAAATCTTATCGATAGTGGAACATTGTCTGATACAGGGTTGGAAGATGAGCCCCTCAGTTGAAATACAATCAAAATACAACTGGGGAAGAGCTGCTTCCTCAAAGTGGACTCAAACTTAATGATGTGGGTGGAGTCGAGCTTTTGGAAGCTTCATTTGTTGATGTGGCACAACTCAAAATGAGAAGAAATAGCTGCAAACATTGGTTGTTTATCAGAACATGAAATGTACGAGGTATGAACTTAGGAAAACTGGGAATTGTCAGATATGAACTGGAACACACAAACGCCAACACAGTAGGCATTAGTGAGCTGAAATGGAGTGCTAGTGACCATTTTCAGCCAGAGAATCAAATGGTCTGCCATGCTGGAAAAGGCATATCGAATAGGAATGGCACGCATTCATCATCAAAAAGACCATTTCAAGATCTATCCTGAAGTACAACCCTGTCTGTGATAGGATAATATCCACACGCCTACAAGGAAAACCAGTTAATATGGCTACTATTCAAATACATGCACCCACCACTAAGGACAAAGGTGAAGAAATTGAATTGAATTTTTACCAACTTCTGCAGTCTGAAAACTGCTCAAACATGCAATCAAGATGCATTGTGATTACTGGTGACAGGAACTTGAAAGTTGGAAACAGAAAAAGGATCAGTGGTTGGAAAACATGGTCTCCCGGAAACCCTGATGGCATAGTGGTCAAGTGCTAGGTCGGCTAGCCAAAAGGTTAGCAGTTTGAATCCATCAGGCTCTCTATAGAAACTCTATAGAGCAGTTCTTTTCTGTCCTGTAGTGTTGCTATGAGTTGGAATGGACTCAGAGACAGTGGGTTTGGTTTTTTGGTGATAGAAATGACACTGGAGTTCATATGATAAAATTTTGTATCAACAATAATTCCTTCATTGCAAATACCTTTTTTCAAAAACATAAATGATGTCTATACACGTAGACCTCACCAGATGAAATAAACAGATGTCATATTGACTGTATCTGTGGAAAGAGATGATGGAGAATTTCAAAATCAGTCAGAACAAGGACAGGGGCCGATGGCAGAACGGAACGTTAATTGCTCTTATCTAAGTTCAAGTTGAAGCTGAAGAAAATTAGAACAAGTCTAAAATAGACCTTTAGTACACCCCACATGAATTTTACAGGTTTTTCAAGGATAGATTAGAAGCATTGAATGCTAATGATTGGAGACCAGAGGAGTTGTGGAATGGCATTATCTGTGAAGAAGGCATGAGGTCATTACAAAGAGAATAGAAAGAAAAAAAAAAAATACATGTCAGAAGAGATGCTGAAACTGGCTCTTGAATGCAGGGTAGTGTGGGGACAATATGGAAGGTTGTCTTTCTCAGGCCTTTAGACTCTGTACAGGCCTTCCAGCTGGGACTAATTCAGCAGATTCAGCAGTAGTTACATAATTTGCTTATGACCTTGGGGTCCTGTATTCGGTTGCTGGCCACCTTTGTCTAAAACCCATGTAAAAGATCACTCTGCCATGAGGCAGTATTAGAGAGTGGGTTATATGCGTAAGTGAGAGGGAGGGCAGCAGAGAGGACCTGCTGCCTGCTGCCACTGGCTGCTCCCTGCTGAATGTTGTACCTGCCTCCAGCAATTGCACCAACAAATGTGTTGTGACTACACTAGCTGTGCCTCCATGGTTACTGGATCTGCCCAAATTGCAAATCTGCATTCCTAACCTTGAGTATCTGCATTCGGACAAGCAGCTTTAGAGAATGTAAGAAAAGATCACGTAAGAGAGCTAAGCAGATTTCAAAGGGCCAGCTCCAGAAGGCCAAGTATTGTAATGAGACATACAGAGGTCTGGAGATAGAAAACTAAAAGGGAATAACAAGCCCTGAGTTGAAGCATTGAAGGATTCTATGGGGATAATATTGAACAATGAAGGGAGCAGGAAAAGAGGATGGAATGAGTACACTGTCACTGTACCAAAAAGAACTGGTTGATGTTCAATCATGTCAGCCAAAGCCAAGGCCAAGTGCTGATCATGTCAGGAAGTAGCGTATGATCAACAACAATGATACTGAAGAAAGAAATCTAAGCTGCACCGAGACACTGGCAAACCACAAGCAAAAACCAAGGCTCCAGGGACTGTCGAAATACCAACTGAGATGTTTCAACAAGTAGATGCTGTGCTGGAAGTGCTCACTCCCTCATCTATGTCAAGAAATTTGGAAGACCTGACCACAGACTAATTGGAAGAGATCCATATTTGTGCCCATTCCAAAGAAAGGCAACCCAACAGAATTTGGAAGTTATCAAACATCATTAATGTCACACAAGTAAAATTTTGTTGAGGAAAACTCAAAAGCTGTTGCAGCAGTGCAATGACAGGGAACTGCAGATTCGGAAGAGGACTTGGAACCTGGAGTATCACTGCTGATGTCAGATAGATCTTAGCTGAAAGCAAAGAATATCAGAAAGCTGTTTACCTGTGCTTTATCGGCTATGCAGAGACATTTGACTCTATGGATCATAACAAACTATGGGTAACATTGTGAAGAATGGGAATTTCAGAATGTTTAATTGTGCTCATGAGAAACTTGTACATAGACCACTCTCAAAAACAAAAACATTGCTGTTGAGTCAATTCCTACTCATAGCAACCCCCTAAGACTGAGTAAAGCTGCCCTTTGGGTTTCCAAAGAGTGCCTGGAGGATTCAAACCAGCTAACCACTAAGCAATCAGGGTTCCCATACATAGACCAAAAGGCGGTTATTTGAACAGAACAAGGAGATACCACGTGAGTTAAAAATCAGAAAAAGTGTGTATCAGACTTGTGTCCTTTCACTATACTTATCCAGTTTGTATGCTGAGTATTGATCGATACAGCTGGATTATCTGAAGAAGAACTCAGTATCAGGGTTGAAGAAAGACTAACCATCAACCTACCACACACAAATGACACAACTTTGCTCATAGAAGCAAAGAGGACTGGAAGCATTTACTTGTGAAAATCAAAGACTGCAGATATCAGTGTGGATTCTGCCTCACGACAGAACCGGTAAACAACATCATGGTAAAGGGGGAAAATGCTGAAGTTACCTAGGATTTCATTTTTCTTGAATCCACAATCAACACCCATAGAAGCACCAGTTAAGAAATGACAACTGTATGAAACAAACCTGCTGCAAAAGATCTCCTTAAGGTGTTAAAAAGCAAAGATATTACTCTGAAGACTAAGTGTGTCTGACTCAAGCCATGCTATTTTCTATCAAATCATATGCAGGGGAAAGCTGGACCGTGAGACAGGAAAACCAAAGATGAATTGAAGCCTTTGAATTATGATGCTAGTGAAGAATAGTGGCTATACCGTGGTTTTCTGGAAGAATGAACAAAATATGTTTCAGAAAAAATACCACCAGAATGCTCTTTAGAAGCCAGGATGGAATAACTTCCTTTCAAGTACTTGGGACATATTATCAGGAGTCCCAGTACCTGACAAAAGACATCATGCTTGGTAAAGCAGAAGTTCAGCAAAAAAGTGGAAGCTCATCAATGAGATGGATTAACACAGTGGTTGCAACAAGGGGTTGGAGTAAAATGATTGACAGGATAGTGCAGGACCAGGTAGTATTTTGTTCTGTGGGATTGGTATGAGTTAGAACCAACGAAACAGTGCCTAACAACATGTTTATGCTATTGATCTTATGCTTCCAGAAAGTAAGGACATCCCCCCTAAACAAAAATAAAAACAAAACCCAAACCCATTGCTATTGAGTCAATTTCTGCTCACAGTTACCCTATTGGACAAGGTAAAACTGCCCAATGGAGTTTTAAGGAGAGCTTGGTGGATTTGCACCATAGCTCTTAATTACTACACTACCAGAACTTCCAGTGCTGAAGACCAGTGTACTTCAATGTACAATGACAGTGAAAAAATGAGCCTGGTTTTCTGGTATGAAATCACAAGGCTTTTCATTTCCCCTGGGGGGTGCCTGAGCAGATGGGAGATAAGAAGCAGGTAATAATGCCTTCCGTTTTATGCAGCACAAGGAGCCTTGGTGATGCAGTGGTTAAAGCACTCAGCTACTAACTGAAAAGTTGGTGGCTTAAATCTACCAATTGCTCTTCAGGAGAAAGATGTGGCAGTCTGCTTCCAAAAAGATTCACAGCCTTGGAAACTCTACAGAGCAGTTTTACTCGGTCTTACAGGGTCACTATGAGTTGAAATAAACTGGATGCCATTGGGTTTGGTTTTGGTTTGGTTTTCATCTCTATGAGGCCTCAAATCCTTTGCGAACTCTGAGGTTTAAAGAGAAGGGGCAGGGCCAACCTTCCCCACACACTTTCTCTTTTCTTTTCTTTCTGTGGCTTTTATTGCGGTTAGAGAGCAGCTGCTTCTTAGTGCCTACAAAACCTGTGACACATGCTATTTCCATAAATATGTTTTGAAAATCAGAAAATTAAGACCTTCAGTTGCTTCCAGCTACTATAGTTGACCAACGTATCACAGCCAGCCTTAGATAAGATTGCCAAGTGTCTCAAAGGAATATTATTTTTTAATGCTCTTGTATGCATGGTAACTGAAAAACACATTCTTATAATATGGAAAGGGCATTCGATGCTTCATGAACTATTTTTTCACAGGAAAATCTTCATTTTTTGCATAGTCCAAAGAATCTCTTTAGTAACAAAAATTATATTCTCTGCAAGAATTAGAAACAAAACAAAACGAAACCTCAAAAATAAGTCTCAAACTTAACGTCTTTAGCCCAGCCCAGTGCCGTAATGTCTTTAAACTGTATTATTAATCACCTTTGATTAAGAAGATGCTGAGAGATCACAGGCCTCACCAGGTTATGCAAACAGCTTAGGTACTCAGCAGCTAACAGAAAGGTTGGAGGTTTGTGTCTACCCGGAGATGTCTCCAAAGAAATTAGAACCGCAACTGGAAGTCAGAAGAATAGGGCTGGAGCAACCATCATGACTATGACACATTTCTGTAAATGTCTCCTGGTCACTAGGGTCTAGAGCCAGCACCGTGTGAGGTCCATGTGCTCTTGGAAAATTAGGAGGCAGACACACCCACACTCCTGAGCTCTCCAGTAAAGACAGGTAGGCCATTTCTCAAAACAGATAAAAAAGCTAAGATTCACTCAACTGAACTTCCCATCTTTAATATTCACTTCCACAAATATCAAGTGCTGGGCATATAATAAGTGCTTTGTACTTACTGATCTAACTTGAGATTTTCTCCATGAAGAACTGACTTTTAAAGCCATCTCCCCCCTTTTCCTGCCCACCATGTTTAGACTTTTCTTTTTAAGACAAAAATGGGAAACAGAAAGAGAAAGGAAGAATAAGTGGCTACCAACGAAACTGGAGGGTGGAATGAAAAACAGAGGAGAAAAGGGAGGGCTTCAACAAACACACACTCATTAAATTGTAGTCAAAGGAGGACTGATCACCCCGTATGAGAGGTGAGGCTTCCTAGCAGGTGGACATGCCAAAAAAAGATAAAAGAGATCACTACCTGTTTCACTTACTCCTGCTACCTAGGAGCTCCAGTAATGTGGTTTATTATCTGTCGAATTTCCTTCTTTCATCTAACAAACCTACTCTTCAGCCCTTTGCCCCTGTTTCACCCACCCTGCTCACCACTTCTGTTGTTTACCATCTGGCTTCTTCTGGTGGTCTTATTTATATACTCCTAAGAGTCTACTGGAAAGCCTTGGTTGTGTTGTTTATGTACTATTTACCCTCCCTGTCCAAGACCTGGTGAGACCTTGATTTCAGAAAAACACTGGGCCCTTGTCAGAACCTACCTGCTTTCATACATTTTGTTCACAAAGTCAGTAGTTACATTACTTTAACAGAAGCAAAATAGAACACAACCAAAATCTTCATATTTTCTTCAGGACTGGTTATGATTTTTTTTTTTAAAACCAGCTAACATCTCAGCCACTTTCCTTTTTATCAAGTTACAGCATCTATGTGAAATAATTCAGGCATTTACTTGGCGATGCTCTATTTTTTCTTCTTTATTTCATACACTGTGTCAAATTCAAGCCACACAGCCTGGAAGAGTTCAAAAGGTTGAATTGACAATCATTTATAAACCGTGTAAAATTCCTAGGTGAGAGGATGAGTCAGCTGTTCACTCAGCTCCTGGAGACTACCAGCAAGCCAGATTCCAACTAAAATATTTATCAAATGACATATGGATTGCTGAAGTTAATGAAGGAGCTATTTTGATGAAGAAATCATTTTGCAGATTTTATCCAAAATATGTAGTAGAGTGATAGACGATAATATTTATAATTGTTTCTTTAAAAGTTTCACTTAGAAATGGACAACTATTACTGTTTCTCTGGAGGCACTGGCCTGATTCTGTTTTGACTTCTGGAAATTTGAGCTGTAGGAAAAAGAAGCTGCGGGAGCTGCCTTCCTTTTACCCCTCATTAATCTTCAGCTCCACTTGGCTCCAGGCTCTGCATTATTTAGTACAATTATGTGGCCTGAGAAATGCATTGTTTGCTTATTCATTTTTCCTCAATCCTACCTCATCTGTGCCAGCTAAATAACACAGGAGACACAAAGACACTTAAGGAGCAGTACTCTCTGTCAAACAATTTATCATGTACTTAGGGAGTTAACTTAGAGACAAAAATGTCTTCAAAATAAGATGTTCAGGGGTAGGTGATTTAATAAGCAGATCCTTGATAGTGAATAATTTCACATTGTTATCATTATTGTTTTTACCATGTTAAAGATTCTGTTTGTATGTGTGGCCGACATCTGTCTTTCGACCCCACAGCCCCTTCCTACAGAATCAAAGCCTCTTTTCAAATTTACAATTCCTGACAGATAATGGAAGACCTAGCAAGAAAGATAAGCATGGGTTTACTTTTTCACTACTAATCTGTAGTGAAAAACAACCACGAAAATGTGAAATTTTTCACTACAGATTAGTAAGCACAAGTAAGCCTGTGCTTATCTTGATTTTTTGATAATCCATCAATGACAATGTGTGATAGGCATTACATACTCAGTGCCACTAAAATTTATAAGGGAGAGCAAGAGATGAACAGACAGGAAATTTCGTACTTCAAATAAGGAAAACTTCTGGCAGAAGTTGTGATGTGAAATGCTGTTGTTGTTAGGTGCCACAGAGCTGGTCCTGACTCATAGCGACCCTACTTATCACAGAATGAAACACTACCCAGTCTTGCAACATTCTCACAATCCTTGTTAAACCTGAGCCCACTGTTGCAGCCATTGTGGCAGTCTGTCTCGTGGAAAGTCTTTCTCTTTTAAATTGATTCTCTAACAAGCATTATGTCCTTCTCCGGGGACTGATCCTTCCTAATAACATGTCCAAAGTATGTGAGACGTAATCTCTCCATTCTTGTTTCTAAGGAACATTCTGGTTGCACTTCTTCCAAGGCAGATTTTTCTTTTGTCAGTCCATGGTATATTCAATTCTTCATCAACACAACAATCTGAAGGTGTCAGTTCTTCTTCGGCCTTCCTTATTCACCACTGTTCAGCTTCCCGTGCATCTGAGGCCAATAACAACATTATGGCTAGAGTCAGGTGCACTTCAGTTTTCAAAGTGATATCTTTGCCTTTTTTTTTTTTTTTAAAAATACTTTTGCAACAGATATGCCCAGTGCAATGTGTCTTTTGTTTTCTTGACTTTTTTCCAAGTATGTTGATGGTGAATCCAAGCACAATGAAATCCTTGACAACTTCAATCTTTTCTCTGTTTACCATGATGTTGCTATTGGTCTAGCTGTGGGGGGCTTTGTTTTCTTTATGTCGAGGCTGTGGTCTTTGATCTTCATCAGTAAGTCTTTCAAATCCTCCTCACTTTCAGCAAGCAAGGTTGTTTCTTCTTTGTAATGTAGATCGTTAACAACTCTTCCTCCAATCCCGATGCCAAGCTCATCTTCACATAGCTGACTTCCCGGGATTATTTGTTCAGCATACAGACTGAATACGTATGAAGAAAGGATACAATCCTGGCATTTCTTGACTTCAGACCATGCAGTAGCCCCTTTTACTATTCAAATGACTGCCTTCTGATCTATGTATAGGTTTCTCACGAGCACAATTAAGCATTCTAGAATCCCCATTCTTCTCAATGTTACCCGTAATTTATTACGATCCACACATCTGAATACCTTTGCATAGACAATAAAACACAGGTAAATATCTCTCTGGTATTTTCTGCTTTCAGGTACAACATATATGACATCAGCAGTTACATTCTTCATTGCATGTTCTCTTCTGAATCTGACTTGAATTTCTGGCAGTTCCTCAGTCATATACTGCAACTGCTTTTGAGTGATCTTTACCAAAATTTTGCTAGCTTGAGCTAATTATATTGTTTGATAATTTCTGCATTTGGTTTGGTCACTTTGTTTTCCAAATTTCTTGACGTTGATGAGTGAACACTTTCAGCACTGCATATCTTGGTTGACACATTCAATGGGTATTATGTCAATCCTGGAGCTTTGTTTTTCACTGATGCCTTCAGTGAAAGTTGGGCCTCCTCTTTCTGTACCATCAGTTCCTGATCACATGAGACCTCCTGAAATGGTTGACTGTTGACCAATTCTTTTTGGTATTGTGACTCTGTGTATTCCTTCCATTGTCTTTTGGTGCTTTCAGAGTCATTTAATATTTTCCTATAGAATCCTTCACTATGACAAGTTGAGGCTTGGATTTTTCCTTCAGGTCTTTCAGCTTGAGAAATGCAGAGTGTGTTCACCAATTTTGATTTGATATCTCCATATCTTTGCAGATGTCATTATAATACTTCATTTTATCTTCTGAAGCCACCCCTTGAAATTTTCTTTTCAGCTCTTTTACTTCATCCTATCTACCTTCAGCTTTAGCTACTCAACATTCAAGAGCATGTTTTAGAGTTTTTTTTCTGACATTCATTTCGGTTTTCTTTCTTTCCTGTCTTTTTAATGCTTTTTTCATGTGTGATGTACTAGCATACATCTATTCTTGAGATGATCTCTAAGTTTGTGTGGGTATACTCAACATTGTACCTTGGCTGTCATGGAGTTGTTCTAATTTTTCTCTTAAACTTGAACTTGCATATGAGCAATTGACGCTGTGTTCCACAGTTGGCCCTTGGCTTTGTTCTGACTCATCTGTTTCCACATATGTAGTCAATTTGAGTTTTGTGTATTCCATCTGGTGAGGTCTCTATATAGTCACTGTTTATATTGGTGAAAAATGGTATTTGTAGTGAAGAAGTCATTGGTCTTGCAAAATTCTATCATGTGATATTTGGCATCATTCTATCACCAAGACCATATTTTCCAACCAACAGTCTTTGTTCTTTGTTTCCTATTTTTGCATTCCAACCATCAGTAATTATCAATGCATCTTTGATCAATTTTGCATGTTTGATCAATTTCACACTGCAGAAATCTTCAATTTCTTCACTTTTAGCTTTAGTGGTTGGTAAGTACATTTATATAGTAGCTGTAGTTGAATAGTAGTTGTATCTACATCTTTGTAGATGCATAGATATTATCCCATCACTGACAGCATTGTATCTGAAATGTTATCTTTGAGAATGAATACAACCCCATTCCTCTTCAACTTATCATTGCCAAAGTAGTAGACTATTTAAATGTTCAATTCAAAATGAAATGGCCAGTACCAGTCCTGAAATGGTGCATAAAATATTAATGTTTATGTGTTCCATTTAATTTTGGACAATTTCCAATTTTCATACGTTCAAACTTGGTATACTCCATGTTCTGATTATTAATGGAAATTTGCAGTTGTTCCTTCTCATTTTGAGTACCACATCAGCAAATGAATGTCCTGGAAGCTTGACCTCCATCCATGTAAATAAGGGTGACTCCACTGACTTGACAGCACCTGGCTTGGCTTGGCCACCTGAGGAGGCAGTTCTTCCACAGGAGTATTTTGAGTGCCTTCTAACCCCCAAAGCTTGTCTTCCTGTACTATACCAGACAATGTTCTGCTGCTATTCATGAGATTTTCACTGGATAATTCTTTCTAGAAGTGGATAACTGGGCCCTTCTTTCTAGTCTGTGTTAGTCTGGAAGCTCCACAGAAACCTATCCTCCATGGGTGACCCTACTGGTATTTGAAATACTGGTGGCATAGCTTCCAGCATCACAGCAATACACAAGCCACCACTTGTCTCCTGTTTTGTCATACTGTGGTGGCTTGCATGTTGCCACAATGCTGGGAGCTGTCCCACCATTATTTGAAATACCAGCAGAGTTAACCAGGGTGGATAGATTTCAGAAGCTTTCTGACTAATAGAAAATAGGCAAAAGGACCTGACAATCTACTTCCAAAAAATTGACCAGCGAAAACCATGGATAGCTGTGAAATATTGTCTGCTATGCATATAGTGCAGGAGGATGAGTCCTTCAGGTTGAAAGGCACTCAAAATAAGAGACAGATTGACACAGTGTCTCCAACAATGGGCTCAAATATAGCAACAATTGTGAGGATGGTGCGGTGTTTCCATTTGCACTTAGAACAAACTTGATGGCACCTAACAGCAACAACAGCAAGAATCATTACTGAAGCAGATTGATAGGTCTTTTTCCTACAGATCCATTTTGTGTGTTTAAATCACTAGCAGCTGAGTGCTTAATTATTGCACTACCAAGTGTATAAGGATCCAATGAAGAGGACAGAGAAAGCTGAGCTACCAGATGAGCGGCTTATACAATATGTTAGAGTCTGGATGTTATATAATGAGAATTTAAGAAGATGTCAGCAGCAAAGGATAGGGCAGGCATAGGGATTCTGAGAGAAGACATTATGAAAAATGAGTCAATAAGATTTGAGGAATTAGCATACATGCTGAGGGAAGCAAAGAAGTCAAGACATATGTTCAGGTATTACATGAAAAATTGTCTGTCAGTGGAAGCTTGCTTGCTGCTGTGATGTGCAAAGCTATGTTACTGGTATTTAGGTATCAGCAGGGTCACACATGGTAGATAAGTTTCAGCTGAGCTTCCAGACTAAGACAGACTAAGAAGAAGGACCCAGCAGTCTACTTCTGAAAGGAATTAGCTAGGGAAAACCTTATGAATAGCAGTTGAACATTGTCAGATATGGTGTTGGACAGTGAGCCACCCAGGTTGGAATGCACTTGGAAGATGACTGGGGAAGAGCTGCCTCCTCAAAGTAGAGTCCACCTTGGTGACGTGAATGGAGTAAAACCTTCAGGATCTTTGTTTGCTGATACGGCATGACTCGAAATGAGAAGAAACAGCTGCAAACATTCATTAATGATAGGGACATGGACTGTAAGAAGTATGAATCTAGGAAAATTGGAAATCATCAAACATGAAATGGCAAGCATAAACATCGATATCCTTGGCATAGGTAAGCTGAAATGGACTGGTTTTGGCAATTTTGAATCCAGCAATCATATGGTTGACTCTGCTGGGAACGAAAACTTGAAGAAGTACGGTGTTGCATTCATCATCAAAAAGAACATTTCAAGATCTGTCCTGAAGCAGAATGCATCAGTGATAGGATAATATCCACATGCCTACAAGGAAGGCCAGTCAATACAATTATTATTCAAATTTATGCACCAACCACTAAGGCCAAAGGTGAAGAGATCGCAGATTTTTATTATCCTCTGCAGTCTGAAATTGGTCAAACATGCAATCAGGACACATTGATAATTACAGGTGACTTGAATGCAAAAGTTGGAAACAAAGAAGAAGGACTGGTAGTTAGAAAATATGGCCTTGGTGACAGAAATAATGCTGGAGATTGCATGACAGAATATTGCAAGACTAACAACTTTTCCATTATAACCAACACAAATGGTGAAATGTACACGTGGATCTCACCAGACAGACTACATGGGAACCAAATCCACTACATCTGTGGAGAAGGACAACAGAAATTCTCCAGAACAAGCAGTCAGAACAAGACCAGGTGCTGACTGTGGCACAGATCATCAACTGCTCATACGTAAACTCAAACTGAAACTGCAGAAAATTAGAACAAGTTCTCAAGAGCCAAAGTATGAGCCAAAGTATATCCCTCCTGAGTTTAAAGACCACTTCAAGAACAGATTTGATGTGCTGAACACTAATGACTGGAGACTAGATGAATTGTGAAGTAACATCAAAGACACCATCCATGAAGAGAGCCAGAGGTCATTAAAAAGACAGGAAAGAAAGAAAAGACCAAACTGGATGTTAGAAGAGACTCTGAAACTTACTCTTAGATGTTGAGCAGCCAAAACAAAAGGAAGGAATGGTGAAATAAAAGGCCAAAACAGAAGATTTCAAAGAGCAGCTCGAGAAGACAAAAGAAAGCATTACAATGACATGTGCAAAGAGCTGGAAATGGAAAACCAGAAGGGAAGAACATATTCTGCATTTCTGAAGCTGACAGAACTGAAGAAAAACTTCACGCCTCAATTTGCAACAGTGAAGGATTTACAGGGAAAATATTAAATGACTCAGGGGCATCGGAAGGAGATGGAAGGAATACACAGAGTCATCATACCAGAAAGAACTGATCGATGTTCAGCCGTTTGAAGAAGTAGCATATGATCAGGAACCAATGGCACTGAAGGAAGAAGTTGAAGCTGAATTGAAGGCATTGGCTAAAAAAGAAGGCTCCAGGAACTGATGGAATATCAATTGAGATGTTTCAGCAAATAGATGCAGTGCTGGAAGTACTCATTTGTCTATGCGAAGAAATTTGGAGGACAGCTACCTGGCCAACTGACTGGAAGAGATCCATATTTATGCCCATCAAAAAAAAGGTGACTCAACCAAATGTGGAAATTACCGGACAGTATTGTTAATATCACACACAAGTAAAATTTTGCTCAAAAGTGACTGCAACAGCATGTTGACAAGGAACTGCCAGAAATTCAAGCTGGATTCAGAAGAGGATGTGGAATCAGGGATATCACTGCTGATGTCAGGTGGATCTTGGCTGAAAGCAGAGAATACTAGAAAGATGTTTACTTGTGTTTCATTGACTATGCAAAGGCATTTCACTGTGTGGATCGTAATGAATTATGGCTAACGTTGCAGAGAATGGGAATTCCAGAACACCTAATTGTGCTCTTAAGGAATCTGTAAATGGATGAAGAGGCATTTGTGTGAACAGAACAAGGGGACACTGCATGGTTTAGTCAAGAAAGGTGTGTACCAGGGTTGTATCCTTTCAATGTGTATGCTGAGCAAATAATCCAAGAAGCTGGATTCTACAAAGAATAACAAAGCATCAAGATTGGAGGATGACTCATTAACAACTTGAGTTACACAGATGACACCACCTTACTTACTGAAAGTGAAGAAGATTTGAAACACTTACTGATGAAGATCACGGACCATAGCCTTCAGTATGGATTGCACCTCAATATCAAGAAAACAAAATTCCTTACAACGGGAGCAGTAAGCAACATCATCATAAATGGAGAAAGGATTGAAGTTGTCGAGGATGTCATTTTACTTGTGTCCACAATCAACACCCATGGAAGCAACAGTCAAGAAATCAAAAGATGCACTGCATTGGGAAAATCTGCTATAAACGCTCTCTTGAAAGTATCCAAAAGTAAAGATCTCACCTTGAAGATTAAAGTGCATCTGACCCAAGCCATGGTATTTTCAATCACATCATATGCTTGTGAAAACTGGACAATGAACAAAGAAGGCAAAAGAATTGATGCCTTTTAGTTGTGGTGTTGGAGAAGAATGTTGAATGACTATGGACTGCCAAAAGAACAAACAGATCTGTTCTGGAAGAAGTACAACCAGGGTGCTCCTTGGGAGTAAGGATGGCAAGACTGCATACTACATACTTTAGACATGTTGTCAGGAAGTATCAGTCCCTGGAGTAGGACATCATGCTTGGTAGAAAGGAGGGTCAGTGAAAAAGAGGAAGACCATCGATGAGATGGATTGACACAGTGGCTGCAACAATGAGCTTAAGAATAAAAGTGATTGTGGACATGGTGCAAAACCAGGCAATGCTATGATCAACAACCAACTTGATGGCACCTAACAACAATGATTGTGAACATTTCCTCGTATGTCTATTACCTGCCTGTATGTCTTCTTTGGTGACATGTCTGTTCATAAACTTTGCCCATTTTTCAGTTGGGTTATTGGTCTTTTTGTTATTGAGGTGCTGAAGTATTCTGTATAGCTTAGAGACTAGACCCTTGTCAGATATTTCATAGCCACTTTTCTCCAGTCTGTGTGTCCTCTTTATGCTTTCTTTGAAACGTATGTTGATGAACATAAGTATTTTTTAGGATCTTCCAGTTATCTAGTTTGTCTTCGGGTGTTTGTGCATTCTTACTTGTGGTTTGTATTATTTTTATTATCCCTATGTTTGAGGGCACTCTGTTCCTGGAGTTCAAGGAAGTCATTGAGGGAACCCTGCCTCTGGAATTCAGGGAGGTCATCTTATGCAATGACCAGACCTTGCCATTAGCAAGAACAGCCTGGTATGTATGCCCCACTGGTATGACCCAAACCAGCCTAGTATGGCTCACCTGTTACAACCATAAAACCATGAATAACTTTTGCATCAGCCACCTTCTACCTCTTTATCATAACTTTATAAAAACTGTTAACCAGCTGTTGCGTGGGCTGAATCATATTTCAGTTCAGACCCAGTTTCTTTCGCCTTGAATAAACGTCACTGGACTCTTAGACTAGTGTGTTTCTGCCCCTGTTTTGTGCCATTCTATTTCCAACAACGTTGTGGCCTATTTTTCTTTTGCCCATAATTTTTACCATTTTAGGTTTATGTATAGATACTGTCAACTTAGAGTTAGGGTTTGTGTCTGGTGTGAGGAATGTGTCCTGTTCAATATTTTTGTAGAAGGACACCCCACTTTTTCAGCATCATTTGTTGAAAAGACTATCTTTTCCCCATTTAATGGATTTTGATCCTTTGTCAAATATCAGCTGATCCTGTTGTTAGGTGCTATCAGGTTTACTCCAACTGGTAACGACCCTACAACCATGTACAACAGAATGAAACACTGCTGGTCCTATGCCATCCTCATAGTAGTAAATCTTGAGCCCATTGTTGCAGTCGCTGCGTCAATCTATCCCCTCTAGGGTTTTCCTCTTTTTTAATGACATTCTGTCTTATCAAGGATGACATCCTTCTTCAAGAAATGATTCCTCCTAAAAACACGTCCAAAGTGCGTGAGACCAAGCCTCTCCATCTTTGCCTCTAAGGTGCAGTCAGGCTGTATGTCTTCCAAGACAGACTTGTGTGTTCTGCTAGCAGTCCGTGGCATATTCAATACTCCTTAACAATACCATAATTCAAAGACATAAATTCTTTGATCTTCTTATTCATTGTCCAGCTTTAACATTCATTTTACGTGATTGAAAATATCATCACTTGGGTCAAGTACAACTTAGTCCTTAAAATGACATCTTTGATTTTGTACATTTTTTTTACTTTTTAAAAAAAATTGTGATTAAGTGAAAACATACAATCTAAATTAAATTTGCATGTCTGTCTATATGCAGCTCATTTTGCTCTCATTGCCTGGTGACAGCACACTCCCCCTTTTTGTTCTCTATATGTCATATCCTTTTAAATTCCTGTCTTCTCCTCTCCACCCTCTCCTCTCCCTGCTAGTAAGAAGCCAGTAGGACAGCATCCTAGAGATGCGTAGAAACATCCTAGAGATGCGTAGAAACCCACCCTGTATTCACATTGTATTCCCAATTCCAGTCCATTCCTGTCTGAAAAGTTGACCTCAGTTAATGTTTTCTGATCAAGGGCAGCAGCAGGTCTAGGGCCCACAGACCCAGGGGAACCCTCAGGCCACCAGACCATCAGCTGTGGTCTTTTAGTGGAGTTCTTGAGCTGCACACCTTTTTTTCTCATGTTGTCACAGGGACTGTACATTGGGTATCCGACCCCAGCTGTCTTTGGTGGTAGCCAGGCACCATCTGCTTCTTCTGGTCACATGTTGATATAGTCTCCCATTTACTTGGGTCCTTCTGTCTCCTGGGCTCTTCTATCCTTGTGTATTTGTTGTTCTTGGTTATCATCTGTTCTGGATGAGTTTATGTCAAAGTCCAGTTAAATTGACCTTATTTCTAATGTGTGCTGTCACTGCTTTCACCTGACCAAATTTCTATCAACTGTCCAATCTATGACCAGCCCTTGCCCTCCCTCACCTCTCTTGTAGCCATCAAAGCGTCTTTTCTTCTGTACATAAGACCACTATTAAGTCCTTATAGTAGAGGTTTCATAAAATATTTGTCCTTGTGCTTCTGACTGATTTCACTCAGCATAATGTCTTCCAACTGAAACCAGGAGATGAGATTCTTTCTAAAACTAAAATCATCATTGTTCTTTATTGGATAGTGTTCCATTCAGGATATGTGCCACAATCTGTTTTTCCATTCCTCTGTTGGGGATCTCGGTTGATTCCACCATTTGCTATTGTGGACTATGCTACGTTAAACATCCGTGTGCATGTATCTGTTTGTGTGACTGTCCTTGATTCTTTAGGATATGTTCTGAGCAGTAGAATTACTGAGTCAAATGGTATATCTATTTCCAGCTTTTTAAGGAAGCACCAGATTGCTTTCCAAAGAGGTTGTACCATTTTGCAATCCCATCAGCAGTGTAGGAGAGTTCCAATCTCTGCACAGCCTCCTCAGCACTTGTTGTTTTGTGTTTTTTTGAATTATGGCCAACCTTGTTGGGGTGAGCTGGTATCTCACTGTAGTTTCGATTTGGATTTCTCTAATAGCTAATGATTGTGAGCATTTCCTCATGTGTCTTTTTGCTGTCTGGATGTCCTCTTTGTGATCTGTCTGTCCATCTCCTTTGTCCATCACTTAACTGGATTATTTACCTTTTTCTTCTTGATATTTTGCAGTGCCTTGTAGATTATGGAGATCAGATGTTGATCCAACATGTAGTTGCCAAATATTCTTTCACATTCTTTAGGTGATCTTTTAATTCTTTTGATAATGTCTTTGGGTGAGCAAAAGTGTTTGATTCTTAGTAGTTCCCACTTATCTATTTTCTCTTCTGTTGATTGTGCTTTATCAGATTTCGAATTCTATCTAAGCTGCACATTGTTGACCACTGTTGACCTTATTTTTTCTTGGATAATCTATCATTTTAGGTTTGATATTTGGCTCTTTGATCCAATTTGAGTTAGTTTTTCTGTAAGGTGTAAGATATGGGTCTTGTTTCAATTTTCTGCAGATTGATATCCAATTTGGCCAGCACCATTTGTTAAAGAGACTGTTTTTACCCTGGTTTACAATCTTAGGGCCTTTGTCAAAATATCAACTGTGCATAAGAGGATGGTGGCAACCCTGGGGGCTGAACTCTGTTCCATTGGTCTACATGTCTCTTTTTGTACAAGTGCCAGGATTTTTTGAGTACTGTGGCAGTGTAATAGGTAACAAGGTTGGGTATTGTGAGGCCTTCCATTGTGTTCTGCTTTTGTATATCTTAAAGAAATATTTTGCAGCACTTTTGCCCAATGCAACATGTAATTTACTTGTTTAACTGACATTCCACAGGTGTTAATTGTGGATTCCTGTAAAATGAAATCCTTGACAACTTCAATCTTTTCTCTGCTTATCATGATGTTGCTTATTAGTACAGTGCTGAGAATTTAGTTTTCTTGATATCGAGGCATAATCCATACTGAAGGCTGTGGTCTTTTATCTCTATCGATAAGTGTTTCAAGTGGTCTTCACTTTCAACAACAGTGATATGTCATCTGTATAATTAAGTTTGTTAATGAGTCTTTCTCCAGTCTTGATGCTCCATTCTTCTTCCTATAGTCCAGTTTCTGGGATCACTTGCTTAACAAGCAGATTAGATAAGTATGGTGAAAGGATATAATCTTGATATATACCTTTCCTGTAATTAAACAACACAGCATCCCTTTATTTGAATGACTGCCTCTTGGTCCATGTACAGGTTCCTCATAAGCACATTTAAGTGTTCTGGAATTCCTAGTGTTTACAGTGTTATTGGTCATTTGTTTTGATCTACACAATCAAATGTTTTGCATAGTCAATAAAACACAGGCAAACATCTCTCTAGTATTCTCTGCTTTCAGCCAAGATCCAGGTTGTACATCAGCAATGATATCCCTCATTCTATGTTGTCTTCTGAATCTGGCTTGACTTTCTGGTCAAATTCTGTCAATGCATTTCTGCAGCCATGTTTGAATGATCTTCAGCATAACTACTTCTGGGTTCTTGATTCTGTTCCATTGGTCCCTGTGTCTATTGTTGTACCAATACCAGATTATGTTCTGGATCACGTGGTGTGATCTTAATTGTTTTTCTTCAGTAATGCTTTACTTTTACAGGACTTCTTTACTTTCCACATCAAGTTGGTGATTAGATTTTCCATCTGGTTAAAGAATGCTGTTAGTAAGTGGGGCCAAGATAACAAAGTAGTCAGATACTTCTGTGATACCTCTAACAGCAAAGACCCCAAAAAGCAAATGAAGTGATTACATATGACATTCTAGAATCCCTGAGCTTCAAAGCAAAGGGAAAGCTGAGAAATGGGACAGAGTAAAGAGGAAGGGTGAGTGGGTCCAGAAGTACCTAGACCTTGATAAGCCTGACTGACTGGTGATTGACTGCAGCCAGCATGGTGAATGGAGTGGTGGCTTTCAGTGGGCATCCTCCTCAGCAGAATGGAAAGGGCAGCAGAGAATGCACTCAAGTCTCCAGAACCAGCTTGGATCTAATGTCACATGAGCGGATATAAATCTTTCCTTTGGGATTAACCTGTTTACCTTTTCCAAAACTATGCAAAAGTATTCCACTGTGTGAATTACAATAAATTATGGCTAGCATTGTGGAGAATGGAAATAACAGAATACTTAATTGTGCTTTTAAGGAATCTGTACATGGCTTAAGAGGCAGTCATGTGAACAGAACAAGGAGACACTGTATGTTTTAAAGCTAGGAATGGTGTGCACAGGGTTGTATCCTTTTACTGTACCTTTGCTGAGCAAATAATCCGAGAAGCTGGGCTTTATGAGGAAGAACGGTACATCAGGACTGGAGAAAGACTCATTACCAACCTGCATTATGCAACTGATACAACCTTGCTTGCTGAAAGTGAATGGGATTTGAAACACTTATTGATAAAGATCAAAGACCACAGCCTTCAGTATGGATTGCACATCAACATCAAGAAAACAAAAATCCTCACAACTGGGCCAGTAAGCAACATCATCATAAACAGAGAAAGGATTGAAGTTGTCAAGGATTTCATTTTACTTGGCTCCACAATCAGCACCCATGGAAGCAGCAGTCAGGAAATGAAAAGACTCATTGCCTTGGGAAAATCTGCTGCAAAGAACCTCCTTAAAGTATTGAAAAGTAAGGATGTCACCTTGAAAAGTAAGTTGTGCCAAATCCAAGCCATGGTGTTTTCCATTGCATCATATGCATGCAAAAGCTGGACAATGAACAAGGAAGACAGAAGAATTAATGCCTTTGAATTGTGGTGTTGGAGAAGAATGTTGAATATGCCATGGACTACCAAAAGAACAAAGAGATCTGTTCTGGAAGAAGTGCTCCTTGGAAGCAAAGATGGTGAGACTATGTCTTATATACCTTGGATATGTTGTCAGAAGTGAGAGTGGAGTGTCAGCAAAAAAGAGGAAGACCCTTAATGATAAGGACTGACATAGTGGCTGCAACAATGGGCTTAAGCATAAGAATATTGTGGACATGGTGCAAGACCAGGAGGTGTTCCATTCTGTTGTGCATAGGGTCACTATGGATCAGAACCAACTCAATGGTACCTAACAGCAGCAACACCTTTTCTGAGTGCTTTTATCTCCCCTCTCTGCATGGCACCTGCCTCCACTGACTAATGCCATTACCTGAGCCAGAAGTAGCACTCCTCAAGCCTGCCCTGAGTCGTTAATCCTAGACTCAGAGAGGAACAATTTAACAAATTGGAGGGAGAGGGTAAAAAACTAGCTGACTCTTTTGAATCAGAAATTCAGTGTGGAAGCAGTTTCTTCACCTGGAGTTAGACATAAGAGTGCATGCCATTCTCCCAGACTCTGAAGGATAGCTATTAGCCTATTCCCTTTGTCAACACCTGCAGCCAGATACAGGTGCCTACAGAAATCACCCCAACCCATTTATGACAGTAGGGGAGAGTCTGTACCACACACTTGGTGACTGACTACCTGGACACCTAAGCTGAATTCATATCAGAAAAGTATATGGACTCCTGTTCTCCTATGTCTAGTTACAGTGCTAGCCACCTGGTGACAGAATGTTATAATTTCAAGGGCATCAATAACCAAACTAGCACACAAGACCAGTCTATCTGGGCACTTGAAAACAAAACAAGAAGCTAGAACACACTAAGCAAACATAAAATAATTACAACGACTTACTGATGGCTTAGAGACAATGGTCCACATCAAATCACTTAAAAATGCTGACAATGATGACTTCAAAAATTCTCCAAAAAAGAATCAAAACAATTTCCTGATGAAAAGAACTTCTTGAAATTATCAGATGTAGAATACAAAAGATTAATATTTGGAACTCTTCAAGAAACGAGGAAGGAAATGAAGAATGATGCAACAGAGCATAACGGCAAGTTGAACAGGCAGCAAGGAAGCATATACCAGCAAGAATTAGAAAATGAGAAAATAATAAAATCACAGAATTAAACAACTCAACAGAAGGTCAACAGAGCAGAATCGAAGCACTAAAAAACAGAATTAGTGAGACTGAAGATAAAGCACATGACAGCAATGTATTTGAGGAAAAATCAGATAAAAGAATAAAAAAAATCAAGGAACATTAAGAATTATGTGAGACTCTATCAAGAGGAATAATCTATGAATGAGTGGAGTACCAGGAAGTGTAGGATAACAGAAAACTTCCCTGATGTCATAAAAGATGAGAAGATATCTAGCTAAAATTCTCACTGAACTCCATATAAGGTAGATCCCAAAAGAAAGACACCAAGGCACACTATAACCAAATTTTCCAAAACTAAAGATAAGGAGCCAATTTTCTAAGTGGCTAGGGATAAAGGAAAAATAATCTACAAAGAGAAATCAATAAGACTAAGCTCAGTCTACTTAACAGAAACCAGAAGGAAATGAGATGACATAGATAAAGCCTTGAAGGAAAGAACTGACAGCCTAGAATTATATATCCAGCAAAACTGTCCCTCAAACATGGTGGTGAAATTAGGACATTTCCAGGTAGCTAGAAATTTAGTGAATTTGCAAAAACCAAATCAAAATGACAAGGCTTGGTAAAGGGTGTCCTTTGGTAAGAAAATAACATCAGGTAACAACCGAAGACTAGAACACAGAACAGAGCAAGTGGATATCAACCTAAACAAGGAAATCACAAAAATTAATCAAAAGCGAGGTAGTGGAAATAGGGAAACAGTGATATCATTATGTAAATATTCTAACAAAAAAGAGGGACTTAAAAGAAAATGTCGTTGTAGATCTTTCATATGGAGAGGAAGTCAAAGTGATAGAAAGAAATTAAAGACTGATTTAAATACAGAAAAATAGGGATAAACATTAAGATAACCACAAAGGAAATGATCATTCCCATGTATCAAAATAAAAAGAAAGAAAAATGTTAAGTCTGAGCAAATACAAAACCAGCAACACTGGAAAAGGTGAAAACACATAGAGAAAAAAGTCACCACAGACAATGAAAAGGAACAAAGGAATTGTCTACGATGTGCAAAAAAGACATCACAATGACAGCACTAAACTCGTACCTAAGTATTATTACGCTGAATATAAGTGGATTAAACACACTCATAAAGAGCTCAAGAGTGGCAGATTAGATCAAAAAACACAATCTATCTATGTGCTGTCTGCAGGAGACACACCTTATACTGAAAGACATGAACAAACTAAAACCCAAAGGATGGAAAAAATATATCAAGCCAATAACATTCAAAAAAGAGCAGGAGCAGCAATATTAATCTCTAATAGACTTTAAAGTAAAATCCACCTATTGAATAAATGAAGACACTATACAACGATTAAAGGGTAATTACTCCAGGAGAACATAACCATATTGAATATCTCCAAACCTAATGACAGGGCTCCAAAATACATAAAATAAACTCTAACTGCATTGAAAACAAGAATAGATAGCAGGAAACTTCAACAAACTACTTTTAGTAACAGAGAGAATGTTCAGAAAAAAGCTCAAAAAAGATACAGAAAATAGAAATGCCATAATCAACTGACTTGACCTCATAGACATATACAGAACACCGCACCGAACAACATCCAAGTATACTTTCTTTTCCAATGCACATGGAACATTCTCCAGAATTTACCATATATTTGGACATAAAGCAATCCTTAACAAAACTCAAAGCACTGAAATATTACAAAGCATCTTTTCAGACCAGAAAATCACCAAAGCAGAAAATAATAACAGAAAATAAAGGGGGGAGGATCAAACACATGGAAACCGAAAAACATTTTCCTCAAAAACTACCAGGTTATAAACAAAATCAAGAATGGAATAAAGAAATTCACAGAATTAAATGAAAATGAAAACATATCCTACTGGGACCTTTGGGATGCAGGAAAAGCAGTGATCAGAGGCCAGTTTATCTCGATAAATGTACACATCCAAAAAGAAGAAGAGGCTCAAAACAAAGCACTAACCCTACAACTCAAACAAGTAGACAGACAGCAGCAAAAGAACCCCCTAGGCACCAGCAAAGAGGCAAGTAATGAAAATAAGAGCAGAAGAAATGAATTAGAGAACAGAAAAATGATTTGAAGAGTAAACTTTGAAGAGATCAGAACAATATCTAGACTACTGGCCGAACTGACGAACGAAAAACGGGAGAGGAATCAAATAACCTAAATAAGAATTGGGACGGGTGATACCACTACAGATCCAACTGAAATAAAAAAAAAAAAATCACATCAGAATACTATGAAAAATTGTATCTAGTAAATTTGAAAACCTAGAGGAGACACGCAGATTTCTAAAACATACTACCTACCTAAACTAGCACAAACAGAGGTAGAACAACTAAATAAACCTGTCACAAAAAAAGAAATGAAAAGGTAATAAAAAAAATTCAGGCTCTGATGGCTTCACTGGAAACTTCTACCAAACTTTTGTTTTTTTAATTAAATAAAAAAAATGAAAGTGTACATACTCTGTGCTTACAATATTGGGTTAAGAGAGGACGAGTAGACAAGTTATGTCGAAGTCTCATTAGTGTTGATCTTCTTACTAATGTGAATTGCCACCAATTTCACCCTACCAAATTTCTAACAATTATCTAATCTAAACCCTCGCCCCTTGTCTCCCCGCCCTCTCACCTTCCCCACCCTTGTAGCCATCAAAGAGTCTTTTCTATTATGTGTGAGTATGCTTTTAAGTTTTTATTGTAGGGGTCTCATATAATAATTGTCCTTCTGTTGCTGACTAGTTTCACTCAATATAATGTCCTCCAGCTGAGACCAAATTGAGAGATGTTTCCTGCTATCATCATTGTTCTTTATCAGTGTATAGTACTCCATGGAGTATATATACCAAAGTTTACCTATCCATTCTTCTGTTGTTGGGCATGTAGGTGGATTCCAACTTTTTGCTATCGTGGACTGTGCTGCAATGAACATTCGTATGCATGTAGCAGTCGGTGTGAATGGCCTTGATTTTGTAGGATATATTCCGAGCAGAGCAATAAGTGGGTCAAATGGTATATCTATATTCATTATTTTAAGGTAATGCCAAATTGCTTTCCAAAGTGGTTGCACCATTCTGCAATCCCACCAACAGTGACAGAGAGTTCCAATCTCTCCACAGCCTCTCCAGCATTTATTGTTTTGAGTTTCTTGGGTCATGGCCAATCTTATTGGGGTGAGGTGGTATCTCATTGTCATTTTGATTTGAATTTCTTTAATAATTAATGATCGTGAACATGTCTGTATGTGTTTTTTGACTGCCTGTATCTCCTCTTTAGAGATGTGTCTGTCCATCTCCTTTGCCCATCGCTTAATTGGATGATTTGTCTCTTTCTTATTGATATTTTGTAGAACCTTATAGATTATGGAGATCATGTGTCGGTCTGACATAGAGTTGCCAAATATTTTTTCCCATTCTGTAGGTGGTCTTTTAATTCTTTTGATGAAGTCTTTGGATGAGCAGAAGTGTTTCATTCTTATTGATTCCCATTTATCTATTTTCTTTTATGATGAATGTGTTTTGTTTGTCAGATTTTGAAGTCTGTCTATATTGCATATTAAAATGTCCATTGTTGACCCTATCTTATCTTGGATGAGCTTTATCGTTTTAGCTTTTATATTAAGGTCTTTTATCCATTTTGAGTTGATTTTTGTATAAGGTGTGAGATATGAGTCTTGTTTCAATTGTTTGCAGATGGATATCCAATTATGCCAGCACCATTTGTTAAAGAGACTGTTCTTAACACAGTTCAAAATCTTAGGACCTTTGTCAAATATCAGCTGTTCATAAGAGGATGGTGGCATCTCTGGGGTCTCTACTTTGTTCCATTGGTCTATATGTCTCTTTTTGTACCAATACCAGGCTGTTCTGACAGGTTTTAAAGTCAGGTAGTGAGAGGCCTCCCAGCATGTTCTTCTTTTTCAGTAGTGTTTTACTTATTCGGGGTTTCTTCCCTTTCCAAATAAAGCTGATAATTTGTTTCTCCATCTCATTAAAAAATGTCATTGGAATTTGTATTGGGATTGCATTATATAAGTTGAGTGCTTTGGGCAAAATAGACATTTCCACAATATTGAGTCTTCCTTTCCATGAGCAGGGCAGATTATTCCATTTATGTAAGTCCCTCCTAGTTTCCTGTACCAATATCTTGTAGTTTTCTCTGTAAAGACCTCTTATTTCTCTAGTTAGATTTATTCCTAGGTATTTTATCTTCTTGGGGGCTATAGTAAATGGATTTGATTTGGTGATTTTTTTCATTAATAATTTCATTGTTGGTATAAAGGAATCCCATTGATTTCGTTATGTTTATCTTGTATCCTGGTAATTTGCTGAATTCTTCTATTAGCTCTAATAGGTTACTTATGGATTTCTTTGGATTCTCTGTATAAACTATCACATCATCTGCAAAGAGAGAAATCTTTACTTCTTCAGTGCCAATATAGCCAAGCCAAGTGCCAATATGGATGCCTTTTATTTCTTTGTCTTGTCTAATTGCTCTGGCTAGAACTTCTAGGACAATGTTGAATAGAGGTGGTGAGAACAGGCATCCTTGTCTAGTGTCCATTCTCAAAGGGAATAATTTCAGTCTTTCACCATTCAGGATGATGAAGGCAGTTGGCTTTGCATAGATGCTATTGATTATGTTGAGGAATTTCCCTTTTATTCCTATTTTTCTGAGAGTTTTAAGCATGAATGGATGTTGAACTTTGTAAAATGCCTTTTCTGCATCAACTGACAAAATCAGGTGATTTTTATCTTTTGTGTTACTAATATGGTTGATTACATTAATTGTTTTTCTGATGTTTAACCAGCCTTGCATCTCTGGAATGAAACCAACTTGATCATGATGAATGATTGTTTTTATATGCTGTTGAATTCTATTGGCTAGAATTTTGTTGAAGATTTTAAGGAAGATGGATCTGACTCAACGGCACTTGGCTTTGGCTAATATCACTATTACCACAGGTATTTTGCAGAGCATAGAAAATGACAGAATACTACCAAATTCATTCTATTAACCAGCATAACCCTGATACTAAAACTATGTAAAGACAGCACAAAAAATGAAAATTAAAGACCATTATCCCTCACAAACTTATATGCAAAAGTCTTCAACAAAATCCTCAACAAAATAGCCAATAGAATTTAACAGCATATTAAAAAAAAATTCACCATAACCAAGTGGGATTCCTTGCAGGAGTGCAGGAATGGTTCAACATTAGAAAAACAACCACTGTAATCAACCACATAAGTAAAACAAAAAAAGGAACTACTTAATTTTATCAATTGATGCAGATAAGGCATTTGACATAGTCTAACATCCATTCATATTAAAAACTCTCAGCAAAATAGAAATAGAAGAGAAATTCTTCAGAATAATAAAAGGCATTTCTACAAAGCCAACAGCCAACATCATCCTCAATGGAGTCTGATAGTATTCCCTTTGAGACTGGAAACCAGAAACAAATGCCCAGTCTCCACTTTTATTGAACATTGTGCTGGAGGTTCTAGCCAGAGCAACGAGACAAAATAAAGACATAAAGAGCATCCAAACTGTTAACAAAGAAGTATCTCTACTTGTAGATGGCATGATCTTATACACAGAAAATCCTTAGGAACACACACACACACACACACACACACACACACACACACAGCTTACTGAAACTATTAGAAGAGATCATCAAGTATCACGATACAAGATAAACACAAAAATCAGTTGGATTCCTATACACCAGAAGAGAAAATTGCTGAATTACTACATTTACAAGGGCTCCAAGATGATAAAACACTTAGGAATAAATCTAACCAGAGATGTAAAGATCTATTCAAAGAAAGTTACAAAGAGATTATTGCAAGAAACCAAGACAGACCTACATAAGTAGTGAAATGTTATGGACAGGAAGACTCAACATTGTGAAAATGTCTCTTCTGCCCAAAGTGATCTATAAACCCAAATCCAAATGCACTGCCACTGAGTTGATTCCAACTCATAGCAATCCTATAGGACAGAGTAGAACTGCTCCTTAGAAGTTTCCAAGGAGCATCTGGCAGATTGGAGGTGATGACATTTTGGGTAGCAGACATAGCAATTAACCTCTACACCAACAATGTAATCTCAATATGAATTACAGTGACCTTTTTTAATGAGATGGAGAAACAAATCACCAAATTCATATGGAAAGGAAAGAAGCCATGGATAAGTAAAGCATCACTGAAGAAGAACAAATGGGAGGTTCCACACTACCTGACTTCAGAACCTATTATACTGCCACAGTAGTCAAAACAGCATGGTACTGGTACAAAAACAGATGCATAGACCAATGGAACAGAATTGAAAGTCCAGCTATAAAATCATGAACCTATGAGCAGCTGATACTTGAAAAAAGGCCTAAAGTCTATAAACTAGGGAAAAGACAGTCCCTTTAACAAACATTGACATAACTGGGTATCTATCTGAAAAAAAAAAAAGAAAAAGAAGAAAACAAACAATACTCATATCTCACAGCATGCACAAAAACAAACTCAAAATGGACCAAATACCTAAATATTATATCTAAAACAATAAAGATCACTGAAGAAGAAGTAGCAACAACGTTGGGAGCTCTAATACACAGCATAAACAGACTACAAAACATTACTAACAATGCACAACCCCACCAAAAGAAAATAGATAATTGGGAACTTCTAAAAGTGAAACCCTTATGCTCATCCAAAGACTTCACCAAAAGAGTAAAATGACAACTGACATACTGGGAAAAAAAATTTGGTTATGACAAATCCAATTAGCATCTAATCTCCATAACACTCAAAAATACTGCAAAAATTCGTCAAGAAAAAGACAAATAACACAGTTAAAAATTGAGTTCCTTGGATTGAAGTGTGTTCCCTAAAAAATCTGAGCAGTTTGGCTGGGCCATGGTTCCTGGTATTGTGTGATGTTCCTCCATGTTGAAATTTCTGCCCTAATAGTGTTAATGAGGGTGGATGGGCAGCAGCTGTGTTGGTAGAGCAAGACTCAGTGCGTAAGTTTGTTTT